>JADEZO010000008.1:2504870-3722306 GCA_016807845.1 Colletotrichum eleusines
ATGGCTCAATGTATTGATTCGTCTTACACTTTCACGTAGCGTCCAAAACCGATGTATAATCATTGTACTATATACAGATGAATATTGCAAGTAACCGAAGCCTCCGTAAAGACGCATCATTCTTTCTTGGTGGTACAAACACGCTACTTCGGACGACTATTTCGCCGCATAGCCGTCCGCAAAACGTGAACTACTCTCCGGGCCCGTCGACAGCGTCCCGCCCGGCCCCCTTGATCCTCCTCACCCTCGGGCCGCCTTTGGTAGACGAGTGCTGACCAGGCTTCTCCAAGGCCTTCTCGGAGATGTTGTAAGGCTGGAGAGCCGCCATGGACTGGACCTTTTGCACGACGGCGTCGGTGCTGGAGGCGGCGGGCGTGACGGGCACGGCTCGCCACCTGACCTCCATCGGGTCGGCGAACGAGGTCTCCCCGTAGCCGAGGCCGGCCAGCGACGTGACGTTGAAGGCCGCCATCATCTCGTGGTCCTCGTGGACCATGTTGTGGCAGTGGAACATGTAGACGCCGTCCCACGGGGCGTAGTGCGCCTCGACGCGGACGACCTCGTCGGGGCCGAGCCAGACGACGTCCTTGAGGCCGGCGGCCTCGTACGGGAGCACCGAGCGCCCGGCCCCCGTGCGGCTGAGGACGCGGAAGTCGACGAGGTGGACGTGGACGGGGTGCACCCCGCCGCCGCCGTTCTCCAACTCCCAGACCTCGACGGTGCCGCGGGGCACGTTGGCGAGGACGCGGTTCCGGGCGTCGCTGAAGCCGACGCCGTTGATCTTCCACAGGCCGCCCTGCTGGTGGAACCTGAAGCGGCGGTCGACGCCGTCGCCCCTGGGCGGCGGGAAGGGCACGTCGCGCAGCTTGGCGGGGACGCCGGAGGGGTCGGCCGCCGCCGCGGCGCCGCCGTCGGCCCCCCGGACCACGAAACGCATGACCTGGTCGGTCGGGCCGTAGTCCCTGTCCTGCCCGACCCCCCTCTGGTTCATGAGCGAGACGTTCTGGCCGGCGAGCGGGGAGAAGTCGAGCACCACCTCCCACCTCTCCGCCATGGAGATGGCGAGCGTGCTCGCGGCGACGGGGCCGGCGAGGAGGCCCGAGTCGGAGGCGACGACCTGGAAGGGGATCTCGGCGCCGCCGGCCTGGGGCTGGAAGTAGAGGACGAAGGAGCGGGAGAGGGCGGCGTTGAGGAAGCGGAGGCGGTACTTGCGGGGCTCGACCTGGAAAAAGGGCCACGGCTGGCCGTTGACGTGGACGACGTCGCCAAAGAGGCTCTCCCTCTCGAGCGCCGGGGAGGTCAGCGAGCCGTCGCTGTTGTACTGCTTGGAGGTCAATATCAGGGGGATGTCGTTCACTCCGTAGCCGCTGGGGAGACCCAGAGCCTCCTCGTCGGGATCCTGGACGATGTAGGCGCCGAGCTGGCCATAGTAGGAGTTGATCGAGGTCTCGACGTATCTTTGTTAGCCGGGGGGTGCCCGAGTTCAGGAGAGGCGCGGAACGGGGGGGGGCGGATGCTCACAATTTCCATAGCGTGGTCGTGGTACCATATGTAACGGGCGCTCTGGCTGTTGGGCCAAAAGTAGTCCTTGTACTGTCCTGGGAACATCCTGTCCTCGGCCCAACCGTCCCAAGGCGCCCTCTGGAATTCCAGTGCCGTCAGAAAATGCGTTGTGACGCAGAGCAAAGAGCAAAATCGGCACTCACACTCGGCGACCCGTGAAGGTGCACGGCACTCGGCAAAAAGGCCTTGTTGGTGAATCTGACGACCGTCTCACGGCCCCTGGGAACCAGGAGGGTCGGTCCGGGGGAGATGCCGTCGTAGCCGACCAGGGGCGTCGGCCCTTTGTCGGGGTAGATCTGCTGCTCGAAGGGCACGATGTCGACCTCGTAGTAGTCGATCGGCTTGTTCGTGACCGGGTTGTTGATCGACCTAGCGACGCTGTCAACGCTCGTCCACGGTCGCCGTTTGCCTCGGTTAGAAAAACCCTACATCTTGGGCTTCTTCAACGGCGGGATGGGCAGAGGGAACTGGTAGAAGAAGCGGTACTCGGGACTCAACCAGTCGCCGGCAGACGACCCTTCCAGAAGCGCCATCGCGGCCGCGAGGTGAGAAGGCCGGAAAAACATATTGACGCAGAATTCGGGAAGGCTGGGAATAAGGGAAAGCAGGTCGCCGTTCGGAGGACCAACTTCTTTCCTGACAGCAAGCCTTGCACGGTGCTTGGAGTGACATGGGCGGTCTATATATACAAGTTCCGTCGTCACGGAATGCCGCAAAGTCTGCGTCTCGTATACCACCTGGAGAGTGTTCACCCGAGTGGCGCCATGTGGTCTTCCAGATAGCGACCGCCTTGTCGTGCCCCCGGCCCGAGCAGTCCGAGCCCGGACACGACCGGAGGCGGGAGGTCTGGATGCGACCCGTGGGTTGTGGCTCAGGTGCCATCGGGGAGGAGCATAGGATCATGATGGGCCCAGGGGCAAGAGTTCAAGAACCTCGCGTTGACCGTCGTCCGTTGTCGGATGAAGGCTTAGCGGCCAGCACGTGTCCGAAAAGCTAGCTGCTCCCGCAGAAGCCAGGATATATCGACCATAGTCCCCCGGTGGCCTCGGCCGCTCGCTGACGGGGTTTAGCGCCGCAAAGTTCCTGAGGCGGGACGTCAGTGAGTCGGTGGCCCCGAGCCAGCGGTTCGGCTGGGGGGATCGCCCGGAGCGGTGCTGTGTGATTGCAGCCCGCATGTTCTTCTTTCCTTCCGTCTAGAAAGGGCCGATGGTGAAGCGAAGAGATGCCTTGGAGGGTCATGTGAGATGCAGCACTGGTGGATTTGACAGAGTTCTATCAAGTGAGTATGCAGTGCGGTTGTGGAAATGGTTTGACCGATCCGAAAAGAGGACGCGGCATGACGCATCTTGTCCCTTTTTTAAGGTGGAGGGCTGCATGCCGCCGTAGTGACATGGACTGCCAAGTCGCGCGGCCGAGAACGTGTCACGGCCCCACGGACGTCGTATTACTCCCCAAGGGCGAACGTGGCAGAGCGAGCGGCACGAAGAATCAATGGATTGACTGGCATGTTTCTCTAGAGCACGGCAAAGGGAGCCTCTCTGGCTGGCCAGTCGAGTTCTCAGAAAAGACCGTCCCGCCAGGCTCGGACGCCAGCTGCTTGAAACTGGCAGAGACCCTACCCTAGCTCACACGGGGGAACTCTAGGCTGCCGGGTCAGCTCGTGCGGCGCAGTGCACATGGGAGCACGTATTGATTGATGTTTTGTTTATACTTTTCCATCTTTGGTGACAATCCGATATCTGGTGGGCAGAAGACGCATCTTTGGCATCTTCTCGAACAACGAGCGTGCCGTGTTCATCGGCAAACGGAACAAGAAAATGGAGATTAAAAATAAAGTAAAAATAAAAATAATAAAACTGGCCAAAAACTTGGGATTGTGAAAAAGCCGTTGGGGTCATGGCGCAGACAATGCATTGTGACAGACAGACAGACTGAGAGAGAGATGGTGCTTTGGTACGTACCTACTACGTAGTATTATTACAGGGCAGCCCGCCTCCCCCGCCTCCCCCGCCTCCCCCGCCAATACCGGGCCCACTTAGGTTCCGTGTCGGCCCCGTCCACGACCCACCTTACCGGCATTGTCACAATGGGGCAAAAAGAGAAACACTTATTAACTTAAGTGATTGATGCTGGCTGGCTGAGCCTGTCTGATCGGCTTTTGTGTGTTCTAAATAATCTATAGAAGAAGATGGCAAAAGAACGGGCTCAACCGGGGATCGAACCCGGGGCCTCTCGCAGGAAAGTTTGCGCCGAAGACGTAACCCAAAGCGAGAATCATACCTCTAGACCATTGAGCCGATGAGCCAGATTGTTTGCAATCTGGAATGGGACTGCCGGAATGCTAGCTGTTGCTACTTTATATAGATAGGTACATATCCATGAGCATACGGATACTTTCTTTCCTAAAGAATGTCTGTTTGTCTGCCCGTGGTGGTGACGCTACATTCTAGTACACCCGGATCTGCGCCACGGCTATTTTATGACATGTTGAATGACCACCCACCACCCATGCTAGTTCGAGCAGAGCGGCTGGCTTATTTACTCTGACGTTGCAAGACATTCATTCATTCCTACTAACCAAGGGAGCTGTCCGTCGCTCGTGTGTCCGTCGTGTGTCCACTTTGCGGCTACCGGTGCCACCGACCATGCAACCAGATGCACTAACTAACCATCGCTCGAGAAAGGCCGAGTGCCGCGAGGTGCCACTCACTGGCTTTTATCCGTCTTTTTTTTTTCTTCTTTTTTTTCTTTCTTTTATGCACCCGGCAACGTGGGAACAATGCGTCGCGACCTACCACGGCCTTTGTCAACCCGGAACTGGAGACATCGTCGGAACGTGTAACGGTGTTGGAACCGCTCGTGGCCAGACACGCGCTCCTGCGGGAGAGACACATAACAACCGATGCTGCTGGGAGGAGGACACGCCTAGGAACACGACCGTCCGACGACGAGGCATCTCCATCATCTCCATAGATACCCGACAAAACCGGGGCTGGTCGTGCCACCCCGCGCGCCCAGAGCCGACACCCGCCTTCTTCCTGGATCATCACCGGGACGGCTGTCGGCCGGGGACGAACAACCGCACACCGTCAACACCATCCGGACGACGCACGCCAAGCCCTTCTCTGCTGCTCACGCCCACGATCCACTCCTAGGGCACTACGGTAGAGCCATCGTGTTGGTCACCCCAAGGGCCCAGCCAACACCGGCATCACCGGGGGAGGGGGCATCTAGTGCCGCCCTCCTCCCACCCCGCGATACATATCCGGTTTACCCTTGTCTGTTGGCCGCGATGACGTACAGCCAGCATAACCGCCGGCAGTTCTCTTTTGCGTACCCTTTTCCAACGTACGCGTGGGGGAGGAGGGGTATAATTCGGATCTCCGATGTCAGATCCCCAGGGACGGCGAGAGGGGCCAGACCTCGCCGGGCGTCTTAAACGCGCATCCATGGAACCCCGAGTCAAACAGCCTGGGTCGCCGTCTTGAGCCCCATAGCGAATGGGTCATCCCCCCCTTTCCCCGTCCCGTCCTGCCGCCAGGTTAGCTCCTCTTGGGGCTTCCGATCAGTCGGGCGCCAAGGCGGCTGGCGGTGCGGCTTCTCGTGGGACGTTTGCCCTCCAGATAGCCGATGGTCCATTCCGTTATCAGTTATATATATCGGTCTCTTCAAAGTTGTCTGGTTCGGTACACCGCTTGCAATCTTTTAAAAAGGAAAACAAAATTCCGTTCCCGCTTTGCTATTCTTTTTTTTGCGCTCAGTGACAGCTTCTCTCCTATTGGGAACAACACGTCCTGCCTTCTCGAACGAAACCTTTGGCTCGGACGGACGGCTGCATCGGATCAACAGTAGTAGAGCTTGGTGAGCCATGGCAGCCGGCAAAGTTGGAGCGGTGCTGGCCAAGGTACTCGGTATCGATCTCGAGGCCAGCACTCGCCATCACACAAAGGAACTACACGAGCACGTCGCCAAGACCATCTCACCTCACGAACCCTTTTACGAGGAGGACCCGACCGTCAAAGAGTGGCTGCTGGAACACGTTCCGACGAGGGAGGGATCGGCTCGCTATGTCAAGAGTCTGTTTCCGTTTACGACATGGATCCTGAGGTACAACACTCGCTGGCTGGTCTCTGATGCTATCGCGGGTAAGTTCAAGTCTCGTCGTTTCGTCCCTCCCCCCCCAACCACAGCCGGGGCTGCGTCACTAACACCCTTCAGGCGTCACTCTCGGGCTCTTGGCCATTCCGCAAGCCGTGGCTTACGCTCTGCTGGCCCGCCTCAGCCCCGAATACGGCCTTTACACATCCTTCACCGGCGCAGCTCTCTACTGGATCTTTGGCACGTCAAAAGACATGGCCGTAGGCGTAAGTCATATGTCTCTCTCTCTCTCTCTCTCCACTCTAGCCACGGCGTATCCTAACAACAAGCCCCTCAGGCAACGGCGGTCGTCTCCCTCCTCGTCGGGAAGGTCAGCGCCAGGCTCCTCGAGGAACACCCGGACGAGTACCGGGCCGAGGACATCTCCAAAACCCTCGCCTTCCTGTCCGGCGCCGTCATGCTCGCCCTCGGCCTGCTCCGCCTCGACTGGGTCATCGAGTTCATCCCCCACGTCGCCATCTCCGCCTTCGTCACCGCCGCCGCCATCACAATCACCCTCAGCCAGGTCCCCTCGCTCCTCGGCATCGACGGCGTCAACTCCAAGGCCGCCGCGTACCGCGTCTTCATCGACACCGCCGAGGGCCTGCCCCGGGCCCGGCTCGACGCCGCCGTCGGCCTGACGTCGTTGGCCCTGCTGGCCGCCATCAAGTGGTACTGCGAACGCATGGCGAGGGCGCAGCCGAGGCGCAGGCGCACGTGGGAGATGCTGTGCTCCATGCGCATGACCTTCACCATCCTGCTCTACACCCTCGTCAGCTTCCTGGTGAACAGGGGGCTGGAGCGCCAAGACCTCCGGTTCCGCATCACCGGCACCCTGCCCCGGGGCTTCACCCACGCCGGCCCGCCCGGCCTGGACCCGAAGCTGGTCTCGGCTCTCCTGCCGGACCTCCCCGCCACCGTCATCATCCTCGTCATCGAGCACATCGCCATCGGCAAGTCCTTTGGCCGCCTCAACAACTACGCCGTCCAGCCGTCGCAGGAGCTCGTCTCCATCGGCTGCACCAACCTCTTCGGCCCCTTTGTCGGCGCGTACGCCTCGACCGGCTCCTTCGGCGGCACCGCCATCCTCTCCAAGGCCGGCGTGCGGACGCCCCTGGCCGGCCTCTTCAACGCCGCCGTCCTGCTCCTCGCCCTGTACGCCCTGACCTCGGTGCTCTATTACATCCCCATGGCCAGCCTGGCGGCGCTCATCATCCACGCCGTCGCCAGCCTCGTCACCTCGCCCGACCACGTCTTCAAGTCGTGGCTCATGTCGCCGCCCGACGTCTTCATCTACTTCGCCGGCGTCTTGGTGTCCATCTTCACCAGCCTCGAGAACGGCATCTACGTCACCGTCGCTCTCTCGGCGGCTTTGCTCATGCTCCGCCTTGCGCGGTCCAGGGGCCGCTTCCTGGGCCGGGTGCGCGTCCATCGTCACCCGGAGCACGCCGTCGTCGTCGCCGCCGCCGCCGCCCCCGGTCACAAGGACTCGGACCAGCTTTCGGTCAACAGCTCGCAGACCCTCTCGCATGGCGGAACCGCCGCGTCTCCGATGGCCCGCCCCCCGGCGCGCGACGTCTTTCTCCCTCTTGACCGCAAGGATGGCACCAACCCGGCCGTGCGGGTCGACGAGCTGCACCCGGGCGTCTTCGTCTACCGGTTCACCGAGGGCTTCAACTACCTCAACCAGGCACAGTACGTGGACCGCCTGATCGAGCACGTCACCCGCGCCACCAGGCGGACCACGGCGCCGCACTACGACCACCCGGGCGACCGCCCCTGGAACGAGGCCGCGCCGCCACCGCCGGTCGAGACCGAGACGGAGTCCCCGACAACGCCCAAGCCGCTGCTCCGGGCGATCGTCCTGGACTGCTCCGCCGTCAACGTCGTGGACTCGGGCGCGGTCGAGGGACTCATCGACCTCCGCGGCCAGCTCGACCGGTGGGCGGCGCCCGAGCCCGTCGAGTGGCACTTCGCGGGCCTGCACAGCCGCTGGACCCGCCGCGCCCTCTCGGTCTCCGGGTTCGGCTGCCCGACGGCGGGCCGCCCGGGAGGTTTCGAGCCGGTGTTCAGCCTGGCCGACCTGGCGGGCCGGCCGACCGCGCTCTGCGAAGGACGGGCCGGGGCGAAGACGGCATGCGGCGCCAGCGACTCGGAGGAGCTTTCGTGTTCCGCGCTGGAGGAAGGCGGCTTCGGCCCCAAAGAGGGCGCGGGCGCACGCCTCGGTGCGGTCAGCGGGATCAACCGGCCGTTTTTCCACCTCGACCTCCCCTCCGCCGTCGAGAACGCAGTGAAGAGCGCCAAGAGGAGGGATCACTGCCCGCCGGCGTGAAGCCCCGAATTGGTTCGGGGCAAGGCCACGGAAGCGGTCGTTTCTTGTTTAGAGCGTTGCGAAGCGTATGTCACCGGTTAATTGGATGTACATGCAGATACTCCACCCTCAGCGTATACCACAGAATTCTCTTTCGCATTTTTTTCAAGGTCATTAGATACCCCCCATTTGAAATGACTCTTCATTTTTGTAATAGAGATGGATAGATAGACTTGCAACACACAACTTACTTACTGCATGGTTCTTTCTCTAAGGGAAAATATGGTGTTGACACTGAAACTGTGAAGTTATCCTGCTGGAAGCTTCATCACATTTTCAACTCAACGCGGAACGGGTGATGTTTCTGTGATTCTTGAGGAGGCGCGATTGGTACCGTGCATAACAATGTGAGAAATAAAACAGTTTGTGTTGCGTAATCGCGCATCTTCTCTCTCCTCTGCTGGGAATTCAGAGTTTCGAACGACAAGAGACTGTGATGCACGGCTGTCAAGTACGGCCCTGTTTCGCCGGACCGGGGGAGCGACACGAACAAACAAACAAATCTCATGACCGTTTCCGCGAGCGACGCCGGAGGGACACGGAGCGTATTATCCTCCCCGACCTCGATGCCCGCGCTTGGTGGAACAAGGATTGGGCATTGTTGCTGGTCGCCGGCCATCTGCGTTTTCCCGTGTATCTAAACTGCTAGAGATGATGAACGTCCGGCTCTTGAATCCTGGTGTCGTCCTGTTGTGGGGGGGCTAAGGGAGATGAGGCTCTTCGTGCCTCAACGCAAGACGAAGGCTGCAAGCATCCGCATCGAGGTGCATCAAAAGCTGAGGCCAAGGGCAAGCCCGACTTCGCGTTGCCCTTGACCTTTTATCACCGCTCGGCCAGGTAGCTATCTAGTGTATGTATATGCGTCAACGGACCACAAAAGATTTGCTGAGATTGGCGTTCCTGGAGACCCGGAAGCGTCGGGAGATTTGCCCGCTGGGATCGACACCCTCGTCCCCGCTCCTCGGCGTGACGTGCCTAAAATTGTTCTGCTCTGGGGTGGCTTTTCCATTGCAAAAAAGAAAAGAGAAAAAAAAAGAAGAAAAAAGGAAGAAAGAAAAAAACGAAAAAAAAAAAAAAAAGCGGCGCACTCAGATTCATGTGACGATGTAGTGTTTCCAGGATGGTATATTACCCCCCCCCTTAAAAAGCCCTCTTGTCACGCTGCGAAAGACGGTGCACGGCATTTCGCCTACGACTGAGATATAATACGTGCAAATAAGGCGGTTCCTCCTAAGATCGCACAGGCACACCAATGATACATACTCCGACCCGGCCGGGCCGGGGAAAACAGTCACTTTGCCCGTGACGGGCGGTGGAGCGGGCATGTTTGGGGATTCTCTTGGCGTGATGCGTTCCAGCTTCCGTAAGGATTCAGCGTCACGGTCACGAGCGGACAGAGAGCCCCCGGGTGCTTTCTTTCTCAGAGCTGTGTCGACAGTTAATTCACTTGGTTGAGAGTTGGGAGGTGGCCGGCCATCTTCACGACGATGCAGGGAACCGCGGGTTCCTGGCGTTGAGGAAATCCAGAGGAAAGCTGTCTCTTGATTTGTTTGCACGCATGCACGCAGACGAAGAAACACACCAAACCAGGTACTGCTAATAATAACTAGCCGCGAGCTTGGGCCGTCTTCCGGCGGTCGAAATAGAAAAAAGAGAGTTTTAAAGCTTCGACGATGAAGCTGGTCTTATGACGACGACGGCGACTAATGGCAAGTAATAGGATGACTGAGCATCACCGATGGACGCGCATTCTGGAGGGATGTCATGGCTAAAGAGGGAGGCAAGCAATTGACAAAGGATAAACCAAGACCGGGCATAGGAAACCTAATATCGATATCGCTCGCCTTCATGCATGGATAGCCACAGCGGTGAACCGCCAATTAAGGTGCGGCCACCAATGACCACCCCCCCCCCCCTGGTCGCGCGCTGGCAGATGAGATGTGACATGGGGGGAGGGAGGGAGACCGGAGATGTGCGCAGGCGAAGCACGAAAGATGCAGAGCAGATGGCATCGGGAAGCGCTGTGCTTTGCTTGGCAGTAATCAGGGGGGGCAATCGGTGACTTGGCACGCAGTTCTCGTTGGCAACGAGCTTTGTTTGATCGATTCAAGTCCATGTCGATAGAGTCGATGGGAGAGTATCGTCAGGCTCTCCGTCCGCTTGATTTCCATAGTCGCTCCCAAGCTCGAGGATTGTCCGAATAAAGGCATACATATAGTAAATATAGAGAGAGAGAGAGAGAGACAGAAGGACAGACAGAGAGGGAAAAAGAGGCTGAAGGGGTGACCAGGATATGAAACCAAGTGACGATCTGACGGGGGACCTTATTGGCGGGATGCAACACAGCAGACCCAGGGTCTCTCCTCTCCCCCCCACCTGTTTGACATGAATTAAGGAGTGACGGCAGACGCTGCTTCTTTTTTTTTTCTTCTTTTTTTTTTCTTCATTCACACACACACACACACACACACACACACACGCTCGGAGCTCTTGTTGAGGCCTGAAGCTGGTAGTTGCGTCGAGGCTTTAGGTCTTGCGGGACGGCAAACGCTCTCTACGAACCCGAGTCGGTGACGATGCCGGAGGACGGTGGCGGTAAAAGGTGCACAGTTGTTGCGTCCGTTTTGATGGGAAATAATTAGCAGTTGTTCAACGGAGGTTTTATTAGCAGCATCCGGTAGGTAGGCAATGAGGTCAACACCGTCGTCATCCATGGTGAACCAGACAAAACAATTGGTTCTTCGTCGTCCGGTGCCACGAACGACCCTGCTGTCTGATCTGTCTTGCCTGTTCTCCCTCCCTCGGCCCTTGTTGATTGGCCATCTTTTGAAAAGGCATGACCATACTCAGCCGTCTCCGGGCCCATAGGGTGGAGAATCGTCGAAATTGCGCCCTCCTCGACCGTGTTTGCGGTGATGAAACTGTCAGGTCAGGGGAGATTGGACCGCCGTTTGTGCAGTCGACTTACACACACACACACACACACACACACACACACACACACACACACACACATACACATGTGCCCATACACTGCACAGAGGGCCTGTCTTTTGCTGATACCACAGCCGACCTCCCCTTCTTATGGGTCCTTTCTTGCGGGCTAATATGCGGATTTCGCCAAGAAAGGGCTCCATTCTCGCCAATGCCTCTTCTTATATGGGGTCAACCACCACACCTCCCTTCCCAGCCTTGGTGAGAACTCTTCTTTTTCCTCTCCTCTTTTGACTCAGGGATTGTTGACCATCTCCTTGAACCAACCGACACTCGTTTTGTTGCGTGATTGTGAGTGTCTGTGTGTGTGTGTGTGTTTGCGCGCGTGTGTATGCGCCGTTCGTTCGTTTATCCACTCCTTCAATCCATTCATTCATTCATTCATTCATTCATTCATTCATTCATTCATTCATTTATTCATTCACTCGAGGCTCCGGGCCCTTCCACAACAAAATCCGAACGAACGAACGAACGAACGAACAAACCCTGTTTTTACGCGACCGGCTCTCACCAAATCAATACGATATTCTGTTCTACACCGACGACTTTGAAAAGTCCCCGCGCCATTTTTACACGCGCCATTCGTTCCCCCAGTTCAAGACGGTCCCAATCGAGCCCGGAATGCGTCTCCTTTCCGCACTGGGCTTCGCGGCCGCCGCCGTCGCCCATCTCACGCCGAGCTCCCTCGAGATGTACGTCGACACCGATGCCGTCGACGCGCTCGCCGCCGAGCCCGCCTTTGCGGCGGGCGAGGCCCCCGCTCCCGTATTCGAGACCCTCTCCGGTACCCCGTACACGCCCACCGGCACCGTTCCCGCCGTTTCCTCCGCCGCTCCCACCACCGGGCCCACGCCTGCCCCCGTCGGACCCCCCGCGGCCTCCGTATCGGCCCCCGCCGGCGCTCCTGCGCCCATCTTCGAGACCCTGTCCCGGGACCCTGTCGCCTCCTCGACCGCCAGCGTTCCGTTCGAGTCATTGGCGCCTTCTAGCGGTACCTCTGCTTCGGCTCCCGCAGTAGGCACCGGCGCCGTCGACCCTTCCTTTGCGCCTGGCGAGACCCCCTCTCCCATATTCGTGACTCTCTCCGGCACCCCCTACACGCCCACCGGTGGCGCCCCGGGCGTTTCTTCCGCAGCCCCCACCGGACCCACGTCCGCTCCCGCCGATATTCCCGCCGCCTCCAGCCCCGCGTCCGTGTCGGCCCCCGCCGGCGCCCCCAGCCCCATCTTCGAGACCCTATCCCGGGACCCCGCTGCCACCTCGGCCGCCCGCTCCGCCAGCGCGCCCATCGAGTCTCCGGCGCCGTCCGGCCGCGCCCCAGTCTCAGCTCCCGCCGGTGCCCCCACGCCCGTATTCTCAACCTTGCCCCAGGGTGCCGGTCTCAGCGACGGTCCCCGCCCTACCAAATGCCCGTATTTCAGCGGCCAGGCGTGCGTCACTGAAACGGCTTTCAGGACCGTCTATGTCACAATATAGTGGTGTTTATAGGCAAGAAACATCATTTTGCATTAGAAGCGTAATACCAACCGCGCAGGAAGAGAGAAAGGGAGAGAGAGAGAGAGAGAGAGAGAGAGAGAGAGAGAGAGAGAGAGAGAGAGAGGAAACACTAGAGCGGAGCAATGCACAAGCCCTTCGATGACGAGGGACTCTGGGAGGGGGGGGAGTCGACCCCAAGACACGAGAGAGAGAGAGAGAGAAAAGGGGGGGAGGACAAGAGAGTTTTCATGTACATACTCTGTACGATTCCTGTACAAAATAATAACCGGCTCGCATCTTGTGTTCGCCCATCCCCACATACCTCAATAAGTCCGCTTCGATAAAAAAAGGGGTCTTGAGCGCGAGACAATACGGCCAACGGCCAACGGCCTGATTTCCCAGCACACTCCACGTGCGAAGGTCGAGATCGGTTCTATCCGACACATGCCCAGTGACTCCACCATTTCTTGGCTTTATTATGCGGGTCGTTGTCTAATCAGTGACGCGAGCCGGAGAGGTGTGCATGTGATTCGCAGTATTGATTCTGATGCGACCAGATCCGTCTGGTTTAGGAAAGTGGCAGCAGTAAACTACCACATATCACAACGCGGCCCCTCCCCCCTTCAGGTGCATCCAGGTACTACTTCCGGTGGCAGCACGTGGTTTGTTGGTCACGTACGGAGTATAGGGTGATATGAGCATGGAACATGAGTCGTGAACATCCCAAGAATCGAATGAAAGGAAATGAGTGAAGAGGATTTGGCCTGGCACCGGGCCAATTAAACCATCTCTATAGCCCGAGGTTTCTCCTTCAAGCGCGTGCCAACCAATCAGGATGCGGAGGAGGTCGTCGCCGGTAAACGGCCGGTTGGCGACCCGGACAAGGAACCGCCGCCCAGTCGGCGATATGCCGATACACCCGCAACGGTAGACCTGCCTGTCTCTCAAATTCGTTAGTACGCATATGCCCCTCCTGCTGGAAATAAGAGGCGGCCTAAACACCCTGATGGGGCGGGTAGACGGAGCATTTGCTACTCAGAGCCACGCAGAGCTGCCCTGGCCTCCCCCCCCTTGCCGGGCATCAGCCTGTCTTCAGGGACAGCACCTGTATGACAATCAGGTACCGCGATAACGACATGCCATTGGACGGCGAGTGTCTCCTGAAAGGGCTGGGCTGACGCGGACGGCAGACCAATGACTGTGTTGGATGTGGACATTGTCGTCCTCATTGGACCTTTATTGTTTGCCTCGAGGGTCCAAGTCAACCCAAACCCGCCAGGCAGGATCGATAAGAGAGACGTGCGACCACCTGGCCGAGCGACGCCATCACTGAAACCGACTAGGGAAATCTTTAGCCCAAGATGAACTTGATCGCTTTTGGGAACGATCCCGATAGACCTCGACGTTGTCTACCTGGTCCTACCTTGACGGCCCATTGCCCATTGCCCATTGCCCATTGCCCGCGGCCCCATGCCACCACCACCGACTTGCCTCTAACCCCCACCTCGACCACGAGACTCATGTTGTGTGCCAAGGATTCTCCACGAGGCCACGCGGGCAGTCGAGAGCGACTCTGGGACGAGGGAGGCCATCTTCAAAACTGACGCCGACACGATGGTCCCCAGTCCTACGTGCAGTATATGTCCAAAGAAAACTGTCATCCCCTCCCCCCCTTGCGTACGCCATCATGACCTGGTCGAGATGTAGATGCGACGGGGCGGTGTTGTATTCATCACCTCCAATCCGGCCAGATGCCGATACTCCCACCTGAGCACCCCTGCTGCGTACACCATAGGCGCATGATCTCGTTGGCCCTCGTTGGCCCTCGTTGGCCCTCGTTGGCCCGAATAGGCATCGGGCTATCTCCTGCCGCGTTTGGCCGCCCTCCCATGCTCCTCGGCATCTACCTGTCGGCATGGGAGCGAGATGGGGGTTCGTGAGGAATCTGGCCCGATCCCCCTTCGCCGGCATCTACGCATCGGTACCGTCCAACCAATATCGTTCGTTTGCTGACGGTGTACCTGACGGTTGGATGACACCACGGCGATGAAAGACCGGGGTAGATGCGTGAGGGAGAAGAAAGGAAAGGGGGGGAGGCGAGGGTGAGCGAAGAGATAGGAGGCGTACGTCTTGCTCATCATATAATGTCTAGTGGCCGCCTCGACATCTCGAGTTTCTTGGAGTTGAGTCTGCAGCATTAGCTCGTCGGCGACCTCGCGCTCTCCAAGTCCATTCTTTGACCAGCCCAAGCCAGCGTAGTTGCTGAGCGTTCTCTCCTTTTACACAAGCCCCTTTCACTCTCTTGATCACAGCCCACCCACACTCTCTCTATACACTCACTCTCTCACTCACTCACTCATCATGGTTCGCGCAACAACCCTGGCCGGCCGCCTCCTGACCGGTCTTCTGCTCGCGTCCGGCGCCGCCGCGCATGCCGAGGGATGCGGCTGCTCACCGGACGGCGTCAGGCGAGTCACCTACATCGTCGTCGAGATGCCCGACCAGCCGGAACAGGCGGCGGCATCCGTCACCTCGGGGCTGTCGATGTCGACTCCCACACCCACCCCCGCGCCCCAGATCGCCCACGTCATCGAGGACATACCGGCCTACGAGCCCGTGGCGGCCCAGCCCGAGCAGCTGCGGCCGGCCGTCAACACGACGCACACGTTCGGCCCCTCGACGGGCCCGGGCGTCGACACCAAGGACCCCGTCAACATCGTGCCGGCCACCAACGTCTCGCTCCACTACGCGGGGGCGGGCGAGTCGGCCGAGGAGCAAGGGTCGATCGACATGACGCTCGCCTTCAAGAACCCGGCCGTGGTGCTCGAGCACGTCGACGCCGTCAAGGCGGTCGTCTGCGCCGACGACGAGCTGACGGTGGCCTTCTCCGACGCCGACGCCTTCCGCGAGGCCGTGCAGGGCTGGACGGCGTCGGCGGACGACGGCGGCTTCGTCCTCATCACCAACCACCTGGGCAACTGCGACGCCGAGTCCGAGCGCGGCTTCTTCCTGGCCACCGACCTGACCGCCGACGAGGGCGCGTTGTCCGTCACCGTCGCCGCGGCCAAGGAGGAGCTGGCCAACATCGCCGGCAGCTGCGAGATGTCCTTCACCTCGCTGCCCGCCGCCACCCTCTCGAGGCGCCTGACGCTCGACCCCAGCTACACCATCTCCTTCGCCGAGGGCCTGGCCGAGGACACGATCCTCTTCAGCGACGGCCAGTACGTCAACATCACGGCCGACGAGGCCTGGTTCAGCTCCAACATCACCTTCTCCGGCTACCTCAAGTACAACTTCTGGGGCTTCAAGCTCGAGGCCCTCTACTTTGACCTCGACGCCAGCTTCGACTCGGCCGTCGGCATCACGGCCGACGTCCTCGCCGCCTACAGCCACTCGCTCAAGTACGCCCCGGACGCGCTGTCCTACTCCCTCGTCACCATCCCCGGCGTCGTCGAGCTCGGCCCGGGCGTCGCCTTCGGCGTCGGGCTCGACCTCAACGCCTCGGCCGCCGTCGGCGTCACCGCCGGCCTCAGCGTCGCCCTTCCCGCCGGCAGGGTGCACCTCGACCTCCTCGACTTTGGCCGGTCCTCGGCCACGGGCTGGGACCCCAAGTACAGCAGCCACGCCAACATCACCGAGTCGGCCGACGTGCGCGTCGACACATCGGCCGACATCACCGTCCGGCTGGCGGTCGACCTGCTGGGCGGCCTGATCGACCTCAGCGGCGGCATCACGGCGTCGCCGGGCTTCAACAACACGTTCAAGCTGCGCGGCGACCAGAAGCTGGAACTGGCCGGCAACTTCACCAGCACGCCGACCGAGGCGGTCGCCGACGTGCCCAAGGACGGGCTCGTCTGCGCCGAGAAGAACGGCGTCGAGTTCTCCACCGACTTCATCTTCCGACTCACCGGTTTCGCCACAAAGTTCTGGAGCGGCGAGCTGTTGAACACCCACGTCCCGCTCTGGGATGTGTGCTACAGCTGGTGAGGCGTTGCGTCATCGGCCTGACTCGGGTCAGGCCCATTGGCACAACGATAACGATGCTACTTTCTTTTTTCCCTTTCTTGCCCTGTAAATTTATTAGCATGTACTGTACTGTATAATAGCCGTCATGGACAAAACACCCATCTGCCGTTTTACACTGTTCAAGCAAGCTTATTCTCTCTCCAAGCATACATGGCCGTGTATGTGTGTGTGTGTGTGTGTGCGTGTGTATGTGTGTTTGTATGTGTGCGCATCTTGTTCCGCATTTAGATTCCCATCATGTGTGAGACCCGTAACGGTAATCGCATGATGGCTCTCCAGGATGATCCGACCAGAATATGCGGTGCCGAGACGTGGCCGACTTCGTTCCGAAGACGATCGCGGATCCAGAGCCACACAAGTCGAACATCAGATGTCATGGTTTCCAAGAATAGGCTTGGACAATCGAGACAGAGAGGGTGATGCCTGAAGGCGCACACTCGAGACACCATATACCCACACACACACACTCTCTCTCTCTCACTCACTCACTCACTCACTCATTCACACATGCACTCGCTCTCCTTTCTCTCTCCATCTCCCCTTTTCTCTGTCGATCAACGTACTAATATACCTCAAACCCCCGCAACCCACCCGCCCACCCGGCTGCGGGGCGGTGGCCCAAGTGCCGTCGCATCCCCTTCGTTCAAGCTTACACTGGTTAGCCGGCGCTGGCGCTTGTTTTGTTTTGGAGAGTTCAGACTGACTGCCCCTGCGTCCGCACACAGCAACCACAGGCCTAGGTAAACTTCCTGACAGTCTCGGGACCGAGTCCCGAACGGCACCTTGACGTTGATTCTTGCTTCTTTGGACGAGCACCACTTCAATCCATCAACATGAGACGGGATGAGAATTGGACAAACAGCAAAAGACGTGGTACACACACACACAGACACACACACTGACAGGCATGGAAATCCCAAGCGGACGTCCTGAATCACGCGTCTTGGCGCATCTACTGTATGCGTCCTGCCATTGACATGGTCGATCGCCATTGTCAGTTCAGACAACCTGTCGAGCCCAAGGCCGGACACGCCGAAGTGTCCGCTCCTCAGCCATTCCCTCAGCCGCTCGTGGCCAAGAGAACCCTGATAATATGCGCCGGTTAAGTTTTCTTTTCTTTTCTCTATTTTTTCTGGGGACGGGTTGCGACGTTCGGGGTTCTTGAGACCAATGCGACTGAGCGAAACTTTTGTGGAGAGCAGTCAACGTTTTGGATGGACGCTCCGCCAATGTCGATCGCCAACCTGGCCTGTCGTGGCTGTGGGAACCTCCTTGCACGCCAAGGTCCGCTCGCACACCTCGTCAAACCTTTTCCAACAGGGTCTCTCCCCAAAGAGGGCTTCTCTCCAGAAAGCCGGTAGAAGCGAACTGGGGATGAACTGCTGCTGCTGATCTGCGAGTCCAACAGCCTGGTACACTCACTTGACGGTTAGAGAGTGGGCGACGACTCCGCCTTCCCACGGCGGCTTGTTTCATGAAAACTCTCTCTCTCTCTCTCGCTTTCTCTCTCGCGCACTCCGGCCACCAATGGAGTTCAACAACATCATGATCATCACATCAGGTGACTCCACATGAAGAGAACGACTCAGGTGCAAGAATACCCGACCATGGCGCAAAGCTGAGGATGATCGCACGGAATGGAAGACCCTCAGGGGGGGGGACGGGCTGAACAACACGAGTGCCAGGCTGACGAGATGGGATATATAAGTTGGCATCGTGACAGCCCGAGGAATGTTCTTGGTTCTTGCTCCTCACCCCCATCACATTCATCACATTCATCACATTCATCACCAAATACTTCCTCCTCCTTCTTCTTCTACATTTCTTCTTTTCGGCTCGAGCCAGTCTCGTTTTTTTTTTTTTTTGCACAAATAACTACTCGGGCAGTAGTCAAGTCTTTTGTGCTTGTACTTTAGGAACATTCTTTTGTTTTCATATACCCCCCCCCCCAAAACACACACACACACACAATCAAGATGAAGTTCTCGACTGCTGCCATCGCCATCCTCGCCGGCGTCGTCGCCGCCGCGCCCGCCTCAGACCTTTCCCGCTCCCACGAGCGTCGGGCCAACGGGGACACCGAGGTCTCCCAGCACCTGCAGTCCGCCCTTGCCCGCAGCAATGCCAACGAGGCCGACCTAGACGGGGCCGGCGCGGAGGACAGCACCCTGCGCAAGCGCGGTGGCCAGAAGGCTGCTGGCGGCGGTAACGCTGCCGATGCGGCTGCTGGCGACAACGCTGCCGATGGGACTGCAGACGCTGGCGGAACGAACAACGCCGACGGTAAAAAGAACAAGAACAAGAACAAGAACAACGGCGATGGTGCTGCCGCCGCTGCCGGAGGCAACGCTGCCGATGCGGCTGCTGGCGGCAACGCTGCCGATGGGACTGCAGACGCTGGCGGAACGAACAACGCCGACGGTAAAAAGAACAAGAACAAGAACAAGAACAACGGCGATGGTGCTGCCGCCGCTGCCGGAGGCAACGCTGCCGATGCGGCTGCCGGTGCCGATGGAAAGAAGAACGGCGGTGGTGGTGCTGAGGCCGCCGGAGGCAACGCTGCCGATGCGACTGCAGATGCTGGCGGAATGAACAACGCCGACGGTAAAAAGAACAAGAACAAGAACAACGGCGATGGTGCTGCCGCCGCTGCCGGAGGTGACAACGCTGCCGATGCGGCCACCGGTGCCGATGGAAAGAAGAACGGCGGTGGTGGTGCTGCGGCTGCCGGGGGCAACGCTGCCGATGCGGCCACCGGTGCCGATGGAAAGAAGAACGGCGGTGGTGCTGCCGCCGCTGCCGGCGACAACAATGCCGACGGTAAAAAGAACAAGAACAACGGCGGTGGTGCTGCCGCCGCTGCCGGAGGTGACAACGCTGCCGATGCGGCCACCGGTGCCGATGGAAAGAAGAACGGCGGTGGTGCTGCCGCCGCTGCCGGCGACAACAATGCCGACGGTAAAAAGAACAAGAACAACGGCGGTGGTGCTGCCGCCGCTGCCGGAGGTGACAACGCTGCCGATGCGGCCACCGGTGCCGATGGAAAGAAGAACGGCGGTGGTGGTGCTGCGGCTGCCGGGGGCAACGCTGCCGATGCGGCCACCGGTGCCGATGGAAAGAAGAACGGCGGTGGTGCTGCCGCCGCTGCCGGCGACAACAATGCCGACGGTAAAAAGAACAAGAACAACGGCGGTGGTGCTGCCGCCGCTGCCGGAGGTGACAACGCTGCCGATGCGGCCACCGGTGCCGATGGAAAGAAGAACGGCGGTGGTGGTGCTGCGGCTGCCGGGGGCAACGCTGCCGATGCGGCCACCGGTGCCGATGGAAAGAAGAACGGCGGTGGTGGTGCTGCGGCTGCCGGGGGCAACGCTGCCGATGCGGCCACCGGTGCCGATGGAAAGAAGAACGGCGGTGGTGCTGCCGCCGCTGCCGGCGGCGGCGCCGCCGGGGGCGACGCCGCGGCTGCCGGCGGAAACAACGGGACCGCCAACGCCGGCAACGGCAAGAAGAACGGCGGCAAAAAGAACAATGCCCGCTCCGTCAAACTCTTCGCCGCCCGTGAGCTGGAGGAGGAAGACGAGGACACACTCTAAAAAAATAAAAAAAACTCGTCTCCTCCGTTCCAAGGACAAATCAATGCCGGCTTGGGCCGACGGGAGAAGACTGGCTCTTTGCCGCTGGGGGTTCCGCTGTGGGGTTCCCTTTTCTCTACAGGAGCTCGGGGCCCCGGCGAGCTGTCACGGTGGTTACGACATTTCGGCGGCGGGATAGTGAACAGGGTTTCATTTGTTTGTATCTAGAAAAATTAGACCCGGCGATTTCTTCGTCGATGCGATTGGCTTAGTCTGTCTTTTGCTTATCTCCTTACATTCTCCCTTTCTCTATTTCTCTGTCTCTCCCTCCCCCGATGTGATGATACCGGTGATGGCCTCTTTCTTCGGCCTCGTTCCGTTCCCGTGTAAGTGGCCCTCGGCATGTGGAGGCATGCACAGGTGGGTTCCAGTGGAGTTCCCTCCCAGTGAAGCGAGTAAATGCCTAGTGTAGAGGCCCTGTATGCATTGGCGGCTCATCGTCCCATCCCATGTCTCGATGATCAAACCAGCAACACCATATATACGATGGTAACAGACGTAAATAAAATACCCCCTGTCATGTACCATACCCACACACCCACCACCACTTATTTGGCTGCCAGCCAGCCGGCCGGCCGGCTGGCCGTTATTTTCCCTCCTATCTATCCCATCACCTATTACTACTATGGATAATAATAACAGCAGTAACTATCGCCGCGGCCGGCCAGCCGGCTGGTATACGAAACAACTATTAGATAACGACCGGGTATATATACGTACTCTTTTCTATAAGGGTGGGCTAACTAAGCAATAGATAGCTAGCCAGACTGGCTTTTCTATTGCCTAAGTTAAGCAAGCCATCTGAGCCGATGGTGCCTAAGTACGCCCGAGATCTGGCCGGCCACCTGCTTTTTCGTATAAGTAAGAATAATAACTAGTTGAATATGTGACCTCTTCCCAGCAAGGCCGGCTTGCCATATTCCTCCAGCTCTCTTGTTAGCTCTTTTAAGGTATCTTTAGAGAGTTTACGATCTAAAGCACCCTTTGCCGGGTTGGCTTTTGCCGCTATGTTGCTTGCCGGAAGCCTATTATTATAGAAGAAACCCGCTAGGCCTAGCTGGCCTAGGCTCTTGCCTATATTGACTGGACTATTAACGATTAGATAGGTATCTTGTAGATAGATGAGACGTGGGTTAACGGTGCTAACCATTAGAAGGTCTATATAATAAGGAGGATAGATAAGATACTCTATCTAATATACCTTATTTAGCTCCTAAGGTAAAAGGAAACTTAGATATTTTAGGGCTTTTTTTAGGGTGTCTAGAAGGGTCCTAGGCTAATATAGTATATAGAGTATTAAGGGACTATTATTTAGTATTCCTATTAAGCCTATATAGTCCTATTAATCGATAAATTGATCTACTAGTATTAATAAGTCTAAGGCTAAAGGCTTACCCTTATATAGGATAATACCTAGTTATATATAGCCTGGTCTATAATAAAAGAATTCGCTAGGTAAGGTATTAAGGCTATTAACTTTCCCCTATAGTCGCTAGACCTTAACCTAATTAAACTATACTAGAAGTGGATAAAGGACTATATCTAGATATATTATAGGGATATTTAACGGTAACCAACCCGGCAGGAGTTATATAGGTGGATTCAAGAGGCATAGGATGCCCTTCCAGCCGACTATTGTGCCCAGCAGCGATACACTATACACAATAGATGCCAAGCAGTGATTGATGCGAATAAAGGGCATATATTATGGTGATTTTTAGCTGTAAAGAAGGGGGTAGAAAATACACTAGTTTCCATTAATCATAGGGTGTGTGGGTCGCTACATCATAGGGGGTATTAAACTTACCCCTGTAACCTTCGTATTAGCCAGCAGGACACATCCGCCGGGCTATATGATCTTGGTGTGCCGTGTGAGGTAACTACTCCCTTTCCCAAAGTTGCCGCCCTTCGCACCCGTCTTGCTTGGTCAACCTACTGTGTAACTGTCCAAGCCGTTTCGCCACGGTCCGCCGAGCCCCAGCGCTGATGGGGAAAACCGTAGGTGCAGACTGTAGTGTAGGTGTAGTATAAGTATAGTTAGTACCTGTACAAAGGTGTAGACTTGATAATGGTCTTTGGAGGGTCTTCGATGACGACTCTGTTGCGTCAACTTCGTCCCCGACGTCACCGGCCAGTCACTCGGCCCCAATTACCCAGACAAAGTGTCTCTCAACGCCCCTCTCCGTGGATATCATTGATTTGGAGGGGGGGGGGGGAGTGTATTAGTATCTACTTAAGAGAGATTGAAACACACTTGTATACATGTCAATTGCAGCATGATTCACGAGACCGCCCTACAACCGAAAACATAGCAATTGAATAATACATACATACCCAACCGAGAACATACAGCACCAGAAGAAGGAGAAAAAAATAACAACACCACCACACAGACATCCATCGCCCAGAACAAAACCCGCCGCCATCATGAGCCCACAGAGCAAGGTCTTTCAGCTGACCGGCACCTGCAACAACTACGAATGGGGCCGCAAGGGCCGCGAGTCCCTCGCCGCCCGCCTCTGCGCCAACAGCCCAGGCGGCGGCGGCTTCGAGCCTGACGATGACCAGTACTACTCGGAGATGTGGTTCGGCGACTACCCCGACTTCCCCGCCCGCGTCCTCGGCACCGGCGAGCCGCTCCGGGACGTCCTCGACCGCCACCGGGACACCCTGCTCGGCCCCAAGGTCGTCCGCGACCTCGACGCCCAGCTTCCCTACCTGCCCAAGATCCTCTCCATCGCAAAGGCTCTGCCCCTTCAGATCCACCCGGACAAGGCCCTCGCCGCCCGCCTGCACGAGCAGAACCCGGACGCCTTCACCGACCCCAACCACAAGCCCGAGATCGCCGTCGCCCTGGGACCCTTCGAGGTCTTTGCCGGCTTCAAGCCCCTCGACCGCATCGCCCCGGCCTTCAACCTCCCCGCCCTCCGCGAATTCATCCCCGACGGCACCTCCACCTGGACCGACGAGACCCTGCGCGAGGTCACCCGCCGCCTCCTCCTCGCCGACGAGGCCGCTGTCGAGCGCGCCGCCGCCGCCCTCCGCGACGCCCCCCCCGATGCCGTCGGCCACCAGGACGACGCCGCCCACATCGCCGACCTACTCCCCCGCCTACAGGCCCAGTACGGCCCCGGCGACCCCGGCACCCTCGTCGCCCTGCTGTGCATGAACTACCTCACCCTCGCCGCCGGCGACGCCCTCTACATCCCCGCCGACGGCATCCACGCCTACCTGTCCGGCGACATCGTCGAGTGCATGGCCCGCTCCAACAACGTCCTCAACACGGGCTTCTGCCCCCCTGGCGACCGCAACAACGTCGACCTCTTCACCAAGACCCTCACCTTCAGCGCCCACAGCCCCGACGACGTCCTCCTCCCCGCCCGCCCCAGCCCCCGCGGCGCCCGCGGTCGCACCGTCGTCTACCCCCCGCCCCTGAGCGAGTTTGACATGCTCAAGACGGACCTGACCGCCGGCGAGCACGGCACCGAGGTCATCCGCGCCGGCGAGGGCCCCGCCGTCGCCATCGTCACCGACGGTGAGGGCCTCCTCGAGGCCGACGGCGAGAGCTTCGAAGTAAAGGCCGGCTACATCTGGTTCATCGCTCCCGGCGTCGAGGCCAAGTGGCAGACCAAGGACACGCTGCAGGTATTCACCACCGTGGTTTAATTCAAAAGAGGGCCTCATGAGGAAAAAAAAAAAGATGTAGACGAACAATTGTAAAACTGTATTGATAGAACTGCGACGTAATGACATGACGGTCAATCAATCAATCAATCGACAATGAAGGACCTTTTCTTTTTTCACGCTGAGCTTGGGCATATTACCTTTTTGAAATATTTCCAACACGTCTTGGACTTGTCGTATCCAAAAGTCCAGTAATCAAAGCGAGGGCGCTGGTTGCCCGACAGCGCCGGGCCACCGAGCTGCAAAAGACGCCCGAGGAAGTGCTCATCCTGGCCCGTCGCGGCGGCCCAGTCCAGAACACTATGCCTGGGTTCGTTGGCCGTTCCAAAGTGCCTGAGATACTTCGGAAGGGCCAGCTGGAGCCTGTCGCTGGCCTGCACGAGGGTCTCGAAGATGTGCCTCTTGCGCTCGAGCGCCTGCTCTCGCAGCATCACTTCGACACCTCTCTCGCGTAGCTCCTCGTGCATGCCCGCGTTCTGGCTGACGACGTAGCCCTCGTCATCCCACAGGAGGGCCCGCTTGAATCTTTGCTCGAACCCGGGGAGGGCGCACACGGGCAGCAAACCGCCAGGCCGCCAGCGCTCGATGCACGAGTGGATGCCGAGTACGTCTCGCGTCCCCTGCTCGCCGTTGCGCTCCACCAGCCTGACCATCTGCTTCCATATGCTGTCCTCCATGTCAAATCTCATATGGACGTCCATGTAGACCCGGCTGAGGGCCACCTCCAGAGGCGTCGGCAAAGGTGCCGGACGGTTCTCGATCCTGGCGCCAAAGGCCAGCAGGAAATCCACGGCCTTGTCGTCGAGCCAGAAGACGGCGTAGTGAAGAGGGGTGAAGCCTTCCCTGTCGACAATGTTGGGATCGGCACTGTTTTTCAAGGGCCACTCGACGAGCTTGGGCCGGCAAAAGCTGCCCTCGCCGATGCGGTTGTCGAACCGGTGGCTTAGGAGAGACAAGAGCGGTGTTGCGCCATACGGCTCGGTAACTTGGTTGATCTGTGGTCGGATAGCTTGGTCATTTACGCGAAGCATCGCGGCGGGGATGCGCTCGTCGCCCACGAGAGGCTGCATGAAAAATAGTTGAAACGGGGTCAGCTCACCGTATTCTTCGACCTCCAAGAAGTTGCGGTCGACCCAGAACGTCTGGGATATCCTGCAACCTTCATCGTGCGTGTCGAAGCGGACGTGTTGTCTCAGCGAGAGCGCCCGTCCGCCGAGAGGATATGCCAACAGCTCCTGGACGGCCCCGTGGAGACTCTCGCGCAAAGGGGTTTCCTTACCTGTGATGAGGTTGTCGGATAGGTCGTCGGGGAGAAACAGACTGTGGAACGGCGTGACCATGTAGAACTCCCCGTTCTTGCGGTCCTGGCACTGCGGTGTTGTTGGGGCCACGCCCAGCGGGTCGGCACCCAGACTCATAAGTGATTTGATATGAGGGAGGTTAATACGCCTACAGGCAAAGTTCAGGGCAGTTTGGGGGGTCCTTTCGAAGAGATGCAGATGGGCATAAACAAGAGTGCCGCGTTGTGCTCCGCCCGCTGTGGCGCCGTTTACGGCAACCCCGCGATGGACAAGCTCCTCGATGGCAGTATGACAGTCGGCCGAGCGGAGGCAAACGGCGTGAAGAGCATTCAGTCCAACCGCCAGCGGTGTGTGCAGGTTCGCTCCATGTTGGAGCAGCTTGCGAACCATTCTTGCAGAGACGGCGTGGTGGAGCACCGGGATCGATAACGAGTGTAACGTGGTTCCCCCGTGGTTAAAGTCTGCGTTGTGTTGCACCAACAGGTCAATCACGCCGACTAGATCTGCGGCGACGGCGAAGGCAAGAAGCTTGGCATCCGGGTCGACCACCCTTTCGAAGAAAGGAACCGGAGCCCGGGCCAGGATCCTTTCAGTGATGGCCGCGGCGTTGAAAATGGCCGACATGGCACAATGGACGGGTGTTACCACGTCCACACCACCCGCGTCTTCGGGATCCTCGAGCATGGAGTCGTAACTCTCGGAGAAGAGCTCGGCGGGTCGCCAGCCTCCCGAGCGGGATGAATCAAACTCATGAACAGCGTCTGCGCCCTTATCCAGAAGCAGGTCGACAACCTCCAAGTAGCCTTTGGCGGCAGCCACCATCAAGGGCGTCAACATGGGTAGCGCAAGACCGTACGGCACATGGTCTGGCTTGGCACCTATCTGTGTTAGCGCTTGGCGGAGGAGGCTTACGTGGTTGTTCACGGCGGCGTGGTAGAGGGCTCTCGGGTTTTCGCTTACGGCGTCCCATCGGAGAGCGATGAGAAGAATCCTCTCACGGTAGTAGTGGTTAACCATGCTGGCTTTCAGCATGGATAAGGTGGGATACATGTATTTTATGTGCTCTGTGATGCGACCCACTCTGATAGCGGAGTCGGTATCGTCGTTGACATCGTCGTCCCAGTCGTCAACTTGAGCACCGCTGTTGATAGTCAAGTCTACCGGCGGATGCTCCATAAGCTCCCTGCCAAGATTTTCAGCAATCATGAGGTAAAGTTCAGGAGGAATTCCAACTTTGAGATCGTTTAGCTTGCGGGAAGGTTGAAAAAGAGGCATGGTGAGCGCGTACCAGGCGAGTGATTGAGGTTTACAAAGTAGAGTCTGTCTCCAGCAGGCCTGTGTTGGTTGATCCAGAGACGACAAACGAGGGCCGAATAGACCGGGCTCAGCTAATCAATATATGGCTGTGGGAGCCTTGAACACCGATCACGAGGTCCTCCGAGTAAGTTGACTAGCGGAACAACTGGCATTAAAGCAACCTTTGTGCAGACTTTGTTTCATTGTGTCGACTCAACTATGTTCAAATATCAAGGGCTTTGTCTGAATTTGGAGATGATGGTTCATTTCTAGGCTGCGTAAACTGTGTCGTGGCCGACAATGCCCTCGCACCGCAGCTGTCATGGATGGACAGGGCCATGTGGCTTTCTTCAATCATGTCGTCATTGTTCCTTGTTGTTATTTTTCTCCGTCTCTTTTGTTTTCGTCTCTCGGCTCCGACCGGCACGGCGGGTGATGGGCTTAGAACTTGGCGTCCTTGCTGGAGAGGAAACCCTTGAGGATGCCGACAATCTTGTCGAGGGCGACGAGGTAGACGCGAAGCTCGTCGGTGACCTTTGTCTGGTCGGAACCCAGCTTGGCGTAGAAGTCCTTGCGGTAGGGGCAGGCGCTCATGGCTGCGCTGAAGATGGGCTTCACGAGGAAGCTGTGGTGGGGCTTGAGGGTGGTCGAGTAGGCGGTGCGGAAGGAGTCAGCGAGCTCCTCAGATTCCTTGGCGACATTCTGGCTCAGGGCAATGCAGGTGAACTCGAGGCCACTGGAGGGCGGGGCATTGTCAGCTTTCATCCATGCTGCGTTGTGTGTTCCTGTGTCGTTGAGACGGGGTAGCTTGCTTACCGGTTCAACCAGAGGAGACCCTCGGTGGCAACGTGCTTCTTAGTGGCCAGTTCGTTCTTGACGAGGTCCTGGAGGGTGGCGGAGTCGGCGGGAGCAGCCAGCTGACGTTCACGGATTTTCTGTACAACAAGAGAGTATCAGCAGTTGCTGGGGTGTGGACAACGGGAAGGAACAATGTTGATATGAACGTGTTGTCCGAGAGGACCCAATGGAGGGAGCAGAGGCCAAAGAAAGGGAAGGGGGGGTTGACAGCATGTATCGTACCTTGATGTTGCCGCCCATGTCGCTCTTGACGGGACCGAATGCAACGCCTCCAAGGGCATCTGAAGGACAATCCATTGTTAGAAGAATGGACGAGCAAAGACGATTGAGTGGACATGCAGCGGCTTTGTTGGGAAATGACAGCAAGCAAACATACCGAAGATGGTGGTCAGAGACTCGGCGGCATCGAGGAATTCGGTGGTGGAGATAGCATTGTCCTTCTCGGAGTCGACGGGGACGTCAACAAACGACTTCTTGAAGGTGTCGAGGTAGGTGCCGCCGGGGGGGATCTGAGCTGCCATTGTGTCTATGTGAATTTAGAGGGTTGATGCAGAGAGAAGTTGAAGAGGTACGAGGTGGGAGTTGTTGAGGAAGAAGGGAGGATGTCGAGATCAGAGACCAGAAACCAGAAAACCAGGTAGGTGGACAGCAAGGGAAACCGAGGGGCGGTCAAGCATGGGAAAGCCACGCAGAAGCAGTAGCAACAGCAGCCGTCAAGACCCAGGGGACCCCACTGGAGCAATGCCCGCCCGAGTCTCTTACAGGCCAGACCCTGGACCATACACTGGGGATTGAATTCGCTAAACCGTAGCTGTCGCAGGGGGGGGCACAGAGGGGCAATGAGTGAGGGTCGTATTGTATCCTGATACACATGGCACAGTGCCAGCTTAGCTACCCCTCATTCCTTGTTCAGTCGGAAAAGACAGCAAAGACGCGGAGAAATGGGACGTTACCGCCCAGTCTCTCTCACTGTGTTCATGCGCCTATCACACGGTGTATCGCGGGGTCACGGAAAAATAGAGCAGGCGGAGCTCCGATGATGGGGGGGTACTATGTACCGATGGCTATGCTTAGCTCAGCATCCTCCCCGCCCTCTACCATCCCCATCTCCCCGCCCTCAGTTCATCAGCAAAGTCCAATATCAAGATAAACACCACCATGGCGGTCGGGACGACACAGCAGCATCAGCAGCAGCAGCCGCCTTTGACAGGCGCGGCACAGGCAAGGTCTACAGACACCCAGCCGCGGGACCGCCGTACAGTGGTCACCACCATCAACTACTACGACGACCCCGGCGATGGGTCTCCTCCGACCCCAATCGTCGTTGGGGGGTAAGCCTGCTTTTCAGTCGTCGCCGCCTCATGTTATGGCGAGTGCCATTGTCGACCTCTCTCCATGCTCCCATATGCACGTCACGTACTCATGTCTTTGCCTGCCCCAGTCAGAAAGTCACAAATGAGAAAAAGATGACGCCTCGAACCATGACCGTGACGGACGTCTCGGGCGACGAGGGCAGCTTCACCCTCGATACCCACGGCTTCCAGTACATTCGTCACACGAGTGTCGAGAAAGACTTTGCCGACGAGGAGACAGTCAAGTCCGTATACTACCCCGAGATGGAAAGATTATACAAGGACATGTGAGTCGCATCTATCTCGCCCATTCTAGCCCTCGGCTCGAGCGGGGCCGTCGTGGGCGGTGTAGGGGTCGTTGGACGGGCGGCAGTGGGCCGACAATCAGCTTAGGTAGCCCCCTAGAACGAACCCATGCTCACCGGTGGGGGGGATGGTCCCTTGGACGAACCAGTACGGGAGCCAGCAGGGTCGTCATCTTCAACCATCAGATCCGCCGGGGCCCGGCCAACTGGCACAGCTTGGGCGAGCGGAACACGGAGCACCGCGGGCCGCTGCACAAGGCGCACGTGGACCAGTCGTACGACGGCGCGGTCATGATGGCGAGGCACCATCTCGGGGACGAGGCCGACGAGCTTCTGAAGCGGCGTTTCCAGATCATCAACATTTGGCGGCCCATCAAGACGGTGCACAAAGACCCGTTGGCCGTGGCTGACGGGAACACGGTGGCCGAGGAGGACCTCGTGCCGGGGGCCATCATCTACCCGAGACACCGCGCCGAGACGTGGACCATCAAGCCCAATCCGGCGCACCGATGGTACTTTAAGGACAGGCAAAGGCCGGACGAGCCGCTGCTGATCAAGTGCTTCGACTCGGATACGTCGGTGGTTCGGCGGGCGGCTCACTGTGCGTTCCGGGACCCGGAGATGGACGACATGGAGTCTCGGCAAAGCATCGACATCCGGGCGCTGGTATTTCACTGAAATGCCGACTCGGCCGAGTTGTCGAAAAGAGGCGTGTAGGACATGTCTCGGAAAGGCATGGTATGAGTGTCTTAGTCTGGCCATTGGGTTGGGCCCAAGGCAAGGATACCTAAAAAATACAAGCTCGAGATATTTCTTGGCGTGAAAGCGACGATAACAATGGTTAATGACGGTAGTAGACCACGTGAGAAGACAGAAGACCAACTCGATAGTTGGAACCCACCTCCCAACGGAACAAGCACACGGTTGGATCTGGCAGGCAGATAGATGGAGTGCCATGACACAGTATAGCGTCCTGCGAAGAAGGTTGCTGGGGCCGATCTCTTTTTGACTGGGATGTTGTCCGTGGTAGTTTGACACGGCCTTAATTCAAGCCTCGTTTACATCCGTCTAGGTACCTAGAGTTGTTGCATTATGCTTTTGGCAGCGAATAACGGAATGGTGTTCGCGTGGCATGCTGCGGATAGGTGTTTGGGAGGGGGTGAGCAGTTTGGTAGACACGGCCGACGTCGGCCCCCGGACGTGAAACAGCAAAGCTGGGTCGGTCGAGCAAATATTAATTCACTTTCTGCACCTCTAGGTAGCCAGCCGTTTCGAGGACAGGAGCATGGATACCTACACTAGGTAGTCAGGTTCGACGAGCGGGAGGGACGTGCTGACGTGACGTCACAGGCATAGACGCGGAAGCTGGCCGGCCGGGGGAACCCAGGCGCATTTCAAGTTATTCCCTCGATGAGTCGATACGCAACGTCCAAGACATTTGCAATGTACGAAGTGCCATTACGGGTGCTGTTTAGAGTAGCTACAGCAGCGTCTCGTTCCTTTTGGCAGGGACAAGCCGGATCTCGGCACATGGCCATTGGTGTTTGTCATCTGGGCAGCCGTTATCGAGCATGGTGGTGGGGGGACTAATGTACCTAGGTGCATAAATTCACAGCATGACGGGCTGTTCTCTAATAAAAAGCAAGCAAGCTGCATATGCAGGCATTCACGACAGAGCCTCAAATCGAAGTAGTTGGTCGCAATGGAACGGGTAGGTACCACTCGTAGAAAATCGTAGGTGTTTTCGAGGGTGGGTACTTACTCCGACCAGCGGCTTATCGATAAGAGCGGCGAGAGGGAGAGAGAGAGAGAGGCACGTACTGTCTGTCTGTCCTGCTGCCAGCTACTAAAACTGCACGTGTATGTAGCCGTCACGCAGATGCTAAAATGACGTCAGCACGAAAATAGAATAGCGGTCCACACCTCGACGCCAGTTGGCCAATGCCAACCGAGCGCGGGGCAACGGTTCCTTCCATTTGGTTTTGCTGCAAGTGTCTACAGTAATGTTTTAAAACCTTTTTTTTTTCTTTTTCTTTTTTCTTTCTAAGAATTGACATGGCGGCGGCATAGATGCAAAGCACGGGACTGTCTCTGTCTGTTCGTAAGTACCTATCATGTACTAACCTAGGTACATAAACTACCTAAGCTAGGTAAACTAGGTGTCTGTCTATCTAGGTATTCGTCAGCACTTTCTCCCCCTGATCATCGTCACTCTGAGAGAGCACGCGACCCATTACTCGATGGCCTGACAAGTGCGATTCGATTGCAGCAGCTGCTGCGGCTAATCTAATTGCCTACCTAGGTATTACATAACACTATATATGATGTAAACTAGGTAGTGTACCTAGGTAGGTAGGTAGGTGGTCCGTCGGCCATGACTTGGCCTGCCCGACCGAGAGGATCGTCGGATTCGCCCCGCCATGCCATGCCATGCCATGCCATGTATGCTATGCCGCTTAGCATTGCCCCGCGCCCTGTCTCACCACCGCCAGCAAAACTTCGTGTCGCATCCAGTCAGTCAGTCAGTCACTCCCCTTGCGCCCACACCTTTTTTTTTTAAAAAAAAAAAAACACTTTCTGGATTTGTTTCCCTCCCGTCTGATCCTTGTTAGGTGTCCTGGGAGCCTAGCCCGCAATCCTGCTTCCGACCAAACCTGCCTTGCTGCTAGCCTCCTTTTAACCATGACATAGCTTGCGTTTCCCGCTTTCCCATAAGCTTTCCTGGCGCCGCTCTTCTCTTCTCGTTCCCATTCTTCCGTCTTGTCATTCATTCTCCTCTTCTTTCTCCATCTCCTCTTGGCCTTCCCACTCCCAAGCTGAAACCTCTGAGACCAACAAGCCAAGCTCATTTGTTTGTTTCCTCAACCCGAGTTGTTCTTCATTGTTGCCGCTCCACACGGCTCGACTGCTTTGGCCAACTCAATCTACTTATTGGCTCGCCCCACCGTTCACTGCGCACCTCGCGCAGCCCATGAAACGATAATTAGCCCTCCACGCTGGACCAGCCCACCAACCTGTGATCTAGAGATACCACTGGAGATAGATAGAGCGTGTGTGAGAGTGAGTGAGAGTGAGTGAGAGAGAAAGAGAGAGAGAGAGAGAGAGAGAACGAGACATAGCGCCGGCTTGCGCAACTGTGATTCGATAACCCCCAACCCCCGGGTCCCCGTTGTTTCCCTTCCACACATATCCGCAAACATGGGGCTCATGACGACAAGCGACCATGGCCATAAGGAGGAAAAGGAAGGCGGTGGCTTCATGGATATGCTGAAGAAACCCTTCCGTGAGCTCGAGGAGAAGATTGAAGGCACTCATCTGCACGACGCAAAGGTCCACATGGTGCACAAGAAGCACCAGATTGGCAAGCTCGCCAACCTTGTAAGCCTAGCCCGTACTCCCCCCTCCATATCTCCTAAACAGGCACTCCCTTTCCCTCTGCCCCTTCTCGGCCCGTGACCAAGACATCTGGATATCTGGGCGCTGACGTGCTCCGCAGTTCAACTCCAATCACCGCCACGACGAAGAGCACGAAAAGGCCACCGACGAAAAGAGGGCCAAGATCGCCGAGCAGCACCGCTTCAACTCCTTCTTCCCCGAGCGCGACGGCAACCTCATCAAGTGGTATGTCGACGGCCGTGACTACTTCTGGGCCGTCTCCGAGGCCCTCGAGGCCGCCAAAGAGACCATCTACATCTGTGACTGGTGGCTGTCCCCCGAGCTGTTCCTGCGTCGTCCACCCTACCCCAACCAGGAATGGAGGCTGGACCAAGTCCTGAAGCGCCGCGCCGAGGCCGGCGTCAAGATCTACATCATCGTCTACCGCGAGGTCGAGGCCGCCCTGACCTGCAACTCGGCCCACACCAAGCACGCCCTGCAGGCTCTCTGCCCCGAGGGCTCCCCCGGCCACGGCAACATCAGGATCATGCGTCACCCCGACCACAATTTCATGTCCAACGGCGGCGACATGACCTTTTACTGGGCCCACCACGAGAAGTTCATCGTCATCGACTACGCCATGGCCTTCATTGGAGGCCTCGATCTCTGCTTCGGCCGCTGGGACAGCCACACTCACCCCCTGGCAGACGTCCACCCCGAGGGCGTCAAGAACGAGGTCTGGCCGGGACAGGACTTCAACAATAACAGAATCATGGACTTCCAGAACGTCCAGGACTGGAAGCAGAACGAGCTCAGCAAGGCCCAGTACGGCCGCATGCCCTGGCACGACGTGTCCATGGGCCTCATCGGGCCGTGCGTCTACGACATTGCCGAGCATTTTGTCCTGCGCTGGAACTTTGTGAAGCGCGACAAGTACAAGCGTGACGAGCGCTTCGACTGGATCCAGCTGCGCGGCCGGTTGGGCGAAGATGAGGACCTCGTCGGAGTCCAGCGCCCCAAGCACCCGGTGGGCGAATACATCACCCACCCCTTCGACGAGCGCAGCCTGCACAACCTGGAGAATAAGGGGACGCTGCACGCTCAGATTGTGCGCTCCAGCGCCGATTGGTCCAGCGGCATCCTGACGGACCACTCGATCCAGAACGCCTACTCCGACATCATCCGCAAGGCCGAGCACTTTGTCTACATTGAGAACCAGTTCTTCATCACGGCCACGGGCGACCAGCAGACGCCCATCCACAACACCATCGGCCGCGCCATCGTCGACGCCGTCGTCCGGGCCGGCAAGGAAGGCCGCAAGTTCCGCGTCATCATCCTCATCCCCGCCATCCCCGGCTTCGCCGGCGACCTGCGCGACGACGCCGCGACGGGCACCCGCGCCATCATGGACTACCAGTACAAGTCCATCTGCCGCGGGGAGCACTCCATCTTTGAGCAGGTCAAGAAGGAGGGCGTCGACCCCAGGAAGCACATCTTCTTCTTCAACCTGCGCTCCTATGACCGCCTGAACAACACGTCGGCGGTCGAGAAGCGCGAAAAGGACACTGGCGTCAAGTACGCCGAGGTCCAGCGCGCGCAGGCCGAGGAGGTCATGGGCACGGGGATCCACGGGTCCAACGACCCGACTGGCAAGGAGCGCGACGTGCACATGGGCTGCAGGGCGGAACAGACGCGCGCTGGCAGGGAGGCGGCGGTGGAGGATGTCATGGACGCCAAGCGGCGGTTCGAGGCCAGCCTCGGCGACAGCGAGCTCAAGGGTGAGTTCTCGGTGGCGCACCACGCCATGGCCAACTCAGGCAGCATCGAAGACGAGCCGTGGGACGACGAGGACCCGGAGACGGAGATCCGCAACTGGATCCAGGAGGAGCTCTACATCCACTCTAAGCTCCTCATCGTCGACGACCGCATCGTCGTGTGCGGGTCCAGCAACCTCAACGACCGCAGCCAGCTCGGTTACCACGACAGCGAGCTGAGCATCGTCATGGAGGACACGAGGCGCGTGGCCAGCACCATGGACGGGCAGCCGTACGAGGCCGGGTGGCACGCGACGTCGCTGCGGCGGTACCTGTGGCGCGAGCACCTCGGCCTGCTCCCGGCGCAGAGCCTGGACGGGTCCGATGACCCCAACTCGCAGCCGCCGGGCCACTCGCCCAACGACGCGTGGGACCGCGACGAGACGTGGAAGTTTGTCGAGGACCCCATGAGCGACGAACTGTGGGACATGTGGACCCAGAACGCTAGCAGGAACACGGAGCTGTACAGACACCTCTTCCACGCCGACCCCGACGACCACAGTAAGTGTTTTTTTTTTTTTTGTCAAAGGAAGCGTAGCTAACACGAGTGACTCCCCCTTCTCTCTAGTCAAAACCTTTGAGGACTACGACAGGTACCTGCCGCCCAAGGGCGTCAAGGCCGGCCACATTTTTGACCAGTTCATGCCCGCGGCCGACGCGCGCAAGAAGATTGACCAGATCAAGGGCCACCTGGTCTGGTTCCCGCTCGACTTCTTGCGGGACGCCGAGATGGCTGAGAAGGGGCTACAGGTGAACCAGATCACGGAGAGTATCTACACCTGATGAAGCCGCTGGAGCGCTGCTTTTCTAGGCAAGAGAAAGAGTAGGAACGTGTGAATGAGACGGGGGCTTTGGCGATATTTGGAGCCGGCGCGCAAGGGAAGATGATTTACAAACTTAAATTAAACATGAATTAATGTATAAATACCAACGGCGGTCGCATGACTGAGGGTCTTCGCCTTATACCGGGGACTAGGTCGAAATGAAATCTATTTTTCTTTAAATTTCTTTAAATGTTACTTGGATGAATGTATTGCGGGACATTCACTGGTGAACAGGCTCTCTCTCCAAGAGCACCTCACCGAAGCCTCACCGAAAATCTCCAAATGATCCGCCCCTCGGTGACTGCGGGGTACACACCGAGCGTTTAGCCGCGCTTCCTCCCCTCACTCACAAACCCCTCCATTCTCTTCATTGACTCATTCTCACCCGTTTTTATTCCATAAAAAACAATCCGCCGCCCGCGCGTCCCTTCTCCTCGTACCTCGAATACACCCCCCGATCTTGCCAGTCGACGACTTTCTCCTACTCCTACTCCTCCTCCTCCTCCTCTTCCTCCTGTTCCGCCATAGCTCTCCCCTCTTCCGACCCCACCACCTCTTCTTCCATCCCTCCTCACCTCGTCGCCGATACCCGACGGATCCAACCACCCCGAAACCGACGCGCGCAAACGACGACGACAATGGCCTCCGCACCTGAAGCACCGACCGCCGCCGTCCCCGCCGAAGCCGTCGGCGGCGACGTGGCGGCCGCCTCGTCGGGCGGCCAGAAGGTCGATCCCTGGAACGTGTCCGGAGAGGTGGGTTATCCGTGAAAAGACAATAAAAAAGATAGAAGAAGCGGCAACCCAGTTTTGCAGTGAATTGGTCCTCCGCCAGGGGTGGGTGGGGGGGGGGAGGAGGCAGGGCGGGTTTAGGGAAAACCGTTGGGCTAATGCGGGACGTGTGGACAGGTCGGCGAGGACGGCAAGGTCAAGGCCATTGACTACAAGGTATGCCTTCCCTTCTAGTTTGCTTCATGTACGAGCGGGGGATGTGGCCTCTTTGCTAACCCCTTGTTTCTCTCCTGGTCAGAAAATTGTCGAGGAGTTCGGGACGAAGCTGATTGACGACGCCCTCCTCGAGCGCTTCGAGCGCGTGACCGGCCACAAGCCGCACCACTTCCTGCGCCGCCAGATCGTCTTCTCCCACCGCGATCTCGACCTCATCCTCGACCGCGTCGAGAAGAAGGAGCCTTTCTTCATCTACACCGGTGCGTCGCTCTCCCCCAAAACATCCCGACTCCCCTCGACGAGGAAGTGCTGCGGTTCAATGACAGCGCTGTTGAAATAGGACCGATGGTTTGTTGTGAAGAGCAGACTGACGAGGGAGTTGTTATTGTCGTGCAGGACGCGGGCCGAGTTCCGATAGCATGCACATTGGCCACGTTATCCCCTTCCAGCTGACAAAGTGGCTGTCCGACGTTCTCAATGCGCCGCTGGTGGTATGTTTGGCCCCGGACCTCGTCCCTTTCAAGGCTATCTTGCTGACCGAGACCATAAGATCATGATGACCGACGGTAAGAGGCGCAACTCCGTCCCACCAGTTTCTCGTGGCTAACAGCGATATCCCAAGACGAAAAGTTCCTGTTCTCTGAGAAGAGGACGGTCGAGGAGGTCCAGCACTACACCAGGGAAAATGCCAAGGACATGTGAGTCTGGGGATCTGCTACATGCTCTCTCTATCTCTCATGGGCCCGCTCACTGACGAACAACTCGTAGCATCGCCATTGGCTTCAACCCCGAACGGACCTTTATCTTCTCCGACTACGATTACATGGGCGGTGCGTTTTACAGGTGAACCTTACCCCCTCCTGAACCAGAGATATCGAGGCACAGGCTGACTCCCGAAGGAACATCACGCGCGTCGCCAAGAGAATCACCGTCAACACGGCCAAGGCCGTCTTCGGCTTCGACGACAGCTCCAACATCGGCAAAGTCCACTTCGCCAGTATTCAGGCCAGCTCTTCCTTTGCCAGCTCGTTCCCCCACATCTTTGGCGAGGACGAGAAGAGGACCACCCAGATCCCGTGCCTCATTCCTTGCGCCATTGACCAAGGTTCGTCTTTCCTCTCCCTTATCTTTCCCTTGTCCGACCGTACGGGGCTCGGCTGACGCTAGAAAGATCCCTACTTCCGCGTGACGAGAGACTGCGCTGCCGGTCTGCGCTACGCCAAGCCGTCGCTGATCCACTCCCGGTTCCTCGACGCCCTGCAGGGTCCCGGCTCCAAGATGTCGGCCTCGATCGAGTCGAGCGCCATCTTCATGAAGGACACGCCCAAGCAGATCCAGAACAAGATGAACAAGTACGCCTTCAGCGGTGGCAAGACTACGGCCGAGGAGCAGCGCGCCGAGGGCGCCGACCCTGACGGTATGGAAACGGGACCCCCTTTTTGCTTGAAACGCTCGACGCGAGAAAGCTAACCGTGACGAAAAGTCGACGTCAGTTACCAGTACCTCCGCTTCTTCCTCGAAGACGACGAGGAGCTCGCCAAGATCCGCGAGGACTACCGCACAGGAAAGATGCTCACCGGTGAGATCAAGAAGAGGTCAGTTCCCCCACCAAACCGTCACTGAAATTGAAAACACCGCCGGCGTGGGCAGTGTGACCGTTGACAGATTTTTCTTTCCTTTTTTTGCAGGTGCGCCGAGGAGCTGGCAAAGTACTGCACCGCCTTTCAGGAGAGGCGGGCCAAGGTGGACGAGAGCACCGTCGACCTGTTCATGGCCCGCCGGCCGCTCATCTGGGCGGGCGCCGAGAAGCTCAAGTCCCTGCCCGTCCGCCAGGAGGGTGGGGACGCCGCCGCCGCCAGCGAGGGCGCCGACGGGAAGATGACCAAGAACCAGCTCAAGAAGCTCGAGAAGCAGCGCCAGATCGAGGAGAAGAAGGCCGCCAAGGCCAAGGAGAAGGAGGCCGCCAAGGAGGCGGCGACTGCCGAGGGCGCTTAGGTGACGGGTGGAGAAAATAGAGGGGAAAAGATGTCTGAGAGAAAAAGGGAAAAAGAGGAAAAAGAAAGAGAAATTATACCCAAGATTTTTACTGATGATGTTGTGCTGTTCGGTCCGGGCTCGGTGCCTGAAGTGAATCGTGAGGTGCGAGTTACCTTTTCGAGGCCCCGTTCTTGATTTGGATTTACATTTTGCGGTGACGACCAGGTAGGTAACTTTTCGGCTGGCATGCATGTGGGCGCCTGGAAACACCCAAGCGCTGATGCAGTTACCCATCTACGGAGAGACACACATGCTGTCCCTTGCCCTCCCCCCCTTCTTCTTTACATTGCGTACGGACTAGTAGTCATCACTTAGGCGGATAATGTGCTGCTGTTCCTGATAAGTCTATGAGGGTGGGTGCGTGTACCAGGTGCGTCCTGCCAGCGAGAGGAAGAAAAAGAAAAAGAAGACCAAAAGAAAAAAAAAACCCAGATAAAATGAATATGCTTTTCTCAACCACCTGTACGAAATCCCGGGCGGAGACAATGGTTCTTTTGATGAAATGAATAACAGCATTCTGTGAGGGAGTTGAGTGAGGATCCTCGTCCCGCCTCGAAAATGGAGGAAGGGGGGGGCTTCCGACGATCACCGGCCCTGGTTAAAGTTCATCGAGTAGCCTCCCGTCTTCTCGTCCTTTACCATCTGGAAGTTGTCCGTGCTTAGGCCGAAGGGCTTGAGGATGCCGTTGCCCAGCTTGAAAGGGAGAGGAGCAACCGTTGTAAGCCTCTCTTCCGGGACAAACACATCGTTAAAAGGGGGGGGGGGGGGGTTCGGACTCACCTCCTTCAGCTTCCCCCACATCTCGGCCGTCTCCCTCTCCTGCGCGGCCTTTGTCCGCGCCGGGAGGGCGCGCAGCTGCGCCTGAACGATCTTCCGGTCGGCGGGCGCCAGGTTCGGCATGGCCGCCAGCGCGCGGTAGTCCTCCTCGGCGCCGGCGAGGCTCTGCCAGCCGCCGTCCTCGCTGCGCGCCCGCGCCCGGCGCATCAGCGCCTTGGCGCGGATCCGGAGGACGTCTTCGGCGCGCCGGAGGCGGGCGGTCTCGTCGTCGTCATCATCTTTGAGCGGCTGCTGCGGTGCGGGAGCGGCCTTACTGGCGCCGGCGCTGACGATCTCGTCCTCGACGTCGTCGTCCTCCTCCTCCTTGGCGGCGGCGGCGGCATTGTCCTTCTCGCGGCGCTCCTGCTCGAGCGCTGCCTCCTTGTCGATGCGATCGAGGCCGTCGAGGGCGGCAGTGGCGCTCGAGATGGCGTCCTTCCACCGCGAGAGCTTGAGGTGGCAGGCGGCGATGTTGGAGCGCAGCACGGCGAGCTCGTAGTCGAGGTAGTTGGGGCAGGCGGCGACGGCCTCGTCGTACTTGGCGATGGCCTCTTCGTACTTTGACGAGGAGAAGAGTACGTTGGCCGCCGTCTTGCTGGCGTTTGACTCGGCCAGGAGAGACTTGGGTTGCGTTAGTCAATGCACGCGAACGCGGATGGACCATGGTGAGCTTTCATCATGCCGCCCAAACAAAGAGCTAGATCGAGATGATCTCGGTCGGCTAGACTTTCACATAGCGGAAAGCCGAGAGAACGAGGCGTTTGAAAAGCAATATAGAAAAAGAACGAAAAAACAACAACAACATCTTACCGCCTCTTCCTCGGGTGAGAACCTCTCAATGATCTGCTCCTCCTCGTCCTCCTTTTCCTGTTCTTGTTTGTCTTTGCCCTTGCCCTGAGGCTCCGTTTCGGCCTCCTTGGACGCCATCCCTTGAGAGTAAGAAGGGGGTTCTGAGTGCAAGCAAGCTCTGTCGGGCAACGCGTGGCTGTAGATGGTCAGTGAGTTCAAGGGTGAGCATCGATCAAAGATTATGTCGTCACCGTCGCTGTTGTCGCACCCCACGTGGATCGTGGCGTATTGGTGGGGGATATTGAGGCTGTTCACATGTCTTGGGGCGCGTTCAAGCCACAACTTGCAACTGTAGGTAATGGGTGGGGGGGATTTGCTCCAGAGAACCCCTGTGGCTTCTCCCACATCCCTGGTAAGGCCAGCATTCCGGGGTCTGTGGCGCATGTACATGGTACAAAACAGTCGAGAAAGAGAAACGCCGCGTGTTCGCTAACGGTCAACTATGTGTTGGTCCACTGGAGGTTTTAGCCCTTAAGAGACTCAGCCTGTCACCGACCTGACCGATTCAAAGTCTCGAAGGGGAAGAGCACCCGCGTCGGGTCATGGAAGCTGCTCTGATTGTGGTGACAGTAGCATCTTGTCCGCTTGTGTAAAGGGATAAATCCAACTCAAATTTGGAAGAACACCACAGACAGACGGCCATAGTCAACAATTGCCAGTGTTGCTGCTCCCTCGGGCTTGCTGGACAACTTTTCCCCACAAAAACCGAAGCCGATCAAGTCTGCGCACGCGTTCTGATATCGTGGTTTGACCAAGCAAAGTACGGAGTAGAGGAAAAGAAAAGGTGCAGTAGTATTGTTACCCCTCGACCGCCTTGAGTACGTACCCCGGTCGTTACCCCACTTACCTGTCCGTGAGCCAATGGCTGTTTTTTATTTCCCTTCTTTCCCCCCCTTTTTTCCTTACTTTTATCTTTATTTTTGGCAAGAGCTTAGCGGTCGACCCCTCCATCAAATGTCGCACTGCCGTCCCCTCGGTGCCTTCCGCCTCCGTGTTGACCCCGCCGGTCCTGCCTGCCGCGCCTGCGTTTCTGGTACCTACCCAGAACCCAATCGTGCCTTCCCTTTCCTCAGTTCCTCTTTGCGGCTCTTTCCCAGAAGGAACTAAACGGCTCATGCCTCAGAAGAAAAGTCCCCTCGACGACAAAACCCCCCCCCGCGTTACCCAACCGAGGAATCTCTTTCCTCTTTTCCACCTCACCCTCACCCGACTTCCTTTGCTTATCTACAACCTCAACACTTCCTCCCTCGAAAAACACTTCACACCACAGTCGAGACTGTTGTCCTTCTCCAGAGTCACTTTCGCTTGCTCAACATCTTCCACATAGAGTCCTCGCTTCCCACCGTCATCATGGCTCCCCGTACCGAGTAAGTAATTCAAAAGCTCCCGCTCCTTCGCGCCCGGATGCCAATTGGTCTGACACAATGCCCTCCCTCAGCTTCCCTCCCGTCCGGGCCTGCCTCTTCGACATGGACGGCCTCCTCCTCGACACAGAGGATCTCTACACCGCCTGCATCAACGCCGTCCTCGAACAGTACGGCCGTCCCCTCCTCCCCTGGAACATCAAGGCCAAGCTCCAGGGACGCCCCGGCCCCGAGTCCACCCGCATCTTCCGCGAGTGGGCGCAGCTCCCCATCGACCAGGACGAGTACTTGAAGAAGCTTTCTGCCTTCCAGCGCGACCTCTTCCCCACCACCCAGCCCCTCCCTGGCGTCCCAGAGCTCCTCCAGAACCTGGGCCGCACCCGCTACTGGGACCTCAAGCCCGCTGACGACGCCGCCGCCGACAAGAACCCCCACCGTGTCCACATCGCCCTCGCCACCTCCTCCCACGAGGCCAACTTCAAGCTCAAGTCGGACCACCTGACGGAGCTCTTCTCCGTCTTCCCCTCCCACCGCCGCGTCCTCGGCGACGACAAGCGTATCCCCGCCGGCCGCGGCAAGCCCAACCCCGACATCTTCCTCCTCGCCCTCAAGACCATCAACGAGTCCCTCGCCGACGGCGAGAAGCCCCTCACCCCCGAGGAGTGCCTCGTCTTCGAGGACTCGGTCCCCGGCGTCGAGGCCGGCCGCCGCGCCGGCATGCGTGTCGTCTGGTGCCCCCACAAGGGCCTCCTCAAGGAGTACGCCGGCCGCGAGAAGGAAGTCCTCGCCGGCCGCACCGGCGAGGCCGGCCAGGTCGACATGCACCAGGTCGGCGATGTCGACGACGGCTGGGCCGAGTACCTCCCCACCCTCGAGCACTTCCCCTACGACAAGTTCGGCATGGTCATCCCCCCCGTTGAGGTCGACAACGAGTCCTTCATGAAGGAGAACGTCGGCGACGTCCTCGTCGACAAGACCAACGGCTCCTCTTGAAGCGAGAAACGGAGGGAAACTTGAGACAGGGAAGAGGGACGGACGGACGCTCAGTATTCGGGACGTGGTGTGTTTAACACCTCCCAAATTGGGTACCTTACCTCACCTCTCTTCTCGGGAAAAGTCGGGTTTTCTCTTCCCTTTTTTATTACTTTTATTTTTGCTCTGTGTCGAGTGATATCACGACAACGGGCCATAGACGAAGTACAGATTTCACGACGAATGGCGAATGGATGGATAAGCATCATAGAAGATGGTTCCTGAGAGATAGAGAGAGAGAGAAGAAGAAACAAACTAGACACACAGCGAGTGTCTAGTGCATGATACTACGTGCTTGATTCTTTTGCTTTTTTTTTTCCTCCTTTGAGCATAGGCATTGCGATAGATTCCCAGGTTAGAGAGAAACCATACACACACACACACACACACATACACAATAGACTCCTGCCTCCCATATGATGATACCAGTCAAAACGTGCATGGTAGCCAGCATCCCCTCCTGCTCACTCACTCTTTACTCATGTGACAATCAAGAACGACGGCGACGGAATCGGGTGTGGCCAGGACTGAATAACTTGAATATCTTATGGCATCGATGCCCTCCTTTGCAGAGCATCCGGCTCTTATCGAGCCTCTCTCTCTCTTACTTAATCCTCTGTTCAAATGCTAGAGTAAGTCCACGGCCTGTACCACTCCTGATCTCCTATGCGTCTGTCTTGATACCGAGTCCCGAGACGCCAAAAATGAACGAAGAAAAAAAAGAAAAAAGAGGAGCAAAAGCCATAAAGCATGCATGCACGTCCAACTCCTCCGATGATGCGGCCAAATGGCCAAGAGGCTCCTTCCCGTCTTGTTCGCCGCGATGCCTTGCCGGTCCCGTCTCTGTAGAGCCAAAAACCCCTTGCACCAAGTATAAGCTCCAATGAGGACGCGAAACATTGGAAAAGGGAAAAGAAAAAAAGGTCGTTATAAAGGGGGCTTATATAGAAAAAAAAGAAAAGAAAAGACAAAGCCAACCAACGGAAGAAAAGTGGTCGTGATCGTAAGACGGCAGCCAGTGCCATCTTCCTGTTTGTTCACTATCCGTAATGCTGAAGCCGATGACGCGCCTTTTTGTTGAGGGAATAAAGGGTATTATATGTAGACCAGAGGGCCCTTGGGTCATCTAGGAAAATAGTAGTAGAAGGGTGAAGAAGATGCCAAAGCCGGCTGCGGGGTTCGCCACACCAGAGATGCCGATTTTGCGGGGAGAAAAATCATAGGAAGCTCTGCGCGCTGTGCGTATTGGACCGGTTAGGCGGCTCGTACCAGTTCTGGTAAGGGTGGTTCGGTAGGCTAAAGTCGGCGAAAGAGAGCGGGTTGACCAGCGCCTTCATCGGCGCCGACGACGCGGCGCTCGACCCCGGGGGGCCTGACGTGCCCGAGGCCGACGAAGTCGCCATGGCGGGCGGGTTGCCAGGCGGGCCAGGCCTGCCATATCCAACCGAGCCCCTATGGTCGTTGATGCCAGGGAGGTTGGCGTGGGAGGGCGCGGGGCTGGGCCAGCCCCAGGCCCTCTTGAGCTCGCTGTGGATCGTACCGAGTCGCCAGCCGCTCTCGGCATGGATCTTGTCGAGGATCTCGAGCACCTCCTTCTGCTCGCGCGGATCGGTCAGGACGGCCGAGGCGATGGCGAGGGAGCGGATGGCAACGGAGGCGACGCCGCGGTCTTTGGTATGTGCGACGATACCGCAGACCTGGTGCGCGTGGTGCAGCTGCAGGGCACGCATCTCCTCCGACGCCCTGCCCGGCTCCATGGGATTGGTCTGGGCGAGTATACATTGGGCGGTGTGGTAGAAGAGGCGGCCGATGATGGCGGCGCGCTTGATGAGCCTGCACGTCGACTGTTAGGAGAGAGCATTGTCAACGGCAGGGGAAATGCGAAACCTACCAGACGTTGGGGAAAGCAGACTTGGAGTTCGTCTGCGAGGGGTAGAGGTACCCAAAGGGGTGCATCGTCCTCGGACACGCGTTGTTCCACTTGTCACACAACTTCTTCAGATCCTGCCACTGCGCCAGCCGGTTGCCCAGGCGAATCTGCTCGTCGTGAGGGCTCGGCTCCTGGAAGCGCGGGATCGTGGCTCGGAAGTTGGCAATCTTGGCAACGATGTACAAGATCCGCTGCACCCACAGCTCCTCATGACCGAAGCCGTCGCCGGAAGCCGACCTCGTCGCGGCCGCGGCCGCGGCGCCGCTGGCTGTCGCAAAGTCCATGTCCAGACCCCACTGGTCCGGGTCCCACGATGTCTGCCAGTTGAAAGCCAAGCAGGAGAGCACCTCCATGCCGATGTTGAGCCAGAAGCAGGCAGCGCCGATGCCGGATGACTTTGCATCCCACTTGCACTCGCGGATGAGGGCGCGGGCGCCAGCGATGTGATTCATGCGCTGGGCGGGCTTCTCGGACATGATCTCGTAGACGTTGAGGACAACGGCGGTGGTGGCGCACTCGCCCATGTTGCGGTCCGGGTTCTGCAAGCTGCGGAGGAGCTGGGTCGTGGCGGTATCGTAGTAGAAGAGGGCCTTGTCGTCCTTGTAGGCCGGGTTGACGAGGGTCAGGTGCTTGACGCCGCAGGCGAGGAAGGCGTTGAGCAGCATGGGCGACTTGAGGGAGTGGTAGGGGATGAGGCGGGAGAAGTGCTTCTCCTTGTCGAGCGAGTCCATCCAGACGCCGACCTCCTCGACGAAAACCTGCATGTACAGGATCTCCTCGGGCGAGTTGAGGTACTCCTTCTCCCCGGCCGAGGCCTTCTCGCTCGGCGGGGGCGTCATCATGCCATCGGGGGCCAGGTTGTTGTTGTTGGCGGCGGCGGCGGCGGCGGCGCTGCTGCGGTAGCTTGGGGGCGGCGCCGTGGGCTGCGGCACGATGGACGCGGCGCTCGATGCGTCGCTGTCGCGATGGGCGGGGTGACGAGGGGGCCCATCGCGGTAGGAGGCAAAGTGGTCGTGCAGACCGTACGGGTGAGGCCCCGGGTGGGCAGAGTTCTGGGGTGTGAGATAGGGGTTGTCGCTGTCACGACGCGGGTACGCCGACTCGGCGGCCCGCGGCGGCTCGTGACGGTGAGCGTAGCTGTAGCTGTACATGGGCGGCGGTGGCGGGTGGTGCAAGACGTGAGTCCTTGGTGATACGGATGTATCCGGGCCACTGGCATGTGCGTGAGGGAGGAGATGGCCTTGGTGACGGAGGGTTGGCTCAAGGTGGCTCGTGTGCCGAGGGGGGGCGGCGACGGCTTGCTTATCTAGGTGAGCGTAGCGGCCAAGGCCTCCAACGTATTCCGAAGCGATCTGCCTCGATTCGTCTTGGAATTGGACTGGCGGGTTGCGTTAGCACCAACAGCTTTCTGGGCAACGCATGCGGAACGAGGACCTACCTGACCACTCGACGGTCGGCGGCATATACGGCGGCTGCTTGACCTGCACGTCTATGAAGTTTAGCCGGACGCCGCGTTTGCACTCCCGACTGCTTTTCCGGCAATTTAAACAGTCTGGTAACCCTTCGTCACATTTTAGATGCCTTTCTCTACACGTTAGACACCCCGTCCGCACTCGCTTTGATTTCGTGGCAGTCGAGGCGGCGGTGGCGGCCGGCTTCTCTGGGGATTTGGGCTTGATGAGGAGGTCCCGTGAAGGGGTGAGTGAGTGAATGCTCGCGCTGCGGCGGGGCGGGATGTGGGAGCTGGGCAAGTTCATGTCGCCAGGTTGGAGGTGCTGGTCCTGGTGCTGGTGTTGGTAACCCTGCTGGTGCTGGTAGTGCTGTTGATGGTGACCTTGCCTGAGAAATGAGCTGGGGACTTGAGATGCCGGATTGGACGCGGTGGAATCGGCTTCGAGGTCGAGGGAAAAGTCCGGTGTGAAGTCGGAGGAGAAGCCAAAGGAGAGGGTTGAGACTTGGTCGTCTTCGTCGTCGTTGTCGTCGTCGCCTAGATAGGGGTCGTGTACGAAGTTGAGGGACGGATGCTCGTACGGGTGCAGCACCGCCGAACCAAGGCTAAAGCCTGGCACGAGGACGCCTGCAGAGGCGTCGTATGCCTCCAGGGCTACCGAAAACCCGTCTCTGGTGAATAGAGACGGAGAGGGTGTTCAATGAGGGCTAGAAAGACCCGGTAGACGCGATGGAGGCTGTGACACGGGTGCTGTCGTGGTCATGAACTCAGTACGTTTTGGTGTGTGAGAGGCGGCGGAATGTCGGTCGTCGGGTTTTGACGGTCTCACGATGAGAAAGTGAGAGAGAGATTGGCGGGCAAAGTTGAGTGAGCGGCTAGCGGGCTCAGATGTACGGAGGGGGGGGCCACGGATGCCTTAAAAGGGTGCTGATGGCTTAGAAAGGTGTTATCGGGTTGGCGGCAGGTTTGAAACCGGAGGATCGCCAAGTCTATGGCGTGGTGCAATGATGTTGGTGTGTCAGTAGAGGTCGGTGAGCGATTGAGCAGGGGTGGAGGGGGAGGGAAATAGAGGGAGAGAGAAGTAGAGGGAGAGAGAAGTAGAGGGAGAGGAGAAGGAGAGGGAGAGGAGAAGGAGAGGGAGAGAGAAGAAGAGGGAGAGATTGTGGGTTGAAAAGTCGAGATGCAAGAGACGAGTTCGTGTGTCCTGCGAGGATGGGATTGGCTTGACTAGCGCAAAGGATGGCGAAGCGTTAAGAGTGGTCCCTCTTCTAAATCACTCTTGGTTCAGGCTTGGCCGTTGAGCGGTTTGTGGCGTGGGTGTGTCAATCAAAAGTGCGTGGTGTGCGCTTGTGGTGGACTCTCTGGTGGATGAGACTTGGTCTGTTCTCGTGCCTACACAAGCCAGGTATGCAGGAATTCCGGGCGGACAGGGTGGTCAAAGTCTGGGGGCGTGCGTGCGTGCGTGGGCGTGTGTGTGCGTTGGTGAATGGGAAAAGAAAGACAGCAGCCAGCAATAGAGTTCTCGCTTCTCTTTCTCCCTAGCTGTGGCGTCTTGAGTCTGATACTGCGGTGTCCCCTGTCGTGTAGTGCAGTGGGCGTGTCTGGTTGATGGACGAGTGTTCAGCCCAAGGATGGGGAAGCAGTACCCGTTCCAACTTGCGATGGACTTTAGCCTAGACCAGGGATGATGAGGCGGGAGCAGCGGAGGGCAGGACAGGCAGGACAGGCAGGACAAGAAAAGAGAGCGGAGTCGAGATGGAATGCCTCGGCAACGCGACGGGAGCAAGAGTGACGGATGCCTCCCGCGGGTGAAGAGGACTGAGGTACGCAGCAGGATGGAAGTGTACCTAGGTAGTCTGGACTTGTCTGACGGTATGTAGGTAGAGTCGTCAACGACGACAACGACGACGACCAAAAAGTCCCCAAATAGGCGAGGTGAGGCAAAGGAAGGAAAACAGCGTTGACAGGCGGCAGGTACCTATGTTTAGCAGGACAGCAGCAGAAGTGTGGGTAACGAACGGGTAAACCAAGCCGAAGAGGGTGTGAGCAGCGGTGGACCTCGGGAAGTGTGGGTTAGGACCACGTAATAGGTAGACTGAACGTGGAAGGGGCGGGAGAGCCGGTGGACGTCGGAATTAAGTGTGTGCGTCCAGAACTTCTTCTTCGTCTTCTTCTTCTACAGGGAGCCGATCATTGAGCTCAGGTTTTGTTTTAGAGGGGTGGACGGAGGAGGACCCCTCGATGGAGGGGGGAGGGGGGGGGGCTACAGCCTACAGGTAACCCTTTGCGTGGGAGAGTGGATGCAAAGGCGGGGAGGCTGAAACTGAGAGATCGGAGCAAGCGAGGGAGGACGGAGAGAGAGGTGCGAGATGCAGCAAGCAACTCGATGCAGAAGGTCAGAGGGCGGATGGATGCATGGCCGGTGGGTGTGTGGCTTGGAAAAGTCAAGTAAGGAGAGGGAAAGAGCTTGGAGCAAGACTCGACTCGATACTCCGTACAGCCGGCTAAAACGGTACGTGACGGATGCACACCGGGGCGTGTGCTGGTCCATGCCTAGGTACAGACAGAGACACCTACTACGTAGACAAGCAAGGCAGGCAGGCAGGCAGGCGGTACCGGTAGGTGTCTCCTCTGCTCTCCTGCCTCGCTCTCCTGCCTCTCTCCGCCTCCTCCACCGCCTCCTCCTCCTCTTCCCTCTCAAACCGGATCGAGTCCCTGGACCCCACTTTTTAAGATGGAAGAAGCGTTTGCCGATGGCTGACAGGTACGTACTGGTACATCCTGTAGGTAGATACTGAACCTGATGCGGTACCTATTTGGTGGACAAGTACACTACATGCCGCAGCTACCTGCTTTGGAAAGTTGCGCTGCAGGTTTACGTACACGAATACAGAGGATGTACTGTACCTCGGTAGATACTGTACTCCCTACACTGTCTGTGGTTCACTCATCGGCAAGGGCTAATCTGCACCGGTGCCTGCGTGTTCGTTCTTCAATTCCCGCCTGGACTGGCGTGCGTTGCGTTGCGCCTTGTTGCAACCCTTTGCTGCCACTTGCTATGTATATCAATCAAATGTCAAGACTTTGTGTGTCATGGTCGCAATGGGAGGAGCACCAGAAACATTACCCAGTCTTTTTTTTTTCTTTCCCTCCCCCCCCCCCCTCCAAGAACATGTGCCTTTGCTTGACCTGACTTATCGACTTGACTTGACATGGCCTGCCTTGCCTGCCACTCCAATTTGACCATAGCTCGCGCCGTTTACGTTTAAGCCGTAAACCCATGCCGTTAAATCCGTGCTCGATGGCGTGAATGAGTAGATATTTACCTCCCCCCCCCCCTTATTCAGAAGTGCCGTTCGTTTGAACAGCCAGTGGTGGTACGGAGGGAAAAAATCTTCATGAATAATTCATCCACAACAACGAAGAAGAGAAAGAGTTGGGAAAAAAAAAAAGAAGAGGGCAAGACCAGCTCGCGATCCATGTCTCCGCGCGCGCCTGGCCCATGTCTCCCGGACCGTGCCATCATGCCAAAATGCACAGCCATAGGCGGCCTTTTCTCCAGGATGCCAAGTACATGTCAAGCAATGCACACCACACATACTGCGTCACTGCGTAGTAGGCAGTATCCGTATTGCCAGCACGCACAAACGTAACGGTCCCTCCGAGGACGGCGTGCCGACCTTCCTTTTCTTTCCCGTCCAGGGATGGGCCCTGAATCGTCCATCCGCGTCGACACTCTCGTCTTGTCAGAGACTTGCTTCGGCTTCTCTTGCTCCCCGGGAAACCCGACCCTCCCAGAACCACAGATTCTCTTCTCTCTCTCTCTCTCTCTCTCTCGCGCGCGCCTCAGGCGACCGAACCCCACGGCTGCGCTGATATTCCCGTTGCATCAAAGACGAATGGTCTTAGCCTTTGACCCCTCTCTCCTCCCCGAATCTCTGTCCATTCCGTCAACTGTGTCCTCTCTGCTCCACCGATATGTTCATCACCTCTCAGGATCGCCGCGACGACGACATACAGTGCACCGAAACTTGTCGGGTCCTCCTCCACCCCCCACCCAGGCTTAGGCTTGGGCTTGGCCACCGGTTCCGCCGCGCGTCGCCGGTCGCGGACCGTCGTATTCTGCTGCCCTGTTTTGTCGGAAGGCCCGCAAAACAAAGAGAGAGAAAAACAGGGGACCGAAACCCCGCCCCACCACCATCGTGTCGGGTATGGCCGGTTATCTCATCTTCTCTCCTCTCTGTCCGTCCCCTTCCCCCGGCCGAGTGTTTGCTCCAGGCCGTCCGGGACGGTTTGATCGCCGTCGCTCAGCGCGTCCATTTCCCTTCCCGGGTAAGTTGATCCCAGAGCCAAATATCCCCGCCAATTAGAATTACTATAGTACGCACCACCCGCTATGAATCGTCATCGCCTTGGTTCAGCCGCAAAGAAATTGCGGTTCGACTTGGTGGCTGGGGCTGCGAGAACGAAACCAGCCCACCTCCTCCCCCTCCTCGATGTCGGTAGGTCTGTCATGGTGGGCGATTAGAGCCGTCGAGGCATCTCAAACTCTCACAACTATCATGCTGGGATGCGATAGCATAAACCCTTTTTTAAACCAATTGGCCCCTCTATGGGGCGTGCATATGGCCATCGGATGCCGCGCGTATATTACCTACGTAGTAGGGCTTTGCTACCCAGGCTTTCTTGCTCCCCTGGGCAGGGGTGAAGTGAAGGTGGTAGGGTAGTTTTTGCCCGTGTTTCGTTTGGTCTTTGCGCTGCCCAAGAGAGACCGCGACAGCCGCTGTCTCCTTTCCCAGAATAAACACCACACACAAAGAAAGGCGTTGTGTCTGCATGCGTCTCGTTGCCCTTTCTTTCACGCAAATCATGGTGGACGACTTGGACGATTCAGACGAGGGGTGGTGGCCGCGGCTTGACCCCGTCTCGAGATTCGTCTGGTCTTGACAATATTGTCCCTTGGTTTAAACTGTCAGAGTTGCACCCATTGTCATGAGGTGCCATGACCCCCTTGCCGCTCTCGGCTGTTCTAGCTGCCGAGACTGGCTGAACCATCCCGGCGTGCCAACAGCAAGCAGGCTGTAGCGAGCGGGCTTTTTTTTTTTTTTTTTTTTTTGCGTCTTGGGTGCTTTTGCCAAGAAACGCGATGATGCTTGGTGTTGCCAAGTGCCGTCCAGTGGTCCAGTGGTGCGAGGCCTGCACCAGACGAACCCAGGGACTGAAACAGAGAGTCGCGAGAGCCACACGTATAGATGGATATCTGCCTTTTCGGTCACCTGCCTTCCCTGTTGACCGCAACTGCTCGGCCGCATCCACCGAGCTTCGGTGGGCGCGATACGTCAGAAACGCAGCACTATGCATGGTTTTCTTTTCCCCCCTTTGTTTCTTACCCAAGCAGCCTCAAAGTGTATCCAGAAGCGAGGCTCGTCGCGTAGTCCCGTACCAGAACCCAACTGGGAAAGCGAAGGCGGACGATCATTCAAGGACAGGAAGGGAAGCTGTAGCACCATACGTAGTATGTTTCTCAGCGAGCTGGAGACACAAGGTTGCGTGTGGTCTCTATGGGGCGGCGGATGGTGGAGAAACAGCAACACTGCCGTGTCACGGACTGACTGCTGTACTCCGTCCGTGGCAAAAAGTAGTCACAGCCAGACCATCATCTCGTTGCCGATACATGGACCCCCGTCGACACGCCCCTCCCCCACTGTGAAGGGCCTCGCGCGGGCGGACCGTTGACACATCAGATCGAGGAAACATGAGCTACTCTGGCAATTCTTACCCTGGCTTACCTGGCTGTCTCGAGGGGACGGCCAAGCAACTTGTGACGTCCTGGATCTGGGAATTCGTGCCGACTACTCAGCACAACCCAGACGACGAGTCGAAATGCAAACCAAGTGCCCTGGATTTTTTCTCGGATCCGGTCCTGCCGCGCGAATCAGTCATCTGCAACCGACGCCGATGCTGATCGAGCAGCTTGGCGGAGCTGGTGATGCAGCTCGAGTCGGCTGTGCTACACGTTCCCACACACTGGACCTACGGCTCTTGGCAGGACACCCGGCGATGCCTTGGGAGAAGAAGCAATAACAAGAAGCCATGAGTGCTATAGCATGCGGCTGTACCTGTAAATCGTCTCCTCTCGAGGTCTTCGGTGCCGGGTCACACCCTACCTGAGCAGTCGTCGTCGGGGAAGCGGGGGGGCGAGGGCAAGGGGAGATTGGCTGTCACCCCGCGCTGCAGCCACCTGCAGTAGCCCGCGGGCTCCCTTTAGCCCTGCGGCTTTCGTCTGAAAGTGCCGGTAGGGCAAATTTGGTTGGACGAGGGCGGAAACCACCGGCGGCCCTTCTGCTACATCTCAGCCGAGATGCCAAGAAAGCGTCTCCAGGCGTGAAACAGGAGGCTTGACAAATCATAATCAAGACTTTTGGGTTCAAAGTGAAGGGACAAGAAAAGCCGCAGGGCGGAGTGAGGGTGTTGGTCACTGTTCTTCCTCTGCTGTTTGTATTTTCCCTGGGAAATCCGAGAAGGAAAAAAAGGATGACAAGTTCAGACTTTGGAAGAAGGGGGGAAATGACCGATTTGATCATCGGATATGGACGAGAGCCCGGCCCGAGGGAAATCGTGAGAAACACTGGACGGCAATCTTGCATAGTTGTGTCGCACGTAAAGGTCGTCGGTACCGTGTGTACGACGACGGGACAGGCCTGGCATTGATTGGCGTGATGACCGTCCGTAACGTAACACAGAATGTAGAGGACTTGGAAGTCTGTTTTGCAAATAAACAAATCAAAAAGGAGAAGCAGAAAATGATCGCGTGAATAGAGAGAGTGAGAGAGAGGGGGAGAGAGAGAGAGAGAGAGTCGCCTGCAGACCAAGGTTGGCTCGGGAAAAGGGGAGAAAGGGAGAGAGATAGAAGGGCGGATAAAAAAAGGAAGGTAAGCATGGGAGCCCAGGAAGGGAAGGGCTGTGACAGCGGGAAGTTTGGCGAGGTTATTCAGTGGATAACGCTGCGAATTCCCCGGCGCGGCCCACGCCGACCTCACCGACTGCTACATGAGCCCCGGTGAGCCCTCGGTCAGCACATCCTGCTTTGTCCCTGTATCTGATGCTGAGTCATCCAGCTGGAATCGATCCGCTTACGTAAGATTCTTCACGTGCAAGACCAAGACCCCCCCACACAAGCTTTCCCTCCCGCCTTCACCGAGCCTCACCGACAGATCTCCACAAAGCTCTGTCTCTCTCTCTCCCTCCTGTCCCGAAAACTCCGCCGCAGAAACCATCACAGCTCTCTCTTGCCCCGACTTTACAAGCCATTGCGCTTTGCACAATGGCCACGATCCCCTTCCTGCCTCCCTAAGACACGCCATCCCCTGTCACATCCCACTCGATTTGAGCCTGCTCAAGATGCGCGCCCTCACCCTCCGCGCCGCGGGCGCAAGCCCAGCACGTGCTCACCACTACCACCACCACCACCACCAGCTCCGAACGGCATGCACCTCCTCCTCCTCCTCCTCCTCCACCGCCGAGACCCTCGCTTCGAGTCCCATCCGCGTCTTCCGCTCCGTCTCGGACCTCCGAAAGTGGCGCCGCCCTCACGTCCTCGACTACCGCTCCGTCGGCCTCGTCCCGACCATGGGCGCCCTGCACGAGGGCCACCTCTCGCTCATCCGCGCCGCCGCCCGCGAGAACCACCACGTCGTCGTCTCCATCTACGTCAACCCGGCCCAGTTCGGGGTGACCGAGGATCTCGCCTCGTACCCCGTCACCTGGGCTCGCGACGCCGCCGCCCTGCGCGACCTCGACCGTGAGCTGGCCGACAACGGCGCCGCCCTCGGCCGCGTCAGCGCCGTCTTCGCCCCGACCACCGCCGAGATGTACCCCTCCGGCTTCCCCGGCCAGGCCGTCGACAGCAAGGGCAGCTTCGTCACCGTCACCCCCGTCGGCGAGGTCCTCGAGGGCGCCAGCCGCCCCACCTTCTTCCGCGGCGTCGCCACCGTCTGCATGAAGCTCTTCAACGTCGTCCAGCCCGAGCGCGTCTACTTTGGCCAGAAGGACGTCCAGCAGACCGTCGTCATCCGCCGCATGGTAGAGGACTTTATGCTGCCCGTCGAGGTCGTCGTCGGCGACACCATGCGCGAGCCCGACGGCCTCGCCCTCAGCTCTCGTAACGTCTACCTCGGCGAGCGCCGCCGGCGGGTCGCCACGGTGCTGCACCGCGCGCTCAGCGCCGCCGAGGACAGGTACCGGCGGGGCGGCGCCCTGGAACGCGACGCCATCCTCGGCGCCGCGCACCAGGTCGCCGCCGACGTGCTTTCGGAGCAGTCGAGGCTGGCGCCCAGGGACAGGGTCATGTTCGAGGTGGACTACATCTCGCTGGCGGACCCGGACTCCATGCAGGAGATCAACACCGTCGCCCCCGCAAAGGGCGGAATCCTCAGCGGCGCGATCAAGATGCTGCCGGTGGAGGAGCCGCAGCCAGGCGAGGACCTTGGCCACAGCGGTGGGCCGGCTGTGCGGCTCATCGACAACATCATTCTTAAGCCCAATATCCAGTAAGAGGCAAAACAAAAAATGGGTTGGAACAGCCGGTTTCACGCATTGGGACGAGGAGCTGGACATAGTATCTACTGCTTGTTTATCGCATAATGCTACAAGCTTCTTGAACTACAGTAGACAATTTGACTGTCATGCTTTGTAACCAAAACAATAAAATAAAAGGGAAGAAGACAAAGAGAGAAAAAAACATGTACATCATCATAATAATCATACCCGCTCTATGCGTTTAACAGTAATACATCATTTACAAGTGCGCGCGGTTCTCCAACGAACGGCGTCTTCTCTGCTCCTTGACGCTCTTCTTGAGCTGGCGCGCATCTTCGACGCTCAGCGTCGGCGAGACGCCCTTGCCGTCCACGTTCCTTGCGGCGTCGAACAACTTGCTTCCCAGGAGGTCCGTCAGGCGCAGTACGCGGGTGCTTACAGTGGCGCCGTCGCGACGGTTTTTGCCTTCTCGCCGGCTCGAGGCAATCTTCTCGGTGAAGTCCCACAGCCGGCCAGACGCGATCAGGCTACCGGTTTCCGGGTCGCGGGAAGGACGCCACTCCGGGTCGAGGCGCAGGCGAGGAGGAACCTTGGGGTCCCTTGACTTGACGACCTGGAGAATGCCCTCTTCCTCGAACCGTTGATATGCGTTCTTCAGAGTCTCCTTGTTTACTGCCTCGAAGTAGCTTAGGTCGCCTTGATGGTAGAGTGTTTTGCCGAGCTAGGAGAGTGTTAGTAGAGCTTTCCCCAAAACTCTCACGCATGCGTGCTTACCAGCTGTGCGCTGCCTTGGGCTTTTGCCGCCTCGATCCAGATGTCGTGCTTCTGGCCCAGAGGCGGCGTTAAGCCCATCAACGAGACAGCCGCGAGCCAACTAGCCTCGATGAACGGCCAGATGAGGAAGCAGTAAAAGTCGTAGTTCTCTCGGCCGACCACTCTCTCGTGATCCGAGAGGCCAGCCACAGTCACCTTGCCCTGGTCGTCTCGGTGCAATTTCAGCACCTTGTCTGCTTCCAAGTCACGCAGCGTCTTTTCCAGGTTAGCGGCGAGACCTTCGCTTGGGAAAATGAATTCCCCGCGGAATAGCGACGACAAGAACCGGATCTGGTTCTGCAGCTCGTCAAAGGAGATGTCCTGCATGGCTGGACCGCCCCCCTGTTTGACCTTGATGTACATCGCAGCGCTCACTATGGCCTCGGAAATGAATAGGTGAATAGTCATGTTGCGGTAAAACGAAAGCTGGAAACGGTCGACGGCGTAGTAGGTAGGTTCCGGAAGGTCTTTTACGACGCCGACCAGGTCCTTCCCTAGGACTTCGAGACCACGCTCGATGATATCCGAGAGTGGCGCGTTGCCAAAGTGAGCGACTCTGCCGCCCTTTGCGCGCACGCGATCAGTGAGCCACAGTACGCGACGCTCGAGCTCAGTCTTGCCAACACCTCTCCCTCTCAAGGTGAGCAGGACTGTACCAATCAGGGCTGTTGGCATGACCACGGAGACATCATTGATGTCAGATAGGACCTTGTAGCCCAGGATTCGGAGGAGCCTCTGGCGGATGACCGTGTTCTCGGGGTTCTTAGTATCGAGGTTAAGGCTCGTCGGTAGCCTAGACATCCTCGTGAGCTGCTCGTTGATGAAGCCGCGCAAGCTCCAAGGCTCGTGGAACCTGACGTCGACTCTACCGAGCCTCAGCGACAGCACTGACGACCCCCCAGAGAGGAAATCGGCCAGATTCTCCTTTTTCTTGGGCACACCCAACAGTTCCGTCACGTAGCCTTCCGTCTCGATGACCTTGTCGTACTGTGTGCTGACAGGGCAGATGATGGCGTCCTCTACTCGGCCCGACAGGATGCTATCGAGGATAAAGCTGAGAATGCCGAACTTGGGGGGCAGCAGCTTTCCCGTTCTCGACCGGCCACCCTCGATGAAGCACTCAAAGTTGAATCCGCCCTGCAGAAGGGTGTCGATGTAAGTCTGTACCAAGGTCGTGTATAGGATATCGTCGCCGAAAGACCTTCGGATCCACATGGCGCCGGCATGCTGCAAGAAGCTTCCCACGAGGGGGAAGTTGAGATTGTCTCCGGCCACGACAACGGGCAGACCGAGTCCGAGGCGGTAGCAGATGAGCTGGAGCGATACGTAGTCGACGTGTGAGCGATGGCAGGGCAGGAAGATGATGCTTTGCTTCTTCTTCTCTGCCTCCTCGGCGACCTTGCGCAGCCTCAGAACCTCCTCGCTGGACACGTGGATGCCTTGGTTATAGGCGCGCAACGTCAGCTGGGTGACGAGGTAGTATGCGCTCCGGATAAACGTCTTGCTCTCAAACTTGCAAATCATATCGTCCGTCATCTTTTCCGCCACCTCTTGGATCCCAGACTCAATGACTGCTCGTCTGCGGGCACGCTTCAGGTCAAAGTCCTTGTCTTGTTTGTCCAGCAAGCCTTCCTTCTCTTCGACAGCGACGCGCTTCTCGGCCAGGTCTGCGATGCGTTCTTGCAGCAGTTTTGCCGACAAGACAGCCTCCTTCATCTTGTCGGTGAAGCCGGGGTAGAAGATGGGTTGACCGATGGCATTGTCGTAAGCGCGCCAGCCAGTACCGGAGACGTAGAGCGAGACTTCGCGGAGGAACCTGGCGCAGGAGATAAGAAAGTTAGTCTCGTTCCTGGATCGACATGGAGGCTGAGACGGGTGGGAAAGGGCGGCATGCAGGCGGTACATACTGTAGCGGCTCGGAACGGAAGCGAGCCATGTGCTTCATCAGAGCCTCCTCCTTCTCATCGTGGCGTGGCTGGGATGGCTTGACATAGCCGCTAGGCTGGAGGGTGATTTGATCGCCGAGGATCTTCAGATCGGGCGCGGAGTCGTCGTTCTTTGCCATTGTCGGTTGGCGAAGAATCGGGGTAGACAAGGGCGGGCCGAGGAGCTTTAGGTTGCCGGAGGTATTGCTGGAGTTAAATAAATTAATAAGGCGCCCGTTGAGATCCGTTGTTCGTTCGTTCGTCGAGGCTGGGGTGGGAATGTTATGGGTGTCGGTGTCTGTCGTGCCGTAGGTTGGTACGTAGATATTAGATAGTCGGAAGCAGTCCGTCAAATGTCCTCTGCCATTGCCGACAGCGGGAAAGCGCAAGAGAAAGAGCAGGGGCGAACAAACTCGGGCTTGGTTTCTCAGGGTCCAAAAGTCGCAGATAACGTTGGAGAAGTGACGGACTCTGTGGGGGAAGGGGGTGGAGAGAAAAGAGAGAGATAGAGAGAGAAGGAAGTATGTAGTAGGTACACTAGAGGATGCGCCGGACTGGTTTCCTCGGCCGGCAAACAAAGTCGAGTCGCATTGTCATTGCCCTCCCGGGTGGACCGTTGAGGTAGGTCAAGTGCCACTCGTCCAGAGGAGGTCCAGGCTCTCTCAAGCCGCGGTTTCGGCATGTGAACAAACACTAAACATCCCTGCAGGAGCCACCTCATCGCTCCAGGTACGCTATCTACAGTACTATCTATTACAGGTATATACTTGCACCTAGGTACCTACAGGTGGCACCACCACCGGTACAAAGAGTACGTACCTTGTGCCCCACCACCAGCAACCTAGAACCTGGAGGCACTAACATTTAATTTTCCCAAGCCCATCTCCAACATTCGGGTTGGTGGCTCGCCGCTGTCCGTCTTGCAAATACGCCCGCCCCCAGAGACACATCTATCGATATGGCGCCCTCGAACCAACCCGTCACGCAGGCCCTCCTTGCCCGAGCGCATTCTCCCGACACCGTCAACCGCATCTTCTCCGACAAAATCCAGTATCGGCCGCTCTTACTACGACCAGGCTCGCCACCACCGCCGTCCAACGCCCGGAACGCCCGCCGCAAGGCTCGCGAGGAAGCCAAGAAGAAGCAGAAGCTCAAGCCGAAGCCCCTGTCCGCGCGCGAGCGAAACAGGCGCGGTCTCTACCAGGTGCCCCGTCAAGGCCAGAAGTACGCCCTCTTCGAGCCCCTCCACCGTCTGTGGCTGGGATACATTGAGGAGATCCTGGGCTCCGACCTCTACCACGGCGGCAGCGCCGCCGCTGCGAAGTTGAGTGCTGCCGAGTTCCACGGCGCCGCCGTCGAGGTCTCCCGGAGCTCTTGCCCGAGCCGAGTCGGCATCAAAGGCATCGTCATCAAGGACGGCAAGTTCGCCTTCGAGATTATCACGCCCAAGAACGAGATAAAGATTGTGCCAAAAGAGGGCACCTGGTTTAGGTTCGACATTCCAGTCAAGGAGCCTGTCGCGGAGGCATCGACGGCCCCAGAAGCCTCCCCACGACGCTTCGTCTTCGAGGTCCTTGGCGACCAGTTCCTCACCCGCGGCGCGGATCGGGCCAACAAGAAGTTCAAGAACCACTATCTGAAGAACCTCTGAGGGATGGCATTATTCTGGGGTGGAACTCATTCCAACTAGCCCAAAGATGCATCAGCCAATCCGCGTCTGGCCCGGAAGCCGCCAGCTGATATGGGAGGCAATCGGTCTGGGCTTTGCGTGAGCTATCGCCAACAGGCGAGGAAAGATACGCAGGGAGCTATTCGCTCGGAGCTTGAGAGGGCCTCGTCCTGACACGAATGGCGCTTCTGAAATATCATCACGGGCCAACCATTGGCTAGTCTTCCGGAACAAGGCGTTTGTGGACAACGACATGCCTTGTCTGCGTTGCGAGGAGCGGGTGTCTTGGGACGCACACAGCAGACAAGACATAACGGCCGTTCTCTTGGGCAAGATGCATAAAGGCTTTACACCGAGGCCTCTTGAGCAAGCCGAGGTTAAGGGGGGAGGGGCTGGGCCGAAGACATCAGACGCTTGTCACCTGGGGAGGTTCGAGGGCATGAGCATTGTTGCTATAGCTGCACAACGGCCTTGGCTGCATGCTCATGTTCTTGCCGAGATCAAACAATCATTCGAGACGTCCAAGACGGGAGAGGCAAGCAGTCGACCTGGATCATGCCCGGTTTGAGCCTGCGTAATTCAACAAGTACCATATTCCACTCATCACGGTTGTGGCTCGACGAGACATGCATGAGATGCAGTCCAGAGGCCCACTGCTGGCCAAGTTCAAAGGACAATTGTTCACCTGCATAGAAAATGAAAAAGGATAAAAAAAGAAAGGACATATAGAGATATATGTAGGGTGATTGACAAATTGGATGAAGCCGACCTAAGACTTAGAAAACTCGACAAATAAAGCCTACATGAAAAAAAGGAATGCAAAATGAAAATTAAAGCACTCGTGGAGGTGGAATTTAACCACTGAAACTCCCCGAGGTGGGCTCGAACCACCAACCTCCAGATTAACAGTCTGACGCGCTAGCCAATTGTGCCATCGGGGATGAGATGCTTATTTGTTGGTGGGAAGACAAAAAATTTCTCAATATGAGCCCAACATATGCGGGGATGACAGGGGCATATTTGGAGGCACCACTCTGCCAATCCTACGTCGACTAGTCCCCCCCACGTCGACTCTTTCTTTCCCCTCCCTCTTCGATATAAATCGTTTACACGGCGCCATAATCTCGTTTCCTACTTCTCAAGGTGTGTGAAGGTGTGCCTTAGAAACCCAATTTCTTTGTCTGTCTAGTGTTGTGTTAATGACTACTTTCAACATGTATTCCGACTACGGTGAAGGCACATGGGTTTCCGTGGAACTGTTCAATCGCCTGGCCATTGATAGCGTCTAGTGTTCCATTCGCGTCGGGATGTACATCAAGGGACGCGCGTTATGAACCGTAGGGCGAGATGTCGAGATCGTACTTTACAGCAAAGTCTTTCTCCTGAGATCGTCCAGTCATTGGGTTGGCGGCGGCATCGAGGGGAGCAGACTCGAGGACCAATACAACCACGACCACATCTATGCACAAATTGACCCTGGGGCAGCCGGATAATCTGAGCCTATCAAGGCGGATGGTACATATATACCTACATACAAAAGCACATAAATACATAGCTCACAGACAGCTCATAGACGGACAGACACAATGAGACAGACGTTTCGCCAAATGGAACCGTATCACGTCACGGAAAGCGCCCACGGTTACATAATGGCGGCTACCCGCCTTGGGCCAAAAAAGCAACGCGACGCGCGCGATCGGTGCCGATGACATCAATACTGGATCAGTCTGGACCTTACACGTGCCTTTTAAAAATGTGTTCACATGGCGACCATCACTCTTCAACAAATCTCCAACAATCTTCCCACCATCTGCTCTGCTTCCTTCCACCCCGCACAACCCCGATTGACCCCAATTGACTGTGGCTGTTACCCACATCACAGACTCACCTCGAACCTACGCCATCCCGCCCCGCAACGCCTTCATCATGGTTACCACGAGAAACAGGGAGCGCGCCGACAGCTCTGGTGAAGCAAACGGGAAGACGAATGCTTCTGCCGCCGCCGCCGGAGAGAAACACAGCATCGACAAGGATGCTGGCCCCGGGTCTCGTGGTGCAAAGCGTACCAAGAAGTCCGACGACACCGCCCGGCAAACAACCTTGGAGGACGCGTTCGACAAGCATGATGACGCACAGGCTAAGGAAACAGAAGAAGCCGTGAAGGAGACCACGGATGGAGCTGACGTAGAGATGAAGGATGCTGAAGAGAAGACCGCAAAACCCTCTGAGCCGACCGAGGAACCGACGAAAGAAGAGGAAGAGGCAATGGCTGAGAAGGCCGAGGTGGCTGAGAAGGAAAAGGAGGCAGAGAGAGAAGACCAGGACGAAGACCAGAAAGATCCTGAAGAGCAGCACAAGACGGAACACACATCCAAGTCCGCCAACGGCGAGACTGCGGAGCTTCCCAAAGAGAAGACCAAAATACCTTCCAACGTACTCGAAAAGGGCATCATTTACTTCTTCTTCCGCGGCCGCGTCAACACCGAAAATACGGAGGAGGTTGATGACATTGCCCGCAGCTACATCATCCTTCGACCCGTCGGCATCGACTCTAAGCTCGGCGACGGCCCCATCGGCGATGCCGGAAACACTCGCCTGTTGGCCCTGCCCAAGAAGGTCCTCCCCGAGAGCGGCAGAGACCGCTTCATGGTCTTCGTTGAGAAGTCGGGTATCTCATTCCAAAAGTTGAAGGAGCAGTTTTTGTCGGGCGCAGACAATCAGACCAAGGCCGGCACGTCTCATTCGCCCGCTGCGACACCTGCTGGAGAAGGCGTCTATGTCATCACGACGACTGGGCGCGAAACCCATCTCGCGTATATGCTGACTCTGCCCTCAGACTTGGGTGAGGTCCAGCAAGAGCTCGGGATCAAAGAGAAGGGAAGCTTTATCCTCAGCACAAAAAACCCTTACAAGTCAGGCCCTGCGTACGCCAGCCTGCCAGACACGCCCGACTTTCCAGACGAGTAAGCGACTTCTCCGCCAGCTGTACCGAAGCTAAGCTAACATAGTTCGGCAGGATCAGGGACCAGTTCCGCGACCTCCGTTGGATGCCGACCAGGCCTGAGCACCTCAACTATGCCAACTCTCAGGTCCTCATGATTGGCGAATCCTCGGGCATCGAAAAGGCCGTCGAGCCAAAGCAGAAAGATGTCAAGGCTGGCAAGGAAAATCCGGAGGATGTCCTCCAGGATATTGAAGACGAGGACACCAAGAGGATGGAGCATCTCTCTGGCGACGAATCGGCTTCCATCTTTGCTGATCTCCAAGCCCGTGCAAAGGACTACCCGCAGCTGCAGACTACATTCTAATACTTCACCGCTCTTCTATCTGTGTTCTCCACAGGGGCGGTGCGAAAAGTACTTGCTGTTCCTGTCGACATGTTTGGCGTCGGAGAAGCTCACGGTCACGTAGTCATCAACACCATCGTCCCGCAGGGCGTCCTGGAGCTGGTGCTAGGATTTCCGAGAGCAAGCTACCTAGCTGGAAAAAATCAATATATGGGAGCACACAACCAGAAACGCACAGAAAAAGGTCACGGCTTGACAAGCTGACAGCATTTGTATTTTAGTTTCCCGGAAAGCCGTAACTCAATAACCTCGCGGTATGCGTCTGGCAAACAGAAGCCCTCGCACTTAGACGCTGAACTGCTCGCCTCCGTGGCCAACAAGTCCAACTGCATCATCTCCTGCTCTCTGTGATGATGTCCTCCACAACATCAAGCTTGGTCAACTTCCTGATGTACCCCTCAAACATGTTGCCGGGCATCGCGCTAGCCAACCGGGACACAGTCGCGCTCTCGCCCTTCCAGATGGCGGCGGGCGGGCTCCGCCCCAGCAGCAGCGGTGCCACCTCGGCGGCCCACTGGTCCGCCGAGATGCCCACGGCGGTGAGGGCCTCCTGGCTCATGGCCTTCTCGACAACGTCCCGGGCCGGCGCGTAGATGGAGCCCTCCGGCAGCCTCTCGGCCTTGGCGTTGACGTTGTTGTTGGCTATAATGTTGGACTTGACGCCGGCCGTCTTGAGGTCGACGACGGCGACTCCAAAGGGCGCGAGCTCCATGCGCATCGTCTCGGATAGCATGGCGAGGGCCGCCTTGGAGGCGTTGTAGACGCCCTGGAAAGGCAGCGCGGAGACGGACCCGACCGAGGTGTGGTTGACGATCAGGGGCCGGGACGGGCCGTCGCCGCCGACGCTGCACCAAGCCGACGGGGGCGTTGACTTGGCGGATCGGAGGAGCAAAGGCAGGAAGGCCTGGGTGACGGCGACGTGGGCCCAGACGTTCTGGTCGAAGAGGGCCCTCGCCGCGTCGAGCGAGACGTCGGCGACGGGCATCGTGTAGCTGCCGGCCGCGTTGTTGACGAGCATGTCCAGGCCCTCGCCGGCGTCGGCGCCGTGCAGGGAGGCGGAGACGTCGGCCACGGCGGAGGCGATGGAGGACGCCGAGGTGATGTCGAGGGGGATCGTCCGCATGCCTTGCGCGGCGAGGGGGGCGAGCTTGGACGGGTTCCGCGCCGTGGCGTAGACGCGATGGCCGGCGGCGTGGAAGGCAGCGGCCAGGGAGGCGCCCATCCCGCCGGGGGAGCATCCGGTGATTAGGATGTTGAGCTTCCTCCCGGGCGACATGGTTGGACGGGCTTAGAGTTCCGGGGGGGTGGGGGGGGTGGATGAGCTGTGTTGATCTGGAGGAATGATGTTCGATGATTGCAGATGGGCAGCGGGTGCGGTGCAAGGTAGTATTGGAACGAAACTGGATTTATTCTGGGAATATCCTCTCCAATTTGATGCTGCTGTCCATTCCATTTTCTCTGCTTCGTTGCGAGACTTATACGGCTCAGCGCACCCGCCACGCGGGCTGGGGAGGTCCGCCGGGCTCATCTGAAAACCCGCCCCCACCCCCCCCGCGATATCAATTGATGTCGCTCCGCGTGGATGTAGGCCAAGGGCTTCTCGTAACCTATCCATCATTGCCTTTGTTTTCTTCTTTTCCACGACGAACCCTGGGTGTTTGGAAGTGTCTCCGCAGATTGGGCACGGTCGACGATACGGGAACTCCCGTCTTGGCGGCGGACTTTGCGGAGTTCAGACTTGTTTGTCGTCTTGGACCCGCCGAACCTGCGGAGGGGGATCCTTTGACCGAAAGACGGGACGGACCTAATTCGAGTATGGGTCCAACAGCTCATCTCCGCCGTCCACTCGATGGACTCCATCGTTTGTTGCATTGGAGAAAGGGGGGGGGGGGAGGCATCAACTACATCTAGCATATTAAGGTTCTATATAAAGTTATGTGTAGCCTTGCTTCTCACGATTGGAGAGCTGCCAAGCCTAGGCCGCAGGAAGAGTCAGCCGATAAGTGGTTGATGAAATTAGTGGTACGTTGTTTACATGACAAGTCGAAAGGGCAGTATATTCCATGGATCCTGTGTTTAGAGCTCTCTTAAGGCTCACCCAGTGGCGCTGCTTTAAGGGTGAGGCACTAGGTAGGCAAGGTGAGCTAGGGTGAAAAGTGTCCCTGGCAAGTTGATACCCAGTCTAAGCTAGAGGCTCCTATTCCTATATGAGTAAGACTGCCTTAATGCTGCTGCTCTCAGAAAAGGCATGAAGCAATCTTCATAGTAATGAATTGCTGACCTGGCACAAGTGCAGTTTCCTTTTTATCCATTCGCAGCCCAATAAAGCTCTTGATAGAAGTGGCGATCAGCAAGATTGCCGGCTCGAGGTACATTCGGCTGTAAGCGTCAGGATACTTGATGAAATTTCTTTACTTTTGGGGAGGCCACCAAGGCAGGACGTGATATTGATCTTATGTACCCTTTCAAGCAACTAAATCACTCACTTGCTAAGCCTTCGAATATCATCTTACATCACTACACTCACTGTCTAACTCAAACCCCAACCGCCTACAGCTTCGAGACATCGGTAGGTGTCTTGTAGGAAATCAAGCTGTAAACATGGCCCTCATCATCCGTGTTCAGTGATTTGAACTCAAACACATTGCCAGCCGGCAGGATCAACTTTGTCATCAAAGAGCTCGCAAGCGCAGCCATTTTTGACTCCAGACGAGACTCGAAGCTCGAAGCCCACTGGTTGGCAGGCTTGGCGAAGCCGTCCATCCCCTTGGATGTTCCAAACTCCTTGAACATGTCGTGGTTCTCCAGGTCAATGATGACACCATCTCCCTGCATACGCTTGCTCAGGTCCGCCATCTTCTGCTCTCCCATGATATTTTCCAGGGTTGTGAAGGAAACTGGAGGATTGACCTGCCTTGGCAGCTCCTCAGAACCGATGGGGACCGTCGTTCTGCTCTTGTTCTTTTCAAGAGCGAGTGACCACGTGTCACCGGCAGGAGACAAGTCAAAGCCTGCCTTGGTGACGATCTGGACATTGGCCCGTCGAGCAGCGCGCCATTCACTAAAAATGTTGATGAACCACTCTGGGTTAGCTACCATGTCGATGGCGAGTCCGATTCCAGCGGTTGCCGTCCACAATGCCACTCGTTTTTCTGATCAATTGTTCAGTATGATTGCATCCCAATTCAGCAATACGAAAGGCAGTGGCTTACTGTCTTCGAACAGGCGATTGATATTGCAGATGCCAGAGGCCTCTTGCGTAATTGACAACAGCGAGCGCATGGCGACATCGAAGTAGATCTTGCGGTTTGTATCGGACGACTTGCCAAGATTGTGGTTCTTTTGCACATCACTGGTGTATGTCAGTATCGCCTCTGCGATGCCTGAAAAACTGTTAGCCAGCATATCAAACTGTTTCGAGTCATATAGTAATTATCCTACCTCGCGCTTGGCGTCGCTGGAAATACTTGAGCTCCAGATTGATCTTTTTTGAAGCCGTGAGCACTAAACTCAGGAAAGCAGACAAGTCTTCTGATTGTTTCATCTTGTCCGTGTCCATGTCTTGACAGGTCATCGGCCGAAACTCATAATCCTGTGTTAGGCAGAGCTTGTTGACTTGGCCCTGATACCCTGTGGAGATCTGTTCGTTGTAGTTTGTTGTTGGCTGCGCGCTGGCAACATTATCGTCTTGCGGGACCAGATCTCTACCCAAAGCATCCATGTTGACTTTAAAGTAGGAGAGAAAGTTCTGCAAAAGCCAGTAATCTCTGAAGACCTCACGTGAGAAAGCCATGACTCCATCGGCTCCGCTTGCCTTGCCATCTGCCCTGATGCGCTTGTAGGGTGTGTTTCCAGCGTCCCAGAAGCCGGCGCCGACGTCTTTCTCGTAGTCGATTGACCTGAGGCCCTCGCCACTTGGTCTGTTGGGGTCGTTTTCAGGCCTGTGTGTAAGGAGGCAGTAGTTGATGACACCATTGGAGTATTCTCCGTCTCCTTTCGTCACAGTCAGGTCGAACTGTCGAGGAATAAAGTAGGGAGCGTTTTGCGCCCGCTCCTTATCTTCAGCAGAGATGTTCTCAAGCTTCTGTGTAAGACCATAGCCTAGAACAAAAGGGTTGTTGGGGGTTGACGCAGCCTTCGGGTTGGCGGACAGAGCTTTGAAGTATGATGAGATGAGATTGGCAGCCTCTGTAGCCTTGGTGGAGCCCAGCTCACTTGCACCTTGCAAGTTCAAAAACTCGAAAGAGTTGACGATGCGCTTTCCTTGAAACAGGCAAAACAGAGTGGTCACAGTATAGCTGTGCTGGCTGAGAGCTTTGAACTTCTCAATGACGCTGTCGGCAACTAGCGTGTGCTGTGACTTCTGTTCAGAAGCTTTCACAATCTCTGTAGAATATTCACTTAGCACGAATTCTCGTAAAGCCCGAGGAATCTTGGTATTTTGCTTACCTTCCACGAAGTCCTGCACAGGCCCATGAGTCAGGTCCGCAATCCAACTCAGGGTGCAACCGTCGAGTTTTTGTTTGACGGGTCGATTGCCGAAGTTGAAGTGCAGCTTTCCGGTCTTGAACTTGAGGTTCACCCGAACGCAGCGAAAGTTGCCCTTTTCCTCGCCAAAGGTAACAAAAGGAGCTTCAATCTCCCCCTCCAGCCACTTGTCGCTGGGGCAGAAGAACTTGCCATTATCAGGCCGAACACTTGGGCGAATGTCCTCAAAGATGTCGTCGTCCCAGTTCTCAAGTGTCTCGGGCACAATCTTGATGTTGTGGTTAATGTAGTGTTCCGCTGCCGGCAGCGCTGCAAACCCCTCAAGCTCCTCAGGGTCTGGCATGAGGGCCGTCGGAATCGGTTTTTCATAAAGAGCCTGGAACTGCTTGTTGATGGCATCCTGAGAAATGGTTATCATCATGTCGTACCCTTTGAGGGTGTTGGGGTTGGTGCTGTGCAACATCTTTTTTCGTCCGCCAATTGCGCAAGGATGAAGGGCAGTGGTGATGGATGAGATTTGGACAAGAAATAATGCTCGGGATGGTTGATATCTTCAGAGCGTGGCTGGAAACAGAGAGATGTATCCGCAGCTTATATTTATACGAGATCCATAAGGACTATACAGCCTGAGAGGCTTGGGTCTACAACCGGATCGCCAGATTGACCTCACGGTCTCTCATTACCACCTACTGGTTCCATGGACATGATCCTAATCTAGCCTGCATCTCTGCATTGAGACACATATTTCTTCAAACCGTGTGCTGAGACAGGGGGTTGTACTACTAACGTCGTCTAGACTAGGCTTTAGCAGCACCTTGCACGAAAGAGGACGTTTTTCAGCTTTTAGAAACACGGGGTGGCGTTACCTGTTCGCACCTAGACTGTTAAAAGAGGGTGTTCTTCAGCTTTCATAAATGTAGGGTGGCGTTGCCTGTTCTGTTAATAGTACTCGGACTGTTACAAGCCGTAGCCTGAAGTTGCATATTGTTTTTAGTGGGAGACGCGGCCAGGCCCGGGGGCGCCGTACTGTGATCCCAGGGGACGGCCCGACAGCTTACGACGACAGGCTACGATGCGTCAATTGTAGTGGAGAATCCCTGCACGCGTCGCTCTCTGTGTCAAAGACTAGTTCCGGTCAGCTTTCAGCTGGGAAGCCTTCTAGACTTATCACCAGACTTTAACTGGTTAATACTGCCGAGCAGACCTCCAGCGTCTCGATGAAAGGGGATTTGTTCAGCTCGGGTTGAGAACGCCATACCCCTCTCTTTCGAGGATTCGGCATCCTCTACGCCCTTGACACTCGCGATGGCCACCTATGTAGGCACAGCGGCTTCATCTTAAAAGGTAGGTGTTTCCATGGCCCGAGGGATTTTTGTGATTTCAATTTCTTTCCAAACCCACCTGTGTCCAGCATCTTTATATTTGCAACAATGGCACCCATGAAGCAGTCTCAACTGGCACCATCAACCGTGGTGAAGACGAACTTGCCATTTCCAGTCGTCGATGTGGAAGCATCGAAAATTGCCGGTAAAGTTGTGATTGTACCACATGCAACCGAGAAAGTGGTCGTCGAATCCGCCTCGGAGCTTGTGGAACGCAGCGTCCAAACATCTCTTTTTCGCACCAAAGGCGGTGAAGACAGTCCGCTGGATCTTGTGCATGATGCAAAGGGACAGCCTATGGTCTTCTCTATTGGCTCAGACGGGGTCAGACAGTCTCAACGAGTTTTCAGAATGGCCTGTACTGACGTATTCCATAGCACTTGTACTGTGTCCTCCATGTGGACAAGGCATCACATCCTTGGCAACTACTTGACGTCACTCCACGGATCGCTCAAGCGGATTCCTCAGTCGTGAGCAGCTTCGACGTCCTTGAAATCGGGCAAGACCTCCATATTGCTATTTCTTTGAACCACAAGGTGGAGGACAGCAATGAGGAAACTCATCAAGTGTATTGGACCACCCTGAAGCTGCCAACAGTCGAGGTGGACGAGGAAGGCAGCTTGAAAGGGTTCTCGACTTCTGGTAAGTTATTTGACTCTGCACCAATGATAGCTAGCTAACGAAGGCTCGAGATCTAGATTGGACACCTGTGAGGAACAACCTGGGCTCTCGCGTCATCGCGAAGCTCATGTGCAGCCCCAATCCGGATGCCGCCCAGCCCACCTTCACCATCTTTGCTGCCACACAGACTACGGCGACATATCTTGCTTCTACGTACGCCATTGACCCGAGACCCTTAGCGGAAGCGCCATGGACCGTTATCAACTTCGGTGCTCAGTCAAATAAGATTGTTGATATACAGCCCCTGGTGCTCGGTGGCGCTTCCGGCCAAAGCAAGAGGCGCACTGGGCTGGCTCTGCTACACGATGCGCCTGCGCTAGAACACGATGCTGTCTCGATCACCCGGTGCAATGCTGTGACGCTCAACGACGCCAGAAATGAGGCCTTTTCTCAGTACTCGCTGAACACTACCAAGGTCGGTAGGCTTTCGGCCATGTACACCTCGCTCAACTCCTGGGGGTAAGAACATCCCGCCGATTGTATGACAGTCATCTACTAACAGAGTAGCACACACGACGTGCTCATGGCTGGGAATGGCATTGCGTTCCACCAATTTCAGAATCTGAATGATCCGTGTCTCGACAAGGATGGCCAGATAATCTTGCCCGACATTGCCTTTCGCCAAGTCTTCTGTAAAGAGACCATGCTTTCGAACCCGAGACGGTATTTGCTCTCGATTCTAGCTGTTTCTCAAGACAACGATCTCTACGTCATTGATGGGGAGCGTGACCCCAAGAACTTTGGCCTTCCGACTTTTAGGTACTCTGGCCTGCCGATCCGCGGAGACGTTGCACAAATTGCCTGTCACTTCAACAAAGAACTTTCGTCAATGGAATTCATCTACACCACTCGACGGGACAATCAGATATGCCACCTTGCACGCGATCCAATGACGTCTGTATGGACCTCCACAGACTTACAAATAAAAGGACCAGCTACCATCACCAAAGAGAGACAATACTTGACGACAATCACGATTTCTGATTCAGAGGGCAACCCTGTTCCTGAAGGCTACACTTTGGCGTTGAAATCTGAACCTATTTTTGTCAAGGTCAACGACCTCTCATACCGGCTACACAGATTCCGATCAACGAATGTCACCACGGACAGCATGGGGCAGATTGAGATTACCACAGCCGCGCCTCATCAATTTGGCGTTTCTGACATCGACGTGCTTCTGAGCGAATGCTCCGAGGAGCCCTTTACATTCTCAATCAACATGGCTTCGCGCGTAATGAGTGTGATGGCATCTATAAAGTCCAAGGACGATCTGAAGAGCCTGAGGATAAGGTCCGGGAAGCCAATGTTTGATCACATCGCTGACGATAAGCTTGAAGCATCGGCGGCGTTGCTTTCAAATTTCGATGAGCTCAAGAAGGCCACAAAGGATGCTTCGGCCGACGGGCATGTGGCAGGCGCATCTTCAGCCAATTCCAGCGTGACACTGGCAGGTTGGAACGGGGATCAGTCTGAAGGTGACGCAACTAACAAACCAGAAGAGAAATCCTGGTTTGGCAAAGCCCTCGACGTTGCAGTGGAATACATCGGAGACGCCATCGAATTCCTAAGGAAAGCCGTCAAGTTCACGGTCAAGTGGGCCATCAAGATTGCCGGGCCCATAGTCAAGTTCATTGTCAGAGTTGGCTCCAAGGTGCTCAGCATCATCGTCAAAACTGCAGTCACTCTGGTCCGATCTGTGGTGGGTGTCCTCGATAATTTACTAGGAACTGACATGATGGGATGGCTTGGTCTTCACTTTGGCAAGCACATTCCCAACATCCAAAATGTCAGTATCATATCCGCCCATAACTCTGTCTATGGACGCTAACAATTTCACCAGCGGTTAAAAGAAGTCACCTTGGGATCCCTTGACGTACTGAATCGCTTCCTTATAACTAATCGGGAGAGCCTGCTTCAGTTTTTCGAAGACGCTGAAGACGTCCTTTTCGGCGATTTGCAAAATGCTGAAGAGCACAACGTACCGCGAGAAGAATCGGCCGTCATGCGCTTCGTACGATCCGTGCTGAACTCCCCAATCATCAAACTAATTTTCAAGTTCAACCCTATATCGTGGATCATGGAAGGCGTTTCGGAAGGTATGGAAGAGGCTTTTTCAGATTGGAAGCTCCCAAACTTCGGGCCCCTGGCAGATGCTATCGGCTTATCAGCCAAAGGTATTCTGGAGATTGGCCTTGGAGCCTTCATGGAGCTATTCAGCGTCATATCCATGTCGGCGACTGACGCGTTGACGAATCCAAAGGAGTTGATACCTATCCTCCTCAGGGCAGCGAGGAAAATGTTCAAGGGAGCTTTTGATACAACGCGCGACTTAGCACTCCTTGCTTTTGACACTCTCATTCGAGTTGTCATGACTATTCCAGCAATTCTGACGCAGGCATGGAAGATCCCTGGACTCACGGACCTATGGGAGGACTGGATTGGCCAGGAGTTCTCTCTCATCAACTTTGCTACGTATGGAATTGCCGTGTTCGTGGATCTGGTGACGTTCAAATTCACAGAAGCACAGAAGGACAAGGTGTTCGGACAGCCGTTCGGCGAGCAGTGGACACAGTTCGACATCGAGCCAATGTACCGCGGTGCTCGACGCGCCGCCGATCAAGCGGCTCTGACAGCAAAGTACCCTGGTCCTTCGCTACCGGAGCATACCAATCCTGTGGTTATGATGATGACATTCAGCGACGCTAGCAAAGGAGATGATGATTCGCGCCAGAAGGAAGATGAAAAACAAACCCTTCAGGTAAGGCGTAAAGCCTCATTGTCCGCGCTGCGCTAACACACGGAAGACCGGGCAAATTATTCAAGAGATTCTGAACATCCTTACCGCGGCGTTCAAGATGTTGACGCTGTTCATCGAGGTAAAGGAAGGCTATGCTATTCACAACGCTAATAGAGTGACTCAAGCGGACATGATGGACAATGTTCCATTGCTCGAAGCGCACGAAAACCCACCTGTTGTGGAGGGATTCAGCTCCAAAGCCTGGGGATGCTGCAAGATTGTTTTCGGCGCAATCTCTCTGGGCCTCTCTTTCTGGCAAAATGGACAAGCTCTCAGGAATGTTGCCCTTGAAGCTAAGCTCCAAAGTCACAATGCTCGGAAGACATCGCCCGACGTCAGTACTCCTTCACCATTCGTCAAACGCTGTGAGCTCTGCTGACCTGTTTAGAATACGCTTGCCACGAGCTTCGCTTTCCTGGGCTGCGGTATCGGAGCGATTGTAGATGTTCTTGGAAGCGCTGTCACGGCCAGCGGCTCGACCGCAGAGCAATTCCATAGGGCTGCAGTGCAACAGAAATGGTTCCTGGGCATTGGCGGAACCATGTTCAATGTCTCATGCGCAGCTATATCCTGGCAAGTGGGAGAAACCTGTCAGACAATCGGCAGCCTCGCTGGCGCAGGCGCAGTCATGGCTACACACGGGGTTTCGAACAATCCCGCTGGGCTGAAGATCACCTTGGTTTGTCTGGTAGCCGATGGCGGCTTGACTGGGTACAGCATCTTCTCTTGTAAGTCCTACTCCCTTTCCACCCAGGCATAACCGTTCAGAAGAGCGCTAAATGCATTGCAGCGGCCCGCAAACTCGGGGCAATTTGTAGCTGAGAATTGGTGGTTGTTTAAGCCATTTCAATTAGGCCGCCATTCTACCGAGAGTATTCCACGGCACTTAAACCACGTCTAGGCTGGTTTGCTAGCGTTTGGCAGCAGGAGCATAGCGTAGCACATAGAGTAGGACATAGAGAGTACAACATAGCAAGCAGAATACAGCACAGTTTCTCCAGCAGTAGGATAGGATAGCGTGGTCTATATGTATCACGCCGTGTAAAAAAAGGACGCTCTGCAGAAAGATGGTACAATATCACCGTGCTTCCGCGTGAGTGCACTAGACTTCTTCGTGTCTAAAACACACACTCGCCTTTACAGTCGACGTCAAAGCCAGGAGGACAGACGCAATGCCGATCAAACCCAATGATTCTCCGAGCCCTGCAGCTTCCTTGTACGCAGGTGTTCTTATCGCCATTCTTTATGCATGCAGCAGTTCCTGGATCTACGAATTCAAGGCCATTTTTGCATTCTTGTAACTAGGATAATCGCTAATAACCAGCATAGATAAAAATTTTACTCTATCTACTATAAAATCGATACTAAAGGGATAGGTATAGTATACCCTAGTTACAAGCTGCCTGGCGGATAGGGCAGCCAGCAGCCACTTCTTTAAGGGCCTATTAGAGCTCAGACTCAAAATATTACTTTATATTATTATGAAAAAGGTATCGTGAAAGAATAGCGTTGTTTGGTGGCATATAGTAATTGTTGTAATAGTTTAAAAAGGTGATATGGTTGACGATATAGTGTTTCCAGATGGTTCGGATGTAGGCGTGGTTCATAAGTGGGGTGGGGTGGTTATTTACACCAACTTAAGAATGCCCGGCTTATAGTTAACCTCCATATGTAAATACCCAAGCGAAACCGGAATTACCGTGTCAGTAGAGCACGTTTTGGCTCGCGTGTCCATGGGGTAGGTATGTAAGCGACCTCCTTGGGGACTTCGTCCTTGAGAAATTCAACACATATAGACCATTTGTTGCCTACACTTATCCTTTGCCTATCCCAGTTGTTTATCACTTGTTCTACATGTATCGTTTCGTTACAAATGCGTTGCTTGCTTACTTCTCTCTACCTCTGCATCTCTTCGCATCGCTGCCGTGCTTTTTCCCAGCAGCTCCCAAAACCTTTTGATCTGTCAGATGCGGAACGGCTGCATAGAGGACTGCGTCAAGGACCTAGGGTTTACCAAAACTCTGGAACGACCATCCCCCACTATTCTCAAACACTACCGGCGACAAAAAGCTTGTGTTAACGGCACTTGCTACCCGTGCTAGGATCAATTACTGTACGTTTATGTCTGCTACCTTTCTAGCCTATTCAGAGATGGCCTAGATAGGCCCTAGTGGTGATATCTTCCGGAAGCAAGTTTATAAAGCCTTGTTGACTGCCACTCTCTGGAAGAACTTTGTCTCTGTTATCTGTGTAGCAACAGCAACCTTCATTCTTTCAAACCACTCATAATAAAAAAATACATTCGTTAACAATCATTATGCATTTCTCTCCTGTTGCTGTTTTTCTTCTGGGCGTAGCCTTTTCACCTCCTATTACTACTATACGTATGTTTTTGACACCACATACATGCTTGCAACAAATAAGAGAGAGGATCGTACTAACATAATACAGCGGCGAACTTCTTGGATTTCGGCTGTATCGAGAAGATTAATGACGGCATTTTCAACCCCCTCCTAGATGCTCAAGATCAGGCTGGCGGGCTTGACGACAAAACTTTTGCAGCCGTTAGTCCTATCCTGGACCAAACGGTTGACCTTGTCTCTACAAGATTCCAGGACAAGAGAGAAATTTTTGAAAACCCCCATCAGGCTGATGTTGATACGCTAAACGCCAACCTTGCAAAAATGCTGCAACTTGCCCCAGCGAGCGTAGCGTATGTGGAATTCCCCCACCACCAAAGAGTACTGTAAAGGATTAACTTGTTAATATTTCAACTAGGTCAAACTTTGCTTTCTCAAATAGTATTGCAGATGCTCAAAAGGGGGTTGCTCCCATGACGAAGACTTGCAAGATTGACTCTCCTTAAAGTAGCGTAGATGATTGAATCATGAATGAAAGATGGCTGGCCGCACTCTCTATTCTCCAATATGCTCTATCCTGTCACCGGTACTCAGCCTGACAGAGGCTCTGTCTCTCTTGTTCGCTGGATGCGCTGATGTCTGATACACCACATGGACTAGGATAACAGCGTAGCTACCTCTTGCATTCAATAAGACATGTATATGTGCATATGTCTATGTCTATATCTAGGCCTCCTGTCCCTCAATCTTGGTAAACCCCGATGTCAGGGGCTGCCGAACAATAGAGGGGTTGAGGTGTTGAAGGGTTGAGCTTAAACAAGCAGTCTCTTCGAGTGCCGGCCTGCCGGATCGCCAGCTCTTGCAACATAAGCTCGGGCCGACCTATTGTCGAACCGTCCGGTACCGGCGCTTGTAAACCTTTAAACATTCTGTAGACCCTTGTATGTTCTCTATCACCTGTCACATAATCAGGTGAACCCTGGAAGAAATCCGGATGTCGGCATAGGCTCACACAACATGAAACAACCAATTCCATCCCATGTCTCCCCCCGTGCATACGCGCAGACTTTAGGCCCGTCAGGGCCTTCCTTCTTCTCCCTCCACTATTCCCCCCCCCCCCCCAAGGCAAATGCTAAGCCTCGGGCGATGCAACGATTAGTACGTGAATGCGGGGATGATTATGCCTGGCGACGCGGAGTCGTCTGTTCCCGTTTTATATGGATTGGATGAACCCTTTGCGACATGCCCTGAAGTTCTTTAATTCTTATCTGCTCTGTCACTTCACTTCCCGGCTATGTCGTCTGGTAACCCGACCTCGGCTCTTACGCAGCTCGATCTAAATAAGGACGGTCGTCCAAGGTACAAAAACACGAGGTTGCCCAATATTTCAAGTGCGCCTTGCAAGCAGCGGGACATTACGAATGATAAGTAAATTAGGAGCAACACAACAAATAATAGCGATAAGACAACGGTGAAAGGCCCAGAGAGGAAGGAGGCGGGGGTATAAGAGAAGAACGATTTCCTCGGGGCGGGTAGGCGAATTAAAGTAGTTACTGACGGCAAATCGTACAGCAGCGGAGCAGCGGTGGCACTGATTTGCTTACTGGGTCAGTGGGGATCCTGCTCTTCTAGATGAGCCAGCTCTCACTGGCCCTCATTGATTTATCTATGGGAGAGCGGACGGGATCCCGAGTTTTCCGATGGGTATGGTCGTATGTGGTAGAGAGAGCGTGTTTTTAACATTATATCACGAGATTGTCGCACCGCCACGGACATCAGACGCACGTTGGAGATCGTTGGTGACACTTGCTAACCCTGAACTAGTATTGCGGGTGAAAGTGTCCCAAGTACCTTTGGCTACACAAGGTTGGCTGCTTGTGCTAGTCACAACTGATATTCTCACCATCCAGCATATTAATGCCTATAATGCTAACGGGCCCGGTTGCGACTCGATGCTGTTGCGGTATCTAATCAGATCATATACCATAAAGCTTGAAAAGATGTTTGACCAGTGGTGACATAATAGGTAGATTATTATACCTTTTGTGTCGGTCAGCTAATTATACCGGTTAGTAAGTTTCCCCAATTTAAATAAGCTTAATGTTGAATGGACTCTCTCCTGTCCATGAGAGTCCCTTACGTGTAAGGGGGTAAACAAAATGTAGGGTGAACCAAAGATGTATTATCTGTGACTGTCTTTTCTAACTATAAGATGGCTGTCGTACGACAGTTATATACTCAGCCATAAGGCTTAAGTTAGTTTGGCCCAAGTCATACACTGGTTTATACCTAAGGTCCAAGTATCTAATCTAATAACCTTTATCCTTTATGCTTGACTTAAGGGTTTACTGTACGGTCATATGAGATTGCTATTCTAACACTTATAACTTTTTTTTTGTGACTATATGCCCTTTGTCTAATTAAATCCCTTAAAATAAACCTATAAATAGCTTTATTTTCTTTTTAGCTGGTCCTACCTATTAAACGTATAATAAAGTTGTTCACCTGTTAAAAATAGAAACTCTAAACTTACCCTTTTCTAACCTAAATAATAGATAAAGTGAAAACTTTTTATATATATGCCTTCCTTATTAGAAAACAAGTTTGGCAAGCGTGTACATAAGCTTCTTCCTCAGCTTTACCTTTGCGACATACCTGCTGTTAGTAGGGTGTAAATTACTCCTTGCTTCCCAGCAGTATATAAACCTCTCTTCTTCCTATCTTTTTCCTCTTTTTTCTTTTTTTTATACCTATATTAAATCTTTCTGTTAGAAGTATAAGCTCTCTTAAGCGCTCTACTACTTCTTTATCTTATATTTCCTTTATTATAAGGAATTATCTATATAAGATATATATATATATATAATCTACTAACTTAGTAGGTTAATATATATATTGATTACGTAAGCAGGATGATTACGTAATCTGGTCGAATCTAGGAGAAGCACCTAGAATGTCCTCTCTGCTCCTCCTAACTCTATCTTTCCTATAAGGTTATTGCTTTAAGTTAGGGTTATTAACTTAGGGTTATGGAATTACGCAATCCTTAGGTTGATTTATAAGCAGCTTACGCAAGTATGGAATCTTCTAGTAAGCTGGACATGTCTATATAAGAGTTGGAATTCTTCCTGTTTTCTAAGTCTCTTATTGTCAAGCAAGCAAGCAAGTCAGTAGTCAAAAATCCAACTATTATACTCTCTTTAACTATATATCCTTATATCCTTATACCTATTATATCTACCCCTGTTATCCTATATTCTTGCTTCTATAGGATATATTCTTATATAAGAGATATACTCTCTTATATACCCCAGAGGCTGTTATTACTCTCCACGAGTTCAGCCCACCTGTTGTGCTAACACTTTCTTATATACCAAACAATATTATATGTATTATTAATTTCTTTAGTATATAAGTTTATTTAACTTTTCTTTATTATTATTATTTTTCTCTTTCTTTTTTTCCCTTATAGGCTACTAATTACCTAGAAAAAGACTTTATTTCTTACTATATATCTTTATATATTTCTTTTCCTTTTTACCTGTTAACCTACTGACTTTAGTAGATTAATTATATACTTATTATTATAGCTGTTTAAGGTTATTAGCAGTCTAGTATCCTTAGCGATTACTACTCTTGTATAGATATAGATAGTGATCGCTGGCTGACTATCCTAATATCTTTGCCTGGCAATCGCCGATTTATATGTACGTTCTCTCTTAACGTATACTTCTTTTTTTTTTCTTTTAATATTTATATACTAATCTTTCTTAAAGCGATAAATAAGATCTTCTTAACCTTCTTTTAAACGATATTAAGATCTATATCACTAAAGGTATATCTACTTAGGAGTTTATTACCTCTATTATCTATCGATCTTTATATATGCTTAGCATTATAGTCCAGTCTTATAGCTAGGTCTATACAAACGCCTGTAACCGCTGCATTAGCTGTAGAAAGAAACGCTTCTGCCAGTGTCGTTATATATACCACTTTTAGCATGGTGCCTATACTAAGTATATCTTCCAGTTGAAGGCAGCTTAGTATGCTTACTATAACTAGGGTGGTGATTTAGATAGTGATAGTGATTCTATATCTAGTTTAGGTTTAGACGATAATACTGATGGCGGTGGTGGTCTAAAGTAGCTTCCTGCTTGTATACCTGTGAAGAAGTCAGGTATCTCTAGTCGCTCTGGCTCTGGCCAGCTTTAGCTTCTTTCTGGTGTTTCCCCTAGCACCCCTATAGTTATCGATAAAATATAAACTATATTTTCCCTTTCCTAGACTTATACGCTTAGGCCTGTCTTTATATGCAGTGGTAATTTAGAAGGGACTTAGTGGGATTGATATTGGTATTGGTCTTGAAGTTAGGGTATAATGGTTTCTCTTATTCTGTCTATATACGCTTTAATACGTATCTTGAGTGTGTTGTGCGATATGAGTTACTGAAGTGCTGAGTTTAGTGACTTCTTAGTGAACGTATCTGTAGGGTTATCTCGTCTATCAATCTATCTCACCTCTGAGATCTCTTTCTTCTTATATAACTTATATAGGCTTATAATGTCTATTATTAACCTCTTTTTGTCTATTATATCTAGTCGTATAAGGTATTTATATCGGGATTATAAATTAGAATATATAACTATTGGGATATAATGTATCTAAAGCGTATAAAGTATCCGGTTAAGTGTTATACTCAAGGTAATCCCACTATTAAAGCTAGTAGTTATACTATATAACTTACTTATTAAGACGCTTTATATAACCCTCTTATATTTAGTTAAGCTTTAGTAGAGTATATTACCTTTAATCTTAAAGTCCTTATTTATATAAGTATTTTCTTTTATAAGTATAATTATATATCTAAGCTGTAAGGATAGGTCTATATTATTTATAAAGGACCTATTAGTAAAGATATATATCTTTATATATATAAGGTTAAATAGGATATAGGTAAATCCCCTTTAGTGGTTATTTATCTACTATTTTAATTATATATTTAAGGCCTAAATATCTTTTTTATCTAGGGCCTTAACTTAAGTAGTAATAGCTAGGTTATATAATGCTTCTGGTTAATAAATAGAGGTAAGATAAGTACCTCTTGCTTTCTGGGATACGTATTATTACTATATATCCTCGGCCTTGAGATCAATTTACTAAAGGTTAACAGCTTAAACTTTTAGGGTAAATATAATATTATTATCTCTATATAAGTGAATCCTTCTACTATCAAAATTAATCTCTTGATTAATAGTAAGTATGTTACGGCCTAACCAGTTGGGGTGCTGGCCGGCGTAACTATATAGTGCAGAACAGGGGATAATGATGCAGGTGCATCATTACCGAAGCTTTTGCTTTGTGCCAGAGTTGGTTGCCCTGACCCGCTCGTGACAAAGTACTATCTTTAGCTTTATATAAAGTCCTTTTTACCTGTAGTGCTTCTTCCTTTTTCTTAAAGAATACCTTTATATAGAAGTTTAGGGTGTTATCTGTCTGTATTGCTATAATACTAAAGGTCTCTATATCCTCAGCTATATAGAGGAGATATAGGTCGTATATTAACTCTATTATACCTAAGTCTTTTTTATGATGTTTAGAGTAGGTTTTATACTAATAGAGGCCTGACTCTATTAGTTTGTATGATGGCTTGGTGATATATAGGAGTATGCCTAAAGGATATCTATCCTTTAGTTCCTTTGGAGTTATGTAATGATAGTCCTGGCTAAGGTGTTATTAGATTAGGTGTATGCTTGTGTGATGTCTCTAAGCTCTCCTTGACATCCAAATGATCGTATGAGGGTAGGTCTAAGGGCAAAGAGGAGTCTCTGGCTTATCCTCTAGATAGTAGGAGCTTATATAAGAAGTATCTCTTTCTCTCTGTCCCTGTAGCCTTAGATAATAAGTCTAGACTTCTTATACAGCTTAATAAGTAGGTTTTTAACTTCCCTTACTATCCTTATTTTATAGATCTATATCTCGTTATATATTGCTGGTTTATAATATATAAAGGAGAATACTCCTTTATTAATAAGGGAGTTAATCTTAATATTATTAGATTCTTTATATAGTGCTCTAGGGGTAGTAATAACGTTATTACGTCTTAACTTTAGGGCTAGCTTATAGTGATCCCTTTCTTTTTAGGATAGAAAGACTCTTGGTAATTATCGTATGGCCTTTCTCTATCTCTTCTTAGGTCTTCCCCTTTTTTTCGGTTACTGTTAAGGAGTTAGTTATATAATATCCTTAGGGTCTTCTATTGGTATTTCTTCCCTAAAATAAGGCTTAATATATGTTATATAAAACTAGGTAGGACTATTAACTATATTAACTGTTATAGTGTATCCCTCTATTCCCTGGATTTTATACGGTCTAGTTGTTACGACCCGTAAGATACGACAGGACTAAGGACGCCCAAAACAGCCAGCGACTGGGGGCTATTGATTGATTGATTGATTGATTTATTCCTACTCGGTTATGGAGCCGCTCTTTAGTCAGCAGCTATGCCCGGATAGCGGGGTCCGGCAAACAGCCGAAGCGTTCAGACGTTAATCCGAGCCGCCCCACTTCGCCAATGCAAAACATTGACCAGCTGTCCCCATTTTCCCGCTTTGCTCTCTAACCTCTATCTACCTTTGGCGGCCACCTCGTGTAGACTACGGTTCTTACTAATGTGGTCTCTATGCTAGGATCTATCGAGGCCTGATGCCTCATACTGTGGTTCTGCGTACCTACAGTCTCCCCCCAATGTTCAGCTTTGTCTGGGTTGCGACTCGATCCTGAATTGCCCAAGGATCTCGGTCTGTTCCATGAATCTGATGACTTTTGCGGCTGCTTTGCGCTCGTTCAATACGGCCCGGAGGTTGTGTCGTCCTGGGATGGCTCCGAGTTCCTGGCGTCGGAGTTGTCGATGTCTACGGCATCGCAACAGGATGTGCGATACTGTTTGTCGTCCTTCCCGGCATGGGCAGTTGGCATCCGTGGCGTCCGGCACTCTTCGGTTGAAGAGGAAGTCCTTAAGTCCTATCTTTTCCGTGCGCATTTGCACGAGGATTGAGCTCTGTCTCTTGCTTAGCCCCTCGTGGAGCTGAAGGACCTTCTTTGTCGGTCTCGGTGTGTATCGGAAGGTGGTTTTGCCTCGCGTTTCCGCCGTCCACTTGGCTTGCCACATTTTGTTCGCCTCTCTGTACGTCCATGTTTTGAGTGTGGATCTGAGTGCATACAGATGCTGTGGCATGTCCGCCTTGGTGCCCGTTTTGCCGTTCTGTCTCCATCCTGTGGCTTCTTTGGCTGCCTTGTCGGCGTCTTCGTTGCCCTGGATCCCCGTGTGGGCGGGGACCCATCGGATCTCCGTTTTGAGTCCTTGTTCTTGGAGTTTTTGTGTCTTGCATGCGATCGTTTGGAGCAGGTAAGAGCCTGACTTGCCTTTTGGCCTGGCCGATGATCTGATGGCTGCTTGGTTGTCGGTATAGATCAGGACCTTGCTTCTGTTGTTTCCCCTCTGTCGGTCTTCTTCGGCTATTTCGAGGGCGAGGATAATGCCCTGCAGCTCTCCGGCGTACACCGTCGATATGGCGTCGGATCCCATGTATGAGTTACGGGTCTGGTATGTAGTTATACATACCGCCGCCGCTCCTATGTAGCCGTTGATGCCGCTCCCATCCGTATAAATGTGTATGGCTTCAGTCTCGCGATCGATGCATTTCTGGTGCTCTTTCCTAGCGCTTTCCGCGGTGTCCGCGATGAACATGCGCGGTCCCTGCCACCACGGTGGGGTCACGAAGGGGGCGATGGTCTCCCGTTGTTGCTGATGTCTTGTGCTATCGCCTTGCTTAATGCGTAGTTCTCGTTCGATCGTTTGCCGAGGGCTTGTTTTCTTTTTTTCTTTCTTTCTCTTTGTCTTCTGTTCCTGACGTTTTCGTCTTCTCTTTGTTCTATTGGGCCCAGTCTGTTGATCGTGTCGATGTTCTGCTTCCATATTCGTTGCTCTATTGGAAGGAGGTGCATTTCCACGTCGAGTGCTGGGAAGGATGTTGCCCTGAAGGCACCACACATCGCCCTCGCCGCTCTGGCCTGTAGTCTTCGCATTCTGTTCAGGGTTCGATCCGTGTATCCTTTGCCGCCCCAGCCAGCGTTCGACCACGCTGAGCATGCGTACATCATTTGTGGGATTGCTACCCCTTGGTAGATGTTCCGCATTTCCCTTGCTCTTACTCCCCAGGTGGAGCTTCCTAGGCTGCTGATGGCTGCTATGGTCTTTAAGACTTTGCGCTCTATTTCATCGATGTGCTGTTTCCACCTGAGGGAAGTGTCCATGGTTAAGCCGAGGTATTTGCATGCTGTATTGGGCTTTATCTCGCCCCATTTGCTCTGCAGCGGTGTATCGACGTTGATTCGTGACCTTGCTCTTGTGAAGTGGACGAGTTGGAACTTTTCAGGTGCGAAGACGGATGCATGTGTTGTTGCCCAGCCTTCCGCTACTTCTAGTGTCTCTTGGAGTTTGCTGCAGGTTTCTTCTGCTGTATCTGCCCATGCGAGGATAGCAACGTCGTCGATGAATCCTGTGGCGAATGTATTCTGGCCCTGGTTGCATCTTTCGAGGAGGTCTGCGTTGTAGAATAAGTAGAGTATTGGCGATAGGGGAGAGCCTTGCGGTATGCCAGTGGTGAGCGTGTATGGCTCGGACCGATAGCCGTCGATGTGGATATGGGTTTGTCTATTTCCCAGGAAACTGGCAATCCATTGTACTATTGCTTCGTCGACCTGTCTCTTCCTGAGGTTGTGAAGGAGTCTCCGGTGTGATACGTTGTCGAACGCCCCTAGCACGTCGAGGAGGAGCAGACTCGCAACCTTTCCTTGTCCTTTGTTCCAGGCTTCGTATATCTTGTCGATGATGAGGTGCAGTGCGTGTTCTGTCGACCTTTGTTTTCTTCCGCCCATGTGGTTTTCTGGTAGTAGCTTGTATGTTTCGGCCATATAACTTAGCCTTTCCGCTATGATTGCATCGATGACCTTTCCGACGGTGTTCAACAGTGCTATTGGTCTATATGCTTTGGGTGTCGTGTAGTTGTCTTTGCCCGGCTTTCGTAACACGACTGTTGTGGACTTCCTAAAGTGTTGTGGGCAGTATCCGAGCTGGAGGCTCTGATTGAATGCCCGAGTTAAATGGGGGCTGATCCATGGTCTGGCTAGTTGCAGCGCCTTGTTGGTGATTCCGTCGGGACCGGGTGCCTTAAGCGGTGCTGTTTTTGTATAGCCTCATCTACTTCGTTTTCTGATATAGGTGGGAGCGTGATTTGTCCTTGGTATGTTGCGTTCTCTATATCTTCGAGGTTGGCCTCTGGGGGCGTTGGGAAGAACGTTCTCCTGAAGAGTTCGGCTTTATCTTCTGGCGTGGTAGCTGTTTGAGAGGTAGCGGGGTTTGTGATCTCTGGCGTGACGGTTGGTGTTTGGTTCTGTCGTGTTCGGGCCCATTTTGCGATCCTCCAGAGTGAAGCTGGCGATTCTGCTGCTGTTTCTACTGCCTCGCGGTGTGTTTTCTGTAGCGTCTTCCTAATAATCCGGCCTTTCCTATTTCGTGCTGTGAGGTACGCCTCCCAGCTTCGTTCAGTGTGTTCCTCGTTATATTGTCGACGTAGTCGTTTAGTTTCAGCAAGGATTTCCGCGCATTCCTCGTTCCAGCCTGCTCTCGACTTAGGGGAGCCGGTTTTCGTTGGTACCCCTTCGTCAATGGCTGTGGTGAGGGCTTCGATTATCTCCTGGATGTATCTGTCTAGGGCCGCTTTCGTCCTCGGCCTCCTTAGCGGGGGAAGAGTCCGTTTGACAGCTTTCGTAAAGACGGTTTCGTCTATAGCCTTCCAGTTTCTCTTCTCTTCTTGTTGTAGTTGTGCGATTGTCAGGTCTAGCGATGTTGCGATAGGAAGGTGGTCTGAGTCGTGGTTTACGTTGTCGTCTATTCCGCATTTTATGAGCCTGTCAACCAGCCCAACTGTGATAAGGCAGAGGTCTATTGTTGAGCGGCCGTCTCCCTCCATGTATGTAATCGTGCCCACGGGTAGTTGATTGATGAGGTCGAAATCTTCCATCAGTTCTATCAGTTCTCTCGCTTCGGCATCTGGCGTCCGGATCTCGCTTCCTCCCCATAGCTCGTGGTGAAGGTTGAAATCCCCTACCACTATTTGTTCGATGTGGTGGTTAGCTTCTAGCGTTTTCCGTAGTTGCTGTAAGGATCTCATCTTTTTGTTATCTTGGTTTTGCGGGTTGTATATGTTGTGGATGGCGACTTCAGTGTTCTGGCCTACGTTAAATTCCAGAGTGAGAGTACAGAGATCTTTGCTGTGTTCCTTGAATTGCCACTTCGAGTGGTCTAGCTTCTTGTTCACGAAGAAACAGACCCTTGCTGGGCCTTCTTCCCTGTTCGACGGGTAGCAGAGGTGGAAGCGGTCCTTCGCCGGGTGATGCGTTGTGGCGTTGTAGGGATTTATCCATGGTTCCTGGATGGCGAGGATATCGTAGTCGTCGATCCTGGGGTCGCGGAGGAGCGTAGCCATCACCACATCCCTCGACTTTCTTACGTTGTACTGTAGTATCGTGAGTGTGCTTTGTGTGGTCATTCGCTATCGTCGACAATTTCCATAGGGTGGCTATCTTTTGTCATCTGTATGTTCGCGTCTATGGCTTCAAGCGCGCGGCGAGAGGGAACTATCGCTCGTCTCGGCCGAGAGTCCTCTGCTGCGACAACGATCGTGTTCTCGTCTTGTGTCTGGCTCCCTGTCGGCTGCTGACGTTTCTGTATCTTCTTCTTTATGGGTGATCTGCTACGCTCCAGGCGTGTGCTCTGGCTCTGGCTCGGTTCCAGTACTGGCCTCGATGTCGTCCGGATTGTTGGGGCCGTTCCTGTGGCGGTTGGGGCTGCTGTGGCTTCCGGGTGGTACCTTGGTCGTTGTTTGTATACCGCTTTGATTTTGGCTAGTTCCCGCATCCTGGTTGGGCACCGGCCGTGCCACGCTTCGTGTTCGCCGTGGCATGCCGCGCACTTCCGGGGTGTGGCCGTGTCGCTTTTCGAGGGGCACTCTCGGGTTGCATGTTCTTGCGCGCAGTAGCCGCATGTTGTCGTTGCCTTACACTGGGTTCCTATGTGGCCGTATGCGTGGCATCTGAAGCATTGTCTCAGACGGCACTGTCTGTCGTATCGTTCGCATTGGAAAACCTCGCCTTGCCAGATGAGTCCTTCATCAATGAGTTTGTTGGCGTCCTCCGCCCTAGCGAACTCGACGATAACGGACGAGGCAGACTTTGTGGTGGAGGATCTAGTTAACCATCCGATGTACTTAATCTCTGCGGTGGGGATGAAGGCTTTGTTATCCTGCAATAGTTCGTCTCGAAGTTCCGTAAAGAGTTCCATGTCCATTGAGCTGGTTCGTATGCCGTGTGCTAGGATTCCAAAGGTTGGGATCCGCACCGTGGCACCGTTGCCTATTCGGTGTTCCCAGTCCTCCGCAAACTGTCGTAGGGCCTCCATGTCTGTGGTAGTGGCTGTTTTGATACTCAGGTCACCGCTTTTCAGTTGATTTGCGGACACGGTCTTTAGTTTGCGGATGTGCTCGTTGCTGCTCTGTTCAATGGCGCGGTCTACGTGCGCCTTAAGGGTACGGGGGTTCATAGCTCTGATGCTAGCAATGGTGGTAGGATCTCTAATGTTTACGATGACCTCACGTAGGGTTTGAACTTGGGATGGTCTTTGGTTTTGTGGGTTATGCATGCTTGCTATGAGTCCTCCTCTGGCGGCTACACTGGCATAAGACTGTGCGGCGCTCCCCTGATTCATCGGTCCCAGTGCTTTGATATCCCTCACCATCTTGACAGTCAGCTCGCTGGCTTTGTGCCTCCTTGGCGGCTGTGTTAGTGTCCTTGTTAGTATTAGTGTTCTCCTTGATTTCGGCTGTGTTTTGCTGGATCGCGATTCTGATGCTGCTCGTGGTTCGGGTGGTGTTTTCATTGGCTGCTTTTGTCTCCGTCCGCAAATTTTCAATTGCCTGGTGAACGTGGCCGATATCGGGGATGTTCTGTATCTTGACGATGAGTGCTAGAGCCCCGATAAACGCGGCCCTGACTCCTTGAGGCTGGATAGGTTGACCGTTTGCTGTGTCGATCGACTTCAGTGCTGTCTGGAGGTATGTGCTTAGTTCTGCGGCGTGCTCTCGGTATGGCGTTGGCCAGGGCTGATCCTTGGGCCATGGGGTTGCCATGATGCCTGCGTCGCTATGGGCTTCACGACGGGCAAAAGGCTATCCAATTGACCAGTTAGATCGTGTTGTGGCGCTGTTATGTGCTCTGATTTCAAAAACTTCGTTCTCGCTGTTGTAGATGTTTTTCGTGCTCTGCGACTGGGGGCTATGTATGTACGAGGCACGGAACAAAGGGGTCTTGCCCGGAACGGAAGAACTAAGGAAGAGTCACGTGATGATAAGATAACAAGCGAGCCGTATGCCAAGGATACAGGTGCCGTATTATTAAGATATAGATCCTGTATACTAGACGAATGGAATCTATCTTTATAAGGAACGGTAACATATTATTAAGTAAGTATATAGAATAAGGCCGACCTGGTCAAACTTATACCTTCTATAGCTCTTTAGTAATCAACTTGTGATATATTCTCTAAATACCTTTCAGTATCCCTTTAGTGATTTATTAACAAGAAGCTATATAAGCTACCCTTACTATTTTTAACTACATAACTGATCACTAGGTGATTAATAGACCAGTAAGCTAATAATACTATTACTAAGTATTAACCTTAGCTATACTATTAACGGAAACCCTACTATTGGATTACTAACCGTAACACTTTGATTGCTCCTGTTAAGTAAGTTGACCTTAATACTCACCTAACAGTATTCCATGATGTCTACTCCTACCCCACACGCTGCCACTCTAACTCTGGTTACAACCGGACCAACTAATTAACAGCTGCTTAAAATAATTACCTAGCTATAGGAAGAAAATCAGCAACTCTAAGCCCAGCTGTTGGTACCCAGGCCTGCTCTACCCCTACAGGCTAAGTACCTAGATCTTGAACCCTATAATAGGACCTTTGGAACTCTATAAGGATTCCTTACTTAAACCAAGGCCTACTTCAAGTTCTATAAAGACTCCTTTATAACTAAGGCTGACAAGGTGTCATATGCCGCCTTATTCTTAAAGAAAGACGCCTTAGCTTGGTTTAAACCTACGATATAGGACCACCTGGATAACGATAGAGAAAACCAAGAAGATAATACTAAAGCGATCTTTAGGAAGTTTAAGAACGTTAAGAAACGACTTAAAGAAGTCTTTAGTAGCCTTAATAAGGAATATATAGCGGAACAAGAGCTTATAAGCCTTACTTAGAAAGGATTAACTAGTAAATATACCGCTAAATTCCGATATATCACCTTTAAACTAGAATAGGGAGATAAAGCCTTAATAGCTAAATTCTATTAGGGACTTAAGGAAGATATTAAAGATAAACTTAGTTAAGACGACCGACCAGATAAATTCTATAAATTTATAGATAAGGCCGTTAAGATTAATAATTAACTGTACAAACGACGGCTTAAGCGAAAAGGACAATAAATATGGCCTAACAGGGTTAGTGCCAACATCACCCGGAAGTACAGACCAAAGATACCATAACAAGAAAACCGTGGCAGCACTGCCTATAGATATCACACTAGACCTATGGACGTCAGTATTGCCAGAAGACAAGATAAACACCTAATATGGGACCCTAACACTGTTAAATGTTTTAATTATGAAAAAATAGGACACTATATATAAGACTATAAATAACCTAAGTAACTCTAAAATAAACCGCTACCTAAGCATGTTAAGAAAGCTAATGCGGCCATTAAGGAAACGCTATATAATTAACTCTCTTAGACCGCCTGTTATGACGATAATTACCTGACACACCAAGACAGTAAAGAGTAAGTGGGATGGTACCCTAGGGGACCTTACCATAAGATTCTTGCGATAGTAAAGAAAACAGGAAAGAACCAAGTTACCGAATTGAATAAATAAAACGAAAACGTTATTGTGACCCTTCCTAAGAAAACCGTTGATAGCGATATATTCTATACTAATAGAACGATAAATCAAGTAATAGGGGAATATAATAAAAACATTCTAAAGAACCTTTAGAAAATACTTACAAATATATAACAATAAGCAAGATACCTCTAGAACTAAGTAGAAATTAAGGAGGAGGCATAAGGCAAGCCCGCTAGATAAGCATAGATCTACCTATAACTCTATAAGGAACTTAAGAGATATATTAAGAACCAAGAGAAGTCAACCGATACACTAGAATTTCTAGAACTCACCTAATAGATATAGGCTGAAACCTAGAAAATCACTAGTACACCTACCAAGATTATGGCTATAGTTAGAAAGGTCATGAACTTCCTAAAACCTAGACTTCAGGTGAGAGAGAGCCCTAGATAGAACTAAGACGACGACTTATATACTAGAGAATCCCTTAACAAATTTATTCCACCAAGCAAGATAGAGTAACACTTAGATTCCACATATAGGTAATGATCTTGTGTCAATTGATAACATCAATGGCGCGCCACATCTTTTGTGCAGTTTCATTTCTTAGTGGTTATGAGCCCAGCTTAGCTCTGTGCACGAGAGTGTGCGAGTTCGAGTCCGGTCGCACGCACGCATAAAAAATAGGATTCTTACCTAGGAGTTGCTTACCTAGGGTTCTTGCCTATCATAACATAACTGTGCAAGGCCAATAGTCTCTATAGCCCTTGAGGAGGTGACTTAGATTCCACATATAGGTAATGATCTTGTGTCAATTGATAACATCAATGGCGCGCCACATCTTTTGTGCAGTTTCATTTCTTAGTGTAACAAACAGCTAAACAACTAATAGAATTAAGGAACGCTATAACCCTTATATTAAACAAGACTGAGACTTATTCTTAACGTATTTAAACATAGGTAGAAAACGTTTATTTACCATCAGCCCAAGAAGACGACCTATATAACACCTATAAACCCCTGACCACACCAACCTCTATAAGAAACCTACTAGTAAGAAAAGATGAGGCACCAGGGTTCAGAGAAGTCAGGAAGGACACCAACAATCAAGAAATCCGTTTCTACAGAACCTAAGACCTAGATTAAGACCACATACACTTAGAATATAAATTCACGATGGTCAAGGGAAAGATAGAGAAGAGTAAAAGGTAGAGGTAAAAGTGTTAATTTTTTTTGATAATAATAATTCTTTCTCCATAAGGGAAATATTATCTTCTTATATAAAAGGTTATAAGATATATTGTAATAGATTATTTTTAGATATCTTAGATATCTAGGGGTTATAAAGTATGTAGGGTTTATCTTTGGAATCTAGGAGTTATTCTAGATATCTAGGGGTTATTTTAGGTATCTAGGAGTTATTCTAGATATCTAGGAGCTGCTTTAGATATCTAGGGGTTATTTAAGTAAGACTAGCTTAGTTACTAGTTTTACTAATGTCTTAGAGACAACCTATATACTTTTCTTATCCATTTTACTAGTAGAATCTAGTTATCTTATTTATATTATTATATAACCTTTAGTTATAGTATTATATAGAGATTTTGCTATAGGAAATAAGAGTTATTAATTCTTAATTCTTAGTCATACGAATCCTTAAAATTAAGGAAACATCTATATTTAGGGATAATAAATAATTAGATCTCAATCGCATTGTATATTATGGTGTATTCTAGGCGAAATATATCTATAATAATTATAAGAAACATGAGGAAGAAAAAGGACTGTTTTTCTTCTACCTATAAAGACAGAATGAACAGCTAATTCCTAGAATCTATACAGATTATAAATTATAAATATAGGAAATTAAAGAATACCGTAACAATTGGCTTAGTTTTCAGCCAAGCTTGAAGAAACCAATGGCTTATATATATAAGATAACTAAACATTGGTCTGACTGTATATATAACAGATATATCCTATACTATAAAGGAAAAATATATATATAGCAAACCTAGTTGTGGAAGGACGCTTCTACTAACAACAACAACAACGCTAAGAAACAGTTAAAAAACGATAAATGCCGACTGTAATAAGACCATAGAAGGCAATATAAGCCAGAAAGTCCCTATATATAATAACTATAAACAACGATAATACACACCTGATACTTAAAGTCCAAATTGATGGACAGCCCACTTAAGTTATAATAGACAGTAGAGCACAGGTAAACTTGATGTTACCCTGACTGGTGAATCAACGGAATATTTAATAGCGATATAAGAATAACCTATACACCTTTTAAACCGTTAAAGGAGAAGTAGTTATGTATAGCAAAGGAACCATTGAATTAGAGACTGTGCACCTCTCTATAGTTACCTATAACCATTATAAACAACTAGTCTTTAATATTACGGCAATAGGATAACTAGATGTTATACTTGGTATCCTATAGTTAAAAAAGAATAATCCCGATATAGACTAGAAGTCTGGCCAACTCTAGTAGAGAGATTCAGCGGTAAGGCAGCGTTATATACTGTAACCCCCACACAAATCATAGACATAACTAAAGTATATTGTATACATCTAAAGGATTAAACCTACCAAGGAAGGAGGATTTAAATTAATAAACTAGGAATAAAGAACAACGGAACGACTCTTATTAATTCTTAAGAATTATAGAAAATACGTAAAACTATTTACTAAAGAACTAGAAACAGGGTTACCAGAATATAGTCTATACAACTATAAAATCAAACTACTACCTAAAACACACCTTAGGTTAAAACCGATCTATAACTTAAATAAGATAGAATAAAAAGCACTTAATAAATAGCTAGATAAAAATCTCAAGAAAGGATATATTAGACTATTAGACTTACCAATAGGATACCTAATCCTGTTTATCCTCAAGAAGATTAGGAAATAATAACTATTTATTAACTATTAACATCTCAACGATATCACTAAGAAAAACGTATACCTACTACCACTTATCTTAAAGCTATAAGACCTTCTATATAAAGCTAAGTGGTTTATAGCCCTTAATCTAAAAGGAGCCTACAACCTAATCTATATTAAGGAAGGAGACAAATGGAAAACAGTATTCTAAACATGACAAGGCTTATTCAAGACACTTGTAATGCCTTTCAGACTTACCAACACACCTGTAACATTCTAGACAATAATTAACCATATTCTCTAAGAAAATCTTGATATCCTTATTATCTGCTACCTTAACGATATCCTTATCTTCTTAAAAACGCTTAAAGATTATAAAAAATATATATATTAGGTACTATAAAAACACTAAGAATATAAATTCACGATGGTCAAGGGAAAGATAGAGAAGAGTAAAAGGTAGAGGTAAAAGTGTTGATATTCATAATCATAATTCTTTCTCTATAAGGGAAATATTATCTTCTTATATAAAAGGTTATAAGATATATTGTAACAGATTATTTCTAGATATCTTAGATATCTAGGGGTTATAAAGTATGTAGGGTTTATCTTTGGAATCTAGGAGTTATTCTAGATATCTAGGGGTTACTTTAGGTATCTAGGGGTTATTCTAGATATCTAGGAGCTGCTTTAGATATCTAGGGGTTATTCGAGATATCTAGGAGCTGCTTTAGATATCTAGGGGTTATTTAAGTAAGACTAGCTTAGTTACTAGTTTTACTAATGTCTTAGAGACAACCTATATACTTTTCTTATCCATTTTACTAGTAGAATCTAGTTATCTTATTTATATTATTATATAACCTTTAGTTATAGTGTTATATAGAGATTTTGTTATAAGAAATAAGAGTTATTAATTCTTAATTCTTAGTAAAACTTTAAGAAGCAAAACTACTAGTTAAACTAGAGAAAAGTGAATTCTATATATAGAAAGTTAACTACCTTAGATTTATTATTACACTAGGCGAAATCTGAATACAAGAAAAAAAGATTTAAGCAGTTAAAGACTGGCCTACACTATAGAATATTAAGGATATATAATCCTTCTTAAGATCTATAAACTTCTATTAAAGATTCCTCAAGAACTATATAAGCTACATTAAAGGACTCCAGAAACTCATATATAAAAACACTAAATTTATATAGATAGAACAATATAATAAATCTTTTAACAAGATCAAGAAGCTTATAACTTCTAAACCAGTTGTTTGAATACCTAACCTAGATAAACCCTTTAAAGTTGAGACCGATGCCTTAGACTTCACTATAGGCAGACAACTAGGATAACAAGACAAGGAAGGAAGACTCTATCTATATATATTCTACTCTAAAGCCTTCTATAGACCTGAATTAAACTATCAGATCCATGATAAAGAACTTATGGCTATTATTAAAGTATTCTAAGAATAAAGACCACACCTATCAGGAACTAAGCACCAAGTCTTGGTATATATAGACCATAAGAACCTCTCCTATTTCACAACCTTAAAGGTTTTTAATAAGAGATAAATCCGATGGTTAGAATTTCTTTTGTAATATAACTTCAAAATTGTCTATAGGAAAGGCATTAAAAACAGAAGAGCGGACGCTCTTAGCAGAAGACCGGACCATAAGACCCTAGTACTAAAAGAAATATAAGTAATTCTTAAATATAACAATAATAGTGATATTATACCTATATAAAAACTTATTATAATTAGTAAATATATTAGTACCAGCTTAACTAACGGAATAACAGTAGATCAGATCTGTAAAATATATAGCGCAAAAGCACATAGACACCAAGGAATCACAAAGACCTTCAAATAAATCAGACAACACTACAATTAAAAAGTCACACATAAAGAAGTGACTTTAGCAATCAAGGACTACAAACTTTACAAGAAAAGCAAGAATAACCTGTATAAACCATATAAAGAAATACAACCTCTCCTGATACCAAAAGCAGCATGGCATTTAATCTTGCTAGACTTTATCGTTAAACTCCTAAAGTTATAAGAACCACTTACTGAAGTTTAGTATAACAGCGTGTTGGTTATTATGGACAGACTTACTAAATATATTTACTTTATTCCTTATTTAGAATCAAGCACAGCGGAAGACCTTGCTTACGTCTTCCTCTGAACTATCGTTAGCTAATATGGCTTACTATAGGAAATTATGTCAGATAGAGATAAGCTATTTACGTCTAAGTTCTGGAGATCACTGATCTCACAGCTTAGCGTAAATCACAAACTATTAACCGCTTTCCACCTATAGATAGATAGACAGATAGAACAAATCAACTAGATACTTAAATAGTACCTGTGATGCTATGTCAACTACCAACAAGACAACTAGGTCAAGATGCTACCTATAGCCCAGTTCGCCTACAACAGTGCAGTAGGAGAAAGCACAAAATAATCACCCTTCTACCTTAATTATAGATTTAACCCCACAGCATATAGAGAACCTTGACAAGGCCCTGCAGTATTGAAGGCAATAGCCGACGTAAAACAAATCAGAGAACTCTAAAGGAACCTACAGAAAGACCTCAAATCCGTCAGACAACAGATGATCAAATATGCCAATAGGTCAAGGATTGAGGGACCAACCTTTGAAAAGGGAGATAGCGCCTATCTCCTTAGACATAACATCAAAACCAAACAACCAAGCGATAAATTAGACTATAAAAAACTTAGACCTTTTAAAATTACTTAGAAAATTTCAAATATTAACTATAAACTTTTATTACCAGACATAATAAAGTGTTACCTAGTTTTTCATATTTCACTTCTTGAACCAGCACTAAAAGGATCATACACCAAGGACTATATTATTATAGACAACAGTAAGCCAGAATATAAAGTTAAATAAATCATCAACTATTAATAAAATAACAATAAAACAGAGTATCTTATTAAATAGAAAGGATATAGATATAAAGATAATATATAGGAACCTGCTACAAACCTCCAGCACTGCCAGCAGTTGCTCTTAAAGTACTTAAGCCAGCGTCTGGCACCAAGGGACCCAAGTCAGCAAACTCCTCACCAATCCCAAAGGACGGCCAGTCAACCTTATTAGGCATGCCTATAAGCTATAAATCTAACACCACGTCCTGCTCTAAACTATTAAGAGCCAGAGTCACCTAATCCTTCTCCTCTAATTCCTATATTCCCCAAGCAAAAGTCTCTATATAACGCTCTTTTACTTTCTTATGAATCACATAAATTCTTATAAGACGACCTGTGGCCTCTATGACTTTGGATTAAATTTGAGCCAGCTTTTTGTGAAGCTCTAAAAGAGCATCACTAGCCTGTTCTTCCTTTTCCTCCCACTCCTAACGCTGGTTATTAAGCCGCTAAACTACCAGGAATTAGCATGAGAACAAAAAACACCACAAAAACGACTCACGACTTGAAGCTATAACCATGCTATCGCAAGGGCGTTTGAGATTCTTACACCCCTAGTAAACTTTGGAACCCTCTGCCATACGACAAGGGTGCTTTATGTGAAAACAATAAGAACACGGTATAACGTTGTTAGAACTAAATCTTTAGAAAACGTCGTTATAAGTAGAACGGAGTATAGAATAAAAAGAACCGGATTTTTAAATATGACCTAACATGGTGTTAATATCATGGTAAATAAGGAAGCAAGTTTAACAACCCTTCAACCTAGGGGCACACTACCTACTTATGTTGGTCTGAGGGACTAGACCTTTTAAGGGGAGACCTGATGTTATGACCTGTAAGATATAACAGGACTAAGGACGCCTAAAACAGCCAGAGATTAAGGGCTATATATATATAAGGCACAGAACAGAGGGGTCTTGCCCAGAACAGAAGAACTAAAGAAGAGTCATGTGATAATAAGATAACAAGCGAGCTGTATGCTAAGGATATAGGTGCTATATTATTAAGATATAGATCCTGTATACTAGACAAACGAAATCCATCTTTACAAGGAACAGCAACACATCATCAAGCAAGTATATAGAATAAGGCCGACCTGGTCAAACTTATACCTTCTATAGCTCTTTAGTAATCAACTTATAATATATTCTCTAAATACCTTTTAATATCCCTTTAGTGATTCATTAACAAGAAGCTATATAAGCTACCCTTACTACTTTTAACCACACGACTGATCACCGGGTGATCAACAGACCAATAAGCCAACAATACTGTTACCGAGTATCGACGTTAGCTATACTATTAGCGGAAACCCTACTGTCGGATTACTGACCGTAACACTAGTCTATCCCTTGTTTTCTCTCTATATAAGGATTTTACTTTATATAGGGAGTAATAAGACTTAGTAAAGGTTAAGGCTATTCTATATATTAATCGCATGATTAATTTCCACCTCAGCCCTAATACCTTAAAGCATCTTTATTACCTTTTATATAGCCTTAGCTTACTAGGTAATATTGTGTAATAAAGGTGAATCCTGGTTAATCCTTAGATATATCCTAAAAACAAGAAAGGTTAATACTATATCGTGTGGTCCAGCGGTGTTATTTAGGGCCTTAATTGCTATCTAAAGGATAACTTCCTTATCTATATCATAGCCTAACTCCTTATAGAGTATCTTATATATACGTCTTAAGGGTATATATACCTTTTTAACCTTACCTACAGCCTAGTGGGCTTTAACTAGTATTTCTTTACACGATATACCTATAATCTTGGTATTATTCCTAAATTCTTTTAAAGTGAAGTTTATCCCTAGGTTATGTATGATATGGTCTGGAGGACCTATATATGTGTTAATCCAGCATTTTAGGAGTATATTCTAGGTGTCTTATATAGATAGTGACTTAAGGAATATTACTCCTTAGAAGCTTGTCTCTATATTAATAATATAAAAGGTATTTTTATCCCTTAGTTATATAATATCTATAATAATCTTATAGTTAAAGTAATTCTTAACTTTAAGTGAGAACTTAAATCTTTTTAGGGTCTAGTTATGTGATTAGTAGTAATAATAGAACTTCTAGATCTTTTCTAGAATATTAAAATTAATATCCTTATGTCTAGCCTTCTTTAGGAGGTGGTATAGGCGATCTATATAAGGATACCTAAACCTTCTATAAAGTCGTCTTAATTAGGGTTTAGTAAAGAATATCCCAGCCTCTATACGACTTAAGTTAAAGAATAGATATCACTATTTTTATATAATAGGTATCTGTTTATTATCCTTTATAATAATAGTGTTTTATATATTATTGAAATAGGCTCTTAATCTATCTATATTATATAATAAGAAGAGGAATGGCGTTAGGGCATCCACGATATAGTAGGTGACTTATCCGATTTGGTTGTCTATCTCTATTATTCCTATAGATATAATAGATTTATTTCCTCTAAATCGTGTATTTATAGATCCTGGTTTCTATGTTACCTTTATATATAGGTTCTCTTATAAGTACGCTATAACTTATGGCCTTCTAATAGTTAAGAACTTAGCTGCTCCTGTGTCCTATAATTCTCCTTAGTATATAGTGCTATAAGGGTTATATAACATAAATATCTCCCCTTCTTCTAGTGTCTGTTTTAAGAAGATGTCTTCCCTGGTTATATAATAAAGGAATAATATTAACATAAGGTATTAGGAGATCTCCTAATCCTCCTAGTGTTCTTCCTTATCGTACGATTCATAGTCTTCTTGCTTAATAAGGCTTTCCCCTTCTACCTTTAAGAGATAGGTAGAAAAATCCTTATATAGTTCTTAGTTAAGTAGTCTATATGCCTAAAGGTACTGGTCTTTGGTATAGTTATACTCCTTATCTAAATGGTTGGTTGACTAATATTCTTCCTTTTTATATATAAAATATTTCTTGATTATATTTATATAAAAAGGTCTTAGTCTAGGCCTTTAGTTGTTTTTTCCCCTGAATAGTGGTAGATGTAAGGGACCTCTATTATATGACTGCTGTTGTTGTTAGTCCTTATAGTTAGATATATATCTCCTGTCTATAAAGTGTATATTGTGTAAGGTAGTCTTTCTATCTAGGGTAACCTGTAATAAAGCTCTGAGGTTAGAGAAGAATTCCTTATATATATAATATACCATTAGGTTGCTAAGGGCTGTCTTAAGCTCTGGGATACCTTGGTAGGCCTAGGTGACCTGCGTATAAAGCATTATTTCCCCTTAGAAGCCTGAACCAAGTGCTTTTTGTATGAGGGGCAGCTTGTCTAGTAACACCTCTAGTACTTCTATAGGTGACTTCTTAGGGTTTTCTCTTTTGACTTATGTATAGGATATAGTAGTCTAGTTAGTCTAATAGAGACTGTGATTAATACTTATATTAAAATACATGTCTAGTATGACTTAGATTCCACATATAGGTAATGATCTTGTGTCAATTGATAACATCAATGGCGCGCCACATCTTTTGTGCAGTTTCATTTCTTAGTGGTTATGAGCCCAGCTTTGCTCTGTGCACGAGAGTGTGCGAGTTCGAGTCCGGTCGCACGCACGCATAAAAAAAATAGGATTCTTACCTAGGAGTTGCTTACCTAGGGTTCTTGCCTATCATAACATAACTGTGCAAGGCCAATAGTCTCTATAGCCCTTGAGGAGGTGACTTAGATTCCACATATAGGTAATGATCTTGTGTCAATTGATAACATCAATGGCGCGCCACATCTTTTGTGCAGTTTCATTTCTTAGTGTATGTTATATATCTTATCCTATCGTTATATAGGGCCGATATAATGTAGGTAAAACTTTGCTATACGATCGGCCAGGATATCTGGGAAAACAGTATAGTATTAGTCTTCTGTAATCTGAAGGTGGCAACAGAAGCTAATAAACACCTTAGCCTTATCGTATAAGATATTATATAGCTTTCCTGTATAGTTTCTCTCTCTTCTCTATCCTTTCTAGAAAATAGAGATTATATAAGGGTTATATAGTCTATTTTAGATAATATATATTAGTAGAAGGTTATAAATATTCTTTTATATAATAGCTAGGGTAATTTCCTTTATATATAGGAAGCTCTCTACCTTTTAGGTGACTTATACCCTAGGTGGTATTATTTATATAAGTGGTCCTCTAGGCTTTTTAGCCACTTAAATATCTTAGACCTTAATTAATTATATAGGGACCTTAGGTATATCCCTTAAAACGTTAGGTTATAGGTTTCTATTAGACGTTTAGAGGGTGTCTATAGTTATATAAGTAGGTGTTCTCTTTATTATATTGTCTTCTTCTTTCCTAAATAATTGAAAGAAAGCTGCAAGCTATACTTATTAAGAACATCCTTTTGAAAGATAAAGTCCTCAGATAGCTAGTAACCGTATAAACTTATCTCTAAATATATAATTAATATCCTTCTATTATATTAGTGACTAGCCCTTAAAATCCTTATTGTAACGGGCTGGGCCTGAAGAAGCCTTGCTGGATATCGCGGCCAGGAAACACATCACCTTTGATCGGAGGCACGGAACCGCAACAACGTCAACCCGACGGCCTGTGCGCTCCTTCGCCCTGACCAGACCTGAGAAGCGGTGAACCTTTAGGGAGCTTTTCTCCTTTCTTCCCTAGCTTTAGATACTTGTACGTAGTCGCTATAGCTGGTTGCAATATACCTCGCCTTGGACCGTTATATTATCTAAAGCTTAAAAGAAGCACTAGAATTCTCTAGACTAGACGTGTGGTCCGCTAGTGAGAATTAATTAGGTACACTGTAGCTTAGGCCTTAGTGCAAGCCTTTACGCTATAATAGACCTAGAGAGGGAGGCTAGAGCGATACGCCTATGCAGCTTAGTTGTAAAAGGATTCTATTAATAAGAATAGCTGCCAGAAACGCTGTATCCTAGGTCTAATTAGATTAAGCTGATTAGCCCTGAAGGAGCTGAGAACGGTAGGCTGCGCATCAGCCTACATGCTTTGAAAGAGCTCAGGTTTCCCTGTCTGGCCAGATACAGGAAGGATTTTCCCTGATCAGAGTGAGGCCTATAAGTAAGGACAGGAAGAGCCCTAATACAACTAGAGCAGTTGAGGGAGCTACAGACAAGATGGACGGCAACACAGAAGCCTAGCCATCTGTGGGATCGCAGCAGTTACTCGAAGTGGTGAGCCAGCTAGCCACTCAACTGCACGAGATGCGAACCTCACAAGCCAACGAATTGCAAGAGATGCGAACTGCCTAGGCCAACGAGCGAGAGGCTCAACGGGAGCAGATACGCCTGCTGCAAGAAGCCCTCACGAGCATGAGGCAACCCACGACGACACCTACCTCGGTCACCACAACAAGCATACCAACGCCTGTCCCTGATTAGACCCCGAATACTGCAACCAGACGAAGAAAACACCAGATACCTGACCCCCCCAAGTTTGATGGGACACGTAAGAACTTCCAACGATGGTTCCTAGAGATGAAAGGGAAGATCCGCCTAGATAGGATGGCTTTTGACTGCGACGCCGACATCTTTGGATATATATACGCTCGACTCGAAGGGGCGGCCCAGACGATGGCCTCAGCCTACTACGCCCACGGGGGAACCGACGGAATGGAATCCCCTGACCAGTTTATGAGCTACCTAGAAAGCTGTTATGGAGACCCTAACGCCCAAGCCCAAGCTTTGACTCAACTACACACAATTAAGCAGAAAACCCATGAGAGCTTTACCTCCTTTCTACCTAGGTTTAAGAAGGAACTAGCTGAGAGTAGGGGTAGCGACTGGGCGGATAAAGTGAGGATCAACTACTTAGACAGAGCTATCAATAAGAGCCTTTGCGACGCCCTGATCAGTATAGTAGACATCCCAGACATATACTTAGAGTACACCAGGCTCCTTATGAAGATAGGCTCCCGGTTAGACAGTCGTAATTACCAGGAGAAGCAGGAGAAGTACAAACGGCGCCCTCCTACACCTGATCAGGCCAGGCCTAAGTCACCTGCAAGCTCTAAGGAGGACAAGATAGACTGGGAACCTACCAAGGTTACTAAGGTCCAGCACCCTAAGGGGCGGAAGGGCCTAGAGCATCGCCATAAGTTAAAAGAGGTCGACTGCTATAGCTGTGGCAAGATAAGCCACTTTACAAGGGACTGCCTAAAGAGACAAGAACCTTCAGAAGCCAAGAGATCAAAAGCAACAGAACCAAAGGCTAAAAAGTCTTTAGCTAAGAAATTAAAGTCCTCCCCAGAGACCGACACCGACTCCAGCTCTGGGGAATGGAGCGAAGCTAGGTCTGGCCAGACCTCAGACGACTCAGGAAAAGAGTAACTCCTGGCCAAAAGCGCGGCCAGGAGGACGCAAAGAAGGAATGGAGGCTAGTCAGAAAGACCATGGACAGTGACCCCTTTTTCATCAACATAGGAATTAACCAACTTGCCTATACCTACGCCCTTGTTGATTTGGGATGCCTTACCACTGCCACCATGAGTGAGGACTACACCAAGAAGCTTCATTTGCCGCGTATCAAAATCAAGCCTAGAGCGCTTGAGACCGTTAACGGAATTATCCCTGACGCCATCACTGCAGTTACGTATAGGGAAATCGATCTTAATGGTTATAAGAGAAGCCGCTTATTCTTCTACGTTATCCCCGATCAGACTGAGGACGTTATCCTTGGCAAGACTTGGATGGTAGAGGACGACGTCACAATCCGTCCAGCCAGGAACCTGTTACATATTGGCGTGGCCAACTATATAGTCCACAGACGAGACCTAAGCCAGAAGGAAAATCGTTCGTCTATCCGCCAGCAGATAGCCTCGGTTTTCATGGCCCTGATCAGGAGGGGAAGGAAGTTAAAGACTTAACAACCCCAACAGAGGATATAGATTTTCGCCGCAAGTCTAGCAGATATAACGAAAGCCTTAGCGCCAAAGAAAAGGCCTAACGTTAAAGCCCTACTGCTAAAGGAATACCACCAGTTCTTGGACGTCTTTGACCCTGATCAGGCTGCTAAGTTACCACTGTACCGTGATGGTATTGACCATGAGATACCCTTGGAAAAAACGAAGAACGGCGCTGATCCTGAAGTCCCATAGGGACCACTGTACGGGATGTCACGAGAAGAACTGATAGTCCTCCAGAAGACCTTTACTGAATACCTGGATAAAGGGTTCATAAGAGCTAGCAGCTCGCCAGCATCTGCTCCTGTATTGTTCGTGAGGAAACCAGGAGGAGGATTGAGGTTTTGTGTGGATTATAGGGGCCTAAACAGCATCACTAGGAAGGACAGATATCTATTACCGCTGATCAACGAAACCCTAAGATCACTAGCATAAGTAAAGTGGTTAATAAAACTGGACGTTATCGCCGCTTTTCATAAGATCTAAATCAAGGCTGGAGAAGAATGGAAGACAGCCTTCCACACGAGGTACGGACTATTTGAGTGGCTGGTCACCCCCTTCGGCTTGACTGGTGCACCAGCTATGTTCCAGCGTTATATCAACCATGCCCTGCAAGGATACCTGGACAAGTTTTGCTCAGCATACATCGATGACATCCTGATCTACTCTAATAGATCATTAGCAGACCACCAGGACAAAGTTAAGAAGGTCCTGATTAGGTTAAGAGAAGCCGGCCTACAGATCGACATTAATAAATACGACTTCAAAGTAAAGAGCGTTAAGTATCTAGGATTTATTGTTGAAGTCGGCCGAGGAATAAAAGTTGACCCTGAGAAGATCAAAGTGATATAACTATGGGAAACCCTTAAGTCAGTAAGAGGAGTACGATCCTTTGTGGGATTCGCCAACTATTACCGACAGTTTATTCCTTAGTTCTCAGCACTTGCGAGGCCACTTACAGAACTGACTAAGAAAGACACCGCCTTTATATAGAGCAAGGAATACCAGAAGGCCTTCAAAGAGCTCAAAACCCGCCTAATCAGTGCCCCAGTACTGGCACACTGGGACCCAGAACGGGAAACAATCCTAGAAACAGACTCCTCAGGATATGTAGTAGGAGGCACTCTATCGCAAGTTGACGACAATGGACTCCTACGCCCTGTAGCCTTCTTCTTAAAGAAGAACCTCCCTGCAGAATGCAACTACCTAATCCACGATAAGGAGCTACTAGCTATAGTATGATGCCTAGAGCAGTGGGACGCTGAGTTGAGGAGTGTAAAAGAGTTCACTGTGGTGACCGATCACCTTAACCTTAAGTATTTTACAAAGAAGCAGAAGCTGAGCGAACGATAAGTCAGATGGGCCGAACTACTCTTGAAGTATAACTTCAAGATAGAGTACCGCCCAGGCAAGCTAGCTATAACGCCAGATACCCTCTCAAGGAGAGAACAAGACATGCCCTTTAACACAGAGGACACTAGGTTAAAGGGACGAGAACTCCAACTCCTCCAAGGATCAAAGAAAGCCTTACAAGTCAATGAAGCTGCCTTAACTAGACATAATCAGACTGTTATATCTGTAAAAGCAGGATTTACAAGTGGCGCAGACGCCAACGAAGAGGGGGACAACTCCCCAGAGGATAGGACGCCCCCAGAGAACCCATTTGGAGAAGAACCTCTAAAAGCCCTATGGGATACCGGCCTTCAGAACAACGCCCGATACTACCTAATCAGAGAGGCAGTGAAGAAAGGGACACGACAACTACCCTCAGCTTGGGGACTACCTATTATGTTGTTAGAATGCACTATAGACGACAAGAGAAGGCTAAAGTGGAGAGACCGAATTTGGATCCCATACTATGAGCCTCTGCGGACCAAAATCATCCAAGTAATGCACGACTCTACCCTATCTGGGCATCCAGGAAAGGATACGCTTAAGGCCTTGATCAGTCGGAGCTTCTACTGGCCAGGCTTATCACAAGACGTTTAGAGGTTTGTGAAGAACTGTGACGTCTGTGGAAGGATAAACTTCTGGAGAGAGAAGAAATGAGGCTTACTAAAGCCACTCCCTATACTAGAGCGTATATAGGCTGAAATATCGCTCGACTTTGTGACCGACCTACCACCAACCAGGACATATAAACAAACCAACCTCCTGGTTATTACAGATAGACTATCTAAGAACGTTGTCCTTGAGCCTATAAAGGAAATCTCGTCAGAAACCACTGCATCCACCCTACTTACAGGCCTAATCAGACACCATGGATTACCAAAGGCAATAGTCTCAGACCAAGGGACTCAGTTTATTAGTCAAATGTGGAAGCGTCTCTGCCAACTGTGTGGCGTACAACAACGGCTGTCTACAGCCTATCACCCCAAGACAGATGGAGCAACTGAGAGGGCTAATCAAGTGGTTGAGACCTACCTAAGAGCATTCTGTGCTTACGCCCAGGACGATTGGGATGAGCTGTCACCAGTAGCTATGATGGCAATTAACAGACCAGCTACTTCCACAGGAATCAGTCCATTCTTTTTCAGTCACAGATACGACATAGACCTGATCAGAGTCAAGGAGACACTTAGGACAGAGGGCACTACCCCTATCGCAAAAGCTGAGAATCTGGTACAGAAGATAAAAGATGCTACGGCATGGGCCCAGGCTGCCATGGCCACAGCGCAAGAAAAACAAGAGCACTATGCGAACGCCCGTCGTTAACCCTCTGATCAGTTCAAACCAGGGGATAAGGTATAGCTACGGCTATCAAACGTTAGGACAGACCGGCCATCCAAGAAGCTTGACTGGGTTTGCGCCAAGTATATAGTCCTAGAGGCCGTTGGATCCCACACATGCCGCCTAGATACACCACCTGGGATACATAACGTCTTCCATGTCTCACTCCTAAAACACGTAGGGGATGACCCTTTTCCATCTCAACAACAAGATGACAGACAACCTGCCGCCCTAACATCCGGGCCTGATCTGGAGTATAAGGTCAAGGAGATATTACAGATGAAGCGTAGAGGAAAGGGTTAGAGAGTTCTAGTAAAATGGACAGACTACGCCAAACCGACCTGGGAACCGCTAAGCAACCTCAAAGACACAGCAGCGTGGGCTGCCTTTCAGCAGAAGGAGACCCCTATCCCTAGGAGAGGGAGAAGGGGGGTATTGTAACGGGCTGGGCCTGAAGAAGCCTTGCTGGATATCGCGGCCAGGAAACACATCACCTTTGATCGGAGGCACGGAACCGCAACAACGTCAACCCAACGGCCTATGCGCTCCTTCGCCCTGACCAGACCTGAGAAGCGGTGAACCTTTAGGGAGCTTTTCTCCTTTCTTCCCTAGCTTTAGATACTCGTACGTAGTCGCCATAGCTGGTTGCAATATACCTCGCCTTGGACCGTTACACTTATATAAGTTAGTAATAAGGTTGTTAACTAGTAGTTCTATAATAAGTATACTTATTATAATATAGCTAATATATATAGTTAACTCTTTTAATGAACGGATCCCTTTAGTGATGTCTAGGGTACTTATCTAGAAGTATAGATCAATTGCTTTCCTCTATATATAGATAGAAAGTGAGCTTTTAATTACTATTTCTTTATATATAACTTAGTTAAGGTCCTAGTCCTATTAGTTAACCTTAATTTAGTCTTCTTAGCCCTAAATTAAAGCCATTATTATAGTAATAGCTGTATTGTCTTATATAGCGTTAAGTTGTTATAGATATATATACTGTAGTATATACTACTTTCTTAGAGTATTATATAATAAAATCTTCCTGCCTAGTTTATAATTATATAGTAGATATAGAAAGAGTTTTATATACTAAACTAATAGGTAGTCTTTCTTCCTTTTACTGTCTAGTTCTACCTTTATAGGCAACAACAGTAAGGATCTAGGCTTTTAGCACAAGGTGAACTCTTTAGAGTTCCCACCTTTATCTCTTTACTCTTACTAATCTGTGATCGTATAAAGCAATCACTTTATAATTACCTAAGCAACCACTAATTAATATTAAATAGACTTTCTTCTGTCTATAAGAGTCCCTTACACGTAAGGGGGTAAACAAAATATAAAACAAACCAAAGATATATTATCCATAACTATCTCTTCTAACTACAAGATGGCTGTCATGCGACAGTTATATACTCAGCCATGAGGCTTGAGTCAGTTCGGCCTGAGTCATACACTGGTTCATACCCGAGGTCCAAGTATCCAATCTAATAACCTTTGTCCTTTGTGCTTGACTCAAGGGTTTACCGTACGGTCATGTGAGATTGCTATTCCAACACTTAAGGTGTTTTTGAGTTAAAACAGTATTTACAGGGAGGCATACGATATACTAATTACGTCAAGAAAAGTTAAAAAAAAAATAAAGTTTTGGAGTAAGAAAAGCTAGTCTTATTTTAAGGTTTTTGAGATATAGTACATAGTGAGGGTAATTATATAAGAACCGGGAAAAATAAAACGACTTAACCCTATTAATTGAGAACTAGAAAACGGTAGTTCTCGATTGATTTTCCAACGTTGAAGTAAGACGTATTATCTAGATGCGTGGTCTATATGATCCGACTAAATTTACAAACTCAGCTTGAACCTTTAATATCTTATGGCTAGGGCGGTAACCAAACTGGACTTTAATTATCTTGACATATTTGCCTAGATGCGGAGCACATAAAGTCCCTTGATCAAAGCATGTGTCGCATTAACGGGTAAGCCCAGGATATTGTTACACCCGTCGGGCCTATTGCTAACATGTACGAAAAGCACAGGTCAGGAAGCACTGCTCCCAGTAAACAACAGGTCAGGCGTTGAGGGATGAGAGGAGCGTCGTTCCCTGGAGTCAGCGCCAGCGTGGCTTGGCCGGTATGCTGGGCCCCAGCAAGGGCTAGAGAGGGAGTGGTAGGCGAAGCGAGTTTTGGCCGAGGTGTTGGCTATTGCCACGATAGCTTCACTTGATCATGGCACTTGGTATGAACGCTATCGCGTGCTTTATTGCGTGGTTTTTCTATCATTGCTCGTAGCACCCAAACGTATATATATGTCTATAAAACCTCTCTTTTCGCACCCGTCCTTTCTATAATTAAGCATCTTTGAGCCTGTACTTGTATGCCCTGCCGTGTGCTCTGACTCGTGACAGCTTTTGTTTCTGCGTCATATTTTCAACTGGAAAGTAAGCAACCGCAACATCCAATTCTTGCCGCCCGACCCAGCTTCGTTCTCCATTGCGGTCAACTCCCCTCTCGTCTCGTCGTACAAGCCTCGAACAACCGCCCTCGTATACTCCAGGCTGCCTGCCTCCTCAAGCATCTCGCGAATCAGCAGTTTCGTCTCGACCGACATCTTTCCATCACCGTTCGAAGATGCCGAGGCAGAACGCGCTGCTCGTGCGGATTGGAGAATGCTGTGCAGCTGGACGCCGCCTTGCTCATCCTCGCGCTGGAGGGCGTGGATCAGCGGCAGGGTGAAGCTCCCCTCGTCCAGGTCGTCGTACGTCGAGAGGGACTCGGACGTGATATCCTGGTAGTCGTCGCGCAGCTGATAGAGCCTGCCGAGGAGGCTCATCAGTTTGCTGGCGTCGAGTTGCTTGTTCTGGGTCGCCGACGCGCGCATCATGCGGGAAGCCATGCGGAAGAGCCCGCCCGTCTTTTGCTCGAGATGGCTGTAGTATTCGGGTATTGAGGGCGCCCTGCAGTGGAAGGTCCATGCCAGGTCGTGGCTCTGGCCGAGGTGCAGCTGGCCGAGTTCGGACAAGAGGCACGACAAGGCGTCTTCGCCCAACCGCCGTGCCAGGTCCACGCACTTGATCATGAGATAGCTCGCCGAGTTTGTGGTCTGGGCAGTGCCGAAAACGACGTGGGCGCTCGGACTGCCCCTCCTCACGGGCGAGTTGTCCTGGACGTCGTCGAGCATCAGGCTGGCGTTGTGCATGATCCGAACGATGGTGCGGATTGTCGCTAGGGCGTCGGGAGGAACGCGGTACCAGTTGTCAAGCGCGTCCATGAGCTTGTCGCGGGCACCGCTTGCAGGTCTCGCCGCCGTGTAAAGGTAAGCCGCCAGAATGTCCTTCTCGTCCGGCTCGGCAGGCCAAGTGCAGGGCGAGACGGTCAGCAGATCCGCCGTTGTCTCGTGCGATGCCTTGGCCTTCTTCTTGTGGTCGGAACTGGCCTCGGCGGGCGTCATGGTGGTATACTCGGTCGGCTGGTTATTCCAGAACGGCCTGAGTCTTTTCGTGCTGAGACAGCTCGAGGCCGGAGTGAGAATGCCGTCTGGCTCCGAGCCATCGACAGATGCAGGCTTGCCGACCTCGGAAACACCAAGCGGGACCCCGTTAACCTTCCCAATGTCTTCTCGTCTGGGAAGGGGAGCCGCCGGATCGTATCGACGCGAGGACATGTGCCACAATGTGTTGCCGGCCATGCACAACTCAATCAGACCGATGTAGTGTGTGATGTGGTCCGCTGGCGAGTACTCGGCCATGTAGCTCGCCTTCCTCTCGCAGTACTCGTCCTCGATTCTCGTGATCTCAGACAGCAAAAAGTCCTTGGCGGCATACTGATCGAGGCCGTACATGGCCATGTAGACCTGCACGGCGCTCATGTTGGATCCGCCTTCTTCGCGCTCCAGGTACGTGGCTGCTTCTTTAACTCAACCCCCCTACTTCTGCACCACCCCCACTTCTGCACCACCATCATCACCATCACCACCACCACTATCACCACTTATTTCACCACCTCTGCCGCCCACCCATATGCAACTTTCGGCCTCGCTAGATAATTCGGATGCACTGGATTCATCCGGACTATCCATATCGCCGATATCCGGACTTTGCGCCCGCTGGATGTCCCAAATAGTGGCGAAGGTGCTGTTAGGCGATAGACGGACCTTCTTTCTCTTGCGCTGCCGTATATCATCCAACTGGCCCTCCAGCTGGTGGACCTTCTGCTCTAGAAGTGCCCTTCTAGATGCCTGTTCATCATACCCCTTTTGCACCTTTCTAGATAGGTGACGAATAGTATGGGTATCTAGCCCATCCTCTGCCAGCTGGGTTAACTGGCGTAGTTGATGCCGTAGTTCAGCAGATCGACGAGGTGTTGACCATGGGACGATAGATACGGATTCACCCCACTGCTGGCTGCTAGGCTGGTTAGTCTGCTGGCTGTTCTGCTGGCTGGATGATGCCTTTATTACTAACGAGTTAGATAGAGGTCGCTGTATGCATATTGGCCATAGTCCAGCTGACCTCCAGCCACTTCTAACGTTCTGGGCTGTTATAGATGCATCTCTAGCCCTTATATAACAGGCCAGAAATGCCCTTTGCCAGCAACAGTTGAATCACTAACCCAGTCATCTAGATATCCAACCTCCCTTCGATAGGCGTGCTTTAATGGGCTGAAGACCGATATATCCAGTGGCTGGAGGACAGCAGAGGAGTGCGGCGGTAGATATAGTAGATATATCTTGTTCTGGAAGCATTCCCACATAAAGTCAGTAGATATATGGCTGTAATGCCCATCTAGAACCAGCAGTCTGGCTGCCTCTGGCTCACTAGGCATAGTGCCTGGGATAAAGACCTTCTTTAGCCACTCAAGGGCAGTCTTCTCAGTTGTCCAGCCATTATCCGTATATGTGAAGTGCCATCCTTCATATCCAGATAGGTTAGATGGGAACCACTGGGCCTGGACTGATTTGCCCTTATATATAACCAGTGGGCATAGGGACCTCCCATCAGCAGCCACACACTCGATGATAGATACCCATGCCCGGGATCCTGGCTGCTTTTTCTGGATATGCTGCGATGCTGCAGAGCCCAGCACTAGCCCATTAGATCCCCTGCCCTCCATAATGCCAGTCTCATCCATATTCCATCGGTTAGATGGATGGATTCCCTGGATGGCAGGGATATTAACCAGAAGATGGAAAAAACCCTGGATAACCTCGGAAGAATGGGCCTTCCATCGCCGGGCATCTATTGCCCTAGATCGCCTGGTCCTAAGTGATGGGTTTCGCCGCAGGAATCGCCCTATCCACTTCCTCCCTATGGGCTGCTGCCCATCGCCTAGCATACGCTCTGCTAGGCCCTTTAGTTGTTGATGGGTAGGGCCAGCGCCTAGGGCATCCTGGATTTGAACCCATTCAGATAGATATTGCTCTTGGGCCTGGGATAACCGCTGCATATGAATATAAGCAGTATCCTTTGATTGCATGCCGTGGAATCGATGTCGAAGAGTATGATAGGGAATTCCCCATCTACGAGCTGCCTGGCGGATAGAGCAAGTAGTATCTATATCTTGAAGTGCCCGTTGGAGCTCATCTTCAGTATATTGCTTCATGATGGGTTAAAGAAGGTATCCTGAAAAAATGGCGTTATTTGGCGATATATAGCAATTGTTATAATAGTTTGAAAAAGGTAGTGGTGTTGATGAAGGAGGAGAAATGCGGGATTTTTGGGTGGTGCAGAAGTGGGGGTGGTGCGGAAGTGGGGTATTAGAGTTATCCCACGAACAGTAATCGTGCCACAGGATCATCTGCGTGAAGGCAAGCCAGGTGAGGGGCTCCAGGCCTGTGAGCTCCTCGTCGGTGAGGCTAATGTCGCAGGTGAATAGGATTTGCGACCAAACCGAGTAGGCTCCGGCATCGTAATGCCGCACGTGCATGTAAGAGTCCAGTGTCTTGTGCTCCATGAAGGCGTCCTGTCCGCGAACACTCACGATGCCCTTCCACTTCTCGATGACGAGCTTGCCCAGGCGTTCGTCCTGTTCGAGCGCCTCGATGGCGACGCGTGCCTGCATTGTGTTCATTGCATTGTGCTTGGTGGTGTGATCGCTTTGCTTCGATTCGGAGCCGAGGAATCGCGCCAATGGTCCGTGGACCTCATCGAACTGGAACAAACACCCGGACATTTAGCATTCGAACCACGAATAAGGCATTCAGGGAGAACTTCATTCTCGGCGTACCTGCTCTGGTGTTACAGCATCGTCGGTAAGGTCTGCGCACAGCGTTGCCCAGCTCAAGTTAGCGGACTTTGGAAAACAAGTCAAGAGAACCAAGAGAACCTCGGACAGCCCAGGAACATAATAAAGGCTCACTCACCGTCATGTCGGAAGAGAAGCTCAGACAAGTAGGAAATGATGTGGAGTCTCTCTGGTATGGCCTCTGGAAACCACAATGCGTTGACATTGCCGCCGATGGGGTTGATGCATCCGACGCTGTCGGCCTTCAACTTCAACCCAGTGGCGTTTTCAAAGTCGTCGCACGCTTCCCAGCACGCCTTGTCGGCTATGTCAACGTGTTTGCTGATTCTCGGGCGGAACCTGGAGGGGTAGGCATTGTCCTCGTACAACGATGCGGGCACCGGGACCGAGGACTTGTACCGCATGGGCCCGCAGTCTTTGTAGTTCTTGATGGTTGAAGCCATGGCGGGGGGATGGGGGACAGACAAGATGTGGTAAGGCTCGTACCACGAAAGACGCCAAAGATGACGGGCGGAGGAGGAGGCATGGTGATGATATCTAGGTCACTTGGAGGTATATCGGATTTGGTCGACAGGACCCTGGAGTTCATGCTTCGGAAATGTGGAAGCCTCACCGAAGCCGGCTGAGCTCGAGTCATTGGATGGCTCAGGGGCTACCATCCCTTTGGGTGCCAACTGACCTCATTAACCCCTTGGTGGATCCCTACCCATTTTTACCTCTCACTTTTGGAGCTACATGACGATATATTGTTTTAGAATGTTATTTTCTCAGCAAATACTACTAATTTCAACATTATCACCAATATCCTTATTAAAATCCCGATGTCTGACTTGGATACCTCTATTCTAAGCATTATTTATATGGGGATATTACCAGAGGATCTTGCAGTTGCCTGCCTGGATAACTGTATCCTGGAGCAGTGTGATAACGCAACAAACAGTCTGGCCTAACGAGCCTCCGGCAGAGCCGGGCCTTCCAGGCTCCTTTATCCCGTTTAAATTGCCAGACCGGCAGCCTCAGGTCCATCAGATATCAAATATTAACACCCCAGTTAATCTCTTCCTTTATTATATACCCTTATTATTAACCTAGCAATAGGTTACTTAGATAAATATAACACCCTTAACTAAAGCTGGCCTCTATTAAACAAGCGTAGTATAAGTACTATAGTATCTGGCCGAAGTTTTATCGCCCCTGTCAGGTATCTCTCTAATGACCACCCCCCTACTAATTTGGGTATAGCCAACATTACAGCACTATTTTGCCAGCCAGCCAGCCGGCCGGCTGGCTGTCAATTTTCGCCCTATCTATCCATCTATCCATATTGCCCATCACCACTACGGATAACCACTGCCGCCGCCGCCGCCGCCCAGCTGATTGCCATACACCTCAACTATCAGATATTGACCGTATACGTATACGCACTCTTTTCTATTAAGGCGGTCTAACTAAGCAAATGTAGCAGTTTCTATGAATCATAGGGTGTGTGGGGTGTAACATGACAGGGGCTATAAAACTTACCCCTGCCACCCTGTATATTAACAGAGAGATACCTTAACTAACAAGATTTCCCTTTTTCAAGGTATTTTGACTGAGATAAGTATACACCTTGATCTTAAATATTAAGACATCAGTTAACTTAACAGTAAAAAGAGGACCTATTATACCTATTTATACGTTTTATGTCCTATATGCGACTCAGGTTGCAGTTAATTGCCCGATTGGGTAACTGTTCACGGCCAGAATACCCCGCCTTCATTCAGGGTTCGCCGAAGGATATCAATAGAGCAGTGGTAGGTTACAGTGCTTCGGGACGCGCGAAATTGCGCATCCCCACCGGCAGTTGGATTTGACAGGTTTGACGGGCGTCGAACAGCGAGGGTAATACCGTGGTAGACCACCGTGGCAGAACGCCCTCGTGACTCGTGAACCGTGGGGCTGGTCCTCTGAGTGTTTTGAAACCAGAACGGGCGCAGCTCCTGGGAGGAAAGGGGGGCGGATAATACCAGATGCAGGCCGTGGTTTAAACACCGGACCCCTACTCCGAATCCGCGGTTCTACTATGTAACTAGGTCGACGGGCATCCTGAAGTTGGCATGGACCTCGACAACACAACTCACTATGACAGTTCTCGGGTTTCTGAGCGAACGGCTGCCGTCGCTGCCCATGCCAGTCTGGGCGGCGGCACTCACTGTTCTAGCCCTCGTATTCAAGGGAATATACAACCTCTTCCTTCACCCGCTTCGCTCGTACCCGGGACCTCTCCTGTGGCGAGCCTCGAGGCTTCCCTACTGTGTCCGCTTCACCCAGGGCCAAATCCCTTACGACCTGAAGCGCCTGCACGCCAAGTACGGGCCCGTGGTGCGAATTGCCCCCGATGAGTTGACATACAACTGCTCCCAGGCCTGGAAGGATATCTACGGGCGCAACAAGCAGGCCAACGGCGAGACCACGCTCTTCAACAAGGACCCCATCTTGTACTCGGGCATCTTTGCCGAACACAAGGCGCTGATTGATTCGGACGGCGAGGAGCACAGGCCGCAGAAGCGCACGCTCTCCTATGCCTTCTCGCATCAGGCCCTGGTTGGTCGCGGCCACATCATCATGGGATGCATTGACAGGATGGTCGAGGGCCTGAACGCCTATCTTCGGTCGGTCCCGGTTGATGGCGCTCCGGCCGTGGTCGACATCGGCGCATGGATCGAGAACGCGCTCTTCGATCTCGGCGGACAGCTCACGGTGTCAAAGGACCTCAACGCCATCATGTCGCAGGGCACCGTTCACCCCTCGTTGGCGCTCTTCAAGAGCCTTTTCGACTGGGTGCAGTGCTATTACCTGCAGTTCCGCCGAAGCCCCGGGATCCTGGTCAACGCCATCGAGAGCGTACCGGGATTCACGGGTTACGACTGCGTCTTGCCGATCAAGGACGTCCACGACCTGATTTTCAAGCGAATGGCCGAGGAGAAACCTGCAATCTGGGACGACTCTGGTGACTTTGCTTCTTACCTGATGAACAGGGCAGAGAAAGAGGGCTTGGACCGTGACAAGATTTGGGCCAACTGTGTGCACTTGTTCCTCGGAACCCCGGAGGCCATGCCGTCTTCCATCATCAGCACCATTTACCACTTGTTGACGACGCCCCACGCATATGCCAACGTCGTTAAAGAGGTCCGTGAGGCTTACAAGTCGTCGGATGAAATCACGGCACAGAATGTCCAGAACCTGCCCTACCTGCTCGCTTGTTTCCGGGAGACGCTGCGCAGACGTCCAACCATCCCCGGAACTCTCAGTCGCCAGGTCCCTCCAGCTGGTGCCCATATTGTACGCCCCTTTCCTCCACTCCCCCCTCTCTATCTCTTCACCTGTGTGTCTAACCAACCCCCCCCTAGAATGGCAAGTTCGTCCAAGGAGGCACTATCGTCGGCATCAACCAGTTCGCAACCTCTCGATCGAACTCAAACTTCTACGACGCCGACAATTATCATCCCGAGCGCTGGCTCGATCCCAGACCAGCCGAGTTCGAGAACGACGACCGCGATGCTTTCAACCCGTTTGGCTACGGCCCCAGAAAGTGCATTGCGAGAAACCTGGCCCATCTCACCACCCAGACCTTTCTCGCTAAGCTGCTCAGGGAGTTCGACATGGAGCTCGACGAGTCGTGTCGGAACTGGGATGACCAGGGCCTATATATTCTTGCAAAGCGGGGTCCGCTGCTGGTCAAAGCGAGGAGGGCGACCCATTGATCGCTGGTGACAAGGGTGCTGGACAGGTCGGAAAGTCAATTAATGGACAGAAATGATGTGTGTCAAGATGGGTGATTCAGAAAAGTCCTTGGCAGTCCGCCCCGTGTAATACAGCTGCACCGATGCATAAGGACTTGGCTATACTATGCTGGATCGTTGGACGGGGAAACTAGACTCACGGCTTCGTCCTGGTATGCATAATGGCGAAATCCATCCTACTGTGAGCTACACTGGGAGTCGAAGCTCCACTGAGATTTGTCATGTCAGATTACGCTCCGCTAGTTTTCGAATACCCGTCCGCGCTTACCTCATCATCATGAGCATGCTTGAGAGGAGCCTTGTTGATAGTATGCAATTCAAACAATTTACGTGCAAACTTTGGGTATGAGGCACCTGTCATGGACCAGCTTTCTCAGAGCAAATATCAGTAGATATTCAAAGAAAATTGTTCTGAAACACTTCCTCAGAATTGAATACTAGAAGTAGGAAGTCCAAATGCATAAGAAGTAGCGGGCAGTTATACTTACTTGAGAGACACTCTTTGGCTATTGATGATGTTTTCTCGAGCTGCACGTGCGACGACATCATCCGTAAGTAGATTGAGAGTGCCAAGCTGGTCGTCTGGACCCCAAAGACCACACGCGTTACCGTGCGGCCGTGTTTTATCAAGAGGAAGTTCCTCAAAGGTCGGATACGTGTATGGAACCATTGGAATAAATGAAGAATCAATAAAGCATCTGACAGTGAAATTCGGGATAAAAACAGGAATGTTGGTGTGTAAAGCAGGCACTAATTACTGCACCCTCGTGAAATGGGTAGGAGAAGCGGTACTGAGCTTGTGGCACCTTTTCACTGATGAGTATAATCTCTTGTGTCAAGACCTGGAGAGTGATTAAAAAACCTTGGTCAAGATTTCCCATCGACGCTGTTGACTTTAATTTTGACTAGTGAGGAATTCGCGGTTGAGTTGTTTGGTATTCCGGGGGGGGGGAGGGGGTGGGGCCTGGAGTGTGTCCGACACCGCCGGTCCATTATACGGAGCAGCGGGGCCGGAGTCAGTCCGCTGGACGGGGAGGCTCCGACCATGAGAGCTACAAGTGGGCTCCAGTCCCAACACTTCGAGGTAAAGAAATATAAGTCTCCGTCATCGCTATTAACATTGGCTCGGATATTACAAGGAATTACCGATTGATCGTCTAATGTGGACGTGGTCGACGGCGTAGGCCTGAGTGTGTCCGATAGCGGCAGTCCATAATACTCAGTAGCTGTACCGGAGTCAGTCCGGTAGACGGAGAGGCCCCGACTATGATAACCTCAAATGAGCTTAGATCGCAACACCCTTGGCAGAGGAACGTCCTGCCCCACGTTCGAACGGATCTTGAGCCTAGCTCAAAAGCTTGATGTGGAGAGAAAATGCGGAGGGAGCGCGGAGATGGAGATGGTAAGGCCGTTACCCCGGAGCTAGGACTCACTCTATTTAGTTAGACAGTCCCAAATCCCCACATGTTCAGTATTTGCCATGTACCTTCCTATAGACTTATCGGACGCCGTCCGGTTTTAGTAGTCTGAACCCATAGAGAACCGACACCTCTCGAAATGAAAAATGTAACGACCGTCCCATACGTATGTTCTCCCTTGACTGCGAAATGCGTTGATACCTACGCCGTTGAAATCGACCGACCAGATAGATTGCGGTCCAGGAACAGGAAATCACGATGTCTAAGCCGGTGGATGAATGCCTAGAGGAGCAGGGGGTTCCGGGCCCCTATGCATCCTCTCCTCTGAGGATGCAGAGTTCATGCAAAGATATGAAGGAAAAGCAGGTCGTGCAGTAGTCAGAAAGGTAAGAGAATCTCGGGTGCAGGGGGATCGCAACAAAAAAATCCGCCTGATTCTGCACAATGAATCCTAATGATTATGTCTAACATTACGCAGATTGATTACAGGCTGATACCTATCATGGGCCTTCTTTACCTGTTGGCTCACATTGTCAGAGGAAACATCGGCAATGCGAAAATTGAAGGCATGGACAAAGACCTCGGTCTTACAGAAAACCAGTACAACATTGCCAGCACAATCTTTTTCGTCCCGTACTATATCATCTTTGGTAATGCCCCACACCTCGTCTGAATGTCTCTATTCGGAAGCGCACAACACTGACTCTCCGACCTTTCAAAGATCCCCTCGAATATCGTGCTCAAGAAGGTTCGGCCTAGCCTATGGTTGTCTTTCTTGATTCTTTCATGGGGTACTGTCATGACACTTATGGGAGTGGTCAAAAACTTCCAGGCAATGGCCATATGCAGAGTGTTTCTTGGACTATGCGAGGTAAGCCATCGTAAGAGTCAAGGGAACCACCCCCGAGCTAGTCTGACCTACCTATGCTAATCGAAGATGTCTATTCCGTAGGCCGGCTTCTTCCCAGGCGCCGTTTATATTGTAACGACGTGGTACCCACGGCATGAGCTTCAACAGCGTCTTGCCATCTTCTATACCGCGTCAGCCTTCTCGGGCGCTTTGAGCAGCCTTTTGGCTTTCGGAATTGCTTGTATGGATGGCCCTCGTGGTATACAAGGATGACGTTGGATATTTCTGATCGAAGGCGCTGTTGCCATCGCAGCAGGGCTCGCGATGCCGTTCTTGATCCTGGATAGTCCGGAGAAGGCCAAATGGCTCAGCGACGACGAGAAGCGCTTCATAGACTTGCGTCTGCGCTTGTCGGGCGTTCGTTCCCAAACCCAGGAAGGCGACAAGCTTTCTTGGCGTTTGCTTTTCCAAACCATGACGGATTGGAAGATCGGCCTCGGAATCATGCTGGCGTGGGCCAACTCCGTGCCGAACGCCGCGTTCAAATTCACCATGCCCCAGATCATGAAGCAATTGGGATTTACCACTGCGACGGCCCAGCTTCTCACCATCCCTCCGTATTTTTGCGGCGGTGTGGCGGCATGGATCACTGGCAGAATGTCAGACAAGTTTACGTGGCGCATGCCGTTCATAGTCGCGCCGATGGCTGTCCTCGCGATAGCACTTGGTGTTCTATTCAACTGTTCTGCTGATGTAGCTAATAACGTACCGGCCATGTATGTCGGCGTTGTGTTGGCGCAGATGGGCATATACCCGTTCCTCCCGGGCATTACTGCATGGATAGGCAACAACTTGGCTCCGTCATGGAAGCGGTCTATCGGAATTGCGTGGCTTTTGGCGGCTGGAAATTTAGGGAGTAAGTACATTTTCTCACTTAAACACGGCACAAAAATACATGTATTAACTCATTTCTGAGGCCTCATCGGAACAAACATCTTCTTGGACAGGGAGGGCCCGCGGTATCCTACTGGATATGGAACGTCATTGCGCATCATTTGCTTGGGACTCATGTCGGCATTGGCGTTGGAATTCTTCTTGTGGAGTTTGAAAAGGAAGAAGTCACAACTCTCTAAGGCCGAGATACGCCAACAATACTCCCAGGAACAGCTGGACCGCATGGGCTAGAAAGGCCCTCTGTACCAGTACACTTTGTAAGGGCGGCGCGTTTTCACGTCAGGAGGATTGAAGATGAAAAATATGTTCAAAAATGGCGGAGTTATACATCCAGACACAAGGCGAAAGAGCAGCTATTCTTAATTTCTAGATGACTGGAGTCATGTGAGATGTGGATTTGCGGGTAATCGTCGTAAAGCCATATTTGATCTTGCGTGAGGCTGCATCTCCACGAAGCATCTGGTGCTTCACGGCACGAAGGCGCTACGCATCAAGAGATGGAGTGCAATAATTACACCTGATTTTATCCTCAATATCTTAGACTTGCCAACTTATAGCCCAAAGCCACCTCGCAAATACAGAATTATAACATAGAGAAACTCCCTCAATTTTACACTTGTTCTAGATAGTTTTCTTTCCAGCAGTTAAGTTTATAAATCTAAGGTAAATCAGAACTCTTCTTCGATATACCTGACGTACAATCAGTCAATGGCTCTGAATCCTGATATTTCTCATACTTTACAGAAGCTTTGTGTCGGAAGTCAAACGGGAACGATGACAAACTGTCTTAGCTGCCACAATATCTTTATTTCAAGGTGGTTTTGCTCTGACTGTGGCACTAGTTGGCCGCTTTCTCTCCAAGCAGAAGTGCTGGAAGAAGAATTTTCCTTGATATTCTGGGCCACACGTAATGACGGTATATCTATTGGACCACGTTTGGTACAATCTTTTCATCAGTAATCGACCAAGATGATCAGAGGCAGTTTGGCCAGAAAAGGAAGCTGAGTGTAACCATGACTGCATGTCTCTTAGTCAGTGCTAATCAAGCCACTGGATGCGCGGTGTTTGGCCCTCATTTCCAAGGGCTGCAATACGAGACCAAAGTCATTCTCGCCTTGGATCCTACACTAAGGGGTTGCTCAAGTTCCAGCCCAGCAGCTTTGAAGCTTTTCCAGCCAGGTGGGCATAGATAGAGAGGGATACGAGCGATGAGATTGGCCTGGGTGCGCTACTTGAGGAGATGATATTTATATGAAGCTGTTGGCTCTAAATCTATCGATTGCTTGCTAGTATTACATAATACCCTGTGTTATATAAAAAGTCTGGTTATTGGGGTGTCGAGAGCCATTTTTGACGTCGATCTGCGGATCTTGTACATGGGAAGAAGAGAAACATGCCACCACGAATCCGGGAATTGTGAATAAGCTTGTGGATCATTAGCGTACTGACTTCAACAGTTTTACCAATGGAAAGTGACATGATTACTGAGGGCATCAAGTGTATCCATACTATGATAAACGGGTAGCGGTCAGATAATGAACCAGAGAAAAATATAAATGATAACTACAACCTCAATTTTCGAAGCGACTTGAGGCTTTCCTCAAGTTGCCACCCCTACAAAAGCCAAGCCAACGAGTAATCTCACTGTTCAAGATGCTTCCTTACATTCCCCTGTTTGCCGTTCTTTCTGGTCTTGCTACCGCAGCCGTGCTGCCTGAAACGGCCCTCAATGTGCCACATCGCCTCGTTCACCAGTTCAACAATGGCTTCTGGGCGGAAAACCTCGTCGTACGCTCCAATGGGAAACTGTTGATCACCATGATCGCCCCGTACCCGCAGGTGTATCAACTGGACCCCCTTTCGTCAAACTCAGCCCCAGAATTGATCGCTACATTTCCCAACCACCTCGCCGCTCTCGGGATCGATGAGATTAAGCCCGACGTCTTCGCTGTCGTGGCTAACAATTTTACGAACTCGGCTCGGGGAAGCACACCGGGATCGAACACTGTCTATCGCGTAGACATGCGAACTTACGACGCGGATAGGAAAGTCAATGTTTCGGTCCTCGCCGACATTTCCGACGCTGTTTTCCTCAACGGACTCACCACTATCGAAGGCGGAGCCGGAGGCAAGGTCCTCACAGCAGACTCTTTCAAAGGCCAGATCCTTGAGGTCGATACCAAGAACGGTGCCTCAAAGGTCTGGATTGACGACCCCATCCTGCACTTTCCCGCAGGTGCGATTATTGACCTCGGCGTGAACGGAGTGAGATATCGCAAAGAAGATGGCTTCGTATACTTCAGTGTGCTCACGCGTGGCACCCTTGCTAGAGTTCCTTACTCTCCGGAGGGAATCAGGGAGGAATGTGACGGAACAAAGACGATTGAGGTCCTGGTAGCGGCGAACACAACATTCGACGACTTCATTCTGGCTTCTAATGGAGATATATATGCCACCGGCGCAGCTGCCAATGTGTTGTATTTTCTTAGAGTAGGCAGTGGGCATCTGACTCCGGTTTTCGGGGCGTCTGACTCTTTGGCACTTCCGGGTCCTACTGCAGCTAGGTTTGGGAGAACGAAGCTCGATCGTCACATTCTGTACGTGACTACGAATGGAGGTGTTGCAGTTCCTATCAATGGAACCCTTACTGAACCGGGGAAAGTCATCGCTATCGACACTCGAAGTCTCTGAAGACTTAAGCTCTGGCTTAACCCTTTGATGGGACAGAAGATTGGGGAGGTTAGGGATTATATTGGTCGGGTAGATCATTAGAGTGCACATTGATGTCACACCGCCTGTTGTCGTGTATAATATTTATCAACTTCTTTAAGTAGGGTCTCAAACGCATGCCTTACTGTTGACTGAGTTTCTCGAAAACGGTATTAAACCAATCATTGGAAATGACCATGCAATTGGGCCACACCAATTTCATGAGAATGGCAAAGGAATGATCATGTCACATACTTATTGTTCATGAATCTACCAGTCTGTATAATTTACAAAAGATCAACTGCATTCCGGCGTTATACAGACAGTTCACTGAGTGCGGCTTTGGATATCACACTTGACTGACTCTTTGACCCAAGCCCTGTAGCTACTGATGTAGCAACACATAGACAGCACTGTTCTCCGCTACCGTGCATCTTCAATTGATTGCAGCTAGAAAGTCTCATATCAGTTTCCATGCATTCGTAGGAAAGCCGAGCCACTCAATAAGAACCGTGCTGAAAGTTTTTAGGACAACCATGTTCAAGCATGAGAAGTTCCGATCTTCTCGCCAAGTATGAACGGATGCGAACTGCATTATATGTGATACTTGAATCAAGACAATATTGACCTACTTGCCAGCAAATATCTTGCCCAGATTCACGAGCTCATTCCACCGCTCGTCCTGACGAATCTCGATGTTTCCCTCGGGGGTCATGACCTTCGTTTCTTGCACCGACTCCGTTCCGAACTCATAGGTTTCTCTATTATTGACGAAAGCCACTAGGATTTCAATCCAGTCTTTCATCAGGAGTTCCTCTGCTGGGGTCGGACCATGAGTGATTGCAAAGCTATGCACGCTGTCAGAAAGGTTGATCATTGAGGAACGATCAAGAAAGGGGACTCACTTCCAAATGGGCCTGTCCATGGCATGAGACACTCCATAAGATGCCGGCGCGACCTTTTCATCAATGAAGGACAATCTGTAAGCAATTTGGTACCGCCACACATCTTGTATCTTGACACCGTTGTCCACTAGCGCTTTGACAAGTACTCTGGAATGTGCGCGCACCTGTCCATCGGCGGTTATCAAGCCTTTATTCTTTTGTCAGCAATTGACCTCTTGTCTGATTACATCTAGCTGTTGCTTACCAAACATGTTCTGCCAGTCTTCTAGCTTGCCTGACTTTGGGAGCGTGTACTGCTGAATGGCGCGGTCCGTAGTATCTGGTGCGTAGTAGTTTGAGATCTGTAGCCGAAGAGCGTTGAGGGTCGGCTCGGTTGGCGGGTTGTAAGATGCGTATAGCGTTTCTTCGTTGAGCACCTCCCCAATGAGGAGCTTGTATTCTCTCTTCTTGAACTCATCCGCAAACTCTTTGCTCAGTAGATAGTCGGCCATGCAAGAGTGGATAAAAATGTCGTCCGTGACTGGCCGGAAGGTGTGGTTCCTCATTTGAGGGATCACTCCCAACAGTTCTTCCACGCTCTTTGTTCTCAAGATTTCCAACTTTTGATTGCTTGGAATGCTTTTGTCGATCTCGAAATTGTCGCACAGCTCGTCGAACTGGGCCTGCACCTCGGCGAGAGACTTTGGTTGAGCGGGAATGGCGTTGGAATCCATAAAAATGCGGCTGTACAAGGAGGAACTTTCGCCAAGCTTGCGGAAATCATACAGCATCTGAGCCTCGGCGCTGTAGGCACCGGCGCTTCGGCCGGCGAGGGTGATGTTTACTGGGTCTCCTCCAAAGTAGGCAATGTTATCTCTGATCCATTCTCCAGCTGCTCGCTGATCCCACAGTCCAAAGTTGCCGCCCGCTTCGCTGTTGCTGTCGTTTAGGAGAGCCTCTCCGGCGAGAAAGCCAAAGACGTTGAGACGGTACCCTACGGCTACAACAACAGAGTTGAGCCCGCCCGTGGTGATCAGCTCTGTCGCATCCATGCCAGGTTCGTGCGAGGGATCGCCTATCTGGAACCAGCCCCCGTGGATCCAAAGCTGCACAGGCCATTTCTTGTTCTCCTCTCCCTCTGCTGGCACCGGGGTCCAGATATTGACAAACAAACAGTCCTCACTGTACGCATTCTCTCCACAATCAGGCTTCACGACACTCCAGGCCTTCTGAGGGCAAACTGCTCGAAACTTTGTGGCATCGTATGCGCCTCCGCTGGTGTCGGCGTAAGTGTAGTCGGCGGGCAAGGGTCGCGGTTTGCGCCACCTGTGCTCGCCAGTCGGCGGTAGGGCGTAAGGGACTCCGGTGAAACGACGGGATTTGTTGTCCAGTTGGAGGCCACGAATCGAGCCTCGATTCCCCAAGCTGAGCTCAACTGGCGTCTCTTGATACGAAATATTGTTGCCCATTATAGCTGTTGTTGTCGATTTAATTCGACTTCCGCTGTGCGAGGATGTGTGGCCAGGAAGTTTTTGCAATATCACATTCGTCTGATTGAGAGACGATGTAGCTATTTTGATATGTCTCGGTTACAGAACTAAGACCCGAGATGGTGCGAGATCCGTTCCGCAGCGGGCCCGATAACGGCCTTTCTTATCGATGTCCGGCGTTTCCCGGTTTGGATCGGATCTCAAGTCGGCCAACCTAGCGATACCTATTGTCCCGCCCTTATTGAGACTTAAGACCTCCACTGGAATTTCGTCACAGCTGCCTTTTGAAGCCAACGATAACAGGTGAAGTGGCGCAATGCAAACACCAATGGTGCCGGGTGGAGGCTACGAGGGCGACATTGTGGGTGCGATCAAGCCGCTTATCGCCAGGATGGATAAACCCCGTTACGGTGGGCATGGCTGCGGGAAGAGCCAACATGTATCTCGGGCACTTCTATTGTGATTGATGGATGCGTTTTAAGAGGGCTTGTTGGCATCTTAGTCTTGCCAGTCACTGATATCATTAAGCTTAAAGGCGGAAAACAAATAGCGTTTTTGTTGAGTAAAAAAATTCAGAGTGCTTTATAGCATTGGTAGGTTTGCAGTGTATGAACTTGATCCATCGGTCCTGCTTTACATCGAATGGCTAGAAATGTCAATATGTTCAGGTAGACAGTGACAATGTCAAGCAAGGCATAACCCAACCAATGCGAAGGACCAGGACGCTATTCGCAATCCCGAACTCAGTTTCCTAATGTTTTCTACACCTCAGCGGTCCTTTGAGTCGAGCTGTCTCCGACGCTTACTGGTGGGACCTCAGCGGGTCCATTCAGCGTCTTTGGTCTTTCGAACGGTGCTATACCCTTTTTGACAGCAACGTTATCCTCAAATGTCCCATAGATGTCGAAATCGTCTTGGTAGCCGAGTCTTCGAGGCTTGAAAGCAAAGGTCAAAATGGCATAGAGTGTCCCAGCCTCCAGAAAGCCAAATACATAGTTGCCAAGGTAGTACTTGTAGAGCCCGTCATTGATCTTGACACTTGGATTGACTGCCGCAATCATCCCAGGCATGGCGGGAATAAAGCAGACAACCCACGCGACGAATGCTCTCCAATTGAAGCCGTAGGAGTACCAATAAGCGCCGTCTTTCGAGCCAGTGTACAACTGGCTGATTTCGATCTTTTGCCGGCGGATAACAAAATAGTCGGTCATCATGATGCCTGTCAACGGCCCCATGAAAACAGAAAAGCTGGCTGCTACAGCCACGAAAACGCTCGCAGTGTTGTAGAACTCCCAAGGCTGAACTGCCCACGAGAGGGCAGCCGCTAAAAGCGCACCGCGTTTGATGGTGATCCAAGTTGGGAGAAGACCTGCGAGATCCATGCCGGCAGCATATCCGTTGCCGAGGACGTTCTCAGCAATCTGGCCCAGGACAAAACCTAGACTGCAGAAGAAAGAACCGGCTCGGGACTTTGCGTTGTAATCATCCATTATCCACTGTGTGATGACGGTTAACGGATTCCACATCGGCTCTTCGAGCTTCCAAATTGACATTGAGGCAGAGGCCGTTAGGATCGCGAAAATGGGGACGATCATGCCAGGAATGAGAAGCGAGAAGACGATACCGGGAACTTGGATGCCCTGCCTGCGCGCAAAACGGGTAAAGTCACTCTGATTGAGAATTCCGGCAGAAATGTTGCCCACTGAAGCAATGATGCCGTACACCCAAGCCCATTCCGTGGTGAGCATGGAAGCCTGTTTTACCCCTGACTCGAACAGAGGACCCGTACCGCCAGTTTTGCATGTCCATATAGTAATGCCCATCATTGTGACGAGAACAATCAGATTGGCGATAATTACTGGCACTTTGGCTTTCTCGACCCTAATGAGCTGTTTAACAAGGTTGATCAGTATACGAGCATAATATGAGACCTGGGCTGGCTTACAAGGAAGGGAACTGAAATGAGATGAAAAATAACGAATCCCACCAGGTCTCTTGTCACCATATGGGCGCTCTCTGGAAGCGTGTTCCGTAAAATCAGAAAGCTGTGGCTCAAGCTGCTGAGCATTGCGGAAACACAGAGGCCGCCTAGCCATGCCTGAGACCCATACCATACAATTGAAAGCATGATTCGGATCAACTGTCCGATGTAGGCGCCACTCATACCAAGAATAATTCTGGGTCAGTCTGTTAGTCTAACTCACTCTAGTATCATGAAGAACCCAGCGGTTGACATTTCGTCATTACCTTTGAGAGACAGTAAAGCCAACATGCCACTCCGATCCCATCCACCCATTTCCAATGATAAGCAAGCAGATAAGTGCCCTGGCAAGTATCATAAGGCCGATAGTCTGTGGAATGGTGAGACCCAGAGACAAAAGAGACGCCGCGCCTGTCCAAGCTGATATACAGAGACTGGCCCCCATGTCAGCTGCTGTTGGTCTTGTGCTCATATACAACCCAGCCTCTACTTACTTGGAGATGGATCCGAATCCGAGGAAAGCCCACATACCCCAGGTCCGCCTATTTGGGGGCAGAGGCGCTATATCAGGATTAATCCATTTCGTCGTCTCATAGCCGTGCTCCGTGTCGTCACGAACCCGAAACCTTTCGAGAAGCCTCTTGATCATTGTGCCCTATCGCTGAAAGCAGAGGGACCGGGTCTCGAGTGTGAGTTTGATAAGACAGTACCGTCGAACTATCCCGTGGTTTACTTCCAAGGTTAGTTGAGAAATGCTAGATCCAGGGTAGGCGGAAGCATTCCATGGGACCATGGAGAAAACAGAGAAAGCAGTAACATTAAGAGCAGGCTCGGCTCTTAAGTCAAAATCACAAGCGCATACAGTCCCTTCCCGCACAACACACGCACGCTGAAAATTGGACTAGTCCGCACACTGGAGCTTATCAGATGGGGGTGCAACTACATCTGCACGACGGCCGTATCAGATTCATTAATCCCTGAGCAATCACTGGGGAGCAAGCAGTTCCCACCAAACAGAATCCGATTCATTCCGAGGTCGCATCATACCCCGCACTTGATCCAAGTATTTTGTGGCCATCATCCTTGGGTTGATGGCCTGGGAAATAGCTCTCTTGAAAAGGCAAACCGGGCGACGATGAAAATCGCTTGGCCGTGCCTCCAGCAGGCCGATCAAAGGTTCGCAGAGAGATGGGTAAGTCCCGGGTGAACCTTATCGTTATCGAATGCAACCTGCCCATCTGTTATGATATTTACCAAAACTTACAGGACCGGCTCCATCGAGATTGCTCGTGATGCTAGCGTAGATAACCAACAGCTGCGTCGCAACTTGGGTCCAGGTATGCTAACATTACGTGTATGATAAGACCGACACAGCGGTTCCAACAGTCACACAGACATAGTGGCCAGTCCCCACCAACACAGGCTTGAATAGAAGACTATTTTGATGTCTCATCTGCTTCTAATTCAAGGGGCTACCTAAGTCGAGATCATGTTCCTTCTGCAAGCTGCTGGTCTCGCCCCCTACACTGCCTTCGATATCATGTTGGTAAACATTCTCCTGGGAGTGCCGCTGCTAAAACCATCCAATTCCAGTTTCTGCCCTCGTCTCTCTCTTTCAAAACCTTTCCCTGGGCAAAATTCATTGTTCGTTCAACCATTACTCTCTTGCAATGCGAGCCTATTGCGTCAATAACCTCGATGGCTGCAACTCTGTCATTTGCATCCAACATCTCGCAGGCAGCCATGAAGACCGGCCAAAGTAGCATCTTGGACTCTGCTGGCGGCCCGCTTGTGTAGGGCATCACTTCGTGGGCTTTACTAAGGGCTTCTTCATCTGTTTCCAGGGATGAACAAGTGGGTTGAAATAGCCGATGTAGGTACAAGAGAGCTCCTGCACGGTAGCAAGCCGCCAGAGAACGAAGCTTGCGCGATGACCGGAATGGAAGCTGGTTAGATGTTGTGGTTTTCTATGAGTTCATGCGCATGCGGAGGGATTCTGCTCGAAGAGAAAGACCCAAGAGCCCATTGTCTAGCCATGAGTCGGTGGTACCTGGAGGCATAGACGACGTGTCTCCGGAGCTCGGGCGAGCGTCTCATGGGGGAAATCAAGTGCGGCATCGCGTCAGGTCGATAAAGACTGGATGGCATAGGGTTCTGATGGACCGTTGACGTCCGATTATATCACTTCCACACAGCGGTTGTAGATAGACTTATCAATGGCAGGACACGCATTTATTGTTTAACTCAACTACCCTACTTGCGAAACACCCCCACATCCGAAACACTATCACCACCACCATCACCACTACTATCACCACTTATTCCTCGGGCTTGCCGCCCACCCATATACAACTTTCGGCCTCGCTGGATAATTCGGATGCGCTGGATTCAACAGGACTATCTATTTCGCCGATATCCGTATTTTGCGCCCGCTGGATATCCCATATAGTAGCAAAGGTGCTGTTAGGCGATAAGGGGACCTTTTTCCTCTTGCGTTGCTGTAGGTCCTCTAACTGGCTCTCTAACCGGCGGACCTTTTGCTCTAGAAGTATCCTTCTAGATGTCTCCTCATCATATCCCTTTTGCACCTTTCTAGATAGGTGACGAATAGTATGGGTATCCAACCCATCCTTGGCCAGCTGGGTTAACTGATGTAATTGATGCCGTAAGTCAGCAGACCGACGAGGGTTAACCATGGGACGATAGATACGGCTTTATCCCACTGTTGGCTGCTAGGCTGGTTAGTCTGCTGGCTGGTCTGGCTGGTCTGTTGGTCCTTCGTTACCATGGGGTTAGATAGAGGTCGCTGTATAGATATTGGCCATAGTCCAGCTGACCTCCAGCCACTTCTAACGTTCTGGACTGTTATAGCTGTATCTCTGGCCCTTATATAACAGGCCAGAAATGCCCTCTTGCCAGCAACAGTTGAATCACTAACCCAGTCATCTAGATATCCAACCTCCCTTCGATAGGCATGCTTTAATTGGCTGAAGACCGATATATCCAGTGGCTGGAGGACAGCAGAGGAGTGTGGCGGTAGATATAGTAGATATATCTTATTCTGAAAGCATTCCCACATAAAGTCTGTAGATATATGGCTGTAATGGCCATCTAGAACCAGCAGTCTGGCTGCCTCTGGTTCCCTAGGTATAGTGCCTGGGATAAAGACCTTCTTTAACCATTCAAGGGCTGTTTTTTCAGTCGTCCAGCCATTATCCGTATATTTGAAGTGCCATCCTTCATATCCAGATAGGTTGGATGGGAACCACTGGGTCTGGACTGACTTGCCTTTATATATAACCAGTGGGCATAGGGACCTCCCATCGGCAGCCACACACTCGATAATAGATACCCATGCCCGGGATCCTGGCTGCTTTTTTGGATATGCCGAGATGCCGCAGAGCCCAGCACTAGCCCATTAGATCCCTTGCCTTCCATAATGCCAGTTTCATCCATATTCCATCGGTTAGATGGATGGATTCCCTGGATGGCAGGGATATTGGTCAGACGATGGAAAAAACCCTGGATAACCTCGGAAGAATGGGCCTTCCATCGCCGGGCATCTATTGCTCTGGATCTCCGGGTCCTAATTGATGGGTTTCGCCGTAGGAATCGGTGTATCCATCTCTTGCCTAGAGGTTGATGGGTATCATGGGTATCGCCCAGCATACGCTCTGCCAAGCCCTTTAGTTGTTGATGGGTAGGGCCAGCGCCTAAAGCATCCTGGATTTGAACCCATCCAGCCAGATAATCCTCCTGGGCTTGGGATAATCGCTGCATATGGGTATAGGCAGTGTTTTTGCTTTGGCGCCCATGGAATCGGTGATAAAGAGATGTGACTGGTATACCCCATGTGCGAGCTGTTTCCCGGATACCCTTCCCAGCTGCTACCTCTAGAAGGGCCTGTTGGAGCTCATATTCGGAGTATTGCTTCATGATGGGTTGAAGAAGGTATTCTGAAAAAATGGCGTTGTTTGGTCATATATGGTAATTGTTATGATAGTTTAAAAAAGGTGGTGATGGTGGTGAAGGAGGAGAAATCGGGTGTTTCGGATGCGGGGGTGGTTCGGAAGTGGGGTAGTTGAGTTACCCCCCCCCCCTTTCACGAGCTCGCAAAATTGATTCCTACAGCCGTTGCTTTCTGAGTGAGAGCGGACAAGGTTGCGAATAAGTAATCTGGAGTGGCTCGCGGTAATCATGGGCTATTTGATCTTATCAGATCATCTCCGTCCAAACTTTCCCACGAGCTGCAGGGGTTGACCAGTATTGGTGAGGGGGAGGACCACTTGCTGCAACATATCGGAGCCCACGTCCGGGCACAATCCCGTCGAGTTCGTCCGTTCTTCCTCGATCTTTATTTAGCAGGGTTTGTCACAGGATATGTGTCAATGCAATCAACCAATTGAAATCTTTCTTCGCACTTGGAATACCCTTACAAGCATATGGAATACAGTCAAATTTGTGACGTGTTCTGCTAAACTCGGCATATCTAGTTTACATAGGGGAAGGTCTCGATCTGCATCCGTTTCGGCGGTATCTGCAGTGTCAGCACAGCGTAAGTGTTCCATAACGACCAGCCGCCCATCGTATGTAGTCTTGGTACGCTTTGTTCCCTAATGCTGTGTGGTGTTGACGTGCAAATACCCGAAAACCGGTACCGCGAACATGTTAGATAGTGACGAAGAGTAGTCTGGCTGCTCCGTAAGTTCTCACTAACTCTAATACCCCACTTCCGCACCACCCCCACTTCTGCACCACCCAAAAATCCCGCATTTCTCCTCCTTCATCAACACCACTACCTTTTTCAAACTATTATAACAATTGCTATATATCGCCAAATAACGCCATTTTTTCAGGATACCTTCTTTAACCCATCATGAAGCAATATACTGAAGATGAGCTCCAACGGGCACTTCAAGATATAGATACTACTTGCTCTATCCGCCAGGCAGCTCGTAGATGGGGAATTCCCTATCATACTCTTCGACATCGATTCCACGGCATGCAATCAAAGGATACTGCTTATATTCATATGCAGCGGTTATCCCAGGCCCAAGAGCAATATCTATCTGAATGGGTTCAAATCCAGGATGCCCTAGGCGCTGGCCCTACCCATCAACAACTAAAGGGCCTAGCAGAGCGTATGCTAGGCGATGGGCAGCAGCCCATAGGGAGGAAGTGGATAGGGCGATTCCTGCGGCGAAACCCATCACTTAGGACCAGGCGATCTAGGGCAATAGATGCCCGGCGATGGAAGGCCCATTCTTCCGAGGTTATCCAGGGTTTTTTCCATCTTCTGGTTAATATCCCTGCCATCCAGGGAATCCATCCATCTAACCGATGGAATATGGATGAGACTGGCATTATGGAGGGCAGGGGATCTAATGGGCTAGTGCTGGGCTCTGCAGCATCGCAGCATATCCAGAAAAAGCAGCCAGGATCCCGGGCATGGGTATCTATCATCGAGTGTGTGGCTGCTGATGGGAGGTCCCTATGCCCACTGGTTATATATAAGGGCAAATCAGTCCAGGCCCAGTGGTTCCCATCTAACCTATCTGGATATGAAGGATGGCACTTCACATATACGGATAATGGCTGGACAACTGAGAAGACTGCCCTTGAGTGGCTAAAGAAGGTCTTTATCCCAGGCACTATGCCTAGTGAGCCAGAGGCAGCCAGACTGCTGGTTCTAGATGGGCATTACAGCCATATATCTACTGACTTTATGTGGGAATGCTTCCAGAACAAGATATATCTACTATATCTACCGCCGCACTCCTCTGCTGTCCTCCAGCCACTGGATATATCGGTCTTCAGCCCATTAAAGCACGCCTATCGAAGGGAGGTTGGATATCTAGATGACTGGGTTAGTGATTCAACTGTTGCTGGCAAAGGGCATTTCTGGCCTGTTATATAAGGGCCAGAGATGCATCTATAACAGCCCAGAACGTTAGAAGTGGCTGGAGGTCAGCTGGACTATGGCCAATATGCATACAGCGACCTCTATCTAACTCGTTAGTAATAAAGGCATCATCCAGCCAGCAGAACAGCCAGCAGACTAACCAGCCTAGCAGCCAGCAGTGGGGTGAATCCGTATCTATCGTCCCATGGTCAACACCTCGTCGATCTGCTGAACTACGGCATCAACTACGCCAGTTAACCCAGCTGGCAGAGGATGGGCTAGATACCCATACTATTCGTCACCTATCTAGAAAGGTGCAAAAGGGGTATGATGAACAGGCATCTAGAAGGGCACTTCTAGAGCAGAAGGTCCACCAGCTGGAGGGCCAGTTGGATGATATACGGCAGCGCAAGAGAAAGAAGGTCCGTCTATCGCCTAACAGCACCTTCGCCACTATTTGGGACATCCAGCGGGCGCAAAGTCCGGATATCGGCGATATGGATAGTCCGGATGAATCCAGTGCATCCGAATTATCTAGCGAGGCCGAAAGTTGCATATGGGTGGGCGGCAGAGGTGGTGAAATAAGTGGTGATAGTGGTGGTGGTGATGGTGATGATGGTGGTGCAGAAGTGGGGGTGGTGCAGAAGTAGGGGGGTTGAGTTAAACATGGATGCGGCCATCGAATGCGATTAAGGCTCAAATACACAGTGACGCCGAGAACCAGTACCGCCTATCAATCTGATGACCCAGAGAGCAAGGCTTCCATGGCAGGCTTAGCATTACTGTCACAATTCAAGGATCTGTTATTTCAATTAATTACTTCCACATCAAGTGCTCAGTCGGGCACATGGTGGGACCAAACACCAACTACTCAGAGAAGTATCAAACATCATTGGCTGAATGAACCGTTACAGGCCTTCTGACGTGAGTTCCATAACAAAAGGGCCTTGCATAGTTCGGCGCGGTGATAGGTGAACAGCGAGCGACCCGGAGTTTGGTTCAGACCTCGCCGTGGTCCGAATCCGGTCCGATCCGCGTGGTGGAAAGACAGAAACGCCCGGTTTCCTGTTTTTCTGAATGTTTCAATGTAGTTACACTAGTATTGATGCCTCGCTGCATCCTAGTGTACAATGTCTCTGTCCCCGCGGAAGGCCGAGTGAATCTTACAGCGGCAGACAGCGTAGCCCTGGCTGATCTCACCATTTCCCCTTGGCACCAAGACCAATGACATCAAACGCCGATCCTCAGGGTTTGGTGTGGCGCCAACGCCCTCGTCACTAATCATACCGCCATGCAGGCAGGCAGCTAAGTCGTGTGGTTGTTGAGAGGTGACAGCCACTCGTGTTCCCCGATCGGTAAGGGTTCTTCTTTCTGCCTATTATGCTGCGCCACAAACGATGTCATTGGAGTTGTGCTGGTACGCTTCGACGTGAGGCAATGGAATCCTTCATGATGATCTCTGGTGCTTAGTATCATTGTATGATGAGCTATAGATGACGTTCTCCTGGTTGTTTGTGCATATAGCCCCTTCCATCCTGAGTACGTTTGGCAGCTCTCGTTTATTATTGCCTTACTTACATTGTGCCCATCACTTCAACTTCAGCCACGGCGTGTTACACGACTCACACACCGACAGACCACGCTATTGTAGCTCAATCTCATCTACCAACAAAACAGCTCACTATGCCAGCCGTGCAAATCGACCCAGCCACTGTTGCCCGCGAAGTGGTGAACTTTGTTGCCAGGGACACTTCGACGCGGTTTAATAACGACGTGAGCTCAACCGCCAGCACAACTCGCAGAACGGCGCGAGCTATGGGTGGAGGCATTATCGCAGCTATTGTCGTTAGCGTAGTTGTCTTCATCGGCGTGATTATCTGCGGCTGCGTGCTTTTCCGCCGCCACAAGAAACAGAGTGCGAGACGCCAGCAGGAAATGCAAAAGTATTACGGCGACAACCGATCCAGTATCGGCACCGACGCGCCAGCTGGCCCAGCTCCGGGTCAAGGGGGTTACGGAAACGCCAACCAAGGTTATGGCTATGGCCAAGGTACCGGCTACGGCTATGCGAACACCGCTCAGCCGGGCCAGGCTGGCTATAGTGCGCAGAACACTGGCGGTGTATCGCCCATGCCACTGGCACACACTGCCCACCATGTCAACTACACGAAGTGAATACCTGATGGTTCATAACTAAGTACTTGAATCTATCGAGGCAAAGATTAATGGGAAAGCGGGAGTGATATTTTCAATGAGCGGAGTTTGTGCCTGTAAATATGCGGATAACTGTATATTACAAGATGGAACAGCCTATTTTGGGCCAATGTCCTCATATATGAAGCATCCATCATAATGATATCCAAGCCATGCGGACTTTTAGCCTTTGAGGTGGTCAGACTTTGTAATGTCATGATCGACCAATGTCACAAAGTGTGCTTAGGACCACTGGAATATAATCAGCTTTCGGTACGCAGCATGGCGGGGAACGTTGGTAGTATGACTTGGATTTTATTAAGCCGAGATAATTTGCTTTTTTGATGCAACAAACAACGTCGCCCGAATGCTAAGAATGAGTGGTTTTCCGATCCAACGGGATTTCCTATTTTCCCTCGTTTTTGTGATTGATACGCTTCTACCTGAAACTGCCGTTTGGCAAGGTCACACTGTCTTGCGAGATGTCGGCCTCTGTACTCGTCGGGACCATCTTCTCCTTCTCTTTGCTCTTAGGTTCTTTCCATTCTGCATGAGGAATTGACATCCAACCCCATATAGCCACGGCACTGACGAGCACAATAATCGTCAAGATAGCGGCACCGGCACGATCGCCGGTGGTAACGTGCGAGTGCTCATTGAAAGGATCCGAGTTCAGGCCGGCATTTGGGTCGCCCCTGGAGGTGCCGCCCGTGTCGTTGGTGGCCGGAGGGTCGACTTCCAGGAGGCTCTGTACCGCCGCTAGCACGTTCATGGCCTCGCCAGCACCGCTCGTCGAGTCCAGGGCCGGGTCGACGAACTGGCCCGTCCTCCAGTAGAAACCGCAGACCCGCCCCGATGCCCCGCCTGTGCACTGGCGAATAGCTGATTCTGTCGAGTTGCGCAGGACAGGCATGATGAGGTCGCGGGTCGAGGGGACAAGTTGTGTCACCACGGTCATCCAGCGGTGGAGGTAGCCCTTGAAGCTCAGCATGTCCTGCGTGCAGCGTCCGGTTTCGAACTCGCAGGGGATCTCGTAGGCGGCACCATCCGCGAAGAAGTCTTCGATTGCGCGGTTCGCCAAAGCCTCGGTGCGGTCCAACCACTTTTGTTCTCCCGTCTGTATGGAATGTTAGATGTACACGGATCCACCATGCACGAAGCATGCAACAAAAGACTCACATAGTTGGCGAGGAATGCACAGCCCTGCATCAGGACAGCGATGTTGTACGAGAAGGTGGCCTTGAAGATGTTTGTGCAATTATGAGGAACATGGGCACCGTCATACACCTGCGTAGGAGATGTTAGATTTGGAAACCATAACTCGCAATCTCGAACCAAAAACTCACCCTCCAGTTCTCATGGTCGATATAGTTCACGGCCCACAACCAATCCCATGTTTCTTCTGCGTACCGAGCATAGGTATCATTGCCGGTGTAGCGGGCGAGGCGGGCGCCGATGTTGAAGAAGCAGCCGTTCGAGATGGTATTCTTGTAGTCGTAACCTACGTTGGTTCTGGGCACCTGCCATCGCATTCCGCCACCGCAGGTGCTGTCATGTCTTTCCGGGTCGGCTTGGGTCGTCCATACGGCTTGGGCGAGGGCGAGCCATTGCGGTTTATCTTCGGGCGGATCGGGGAACTTGTTCTCGGCCGCGAGCATCGCCGTCATGCCCCAGAAGCCCTGGTCGTCGTTGCCAAGGGAGAGGGTGTGGTTTCTAGGCATATAATCGCGATCTTCTCCGGTCTGGTGCAACATACCCTCCGTGATGACGTCGTTATAGCTGTCGTCGCCCGTGTAATACCAATAGTCAACATATGTTCCCATCATAGCACCGCCCTGCCACCAGTAGTAGTCACCAGTGCCCGAGTCCGGTGGTCCTGGCAGGATACCTGGGATTTTCCCTGTGTGGTTACCGTCGTAGAATTTCATGAGATCGTATGCGAGTGTGCTCGCGGTTGTGATTATGTCCTCTGTTTGTTGGCATGCGTATTAGATACTCGTGCATCTTACATCAGACAACATGGTTGGATAGACGCTAGGATGGGCTTCCTACCTTTTGTGTCGATTGAGTACGCCGCATTTGCAGAAGCGGAGAAAACCAGCACCGCCATAGGCAAAGAGGCCGGAAGCATTGACAGCATCATCTTTGAACGAGTGATTCGGGGGTTGCAAGCCGCCTTGCAGGCGGGAATCCCACTTTTGAGAAAACGAGCGACAGCTTGATCGATGTAATATGAGATCAGTAGCACATGGCGAGTAGCACCGCCAGAACGGAGAAGAGAACCAGATGTCGCGGCAATTCAGAAGGAATAGGATGCGAAGGTTCCAGGAAAGTGGCCGGGGTGGTGGAGCAAAAGGCTGGGCCGCCGGCCGGTCTTGTATCGTACGTTGGGCCACAAAAAGCCAGGCTTCCCGGAAGGATTCGCTGTTCTTGTGTCAGCTGAATGCTTTGGCCGCCGGGGTCCAAGTCGTACCGAGAGGGGCTGCAGGCTGTTCAAGAATAACCGTGGGACTAACAACGAGAAAAGCTGCGCCGATCGAGATATTAAGGTGGTAGGAACACAACATCAAGGTGGTGGAAACGCAGCTAAAGCGTGCAGGATTTCCGGGGGTGAATCCGGGGTAACATGATGGTGGTATACATATCCCTTTTGTTGTGACCTCCTCGCGTCACTTGGCGAGGGGGAATCCTCCGACGAAGAGCATCGATTCCCATTGATCCAGGGCCTCCGTGGGGAAGCCTTGGCAATATGTGCAAACAAGACAGGAGGCAGAGTACATAGGAGCAGCTCCTGAACTCCGTAGCCCTCGAAAGATGCACTCGGGAACCAGCAGCTCGACCAACAAGTCGGGAAAGGCATGTTCCAAGAAGGGCGATGACGCGATAGAAGGTCGTGGTGGACAACACCAAGTCGCATAGCTCGCCTGGGCACTGGGGCGGTGCAGAGCTGCCATCCAATCTTGACTCGGGCTCTTGCGGGCGGGTACCTAGTGCTTCGCCAAGCCAAATACGAAGGCCACTATGGGAATGCAGCCAGGGATGGCGGTCTAGGCAAATATCTGCTGGTCTTTAGCGAGCTTGGGCGCAATCCGTATTTGTGCTCATCGGCCAGACTCTTGGGCTTGAGGGGGTCGGTCTTGGGGTCAATCTAGTGGTGACTTCGTCGTCAGCCTACGCAGCGGTGACACACATGAGACTCTGGCGCGTGGCTCAGGTGGACTGGCAGCTTCTCCAAGCCCTGAAATCACCTGTCTTCCGAGTGACAAGAGCTCCGGTGATATTGTATGAAGTCAACATTAAATACCATCTGGCGTCGGAGGGACAGCCACTGCACGGCGGCTGCATGTTCGAAGTTTGAGGTTCGCAGTTTCTCTCAGCGCACCAAGATCAAGGATTGGTCGGCTCGTCTCCGAGTCGAGATCTAGCCTCTCAGCCTTGGTTTGGTCTAGCGTCAGCTTCGTTCGCCCTTGCTCCAACATTGGGCATGAGACTGGCAGCTTGACAGCACTGTGGAAGACATTCTGATGCAGTAGCTTACATCAGTTTACTTGGTGTGTCTGCCTCATCAAACGAGAAATGCAAAAAACGTCTTGGCACTCATCAAAGTACATTTTGCAGTAAGAATCGCAGAAACACATGCCTCCATGGGCCCCCATCAAGCTGAAGGGCGGCTTGGGGAATTGATGGCCCAGACGATTGGCAAAGCAAATACCAGAGCCTTGTTTGACGAAGACGCCATCGTCTTCTTGGCGAGAAAGATTTCCTCTTGTTGCCTTTAAACACATCGGATCATGGCTCAAGAAATTCCGGAGCAATGACAGAACATAGGTCATCGACATCGGCCACTGCTATTTGCTTGCAATCGCCCCTACCTTTGATATGGGAGCTCGTTTTCATGGGCCTCCAGTGCATTGCCAATCCCTGCCTGATGGGCCAGGGAAGATATCAATCATTCGTTCCAATCTCGTTGGGTCCATCTATCGGCTCACTGTCCGATTGACGTCCAAGCTGTCAAGTGGGCTTAAGTGCATGGTTCCCTAGGGGCGAATATGTTCATCAAAGAGTATCGATGCAAAAAACCGAGGTGTATGGCTATAGATACACCTCGGCAGACTCTTTCAAAATGCAATGTCATGCATGAGGGGACATTGCATGTGTCATGAAACCTTACCTTGATAACCTCGGCGTCGCATCTTCGGGGTTTCAAAAACTGCAGCTTCGTGCACAGCCCGATAAAAAACAGAGTTTAGACAGCCCGCGAGTACAGAACAAAAGCCACGAAAGATGCCCTGATTTTCTTGGGAACTGTCTACCTTTCTCACGATAACCATGGATCCACTTAGTATCGTTACTGCTGCAGCATCTCTGGCTGGTGCTGTACTGAAGGCATCATTCAAAATCAAAGAAACCATCGACGCCTACGAAGATGCACCGCAGAGTATTGCCGACATAGCCGATGAGGTGCACGCGGTTCAGATAGCCCTCAGACAGGTTGAGAGTGTTGTGAGTCAAGATCCGGATGCTATTGAGCGGCTGGGACTGGAAGATGTCTTCACCATCGCTGTCAACGGCTGCCATGCGACGCTTTTATCGATCAGCAAGGAGTACGAAGATCTTTTCCTTCGCAGCGACTGGAAAGCGAAGATACAGGCACTATGGAAAGAAGGAGAGATGGCTCGACTCCTTGGTCGCTTGGATCGAAAGAAAGCGACATTGACGCTTTTGACCCAGACGTTAAATCTGTAAGTTGGTCTTCGATACAGCAGCCTGCGCGTGGTCTAAAATTAATACTGATAATGTTCCAGGCGATCTACCCAAGACATCAAGGCACTATTGATACAGAATCAATCAACCCTCAATGCAGCGAAGCAAGACATCAAGGATCCGGCTGCATATTATCCAAACTTGCGGCCAACGAGCCCAAACTCTTTGGACGAAGGCAGTGTGGTTGGGATTCCCAGAAACAGAGATTCGGTTCTCAGCATCACGGAATTCGACTTCGATCATGATTTAATTAACACTAACACCTATAGACGTGCTTTACAAAGATATGCGGTTGCAAATACGCGGGAAGACTCGATATCTAGGAAAGAAACGGAAAGCACGCCTGCTTGCAAAGAAGATCTCAGCACGCTGTTGGAGGAAGAAGATGACACTGGAGACCTCATCGGGTTTCCGGCCAGCCTATTGACATTGGAACCGTCTTCATCTCAGGCAACGACCATATGTCCAGATCTGGAGAGTACTGAGTTTGATTTTCCGCCTACCACGCCCTCCAAAGAATCTAGAGCACTACCGGGACGTCTTGGACTTGACCACTCGAAAACTGAGCCGACTCCAAACATGTCTGATATGCCCAAGGACGCGAAGACGAGGAGACAGTTTCCGCCAATTAAAACAGACAAGGGCCTGCCAAAACACCTTTTGGGGGGGCTGATGGCAGAGAAGTACCATCGACGAAAGAAGCATGAAAAACTTGCCCTTCTCGACTCATGCTCGCCATTGCAAAAGCCCGAAATGTCACATAACCCCACCATCGTTGCAGACTCTGCCTCGACCTTGTCCACACTTGACGGCACGACGCCCGATATGTGCAATACATGCCAACTGGATAAGAAACTCCGGAAGCTCGGGCATGGAAAAAAGGGTGGCCGCACTGCCCATCACAAACGACGACATGGCAAAGAAGGATTGCACGAGAGAGGCTCCGAGGAGCGGACCATGGCCTTGAACTCTTTGGATTCGGTGACGGAGACTTTGCAACGTCTTGGGATCCCGCCGCCGCCGCCACAACCGCCGAGGGCTTTTGGTAGGGAAAGGCGAGGCCGGAAGCAGGCAGCCTAGAGGTGGCCAATTGCGACCCGAGATAGAAACCAATGTATTAATGGAGATTGGAGATTCGTGTGGTTTCTTATAGAACAAAAACTTTCCCTCCTACTTGACGGGAAAAATGCTGACGAATTCTCGGTGATTACGAGTATTGTCTAATAGCACATAATAAAAATTGTCTTTATCGAACTTCTGATGTTTCTATAGTCATTGCTGTTCGTAACTAGGTATTCTCTTGGCTTCGCTTACGCTTGGTGAACGCTTGATGACAGGATAACTCGCGTAACCTTTTTCTCGCGATCTGAAAGTGTTATGGACATTGAATTTGGTTCGGGAGTATCCCCCATATGATCAGGTTCAAAGTCAGTAAGACATCTCAAGCCGAGCGTAATAATATACATGCTGGGGAGAGGGCGCGGTGAATACTTTCATGCGTGAAGTCGCAGACCGAATTGAGCACATTCTTTTTTGATGATGGCTTGGACGATGAAAGTCCTTATAAGACAAATTTGCAATTCTTCATGAATTATGCATGAACGGCGGTGAAGTAAGTAATTATATGGCCACGAACAAAAGACGGGATAAGGAAGAGCAAAGTATGGCGACAGCTCTCGACGCCTGGGTGCTAGATGGACTACAAAACTCCAGCGTAATCCTTCAGAAATGGAGGATTAGCTCCATCGTGTTGTATGCTCTCAAGCCAGTCATTGAAGGAGACCTGCCACATCGTAGGCTATCGATCCTAGACAGGGGTTGAGGTCCAGCGATTGTGATTCTGCAATACGGTACGGTGCTTCACACTACCTTCAAGCTACAAAACTAGTACAGGGATTTCCCGAAGCCTCACTCTGGCAACACATAGTCCGCAGCGCCATCATTGCTCCATTTGATGTTGATCTTGTCCCACTCGACGCCGTCGAGCACGCGAATGTTGAGTGGCTGGATTTCAAGCTGCCTGCGCACAAATTCCTGCCTTGCCTCTGGTAGCCTGGCGACAATATCTTTAGGCGGACCGTAGAGATTTCCAAAGCAGTGAACGCCGCATGTTCGACAAAACGGCCAACCGTTGAACCCAGGGCCGAATTTGTAGTCTCGAGCCTGGTGTTTGCCAGTCAGTACGACTTCCGACTGATGGGGGTAAACGCCTATGAAGCCGTTCTGAAAAGTTATTAGCTGGAGTCCGGATTGAACATCAGAAAGCTCGGGCTTACTCGGCTGCAAATGCTGCAGTTGTCTTCCTTGATTTCGACATCAAAGAGAGGTTTAGTTGTGACGGCGATCCGTACAGCACCGCAGCCACAACCACCCGTATAACGCTTGAGGCTGTCTCCAGCTGCACTGTGCAGGGATTCGAGTAGCTGAGGCGAAGATGCGTTGTCCGAGAAACTGAGACCATACTGAGATCAACTGGCCAGGAGTCGCATGATTGAAAACATACCTCAAAGATAATACTGGGTAAGGCTTGGTACCGCCCGAAGAATCAAGATCAATCACTTCTCGTCCCTTGATGAATATCCCTTTTACATCAGACATAAGAACACGAAAGTTGATGCCTCTCTTTCCAGCCTGGGCTCCTGATGCATGCGTTCCGAACATTCCCGTTCCGCACGTCGAGCAAAACTGGAATTCCACGTTGGTTAACACAGAGAGTTTCAAAGAAGATAGTGCACGTGATTGACGTACCTCGTGCTTCAGCCCCCCCGCACGAGAAGGCGTGTAAGTTGTCAGAGTGTCGGCAGTGCACCCTCTCATTACTTTCAGACTGATATCGGCGTCGTAGATCCAGACATGGCCCTTCTTCACGCAGAGTGTGCAATCGCATACCACCAGTGGGGGCCGCTCAGGCAACTGGACCTCGTAGCGGTTGGCGCCACAGTGGCAGTTGCCTTTGTATGTGAGCAGAGTCTCTGACATTGTGCTGTGCCTATGCCGTTGAAAGCGGGGAAATTCACAGGCTGCAATCGCAAGATAATATATTACACCCCGAACGCATCTCGGCACTAGTCCCGAAGTCGGTGCTGGCCTTGATCGGCTAGAGCGGCGCATGTGGTGTGGGTGCGAACACGGGTAAGTAAGCCCTTGCGAACTCCATGTCACCCTGACAATTCAGCATAGGTCAGCTTCTCGTGTTAAGTTGCCTGATCAGAAGATGCCATTATCCGATCGGCCACGATTGTTACAAATCCATGTTGAAGGGATTCGATGTGCCTGGATCAACTCATGATAAGAGCACCTGCAAGTCCATTTACGCTAACACCAAACCCACTAGACACTCCACAATATTAAGCACTGCAATATGAGTATATAATTACTTCTATTCTTATCACGGAATCCGAGTTGCAGATGACATTACTGATTGTAAAAAGGCAATGTCGAATTGCGCACACTCTACAATTTGTGCGTCGGCCTACGCAATGGCGGAAATTCACGAAAACCAGCCGTTACCTTTTTAAGGTACATAACACTAAGCAATCACTGGAAATAAAACAAGCAAAGGTAGCCTCTGGTGGTTCCCTCATATTATCCAACTTGATAACTGCCACTGTTCTTCGTTCTTTTCCAGTGCCAGTTTCAAGTCTGGTCGCTTGTGAAATAGTCTCCTATGGGCTGGGCGGGCACATCTTCTGGCCACCTTCTTATCAAGTCGTGAAGTCAGTGGCATTAATATTGGGAAGTGATATGGAACGCTTTAGGGTATGTCTCTTATCATCCAGCTGAACCTTGGATCTGGCAGAAAGGAATAATCCTTGTTTCTTTAGAATCTAACATTTACTACCTGTAATTGGCTGTAATCTAAGTGCTTAGATTCGGATCAATTCATGTTGTAATGCCTGTTTCTCTAAAATGCACGGACCCCTGAACTGGAGCTCTCAAGCATTTCTAACGCTTTAATTACTATGTCCTATTTCGATGAATAATCGGTATTTCTCTCTTCAATATGTCTTGGAGGGCTCAATGGGCTGGCAGGCTTGAAAAGCGGCATGGCCTGATTGATCGATGACGTATTCATTACCAACGAATCGGAACGTCGTCGCTATACCGTCATGTCACACCCCAGCAGACATAATATCTGATACATGCACCTGAATCCCAATTGAAAGGATCTATCCATCCCGTATCATTCGATCCAGTACAATTGACCCTATGTCCTCCCAGAAGATCTTTCGCACAAGTTGCACCGTCTACAGGACTTCGTTAAGCTATTCTATCTTATCACCAGTACAAACCAGGAACTTCTTTGCGACCGCCAGGATGTCCAAATTCCCTACTCCCTCAAGCGATCCTCCCAAAAAGGAGATGCAGTATTTTCCTGACATGACCACAGCCCTTCCGTCTGATTCTGGGGAGTTCCGACGTGTTCTCTGGACCGGGTTGTATTCTCAACTGGTCCTCATGACAGTCCCAGTTGGCGGTGACATCGGCGAGGAGGTGGGGATCCTATGGTCTGGGGTATCAATGGAATGTGAATGCTGACAGGATACTAGATCCACACTGTTGACCAAATCCTAACGTTCACCTCTGGCAAGGGTCTGGCGCAAGTAGGCGGTAAGGAGCAGGACGTCAAGGCTGGCGATATGGTCATCGTTCCTGCAGGAACCAAGCATCAGTTCTTGAACAAGGGGCCGACTCCGTTGATTCTGTACACGGTGTATTCGCCGGCCGAGCACAAGCCCACAACGGTCCATAAAACCAAAGAAGAGGGCGACAGAGAGGAAGAGGAGGGCATCGACGAGCCACCTGAGTGGAGCCGGAGGAGCAAAGAGCAAAATGAGAAGGAAGGCTGGGTGAAGGGCGAATAATCGTATCACTGGTAATAGCTTGTTAGTATCGAACCCTGTCGACTCGATGAGTCTACTAACGTCGAGATATGGCCCAATTTGGTGGAAAACAAAACCCACTGATTCTTTCTACATGTCTCCAGAGGTTTCATGACAACCACCCATGATCAGTTCAAACCACCCGCTGATTATCGCCATAACATCGTTTGTTCTTGATGTCGAGATGAACAGCAACAATGGACACTGCTGGCCGCCGATGACACGATAGAAGACGAAAAGTGGCGCACACAGTCGCTTCCATAGTTTCTTTGAAGAACCGCCTCATCAATTAATGTTTGTCCAGAAATATGTACTATAAGCAGCTGATTGCTCCCTAAATGATGCAATGTCAAAGCCTTCCGGCCAGGTGATCGGCGTAAATATCCGGCAGGAAGGAAGCCAAGTTTGTGAACTCGGTCTGATCGTGTATGAAGTGTTCGTAGGCAACACTCTCCCCCGCCATTCGATGTTTGATTCCCAGCGCTCCCGCAAGGTAGTCAATCCCAACTGTCATGCCAAACAGTTTGTAATGGACGCCTCCTCCGAGCCAATACCGACTCCGTAGTTCAAGACCATCCTCTGTCTTGCGCCATAGATGCACAAAGTCACCAATCTTCAAATTGGTCACCATCCCGTCCCAGACTTCGGCACAGACAGCCGCCTCGTAGCCGGCTGCCTTGAGCTCGGCCCACGGCAGGCCGTAGTGGGCAGGGTCGACGAAATGGATCTGGACGGTCATCTTGGTCGGGCCAATGAACTCGGTCACGCGGTGCGTGGAGCCCAGCCACTTCTTGGTGTGAGACAGGTCATTGCGGCGCAGCCGGTTCGCGTAGTTTGAGTGGATGCTCAGATGGTCGTATGGAAACCACAGGGCGTAGCGCTCCGGCTCGACACTGTGCCACCAGAACCACCAGCGGACCATGTCTCCTGTCGACCCCGGGAAGCGCGTCCGCGAGGCGACGTACGCAGTCCCGTCAGGGAGGGCACGCCAGCCGTTCTCGTGGGGGTGGTAGCCTGGTTCGAGTAAGCGACGGCAGTCCTTGATGGGCAACACGCCATGCGGCGGCATCGGCTCCCGCATGTACTGTGGGATGTCGGCATAGATGTACATGTCTCGATTGAAGTATTTTGCGTACGCCTTGTTCTTCATACGCCTTTTGTTGTGGTGAAATGCCTTTTGCGTCTCGAGAGGATAATATGTGATAGGAACTTTGGCAGGATAGCCATATTCGTCTGGATTCCGGAGATGCTTCGGGATTATACATGTAGGATCGCTTAGCAATGCTGGCGATGCTATCTGTTCTCGCAGCGCTGCAAGCCGCAGTGTAGACCTTCGACGTACCGCTTCGGGGTCCATGTTGATTTCTTCTCGTCCCCACCTTTAGTACAATGCGTGGTGGCCGGATAAAGGTAACTCGAGAGGAGAGGAGAGGAGTACAGTACGGATAGACGGACGGGCATTTATAATTTGTTCGAGAGTGTGATTGGGGAGGCCTGTGCGTACTTTGACTTTGGTCGTCTTCATCTGGTGTGTTGATCTCGGCTTGTTTGCTTCAGCGGCTTTTGCACTCATCAAACCTACATGCAGCTGCGACCGCTAATTAGCGTATTGGAATGTGACCTTCCGGCGCCTATAAACCGCGTGGGAATAGGCTGATGTTGTTCTAATATGAAAACCATTGCCGTGAGAGATATAATATCAATAGATGATCGATATAATAACGATAATCGGCTCTGTGCTCCCGGTTTCTTTCCACCATGCACTTGGAAATGCGACTTCCCGGTAACGATGTTCCTTGGAAAAAGCAGGCCAAAATCCATCATTTGCGCCCGAAAGCTTATAACAACATGCTGACTGGCTCAGATAACTCTAAACATGTTCGACTTCACCCCTCTTTTCAGTCCTTCGGCCCTCCCATTCTCGTACTCGACACCTGCTGCGCCACCCTCCCCTGACATGCCCTCCAGCTTCAATCGTAATTCCTCGTCCAGCTCGGCCATTGTCTTCTTCTTCTTGTTCTGTCCTGCTGCGCCGCTATCTTCGGCTGATGTGGCTTGCGTCTGGTTACGTGTGGCTTTTTGGGTGTCCTCGGCTTTCGCTGGCGAAGAAGACTGGGTGGTCATACGCGCTCTCAATGCAGCTGGAGCGGGGAACTTGGTCGCCAGGCGCCGCAGAGGCAGTTGGTTGACCGGTCGTAGCATGTCGTAATAAGGTTCCTCGAACAATGATATCCTTTTGATGTGCTGCTATGTGAAGCTGAAGCCCAAGTTGATTGAAAGAAGATTTAGAGTGATGCGCCATAGGTTATTGGATCACGGTAGTTTGGATTGCGTGTTGCCGTCTGCGTCATCGTTCGTCATGAACCACAGGCGGCACCCTTTTTGCGGGTGTTGTCAGGGTAGACCCCAGAATCAAATCGGACTCAAAATAGAGATTATGTTTATCTTGCTTCGCATCCCTTCATTCGCTCATCCATCACCCGTGTTCTCTCTCTCTCTCTATTTCTCACCTCTACTTTTTTTTTTGTCTTTATTTTTCTTTCACCTCAGTGCGATATTACTGCTATCATCAGGTGGCGTCGTATTACTAATCAGACGAGGCGGGGATGCGATTATATGGAAGATATCAGGGGCTATTTGATAACTGAGGGCGGTGGCAATACGGATCTGCTAGAGCAAGCGAAATAATTACATGCGCCTTGTCCGCAGAGATGCCATCGTGTAAAGCGACTGAAGTCAGACCATGTTATTGCAGAAAGCGCGAACACAGATCGACCCCAGCCGTCGCTTGGTACCTGACACTGCTGCGCCTGGTGGCTGTGCTTGGTATCTTGCTCACCGTGATAACAATCATCCCTTTGCGGGAGCAGACGACAGGGATGCAGATCATCCCCCGCAATGTACCAATAAGACCGCAAACCTCGAAAATGACAACCACTGTTTGCCGCGTGAAAATGTGTATGTCCCGCAAGCTAAGGAGGCAAATCAGCCTGGTCGGGCGAAGGATTCCTCTTGGCTACAGACGACAACAATGACCTGAGTGGCGCCTCGAAGTACTTGTTGGCTTTATTGCCGAGGTCACTACACAATATATTGTATCATAATTCATGGCAGCCCCCCATCACAAGTTTCGGTTTCTATCCCGTCACATTATGGACTTCACGCATCGGATCTTACTCTCTGCTGATCCGTAACAATATTCGACAACTCAAGGCATCATATCATCGATCACTATTCAATCCATCGTGTCAATCATGGCATCCAGTTCGTCAATGCTGGACGCCGGCGACGTGAGACCGCCAACGTACGACGATACCGTTACAGAGGCAAGAGTGCAGCTCAACTGCGGGGTAACGCCGAGACTATTTCTGGACAAAACGACCATTTTTGCCAACACATCCCAGCCTCGCGCACTTTACGAGCTGAGCAATATTGTCACAGAGGCAAAGTCGACCATCTACGGAGTTCAGAAGGTCGTATACAGAGTCAGCCCGGCACCCGGCAGCGACAAGATCAGGACAAGACTGGACCACATCTACGACTTCACTCATGATCTCTCGAGAGCAATTGAAAGCTACAACATGCAGTCAAGCGACTTTGCCATCCTCAAAGGCCAGATGAACTCGAAAAGAACGTACAAGGAGGTTTTCTTGCAGCCCAGTGTGGCCGGGTGGAAGGTCAAGGATCATTTCAAGGTCGGCAATAGCGCGGCGCATCAACTGAAGCACGAGAACGAGATCCACTGGAAGAACATGCAGGGCGAGGTCGTTGCGGTCGAGACGCTGCCCAAGCGAGACAAGCAAAAGAAGTTGCTCAACATGCCTCAGCTGGACATCAAGGTCCCGATGGAAGACAAAGAATTGGACCTGCTGGTGACCAGCTGGATGGCCAGGCTCTGGCGACAATCGGCTGACGAAACCAAAGAGCCAATGACGTGGAAAGACTGTAGGTCACATGCCATGAGCTCTGTAACACTGAAAAGGCGAACTGTCGTGCTGACTATTCCTAGTCAAAGAAATTTCAAAGATTGCGCTCAACCAGACGAAGCCAGGCTTCTGGCTAAGTCAAAGCACCCACTTTCCGATCACCCCCACATTGCGATCATGCATCTCCACCCCCAGCCACCTACCAACCCCTTCATATATACTATCACCACTTTTACAGTCTTTATCCAAATAACTTCATTTTTTCACTATCTATTCTTTATTACCCTATGGTTGAATATACCGAATCTGAGATTGCTCAGGCAATAGATGCTGTTGCTGCTGGCAGCAGTATACGCCAGGCAGCTAGGATCTATGGCATCCCCTTCACCACACTCCAGAACCGTCTATCTGGCACCCAAAGGAGAGATGCTGCCTTTGAGGATCTCCAGCGACTATCAGCTGCCCAGGAGGCCAGCCTGGCTGCTTGGGTTACCTGCCAGGCAGATCTCGGGCTGCCACCAACCCATCAACAACTAAAGGACTTTGCCCATCGCATCCTCCAAGCCATGGGGATACCCAGCCTCTAGGCAAGAGGTGGGTAGATGGCTTCATTAGAAGAAACCCATCTATCAAGGTCCAGAGAAGTCGATCTATCGATTCAAGGCGTGTTAATGGAGCATCTACTGAGGTTATCAGGGACTGGTTCAAATATCTCGCCATACCTCGCATCCAGGGCATCAAACCAGCCAACAGATATAATATGGATGAGACTGGCATCCTTGAAGGCAAAGGAGATAATGGGCTGGTGCTGGGCAGGGCTGCAACAAAGTCAGTGAGGAAGAAGCAGCCTGGATCACGAGCCTGGGTATCCATCATTGAGTGTATATCTGCTGAAGGCATTCCCATCCATCCCTTAGTTATATATAAGGGTAAGACAGTCCAGCAGCAGTGGTTTCCTCTGGATCTAGGCCCATATAATGGATGGGAGTTTACAGCAACAGAGAATGGATGGACTACGGATATCACTGCTGTTGAATGGCTGCAGAGAGTCTTCCTACCTCAGACTAAGCCCTCTCAACCTAATCAGGCCAGACTGCTTATCCTTGATGGGCATGGGAGCCATACAACGACGGATTTTATGTGGTTATGCTATACCAACAACGTCCATCTATTATTCTTACCGCCACATACCTCCCATGTCCTTCAGCCACTTGATCAAGCAGTCTTTAGTCCTGTAAAGGCAGCCTATCGCAAGGAGCTTGGATACCTTACCCAGTGGAACGATTCAACTATCATCGGCAAGAGGAACTTCATATCATGTTATCAGAAGGCTCGTACTGCTGGATTAACTATAAGCAATATAAGAAGTGGCTGGAAATCTACTGGGTTATGGCCTGTTGCTCTTGCGAAGCCTCTAATGAGCTCCCATCTGCTGCCAGATAAAACAGCACCATCAACACCACTTAACAAGGCTATAAAAGGTGGCCATAGTGGCCAGGATGCCCAGGATATAGAGGGAAGGGCATCTGCTATATGCAGTAGGCAGTGGTCAACGCCTAGGAAAAGGAAGGAGTTGGATGATCAACTGCGATTATTCACCCAGCTGGATCAAACTATCGCCACACAACGCCAGCTCTTCAGAAAGGTGAAAAAGGCTTCCAAGAGCAAGCCTTCAAGTTGGCTGCCGCTGAGCACCAAATACAGCTCCTCCAGGCTAGAGTTAATAATGCTGCTGCTAGGAAGAGGAGGGCTGTTCAACTGGATCCAAACACGAAGTTCGCGACGATCAACGAGGTGCGACAAGCCCAGATTGAGGCTGGCGATGCTGAAAGTGGGCTAGATGAATCCGCCGCATCTGATTTACCTAGTGAGGCCGAAAGCTGCATTATCGTAGCATCTAGATAATGTTGGTAGTTAATTAAAAAGGTGGTGTTGATCATGATGGCGATGTTTTTGGGTGATCGCAATGTGGGGGTGATCGGAAAGTGGGTGCTTTGACTTACTGCGTTGATAGTCCTGTAATGTAAGACTTTTACGACGCAAATGATAGACCCTTGTGTGTTTTTACATATAGCGATTCAGAATATAGATAGAGATACCTGGGAAACATGCTTTAGTATATTAGATATTAACCATACATTTCCTGCAATGAAACAGGGAGACTCACAGGCACAGGAGGCTACGAATTATAGTCTCTCCATGGGGTAAAAGCATTATAGGCTGGCTCTTACTGCATGTGCTTCCCGTTCATCTGGCTTTGATCTTACAAGTTAGAGCCAACTCAACTTCTCATATTAGCATCAACAACCTATTGGAACAAGGGGCCCCTATCAACATCATACATATTATAACCGATGGCGATCAGTTATGCAGGGTCTCTGTTTGTATCTGCTACCTACAAAAGAGCTTCTGGGAGTTCCTTCTGCAGCAAGGGATCCCCTCATGTAAATACACTTATTTGCTCTGGTCCCTTGCTTCAAGTCAACTAGTCATCTCAACACTTGCAACTCAAATCCACAGGACTGCAGCCCACAATACCACGAGAGCTGCAATAGATTACAGCAAAGAATGTGTACGAATCCAACAGATGCCGGAGCCTCCCCGTGTCCCTCGATCATGAATCTTTTTGCGTCATCAAAAGTCTCGGTTCATTGGTTAAGGTGAACCTCCTCAAACTTGGTTCCCCTGACGCCGTGCAGCCAACGCTGTACTGCGGAAGGTATGTTGCTTGTTATGCCGGTACTGAGAATCTCTGCCCTGTCGGCTTCCTTATCGGACTCATTCCGATGCTTTCACTGACGGACGACTCGGGTATTACGTCCACCATTACTAATAGCCTTGAGTGACCTGGTGGCTACTTGGTCAAAGAACTTTTGTAGCGCCCATTATAAGCGGCATTTGGATCGCCCAGATCATCGTATAGCTTGGTGCAGACAGCAATGTGCCAGGCCTTGACGTGCTCGCGGCCCACCTCGTCCGGGCTTTCGGGCTCGGGGAAGCTACGCACGAGCTTGACACATGGGAGAGCAGGACGAGCTCATCGACCATGACGAATAACTCGTGCCTGGTGCCGCCGTGGGGCACACGTAGACCATTTCGTGCAGGCCGCACTAGCTGCACGTGATTGAAAGGGGACCATAACAGTCTAGTCCAAGTCATCCGCCTCCCTGCCGCTCGATTAAAACGCCGAGCCCCAAACCATCTTCTCACCCTTACCTATCCAGGCTCCACCCGCCATGCGGAGCCCGGCCCGGACGTCGAGATGTCGGACCGCCAAGTCGGCCGAGTGAAGTCGGGTTGCGAACTCTACTGTGCGATCCAGGCGGTGCTGACGCTGCCAAGTATTGCATCAGTAACTTCAAGCCTTGGTATACAGAGTCAGGTGAGGAAAAGGAAAGATTCAGTTGAATGGTTCATCCCATATCAAATTGTCTTGGCCTGCTACATCCGTCTACTTTGAGAGTCCATAACGAAGTGGCAGTGACTGCCAGCAGTCACGGAGAAAATGACCCAAATGGCCAGCATATGAATGAATGGGTGGCCAGATGCCTCAGATAAATCCTGGCAATACCATTCGTCGGCTTTGATGGATGTCTTTTAAAACCAAAGTAGTTGTTCTGGCGAATAGAAATGTTTGAATTTGTGTAACATTTCATCAAAGTTGCAAATATCTTGGCACTTGGCTTGTTTTTCAAAGAGAGTTCTTTATATGTGATGATTGCAGCCAAGGATTGGTTGGCTGAGTGAATCTGCTTCATGGCACACAACGCACATTGCTCGAAATATAGTGACGGCCATGGCCAACAGTGAAGCTGCACTGCCAATTGCCCCCAGACCTACCACTCACTCGAAAGTGGAATTCAAAATGCGGTAGGGTAGTATGCATCTTGATAAGCGCCGGCCAACTAACGCCTCCGAGTGTCGTCGAGTGGATGTTGCATCTCAAGGATTAACTTTCCCGTGGCAAAACTGTGAGGAGCCTGGAACCTGGCATGGTTTTTCTCCAGCACATAATTTGAGGCACGTGGAACATCTCTGATAAGAGTACCCTTTTTAAATGAAAGCCCAGAGCCTTGGGTCACTGTGGGCGGGAATGTCGGTAGCGGTTCCGTGCAATATCGCTATATTGTCCGGACCATCATCCTCCGTAGATCCACCAAAAGCCACGTCTGACGGCCCTCTTTACCCGTCACCAGCAGCCCATTCGTCCAGACATCAAATCTCAAGCAGAAAGCCGGCTCATGTGTCGCCGTCGTGGCGGTCTTGGCTTCCCATCATCTGGTCAGTTGCAGGCGTCCCGCCCCTCGCAAGAGGACCTCCGCAACAAAGAGGGCGACTCGTGATAACCAATCCCCACGAAACGGCAGGATGGTGAGCCCCTATATATAATACCATCTCAACCCTATCTGACTCCCTTCGGATGTTTCCAATGAAGCCGAGCGCATTTGAGCACATATTCATTCTTTCAGTCTCTGCAACCCTCCCAGTCTTTCTCTTTGCCTTTCGAACCCCACTCAAGCTCACGATGAAGGTCCTCCTCCCTCTTCTCACGGCCGGTCTGGCCAGCGCCCACACCATCTTCTCCTCCCTCGAGGTCGGTGGCGTCAACCATGGCGTCGGCGGTGGCATTCGCGTCCCGTCCTACAACGGCCCCATCGAGAACGTGCAGTCCGATTCGCTCGCCTGCAACGGAGCCCCCAACTCCCTGACTCCCTCCTCCAAGATCATCACCGTCCAGGCCGGCCAGACCGTTACCGCTATCTGGCGCTACATGCTCAGCAGCACCGGCTCCGGCCCTGCTGACGTAATGGACAGCTCCCACAAGGGCCCAACCATCGCGTACTTGAAGAAGGTCAACAACGCTGCTTCCGACAGCGGTGTCGGGTAAGTCTATTGCCAATAGCTATATTAATTCAAGCACTAATAGCCTCAAAAAGAGGAGGCTGGTTCAAAATACAACAAGATGGTTACAGCAACGGCGTTTGGGGTACTGAGAAGGTCATCAATGGCCAGGGCCGCCACAGCATCAAGATCCCCGAGTGCATCGCACCCGGCCAGTACCTCCTCCGTGCGGAGATGATCGCCCTTCACGCCGCCGGCAGCTACCCCGGTGCCCAGTTCTACATGGAGTGTGCCCAGATCAACGTCGTTGGTGGCACTGGTTCCAAGACTCCTTCCACTGTCAGCTTTCCTGGTGCCTACAAGGGAACCGACCCGGGCGTCGCCATCAGCATTGTAAGCTATCTCTTACAGCCCTCATGTTTAACTGCTTGACATGGCTAACCTTTTTTTTTCTCTCTTAGTACTGGCCTCCTATCACCAGCTACACCGTCCCCGGACCTGCTGTGTTTACCTGCTAGACGCTTGATGATTAGGAAACGATCAATAGGGGAGGAACTAGAGCACTCGTCTCGAGAGCATCCAGTCTTTAGAAACCAATTTGCTTCTTTGTTGGGAGACCCGTTGCGTAAAAATATTCGTGTAAATAGTTATCAGACGTTAAATAAACTCTGCGCCTAAAGGCTCGCGCAGTACATGAATTAAACGGGGCCGTTTCGTGAAACCAAACAGCCATCTAAAAGAATCAAACGTACATTTCTGTTGCCGAGCGTATTATGCCTCGGAAATTCAGAACACCTTCAATTACCACATAAACATCATGCGTAGGAGCCATCAACAGTGGCACGGCATGAAGTGCCTCCGCCATGCGAAGTTGGAACTTTAGAAGTGGGCTTCCATCACAACAGCCCAGAGTCATAACATATGGACTGCGTCTCCAGCCTCGCTTCGGTTGCTCTGGAACTGCAACATCTTACCTTCTACTAATTATTAATCCATTCGCCAACTTGCCCACTTGCCAGCCCATCCCTCCGTTAACTTCCTACCCACCAACACAACAAATTTAATCAGAAACAACTGGCATACAGCACAAAGCTTTGGGTTTGCAGGTATTACGGAGTGCCTGCCACAGCTGGTTAAGAACAAAAAATCCGACACCTGTCGGTTTTTCTTTTTATTCTTTTCCCAACCCGCGTGCTCACACCTTCTCCTTCTCAATCTCCTCTTTCACACCCACCTAGCAACCTCGCAATCAAGTTGGCAGACACCGACGACCTAGACAACCTCACTCGTAGGTCCTCACTTTAATGCATTACTGACACACCTATGACTTACCGACTGGCGTAGGTATTTTCGAGTGGCGACACAGTCATGCCTGGAGCTTACACTATGCCGGCAAGCACGAAGAGGCTGAAGCAGAGGCTGCCAAGCTTCTGAGCCGGCCTCGGCTGAGCGATCTCCACCGAGCCAGCATGCATCAGATTATGTCCAACGGACCCCAGAATTATGTCGAGCACGGCGAAGAGGCCGTTCGACTCTTCACTAAAGTTCGAGACACCTTCAAATTTTCCCCCAGATCAGAAGGCCGGCATTCAGAAGCTGCTGGACGATGCCCAGGAGTCTCTGCGCGTGGCTCGGCACGACAAGAGCGTCACAGACCGCAAAGTTTCCAAACTTCGGTTAGTTCCCTTCTTCCTCCCTCCCTCTAATGGGTCACAACTGACTGAGTGTCACTAGGGATTCTGGTATGACCGACAAGGATATCCACGGTGCCCAGACGAGAGAACGTCAGGAATACGAGCTTCGACAACAGCAAGAAGCCGTCGGCGAGGGCAGCAGCCTCGGCCAGGAATCTCAGGATGACAAATCTCAGGATGACAAGGCGGATATGGAGGTAGATACCGACAACGACAAGAACCTCCCGAAGGCTGCCTTCAACAAGAGACTTCACCGGGCCATGTCCGAGACTGCTCAACCAAGCCATACTATTCACTCAAGTCATACTCATCCAGCCACCGCAGCCGATAGCCAGACGTCTGGTGCAGTCGAATCTCGGTGGGCTACACTGACTGATTACGACCCTCTGCCTTCCTTTGAATTCTCGGGCAACAACAAATGATTAGTTGCAGCTCAGGTCAGGATGGCAAGGCGGATATTTGGATAACAAGGCAGATGTAGACAATAGCACTTCAGATGTTGCCTTCAACGAGATACTTCATCAACCAATGGCCGAAGCTGCTCCACAAAACCAGAGTGACGCAGCCACAGCTACTTTGCATGTGTCTTGTGCAGGCATCTATCCATTAGAACAAGGCCTTGAACCAAAATGGATTCCTCAGCTTACTTGCAAACAAAGAGTTCTGCCTAGTCTCCAAGGCATTTACTTGTACTGTTGTTCCCTCTTTCAGGGTTTCTGCCGTTGTTTTTTCTTTTCTTCCGTGCTTCTCTCATTTATTGCCATGGTCCGTATGACCGTATACCTCACCTTCATCTCACTCAACTTCCGCACCACCCTTTCCTGCTTTCCCACACAAGCACATTTTAACATCGTCGACCCTGCCTGCAAACGGAGTTCTACAGAGAAATCTTCTTGATTTCTCACTTAACATTACCTTCATCCCGAACACTTTCTCCACGAACCCTTCCGCGCATCTGGTATCATCATGGGTCCCAAACACTGCAAAGGAGCAAAAGCTACAGGTGGCGATCGTGCTTCCTCACCCGAGCGTTCTCCCGCACGTACAGATGGACACAAATAGGCTTCGGCTTAGCGTCTTAGCAGGCAATTCCTCCACTGCTCTCGAAGCGAGTAGTGGTATTTCGCGAATTGTGATTTCAGCACGACTTCTATTTGAACCTTTCACCAGACGATTCCTTGTCATTTATAGATTTGCTAAATGTTTTACAGATAGACTCTTGCGCCTGGGACTCAAGCTGCGCAGCTGAGATCCGCGGCGGCAGAAGGTACGCGTCGGGATACCAAGCCCGCTTGAACCTGCATGCGGCCGCATCTGGACCTGCCCCCGAGGCCATCAAAGACGAACATGAAGCGCCCATTGCGAATACAGAGGGTCACACAAGCAAGAGTGAAGATGAAGCAGAGCAGTATCCCATCGGATCACCCGCGCACAAGCGTCAGCGAGTCGTACCTCCCTCTCCCAAATATGGTTCCCGAGACGAGGGATCCGCATCGGACCGATCTTTGCATTCACAGCTTCCAAAGACGCCAAAGAGGGAAGAAAAATGCTCTCCTATCAATGATCCCACTTGCAGACGATGTATCGGACATTTACAGCGCCGCCCCTCCAACTTCTCCCAAGCGACCCGAGGTCACGTCGCCATTTCCTGTTCGCAAGAGAAATCATGCCACGGGATGTCTATCTGACGATGAAAGGGCTAGGCTGTATTCTGGACAGCCCCTTTCACCTCTTCTCACCAAGCCTTCTGCAAGAATATGGAACAGCTTCGACACGTTCAGATATAATGACACAATGCCAAGCGATTGGTATTGGGTAACGCCATCGCCCTTGCTGCAGAGCGATTGTGTCGCATGGCGCTGTGGTGTAACCGATACTGGGAAACATGCAAAACACCCAGCACAATTTACCTCGAGTGTGTATTCCAAGTTTGCATCGTCAGATGCATCCTGGACCCCAAGAATGCCGGTTTCGAACAGAAGCAGAGCCTCAAGTCAGAGTATACCAAGCTTCTGGAACTTCCGATTGGTGTTACCATACACAATGCGCTAACAATGGCTATCGCACACAAGATCCATGGCCAGGGGATGCGGACCGCATGGCCTCTGGAAAGCCACACGACTTCAAGAACGAATCGACAACAACCACGCCAATAACATCAGCATCGAATCCCGAACAGAGAATTATCTCAAAATGGACTTCCCTGAATCGACCTATGAAACCCTCAAGGGGCTTGTCACCAATGTAAAGATCCCCTCTGATCTTTACAACAAGGCTTGAAGGCCGATCCGGAACAACACCCAGAGGACTACGAAGGCCTCGATTTGGATGATGATTTGGAAGCTACGCTATACGCGGAGGATTATGAAGACGAGGAAGGTGATGTGAAGGATGAGGATGCCTCGACGTAGAGAAACATTCATCCCGGAGCGCACTCATCGTTTTCTCATGCCGAAGGCCTACCAAGACCGCTTGCCCTCATGTCAAGGGAACGCAAGATTCCATGGCCTCGCATTCAACCTGCTGGCCGGCGGACTCGAATACGTGGTTCCAACCCACGTACATGTACAGTAACGCTCCGTAGACACAAAAGTTTTGCGTTCTGGAAGCCATACAACCAGTGTTGATACGTTGTGCTTCGCTGGACCAATTAACATGATGTATCTGCCGCTTTTGCCCTTCTCCCTCTTCCCCTTACTACTGCTCCTTCGATAGGTGGTGTCGCGAAGAGGGGTGGCTTCGTGTGGCTAGTGCCAGCCGTGATCGCCACAGATGTGGCTCACCAGACGCATATACCTCTCCATGCGTGTATTTCTACCCGGCATCTTCTCGCATTTAGGTAGATTCTAGACTACTTCCCATCCTTTTCTCCACGGAAGCTGCTGCTCATCACAGATAAATACCTACGTAGCTTGGACGCTGAAGAATCCGCGGGGGGAAAGGCGGGGTGTGGGGGGAAAAGGGGGGGTGGGGGGAGGGGCTCTGGTGAACCCCCCGGAGCAGAGTGGCTGGCGGGCGAGAGGCGGTCAGGCGGTTTTCTTTGATTTTCATGTGTGTTGCTGCTGATTACCAGGGGCACCGCCCATCCTCCTGCAGGCAATGTCGAGCCTTGCCTGCGCCGCCGCACTTCTCACTTACGGGTAATCCTGGGGTCTGTTGGCAGGAAGCTGATGCATGTTGGCTCGGTGGAGATCGCTGAGCTGAGGCTCACTTAGAAGCTTAACAGCCTCTTCTTCGGCCTCTTCATGCTTGCCAGCCGGCATAGGTAGTATAAACTCCAGGTATTACTGTGTCGCCACTCAAAAGCACAAAAAAAAAAAAAAAAAAGAAAGAAAGAAAGAAAGAAAAGACAGAAAAACCCAAGAGCTATCACTTGACCTTTTGAGTTGTGGTAAACCTGGTCGGAATTTTACTTCTTAACCCGCTGTGGCAGGCACTACGTGGCGAGAAAAGGTGACGGCCTTGATAGGAAGACAAGCGAAAACCACACCAACTAAAACAATATATACATAGGTAGAAAGGTCAAGTTATCCTAAGACTTAAGTAGAGAAGATAGAATAGACAGGTGTTAGATTAACAGAAATATAGGGCAAATAGAAGGAAGAGATAAGTGTGTGTGTGTGTGTGTGTGTGTGTGTATTAGAAGTAAAGTTGTTGATGTTCTGCTGATAGTGGTGATGTCCCCCTTTATATCTTCAAAACTAGACCTTCTGGCCGTTCTGGCTGCTGCCAGTTGACCTTGTCCCATCTCACTAGTATTACCTGCAAATGCAAAACTTTGTGCTGTACGTCAGTTGTTGCTGACTACCTAAATTAGTGAACCCTGGGTTCACAGGCGCTCAGCCAGGCTCCAAGGGCAAGAGAGCCATTATTGTTATCAAGACCATGCAACTTGTGGCATAACCTTACATGGGACATTATAGTAGAATTATACAATTTCCCTAGATGGCCTCCAACAATCCACGTTCGGAACGACACTCGGAAAAGCGCATTCGCCACTGAAAGAGCGTTGAGGATATACGTTTCTACTCGGACAGCGTGCGTGCTGCCTCGTTGGTGCAGCTGATTCAGCCCCTGTCACACACTCTGAGGCCATCGGGCCTCACTTTGTGGAGTAAGGGCTACATCAGGAACATCTGGGATCCTCTCGGCGACGATTCTGTCGCATTATTGAAGAAGATTGTCGGCTTGACGTCGCTCGAGGTCCTCCGCTTCGACACTGTCAGATGATTTTCCGAAGCAAGGATTCTCGGTAACCTATCTATCACGTATCGATCCATATCCTAGGATCCAAAACGGCGCTTGATTGTACGTTTATCTTCAATGAAGACGCACGTAAGATTAAGCCCCGTAAATATATCGACGTGAATCTTGTTTCATAGATAAATGAGAACCAAAGAAAAGGAACACAAAAAGACTCTAGTGGGCAATTTCCCTGATAGGCCACAGCCCTCGTAGTCCAACACTACAAAGCTCGCTAGATCGGTTTTAATCCAGACCCGCGCCCGACCGTAGCTTGAACCGCGCGTTCAGAGCCGGTTTAATCATAATAAGAGTGGTCCTCTGGTTGTCCAGCCAGTCGTCTTGGCCCGGCAGTACCTCGATGTCGAAGCGGTGCATGATGCGGCTGATGATAACGCGCATCTCCGCATATGCCAGGTTCTTGCCAATACAGTCGCGGGAGCCGACGCTGAACGGCTTCATAACCTCCCTCTTATCGTGTGCGAAACGCGGGGTATAGCGCGGGTGTTTGGGGCTCAGCCACTGCGAGCAAAGTAAAGAACGTGACTGCGTCAGCCGTGATCCACATGGAAAAAGAGGAAAAGCAAGGCACATGATCTCGGAAGAAGGGCTGCTCCGATTGCAAAGACGGCCAAAAGTCGGTACAGGGAGGAGGGCTTGCTTACGCGCTCAGGATGGAACGAATCCGGGTCTGTGAAGTTTTGCGGGTTCCGATAGGTTGCGCGCGAGTAAACGTGGATAAGTGTCTGGACATTTCCTAAGTCAGCTTAACAGATCGAACTCTTATAAACGAAGAGAGAGAAGGAGCTGAATCTTTATCCAAAACAGCGTGCGGTGGGTTGGGAAGTAGGGCGGAAGGTATTGATACGTACGCCGCGCGGGAACCAGTGCCCTTCGACCATAGCGCCGGGGCTGACACGTGGGGTCAACGTCGCGGCGGGGGGGTACATCCTCATGGTCTCTTCGATGGTAGCGATCAGGTACTCGAGATGGGAAGTGTTCGTGATGTTGATGTCGGCCTCGTCGACAAAGGCGGCGCGGATCTCCTCCTGGAGGGCTTGCTGCTTGTCGGGGTTCCGCCCCATGAAGTACACAAAGCCCGACAGGGCCGTGGCCGTTGTCTCGCTGCCGGCGATGACCAGAACCGAGGACAAGCTCTCGACCTCGCTCTCGCTGAGAACCTTTTCGCCGTTCTTGCCCTCGCGGAGCATGTAGGTTGCGAAATCGCGGCGTCCGTCCTTGGGTTCGGCACCCATAGCCATGCGTGCCTTTGCCTTGAGCCGCCCCAACCTGAAGTTCGCTTCTCCAGCTTCCAACGCCACAGCGAGCTCTTTCGTTCCCAGGAACATCATCAATGGCGCCTTCAGCAGAGGAAATTTCCTCAGAAACCGACCGTAAGCAGAGCCTATTACACCACGGAAGGCATTCCGCACAAAATTGGTATCGCCGTCAAGGCTGTGGAAGCAATCGGCAAAGCACAGGTCCCCGATAACATCGAAGGTGGCGTAGTTGAGCCAGTCAACGACATTGACCGCCTCGCCTTTCTTGGCTCGTGCCGTGATCTCATAAATAAGCTGGTCGATGTACTTCGTTATGATGTGCTCTTGTTCGTGGAGCGCTGCAACGCTGAATGCGTGATTCAGCTGGCGGCGTTGGCGTCGGTGATCTTCCCGATTTGCTCCTAGCAGGGCCATGTGGTCGGTGGGCAACAGGAAGCCGCGTTGTTTTCCGAACTCGTCGTCCGCGCTGGTACTGCGGACTGAATGAATCTGGGACCAGGCGATGCTCCCCTCTACGATAACTCGGTCGGGGCCGACGCGAACAATGGGCCCATACTTGCGATGCAGGTCCACGGCGTAATAGGACATGTCGAGACTGATGAATGCCCGCCACTGATTGAATACATCGGAGGCTGCCAAGTACTTTGGACCGGGAATCTTGGCCAGGGGATGAAACCATAGGCGGTAAACAACGGTGCCAAATCCGTATGCAGCAAGCTGTCAAGCAATTAGACTAGTTAGATGGTTCGACTATCCATCGTGACTGCATGCGAAGATGGATTGCATTGCAACCTACCGAGATGACAAAGGCGGTAATAACAACAACGGTGTTGTGATAGCCGCCTTTGGTGGCAGCTGGTTGTAAGATGAACATTGTAACGAAAGTCTTTGGTTGGGTTCTATATGACGGCCATTGACATCAAAATGTAGATGTGAGAATGATGAATGAGAGCAGAGAGGCCGTAATGCAAGTGTATTTATTTATACCTACCTTCTCTCTGCTGTACTATTCCCGGACTCCTTTTCCGTGCCGGAGATAATACGTTTTGTAGTAAAGCCGTTCCAGCGGAGCCCTGGTGCGTGACCGGAGGTCCTTTGGGAGCCGAACCCAGACATTAGACGCTTGTTCGAAACCAGGACTCCACCTAACTTGCTGAAGCTCCTTCTTAATATTCATCAACAACATTGGACAGGTCAAGCTTTACAGAAAAGCCAACAGCTGTATATTCGAGATATAAGCTGGTGTTGTAAGTGATCTATGTGTTTTGGAACCTCACTTGAAGTTAAAAAGGTCCATAAGATAAGCAGACATTGGTTTGTGCATATATTTTGTGGCTAACGGTACGGCTGGGGCTTGGCGGCTCCTCAGCCACAAGACGGGAATCGGAGCCTATGACTGGTTCGTTCCCCACGTGACACCTAAGTTCGACACCTAAGGTACAGACAGATATCTGTACGATGCACGTGCATGGTCGAATCCGTGGTACGTAGCTCCTCCCCCTCCATGAGTCCATTGAAGATACCTCCGTACGTACCGGTACCCGGAGAACGTGCATACAGCCAGTATTGCGCCGTTGACATGGACGGAAAGAGTCAGTCATAATAGCGGGGCACAATTCCTGGGCGCAGCACACAGTGACAGTATGTAGGTACACCAAGGACAGCGCAAAAGAATAACGAATGGCAGGTACCCAAATGAGCGACCCCGCCAACAAAGCAAAACCTGCCCCTCCATTGGGAATTTTTTAAACCCCGCGACTTTCCCTCTCGACTGTTTTTGTGAGACTATCGCAGACCGACGTTGCGATCGCAGCAACCCATACTTTGGACAATTCGTTGCTTCGTTGCTATACACCCACACGCTCTACTCTTCTCTACTCTACTCTACTCTACGAGACGCCATGTCGACTATTGACATCGTTCTCGGCGCCCAGTGGGGGTAAGCTGCCAAATCTTCCCCTGGCCCGACCTCCTTTGCCTTTGCTTACCCCTCCTTGCCTTTGCTCTACCTCGACGCAATTTGGTTTCGTTTCTTTTTTCGTCTCTAAGCCTCTTCTCACGTCATGCTCCAAACATCTGCCTTCTCCTCGCATTGTTACCCCCCAAATGTACCCCAGCTAGCAGGGCGGCTGCGTCGACAAACGGCCCCCGAGGTATATATATGCATCTGGTCCTCGTGTGTGTGCGTGTGTATACCGACGGATGTCGCGTCTTGACGAAGCCTTTACCCTGCCGCTGCGCCAATCGCGACGGCATCAACGAACTAACATATTGCGCAACAACAGTGATGAGGGCAAGGGAAAGCTGGTTGATGTGTAAGCTCTCCCTCGCGCCCTCGGCCTCGCCCCAGTGATCCTCTAACCTCCCCCGGATACAGCCTTGGACAAGACGCGCAGATTTGCGCCAGAGCTCAGGTTGGGACCGCGGCACCTTCTGGTTAATCAATGGCATGCTGATGGCCCTAGGGCGGACACAATGGTAGGAGTCACTCCAACTCCTCATGGCCAATCCGAGGATAAGGCATTCTAACCCGACTGCTTCCAGCCGGTCATACTGTCATCGTCGATGGTGTCAGCTACGACTTTCGTAAGTCACGACCTTGCTTTTCTCTCGATGCGTCGCTTCACTACCTCTCTCTCCCTTCTTCTCCTGATGCTGACCTGTTCTGCCCCTCCAGACCTCCTTCCTTCCGGTCTCCTGCACCAAAAGTGCATAAGCCTTATCGGTTCCGGCGCCGTCGTCCACGTCCCGACCTTTTTCAAGGAGATGGCTGACCTCGAGGCCAAGGGCCTCAAGAACATCCGAGAGCGCCTCCTGGTGTCCGACCGATGTCACATCATCACCGACTGCCACATCCAGGTCGATGGGCTCGAGGAGCAGGAGCTGGGCGGCAACAGCATCGGCACCACCAAGCGCGGTATCGGCCCAACCTACAGCACCATGGCCGCCCGCAACGGCATCACCATCAGCGAGATGTTCGACGAGGATCTCTTTGAGCGCAAGCTCCGTCTGCTCGTCCAGGGTTTCAAGAAGCGCTTCGGCGACCTCCTCGTCTACGACGTCGAGGATGAGATCAAGCGCTTCAAGCAGTACAGGGAAGACCTGCGCGTACGCCAGCCCCCACCCAATGCATGCCGACCGGACTTGTCGCTAATATGGATCTGCAGACCTTTGTTGTCGACGCTGTCCCCATCATCGCCGATGCCCAGAAGAACGGCAACAAGATCCTCGTCGAGGGTGCCCAGGCTGTCATGCTTGACCTGAGTACGTGGTCATGATACTCCGGACCCGCACGCGTACGCCCTGCTGACCTGCATCAGACTTTGGAACTTACCCTTACGTCACGTCGTCCAACACTGGTCTCGGAGGTGTTTTCACCGGTGTAAGTCTCGTGCCCGCCCAGGAGTGCTAGCGGACATGCTTCTGACCTTGGTAACCAGCTCGGCCTCAACCCCAAGAAGATCAACAACATCGTCGGTGTTGTCAAGAGTTACACGACCCGAGTCGGCGGCGGTGGCTTCCCCACGGAGCTGCTCGACGAGACGGGCGAGAAGCTCCAGAAGATCGGCCACGAGATCGGCGTCTCTACCGGCCGTTCCCGCCGGTGCGGCTGGCTCGACCTGGTCGTCGTCAAGTACTCGACGGACCTGAACCACTACACGGCGCTGAACCTCACCAAGCTCGACATCCTCGACAGCTTCCCAACCCTCAAGGTCGCTGTCGGCTACAAGAACAAGCAGACGGGCGAGACCTTCGCCTCCTTCCCCGCCGACCTCAAGGCCCTCGAGGAGGCCGAGGTCGTCTACGAGGAGCTCGAGGGCTGGAACACCCCCACGACGGGCTGCAAGACGTACTACGACCTGCCTAAGCAGGCCCGCGCGTACATTGAGTTCATTGAGAAGTTTGTCGGCGTCAAGGTTGTCTGGATCGGCACTGGCCCCAAGAGAGAGGACCTCATCTTCCGGGGATACTAAGGAGTTACGGAATCTATTGATTTGAGAGGAGAGTGACCGCAGGTCATAGAAAAGCACCGAGACATCGGGCCTCCGCGAGGTTGTTGATAGAGTTTTGATCTAAACCACAGAAACAATAGACCACATACAAGACCATGAACCGCACCGCGCCCATGAGTAAAACCCATCCAAAGTCGCCGTGGCGGAATTATGCTATGTTAAGTCATGAAGCTGGATTGTATATGGTCTGATACTTACTTCGCAGCGCCCCCTCCCCCCCCCCAAACATCGTCATCGTGAGGTCGGATGTGATTCTTTACTAATAGATACTCCACGAATCGGAAATCCGGGGCATTGTATTGGAGACTTGACCAGCGGGGCCGATTTCCTTGGCCCTGCAGCCAAATCCCCGAAATCGGGAGGTTGGCTGAGGCATTTTAGATAACTGGTAATTAGGGTCCGCCGGCCGGAAGCCGCCGAGCGATTAGACTAGATAGCAAAAATTTTTTCCAAAATCGGCTCCAACCCCCAAAGGGACGCGCGTCATTGGTCAACTTTGTACGCTCACAGACAGCCTCTCCCTTCAGACCAAAGCAGCATCCGAGAGCCCTCGTCCAACATCCTAGGAACATGAATCGCAAAGCCGCCATGTGCTTCACACAGACGGGCACCTCAGGTGTTCTGAATTGTCTGGCCGGTTGGCCCAATGGCAAGGCGTCTGACTACGATATATCGTGGAATCAGGAGATTGTGGGTTCGACCCCCATGCTGGTCAAAATCTTTTTGGCCGATTCCGCGCCACTTTATCAATCATGGTACCAGACGAACGACTTGCGCTTTTTCCTTCCCTCCATTCTTGGTTTTTGGATTCACCTAGCATTTTGTTCCAACGTCTTCTCCATCGTGCTAGTGTAATCAAGGTCGGTTTATATGATGAGACAAAGACTCTATTCGGCTTTACGGGAGTCTAGACTTCTTTCATCTCCATATAATGCATGCTCCAGTCACTCTTAGTTCATGCTGCCAGTGACACATTACAGTTTATGCTTTTTTTTTTGCTCGTCTATATACGTCATGAATCTTACTTGAATATTCTGAGTTGACAGACAACTACCCCGTCATCACCCGGTAGACGGGGTACTCGTCGCCCACGCTCACGGGGAGGATGTTGAACGTGGCATACGAGTCGATGCCCTCCGGCTCGAGCGTCACGAACGCGTGCGCTGCGTTCTTCTGCCTGGTGCTGACCCAGAACCCGCCGGCGGAGATGCGGACCTCCTTGCGCACCGTCTCCGTCGTCACCGCCGTCCGCGCCACGCCCTCGTACTTGGCGCCCCCCGCGACAGCGGCGCCGGTGACGTTGAACGCCTCGACCTCGCCGCGGAAGTCGGCCCGCAGCTCCCGCACGTCGACGCCGGTCACGCGCAGGCGCTCGGCGACGTCGGCCCACGCGCGCGAGAAGACGTAGGCCTCAGGCCTGGCCCGGGTCAGGTTCGCGACGACGGGCGTCGTGTTGAGGAACCGCACCGGCACGTCCACCAGCGCGCCCGTCACCGCCTCGATGAACTGCCACGAGACGTCGGTCGGCCGCGCCGACTCGGTGATGACGATGTCGTCGGTTGCCCCGATGAACTTGGCCCGCGCGCCCTCGACCGTCGCGTACACCTCGTCGGCCCGGTCCGCCGCCGTCTGCACGATCGCCTCGACCATGGTCAGCCCCGCCGCGACGCGGCGCTGCCAGTGCTGGTCCGCCAGCCCGATGCCGCGCGTTTCGGTGAGGAACACGACGGCCTGGCCGAGCGCGACGGCGCTGTCGCCGATCTTGGCGTCGCCCGTCGTCTCCTCCAGGACCACGTCGTCGGTGCCCGCGGACCCGGTGACGTACGGGCTCCAACGCAGGCCGCGGCGCTCCAGGGCGGCGGCGACGGCGTTGGCGAAAACGGACTCGGACAGTTCGCGGATGTCCCGATGGATGTTTGCGTTCTTCATGGCGGAGAACTGGCCGTCCTGCGCCTCGACCCACTGCCCGTCGGCGCCGAGAGGGCCCGTCGGGCTGTACTCGTGGCAGTCGACGCCCACGTGGGGCGCGAAGCCCGTGACGAGCCTCTTGATGTCGCGGGTCTGCTGCCGCGCGAGCTTGGTGTGGTCGCGGTTCGGGTCGTAGTTGGTCGCGAGGTAGCGCTGGAAGTACGCCACGCCGTCCGGGTTGTACCGCGGCAGCATCATGATGTCGACCCTGCCGAGCACCGAGGCCGCCCACGTGGCGTTGGCGTCGAGCTTGCCCAGGAGCGCGAGGAGCGCCTGGTCGCCAGCCGGCTCGTTGCCGTGGACGCCGCCCTGCATCCAGACGCGCACCTTGCCGCCCGGCACGCTGGCGTTGGCGCGGGACTCGAGCCCCCCGCCGCCGGGGGCGCGCTCGGAGGTGGACAGGTAGACGTACGGGATGGACCGGCCCTCCTCAGACCGAAAATCGGGGCTGTGGTAGGTCATCCACTCGTTGCGCGCGGCGAGGGTGCGGAGGAAGTAGTCTGGCGTGGTTTTGTCAGTCGACCACCAGGTCGAGGACGTACTGGGAGGTTGGGGGATGGCTAGGTGACTTACCGAGGGTCGCCTCGTCTGTTGGGCCGCTGGTGCCGTTGGCGAAGCCGCTGGGCACGCTCTCCGGTTTTTCGAACGCGGGCGATAAGAGCTCGACGCCCTCGACTTTGGGGAAGTTCGCGGCGACGGCCTCGCTGTCGCGGAGGACGCCAGCCTGGTTGCTCGCGTAGGCGAGCTTCGCGGTCGTGAGGCCCGCGCGAAGCAGGCCCAGGGCTGCTACCTCCTGGAAGCGCATTGTCGCGATGGCTACTGGCTTGGCTGTTGACGGGGCCCTGGCTCTGGTAGTTTAGTGGGCTCGTCGGGTTCGAGAGAGGGATAGAGACAGAGGGAGGGAGGGAGTCGGTCAGGAAAGCTCAACAAGCTCGCCCGGGTCGGGCTTCTGACGTATTTCAACGTCCTCGGCGGCATACCACGGCCTCCCGCCGAGCGCAACGTCGGTTGCCAAGGCCTCTCTACTCTGGGCCGCCCCCTCATTGTGTGGGGTTGGAGAGGTTGGAGAGCTCTTGGGTCCAAGGATTGGGCTTTGAAAAGTCTGCGACTGTCCATCTGCGGAAGCGCTCGCCAAGAACGTGTTATCTCGCCAAGGCGCAAAAGGTCCAAGGCCGCCAGGCACTCAAGGCATTGTGCTGATTTGACGACATGCCAACAACATTTGCGGAGCTTTGCTTCCAGTTCTGTATTGCCGTGGGAACTTCAGAAGTGCTTGGGTTTTCCTGTGTCCCATTTACGGTAAGGCCATGGATGTATTAAAACTGAATACTTGGCTGTTGCGGTGGGAAGATAGCTGCTTAAGCCAGACTACCTACGGTAATTATGCATTCACACCGGCCTACCTACTTGCTAGACAACGAAGAACGAATGCCTCAACAAGAAGCACCTAACCTCGCTTCCATAATATCACAAATATGCCTCGAACTGGATTTCTCGTTTGAGAAAATATATTAGTCTAAAAGCTTCCCAAAGTCCAACCCGAAGTCATCCCCCAATGCCACAATGGATGTGCGCTTTCCTATCCTCACGCCGCGCCCGGCGACCTTGAAATCACGCGAGCCATTCTTGATACTATCCCCTGTCACAACACCAACACGCAAGGTTCAGAGCAAAGACCGAAGCATCGACCTCAAGGGGATTCCACTCCGCTCCAGGACCCTCATAGGTGCCAGGATTCTCTCGCCACATCTAAAGGCGATGCACCTCTGCTCCAGTGTAGGCTGAGAACAGATCAAAGGTATCAGGTCTTCAGCTACCGTCATTCCCCTGGAACTCGGCGTGCATGACGATACCCTGGAGGCTGATGCTGTGTGATGTGGTTTCGCTGAATCTCACAAGGCCTCAGGCAAGGCTATCGTCATCATTGCCGAGGAGGGCATCGAGATCCAGCTCTGACGGGACGAGACTGCCGAACTTGTTGTCGCAGGTGGCTTTGATAACAGCACCATTTAGGCTGATATTCCAAGACGCCTGACAGGCCATGGCGCTTACTTTTTGCTTCGACAGCAACAGTAAGTACTCAGTTGCGACGATGAGAGAATCAATGCGCCGAGAAACCTACTTTTATCGCCACTAGTCATTAATAAATCAACAGCGCTGTTTTGTTGTTTTCCCTGATCTGTCAATTTTCATGACCATGATGAGTCGTGAAAGCCATGTCGCAAGACGCTCTTCAGAATGGATTAGGGATCCTGCAAATGGGCACCACATACAGCACGGTATGTAAGGGATGTGAGTGATGGAAAGAAGCTCTGGTTGGTTGGCGCGATGTGGACATTGGAATTTCTGTCGGTTTTGCATTAACTCTAATACCCCACTTCCGCACCACCCCCACTTCTGCACCACCCAAAAATCCCGCATTTCTCCTCCTTCATCAACACCACTACCTTTTTCAAACTATTATAACAATTGCTATATATCGCCAAATAACGCCATTTTTTCAGGATACCTTCTTTAACCCATCATGAAGCAATATACTGAAGATGAGCTCCAACGGGCACTTCAAGATATAGATACTACTTGCTCTATCCGCCAGGCAGCTCGTAGATGGGGAATTCCCTATCATACTCTTCGACATCGATTCCACGGCATGCAATCAAAGGATACTGCTTATATTCATATGCAGCGGTTATCCCAGGCCCAAGAGCAATATCTATCTGAATGGGTTCAAATCCAGGATGCCCTAGGCGCTGGCCCTACCCATCAACAACTAAAGGGCCTAGCAGAGCGTATGCTAGGCGATGGGCAGCAGCCCATAGGGAGGAAGTGGATAGGGCGATTCCTGCGGCGAAACCCATCACTTAGGACCAGGCGATCTAGGGCAATAGATGCCCGGCGATGGAAGGCCCATTCTTCCGAGGTTATCCAGGGTTTTTTCCATCTTCTGGTTAATATCCCTGCCATCCAGGGAATCCATCCATCTAACCGATGGAATATGGATGAGACTGGCATTATGGAGGGCAGGGGATCTAATGGGCTAGTGCTGGGCTCTGCAGCATCGCAGCATATCCAGAAAAAGCAGCCAGGATCCCGGGCATGGGTATCTATCATCGAGTGTGTGGCTGCTGATGGGAGGTCCCTATGCCCACTGGTTATATATAAGGGCAAATCAGTCCAGGCCCAGTGGTTCCCATCTAACCTATCTGGATATGAAGGATGGCACTTCACATATACGGATAATGGCTGGACAACTGAGAAGACTGCCCTTGAGTGGCTAAAGAAGGTCTTTATCCCAGGCACTATGCCTAGTGAGCCAGAGGCAGCCAGACTGCTGGTTCTAGATGGGCATTACAGCCATATATCTACTGACTTTATGTGGGAATGCTTCCAGAACAAGATATATCTACTATATCTACCGCCGCACTCCTCTGCTGTCCTCCAGCCACTGGATATATCGGTCTTCAGCCCATTAAAGCACGCCTATCGAAGGGAGGTTGGATATCTAGATGACTGGGTTAGTGATTCAACTGTTGCTGGCAAAAGGGCATTTCTGGCCTGTTATATAAGGGCTAGAGATGCATCTATAACAGCCCAGAACGTTAGAAGTGGCTGGAGGTCAGCTGGACTATGGCCAATATGCATACAGCGACCTCTATCTAACTCGTTAGTAATAAAGGCATCATCCAGCCAGCAGAACAGCCAGCAGACTAACCAGCCTAGCAGCCAGCAGTGGGGTGAATCCGTATCTATCGTCCCATGGTCAACACCTCGTCGATCTGCTGAACTACGGCATCAACTACGCCAGTTAACCCAGCTGGCAGAGGATGGGCTAGATACCCATACTATTCGTCACCTATCTAGAAAGGTGCAAAAGGGGTATGATGAACAGGCATCTAGAAGGGCACTTCTAGAGCAGAAGGTCCACCAGCTGGAGGGCCAGTTGGATGATATACGGCAGCGCAAGAGAAAGAAGGTCCGTCTATCGCCTAACAGCACCTTCGCCACTATTTGGGACATCCAGCGGGCGCAAAGTCCGGATATCGGCGATATGGATAGTCCGGATGAATCCAGTGCATCCGAATTATCTAGCGAGGCCGAAAGTTGCATATGGGTGGGCGGCAGAGGTGGTGAAATAAGTGGTGATAGTGGTGGTGGTGATGGTGATGATGGTGGTGCAGAAGTGGGGGTGGTGCAGAAGTAGGGGGGTTGAGTTATGTGGCGCCGAAACACACTCATGTTACCAGTAATTATAACGTTTAATACTCTTTACCTGTGGTAAAATCTTGGGATTTCATGTTTACAACCCGCTGTTTCTCAGCAACATAAAACCCACCATATCCTAGTCCCGGGTAAGTTGTAAAGTGTAGAAACTATACTCTAAGTAGTAGTTCCTATAGGCACCTTCTATTGTATAACTATTAGTATATCTGGAATAGTACTTTACTACTTATACCTGCTTATTTCTAGTAAGTTACATAGAAGCATCTCTTAAAAGTAGATTAGCCGCATTCTTTTGTCTATATTGTCTCTGCAGCAACGGAATGTGATTTCAGTGTGTGTGTATATATACCTCTCCGCCGTTGGATCATCTACGCAATAGTACTCATCCTCCCTGAGGGCTCTCCTCACCCCCTTGATCGCTACCATGACCGGCGCCATGTGTGACAAACAGTCCCCGCAGACAGGAGGAACTTCGGTGATGCCGTCACTAATGACAACCCCGCATGATGCTAGACTTGAGGTCACAGAATTTTTGAACGTCCTTGTCGGGAAGTAGTGACCTCATTAGACATTCAAGACCCGCCCACCCTTATATATTAGTGCAACTCTCTGTAGAGCAGGCTTACTGGCTGAATGTTGATCATGGTATCATTAGCTCACAGTCGTGTGCACACTCCTGCTAGTAGCTGATTATGACTGGGCCGTGGAATGCAATACGAAGACAAAAGAGAAGCCTATCAAAGACACGTGCATTTCTTTGCGACAGCAACATCCATCCCGCCTCCAACTGTTGTGTTGTGCCCCAGAAGTAGTTCCTAGACACTGGTGGCAGGATTCATTGGTACCTCAATACGGTGTTCCAAAGTGGCCGCATTGCGTGCCAGAACCATGTTCAATTGCCTAAAATTACTCCTGCAAGTGCTTCTGAAGATAGTAATTGAGCCGTGAGCTCGCAAATATAGACGCATGGCCAGTTGCCAGTAGTGATTGGGGTGGCATTTCTAACCATCTCGATAATCAGATAGTTTGTTACACAGATGTTCATCGTCTGTCTGGCTCTCGGTTGGACCACCCCAGAGCCCCAAATCGACATGCGTTTCCAGCGATGTGAACTCTCTACGACTTCTGATAAGCGTATCGAGGCCCCAGAGGGCTAAGAATCTTCAGTTCCCGCGGTTTTACGTAGAAAGGCTCTGTTGCGTCAAAATAGTCGTTGTAATAGTCCTTGGTCATTTGATGCTGAAGGTGGGTTGGCGTTTAGCTAACTTCAGTTAATCGCCTTACTTGTAAAGGTTGCCTTACTTTTAATATCCAATCGACAGGTTCAGACCTTCAACTCTTATTAGGCACATTGAAAAGTCGAGATGGCTCACGGGCTGCGAATCGACATACCATTTCTCAATCCAGATGATCGTGCCCGGAGAGTCGTGCTTCTGATACATCTCGAAATACATAAGCTCGGACTCCCTTTTCATCTTCTCAATTGTCGGCTCCGAGGCCTCCAGAAACCTCGAAACATCCCGGGGGTGGACGTGAACAGTAACTTGGAAGACTGTCGCCATAATGTTACAAAGTATGGAGCGCCAAAGATTTTGGTAATGTTTGAACGGATCAAGTCCTGCTGAGCTGCCATCACGTCAGCAGTCACTGGGCTTGGGGGAGCGCGAAGCTTTATGGTTCGCAACAACGTTCTCCCCGCATGTCCGACTGGCCGAGTCCGGCGGCACCTCAGATGGTGAAACGTCTCATGTCTGACCGACCTTGGTGGCAACCCGTCCTCAACCTCATAACTGTGATCCGCCAGTTATTAGACGCCTACAACTGTCACCATGCTTATCTACATATGCAGGGCACATCAGTCTGACCCGGGCGCATCCGGCCCCGGGAATCAGTCCTGGCCGGCGGGGCTTGTCCTGTGACAGTTCTTCTCCATCATATATCCTCTCTCGACTGAATTCGGAAAGGTTTGGAGAGCCTTCAAAGACCAAGACTCTAGGGGCTTTGGATGAAAGAAAAGGTTCTCGTAGTAGGCAGCTCACCACAGATATGTACCCAAGAGAACATTAGCAGTACGCCGCCGTGTCTCGCTATTGGACTAGGCATTTTGATTTCCAAGAGTACAATCGGAATACCGTCAATTGAAGCTGTACCAGCATATGGGAAAGAAAATGAGGCCAATCCGGTGTCTTGGCGCCAGCGACCCGTTGCTGCATGCTTACCAATGTTTATTAGAGTTACTTGAATATCCTTGCAACGTGGATTTCAGAGACTGATCTTCAGCTGTCGCGACCTGTCACGTAAGCCCCGAAGTGGGCAGACTCGTACGGACCACACCCGGGCGGATGGACGTGCGGCGTATGGACCTGTTTGGGCTCATGTGAGTCTCAGGGTCCGCGAGCGGCGTTCGCCCGTCTTAAGAGTCCGTTCTCCTGAACTATTTTGAGGGGAAGGGTTGTTTGACGCCGTAAAACACACGGGTCAGATACAGTCTCTGCAGCCACCGGGAAGTTGCCTCACAGCCTCACCATCATGCAGCCTACAGAAATCATCGCCATCTTGGCGGGGACTTACCAACTCCTGAATACCTCAGCGTAAGATGCCCTCGATGCTCACAGCAGCCCCTGCCAGGGCTTGCTTTCTTTTTTCTTCTTCTTTGCTCATAAAGCATCTCACAGGACGCGCGACGGCGTACCCGTAGAGGACAGAACGTACGGCTCCAACCCGGTCGGCATCCTTTCATACAGCAAGTCGGGATACATGTCTGCTACCATCACGTCAACGGACCCCGAGGACCGGCCCGCGAACCTGACGTTTCCCTCCCAAGACGGCCAGTCCGATGCCGACTGGGCCGCCGTCGGCAAGCACAGCATCGGGTACGCAGGGCCCGTCTCAATCACCGACGCGGTCGTGGCCACTGCTACTTCAGGTCAGCTGGTCCACGGTCCCCTGACAGTCGCAAACGTCCCTTCCATGGTGGGAAATAGGCAGATACGCAACTATACGACTTTCGAGAACGGAAAGCTGCTCCGTATTTCCTCGCAAAGAGAGGGCGGCAATCGGGGCGAGCTCTGGTGGACGAGGTTGGATTGAGGCTTTGTGCGATATCGGGTCTTTTGTGGGGGAGGTTCATTCATAGCGATGGCATGGCGAGATGTGTTGGCTCAATGTGCTGCATTAGCATCAGAAGATCGATATAGAACTGCACTGAGAGGCCGACAATAGAGACCATGGTTGCAAAGAGCATGCTTATTTTGGAATTGAACCGTGGGGGTCTAAAGTGGACTACTGAAAAGCCTCGTTGGCCAGCTTACCGGCCTCCTGGTTCTCCTCTTGCGGGATGGGCCAGAACATGACTTCCAACCCGCCCTCGTCGCCGTACGTCATGTCGTCCAGCCGCTGGTGCAGCTCCCTCAGCGTCTCAAAGTGCGCGACCCGGCGGCCCCTGGCGTCGGTCCCCTCGTTCTCGATCCAGTCCCCGATCCACAAGGACACGGCGTTGGCCAGGTACTCGGAGCCCGTCGCGATCATGACCCTAGTCAGCGAGGGATCGCGGGCGGCGACCTCGCGGACGGCGTCCAGCGCCCGGGCGAGGGCCTCGATCTCGGCGCGCGCGCCGGTCTGGGGCAGCGCCGGCGCGAGCAGGCCGCTGCGGTTGTGCCGAGACCCAGGGCCGAAGTAGACGCCCCACGAGCCCCGAGCCAAAGGGGTGCCGCTGTCGCGGCAGGCGCCGCTGATGTACAAGACGAGGCTGCCCCTGTCGGGCGCGAGGCCCTTCCTGCTCCAGGAGTACATCTGGAGACCGGAGAGCTGCTTCTTGGGGTCGTACACGACGAGCTCGGAGCGGGGGACCATCCTGTGGGCCTCGCTTGCGCGATGCTCGAATAGGCGGCTTCCCTCCCCGTCGTCGTCGTCGTAGCCCATCATCTTGGCGCTGTTTTTATCTTCTTCCGAATGTTGACGATCTCGAAGTTTCCCGGAAATCTTCTAAAGCCTGTCGTTTGATGGTGCGTTATGTAGCCTTTTTGTGATATCCCCTTTGGAGATGGTGAATTCTCACGTAGGAAGGCCCAGCTGTTTTGTTTCAAAACGTGGTATAGAGCCTCACTGTGAGATATTATAATCGTCTCACTCCAAAACTGATGAGGCCAATATGTCCTGTCGTCACCCGCCCTAGTATATTGGGCTAGTAGTGGATGGGCGTAATCCAGAGCGCGTTTGCCAAAGGCACGGTTTGGCGGAATGAGGGGAAAAGCCAAGTATTAAAGCAAATTTACCATCGAGCTACGGATAAAAGTGGTCCCCTGCATATTCGTCAATCATGACAGCCAGGACATTGACGGTGTTGATATTCAAAACTTGTTCCGGGACCTCCTATCACAGCCGGACCACAGACTGAAGTGCGGCATGCGCTCGCCTGGAGTGTATTAAGCTTAGCATAGTGTTTGAGGGTGCGGGGCTTGTTTAGCTGGCGACAGGCCCGGAAGTCGCAGGAGAGTAGTTCTCCAGGATTCAGTGTTTGTTGAATTCAAGACCTATCGTTATTCTTCCCGAGGGGTTCTTTTTACACCTCCAATTACAGCGACCTCCGATTTGCCACGTTATTATGAATGGATCCCATCAAGAGCCTAAGACGGACGGTGCTTTTCATTGTTCAACGTCTTTCTGTTTCTGTCGCATCCAAATCCTATCATAACCTATACTACGCCCATCGGTATATCCGAAGGCTTTTGCTTCAAGCCAGTGGCATCCTTTGTTTTCATATAAACATCTGCGCAACCGCAAGCAGAATGAGGACAAAACCCGGCAGCAGCACGGTCATCATCAGCTCCCTCATCGCGAGCTCGGTGCTGGGCGAAACCAGGCTCAGAGGGAAGCGCGGCGGGAACGCCCGCCGCCGCCGTTCTACCGTCTCCATGAGGTGTCGTGGCACATTCGATATGCTGACGCTCAACCGGTGGCGTGTCTTGCTTGTGTCATGAAGGACATACAGCGTCTGCAGATCAGGATCATACGACCATTCTCCGCCGTTGACCTTGACGTCAATGTTGCGCTCGGCATAGTGGTATTTGGGTATGAACACTTCAGTCGTCCGCGACTTATCCGATTGCTTCTCCTCCGATTTGTTTGCCCCTTGAGCCTCTGTCGTCCATTCGAACTCGTACCGCAGGGTGTGGGGGTCCCAGTCCGATCGCACGGGTCGCCCGGCGATCTTGACGGCGTATGGACGGATGATGACGTCGAGCACCCTGCCCCCGCGGTACAACTCATCTCCTTCGTGTGCCTCGTTGGCATAGTCGGGGAGGATGTGGCCAGGCTTGGCTTCGGTGTTGCCATTGACGACAGAGAAGTCTTCCATGTTCCAGCCATCGCCGTACTCGACACGGTTGTCGGGGTTGTAGTTCCACAGCGTGAATGCGACCTGGCTGTCCTCCATGGCCGAGATGAGGGCATGCATCAGCTCCCGCTGCTTATCGTAGTTGCCGGTCTTGAACGCCTCGCCGCCGTTGATGTCGAAGGGGATGCCGACCTCCCCGATCAGAGCCGGGACGTTTCCGCCCAGCGACTTCCTCCCGTACTTGAGGATGTTGGAAATCTGGAGGCGGTAGTTCTTCCGCAGCGCTTTCGCGCCGAAGTAGAGCGCTCTGAGGATGAACATGCCCCTCGACGCGCCCTGAACATTGACGCTCATCCAAGAGTGGTGCTTGCTGAACAAGACGTTGAGGTCATAAAAGTGAGGCGCAAATACGAGGTTGTTTGGCCTCTGCGTGTCAATGACCGTCTTGGTCGCGTATGTTTGTTTGTGCGCCGACTCATCCGGCCTATCCCCTTCCCCGATCCACGGCGGCATGAACTCGTTCGGTATCGGCTCAAAGAAGCAGAACTGGCGCGGAGTGTTGCGCGAGACCCGGTCGGAGAACCGCTTCAAAAAAGGGCCGTAGAAGTCCCGGTACCATTCCAGCGGTTTTCCCTCGCGGCCCGGCCGGTGGTCCACCTCGAAATAGTTCTTCTGCAGCACCTTTGGGCTCTTCTCCGCCTCGTCCCACTCCCAGACGCCATGGGCGCGCCAAAGGCACTCGCCCAGTCCGTAATTTTGGGGCTTTTCCGTATCCGGTCTCGCAGTTAGCCAGGCCGACCTTCCCTTCGGGTCGAGGCGAGCTCGATGTGATACACGTGTTGGGAACGGCCAGGACTTGACATAGTAGTCCACTTCCTGGGCATAGCCGCTGGCGAGGGCAAGCGCCTGTGTCAAGGACGGGCAGTATCCGATGTGGAGGTCGGTGTCATAGTTCCAGCCATCAAAACCGTGAAGGTTGATGAGGCCGCGGTGGGGCTCGTTCAACGGCTCGAATCCAACGCATGCTTCGAGACCGCTGATTTCGTCTGCTAGCCGACCAAAGGCTTCAATGAATGCGCCTTGAAGGTATTCCTGCACCGAGACAGCGCTGTCATTCCCCGAGCTCCGCGGCTGCGGGCAACGCAATTTTGGTGCAAGAGCGTCTCCGGCCCAGAACAGGGTAGCCATCGTCGATGCGGCCAACTTCTGATACCCCGAGGGCCACACAAAAGGACCACTGGTTTCCTTCTCATTGCGGGGCGCGTTTGCGCGCCGCAACTCGTCCTGTCCATGGACATAAGCAGCGCCCGTGTCGGTGAAGGCCTCCACGTCGAGCCCCGCGACTTCGAATGTCCACCCGGGGGCGCCGCTGCCACCGCTGAACCTGCTCCAGACGTCCTGGTGAGCACAGACGAAGCACTTGATGCCGTATTTTGGCATGAGCTCAATAAGCTTGCGCAGGTAGCCAATGTACTCCAGGTCGAGATCGGTCTCAGGATCCGGCCCGGCGTGGCCGAGCGACTCCCACGTGACGAGGAGACGGACGAGAGGAAGCCCCCAGGCCTGCAGGCGTCGGAGGTGAAGCGGCGCATCTTGGAGAGGAAACGGCCTGCCGACAAAGGTCACGGTGCGGTGCTCGAAGAAGCCGTCGGTGAGGTGAGAGAGGCCATTGGGTTTCGTGGGCAGCTTGCTGGCCCCTGATATGTTGAGCCCGTGCAGGGTGAGTATGCGGCCGTGGCCGTCGACAAAGTAGCCGTCTTTCAGACCAATTGGCCCTCCTAGTGCGGCATCTGAGAGGTCTTGTGCAGAATGTTTGTCCGCCATCGTGAACAAGATTGGATTGGCCGGATCAGATGCACTGCTGAGCCATCTTTTGCTCAATTGGTAGATTGGATGGCCGCATGGTTTCGTTGCCCACTCGCAGCGGCGGCACGGGACAGATAGCATCAAATAGCAGCTGGTTTGTCTTAGTCAGCAGCCGTCGCTTCGCACCTTGGCGGCCGATAAAACAACCCAGGTTTTGTTTGGTCAATTGCCCAGAAAGGGGAATTCCCCGTAACTCAGCGAAACAAACTGGGACGCAAATTCTCAATGTAATCAAAAGACGCTCCTGCTCCTCTGAGTAGATATCTTTGGGAGATGTGTTCGAAATTGTTGTGTGCGATATCTTGAGAATCATCTCACCACGATTCCCCACTGGTGAAGATGTCTATTACACAAAGCGTCGTCGGTCTGCTGGCGATTTCGGGTCCCGAAATGCGGGTGTTCAGCCCTGGGAACGCTCCATCAAGCTGAAAGCCTCTGTGAGTGGCAGCTACTTTCAGTTTTAAGGACTCCTAGAGACAAATATCGAATCGATACGCTGCTTCAATTGCCCTCATTCATCGTTCCTCGGCGTACAGGCCATGGGAAATGATGGAACTAGAGACGAGGCGCCATCACAAACTCAGAAAAACGGAAACGCTCGAGACTTCATCTCAGCTCTACAATATAATACTTATTATTAGGTCTAGTTTTTATTGTCGTAAACAGAATTATGTAATGCCGGCACGAGAACCGCGCCTGTCTTTGCTGGAATGCTTTCACCACGAGCTTGGTATTCCAGAAGCGGTCTTTGGCCACCGGCGCGGTGTAAGGGACGGGTTCCACACGCTGCTGGAGACGCGCGGCCTCCAGGTAGTTCCTGCGCAGGACCTCGGCCTCCTCCGACACGTCCCTCTTCTTAATGCCGCCGTTCGCGCACTTGCCGCCGTTGAAAGCGGCGTTGGCGGTCGCCTTCCAAACCTCGGTCATATCCTTTACCATCAGCAGCGTCCAGTAGAGGCGGCAGTCGGCCTCTTCGCGGTCGTACTGCGAGGGGACGCCGTCGTTGAGGTTCTCCTTTAGGATCTCGTCGCGGACGTTGAGGCCGGCGGCGGTGCTGCGGTTCAGGGGCAGGTCGCTGAAGCGGGCAAAGGCAGCTTTTTGCTTGTCCGTTTTCGCGTACGGCACCAGATCCCGGTTGACGCCGTAGAGGTCGCCCCAGTTCATGTCCTGGGAGCCCTTGACGCCGCCGATACCTTCGATGGGGCCCTCGACCGGGAGACCTCCAAAGGCGACGGACTTGACGCCACCGTTGTGGTGCAGGAACTCCGCGGCCGTGTTGCAGGTCGAGGCGCAGACGCCGTCGTGCAGAATGACAATGTTCTCGGGCTTGAAGGGCTGGGGGAGGCCGACGAGCTTTCCGTAGCCGTGGATGCCCATTCCCATGCCCCAGGTTGCGTTGGTGGTTGTGATGGGGTTGTCCAAATCCCAGCGCATCACGTTGGTGTAGTTGGTCCCCTTGTAAACATGCAGCGCGAACTTGTCGTCGTACGAGGTGAAGGGCTGGTTCGTGACGTTTAAGTCGTAGCGCCAGTTGAGCCAGGTCTCGTACCAGGCGACCAGGTCGGCGTCGGAGGCGGTGCTGGGGTCGATGCCGGAGACAATGTCGGAGACGAGCTCGGAGGCGGCGAGGAAACCGTCGTTCTCCTTCCAGCGTGAGTTGCCGTCCTGGACCGTGGCGGGGAACAGCTGACGGAAGAAGTCGTAGCCCAGGAAGATGTGGCTGCCGGCGTTCTGCTGGAAGTCGATGATGAGCTTGGTCTTGCCCGCCGCGAGGGCCTGCTTGAAGAAATCCTGGGCGACGGATGAGAACTCGATCAGGCTATTGCTGATGAAGGCTGTGAGGGCGATGACGGCGACGTCCTCGAAGCCTTCGCCCTCGAGGAAGTATCCCGAGACAATCGCGTCGCTGGTCACGACGACCGGTTTGGGGTAGCCGGGCAGGACGGTCTTGTTGGCGTTGGGGCCGACGCTATTCGGGTTGTCGGGTAGGGGGATCTGAGGATTGCAAAACTTGGCGTAGAAGGACGGGCCGTCGACGACGTCTGTGAAGTTTTGATGGACGCGCGCGTGATTCTCGAATGTGGCCTCGGTACCGTTAGCGAATGTAAAGGTCGTGTTAGCTCCCAGTTAGACGTAGCTGCCGACAATGTTGATGAGAACCCACGAAACCGAATGGGCTGAAGGCTGCCTCCTACCGAATACGACCGCCGGAGGTGAAGAAGCCATTGCCATACCCGGACGCTGCGCCAGACAACTCGAAGAACATGCCATTGTAGGCACAGTTGGCGTCGCGGCTCCAGGTGGCCTTGTTGACGGTGTCGGCCAAGTACTTGGAGGCATCAATGCCGTTGATGAGCTTGACAACGGATGCCGTCTCGGGCGACGAGATGACGTCCTCTGAGAAGGGAGGGTCAGACCGGAACGCGGTGCGACGAACGAGGTTCAGGGGTTTGCTTACCGTAGACCTTGATCACCGGCAAAGACGAGCCGTCCTCGCTAATGGACACAAGAGCCCGCTCACGGGTATAGTCAAAGACAGCCGTGAGCAGGTCTGGGTAGTAGTAGAAGTGGCTGTCGTGTCCGGGGCCAATGATCTTCTCGTAGAGGGCCGACTGGAAGGCGTATTCGCCAGGGTAGACATTGTTCTCGACGTTGTTCCTGATCTCGGCGAGGGCTACGAAAATGTCGACTGCCGGAAAGTCGTACCCCGCGGGAGGGTCCGCCTTGAATGGGGTATTATCTGTGAGACAAAAGTCAATAATCCCCAAGTTTGAAGCAGATCCCCCGGTACACGTTTCCGACTTACCACTCTGCCACTCGAAGTATGGAATCAGAGAGTCCACAAGCGCGAGGGCATCGTCCTTTTTAATGGGGACCGAGCTGAGACAGGCATGCGCCAATTCCGCCGGTACTAACGGAACACCAGCTAAACCACACCTCCCCGTCAGTCGGCGCGTCAAGCAGCACGGGATTTCCCGCGGGATTGATTACTCAACGGATCAGACTTAGGCTGGGACTCCAAAGCAGCGGCGACATCAGCATAAGACGTGCTAAACCCGGCCTTGGCCAGCTTGGGGGCGGCGGCGGCGTCCGGTAACTAACAAGGAAATGCCGCTTTACAGTCGCATGCTACTCCTCCTCTTCCTAGGTACTAATTACATATGTACTGTGTTTTTGTGGCTGGTTGGCTTGGCCATGATCACCACTTTACCTCCAGATGACAATCCGTTTCCACAAAAGGAACTCGTCTAAAGTCTTACAACTGTCACGGTTGTTCTCTCCAGATCTACGGGCTCAAATTAACATGCCTCGACCCTTTGACCAAGACGCCCTGACTTGCAGTCGCTGGCTTGGAATCAGGGGGAAGTATTGAGCATTACTAGCAGCAAAAAGTTAAAAAGTGTAAGCGGCCCTGCCGATGTGGCTGAACAAGTTCCCCCCCACTGATGCTGTAAAGGGTAATAACATTCGTCCATCCCTCACTTGAGCAAAGAAACTACTACTATGTAGCTAAGTTTTACCTCATTCAGCAAGTCGCAGCTTCAATCTAGCGGTGGGTTTTCTTTAAAAAAAAAAAAAACCTGTGCCAAGTGGATTACGGGCTCGGCGGTGAAGGGAAATTGGCAAAGGAGGAACACGAACTTCATGCGGATCTCTGGAAACTCAAAAAGGCTAAAGCCGATAAAACTACCTAGGGTATTCTGTAGACAGCTCTGCTACGAACCTTGCTCTTGTGAAAGGTCCTGTATGCTGAACGTTGCGCTTTTCCCCTACCCCAACGCCGTAAACTCCCCAAGTTATCTGTATCCATTCGTGGCATCATGAGCAGCTAGTTAATCGACGGCTCCGTTCTGTCGTGGAGAAAAAAAAAGTTCGTTCGGTTACTGCGAAGGATCGGCCTTGGGGACGCTGGGCAATTCCGCCGCAATAGCCTGGGCTTCCTCGGCCTGCTGTTGAGACGGGCCGTCGTTGGTCTCCTCGATGGGGGCGGGCTGATCGGTGGGAGGAAAAAAGATGCTAAATAGTTGGTCAGCATGACGCAATACTAGCATGATCGAAGAACCTTATACGTACGGGAGGGTCTCGTTGTAGGCCACGACATCTTTCATCTCAAAGGTGCAGAAGACAACCTTGTCCAGCTTCTTGCCGTCCTCTCCATCGAGGAACTCTCGAACAACTTCAGCGGCGACAGGGGCAGCCTCGCGGCTAGGGTACCCGTAGACACCGGTGCTGATGGCGCTGAAGGCAATGCTGCGGCAGCCGTTCTGGACGGCGAGGGCCAGGCTTGACTTGTAGCAGCCTTCCAACTTGTCCTGGGAGGACTCGGGGTTGAGCTCGTCGTAAACAGGGCCGACGGTGTGGATGACCTTTTTGCAAGGAAGGTTGTAAGCGCCGGTGATCTTGGCGGAGCCGGTATTGCACCCGTTCAGGGTCCTGCACTCGTGGAGAAGGCCGCGGCCGGCGGCTCGGTGGATGGCGCCGTCGACACCACCGCCACCGAGGAGGCTCTTGTTGGCGGCATTGACAATGGCATCGACGCCGAGTTTCGTGATGTCGCCCCGGATAACGCCGACCTTTTGGTTATGCGACGCGCTGGAGGGGTAGAGGGGCTGCGTGGCCGCGGTGAGCTTGCCGAGCTTGTAAAGGAGCTCGACAGTGGGAATTTCGGCGGCAGCGATTGTGGCCATCTTGACAGCTTGTCGGATTGGCATAGACGATTCTGAACTAGGTATGGCTTGGTTGGGAAGGTTGATGAGTTCGGCGGACTCGGGCGCAGGTCGGCTGGTTTTTGAGGTGTTGGAGTCAAAGGAAGAGCTCCAGCGAAAGCAGGACAAGCAGCAGCCCATGACGAAAGAAGACCCCGCGCTAAATTTAGGTGCGGAGCTTTGGTCCGTCGAGTGTTATCGGGGCTTTATCGGTGGGCTTATTGGTCTTTTGTGGGCCCAAGAAGGGGTGTCAGTATCTTTGATGTTGATCATGAATTCAATCGGTTACTGTTTTTGATATTGAAGCAATCAATGATTGTTCATCATTGATTCAAAGAATGACAGTGACAGTGCAGAAGATAGATAGATATACAATCGACGCCAGCTTTCAGCTTTATAGCACCTTACCCGTCTCACAAGGTGCCCCTTGAACTATCTCTATGGTCAAGATCAAAATTCGATTGTCAGCTGCGGACCCTGTCAATAGTGTTTGTTCGATATCCGGATGCCTTCACAGTACCTAGGCACTGTGGTGTTTCTTCTACCTCGGAAGGTGCCTACCTACCTACCTAGGTCGATAGGTGCCTCTGTACGTACCGCTGTACGGCATCTAAGTACATACCTCACCGAGGCGAGTAGACTAGAAGGACCAACTATCTTATCTGACCTCTGCCTTATCTAATCTGTCGCTGACCCGCCCCCCCTCCGTTGCTGTGACCCCTCGCTGGATCCAGTTGAGTCATCCCCGCCATCACAACGACACATTTTCCACGCCTTGAGCCTCTCTCGTGGTACCCAATTGAACGACTCTCGAGCATCAAGCGACGCCACGATACCAAGGAACCCTTTGTGAGTCACTTATATACCCCTTTTCCTCACGCCCGAATACAGAAACCATGGCGGACGCTGCCGCGGATCCCACCGACAAGCTGGCGGAATCGACCGTCAAGCTCCAGCTTGACGAGGAGACGGGAGAGATGGTCAGCAAGGGCGAGCTGAAGAAGAGACTGGCGAAGCGCGCAAAGAAGGCCCTCAAGTCAACTACTGCGGTAGTCGACAAGCCCGCGCCCAAGCCCAAGGCGAAGCCAGAGGAGGTTGTCTTGGACCCGGAGGCTATGTTCAAGCAGGGTTTCCTCCAGGAGGTGTACAAGGAGAGGCCATCCGAGAAAGTCGTTACGCGATTCCCTCCCGAGCCCAATGGCTAGTAGGTTCACGTCCGGTCTCATCTCACCGTGGCCACTTCTCTCACAGCCCTCCCAGTCTGCACATCGGCCATGCCAAGGCCATTGCCGTCAACTTCGGCTTTGCAAAGTATCACGGCGGTGTTTGCTACCTGAGATACGACGACACGAACCCCGAGAAGGAGGAGGAGAGATACTTCACCGCGATCGAGGAGATGGTCAGGTGGCTTGGCTTTACCCCCTACAAGATTACCTATTCCAGCGACAATTTCCAGAAGCTCTACGATCTGGCAGAGAAGATGATCACCCTGGAGAAGGCTTACGTCTGCTACTGCGGAGGTGAGTCACTCACGAGCGTAAAGCCGCGCCCAAATACTGACCACTTGGATTCTACCAGACACCGAGATCAAGCTTCAGCGTGGCGGCGAGAAGGGCGCCTCCCCCCGATTCCGTTGCGAGCACGCCAACCACACCGTTGAAGAGAACCTCCAAAAGTTCAGAGACATGAGGGATGGCAAGTACAAACCCAGAGAGGCGTTCCTGCGCATGAAGCAGGACATCACCGACGGCAACCCCCAGATGTGGGACTTGGCAGCATACCGTATCAAGACCGACACACCGCACCACCGCACCGGCTGGGACTGGAAGATCTACCCGACATACGACTTCACGCACTGCCTTTGTGACAGCTTCGAGGGCATCACGCACTCCCTGTGCACGACCGAATTCGTCCAGAGCCGCGTCTCGTACGAGTGGCTGAACAAGACCCTTGGTGTCTACGAGCCCATGCAGCGCGAATACGGCCGCCTGGGCATCACCGGAACGGTGCTGTCCAAGAGGAAGATTCTCAAGCTGGTCGAGGAGAAGATTGTTCGTGGCTGGGACGACCCCCGTCTGTACACGCTCATCGGCATCAAGCGCCGCGGCGTGCCTCCTGGCGCGATTCTGGACTTTGTCAACGAGCTGGGTGTCACCACCTCCGTCTCCGTCATCCAGATCAAGCGCTTCGAGCAGACTGTGCGCAAGTACCTGGAACGTACCGTGCCCAGGTTGATGATGGTCCTGGACCCCATTCCCGTCGTCATCGAGGATGCCGAGCCCTCTGATGTCGAGCTGGCCTTCTCTCCCAAGGACCCCAAGATGGGATCGCACACCATCAAGTTCACGCCCACTGTTTACATTGACCGTGCCGACTTCAGAGAGGTGGACAGCAAAGACTACTTCCGTCTTGCCCCCAACAAGACGGTCGGTCTGCTCAACGCGCCCTTCCCCATCAAGGCCACCTCCTACACCAAGGACGAGACCACTGGCAAGGTTACCGAGGTCCGCGCCGTCTTCGACAAGGAGACCAAGAAGCCCAAGGCCTACATCAACTGGGTCGGTACCGAGGGCTCCAAGAAGGTCGAGGCCCGTATCCACAACTCGCTGTTCAAGAGCGAGAAGCCCGACGACGCCGAGGGCGGCTTCCTCAATGACATCAACCCGGAAAGCGAGGTCATCTACCCCGATGCGCTCATCGAGAGCGGCTTCGACGAGGTCAAGCGCCGTGCGCCTTGGCCCGAAGCCGCTGGCGAGAGCGAGCTGGGCAAAGGCGGTCCGGAGAGCGTGCGTTTCCAGGCCACTCGCATTGCCTACTTTGTAAGTGATCCGCAATAGACAGAGGTCGAAAAACACACTGACATGCGTTTGTAGGCCATGGACTGCGACAGCACCGACGATAAGATTATCCTCAACCGCATCGTGTCGCTGAAGGAAGACGCCGGAAAGGTTTGACTAACTGTTAACTGTGATGGGATTGGGCGAAAGGTTAAACGAAAAGCCGGGCTGTGTTGAGAGGGTGGTGATTGGGAGCTTTTGGAGTTGCATAGAAGGGAAGGGTCATTCATATACCAAAGAAAACAACCCCGACAAACCGTAGTGAATGGGAGTCGGTCAGTCAGTCTTTTCTTCCCAAGACGCTTTCCTTTTGTACGCCTTCTTCGTCCGTGATTCACTATAGTTTTCTCTCAAAAGAGACATATCGAGGGCCACTGGTATCGCCTTTTGGGCCCACCACAACACAACATCACCACCAATACGAGAGCACACTTGGAAAAAAAAAATGAAAACATTTCACGGCCTCGCACTGTTTGCAGCCACCGCGGCCATGGGCGCGCTATGCTCCGCGACGCTCAGGGATGCTCGGACTCCGCGGCAGCCAACGTGGGAAGAGCCGGCCGGCCCTGGCTTGGGCTACGCAGTCGAAGCCGGCAAGCCTGCGCTGCCAGAGCGTACGCTGGACGAGAGCAGCCGGGAGACATGCCCCAAAGATACGGGTACGTCGACACCGAGGGGTTGCCATGATTCCATTTTCCAACACACACACAGACACACACACACGCGCGCGCGCGTCACGGTTTATCTTGTCACTGACTGAAACCCTCGAACCTTTTAGTCGCCTGCCACCTCCCGCGCAACTGGAACTGCTGCCCGACGGCGATGCCCTGTTGCGGGCCCGGGTGCTGCGCCGCGGGCTACCGGTGCGTCGACGCGCAGGTGGGCATTTGCTGCCCTGAAGGCTCGGTGCTCCGCGACGGTGGCTGCGTCCTCGATGGAAGAGGGGGGGAGGGAGGCCGCTGCGGGACGACGGCGGGGGGGTGCTGGGACGGGATGGTCTGCTGCGAGGGCCGGTGTTCGAGACGGTGCGGCGTATGCGGGAGCGCGGCGGCGGTTGGTTCGGCGAGAGGCGGAGGGGGCGGTTGGTGGTACGCGGTCGTCTCGCTTGGGACGGCGTTGGTCAATGCCGTCTGACCGGGGTGGGTGTTGGCGGCGGTTTCGGATGAATCCGGGACCAAGCCTCGGAGGAGAGGTCCTTTTTAGTTCAGCTATACTTTTAATCATCATGAACTTGGCAATTCTTTAGCCGTTCCACGACAGCTATGAGACAATCGTCGGGCAATAACAGTGACGTGGATGCCCAGAACGCGACCGTACCCCCCCCTCCACCCCCCCCTTTTCAATATAACCCGGCTTAAAGGTTACAGTCTCTTTGGGACGGTGATCGTTTTGTTTCAACAGGAGACAGTGGTGTGTTGCCGGCTCGGAGAACACACATCGTCCCATCTCCGATGCGTACCCTGGTTACATTCACTGGATTGGTACGATTGCGAGATTATAGGGATCGCGCCGTATAACAAACCGCAGATATCATATCCACCTCGGAAGGGCCCTTGTGCCTCAGGACTTCTCGGCCTCAGGGTCTCTCTCCCCACCGGCTTGAGGAGAGAGCCACAGCTCAAGCTGGTCCCCTGAAACGACGGTGGCGTGCAGACGAACACGTCCCCCCCCACCAATCAAACATGTGATTTAACCTGCTACCTCTTCTTTGAACGAGTGTTCAAGATGCAGCTGACTTGTAGAAGCCTTCTCTGCAGATTGGTGCGTTAGGTAGTTTTGTTTGTGGAAATAGCCAGTGCCCCGGCAGGCATGTGTGTGCCTGAAACATGGATGCGATGGACTATCTTCTTTTGTCCTTTTTCTCCACGGTTGGAGGCCGTTTCGTCACCCATCAGCTCATCCAGTCACTTCGTCACAATGTATCTTTTCTCCACATTGCACTGTCCCTGCCTTCGTCCTATTACATCGTATTAAACAGTGTACTATATTTTGAGCGGCCCCCAATCTTAGCTTGTACAAGAACCTTCTGAGAGGGGGAGGGGGGATTTGGCAGTGTTCCATTCCTCTGGTATTCTATTTTCCACCGGTCCCTTGCCCATCGTATAAGACGTCCACCGGGAAGAGGGAGCCAAGAGGCAGTCCTTATATCCATCCCCCTTGACTGCCATCTATCTACATGTGGCTGTCTGGTAACAGTGTGCCGAATCTGCCCATCGACTTGTGGGTGCCAACCAAGGTGTAAGGGAGTTCCGTGGTTTTCCTTTTGCTAGAGCGTTTTCGAATTTAGAATTTGTCCGGGCTACGATGCTCCAAGGGCAAGCTGGGCGTGTGTCAATCGTGCGAGTCGAAGAAGCTTCGAGGTCGGGCAGGCAGAAAACTATATGGCATCAACCTTTACGCCGAACGTGTTTGTCTAGGCTCACAAAGACACGGCGCACTTTTTGTCCACAAAACCCCTAAAGATTGGCCGCACCTTGATCGGCGGGAAACGTGCGAGCATGCGTGGCACCGCCGCGCCGGAGATCCATAATCTAAAGACTCGGAGCGATCGCTGAGATCCCATCGGCAATCAACCCGTCGGTAATCCATCGGGATAGGATAGGAAGGCATCTGGAGTCAAGAGGCAGACGTCCGGCCTGGCCAGAAAACTTAGATCGGAGGCCGGGCTGCGGATGGGCCCATGGGCGGGCCCACTTAGATTTGAGATGTGCCTGATGAGGCAGAAAGAGAGAGAGAGAGAGAAAGAGAGACGAATGGGTCATTTACGGAGTATCCGTACTAGGTATGAATGAATATCCGAATACCTACTACGTACCTCAGCAACAGGTCAGAAGTCTTGTTACAGCAAGAAGGATATGCTCACTGATTTCTGCCTTGGGCCGATCATTCTGTCTGATAGTGCATCGTCTTAGCTGTCGATCGAGTTCTTTTTTTTTTTCTTGCAACAAGACTTTTGACCTAGTACTGTATAAAATGGTTGGTTGCACCTTCACCAGTGCGCCGGCGTGGATCGGTAGGATTCCGCGGCGCGTCCCTTGCATCTTGCATGGATAGTCCGGGGTGGTGACAGCCCGGGATCAGGCCAGCCACACACACCCTGGAGGAGGGAAACTCAGCTGAAAAGATTCGGGATGCGTGTTCTGAAAAAAAAAAAAAAATCATTTCCGTCGATTGCAGTCCGTTGTTTGCCGCTTGTGCGGAATGATTCACACCTGTCATCTGAGGTGATGCCGCAAGGCCGGGACAACTCGGCCGATGAACCGGGATTGCAAGGCGACGACCGAACCACAATCATGCCTTTGTAGGATTTTACCTACCACAAGACAGACAAACCCCTGGCTTACTGTGCCGCAATACCCTTCCTCTCGCCCTTTGAAGAATTTTTTTCCCCTCTGCCGGGCGCCCGGCAGCGGAGTGAATTGCCGGGTTGGTAATTAGCTTGCGGACTCGGGCGCAGCGCAACCGCGGGGGACGAACGCTCGTTTAAGCTTACGCCAGGTAGTCTCGACAGCATTGCGCAACAGGTCAAGCCGTTGACGGGATCTATCAATGGCGGTTGCGGGGTCGTTTTTTTGAACTGTTTTGTTCTTGTACACGATACGGAGCCCGATTTGTTTGAAAATGAATTGGTGCTTATTAAGAGCACCTGCGGAGAAATCACGACGCGGCGGAACTGCGCTTCCGTCGGATAAGGAAAGCAGTGCATGACTAACCTCTAGCTAGGCAGCAATTCATCTTTGGGTCTTGCTTCCTTTTCCCCTCCCTCCATCTTTCCTTCCTTCCTCCCAACAGCAGGTAGCCCCCCTCCTTCCCTAGGTACCTAGGCAGGCAGGCAGGCAGGATCGTAGGCCTCTGTTTCCCTTTCCCTTTCCATCCTCGTACCTACCCCTCGTACCCCCCCCTCGTTCCTTCCTCTTGCTGAGGTCCTCCCTTTCTTGGCGCCTTCCTTCTTCGTCCTGCCAATCCTTTCCATCGTGGACCAGTCTGTGTCTGTCGTTGTCTTAGTTTAGCTTAGCTTAGCCTGCCCTCGTTGGGCGATTGATTGCTCCTCGCTTGTGCTAATCGGCAACCTGCATCCGCAGGCTTGTTTTTCTTTTCTCCCCCCAATTGTTCCGCCGGCTCCCCCGTGATCTCGCCCGTCTCTTGTGTTCCTTCTCCTCTTTCTGTTTCGTCTATGACTCTTCGCAAACCTGCTCCTCTATTCATCTTTGCAACGACCCTCTCGGTGTCTTGGCTCGAGTCGAATACCTGCCGATTGCCTATAATCTTCCTCCATTCTTTCGCAGTTTGGATACGTCAAGTTACCCTTCGACAAACCCCCTTCCCTCCCTTGAACATTCTGATTCGGCGGATCCCAACTCACTGGGTACTCAAACCCAAATATCCGGATTCCAGTGTGCCTATCCCTCCAGAGATCCCATCCCTCACTTCCATCCACCAGATGACGTGAGGCGCCGTGCTTCAACCTCGTCAACTCCTTGTAAAAAAGGGGATTGAGTCGCTCTGCAAGGCTTATCGACCCCGCCGGCCACCCCTTCTACGCGTCACTCGTCCCCTCATGCGCCCGTCTTGCATCCTTTCCGACGGCGATATTCCTAGTAGCGCCACATTTTAAGCTCAGACGACTGCGACTACCCCCCCTCCTCCGCAACGATCGCGATCCGGCCCCTTCGTCGGCCTTCACACCAGCAGCATTCTCGAGGCTCCACCCCCGTGGCCTTCGGCACCCGTGGTCCTCGGAGCAGCCGCCAGCGATACCCAACCACAAGAGGACAAAAAGTAAAAGGGAGATAATAGAACCAAGTCTGTAGCGCTAGGTACGCTCTCTGGTCTGGCCCAGCCTTGCTCGAACGCCCTGATCCTAGTGTGTCTCGGCCTCGGCCGTCCGCTTGCTGTTGCTTGCAATCGAGCTGTGTCTTGCTGGGAGTTCCTGTCAGTCCCGTGGAGCAATAGCCAGCAAGGCGGTCCCCCCCCCCAAATGAGAAAACTCTTAAGGTAGCAGTTATGCCACCTCCGACGGGCGCTTCGCCGCCTCCAATCCTAGCCATCACGGGTATTTATCTTCAGCTGCTGGCCCAACACCTACCCCGACCCGTCTACCAAGTTCTGGAAAAGGCTCATCATCACACATCACGCTTCTGCACCGCCATCCTCTCGTCTGCCATCGTCGTCCGCATCCATTCGCTAATTCCCCACAAGATGCGACGCCCTTTGGGATTCTCGGCGCTTCTGGCTGTGCTGTTCCTCATGGTCGGCCTCCCCATCATCCTCGCGCAAAGCGACCCCTTCCACTGCTACCCGTACCCAGCTACCGATGCGTTTGCGAGTCCATTCATCAAGTTGCAGCCGCATTGCTGCCAGGGCACGATTGACAATAAGCTGAAGATTGGGATCAAATGCGAGCCGGCCAACGGTGGGCAGTACAAGACCAAGTTCGGTCAGGAGTTGGGAACATGTGCAACGGGTTGGGCTGACGCTTGCTGTATGCGAACGGTAGGTTCATTCATGTCATGCCGCCATGCGCAACGAGTTTTGCTGACCATGCGTTCAGAATTATCCGCCCGAGATTGAGCGACCGGACATGTCATACTGCGATGCTGCCTTCCTCGCCAAGGCCGAACCGAAAAACATAGTCAATGCCCGGAACTGGAGCCCCGAGAAATACGGTGTATGATAGTAGACAGTGCAGAGCAAAGGCACATCACACCAATGCCAAAGACCCAACAACGACGACGGGGGGGGGGGAAGACTCCGCACCGAGGCATCATTGTCGAGCCTCTTGGCTTAATGATTGTGCGACACCGAACAGGGACAGGCGAAACGGGCAAGGCCGAAGTCCTCGATGTTGGAGTAACTGTGAACGAGTCAGGGGAGTAAATGCTCCACCAAGATTATGTATGGCTCAGGGAACAAGGCAGAAGAAGTCTCGGCCCAGGAGACCCGAGTGTCGGGCTGCGCTGTGGGGAATCCGAATGAACACCATTCCCTTGCACGACCGGCGAAACAGTCGGATTGGCGTTCCACATCTAACGAGCTCGTTACGATGGCACGACTGCTATGGTTTGCCCCTGTTGGAAACGAACCAGGGGCTTTGCATCTATATACCCAGGGCGAGCTCCCCCCCTTGGTTTGTGTGTCAGCTTTTTTTGGGTCCTATATTGTATCAGAACAAAATAGGCAAGATAATGTTTAGACGAGTCGACGGATGACAGGAGAGGAAACGAGGATGAAAGAAACAGACGAACAGTCTAGGGAAGGCTGCGAGGGATGAATGAGACGGGAAGTTCACTCCACATGCGTGTACACTACTACTACACTGTATGATTAAGATTGTCGCAAGTCGGGCTGCCAAACCGACATTCCCATTTCAGGAACAAGTCCCTCTCTCTCTCTATCCTTTCTCATCGGACAGGATCGCCACTTTGGTCATAATTAAGGTGTCGAGGTGCGTATCGTTTCTCCGATGTTGGTGGCCCGGTCCCGATGGCGCACGGCTGGATGCTGAGTGAAGGGCTTGGCTGTACGACGATGAGTAATGGCGGCGTTCCCCTCTCGTCTCTTGAGTGGGATCACACGAGACGAGATCAAAGTGACCGAAAATATGGCCTGACTACGACCGCCCTTGAGGTCCGGATGAAGTCCCAGAGACCGGTACTCGCAGCCGAGGAATGCACACATCGCTCTCACCCTCTCTCTCTCCGCGTCAGGGAGGGGAACATGGAGGGTGGCAAAGGTATCGTCCGGCCGGCCGTCCAGTCAGCCCTGCATGTGGACACGGAACCATGACAGCAATCCAAACATCCAAGCTACCATGCAGTTTAGTGATGCCATCGGCAATGGGGCGGAGAATCGCGCGCTGGCAAAGCTGGGCATTCTTTTGAAGCCGAGGCAGAGCGATGCAAGGTAAGACGGGGATGAGGAAGTCAATCCACTGGGTGATTCAGATGAGCGACGGGGTGAGAGGCGGAAACAAGAAGTGAGAAGTTTAGGTTCCGCTCGGCTCAGGTGTTCTCTTGGAGGCGGCCGTGAGTGAACCTTGGGGCTCCCCCGTGTTTTTCTACCCTAGACTGGTCTATCTTTTTTTTTCTTCCTCTTTTGAATATTTATCGGGGGGGTTATGCGGGAAAAGCCCATCAGAAATAGATGGGGATGGTTGTCGTGATGCGAGTGGCTCGAGAACCAAGGTTGCGAAAGTGAGATGAGTGCGGCGGCTAGGGACGACGGAAGCAGCGGCGGCAGCAGCAGCAGCAGCATCATTATGATGAAAATTTCTAGAGGAGAACCCTCGTGTTTTTTCTTTTCCCTTCGATTTTTAACGGTTCTACATGACTTATCTTATTTTCTCTCTAACCCGTGCTATGCATGCAGTGTTTGTATCTCACCGTTTTTGAGGTCACGACGGATGGCCCACATGGCACACTACCAGCTACCTATGAAGAACGACATTCGTTAACATTATGCAGCTCGCATCTCGTGTGGCCTGGCCCAGCCTGGCTGTCGCCTATGTTTGCACTCGCACCGGCGGCTGCACGGTTTCTGCGCCTCCCCTAATTAGGTAGGTAAAATACGGCGCAAATGGGAGATGTAAGCTTTCTCTACGTACTAGAGCTGCCGGTGCAGCAGCGCACACAGGCCGCCCCGTCCCGCGGTGGAGCATCGAAGAGAGAGAAAGAGAGAAAGAGAGAGTGGTACGTACTTGCCGAGCTGAGCCGCCGTGTGGTGTTGTGGCGGGAGCTCTCCCTCTCTCGTGTCCCTCCTCCGGAAGACTTTGTCCCATTTCATCTCGTCTTTCCGGCACATATGTTCTCCCCCCACCTTTGGTATTCCTTGGTGCTGAGCGAGAGACCCGAGCGTGTCGACGTGTTTTTTTTTTTTTTTGCTGCCCCCCCGCCTTTCCATTGTAGCGCAAAACATCACGACTTCACAGTTCGTCAATGGCACAGAGCACCGACCACGCTCACCCCCTTGCCAAAGTCAGTCCTGGTTTGAAGCCCTTTCTAAACCTGGCGCGGCTCCAATTCGATAGGCGCGTCCTAGACAAGGAAGTTCCGAGAATAAAACACCTCCAGTTCCTAGGCTAAATAAAGCGGCGTCGTTATATTCTCGTGTGTGCATGTGTGCATCTTGACTCTCCTGCTAGCCGCAGATCCCCTTTTCTCCACATAAACCAGGTGAATTACCTAGGTAAGTATCGGTTAGTGGCAAGGGGGAGATGTCACCCCTGTAAGGCCGTGGGGAGGGGGTTAGTCAGGGAGGGAGGGGGAGGCTCAGTTCCAGTCTTCCAGACAAGCATAGGTACTGTCGAAACTGGGGTCTGTGACATTCTGTCACACAGCCGCCACACGTGGCAGTTTCATCTTGCCCAATCCGGACCAAGATGAGTACGTACTACCTATCTCCTGCACACCACGCCCTGCTGTCACGTGCGGAGGCATGTATCTATCCAACGTCCATCACAATACCACTCTTACTATTCCTACCACTGCTACTGTCAATTACACCAATCACTGTTACTATTCCATCACTGCTACTGCTACCGCTTGCTACCACCACCACTCACTCCTCAGCGTTGTGTTAGTACGACGTCGTCCACCGACAGCCTCGTTCGCGAGAGGGGGAAGGAGACCCTCTCTCCGCCCGACCTGTTTCTGAAACCCGACCCGCTGCCTTTTGCACATCTATCGAACTGAGGTCGTGCCAAAGTCTCTTTTTTCTGTTCGTTGCCTTTCCCAGCCTAGCTCGGCTAACCTAGCCTGGGCCAGCCCATGCCCACCAGCCCATGCCATGCCAAGCGGCCTGCTCCCTGAGTTGGGACGAAAATGCCACCCATCCTCACAGCTGGGAACGCCGTCGTGACATGACAATCGACCGACGGCATGCAAGACAGCTCTCGGCAGCACTGTCCGGCACGCAGCCAGCCAGCCAGCCAGTCAATCAGTCAAGAAGATGTGGCATCAATCTGGGGCAGGAGGCGGTATGCTCCACTCTTCATGAATCAACCTACGATGTGCTACATACCTATGTATGGATACGGAGCACCTACCGGTGCTACAGGCACTTACCATCTGATCTCTCTCCCTCTCTCTCTCTTATATCATATGTGAACCTGGGATCATCCGCGGGGTTGAAACAAGGCCCTCCCTTTCCCCTCCTCCCTCTCTGCCGAGATTCGGGACCGTTTTTCTCTCTCTTCCTTCTTTCTTATTTACCTGGTTCTTATTACCATCCCTATCCTTCTTTACGTGTGTCTCGCCTTGCCTTGCCGTACCCTGGACTGGCTCCAGGCAAAAGGTTCGACTGACAGGAGGAAAGCCCATCCAGCTAACCCCCCTTCCCTCCCTCACGCGAGATTTCTCAAACATCAACCGTTCATGCGATATCATCTCCCGCCTCTGCAAAACCGACGCGACCACAGGTAACCTTTCTCCGCCGGCCAGCACTCAAACCATCCGAGGTTTTGCGACGCCCAGAGAAGAAGCTCTTGCCACCTTCGGCCCAGCGTGCCTGATTCCCTTCTTCTCCGCTCTTCCCGTCCGCCTCCTTGCCTTCAATCTACTTACCTACCTACCTGCTTGCCACCCGCCCTCTCCCGTGCCTGCACCTTATCTAGAGGATCGGCGAACACCCTACCTAAACCTTGTTCTTCGTTTCCTCTTCCCCACTCCCTTACTAGTATAGCATCCCAACAGAAACAAAACACCACGCCGACTCTCACAAACACACGCACATATACACACATACACACACATACACGCGCGCGCTACACCTCTGCCACAACGATGAATATTCGTTGACTCAGCACCCCCCTCCTCTCTCTCTCTCTCCTCCCTCTCCCGGCCGGACTTGTCCTATCGCTTGATACGACGATCCCCTTCTGCCTGCTTGCCAACACGCCTCTGATCCATGGCATCTGAGGCGAGGGCCAGGGCAAACGTGCCCCGCCGAGCAGCGAAGCAAACCACGAATGGCATGGACTCGTACCACCGATTTGTCGTCGAATCGACCACTCCCTCCCCGCCGCCCTCGCTGCCACAGACAGCAGATTCCGACGCCACGGCGCGCCCGTACCATGGCCACTCCCGCTCCTTTAGCACACCTCGTCCTTGGGCGGTTGACCCGTCTTATTTGGCTAGTTATAGCGGTACCGAATCCGAAAGTCAGCCAAAGGTGCCCGAAATCACCGTCACTAGTCCCGGAAAGTCACGAACCGCCGCCCCGCGATACTCTCTTACCCCCCGACAAGCGGCATTCCCTCCCCTGGCAGCACAGAGGCTAGCTATGACGGCCGCGAGGCCGCCTGTACCGATACCACAGTCCCCGCTGCCGCCGGGCCAAAGATCCAACCACCGGGCTCAGCCATCGCAGTCATCAACACTACCACCGACAACAGCCTCCACCGACGACTACCGAAAACGAGATGGGGTCATCGACGTTGCGCTACCATATCGGCCGTTTTACCTCCAAAGAAGGGTTCTCGTCTCGTTTGCCGTGCTCTTTGCCGGCCTTCTGGTCGCCGTCGAGGCCGTACTGGACTTGTCGAACAAAAGAGGAGGACTCGGCTCGCCTGACCACGGCTTCAGATACCTGTGGCAGTATGGCTCCGCCTTCATCTTTACCTGCATCGCCGCTCTCTGGGCAAGGCCCGAATACCAAGCCAGGTCAAGCGCGCCGTGGCTCCGCATGGCCAAGGGCCCCGCGAGCGTGGATCGGACCTTGATGCTCGACTACGTCTTCATGTTCGAGCCCGTCGTCATCGCCAATGCGGCCAAGAACCGAGACTGGCTCGTTGCGGTGGCGGCCACCGTTGGACTGACGCTGAAGCTCATCGTTGTCATCGCCGTGGCCCTCGTCAGCCCGACGTTTCAGATTGTCACCGCTCGGGGGGCCAGCTTGAACCTGCACAACAAGTTTGTCAACGACCCTGCCGGTTTGCAGAACGCCGGGTCGCTGCCCTTCTTCACCATGGCTGCGTTGCAGACGAGAGGCCTGAACTTTCCGGACGGCACCTCGAAGCAGTTCGCCTTCCAGCTTTTCTCGGCTGATTTGCCCTCTACCGCCGAGCTGCAGACCAACGTGGACGGCTTCGGATCCGACATCGACTGCGAGCCTGCCAGGCTCAACCTGACTGGGATCCAGCCCCTCCAGGCGACGGACGTCCAGCTCAACCTTACCGTGTCGACTCCGACCTGCTTCATGACCCAGACGATACCGAACATGGCCCTCGTTGGCTCAACGCTGCCCTCCTTTTTCATGGCCTTCCAACCGGGCTTTTGTGGAAATGCGCCTACGCCCTCGCCCAACGACGGACGGGTTGTCGTCATGACTGGGGCAATCGCCATCGAGCAGTCCTCCGTTCCCATTTCCGGCACCGTCACCAAGTCCGCGGCCCTCATCTGCCGCCCCTCGTACTTCCTGACCAGAGTCCACGTTACCAAGAATAACACTCAACTTATTGCCATCGAACGGAACCGCTCGGCCAGTAACAAGACGCTTGACAAGGTCCACCCGTGGGATATCGTACAAGGCCACTTCAGCTCCTACCCGGCCGATTCGCAGATCCTCGGCGCCATCCCCAGCGTCAAAAGCCGGTATCCCGGTGTCGCCAACGTCGCGTCCGACCCCGTCATGAACGCGGCCGTTGCCATGGAGATCAAGGATCATGGCGTGCCTCCGATCGAAACGTTCCTGAAGACCGACAACCTGACGGCGATATCTATGGCCTACTGGAGGCAATACACCGCGCTTGTCGGGCGCAACTCGTTGATGGGGGAGACGCAGGAAAAGTCTACCGGCACGGCTGTCATCATCGGCGAGCGCCTCAACGTCCGCCCGATCCCTGCACACTTGCTGTCCGGGCTTCTCGGTTTTGTTCTCGTCCTTGTCCTGGCCGCGGCTGCCTTGGCGCCGGCAAAGGGCTTTCTCCCCCGTGACCCAAATTCCCTCATCAACATGGCCACTCTGCTTGCCCACAGCCGCCAGCTTCTTCAGTGTCTGCGAGGCACGGGTGCTGCCAACATATCCAGCATTCGGGAAAGGCTTCTGGGAACGGACTATTACACCGGGGTCGAACCATACGAAAAGGCGGAGAAGGCGGCTCAGGGGTACTTCAAGATCTTTGGCGGCGCAGCTCCGTCGCAAAATGCACCGCCCGAGTTTGTGCGGAACGCCGACTGGAGGCACCCGCTGCCGCTGCATCCTTGGGTGCGGCTGACTGCAGTAGTCGTCATGTTTTGCATGGTCATCTCTCTCGAGGTGGTCCTGCGCGTATCCCACGTTAACAGCGGCATCGCTACCATCAAGGCCAATACCGACAGACACTTCCTGTGGACTACTGGGACCGGAGTCGTCTTTGGCGTGGTGGTACTCTATCTCGCCACAGTAGACTGTGCGACGCGCTGTCTCGCTCCCTACACCCAGCTCCAAAAAGGCGGTTCCTTTGAGACAACGGTCGACCTCGACTTTATGGACAAGTCCAAGTTCAGGATTCTCTACGACGCCGTCAGGACCAAAAATATCGCCGTCGTCGTCACCACGACGGCCCTCGTTGTATCGTCACTCCTCGCGACCTTTTCGGGCGCGTTGTACAGCACGACACCGATACCCTCCACGCGTCCGGTCACCCTTCAAATCACCGACAGTTTCACAAACGCCTCCTCGCCGTGCCCGACGTGCACCACCGACACGCTCCTAGCCTCCCTGGTCCTCGACGCCAACCTGACGTTCCCCTCCTTCACGTTCGAGGACCTCAACTTCAACAGCCTCCAGCTCACGGAGCAGCTCGACATGCAGGACGGCGCCGGGGCCATCATCGTCACACTGCCCGCTATCCGCTCGCGGCTCGACTGCAGGCTCTACCCGCAGTCCGAGATCAACACCAACTTCACCCTCACGAGCTTGCCGAACCAGTCCCGGAAGGAGGAGATGACAGTTAGAATCACCGGCGAGCCATGCTTGGACCCTTCAATCAGATCCGACGCGATCTCGCCGTCAAACGGGCCGTCTTCTTCCGTCTTTGGTGTCGCCACTCCTCGATCCGCCACGTCGACTCAGTGTTCCGACTTCACCTACGTCTGGGGCCAGCTCAACGACAAGTCTCCGGCGCAAGTGGGCTACATCTCGGCGATGGGCTGCAACGAGACGCTCGAGAGCGTTATGGCCATGGTCCGTCTGACGGGCCAATCGTTGCACGTCGACCAAATGTACCCGCCGGTTGTGCAGGACAACACGGCCAGGCCGGCGAACCTGAACCTCCTGCCGCTCCAGTACGGCCTGCTTTCCAGTGTCCCCACGGGCAACCAACTCGATCCGTTCTTCAGCTCCCTCGTCACGTCCCGCTTCGCCGTCCCCGCAGGCGACCTCGGCGACCCGGGCCTCGGCAAGAGTGGGCTCGTAGCCGACGCCATTGTCCGGCAGCATGGCATCCTCCGCGCGCAGAACCTCAACGTCAACTCCCGGCGCCGCCTCCCGGATATTGCTGCGCAGTCGACCATCCCCGCCATGCTTGAGTCCACCTCGGTCACGTCCCTACGAAGACTGGTGCAAGACAAGGTCTCGACGCGCATTATCCAGTCCGTATTGGTCCTGCTCATCGTCCTGACGCTAGTGTCGTGGCTCCTGACGCCCGGCACCGACACGATCCTGCCGCGAAACCCGTGCAGCATCGCCTCTGTGGCGGCGCTGCTCGTAGACGGCAACGTGTTTGGCTTCCTCGGGCGGGGCGCGGAGTGGCAGGCGACGGAGGAGATGAAGAGGAGCTTCCTGGACGGCAGCCACTCCATGGGGTTCAAGATTGGGTACGAGCGGGTGAGGAAGCGGAGAGGCATCGAGGACCTCAACGGGGTCAAGGGCGACGGGGACGTGGCGTACGGGATCAACGTCAAACGCGGCGGCGGATGGGGAGGCGGAGAGGATGTCGGCCTCGGCATTTTGGCACGCGTGAACCGGGCGCAAAGGCAATTCGTCAGGGGGTGGGGTAAGATGTAAAGGCAAGAAAGGATTTGTTGGTGTTTTAAGCAGCACACGTCTCGACAGGACCTGGTGACGCCTCGATTTGGGAGTCGAGCGAGGAGTGGGGGAAAAAGAAAAAGCGGAAGGAGGACACACATGGTGCTTTCTTTTTTTTTCTTTTTTTTCTTTTTATTGTTATCTGCTTTCGTCTCGTTTGTTTTATCTTATGAGCCTCACGCCTCACGTCTGTATAGGTAGTATAGCCTGGAGTTTTCTTACGGGTCTGGGGAACAGGATGATACCACGGAAGCTTTTGAAAGAGGGGTGGGGGTTAAACAGGACCCGGAATCTCTAACCAAGGGGGGTTTTTTCTCTCTTCTTTTATGTACACATACGTAGTAGTATTTTTTTTTCCTTAGCCAGTTCAAATGTCGAAGCACTTGGATGGGAAACTATGAATGCGCTAATGATGTGTCGATAATCGAACGAGGTGCGTCTTTTTGTTAATTACTCTCTTCTTCTTTTCTTCATCATTTCATGTTGAGTCGTCTATCTTTCGCGCCAGGCTATCTAAAAGGGGCGGCTCTACACACTCGGGCATGGTATCATTCTTTTTTTTTTTTTTTAAAGAAAAAAGCCATTCTTGTTGGTTTGTTTTTTAAAGCTTGCGAACGACCTTGTTGGTGGCCTGCTTCTCCACCTCCTCGTCCCAGATGTTGATGTTCCAGCGGGGCTTGTAGGTAATGGGGATGTTGTAGCGGCGGGGCTGCTTGCCGAGGTCGTTGATGGCGGCGACGTCGTCGTCCGAGAGCTTGACCTCCTGGAAGTTGGAGTGGATACGGCTCGGGGTGACGGACTTGGGGATGACAGAGTGGCCGCCGACCTGGGACCAGGCGAGGATGACCTGGGCGGGGGTGGCGCCGAGGCGCTCCGCGATCTTCTTGATGGTGTCGTTCTCGATGAGGAGAGGGGCGCCGACGTTGTTGTTGCCAAAGGCCTATCATTTGTCGGTTAGTCTTATTTCTTCTTCCTTTTTTTTTTGGTCATGTCGAATACTCGTCTCTGTTTTTCATCTGCCAGAGACGGGGGCGGGGGCTCAAGGGCAAGACGTACAGAGTAGGCAGTGATGTGGATGTTCTTCTCCTTGGCGTACTTGATCAGGGTGTCGTTCTGCTGGAGGAGGGGGTGGCGCTCGATCTGGTTGACGGCGGGGACAACACCGGTGGCGTCAATGACGGTCTCGAGGTCCTCGATGGTGAAGTTGGAGACACCAATGTTCTTGACCTTGGACTTGGGGAGGTTGATCATGGCTATGTAGCAGGGTAAGGAGGGGCACACGGTCAGCAGGCGGGTTCAGCGGGAAAAGGGAAAAAAAGAGGGGAGGCAGTATTTACCCTTCCACGTGTCCACGAGGGAGACGGACTGGTCGAGGTCGACCTCGCCCTCGGCGGCGAGGGGGAAGAGCTTGTCGCCGTCCTTCTTGAAGGCGACGGGCCAGTGGATGAGGTAGAGGTCGAGGTAGTCAAGGCCGAGCTCGGCGAGGGTCTCGTCGAGGGCGGCCTCGACGTTCTCGGGGCGGTGGTTGTTGTTCCACAGCTTGGAGGTGATCCAGATGTCCTCGCGCTTGAGGCCCGGGATCTCGGCGAGGGCCTTTTTGAGGCCCTGGGCGACCTCGGGCTGGTTCTGGTAGATCTTGGCGAGGTCGAGGTGGCGGTAGCCGGCCTTGAGGGCCTCGTAGATGCCGACGGAGACCTCGCCGGGGGCGGACTGCCAGGTGCCGTAACCCAGAGTGCTGGAGGGGTGGGCTCACCGGTTAGCATTTCTTGTTTTCATTTTCATGTTTCTTTCATCTCGGGATAGAGGTAGAGAGAGAGAGGGAGAGGTGCGGGATGAGTAGTTGACATACGGGATCTCGGCACCGGTGTGAAGCTTGGCCTTGTTACCGAAAGACATTTTTTTTTTTTGGCGTAGTGAGTGTTTTGGTGATGTTTTGTTGGTAGGGGAGGAATTGGTTGAGGAAATCGTGGCAGAGCAGAGCAGAGCAGAAGAGGGAGAAGAAGATGGGAGGGAGGGGGGATTGAGGGGGGACTTTTATCGTGAAGTTGGAGCGGCGGGAAAGCGGGTTAGAGAAGCTTCTAGGTACCTAGGTTGCTAGGCAGGTAGGTAAGGTCCCCAGAGCAAGTAAGCAAGCAAGCAAGCAAGCAAGCAAGAGCACCCAAGTGAGGGGGAGGGGCGGCAATTGCATCATTGTTTGTCAGGATGAGCTGCGCGCACCCTGATGGGGCGGGGCTCCGTGACGTCCACCGTCGGACCCGCTTAACGGTGTTTTGTCGGCAAAGACGGTACGGATACTCGGATAAGTACTACTATTTGCTATCCTGTACTATGTGCTATCCTGTACGATGCGATGTACTGCAGTATGTAGATGGAGGACCTGCAGTTATGGCTCTTTGAGAGGAGACTGACGAGGCGATAGCTCTCCATAATATATCGCAGCGTTGGGGTCGCCGCGCGGGGGAGTGAAACCCCGAGATTGACTGGCTTGTGGAGGAGGCACCAACCCTCGGTGGTAGGCTCGCTGGGACCGATCGAGGCTACCCGGTCCCGGTCCGCCTTAGCCCGGCACCGAGGCAGTCCCCCCTTTGATCAATCTCATCGGATTCTTGGGTGGTCCGATGGAGGGAAATCCGATCCCCGTACGGATATGATGTTTGAAGAGGCCCGCTTAACATTGTGAATAGTCATTGATCTATCTAATTTGGCCGCTACTGAATGAATGGGGTTGGACTGTGGGACAACGTAGACGGTGCAAAGATGCACCGAGAGAGATGCGGGGTTGCTTTACTCTGGACTACGTATACGGTACATACAGTACATCGTACATATTATGTGGCCCAAGGTACCTAGGTATCTGCAGGTAGGGGCTAATCCGTCATCAGTACCCCTTTCCCCCTCTTGGCTCGACGTGCACGAATTGTTATCGCAGCGAAGCGTGACATGTTGAAGGCGACATTGGGTACACTACCTACCTACCTAGTACCTAAGTCGACTACCAAGGTGCAAGATGGGATTCCGCATCCCGTTACTGTCCACGTGGAAATTGGCTCAACGGTCGATAGGTAAATACGGCAATACCTACCTATCTAGGTACTACACCCCCCACTCGTTTGGATGAGAGAGACACGCTTCCGAACGAATTCTCCCTTCAGACCCTTCGGACCCTCCAGACTCGGCATCAGTGCTGGCAATTGCTTTCTGACGATGCATGTCCTGCCCAAGTACTCCGTACTGTAGTACATTTCAATCCTTCAAGGGAGTAGGTAAGCAGTTGGTTTGCGTTATGTATGTAGCCCACTCCCCCGGGTCGCTGACCACCTGCATCCTTCTCTCTCTCCCCTCCCGGTTCCAATTCTCCGGAAACATACAAGTACCTTAGTAGGTAAACCCTCCATAACAAAGAAGCCAAGTCTTAGTACCAGGTGAGACGCACCGTTCCGTTCCTGCGTCTCGATCTGCAACCATCTAGCCAACCGCCGAATCATCCCCCCCCGTCCCCCATTTCTGTCAAAACGCCTCTCAGTTACCTAGTTCCCTTCGCTTTCACTCCGCGATCATCAGGGGCTGGCTGGCTGGCTGGCTGGCCCCCCACTACGGCCCACTGCGGGGAAACATCCACCTCCATCAAACTGCCAACACTACCTAGTAGTAGTTTGGAATGCCTGTCTCAAAAGGCCTGCCGCGACCGACTGACTGTTTTCACCGGAGCACTGTCTGGGTTGTTCGTGCCTTTTTTGAGCTTTCCTCCTTGCTACCTGGAAACCCCTCCCCTGTCGAGACATGCGCATCGCTAAGAGAGAGGGGGAGAGAGAGGGCACTCGGCAATCTGGGTAAGGCTTGGAGAACAGGAACTCTATGACTGAACACATGGCCATCAACAACGTCCCGAGGCGTTGCGACAGCACAAAAAAAAAACAGTTCATCGCTTACAACCGCAGACATTGGGGCCTATTCTTGACACAGCTCCCGTTCCCGAATCCCAAGATGCGCGCCCGCGAAACGTTCCCACCTGTCCCACCCCCATCAACTGCCTTGCTATTAAAAGCTTTGACATGGGAGGGTCAGCGAGTGAAAGTGAGTGAAAGTGAGCATGGTCTGCAGGGAGGACTGTGTCCGGCTGCTGCAGATTCGACGACGTCAATTCGGTGACCGGGAAGAGATACGGAGAGCGTGAGGTAGTATCAGGGGAAGGGAAAGTTTTCCTGTTTTTTTATTGTTTTTATTTTCTTTTTTCCAATTATACTTTGAGCTCCATGTCTCAGAACACCACCGGGGCACGCGTTCATAATTATCTGTCCCCTTTTTCCAACCACACACACACACACAGTCACGTAAATACGCTTCTTTCTTGGTTTTCTTTTCTTGTCGGACTGCTGTCTGCTTCACAGCTGGCTCCTCACATGGGAGTCTCGTCGTTTGCATGCCCACAATCCTTTCGCACATTCCCTGCTTCCCTTCAATCCCCTGAGTCCTCCTTCGCTGTGAAGCTCGTAACCGCGACATCCCTCCAGTCCCGTCACAGCGCAGCTTCCGCACCACATCGCATCTCAACACACCGTCCGCGGCCATGCCGTCACTACTGCACCGCTGGACGCGGGTGCGCTCCCTCGTCCTCAGCCTCCTCACCGTCGTATGCCTCATCTACATCCTCAACACCGTCTGGTTCCACCCCCGCACCGAGTCCGCCATGCTCGAAAAGTACATGAACCTCGACAACGTCCCCCCGCCCCTCGTGCCGCCTAAGCCCGCCTTTGACTGGTCCGCCGTCCCGGTCAAGTACCCGGCCCCGACGCCGCTGACCCCCGTCCCCACCGGCAACCACGCCCGCCCCTTGCCGCGCGTCCAGCACCGCTTCCGCTCCGAGTCCATCGCCGCCTCCCGCGTCCGCGAGGCCCGCCGTCGCGAGGTCCGCCGCCTCTTCCTCAAGAACTGGGCGAGCTACAAAGAGTTCGCCTGGATGAGGGACGCCCTCAACCCCATCACCGGCACCCCCAAGGACCAGTTCTCCGGCTGGGCCGCCACCCTCGTCGACTCGCTCGACGTCCTCTGGATCATGGGTCTCAAGGCCGAGTTCGACGAGGCCGTCGCCGCCGTCGCCACCATTGACTTCAGCCAGGCGTCCTCAAACCGCGTCAACACCTTCGAGACTAACATCCGCTACCTAGGCGGCCTCATGGCCGCCTACGACCTCAGCAGGCGGCCCGTCCTGCTCGCCAAGGCCGTCGAGCTCGGTAACCTGCTCTACGCCGCCTTCGATACCGAGCACCGCATGCCCGTCGACTTTATCGACTTCGCCGCTGCAAAGGCCGGCAAGGGCCTCGTCGTCGAGGGCTCGGTTGTCTCCGCCTCCCCCGGCACCCTCTCCCTCGAGATGACGCACCTGTCGCAGCTGACCGGCGACCCAAAGTACTACGACGCCGCCGCCAGGGTCATGGACCTCTTCCACGACGGCCAGCAGAAGACGAGCCTGCCCGGCCTCTGGCCCATGTACGTCTCCATGAGCCAGCGCGACGTCACCTCGGGCTCGACCTTCACCATCGGCGGCAGCGCCGACTCGCTCTACGAGTACCTCCCCAAGATGATGGCCCTCCTTGGCAGCCGCGAGCCAAAGTACCTGGCCATGACGGAGAACTTCCTCCGGGCCGCCAACGAGTCACTCTTCTTCCGCCCCATGCTGCCCGGCGGGGAGAACATCCTCGTCTCCGGCAACGTCAACGTCGACGCCGACGGCCGCCCCGTCCTCGACCCGGAGAGCGAGCACCTGACCTGCTACGTCGGCGGCCTCTACGCCCTCGCCGGCCGCCTCCTGGGCAGGGAGGAGTGGGTCACGATCGGCGGCCGCCTGGCGCTCGGCTGCTACTACGCCTACCAGGCCATGCCGACGGGCATGATGCCGGAGCGCTACAACATGGTCCCCTGCGACCGGAGGGACAGCTGCGCGTGGGACGAGGCCAAGTGGGACGCCGGCAAGAAGTCGCGCCCCGAGTACAAGGAGCACCTGCCCAAGGGCTTCACGACGGCCAAGGACCCGCGCTACATCCTCCGCCCCGAGGCCATCGAGAGCATCTTCGTGCTGTATCGCGTCACCGGCGACCGCGGCTTCCAGGAGGCGGCGTGGGAGATGTGGAAGGCCGTCAGCAACGGGACCCTCGTCGACCTGGGCAACGCCGCCGTCTTGGATGTCACCCGGAAGAAGGACTCCTTGCCCAAGGAGGACTATATGGAGGTAAGCCCTCCCCCAAACCAGTATTCCCGACCCCTTTCCACACTGAAACCCTCGTACCTTGTCCATTCTCTCTTCATGGGCGCGGAGGGGGGGCTCTGTTCATACTGGGGCAGATCGCTAACGCTGCATGACGAACTTTAGAGCTTCTGGCTGGCGGAGACGCTCAAGTACTTCTACCTGGTGTTCTCACCGCCCGACCTGATTAGCCTCGACGACTACGTCCTCAACACGGAGGCACATCCCTTCCGGAGGCACCGCTAAGAAGAAGAAGAAGAAAGATGGCTTATGGGGCGTTTGGGTGTTCCAAGGCGTTTACGGTAAAGAAGGGCGGCGGTCGACTCCTCGAAGTCGCGCTCGCGGATCAATCTTATTATTATTTATCTATTTCGTTTTATATAACCTGTCCACGGACAGGTTACCCTGACGCACTGTGCTGATCCGTCAAGACATGCATAAGACTGCGTGATCTCTTTACCGGGAGGGGTTTGGGGAAAAGAACAGACGAACATCGTTCAGCGAGTAACTTGGGGGGGGGGTGTCCTCAATTGCGCTCGTCGTGGTAGAGATACTCTACACAGACCGCTGATTATTGATCCTGGTATGCTCATTCGTCATGCTGCGCGTGGCAACCGAGCGATGACGTTGGACAGTCCGTTATCACGAGGACGTCCTGAGGCTGGGAATCGTCACCTAGGCCCGTCCGCGGCTGTTGTTGGACAACGAGCCAGTCGTTCATGGATGCTGCGGGCCATGCGTCGTTCTTGGGGACCCTATGACGAAGAAAAGTTCGTTTCCAGCCTTTCCATTTGCTATGTTGGGAGGGGAGAGAACCCGCTGCCCCCTGAGTCCGGGTTGGACTTTTCGTCAATTCTAGAGACAGATAAGAATTGGAACGGGATACCAGGGAGAGCCTTTCCAGTCGGATTCGGAGTGGCTACCTCGTTCAAATGCCCCCCCCCCCGGGCAAAGAACCGCAGGCCACGGCCGGGCAACATACGTGAGGCGATGTTGTCCGAGGCAGGGGTTTTCTGGACCCGCAACTGCCGACTTGCGAGGTGTGTTGCAGCAGACATCTTCTCTTGGAGCTCGATGTCGAACAGCGGTCAGGACAGGGGTGTTTTGGGGTGGGATGTTTAGCGCGCACATGATTCAAACTGATGGCATACAGGCGGAAGTCCGTCCACCTCGGCCGTGGGGTTGTGGGTTTATCTCCGCCAAGGAATCGGCGAAACGAAGCGAATCATGTGACCCGGCTGTTTGCCTGGGATGTCACCGAGCTCTATTTTCGTGCCCAGGCGCGGCTAGCCGTCCATCCATAAGCCAATCTCATGTAGTTCATAGATTTCAGCATTTTTTAGATGCCTAGCTCAAGTGAAGGTTCGTCTTTTCTCAACAAGCTTTCATTCTCTCGTTTTCGTTGTGTCACGTTCTTCTGTCCGTCGCACCCGACAGGACCCCAGTTGACCGAAGCCAAAATGCCACAAGCCTCCCCCCGGGGGGGTAGAACCTGTGACCTGTTCAAGACATCATCGAGGCTAACAGTAACACTCCTTTCTCAACTCCAAGATCGCACACAAACATGACAAATCCCAGCTCCCCCCGGGGGGGGCTTGTCGAGGCTCGCATGCCACTCTCGCCAGTCCGGCCCCCTGGGTATCCATCCGCATGAATCACCCACCCGCGACCAAAGGCCGAACAGGACAATGCTCAGCCTCCAAAGACTCTCTCACGGTCTCGCCCTGGTACGCAAACCACTTCCAGCGTCCTCACAGTATAATCTTTCAAGCCCCTAAAGTGAGCAAAGTTCTGCCAGGACGGCCCGCACCCCCTTTGAACGGTTCGTCAAGGGGGCGACGTACATATGGTTGATTCAAAAGGAGTCAACTCAAACTCAGGCAACCCTTGTCAGGCCGGACCGCTCCCCGCGTCCCCCAGTTCTCTCCCTGCCCCCCCCCCTTTGTTAAACTGCCACCGGCCGCCAAGAGCGGGTTGAAACACCCAATCGCCAAGAGCACAGGTTCAAGCTCATATAACTCGATGGCTTTTAAATAGCCCGAAACCCGATCTCTGTATGCGCCAAGACGTCATCGGTGTTTTGCAACAAAAGTGAACGGGAAGTCGCCAGCAAAAAAAGCCTCTCAACAGGGCCCGCGCTCGTCCGTAGTGTAACGCCTAAATAGCACACACGCGCACAGTCTCTCTCTCGCTCTCCGTACGCATCTCAGGGAAAGCCAAGACTTGGGGATGTGAGATATGGGGAGGAGATGTGGTGCCGAGCCAATCGATCGGCTGCGTGGCCCCCTTTCGTCCTTGGCGTATGGCGATGAAATGTTAATGTAGGTGTATCCCGCCACAGCTTCTCAACTTCCCGCGAATGTTCAATGTATAAGAAGGATGTGATTATCCTGCCTTTTTTTTTCGAGAAGTCACCATCGTCCCATCACCAAATCCTCCCCGTCTCATCCTGTCTACCAGCACACATACACACACCAGCATCCGCTCTTCTCTATCATCCAATCTTCCCCATCTTCCACATCCCGACAACCACCCGAACCAGCCACACGATGCGCGCCACCCTCGCCGCCGTGACCCTCCTCGCCGCCGGCGTCGCGGCCTTTTTCGACGGGCCCTGCAACGACACCGCGTGCGGCGCGCCCAATCAGGCCGCGGTCAACTGCGAGGCCGACGGCATGGTCTGCGTGCCCTTCCCCGTCGTCTCCTTGGAGGGGCGCACGGGGTGCGCCTGCAGCGTTGCGTGAGCAGAGGCTTTCAATGAGTGTAAGCCATATTTTTCGGTATGTGTCGACGTTATCCCCTGCCTACCCACCCCATCCCCTCGGTCGGGTGTCATGGCTGACTTGGTCACACTCACAGATCAGCGTTCGCTTTCATCATCAAAGGCACGGCGTTTTTTCTACTTCTTCTTTTTCTTCTTTCTCCTCTGTTTCACATACAAACTCTACTTGAGATGGTCTTGCATCGAAGCGCACGTGTACGGGTCACGCGAGAAAGGGGAAGGGAAAAAGACGCAGTATATAAAAGGGAGGCACAAAAAACACGCATCATGAGCATTATGAAGATCAAGATGACTGGGACAGAATGAGATTTGTTTCTCTGACTAGAATGCTTTTCTCGTCTACATACGTACATAATACCCCCGTTCCCCCTTTCCCCCAACGTCAAATCTCATCAAGTGACATGACCACCAAAGGCCATCAAAGTTCTTATCATTCCGTTAAATGTGTTGGTGATTCTGGAAGACGATGGCAGCCATGACAAGGTAGGAGTTCTTGTAACTTGCCGACTTCGCATTGCGAGTTTTACACCTATCCTTTTTTGACGTCTCGCATCTCTTCCTTCTGGTGGTGAAGTTGGCGCGTTCTCCGTCGTCACCGACCGAACTTTTATAAACACTCGAGAAGCGACAATAGAGCACATACGACCATACCCACTGGAAAATTCGGGATCCCGTCCGCTCTCCCATAGATAAGCCAGTGAGGGCCGGATCAGTAGTTGAGTCGGTGACGATCAGCGAATACCTGGTGTTGTATGTTGTTTTTTTCTTTTCATTTTTTTTCATTCCTATGGCATGATCTCCTAAAGACTGGGATGACTGGCAGGCTTGTAAAATCAGTAACCATGTCGTATTTTCTGATAGATATGTCTCTGGAGGCCCTGATGCGTGTTACCTGACTCTTATGTAACGTAACCTTACCTTGGTGAGGCCCACTGAGATTTGGTATTAGTGGCTGTGGTTAGTGTTGATGAGTCTATATGCTCTATACAACTATGGCCGTCAGCTTTTGGCCTTGATGAGATGCCTTGACTGGCTTGAAGTCTCTGTTTAGTTAACAATACTGGCATCCTCAGTAACGTATGACGGGCGTGTGGTCTCCGTCCCCCGCTCACGATGGTAGAGTCACTGGCGGCGCTCGGCGTCACTGCCAACACTGTTCAGTTCCTTGAGGTCGGGCCCAAGGCGGTTCATATCCATCGTCGAGATCTACCGCAGCATCAACGACGACGGCTGGGCGGGGCGTAACGCCCACTTGGTATCTATGGCCAAGAATCTCCGAGATCCAGGCTGCAGGTACGACTGGTGGAAATGAAAACACACATCTTTGAACACCCCCGAACTCTCTTACAGTATGCTCGTCCGGCTTACAAGCACATCAATGCTGGTGAATTCGGAACGCGCCTGTTCTGAAGGTTCTTTTTGGCGATAATCGGGTATCGCTGTCCATGTTTATGCGTTCCCTAGATGAAGCATTGGAAGGCTGGAACCGAGCCATGGAGAAGAGGCGGAACGCGCTGACTCATGATCTCAGTAACCTGTGCGAGTCTCAATCGGCGGCAGCAGCATCGATCGAGGGTTTCGGGATTTTGAGCGAGACATGGGCATGTGTTTCCGACGAGGCCAGGAACCAGGCTATCGTTGTTGCAGTTCTATTCCAACCCATTCAAGCGCTTAAGATATCTGACCGTTACCGAGCCGGATCCTACTACTGATCGACGGGCTCGACGAGTACAACGGCAACCTCGGGGATCTGCTCTAGTTCATAAGGTTCATGTCCAAGTCTCTGTACGTCAACATATGTTGAGTGAGAAGGCTACGGTATGTGTTTCTCAATGAGTTGGACAACGTCTCCGGCCGGATTTACATGTAATCATATGAAGTCATGGCGAAGGGCATGGTGCGATACACTCGGGACACACTCGGCCAGCACCACCATTTCGAGGTGCTCTAGCAAGGTCAAGAAGATCAGACTTAAAGTCTCGTAAAAGAGATCTGGCGCGTCCTGTTTGCAGATGAAGAACTCCGATTACCATTCCCAGGTCCCGGTACTTTCGGAGTTTCTTTTTGAAATAGACACTGAACTTTCTCGCCCATGAAAGACCATCAGCCCTTGGCATGGGGTTTCTCCATCACCCATGTCAACAGGAAGAAGTGTGAGTTCCTATTACAATGCAGCGATCTGTTACAGGCTTAGGAGCCCTTTAAAAAGAAGCTATTACTACTATTTACAAGCCGTAAATGTAGAGGACCCGGATGTAGGTCACGTGTATGGACATGTGATCTTTCGCGTGATTAGAGCTGGCTCCACCCAGCGATGCTCGGCGCTCGGCATCCCAACAGTATCTGTACAATGGAAATTGTTGGTATCGCAGGAGTATTGAACCATGTCGATCGAAGGGTTGGCGAATAATAGGAGCTAACGGGGTTATTCTCAATTCTGTGCATGAAAGAGGTGAAGCCATCGCAGGTTGCCTTGTTGAATAGTGAGACATGATATCCACTGCCTAAGTGGCTCACGTGGGCCTCCTCAGCGATACGGCTCACAATCAGCGATATCTGGCATCGCCGAAACAGATAGTTGCCAAATTCACGACCGTGCAGTCCAATCAGGTTGAAGGATTAGCCCCTTTGAAAGCAAAGAGTAGAAAATCGAGGCTAGGTTGCCTGTTTCTATACACACATCACCTTCTTGCCTAGGACATCTTGCTGCGAAATCTCTTCCAAGAAGACACCCGGAAGGTGCTCTTGGCCGCACAGGTTCGGCGTCACAAGTGAGTCACTGTTCAAGAAAAGCAATCTTTGAAACTCTCTGGTTCTTCCTATCTATGAGACCGTTTTTCGTTGCTGACGGCCATGTATGGCCTGCTGTGGCGACCGGTACGTGTTGTAAGCTGGATCCGGACCAGGAAACGAGAGGTGTCAAGCTGTTTTTGCTGGATGGCCAGAAGGATATAGCTTCGCGCCAGCATGAAAAGTCGAGCCGATGCGATCAAGGCGGGGCAGAGCCTGGGCAGTGAAACAAGTTGATTCTCCTATATAGGTATGTGGTTCTGGTGTTCTCTCGGCCTCCGTGCGCGGTCATTATGCCGAGAACGGTGACGAGGGGGTTGAGGCGATATCTATTGCCTGAGGCTCCCCTGCACTCTGGAAATCATTTTGCAATGCTACTCAGCTACTAACTTCTGTATGATTACTAGCAGTCTCATTACTCTTATACCTAGGCACATAGGGTAGGTACATAGTAAAGGAAGCCTGTGATCTCGTATCGTGTTTGTCTCTCTTCAATAACTTTCACTTTTGCTTACCACTTCATAAGTGAAAAGACCGTTATAGAAGGTTCACAGTACCATTGTCGCCGGCAAGTCAACCACGCGGTCGTTCAGCCAAGGCGCCGCCCTCAAGGGTTGCACTACTTCCCCCCAACATCTAAGCAGCTACCCGCCTAGTGTACTTGTCGATTATGACACGTCCACAGACATCCGGCCGGTGACCAAGCTAGTTACGGCAATTACTTTAGAGAGTTACCCTATCGGGTACCATACCCGGCCGACGGATGCTCGAAGCACAGCCGGCCCTGCCAGAAAATGACATTCTTCTGTTGAAGTTTAAACTTCACGGAGAGGATTTGTGCACCAACATGTCGGACTTCTCTACCGCGTTGTGCCCGTGACACCCAAGGAGACAGCGTGGAGAACGATTCTAAATTGACTACAAAGAGGACATGGATACCAAGGCGTGTTCTTGGAAAGACCGTCCCGGTTCCATGTTACGAACATGCAGATACCAGCGAGTCGAAGGGGTCTGCTAGAGGGTCCAAGGGCGATAGTCAAGTGAAAGGGGAGAGGGGATATTGCAGTCCTCCTCGCGACCATGAAGAATTGTGTCGCTACGCTTTAAAGAAATATGGTCACTTGTGACTCTGGGCTGCTTTAGTTCAGCAGTCTCAAAATATTCTGGACGAGGTTGGGTTTCCTTAACCGCACTGTAAGGGAGTTTCTCGAGCGAGTTGCCAAGACACAGTAGCGACCCATACTCCCATTCAAACGCTGACTGCTTGCAAGATCGTACCTTAGTCTCATTGCCGTTGGCGAAGCGTTCGAAAACAGGACGCGCGAGCTGATATAAAGTTTCCTGTACACGCTACAGAGAGCGGATCTCCAAGAGATCGTAGACAGCTGGGATTTGACCGGAGAGCTGTTCAATGCACTAATCCTTTGCCTTAATAGGTCCGAAAGATTTGCTCTATTCTTAGACAGACCGGAGGAAATGAGGCTTCTCTTGACACAAGCACGTGCTCGTATTTTGCTCGCCGGGACGAGGAAATATTATTAGTTCCTTGAGGTGTGGACCACCCGCCGGAACCATCACCCGCCCGGCATGAGCAACTTTCCCTGCTATCTGTGACACCTACACAACTTACAGGAATACCACCCCTGCCGCGTTTCAATGCTCGCGATTCCAGCCACAACTACAGTTCAAGTTGTTTAGCTTTAGGTATTTTATGATATTGCAATTAGGGTGTAGAACACTAAAAGGGAAAGAGACAAAGCCCTATATAAAACGATCCTCCTGCTGGCTGTGGTATCAAGTTGACATTATCTAGGAAACAAATGAACCTGAGAGAAAATCAGTATTAAGTAGAGAATCTTAAGTCGCTATGACAGCTTAATAACCAAAAGTTGGTCAATTGAAAGACCTTCCGTACCCTCATTATTGCTATATTCGTCTTGCTTTCCAGTTATGTACTATTAGATGAAAGTTTAGTAATCTATCCCTCTGGACCTGTTTACCCGTGGTACTGCCGCTCGCAAACGCTGGGGCCTTGATGGCAAGCCGACTGAGTCGAGGAACATAGTTGACGCGGAGTTGTCATTAGTACTGTTGGATCGCCCAAAACTGGAGAACGCTTTCAAGAAGCTGTGCTCCATTGGGAGCATCAAGAAAATCAACACCAGTACTTTCAGTGTCAGCAAAGACGTGTCTGAAGAAATTTTGACCGGTATTGACAATAACCAACGACAGTTCTGGAAGTAACAAGCCTTGCTCGTGGCATACAGAGCGCTGACATGGAAATATTTTGAACCTACATGAGGTTCTGCCAGCTCGAACTATCTAGCACCGTACTAACCTCGACGTCGTAGTATTTCTCATTCGAAACTGTTGCAAGCTCACGTCGAGTTTGTCTTGAAGACGCATCAAGACGTTATCAAACATCTCCCCAGCTGCACTATACTCGACTTAGTCCTCACCCTTATCAAGGCAAGCCAACTCAATGGTTTGAAGTGTAAAGGCTATGTTCTTTGACTCGGCCAGGAAGCTCGTTTCCGGGCTAAGGAACCCATACGCTGTTGTCTGGTTGGCAGTCCATGAGAGCCTTGTCAGAAGACTCTTGGGGATGACCCAGGAAGCCGTCAGTATTTTAACCAACTTAGGTGGAAGCCATCCAGAAGATGACGGGCGAATGCACTCGGTATGTGGTTTTGCAGCGATCCAGGCCTCCCTGAACAGCATTCAGGTGGAAGAGCTGCCAGCAGCGACGGCGGTCTTGGAAAAATGGCAGCCGCGTCAGCAACCTAGCCCTATGAATGATGTTGTCCTCTATCGCAAACACCTCATTCTTGCTAAGATCTCGCGGTTTCAAGGTGATTTCGAGAAGGCGTTATATTACCTCGAGAAACCACAAGGCATCATGACGCATTGCGATGGCCTAAATTTTGAAGAAGAGGCCCGCGATTTCGCCAGCAGCTACTCTGACACCCTACGGGAGCTGAACCGGCCCAGGGAAGCTGAATCATTTCTACGCCGGCCGATACCTCGGTTGGATGAAAACGCCCGAAATATCCTCAACGTCTCCTCAGCAGAAATCCTTTTCGCTTGGAATTCTGGTCCTATTCGAATTCAGGAAGCTCGCAATCTTTTATTTCATCTCCAGTCAGATGGAATCTATTTGCCAAAGTTTGAGAAGCTCAGGGTTTGCATCACTTTAGCAAAGATCTGTCATATTCACTCAGACCTCGACGGTGCAACATTATACTGGAGTCAGGCACTTGATGCAGTCAGAAAATTTAGTTTTACAGGTGGCATCACCACAATGATCATCATGAGGTTTATGACGGATATCCTGGACCGCCTACAGTCAGACCCGGGGACCGAAATTGCAAGGCAAAGGTCCCATGATGAACTTGTCACAATGACAAATTTTGAGAAAAAGAACGACATAACCAACTGGGTGTCTGGACTCGGGGACTGGGAGAAATATTTGGACTCAAGGACCAAAACACCTCCACCTAGTCATTTATAATAAGCAACCCTTCTATGTATAGAGCAATAACACCATGGTATAACGTACCCCTCCGAATCTGTCGACCTCTCTTGCCGCTCTATGGTGATACTTGTGGTTTCTGTTCCTCGGGCTTTTAAACGTCGGACGCTATTGGCGTCAAGTGCTGAGTCATCTGAGACATTCTCACAGTCTGGCTTCATATAAACCCCCTCGAGAGCCGGCTTTTCCTCCAAATCATAGGCTTTGGCTCTGCCTTCCCTGCTGTCATGGGCTATTTCTGCATCACACTACGATGTGGCCTGTGCAGATTCAGGCTTCACTACGGAGAGCACGTTATTGCTAGTGAGTCTAGCCGCCCTCTTGTTATCGCTCCTCTAATTCCACCAACAGTGAAGGAGGCCGGTCAGATTTCCGACTACATGGTCTATGAAGACAACGCAGTTGACCAACGTGGCTCAAGGTATATGCAGTGCTTTGGAGAGTGTTCACACATGGAAGGGCGAACAACAGGCTGCCATGTTGAATGTGCCAATCAGGTATCTCCTTGGCCCGTCTCAGAAGCCATTAAGGTGCTGGCTTTTAATTATACGCCGACACCTTCTGAGTGCGACCTGAGGAAAGCCCGGCTTTATCAAGCGTTCGCCGCTATTCTGGGCGGGACTTTTCGTCAACTACCTCCTGAGCTATACTCCAAGATTGCTGCAGATTTGTGTATTCAACCGTACGCAATGGCATGCGCCAAGGCCCTTCACGCTGTTCGTAGTAGGGATTCCTCCCTATACGTCTCGTCCAAGATCTAGGACCATTTTACAGAGTTCAAAGGCTTTTCATACCTGTCGTCGTTAAGTAACAACGGCGATGACTACCACAATCACCTTATCTTTGAACCCGACCCTGCTTCAACCCCTAGGAGATTTGTTTATCTTGCGGAGGATTACTTCAGTGCCAGGAAGATGTTTTTCAGCTATCCTACACCGGATGTCAAAGAACTTCGAGATCTTTAGTGGCGGGTAGTGGACCTCAAAAGTTCTCCCACAGTCGTGGTTCAAAGCAAGGTACTTTATTTAATTTTCTATATAAACATTGCTAATATGATCCTGGTCCCAAAACTACATTTCTTCGTTTCTAAGGATTCAACCTTGAACCGAGAGCCGAGAGCCCTAGGTGAACATCCGGTGGGCTGTCCCCCCATCCACAGTGCCTCGTTTGACTCAACTTGAAGAATCACCTGAAGTAGAGCAAATGTCCGCAGTGTCATGCAATTAACCAAGTGTGGTTACGTATTCAGTCCACTGGAGAGGTCGAATCAAGTCCATACATACTCATACGCAAAAAGGAAGATCTATCAATGTACCATAATCAAGCTAACGGAATTTGGCTATACTTCCCATTGTACGATCACAAAAAGGTGGCAGAACTTTGGGTCCATGGTTCAAGATGGCAAGAAGTAGCATTGATTGTAAGTGTCTTTATACTGGAGAAGCTCCATATTAACACGTGTGCAGTTCAATACAACTCGAGGCCGAAGTCTTGTACTTGGCCCGCATTTGGACACGCGACCAAGCACAAGGCTTGCCTTGATTGACCTCCCGTCCCAGGACTCAGCGAGCCGAATTTTCGTTGAGGAATCATCTGTCGGCATGCGCAACCTGGCATTCGAGAGTCCCAGTCCGGAGCCGGCGGTGAGTTCCCCTGTCAGTCTCCCTCGGCCGACGTACAGGGTCTCGGTGCCAAACCTACGAACACCCTGGTTCTATTCAACCGCCTCTTTGGATGGCTTAGAGGACTTCGGACCGTGCCAGGGAAGTTTCGGCCGACGAAAACCAATCATCGGTCTTCTTCTTCGCTATGCCGATGGTCACGAGGCATGCCTGGGACAGGTTCGACTAGACTGCTTAGGAGTACGCATCGGGTTTCATAGATGCGCTGGAATTTGGCTTGGGCTCTCTGCTGATAGGTATGGTACGTACATTGTCTCCTTGGAGACGTCAACGCCAGACCGTGTTTATAATGGAAACATCACCTGGGTCGAGATGCATGTTGGGGAGTCGGTGGATTGGTGGTCCTCGTATTACTACTCCAAAGTTTACCCCAGGACAGGGTCAAGCCAAATTACCAATCTGTGAATCGGTGGCACCGGAACTCCGGGGTAGGCCTGCTGTCACAGGAACACCCAGTCCATATTAGCGCGCCGCTCAGAGGGCCCTGATATGACTTGGACTAAACACTGAATCGTTTCATGAATAATTTCTTGTAGCTGTTGTTAGTAAGAAGTTATGGCTTTCTACTAAAGAAAGGCTCGAAGAAGAAGTAGATCCAACTACAAAAACTGCATTAGGCATCAGCCTGGAGCCATAGACTAGGATAGATATCATCCCAGTCTTCAGCTTTTCAGAGTTCATCAATAAGAGAGTCAAGGTACTAGGTCATTATACTTAGCCATCAACTTTAACAGACTTCTGGCGTCTTGATCTCCCCCTCCGTTGCCCGATAGGGCCTCTCTGGAAGGTTGGTATCGTTAATGACAGCAAAGCCCTCTATAGAAGGGCTTTTAGATATGGGTTCGTTCTCATGTACGCTTGAGTACCCTTTTTTACAACGATGCCCAAGGGTTAAACAACTCTAATGCCGATAAGCATAGGAAAGCAAGAGCTAGTCTAAATGAACAGACGGATAGGTGGAGCCACAGCGAAGGAGGCACGAATACGGAGGTCGCTGACGCCCACGGACCGGGCGAGATGGCGGGAGTCACAGATCAAAATGCTGCGCTTGTAGGTTGGCCGGTCGAGCTGGATCCTGGTCTCGACAAATTTTGCCGGATGGGACAGGACGGCGCGAATGGCCGTGAAGGCACATCGAGTGAAAAGAAGCCGAGGGTACCCGGGTTTTGGCCTGCAGTTCGGAAGTGGGTGGTGTTATTACACCCATGGGCTTGAACACTCGGAAGCGAAGTTTTTCTACTAGTGCGGCCGGGAATGCCCGACTTCCCGCCAAGGGATCATAGGCTAACTAAATTAGGTAGTTAAACTTGTACAGAATACACCGGTGACTCAGTTCATAAAGTACACCCCGCCGGGGTTCGAAATGTTGGTTTATGACAAGCTCCGCTTACAGGTCTAATATAAACAGTCACACTCTATTCCTACTAAAAATCTAGTAAGTGTAAGTACTTTTATATCTTGATGATGCCAAACTAGAGATGTATTGAGAGATTAAGTAACTCTTCATAGATATCCCCCTCTGAGATCTAGAGGAGAGCAACTTATTTGCGAGTTTCTGGGTTAATTTACCAGGATAGAATTTAGAACCGTGGCGGAGTATCGAGCGAGAGCATTGAGTGATGTACTAGGATTTTATACAATGTATGTAAAGAACATATCAACTAGCTAAGAATCACCGCCTTGGGCTAACTAGCATGACTGCAGGACTACTAAAAGGCACGCAGTAGCAGAAAGTACAATAGAACGATAAATACAGTTTATACGCATGACAGAATCAGGTTGACAAATAACGCAACTAAGATTTGCGGGCCAGGTCCCAGAATGTAATCAGTGCCATACCATTCGTTCGGGACCAGCGTCGACAGGGGTTCTGCGGGCATTCATGGAAACCAACCCGTGCAGATCCGAGAATTCACTACGTCAGGCACCGTTAAGTCCGGAACCGCTGAATGAGGATCACAAGGACGGTAAAAGAAAGAAACCCGAAACTCCGACATGGATAAACGACCAAGAGCTTTACCCCTCTCTCTGGTGGAACCGGCTGGGCAGCCCTAAACGAGTCTTGACTTACAGTCGGTGAATGCGATGGTCCACGGGTGATCGATTCCTCCTACATCGATTGTTTCCCGTGTCAAGTCGTCTAGTATCCGGTTCCCATAACACAACATCCCGCCATGGAGGCAGTAAACCATACCAACATGAAGGATGCTCCCGGCACTTGGGATGAACCCTCTCTGTTCTGCAGAATGGACTTTTGGACGACGCTATGCGCCGGCGTCCTCCTCATCAGCGCCTTCGCCATAGTGCTACCCCAGATGCGCAGGCCCTCACGGAAACTGCCCCATATCAACCCGCGGCCGCCGTTTGACTTGTTCAGCAGGGGACAGAAGCTAGACTTTCTCATCAACGCCCGGAAGCTCATGCATGAGGGGAGGGAGAGGTTCCCCGGCCGGCCGTACCGGCTCATGACGGACGTGGGCGAGACCGTCGTCCTCCCCGGAGACTTCGTCCACGACATCCGCAACGAGCCGGGGCTCAGCTTCATAGAAGCCTTTGCAAACAACTTTCACCCTCATCTGCCGGGATTCGAGGGCTTCGCCGCCGGCACCAGGCCCGACGAGCTCTTCCAGCGCGTCATCATGAAGCGCATCACAAAGCTGCTGAGTAGGTTGCCCCATACTGTTGCATACTGGCGCCCGTGTAGATCCAACGCATGAGAAGGGCGCAAAGAAGCCGTGATGTGTTGTTGACGCGTCCGTTGGTTCACAGACCAGATCACCAAGCCCCTGTCCTCCGAGACAGAATACGCTGTCAACAAAATCTTTGGATCGCCGACCGGTAAGTAATAGTAGACGAGTCATACAGTCTGATTGCTCATCCAGGCTGAATTGCTTGAACCGCACACAGAATGGCGCGAGTTCAATCTCAAGGACAACATCCTCGACCTGATCTGCCGTCTTTCCTCGCGCGTCTTCCTCGGGGACGAATTGTGCCGCGATGAAGACTGGCTCTCCATCACAAAGTCGTACACCGTCAACGGGTTCCTCAGCGGCTCGATCCTGCGCCCGTACCCCTACTGGAGCCGCTTCGTGGCACAATGGTTCCTCCCGCAGTGCAAGGCCCTGCGCCAGCAAGTGTCCGATTCCAAGAGAATAATCGAGCCCGTCCTGCAGAGGCGGAGGAACTTGCGCGAGCGAGCCCGCGAGGAGGGGACACCTGTGCCGAGGTTCAACGACGGCATCGACTGGTTTGAGGAAGAGAGCGGTGGCCGGGAGTACGACGTGGTCGGCGCCCAGTTGGGGTTGTCCGTCGTCGCCATCCACACGACTACGGACCTGCTTGTCGAAGCCATGTTGCGCATCGCCGAGAGCCCGAGCCTAGTTGACGAGCTGAGGAAGGAGGTCGTCGAGGTTCTTAGCGCCGAGGGCTGGAAGAAGACGGCGTTAGTCAACATGAAGCTGATGGACAGCGTCCTGAAGGAAGCCCAACGGCTCAAGCCCATCACCAGTGGTAAAGAACCCCTTCTCCTCAGGGAAGAATTGTTATCGGTCCAAAACCTATGCTGACAAGGCATCCAGCCATCATGAGCCGCGTGGCCACCCGCCCCGTAACCCTCCCCGACGGTCTGCAGCTCCAAAAGGGCGAGAGCTGCGTGGGCGACCTCGGGATGATGTACGACCCCGCCATCTACCCGGATCCCGAAGCCTTTGACCCGTATCGCTTCCTCAACATGCGCGGCGACGCCAAGCTCGATGGCCAGGCCCACCTCGTCAGCACGTCGCCCGCGCACCTGGGCTTCGGCCACGGCCAGCACGCGTGCCCGGGCCGCTTCTTCGCCGCCAACGAGCTCAAGATTGCGCTGGCGCACCTGCTGATCAAGTACGACTGGAAGCTCACCCCCGGGTACCAGCACCGGTGGATCGAATGGGGCATAACGTGGTCCTCCGACGACGCGGCCAAGTTGCTGATGAGGAGAAGGGAGGCGCCCGAGATCAACATCGACTCGATACAGTGATGACGTTGCGGACTTCGAGTTTGTGAAGGTATCGTACGCGATATCTGTCTATATTGTCGTCTGCCACATTTGTAAAAAAAAAAAAAAAAAAAAAAGAAAAAGAAAGAAACAAAGCGTAAAGTGGCCATAAAAACACACGCTAAAGAACTTGTAGATATTATGAGACCATCTCAGCTTAGTTGTATTAACATGTACATTATATACCGGAAAGAAAAAGCACATCGCTAATTCTAGTCATCGAGCATTCGGTCATGTCAAGACAATGAAAGGAAGAAGAGAAACAGTGTTTTGTGATTTGATAGTAGCCCTCCGACGCCAAACCACGACTCTAAACGCTCTTCCGAACGCCTCACACACACACCACCCGGCGGCCTCCCGCCTTACCTAACCAAAGCCAAACATAGCATGGTCACTATCTGGGTCGCTGACACCCGGGACGCTCGTCAGACCGTCTCCCAGACCCAGTCTTGACAACCAAGCTCGGTTCGGCCCTTCAACCGGCTGCCAGTCCATCCGCTGCGCTGGTACGCTCCGGCCGCAGGACGGAGCATCGGCACCTTGTGGAACAGCCTGTTCTTTTGGTATCGCCATAAGCACCGGGCCTTTGTTATGTGTACTATGCTGCTGCTGCCGCTGCACCTGGTTCCGGATTCCATCACCCAGGGCCGTAATCGTCTCGGGAGAACGCCCCGCGCGCCGCTTCAACAACCCATCCTCCTGCGCCGTCGTCCCCCCGGGCAGCTGCGGAGGCGACGGCTCCGGAAGACCAGAGGGCGAATAGGTTCGCGGGTCTGGTATGCGGCCGCTCCGCTCCGACTCGGGCGAGTCGGGAATCAGGGGCGCCGGATCGCGAGGTACGTCCCGGAACCCCTCGCGCGTCCTAAACGCCAGCGGAGAGGCCGGCCTCGGCTCGACCGACTGCGCCGAGAGCGCCTCTCTTACGGCCCTCTCCGCCAGCAGGTCCTGGGTGAAGGACGCCGACAAGGCGCCCGGGTGCGGGAAGATGCCCATGGTTTGAGGGCCTCCCGGCATCCGGTTTGAAAAGGCGTTGACGGCCTGCGGCGGCGGCTGCTGCTGTTGCGGGTGCGGGCTTGAGAAGACACCAGGTTCTCCCGGCTTGGCCAGAGGGAACGTGAAGGAGGGAAAGGCGGCAAAGGGGTTCGGCACCCGAGGCTGCAGCCCGGGATCGGCCACCGACGGGCTTATCTTGGAAGCCTTCGTGCTCCTCGAAGCCCCGCGTCCCCTGGGCCGCGCGGACCTCGACAGCGGCTTCGGATGGTGGAGCTCCGCGGGGGCCAGCCGTGCCGTGTATATCCTCCTGCGCTTGAGGACGTGCTTCCTCGACGGGAGGTCGTCCTTTGCGTTTTTCCTTTTCTTGATGATCCTCGCGAGCGGGTCGTCATCCTCCTCGGTGTCCTCGTCGACCGAGGGCGGGTCGCGCGAGGAGGCCTTCATCCGGTTCATGATCTCCTCGAGGTGCTCCTTCTGGTCCCTGGCCAGGTCGATCCTGACGTTCTCCGCCGCTTTGAGCTTGTCCCGGACGAAGAGGAGGAAGGGCTGGATCTCGGCCAGGCACTCCACCGGCATCAGGTCGATCTCCCTCTGCGCGAACTTGATCACGCGCATCGAGGCGGGCCGTCTCGCCTTCCTGATGTTCGGGATCAGCGGCTGCAGGCGTTGAAAGTTGTTCGGGTTGATCTCCCCGACGTCCCTGGCCCAGGGGATGAGCTCCCTGATCTTCTCTATAAGGGCCATGAAGCTCTGGGCAAAACGGGGTTTGATATCGAAGGAGGCTTTCAGGTGCGAGATGCCATTGTAGCAGACAAGCGTGCTGTTGCACTGTTTTGCCAGAACAACGAGGCGGTTGGCGAGCTGGTCGACGGCCTTCCACTTCTTCGACCTCTCCCTCTCCTCGGGGGATAGCTGGTATATGTCCAGGTACAGCGCCTGGACGCAGTCGATCTCGAACGACACTCGGTCATACATCTTGCGGAAGAGGTCATCGAACCTCTGCCGCGCGAACGTGCCCACTTCTCCTATGCGGTCCCAAAAGGTGTTGTCGTCCTGGAGCCTCTCCGAACCACGCGGAGGCGCGAACGGTATCCTGGCACGCGAGCTTCTGGCCCTCTGGACGAGGGCCCGGTACCTCTGCAGGGCGACCGCTTTCCAGGAGTCGCAATGCGCGGCAATGTCCTCCTTCTTCCGGTTGGGGGACGTGTACCACAAGAGATTGTTGAGCATCTGCGCCTCCATGATGGCTATGTCGAGCTGATTGGTGGTCAGCTCAATCTCCTCGAGCCGAGAGAACAGGTTCTCGTAGTCCTTCTGCCAGCGGAAATGCACCACGTGGTAGCGGAAATAGTCCCCCAGGAGCCGCTCGAGGAACTCCCACACGATGGCGCCGGCCATCTGCAGCTTCTCCTGGCTCGGCCAGAGGGCCACAATCGTCCTGCCGAGGTCCGAGGCGTCGTCCTCCAGGCTGGCCAGGGGCAGCTCGTCCATCGCGAACCGGACCCGGGTCGGGTGGTCCGCGCCGAGCCTCAGCGCGGCGGTGCCGAATTTGTGCACCTCGGAGCGCCAGAAGCCCTCGGAGAAGAAGCGGGCAATGTCGGCGACCTTGACGGGCAGACGGTAGGTGTCGGCCGGCATCGGCGGCGTGCGCAGGACCATGTCCGCGGGGTTCTTGCGGATCTCGCTCCACGTCTGCATGCGGTCGTTGTCGTACTTGAACCCGGTGGGCCATCGCATCATCAGAGACCCCGAAGGGAGGAAGTGGAGGTGCTTCATTGGCATGTTTGACTGGCAGATGGCCTGCCAGTTGGAACCACCAAAGATCTGGCCATCGATGGGGGGCCCGTCTCAGCTGATGACTTTCGCCAACCATGTGAGGTCTTTTGTTGTGGGTTGGGTTGGGGGGCTGACTTACATGGTTTTCACTGCTGTGGCCAAGTTCGCTCTTCTGCTCGTTCTCAAAGTACGGCTCGATGGGGTTCCGGTCCTTCAAACTCTTGTGCCCGAAGAGGCTCACGCCGATGTCGTCAAGTGCTCGCTTCAAGTCCGGCCGTGTTTTTAATTCTGGTATAAGCTCGGCAGTTGGCCCTGGTGTGTGTAGCCAATGCATATGTGCGTAGTTGATAGCGTGCTGGTCGGCAAACTTTAGTATTTATATACATAACTCGAGAACAATTTACAGTCACTGTATATACAGTCCAGGTAGAAGTGGCAAGAAACAGGAAAGAGAGCCTACAGCGATCTCGTGGATGATGGTGGCCGCTAGGGAAAACTGGCTTATGATTCTCTCATCGTGGCTGTAGCCGTCGAGCACCAGCGGCCACATGGCGTCGACCGAGAGCTTGACGACGATCTTGTCGCCTTCTGCCGTCGTAGAACCCGCCAGCGTGTCCCCGTCGGAGCTGGAGCCGAAGGCGCTGCCGAGCTCGAACTGCATGCAGGAGTCCAACGTTCTCCAGGTCGCACCGACGGCGTCGACCGCGGCGCGGACGTGGTCGTCGGCGACGGTCACGGCAGACGCGTCGTTCTGCAGGCGAAAGTTCCACGCCGAGTACGCCCTCCTCTTGTGAGGCGGCCTCGGGTCGCGGTGGGACGGCACGCGGACCCTGTTGAACACGTCCATCAGCCGTGCCCAGTAGGGATCTTGTTGTTCGAGGAAGGCGAGGATGCGAGAGGCGGCTCGGAGCGCGGGTTGCATTCTCCCCCAGAGATCGTCGTTCGTCTGGATGCACGCCAAGTTAGCTAAACCGATTTCTGTTGACTACTACTCGTGTCTCTTCTTTACTCTCGGGTCCCATTCCCCCTTGAAGTTGCCAGCTTGATAGACAAGCCGCGGGTTCTCGGGCTCGTCTCCGCGCCACGTTGCAGCGTTCCACTTGCTCCGTTGTAGAAACCTGTGGTTGATGTCTCAGTATCATTGAAAGCGCAGCACGAGGAAGCGGGGACATACGGATGCAGGTCGTTTTCCAGGTTACAGCCAAAGATGTTCTTCAGCGACAATATGCCTTCGTCCAAGAGCTTTGTCATCCGATATCAGCTCGCATGCCATTGTTGGAAACCAAGAAACAAGAGCCTTACCTCTTGCGTGGTCACGCCCCCCAGAACCAGAGACTGCCAATCCTCGTCGTCCTGCATGTCCTGCATCGCCAGGAGCACGAACCTCTCCGTCTCGGACGGCTGCCTGGCGCTGCCGGCCTTCGTTGTCGTCGTCGTCATCTGCGAGTACTTGTCAAGCAGAGCGTTGACGTCGTCCAGGCCGGCGTTGGACGCGTACTTTTCGGCCTGCTTCGCGATGTACTCGCCCTTGACGTCTATGCTGTCGACGCCGTCAACCCTGAACCTCCGGAACGTCGAGCGCGTCGGAGTGAGCCGGGAGCGCCCATCCGTACGGTCGGGGTGGATGCCGAACCGGAGCGCGAAGGCGGTCGGGTTCCGGCTGCGGTCCTGCGGCAGCTGCGCGGGCCGCAGCCTGTTCAGCAAGCCCCTCTTCCGGACGAGGTGACCAAGGTCGTCGTCGATCATGACCGTGTCGTGGCCGTCCCATAGCGGGTCGGTCCAGGCGGGAACGAACTCGATGAACTCCCAAGTCCCCTGGTTCGCGAGCTTCGCGGGCGGCGGCGGGACATGTAGAGAGGCGTGTCCGCCACCCGGCCTTCGGTTGGCGTTGAGGCGGATCGAATTGTCGTGTGACCGCTTCGCGTTTGCCACTATCTCGTCTTTCACGCCATCGCCGTCGTCTTTCTCGTCCTCGTCATCGTCGAGGCCATGTTCCGGGTATTCTCGACTGTTGTTCTGGTACCAGCGCTCGTCGTATTGCAGCAATGCCTGCGCGGCCTGGTCAGGGGCGGTATCCATCGTGGATACATGAGCTGGGGATGTCGTTTCTGGTGGTTCTATGGAAACGTAGAACTACGGGAATGGCAACACGATAGCTTCCACGGGAAACCGTTGAGGCGAGTACGGTCACGTTATCCAAACTAGAGGGACATACATTCTGGTGTTTACTAACCCATCCATTGTTCAAACCGATATGCCCTCCCCTTGATGATGACATTACCGCATACGATATTGCACATAGTATTGACTGCACAAAAAGACTCCCTTGGATCTAGTTCTGGAAATCCCGCTTTCGGCGTCGGAGGATTTGGATCCCAGCTTTTCCTGTTCGTAACAATGACATATGGAAGGTTTTGGGGAGCACAGGGCCACGAGCCAACCCCTTAATCGTGGCATCGTTTCCCAGGAATACTGTGCTCGGCATCCAACACTCGCGAACAACTTGGTGCGACGGGACTTGGACCGGCAAACATCCCAAGCTGGACCGGCGGAACCGGCCGCAATGACCTCTCTGCATCAACTTGTTATGACAGGGGCCGCGAGAACAAAGACAACCATTTGCTAGAGTTTGTGCACACAATCTCTATTCGACCGTTTGCGGCCGGCCCGTTGTATATGAGCGATAGCATCTCGCTGCGGAGAGATGGCCACGTAATACGGATACATACTTAGTCCTCGGTGAAGCACGCGTAAACAAATTTCAACATCCATAGACGAATCCATTATGGATACAAGACAAGTTAGAGTCCTTGTGATGAAAGAGTAAGAAAATGAACCGTCCAGTCGGTCACTTGGTCGCAACGGCAACCTCAGAGGACGATTGTTTCAAATAGACGTCCGAGATTTGATATATGCTCCCTGAACGGCAACTCACGGCCTCGGATGTTTGAAGCGAAGCACTTGTTCTGCCAGCCGTTTGCCTCCGGGAGATTAAATCCGAGGCAAACGACCATGTCGCCGTCGCTCGGTCCTAGAAAGCCATCGTCCTGATCACACGGTGGTCCTCGACATGTCGTGCCAGGCTCGCCAACAGGAGAGCCCCCAAAGCCCCAAACCCCAAACCACGTTGTGATGAATATGCGAGGGCCGATATAAAAAGGCAGCGGGTAACCGCCCAAGGGTCCAAGGGAGGCCCATTGTCTGAAGCATCTCTCACCCCATTGAGGTATTATACTCGCGCGCCCTCGCTTCTGAAAGGCAGCACAGCCCTGTCATAATACTCATTTGTCCAAGTCTCTGGCGTCCCCCTTCCTCTTCGTCATGATCGTTGCCTCTCTCCTTTTTCTCTCGGGCGCTTCGCTCTCGGCAGCGCACTGCGCCGAGGACAACTGCCTCCGCGCTCTCAACGCGACCCAGACCCCGGGCCGCCTAGCCTCCGCCCAGGCCTTCTGCGCGACCTTCACCCAGGCGCCGCCGGCGGCCAATACCTCCGTCCCTGACTATGCTTCGGAGCACTGCGGCGGCGCTTCGGGCTCGATGGCGGCATCGAGGCTGTCGAGCGCATGTTCGTGTATCGCCCCCAGGGCAACGGAGGCCAGCGGCACCTCTAGGCCCGTGTTTGTCACTGCGACGCCGACGCCTAGGTTCCCGTGCTTCAATACGACGACGACAACAACAAGGCCGCCGGTGGGGACTGGCACGGGGATAGGGACCTCTTCTGCCGTGGCCAAGCCGACCTCGACGTCTACGTATGGTGGCGAGCATCCCGCAAGAGAACCCTGCGCAATCATCAGCGAGTTCTGGGCCAAGGAAGTGTCAGCTGCCAGTAAGTGACAGCCATATCTCATGCTCCAAGCACTTAATGCTGACTGGCACACCTCTTAGATCGCAATCCGAGTGTGGGAGCCAAGCTGGCCTACGACTGCCTCAAGTCGGTGCCCCTCCACAAAGAGGCCGCGATCGCCCTCGTCGACGCCATCCGGCCATACCTCGAGTGGCAGTCTAACCTGGCGTACCTCAAGAAGCCCCAGATGGGCTATGAACCCGAGGCTTTCGACCCCGTTGGGCATCTGCAGAAGGTCCGAGAGAGGCTCATCGCGGACGCGTACGACGGCGAGGTGGACTTCCAGGAGGACCTCTTTGAGATGACCGCCAAGACGCGCGACGGACACTTCACCTTCCTGCCGGACGCCTTGACCGGCGTCTTCCAGTTCAGCCGGCCCTTCGCGCTCGTGTCGTACGCCAAAGACCCGCTCTCCGCGCCGGTCATCAAGACATTTGATGAGGTCAAGGTTGCCGGCGACGACGCGAGGACAGTGCTGCACATCAACGGCGTCGACGCCTCAGCGTTTGTCCAGGGCCTCGTCGACCGGGCGTCATCTAGCCAGGACTCGGACGCGGCCTACAACTACATGTTCTACTCCAAGGCCATGGAGAAGCTCGGCGTCGCGGGGACGTTCCAAACGGCGGGTTGGCACAATCGTCTGTATCCTGGCGATAACACGACCGTGGAGTACACCACGGGGGAGGTCAAGACCGCCGCCAACGCCGCCTCCATCCGGGCGCCCTTTTTCAACATCACGGATGGTGAGTCGTTCTATCAGAGATTCTGTGTGCATGCGCCGGGGCGGTTGGCCCCCCCAGGCGGCGTTACTGCTGCGAGGGCACCATCCGGGAGAAGCGTTGCGCAGTTCGGATAGTACCCGGAACCCGTGGTGAAGAGCTACGACGACGCGGTGTCGGGCTACTATCTCGACGGTGAAGGACTCGAAGATGTGGCGATCCTCAGCGTTGCCCACTTCGCCGCGAAAAGCAGCAAGATCTTCCAGAAGACGGTCGACTCTTTCTTGGAGGCCTGCAAAAAAGAAGGGAAGTCGAGGATTATTGTCGATCTACGAATGAACTCGGGGGGTTATGTCCTCCAAGGACACGACCTGTTTCGGCAGTTTTTCCCGCACATTGAGCAGGATGCCTTCACCCGATGGAGACTGAACGATGAATTCCAGACGATGGCCGAGGGATATTCTGCCGCGGGGGAGAACATTGAGCCCGGTGACCGAGACAGCCCGGCGATTGGGGCATTATGGCACAACGCGTGGAATTACCGAACAGATTTGAACATGACGAACCAGCCGTTCGGGTCCTTCGAAGCCAAGTTTGCACCGTGGATGTGGGCAGGCGACGCATACACGGCTCTCGTCCGAAATGACCTAAACAACAGCTTCACGACCACGATTGACTACGGGATTGATATCACCGGGTACGGGAGCCGGCAGAACTTCAGTCAGCCTTTCGAGTCTAGAAACATCGTTCTCTTGACGGACGGCTTCTGCGCCTCGACCTGCTCCATATTTGCGTCCGGGATGAAGGGTCAAGGGAACGTGAAAACAATTGTGATGGGCGGCAGGCCGAATGGTGGACTCATGCAAGGTATTGGCGGTACGAAAGGAGCCCAGGTCCTCCACTTCAAACATATCTTCGAAGCATCACGCACTCTCATGGGTACGGTTTACACGAACCTGTCTTCGACGCAGAAGGCATCCCTGTCGCAGCTTACAAGTTTGCCCTTCGAGAGAAGCACCGGCGCGACACTCAACGTTCGCGATCAGATCCTGCGTGACGAAATCGAGACCGGTATTCCGGCCCAGTTTGTCAACGAGCCGGCTGATTGTCGTCGTTACTGGACTCTGGGTATGCTGAGTGACGTGAGGGAGATCTGGAAGGCCGCGGCCAGCTCAGCGTGGAACGGTGGTGGCTGCGTCGCCGGAGGAGGCTTCGAAAAGACGAGGCCTGGTGTTCCATCGTCGATCAAGGCGACAGGAGCGGTGTCTAGGCCGCAGACCAAGGTGATATCTGCGATTGATGTTGGCTTGGATCAAGATGTCTTGGATGGTGAGCCCGATTGGCGACCCGAGGAAACCTTCATGCCCTAAGCTGACCACGTGTCGCTTACGACGAGTTAGCCCAGCTTGATTCGATGTGTACGTGTAGCTGTATATCGCTCTTGTAATTGATACGATTCTCGATCTCTTGTGCCCGTGAGCGTGATTGATTCTTGTTCTATGGTTGCTGGCCGCAGTTGAATGTCACCATTATCTGGGAAGGGTGTGAAAGTATTGTGTCGATCCATCCCAGGACTTCTGAGAACATGTGAAAGTTCGATATGTGACGTGCGCGGCAGCGTTACTCTGTAGATCTAAGCCTGAGAGCCTGGACCAGGACCATTCTTCTTATTGGGTTCCTCTTGGGATTAGGTACAACAGACGGGAGGGCCGATGTCAGTGGACAAGACTAGGTCGACTCATGGTTTCGGGTACTGCGGGATCAAAGTATCAGCCAACGTCACAGCGTGTTGAGGCAGTGACAGGGTGGGTGCTGACTCTTGCAAGAACTCTCGTAGATCTTGTTGGCCACGTCACGGCAGAGGTACCAGACTAAACACTCCTGGTGAATCGCGCCAAGCACAAGAGGTCACGAAGCGGTTTGGTGTCCGTATCGTTGCCCTTGGCTTGCCTCTGCTGGCATCTCGGGTGATAGTCGTGACTCAAACGTCCATGATGTGAGGCCTGAAGAGCCTATGCTAATTTGACGTGGTCGTTCAAAGTTGCTTAACAGTCGTTTTCAGGGTGACTTGGACTGATGGAGATAATATGTGATGTGTAGGGCATTGCGCTGGTTCAGTAGGTATTGAGGCATGTTGTCAAACACGCCGGGCTCGGCCATGCCGCAGGAACAGAGGGAAGAAAGGGTCCAGCGATTCGCGATCAACGTCACCCCGAGACCCGGATTGGCCCTGAGGGAGGGAGACCCCGGAAGCCAATCGGAGCGAGGCCAGCACGGATAATACCCGAAGAAACCCGAGACCAGCAGTGGGAAGGCACAAATAGCCAACAATTCGCATGGGTACTTGAGGCCTGAGGCACCAGAGTTTTGGTCTCTCTCCTCTCTCTCTCTCTCTCTCTCTCTCTTTTTATTTTTATTTTTTATTTATTTACTTATTTAACAGCCTTCTTCGTCTTCTTCGTCTGCTTGGAGTGTACACTGTCTACACTACCAGATCAATGACTCTTGACTTAACATGTGAATCTTACTGAACATGTGAAGCCCTGATTTCAATCATTGCATTTCCGTGAGGCCCGGGCCGTCAGATTAGGCGGTCAGCAAAGGCGGGGAGAGGGCGTGCGGCCCATGCCAGTTTCCGTTGCTCTGGCCAAGAGATGACGACGGGCGACGATGAAGAAAAATTTCTAGGGGGTCCACGGATTTGTGGAGTTGTTTGGGCGCCATCGTGGAGAGGAGACCGCACTGGCGAACGAGGGAGACGCACGCAATGGCCTGGTGCTTATCACACACACCCTGCCATTTGTAGGGTGAGCCGGTGGCCTGAACGTATCGTATCGATAAGAAGACGATATCGTGGCCATCTTAATATCAACGACGTCTCTCGGGACGCTTGCTGGGGAGTGAAGGCCGGGCCGGCTTCTGTGGACGACGATGCCACTCCACCTTGTGTGCACCGAATGGCTGTTGTATGTTTCTCCATGGCAGTTGTAGATTCTTTCTGCAGCTGTCTACCGGAATATGTGTAGAATCGCGGTGGCGACGGAAGGGTGAACACATACTGGGGACGATTCATTGAATGAACATTGGCTTCTGTCGGTGCAGAAGCCGAAACCAAACATCACGAGAGGCAACCGAGTTCATGGTGCCTCTGATCTGGATCTGGAAACCAATGTTGAACGTCCCGTGGTTACGAACCCAGCCCAGGCGCTTCGAGACATCTGGGCAGCAGGTTCGTCGATCCATCTAGCCTCAAGGGCCCAGGCTCGATGTGCCCGGCAGCATGCTTGGCAGCCTGGATCACGGCGCCCCATCGGCATTCCACCAATCCTCGCTCCAACTGCCGTGTAACTTGTACAGCTATGTACAGTACTACCTAGGTAAGACTGGGTGGGGGATAAGCCAGTACGAGCGTCGGACAAAGGCGTAGACGGACTCGGACGTGCGAGGCGACGGCTACGGCGTCTGAATGATTCAAGGACGATTCGGGCAGGCCGTGGCAAAGGGGGGAGGGGCGATCCGAATGGTCCGGAACGCCAAAGAACCGAATCCCAGCTGGCTATGACGAGCACGGCCGGCTTCTTGTACAGGCACTTCGAGAAAAACTTTGATAATGGTGATGTCGGCACGTCGGGTCAAATGGAACAGCACGGAAGGCGATGAAAGACGAGATGAGTCGTTTTCACATGGGCAGACGTCGTAACCGGACGTGATACGTGTGAAACAGGGGCAGAAACTTTTTGGTCGATTTGAGATAAGTAGTCACGTAGTCTACAGATAAAAAGAAAAAGTCCAAAAATTCAAAAAGTCCAGTCCAGGGACGTTCTCCATGGCAAAGTCAAATCCTGTTGGAGGGTTCCTACACTACGTGACTACCACTACCTACACTAGCGCTGTTCCTCGCATGTGCTTTTGCCGCCAAGTCCATGGCTACACTACTCAGCCGGTCCGGGCATGCTTTGTAGAGGCAGAGAGAGAGAGAGGTACCGGTATGGCAGAGGAATGGCCTTGTTACCCGCAGCCGTATGGAGGAGGTGAGCCGGGTGGCGAAGCCGAGGCGCAAGGGGGTGGATTGTGAGATCTGTCCCATCCACAGCGCAGCACAGCAAACATGGCCACCGGTGGCATTGAGCCCTTCTGATATTCCCATCCCCTGGCCAAGATGACTCAGGCGGCCCAAGGACAACAGGGGACGGGCGGTTATACATGGAGGATGGCCGTCTCACCCACCTCTTTTGCCCCTTTCCCCATACTACAGGGTACACTAGAGACACGGGAAAAGACCGACAGTGCTTATCGCTAACTGAGCCGGGCCAAGCATCACTCTGGGGGAACGCTGACGATGGGAGACTGTCCGCCACCGTGGGCCTTACCATCAACAACCGACTATAGCCACCACGGGTGATGGCAAGGTAAGGTAACAAGGCAATGCCAGCGGTATCAAGCCTCAAAGCATGAATCGAGGGGAGGAGAATAAGGCCGACATGGTCCAAAAGTCGTCGCCGAGATTTCCAGTCCGCAACACCCAAGGCAGAGACGACGCCGACGTTGCGGGAAATGGGAGTATTTCGGAGGGGTGCTCCCCGTCTGGAACAGCGCTGATCCCTATGCTCCAAGGCTGGCTGCCTACAGGCAAGGACAGCAAGTCCGAAATGGTCTCAATGCTACGTACAGGTACGAATAGGTAGTAGGCGCAAATAGGTACATAGTAGATAGGCAGGACTCGAAGGATTATGACATACCTATCGATGGTGGTCGCGGTTAAGAAAAGACTTGGCTGGGAACCACGGAAACCAACACGATATGGAGGGCTCTGCACCGGGACCCCCCAGCCAAGGGCAGCTCAACAAGTATAATAAGTATAACAATAATGGATGAAATACAAGGCATCAGGACCCGAACCAGGTCCCGGGTGAAATCATGGCAAATGGCAAAGTGACCGTGGGCCGGAAAATGCATTGGTGCATGAACGGGCATTTCCCACTCACCGCCCTTCTCAAGTAGCCCCTTGCGGACTAGCGCGGGGTCAGATAAGGGATTGAACCCCTCTGATAAGACATTACTCGCCAGCGAAACCGAACCACGGCCAGTCAGACAAGGCACGCACCTCCCCTCCGTCAGGCAGTGGGCAGAAGAGGGAAGGAGGGGAGGAGGGGAGAGGTTTCCAGTTTCTGATTTTTTTTCCCTCGTGGTGGGGCTACCCTGGCCGCTAGTGTCGCCGTCGCCGGGCCAGGAAGGAGAGGAGGGGCACACTTTTCTGTTACTGGCACCCAGTACCTACCTACCTACCAGGGAAGGAAAGGCAGGAGAGGGGGGAAGAAAAAAAAGTTTTTGGTGGGAAGGCGGCGACGATGGCGGGCGGCAGGACAACGGGGGGGTGGAAGGAGGGGCACAATGGAGGAGGGAAGGACACGCAGCCAACTAAGAGGTACCTATCCGTACATAGACACAAGAAAAGGTACCTTGTCTTGTTCAGGCGAAGGAGGACGAGGAAGCGAGGGGAGGCGACTAGCGACACCTCTCTCTCTCTCTGTGTGTACTATGTATGTGTGTACCTACACTACCTACTTGTTACTAAGGACTGATAACACAAAGGCCAGGACGCAACAATTTTTTTTTCTTGCGCTAGAGATAAAAATCTCCAGCCCGCCACCCTCACCCCTCCTCTCTTCTTTTTTTTCCCTCTTCTCCTCTCTTCCTACTCTTGAACCTCTTCCTCTCCAAACCTCCCACTCCCTTTCTTCTTGGTTGTTCGTCTTCCTCCAGACGTATTTCCACTCAATCATTTCAACTTTTTTCCGTCTCCTGTCTGCGACGGTTTATCAAGAGCGAATCTCGCCCTGATCAACCCCCCCCCCGCCTTCGCAACAACTTCAGAGACAAGTTCTCTTCGAAGCGCCATTTAGAGCAGAAGAATAGCGATCCTCCAGTCGTCTTTTCTTCCCGCGGGCCTTCCCATCCAAATCGATCTCCGTCGCCTTTTTCGGTTACGATAGAGCATAGACTTTGCATCTAGACGCTTTAGACGTTCAGACAAGCGAGTTTCCTTTGCAACACCTCTCAACAAACCCCTCCGATCGACATAATATCAACCGCCATAATGTCTTCCGAGAACGCCCAGTCCGTCAAGGTTTTGGACGAGCTTATGCAAAAGCTCACCATCTCCAAGGAGGCTGCTGAGATCAAGGAGTCTTCCGCCGCCCTGGCTTCTTTCATGAACGGCCGCATCGAGGACCAGGATGTCCCCACCAAGTAAGTTACGGCCACTTTTCCCTTACAGCCCAAGCCTGCGATTTTGGGGGGGACGGGTTCGAGCCACCCTCCCAACGGCCTTGGGGGCGTTCCTCCGAAAAAAGATATTTTTTTCCTTTCCCGCCCTCGCATTTCATCCCTCGCCTCGGTCGGGTTTTCCACCGACCCGCTGCAACGTAAGCCGGGCGGTCCTGGCCACTCAGCAGCGAGCTATTTTGGTGCCCACACAAGTTTTTTTTTTTACCGCGGATCATGATTACTGACAAAGATTGCCCCGCAGGAGCCTCGAGGCCTTGAGGAAGCTGTTCAACAACAAGAAGGACGCTGCTGCCCGTGAGAAGGCTGCCGTTGCCATCACCTCCATCGCCTCGCACTCCGAGGTGTCCGCTCACGTCGAGCCCTTCCTCGTCGCTCTTCTCCCCGATGTCCTTGCCGCTGCCGGCGACAAGATCACCAGCGTTAAGGATGCCGCCACCAAGGCTGCCCTCGCCATCGCCGAGGCCATCAACCCCAACGCTGTCAAGGGTATCTTCGAGCCCGTCAAGAAGTCCCTCCTTGAGGCTCAGAAGTGGCAGGAGAAGATGGCTGCTCTCGACGTTCTTGAGACTGTCATCCGTACCGCCCCCGCCCAGGTTGGATATCGCGTCCCCGACTTGATCCCCGTCGTCTCCGAGTCCATGTGGGACACCAAGAAGGAGGTCAAGGAGCGCGCCTACAAGACCATGGAGGCCATCTGCCAGCTCATTGTCAACCGTGATATCGAGCGCTTCATCCCCGAGCTCATCAAGTGTATCGCCAAGCCTGAGAACGTCCCCGAGACTGTCCACTTGCTCGGTGCCACCACCTTCGTCACTGAGGTCCAGGAGCCCACTCTTGCCCTCATGGTTCCCCTCCTTGACCGTGGTCTCGCTGAGCGTGAGACTGCCATCAAGCGTAAGGCCGCCGTCATTGTCGACAACATGTGCAAGCTTGTCGACGACCCCAACATTGTCGCCCCCTTCTTGCCCAAGATGATGCCTGGTCTCCAGAAGAACTACGACAACTTGGCCGACCCCGAAGCCCGTGAGAAGACCAAGCAGGCTCTCGACACCCTCATCCGTGTCGGTAACGTCGTTGACGGCAAGATCCCCGAGGTCCGCCACGACTCTGACCTGGACGTCGTCCTCCCCAAGCTCAAGGAGTCCATCCCCTCCAAGTACAAGTCCAAGGCCGACAAGCTTGAGATCGTTCTCCAGTACGCTGCCAACATCGCCGGCCAGCTTATTGACGAGAAGGAGATTGAGTCTGCCGTCTGGACCGAGGCCCTCAAGCCTTACATCTCTGTCATTGTCGGCGATGAGGATGCCCAGAAGGTTGTTGACGACTTCCGTAAGCGTGCCTCTCCCGGTGCCGCCGAGGAGGCCGAGGTCGACCCCGATGATGAGGAGGGTGAGGACCTCTGCAACTGCACCTTCTCCCTCGCCTACGGTGCCAAGATTCTGCTTAACCAGACTCACCTCCGTCTCAAGCGTGGTCAGCGCTACGGTCTTTGCGGTCCCAACGGTTCCGGCAAGTCCACCCTCATGCGTGCCATCAACAACGAGCAGGTCGAGGGTTTCCCCAAGCAGTCCGAGGTCAAGACCGTCTTCGTCGAGCACGACCTTGACTCTGCCGACACTGAGATGACCACCATTGACTGGACCATGAAGAAGCTCCAGGACGCCGGTGTCGAGACTTCCCAGGCCGACGTCGAGTCCAAGCTGAACGAGTTCGGCTTCACCGAGGGCATGATCAAGGGTGAGATCTCCGCCCTCTCTGGTGGTTGGAAGATGAAGCTCGCTCTGTGCCGTGCCGTCTTCGAGGCCCCCGATATCCTGCTTCTCGACGAGCCTACCAACCACTTGGACGTGAAGAACGTCAAGTGGCTCGAGGACTACCTCATCAACTCCCCCTGCACCTCCATCATCGTCTCACACGACTCCGGCTTCCTCGACAACGTCTGCCAGCACATTGTCCACTACGAGCGCTTCAAGCTCAAGCGCTACCGTGGTAACCTCAAGGAGTTCGTCAAGAAGAACCCCGCTGCCAAGTCCTACTACGAGCTCAGCGACTCCGAGATGGAGTTCACTTTCCCCGAGCCCGGTTTCCTTGAGGGTGTCAAGACCAAGGCCAAGGCCATTTTGCGTGCCAGCAAGATGTCCTTCCAGTACCCCGGTACCAGCAAGCCCCAGATCCAGGACATCTCCTTCCAGTGCTCCCTCGGCTCCCGTATTGCTGTCATCGGCCCCAACGGTGCTGGCAAGTCCACCCTCATCAACGTTCTCACCGGTGAGCTCGTCCCTACCCAGGGTGAGATCTACCAGCACGAGAACATCCGTATTGCCTACATCAAGCAGCACGCCTTTGCCCACATCGATAACCACCTGGACAAGACCCCCTCTGAGTACATCCAGTGGCGTTTCCAGACTGGTGAGGACCGTGAGACGATGGACCGTGCCAACAAGATCATCACCGACGCTGATGAGGAGGCCATGAACAAGATCTTCAAGATCGAGGGTACCCAGCGCCGCATCATTGGCATCAACGCTCGCAGAAAGTTCAAGAACTCTTACGAGTACGAGTGCTCTTTCGCCATCGGTGACAACGTCGGCCAGAAGAACGAGCGCTGGACTCCCATGATGTCCGCCGACAACGTTTGGCTGCCCCGTAACGAGCTTCTGGCTTCTCACCAGAAGATGGTTGCCGAGGTCGACATGAAGGAGGCTCTTGCCTCTGGTCAGTTCCGCCCCCTGGTCCGCAAGGAGATTGAGAGCCACTGCGCCAACTTCGGCCTCGACGCCGAGCTGGTTTCCCACTCCCGCATGCGCGGTCTGTCCGGTGGTCAGCGTGTCAAGGTCGTCCTTGCTGCCTGCTCTTGGCAGCGCCCCCACTTGATCGTCCTCGATGAGCCCACCAACTACCTTGACCGTGACTCTCTCGGTGCCCTGTCCAAGGCCCTGAAGAAGTTCGAGGGTGGTGTCATCATCATTACCCACTCTGCCGAGTTCACCAAGAACATCACTGAGGAGGTCTGGGCTGTCATGGACGGCAAGATGACTCCTTCCGGCCACAACTGGGTCCAGGGCCAGGGTTCCGGTCCCCGCCTCAAGGGCGATGACGCCGAGGAGGAGGAGAAGTTCGACGCCATGGGCAACAAGATTGTCAGCACCAAGAAGAAGGCCAAGCTGACGTCCTCCGAGCTCCGCAAGAAGAAGAAGGGTAAGTTCAGAGTCCCGGTCACGACCTGACGATTTGATGTAACCAGATTTGCTAACTGTTGTTTTCAGAGCGTATGGCCCGCCGCAAGCGTGGTGAGGAGGTCTTCTCCGACGAGGACGACATCTAAACCAGTCGCCACGAGATCGCTTATCTTCCATTTGTCACGAGCCTTACAAAAGTCTTTTTTTTTTTTTCGGTTACGCGGGTTGCATGGTACGGGCCTGTTTATGATTTCTTTGACGATCACCCATGAGATTCCCCTTTGAAATGAAACCGCCAGATGAGGAATGACGACTCGTTGTGGGATTGGAGGATCCTGCGGGCGAGGAGATGGGTTCCTGGCGACAGGGAATGAGGGGGTAAGAATAAGAGAGTAGAAAGAGTAAATAGACGGCAATACAAGCCATAGACACTTCAACTACTTTCTTGGGGGTTCCCATTGTGATGCAATCATCGATGCCCTTCAACTGGAATGATACAATGTTGAATGCCTTTTGATGGATCCATTGTAGTGATTTTGGCGGTGTCGCACGAAAGAAGGGTTTGTTGCTTGTTTTGTTGAATGACAAGTGGACGAAGACGACTCCCGGTTGCCCCTTGCTAACTGACTTTACCATTCTCTCTACTTACCACGGCCCTCGCCAGCTGCATACGGCCTTGTCTTATTTGCTTTCTTCGATTTGAGGTGCCGACAACTTCGGCTTCTCAATGCCATCCTCCTTCCTCCAGGACCGAGGGAGGGTGCCCATGGTGATACAGGAAGTCTCCCTTGAGAATGGTTTCAAAAGATGACCTCCATTCAGCGGCACTTTGGCCATCTTTATACATGCATTGTTGTCCAAAGTTTTCATACACACGGAAACGGCCTGTGGCCTTCCTCATCTAGGACGTCAAGCACAAGACCAGACAGGCACGCCAACTGAGTCTCGGATGACAAATGTTGTTTCTGCCAATGCTGTGTCGTTGAGAGTGTATCAGCCATACCTTATCACACCACTTACAGCTGCAAGACGGTTCCAAAAGTGCTACACGACGGCCCGTCGTCATCAGCAAGGCAGTCATGGCAGCAAAACCCTCCCAGGTTCCGTGGTGGCTGCGACCCCAGCTTCCAGAGCTGGACGCCGAGGACGACGACTTTCGCGACTATACTCCCCTCCCGAAACCAAGCACCGCTAACCTCGATACCTTCTTTTCGACAGAGCACATGCAGCTCTCGCGTTTCGGCGGGCTCCGCGCCTACGAGTCCCGGATCCTGCAAGAAGTCGAGCCTTACACGCCGCGCCCGTCGCTGTCCAAGGGGTTTTCGGGGTACGGGAGCGAGGACTCCAGCGAGAATGAGGAGGACACGAGCGAGACGTCTGCGAGGGGCGACGACCAGGATGAATACAGCGTCGACGACGAGCACGGCGGGGCCCCCTTGTTTCCCGTCCACACGATGCCGACGACCGCGCCGCGCCCGTGGATGGAGCGAGACTTTGTGCAAGTGGACGAGACCAGGTGGTTCAAACTCTTCCGGAGGGAGAGGTGGGCGAGCTATCTCAACCCAGACCCAAATCAGCTTTCGGTCGATATCGACAATGAAAAGGACTGGGGGAAGTTGAGCAGGGTCATAGAGATCGCCAACAGGATCCTCAGCGAGGCCGTGGATCAGGAGTGGTGAGTTCCCGCCCCCTCCCCCAATCTTGGCAAACCTCACATGAACCGAGTCCACGAATCAGACAAAATGACGTGGTTACCCAGGCTGGCGACTTTCCTTGACCCAAAAGCTCGCGATACCCGCGGCCCCGTCTCCTCCAGTAACGGCACCGATTCCTGGGACAACACCGTCGTCCACCGCGCCGTCCCCGTCCCGCCCCAGTCGCGGCCCAGCAGGGAGCAGGCCTGCAAGGTCCTTGACGATGTGGCCGAGTCCATATTCTGGGGCTTTCACATGCCGGACGAGTATCCGGGCGTGAGCGGCAAGACGGGGGCAATACCGAACAAGGACGGGCGCCTGTGCCGCTTCATGACGCTGACGCTGACGTCGATGGAGCCGGTGTTCCGGGCGAACACGCGCGGGGACCCGGAGGGGAGGCAGGTTGCGGTTGGGACGGCCCATATTGTGAGTCTATGGCACCATACCCTCATCCCATAAACTGTTTCGTCGAGATCATTGTTGACCGTGCCATCCGTCGATTTCGCAGATGCTCCACGAGCTGGCGGTATGTCACTCTCGCCCCTTCGCGGGTACTTAGGAATGTTCGGCTAAGGTACAACAGCATGCGCTCTCTGGCCATTTTCACCACAAAATGCTCAAGTCCAACGACATCAACTTGCCCTGTATGTCATACGAGCTTGTACGTTGGATTCCCGCGTTCCCCTTGAACCCGCCCCCCTTTCCTGGCTGATGGCTGCGATCTAGTTCTTCAAGGAGGAAAGGTGGGCAGAAGCGGGCTACTCTTTCGAGGAGGCCGTGTTTGGTACTGCCGTCAAAGACCACTGGGTGCCTTCAAACGGACGCATCCAATACATCGGCATGCGCGGGATGAACCCCGAAACATGTCAGAACAGCCCGCACTGGAGTTACGACGGCTGGGCCCTGGAAGAGCCATTCCTCGACGTGCCGCTGGGCATCCCCGCCATCGTCCCCTGCGCGATGGCGACGTCCGAATTCTGGGACGTGCACGTCAGGAAGTACGGCTTTCCGAGCCTCCGGTGGACCTGGGTCTGCCAGGGTCGGTCCGAGACGAGCAACGGGGAGGCTCAGATGCGGCCCACCAAGATCATGGACGAGCCGTACAAGTACTCGAGGTACGGCGAGCTCAACCGCAGCATGAAGGCCGTGGCGCAGAAGCTGCGGAAGAGACGCCTCGACCTGAAGAGGCTGCGGCCGTGGTACGCCCAAGAGTACGCCTTTTGGTCGAGGACGTTGTACGCCGAGACGGTATTGCGGGCTGCATTGAAGCTCGTGGCGCAGGCGTTCAGTGGCCGGTCCTTTCAGCGCGAAGCCGACGTGAACGGCTACATCAAGAGGCTGCTCGTGCCGCACAGCCGGCTCTCCGACCTGGAGGCGGCCCGGCCCGAGAAGGCGAGGACGGCCAAGATGTTCTACCACGCCATGGGGTTCCTCGCCCAGGCGGCGCTGCCCGTACGGACGGGAACCATCACGTACAAGAACGACGACGCGATCGAATACCCGGACAGGATTCGCCCGGCCCTGCGGCCCGGTTTTGCCGGCGACGCCGCGCTCTTGGACCATATAGTAGCATGGGGGAAGGAGGCGGCGGACGAGAAGAGGACCAGGACGCTGTACGACGACCCCGCGCCCAGCCACGACAGGGAATTGTGCATGAGCAACGCGCGCCTGGCTTTCCGCCGCTGGCAGGTGCTCGGCTTCGTCTCGAACCCGGTCGCCAAGGATTTCGAGCGCGAGTGGCAGATGATGAGGCGGCAGATGGACCAGACGCCCCTCGACGATGTCTGGCTCGACTGGAGCCCCGCGACGTGGCCCAACCTGCGCTACTATTCCGGCGAAACGGACCACCAGGTGTCGGCCTCCTTCCGTCCGGCCGAGCAGATGGAGCAGCAGAGCGAAGGCGTCGACGCCGACATACCGGCGGGGGCCATCGCGCGGCCGGCGATCCCCTCCGCGCCTCCAGGGCCAGCGGCGGCGGCACCGTGGATCCCGTTCTACAGCCCGGGCGAGGTCGGCGACCACCAGAGGGTCAGCAGCAGACAGCAGTGGTGCTGCGTGTGGAACGGGCGGGAGATGGCCATCTACGACGTGACCGACCTGCTGGCGGGCGGGTCGTGGACAAGGGCCGCGAGAGCCTACATTACCCGGGCTATTTATGTGCCCTTGTGCCGGGCGCTCCGCACCGACAGGGTCGGCCAGCTCTGGCTCGACCGATTCGCTACGGAACGGCCTCTCGGCTACGTCGCGACGTTGCGCAGGAAAGAAGACGTCAAAATCAACGACGGAAAGGAGGGCAGGCCGCGGTGGGTCATGGGCGGAGAGGACGTGTACGACGTGACAAGTGGGTTTCCGGCCAGATTCAGCCCCCCATCCAAGACGATCGAAGAAAGAAGAGGAACTCTTGTGTAAAGAAGAGACGCTGACGGGAAGCTGTGGTGACAGATGTGGAACTCGCGCCGGAACTGCAGGACCTAGAGGCCATTTTCACCGGGGCCTCCCACGAAGACCCCGTCGCCGAGGCCGTCAACCAGGGGTACCACCCGGACGTCGTCCAAGCGGCCTTGCGCCCGTACAAGATCGGCTGGGCCCAGAAAGGCCCCGAAAAGGTCAACCGGAAGCATTACGTGTTCACGGCGCGCGATGTCAAGTGGCACACGACCCGCGAGACCGGGATCTACATCATCATCCGGGGCAAGGTCTACGATTTCACCGGTGAGTACTCACCCGTCTTCTAACCCTCCCCCCTCCCCCGGGCCATTGACCATGGATGTCGAGCGGATGAATGCTCACACCTGACGGGAAAGACTTTATCGACGTGCACCCCGGCGGGTCGTCCATCATCGCGGCGTACGCCGGGAAGGACGCCACGGCCGCCTGGGACAAGTTCCACGCCAGCCCCACGACGGACTTTGGCTTCAACGTCCACGGCCAGCTGGGGAACCTGGAGATCGGGAGGGTCATTGAAGAGCGGTTCTCAAGGAACGTGGCGGGCACGATGACGCCGTCGCCCACCGAGATCTTCATCCGGAGCTTCATCTACAGCAAAGACAGTAAGTCCAAGGCCTCAAGAGTGGGAAGATCATGCCGAGTTGCCGAGTGTAGCGAGCGAGAAGTGACAAGTAGAGTGCGCCCGCGCTCCCCCAAAGGCCCTCGCTAACTAGCTGGGTTCAACTCTAGAAATCCATGCCGACGACAAGATCCTCGGCCTGCTCAACGGCTACTGGGGTACGGACGGCACCGCGGACATGGAGAAGCCGAACCCCTCCGCGGCGTACCTCCGGCTCTGGGACCGTCCAGGGTTCATCGTCGCCAAGATGAGCACCGTATCGTCCAAACTCCCCCACATGAGCCCCAAGGTCCTGGAGAAGATGGACGGCAAAGAAAGGCCGGACGGGTTCAACGAGTCGTGGGTGTCGAGCGACTGCATCGTCTATAACATCACTTGTGAGCGCCCCCTCCCCCTACCCTCCTACCCGCCCATATGAGGATTGTCTTTCCGAAACGCTCGCCAGCTGACCCGCCCTTTGCGACTCAGCATTGGTGAGATACAGCAGGCCGACTCCGATCCTCGAGAAGCTGAAGTCGAGGGCCGGTTCGTGTCTCAACTACGGGGTGGCAGATGACATGGACCTGATCGATTTTCTCATGAGCAACTGCTCGCACCGCGTCATCGCCCTGCTCCACACCCCCAAGCACGGCCTCAACTCCGCGGAGAAGCCCGTCGCGTGGAAGACGTCGTATAGGCGGACGCCGGCCACCACGCCAAAGACCGTCCCTCCGGTGGGCGGCTCGGCGGCCGCGGCGACGCAGACGCTGACGCCGTACACGGTGCGCCCGCTGCACCCGCTCCGGAAGAAGCGGAAGAAGGCCAACAATAACGGTACTGGGCACCCGTACCCGTACCCGAAGCCCACCGATCCAGGGCCTCCGAGCACCGCGATTGACGAACCGATGGGCGAACCGATGGACGAATCGCCGGATGGCCCGATCCACGACCCAATGGACATGAGTCGCATAGCGGCGAGCACGGCTCTGGAGATGATGGGGTTTCCGGCGGAACTGTGAAGAGGGACGGGCAGGCATTAAAGGAAGACAGATGGCTGGTGAGGGTGCAGGATTTCGTTGGCAGTGATGGGTGGATAATTTTTGCTGAGTTGGGAATCTCCGGGGTCTGCGTCTTGTGTAGAATTTGTGTAGGTTCATGGTATCGACTCCGTCCTTTTTCCTTTCACCATAGCCTTGGCTAATTGGCGATTCCGATGGAGTTAAAATCCACTTTTTGCATAATATCTTGCGTCAATACATGCTGCGGCTCAAACTTACAGAGCAATCCCAGGTTGACTTTCACGCCGAGCGACGATGTGTAGCCGGCCCCTAATTACCCATTCAGCATCGGACCCGGTGCCGTGTCCGGATCCGCCCGGCGCTCGCCGGCGACAGAGAAGGGTCCTAGAGGGCGGAGAACATGGATCTGGTTCTTTGTTCAAGCCAAAAACGGTTGCCCTAAGAAACAATGGCTTCATAACAATAATAGCCGCGGACGCAAGGGAACTGGTTGTTGCGCCCCGACAAAACGCACCGCACCGCCGAGAAGGCCTTTGAACGAGCTCCAAGGGGGGGTCGTCCCGTGTTGCTGTCCTGACGCATGCGGGGGTTCTACGCAGGGCGAAAGAATAAACAAGATTGAAAGTCAATTATCCGGTTGTTACGGTAAGGGCTTCTTTCAACGTTTCTCCGGTCTATTCTAGGAAACCGAGGGACCATGGACGCCCATGTTCTTTCGTCCGGTTCCCTGATTGTCCTCCGAGGTATGAACTCTTGGCAGGCGTTCAGTGTTACCAATATCAGTTCGCTTGATTATTACACATCATAAAGGACTTCTTTGTAATTAAGCCCGGCATGATTGATTGCTCGTCAAGACACCATTCGGATGGGCTTCGACTGCCTGACTAGGTACCTTCATCCATTTCCCCTTTTTCTGTCATCATTCAACCTTTAACTAGCACATTCCCCGGCGGAGAGGCTATACATCAACCTGTAGCTGACATATCAGACAAGATGTCGTCAATCCCCACCGAGGGCTGGGCCAGACACTACTGCGTGGGCAAGCCGCGGCCCCGAAGAACAGACGGCCTCTCATGGATCGACCCGGCGTACCCCAATATCGACCCCGTGACGCTCGATCTCGAAGACCCGTACCCCGATGAAATCCTCCAACCGACTCCGCCTCAGCTCGACGACCTCTACTGCTCGGAGGTGCATCAGATCAACAAGCAGTTCGGCCTGCGGACGTGGGAAGCCGCAGTCCTCGCCAAGGCGGAAGCCTACACTGCCGGAGATGAGTCGTCGCAGCTGGCCGGGCACACGATCGACGTCAGGGAGTGGACGTGGTTCCCGTTCTGGACGCGAGACCGCTGGGCGATCGACTTCACCGTGCCTCCCAACTGGTCGAACGAATGGAGAGTGGAATATCTCTGGAGCGCCCAGGACCCGGCGGTCTGGGGGGTGCTCCGGCAAGCCATCCAACTCGCGGAAAACATGCTCAGAAGTTGTCTTCTAACGCCCTGGTACGTGTGTTTTGTCGGGCCCCTTGACGGACCCAGGATATATCGCACACGGGATATTACGTCTCCACGAATGCGTCGGCTCACCCAGATCTCTCTAGGTTTCAAGCGCTCGTCAACGCGAGGAATCTCACGTCCGCCGTGAAGGAAGTGCCCCTCGGCTCCGGCAACTGGGGAAATGTCTGGCGGATGCAATACCCTCCGCCGTGGCTCCTCACGGGAGACGATACGATCGAGGTGCTGACGCGTCTTTTGGACCAGAAGCTGCACTGGTCGTTCAACGACAAGTCCACCCAAGGGTACTACGAACCGAACGGAACCACTCACGGGCTGACGGTGCCCGTGAACGGATATCTGGCGGGGCCGATCGCCATCTTCATCGATATCCTTGAGATCAGAACGATCATGAACCCGATGACAACGGAGAACTCCAGAAGGACGGCGCTGGCCAATCTGGCCGACACGGTAGGTCGCACACTCTTTGTAACCAACCCCGGGGAGCTTTGTTCTGACTTTTGTCTTGACAAAGATTGTGCATGAACTCATGGTGAGCCCCAACTCCTTGCCACAGCATCTGGAACTTGATGCCTTCGTCGTCCATGTGTCCGTACGATGCCTGAAAGATACTTGCTCACCGTTGGTGGCACCCGACCTCTAGCATGCCATCTTTCTGTGCCACAGAACCAATGGAGCCGTGGTATATGCTCTGGGACAGCCGTACAAAGGCCTCGAGATTGTAAGCCCCCGGACTCCAGACCACGCCCAAAGTTTCAGACAGCCAACCGCAGCCACAGTTCGGTCCCTACGAGCACCAGGCAGAGCTCGGCCAGTCGTGGGAGAAGGCGACACTCGGGGGCAAAATCATGACAGTCATCACGGAGGACCCCGCCGAGTACTTCCACACAACGACCGGCGCGAGCCTGCTGTCGGGTATCATAGACTGGCCCATATACTGGGACGCCTACGAATGGACGTTCGACGAGCCCAAAGATCACTTTGCCCTGCTGACGAAATGGCCCATACCTGCATTGTGGCAGCAGTTCCTCTTGTCCCAAGCCTTCTGGGACCAGTTGGTGGCTAGGTTCGGGCCCGTCTGCCTCAGAGTCCCCAAAATGCTCTCAGCGACGGCCTGTCTTGGCAACGACGGGTACCCGAGGCCTTACAGCTACCCGAGAGACACCACGTCCCGATGGGTGTCCGACTTCGCACCCCCTCAGTTCTGCGCGGAGTCGGTGAAGCTGCTGGCCAGGCAGCTGCACGCGAGGAGGCAAGAGTACAAAAGGATCCGCCCGTGGTTCGCCGACACGTTTGCGATGTGGCAGCTTACCCCGTGGAGCGGGCGGAGGTACCGCGAGGACCTTTGTTGGCTCAAGGACATTGCGTTCGTCCGGAAGAACGATCGAAACGAGGCGAATGCCCAAGATATCGTCGAGCGCTGGATAACCCCCTTCCAGGTGGGGATGAATCCTGATGGATCTCTGGGGGCGTGGCAGCCTCCTTGTTTCCAGGATGCGCCGCAGAAGGTCGGCATCACCCTGTGGTTCTGGCGCGCGCTGGGGTACTTGCTATACGCATCCCTGCCCGGACGATTACCAAAGACGACGCCGGTCAAGAACCCGAGAGGCCTCGCGGGAACCCGTTGGTCCCTGAACCGGAGCCTCGCCATCGCCGCCGCCCAAGAGAGGGACGCACTGGACACGATACGAAAAGCGGAAGAAACCCGGTGGAAGTACCCGGCCATCCAGCTGAAGGGGAGGCACACGCAAAGGGAAGCGCCGTCGTCGGTGCGGAGAGTCCGGATGGGGGCCGTCGGGCTGGCGAGGTCCGCGTTTGAGACCTTTGAGCTCCTCTGCGTCCGGCCCGCCGGGCTGAGGGAGGCCTTCGAGGCCGCGTGCGCCAGCATGGAGGCCCAGATCGAGGCCAGCCGGGAGAGCGGCTACATGTCGTGGCTGGACTTCGACTTCGAGATGCCGGCGTACCCCGGCGTGACGGTGGACGGGCGCGCGCTGGGGATCCTGGAGTTCTGGGCGGTGGGGAGAAACTGGACGCAGCCGTCCGCGGTGGGCTACGAGGACCCCGGCGGCGAGGTGCTGCGCGGAGAGGACCCTGCCATCTCCATGCAGACCGGCAACGGCCCGCCCTTCTTCGCGATGACGGGCCTGGCGGGCGCGCCGCTCAAGCCCGGGGGGCGGCCTCGTCGGCACCACGTCCCCCATCTCACCGTCGCCGAGCTGTACGACCACTCTGAGCGGCTCAACGAGCCCCTCGTCCTGGTCGAAGACGGATTCGAGCTGGACGTGTACAGATGTTCGGCCGTTTGTCGATCCCTCGGGGTGACAGCGAGCGGGCTCGCTGCCTTGACCAGGCGGACGTTCTACGGGAGGCAGCTGACGCGCCACGCCACACAGAGACTCTACGACGCATGCCATCCTTCCCTGGCGATAGCAAGAGTGGTGCGAGTCTTGCGACCCGAAGACATTGCCACGGGCGATGGCAAAGACGGAAGACCGCTTTGGATCAGGATGCAGCGCAGTGTCTTTGACGTCACCAGTAGGAGCAAACCCCCCTTCGACGTGTTCGTGAAAACAGTCGAGAGAACAGGTCTCATGCTAACCTCTGCAGACCTGACATGCCTGTCGGAACCGAGACTGACAAAGCTGCTGCAGAGCGCCCCCGGGGGCGACCCGTCTCTGCAGCTCCGAGACGAAGGGTACAGCCTGCTCGAGATCAGAAAGTCCCTTTCGAACTGGAGGGTCGGCATCGTGCCGAACAAGCCCGCGCCGGTCGCAGACCGGCACTCTCTGCGAATCTTCACCCCGAGATCGCTTCGCAGACATGAATTCAGGGAGACGGGCATGTACATATCGATCGACAAGAGGGTCTACGACATCACGAGTGAGTCGTCCCACCTTGGCGCGCGAAGCATCTCCAATCACCGCAGTAGCTGACCTCTGTTCGAGACTATGTGGATCTGCATCCGGGAGGGCTCCGGGCCTTGGTCGAGGACGCCGGACGCGATGCCACCGCACTGTTCGACAAGCACCACCGGGAGAACCGCGAACTCATCATTGCCAAGTTGCAAGAACTCTGCATCGGGACCCTGGTCGAGCAGCGGCGGGAATACCAAGAGGACGAATTCCAGGGCTTGGCGAACAAAGATCTCGTTCTTCCCCACGAGATCAGGCTGGACAGGAACATCTACTCGGTCCAAGGTAATTTGCGCGTCATTGACAAAGAGATATCGCTTGGTTTAGTGTTCTATATGCTGATGGGACGGCCTTTCCAGCGCTCAAAGACTCGGATGAGTACAGCAAGTACGCCGGCCTGGTGCAGCAACTCATGCCATACTTGGGCACAGACGCCACACAAGCCCTGAAGGTCGAGGAGGGAGACGAAGCGCCCTTGCTCCGGTTTGCTCGCCTGAGAGGCTACGTTGTGGCAACCGTTGAGAGGATGGGGCATGGCTTGCCAGAAATCGAGCTGGAGGAGCTTCGGACGTTTGATGGGCAGGTTGACGAGATCAGAAACTTGCAAAACGACTCCTTCGTTGCCTCGGACGGGATGGTCTACGACCTCACCGGTATGTTCTCTACTCCTATGCTCGCACGTTTGTTCACTCTGTTAAACACAGTCTGCCCAGCTGCTATGCAATTCGGTTCCCTTAATCCCAACTACGCCAGATTCAGGCCGTACCTGGGAGGCGTCGTGGCGGACGGAGAGCTGAAGACCTACTTGGCCCAGAGCTGCGACGGCCTCACATGCGCTATTTTGGTGAAGAAAAAGCGACCCGGTGGTCGGGGAGGACGTGTTGTCAACTGGAATTCAAAGAGAGAGGCACCTCGTGAGTAGTCGTCGCATTCAGTGGCCACAAAACGATCGGACGAGTGCTGATTTGGTTCCCGCCAGTCCATTACAAGATGCCGATCTGGTTCGACCGGCCGCCAAAGAAGAAGAAAGCCCCGCTCGACAACGAGATCGCCCCTTATCCCGGCACTGTCCGCCGGGCCCGGAGGGGCCTGCGAGAAGAAGACTTCGAGAAGGGAGACATCTTCAGACCGGTCCCGTCGCGGAACTACCTCGGCAATCTCGTGAGCAATCTCAAGCGCCGGAGTCGGGACGAACGCAAGAGATACGAGGGCAGGGGCAGGGGGGAAGACTCTGGACAGAAGGCCGGAACAAGCACGCCAACTCGAAAACTCATAACCGTGTCGGACCCGACGCCGGAGCAGTTGAAAAGGCTGGGCTCGGAGTTCAGGCGTCGGAACGACGACAAGAGGGCAAAGAGAAGAAGGCTCACGTCCGCGGACGCCATGTCAAAAGACCCGACGGGCGGCGCAGTCACGACGCGAGCTGAAGGCCAGCAAGCGGACGACGTCAAAGGCAAACCGCGACGTCGGCCGTCCGACTCGAGGAGCGAGGAACGGGTGGAACTGGAGCGGTTGCCGAAGAGGAAGTTTCGGTTCAAGGTAGACGAGAGGCCAGCCAAGAGACGACGGTGATTGATAAGGCGTTTTGAAGTTCTTTTCTGGGAAATTTTGTGGGCGGTGTTTTCTGTTTGGAGCGGCTGTATGTGGTTCCGTGTGCGGTTTCCAGCCAAACGTCTCTTCATATATCATAATTTACAATGCCCTCACGCGACTTCTCTTCCCACTGAATCCCGCCTGCGTGATGGGAAAGCTCGACACTTCTGCGCGACTCTGAAGAGCCCACCACAGGCTGTTCTCAAACGCGCTTGAACCATGTAAGCGGCCGGCCGGCCTCTTCCAGCCTCAACCCGATGCCCAGATGCGACACCCTCCCCTCCACGTCCACCTTGAACTCTACGGGCGCGCAAAACACGGGAATGGCGGCTGCTTCGTCCTTGATAGCACGAACAAACGCGCGACCGAGCCAGGAGTTGCCGGACATTGGCTCGAGGTAGACCGTGGGCTCCAGGTACGCAAACCCGTCCCCGCCGACGCCCAGGACCCGCAGCTTGCAGTTCTCGACCAACTTGGGGCAGCCCAGGTCGACCTTGAGAGTGCCGTACCCGGGGTCGAAGAAGTCGCCGACGTGCTCCGAGACGGGCAGCGTAGGGAGATACGGCGGGTCCGGGAGGGACGGGTACAGCTGTTCGGCACACTTCTGGACACGCTCCAGCGCGTCTTCACGGTCGGAGAGGAGCCTTTTTTTTTTTTTTTATGAGGTCAGCTCGTTTTCGGCGTCGAATATCACCGCGCTCAGTTGACCTACTGCTTGTTGAGATCGTATCTCTTGTCCTCGGGCACGCCCAGGTGCTCCCACAGGATGTGGTGCGCAACGACCTCGGGGACGCTGGTGTCGGAATTCACAAAGACCGCCACGGCGATTTGTCTGGACGGGATCATCATCATCGTGGTTCTGAACATGGTGACCGCGCCGCTGTGGAAATAGGCCTGCTCGCCCTCGAACACGGCGCCGTCCCAGCGGAGCGCGTACGTCTTGGGCCCCGTGTAGGGCGCCTCGGAGGGCGCTACGATGTTGCGGGGCGACTTGATCTCCCGGTGGCCCGCCTTCGACAGGGGGGCCGACTCGTTCATCATGACGCGGAGGTATTTCGCGTAGTCGAGCACCGTGGAGATTATGCTCCCCGCGCCCTCTTCGGCGGACCACGGCTCGTGGGGGGCCTCAAAGTACTTGTCGCGAGCGCGGTCTTAGTAGTACTCGGTGGCGAGGACCAGCCCGCTGCCCTCGGCGTCGGGGAGCGAGAAGTAGGTCTCGGTCATCCCCATCGGCTCCCAGAGGTGCTGGCGGAAGAAGTCGCCGAGCCAGGACCCGGTCAGGACGCCGATGAGGTGGCCCATGGCGGTGAACATCTTGTTGCAGTACAGGAACTCCGTGCGCGGCTCCGCGGCCAGCGGGAGGTGCCTCAGCCGGCGGACCGTCTCCCGGACGGTCCTGGCCGACGCCAGGTCGTGGCGCGGGTAGCCCGTCCGGTGGCTCAGGGCGTCCTCGAGGGTGATGTTGCGCCGTTGCCCACTCGTCGCTGAGGACGAAGTCGTCGCGGAGCACGCTGGAGACGGGGGTCTTCCACGATAGGCCGGGGTACGCGGACGAGTTGGCGGCGGCCCTGTCGATGAGGAGCGAGAGGCCGGCCGCCGTGAACGACTTGGTGGTGCTGCCGGTGTAGAAAAGGGTATGGGGCGTCACAGGGGTCGAGTTGAGGGCCGCGTAGCCGTAGCCCTAATCAGCAAACAGACGGACGTTAGTTAGATACTGTGGTACAACATGCGCGATGATACTATATCATACACCGGCAGCATCGTCTGACCTGCCGCGTGCTTCGGACTCCGTGGACGGCAATGGAGTAGCGGAAGAGGCCGGCTTTGCGCCGAGCTCAACCCAGCTCATGTGGTGGACCAATCGAGTGATTCGACCAGGCGGCGACGGGAAATGCATTTCATACCTTTGCCCACGTCTTATCCCCGTCAACCACAGAGATAGCCAGGCCCGGTGTGTGCCATTCCTCCAAGATGCGCTCAATGTAGGCGTCAAGGTCGGACGAGACCACGCGGGGGCGGCTTTCGCGGGATGGATCGTCCTGTGTGAGTGGTCTCTGCTGTGCATCGGCCGCAGATGCACGGGTCCCGAGGAGGAGCGCGGCGCAAGAAAGCAGCTGTGGTTTCATATCGACCGCTGTGTCGTGCTCAAATGGGCGTATGGTATGTCGTTTCACGACGGGTTGGACGAAGCTGGAGACAACTTTCAGCTTCACCGATGGAAAGTGAGATTGACACGGATAATAAGGAGCGGAGAGAGCGTGAGGGGTTGGGCGTGTGAGAACCTTGGTCCACTGCTGACGACGCAGCTGTCGCGTCTTATCGGTTGGATCTGCTGTGCACCGAGGCTTGTTGCTGTATTAGGAAGCTTATTGTGCTGTGCCCCTGCAAGGGTGAGCATTCTCACGTCGTAGGGTATTGTCTCGCTATGATGGCTCTAATAACCTTTCGCTGAATGGCGTCCTCAAGTCGGGCCATGGTTCAATCGACAGCTTGGGGACAGGCAAAGGTCAACCTAAGCAAGATGACCAGATGGCGGATGATTGGATATTCTGGTGATTGTTGTTCGGTATTATTTGATTTATTACCATAGTACGGACTTTCTACATAAACTCACAGAATAACATGAACAGAGCCATCTCGATCAGTTCTCGTCTCTGGAACAACCATATTTATAAAGTCAGGCGGAGAAGCCGCCCCGGGCGTAGCCACGATGAAGAAGAAGAAGAAGAAGAAGAAGAAGAGGAAGCGTCAAGGCGCGGGGATTGGTGTGTTATTAATACAGTATTGTTGAACCTCCCTTAGCGACTACTAATTGACAGACTTATTCAGGGGCGCAGATTCCACCAAAAAAAAAAAAAAAAAAGGTAATAACATGAGATAAGCGATGAAACAAACCAGCCAGAGAAGACGAAGAGATGGGCATTTTCCTCTTTCCTGTTACTTTTTAGAACCATCCAAGGTCCCGAGTGCCATTTGTTCGCCGTTGACCTTCTTCCCCCGGGCGTTTGCTGGCAAAGGCTTCACCTTGGGTGGGGGCGATCTGCCGTTGATATACTGCCACAGCCTGCTCTCCTGGTACACCCTGGCGCCTTCGTTGTCGATTTTGCGACTGTCTTGGCCAGACTGCATGCGCGAGTACATAAAGGTGCCCGGCATCGGCTTCCCCTTGCTCTCCTCCTCGACGCTGGTCAGGGAATCGTTCAGGGGCAGGATTCTGTCCAGGTAGTGCTGGATGAGCAGGTGGCCGCCGACGCTGTTCTCGAACAGGAGCCCGGAGAAGTTGTTCTGCCTCGCGTCGCGGCCGAGGACGTATCCCAGGTCGAACGAGCGCGCCTTTCTCTCCAGGTCCTGGTTCAGGGCCGCCTTGGCGACGAGGGACTTGAAGTGGTTGACGCCCCAGGCGGCGACGAAGTCGCGGGAGTTGCCGTAGTGCTCGATGTGGCCGAGGACGCCCTCCTCGCCCCTCACCCTCGGGTTGTTGAAGTGGTTGGCGGCGTTGCCGAAGGTGTATATCTCGACCTTCTTCAGGGTGTCGCGGGGGTAGTTGGAAAGAAGCCAGTCGACGATGATGCTGCCTTGGAGACCGCCCTGGGAGTGAAGGATCAGAACGACCTTTTCGTTGTTTTCCGTCGGGCTCAGAGCGGCGGCGACGAGGGCGTAGCAGGCTCTGGCGTCGGAGGTGCCAAAGTAGAAGCACCTTTCCAAGAGGCACTGGATGATGTCGAAAACAATGCCGGCCCTGCAAGAAAAAAAAAAAAAAAAGAGGGTACCTGTCATTAATACCGACTTCAGAATGCAGGACGAGAACGGCACATACGTTGGGTTGTGAACGCCAATGATGGGGCGGTGGAAGGTCCTCGACAACCTGTTGAGATTGCCTTGTAGCCAGTGAGAACTTCGACGCATATCAGTCAGCGCGACCGGCCAAATTTGAAAAAGGACAACGGAGGGCACAAACCCGACAGAGATTCCGTTAAGGAAAATCCACTTTTCCCGGTAGTCTTCGTTTCTGAGGGAGTCCCAGTGCCTGGCCTCCTCCCAGCGGTCGTGTTGGGATGTGAGCATCCCATTCGTCGTTCCGGCGTTGAGCGGTATGCAGACAAAGTAGTTGAGGGCGATGAATCCCAGGAGGTAAGGCAGCAGGACGTTGAACGGGAGGGTGGCGCACAAGGGGATGGACACCAGGAACAGCAGCTGCGCGACGATGAGGATCCCGTGAGCCGTGACGGAGGTGAGATTTCCCACTGATGGGTAGAGCTCGTCCATCTCGCCGGAAGGGAAAAAAGGATCGACGAGCTTTTGGTACCAATTCTGGGAGGCCGCGATTGCCCGCTGGATGAAATCCCAGTCGATGCTCCTGGGCACCCACGCCTCGCTCAACGGAGGGTATTGTGCCCCAGCGCGGCGAGGGTACCACAAGGGGTCGACGATGAATGGGACGAGCACGGAAAGCCTGAGAAAGAGCCACAGGTCGTCCCAGAGCAGTTCCCAAGGCGGAGAGACGTGGTATTCTGGCAGAGTAGCTCGGACCGTGGTGGTGTTTTCGTGACCTCCAGCATGGGAATCGGCGACCTGCAGCTCGGTGGTCATGCGGTCCCGTTGCTTCTCAACAGACTGGAGGACGGTGACGGGCCCGGTGGAGGTGCTGGAGGTAGACATGATGATTGTTGGGCGTGGCCTATGATCACGACCCAGGGTGGGGTTTCGGTCGAGTATGGAAAAACAGACGGGAAGCCGGCAGACTTAATATATCTTTTATTTTATTTATTTTTTCTTTCCCTCTGCGTGCGCAGCGAGGCGTTTCGGGCTTTGTGGCGGTCGTGGCTTTCAGGCCGGAATCTCACTGCAGGAGGAAGAAGAAACCATGCGAAAGGAAGCCTTGTAATGACATGCTCGTGTCTCTCACTCAATCACATGCGCTTCGGAGACCTGTTTCGACTTTTCTGTCTCGTGAATCTCACATCCGGATCCTGGCCCTTCGCCAATGCGGTTTTCGGCTGGTTCTCTCAGATAAACGGTGGCGTACGAATTATGGTCCACGTCAGCGTGGCTTATCTTTATTACCATCCCTGGAGGTCGCGTCGCGAACGCCGTGCATGCCGCCTAGTTGGGAAGAAGGCGGGACACCCGAGAAGAAGATAGGTATCATTTTACTGAACAGGACCCTATCTATGCCTGGTACATGCAGGGCTGACAGGCTGCCTCTCATCGTCGTATCGCATTCAGTTAGCCCGTCGGTATGTCGGACATACCCGCATGAAGCCCGGCACAGCCCTTTCAGCTTCATGTCAGCTTGGCATCACCTATTGTGACACGACTAATCGCGTGTGGCTGTAGATATATTAAGCAGTAATACTGGTCAACCTTGACGCATTCCGTCGATGAACGAACATTACAGACCATCGCCGCCGGTATTGCTAGGGTACACGGGACAACAGAGTCAGCTGCTAGAGATTCGTTGCCTGCTTCTTCGGGAACTCTGTCCAGTGCCAAAATCATAACTAAATCCAGACAGCGTACATCGGCATTCTGAGTGTGCGATGACTGAGTGGAATCATTGCACGTGGATGTGTCTCCGGTTGCACGTATTAAACTAATATTATGTCAAAGCCACTACTTCATCCTGGTTAGGGGCAGACGCAAAGCTCAACCGTAGAACCAATAGACTGAGATCAAATGGGGATCCTCGAATAAGGGATAACTATCGATAACCAATAGAACAAGTTTAGTCAAGCTTTGGCGCCGCTGCAGCCCTTGACTACATACTATTAGCATCTCGTCAATCCATATGGAGCCTTCCTGCATAAGACACCTGTTGCTAGCATCAACACTGCACTTTACTTTAGGTGTGCATCTGCTGCTGCTTCGTCTTGAATGTTGCCTAGCTTTCCTCTTGGGATATCCCCATTGTCGTTCTACACACAGTTCACGCTATGGCTCCGTGATGGTCGTGCAATTTTCAACAGACCAGGACTCATGGGGAAATGAGTTCAAGGCTGATCGGGGCAGCGTAGTCGAGAGACAGCATCGAACAATTGACTTGAGCATGTTAGCAACTTTTATCCATAACAGTCCTCTTTCAACTCCATATGAGGCGAAACCTCAGGAATCCAGAATTGAATAGCAAAAGGTTGGTGTATTATCAGCTCACAGCAAGGAAAGCCCTGGGCAAGAATATGATCCCGAGGAAAAGCCACCACTGCAGTGTACCAATGCTCGCATTACCAATATCTGAGTAACCGCCGAAAGGGCCGATACATATTATATCAGGAGGAGATGGCTCGCCATGCTGAGAAATTTCAGCCAAAGTCAATGAGCATCTTGGTAAAAGGCGGTCAGCACGGGCACGGCATACCATCAGCCCTGCCGTATTACCATTGAAAGGCTGTTGGTGGGTTACACGTATAGTGGCCATGTCATCGAGATTGGGCAAAGACAAAGACTTAATAACATATTTGCATGAGATTGTTGAGGGCGTAGTCAAACGCAGTCTCGAGGTGTAAGCACATTTTCACGAGCCCGGCACTCACTCTACTGATGCTCCTACGATGCAACTTACCCCGGTGCTCGGTTGCTATGAGAGCAACTTTCGGCGCAGTAATACGTAACACCCCGGATATGTCTCGGCGGTGGGGCCGGCGGTGTAATACATGGCACACGGTTCCACGGCGACAGTGTTGATTCAGGGCGCTTTCGCACGAAAATTTGGCTGTACGCATTGACTTGTCTCTTCATTTTTACTTGCTCACTCTCTGTTCTGTCTCAGCGATAGCTCCATAGACAAAATGCCCAGGTCAACCAACCAGAAGATGCCTGACCACGATTCTCAGGCGGCAGAGGAGGGCGCTGGGTCCCACAGGAGCGAACAGGAGCGAAAGTGTGTGACGACGCCATTCCTACCATCCCTTCCCTCCCGGCGAAATAACGGCCGGCTAACGTTGGATGCCCATAGACGACTGCGCAACCGCCTATCCCAGCAGGCGTTCCGTCGCAGACAGGCGGAGCGCATCAGGGAGCTGAGCAGCCGCGTCAATGTCGAGCAGAAGCCGGACAGCGAGCGCATCGAGGCACTGCAGCGGGAGAACCGGCAGCTCCGGACGCAGCTGGTCGAGGTCCAGGCCAAGATGTCCCGGCTGCTAGCTACCCTCCGAGGGCTGAGCGACTCTGTTTCCAAGACTCTGGATGATACGGCCACCACCGAGAACGGAGAGCCCGGTTGTGCAGATGATTCGAGGAAGCCATCAACCAGGTCGTCAAACCAGGACCACGAGCAAAACGCGCATACACCGCCGCCTCCCGAACTCTACGCACCGATGGAGTTGGAACCACTGAGTACACCGATGTTGGGTTTCGACCCGCCCCTCACATTGCCCCCCATGACAGGCAAGCATGGCAATGGTCCAAAAGTACCAAAAAAAAAAAAGCAAGACACTGATGACCTCGTAGGGCCGAATGAGAATCACCTATCATCCGAGCTCGTCAACGTTGCCGGCACCAGCCCGCTCTACTCCCGGATCCCGAACATCTGGACCTTTGAGTACCAAACCGGCATCGAACCGTACTTGACGGCCATGGCCGCAACACAAGAGTCCAGCACGCTGCGGCGTAAGAATTGGACGTTGTCAAACTCGCCCTTCTCGGACCACATCCAGCTCCTCCAGCGCCTCCTCAAGAACAAGTTGAGGGCGTCCGGGTTCGCCCCGGACGGGCAACCCTCAATGCAGGGGTAAATCCATAGCTAATTCGGCAGAGTTCCTTGCTATCAGGGAAGCAGAAGGCTGACGCGGGAGGCTAGCATCTACCAGCCCGTCCTCATGGTTCTCTCCATGTTCAACAGCGTGACCCGGCCCGACGTGATGGCCTGGTACGCCAAAACACGCTTCTTCCACATCATAGAGCTGACGGCCTGGCAACTCTACCCGTCCGCCGCCACCTTTCAGAAGCTGCACCCGAGATACCGGCCGACCGAGACCCAGATGGAGCACCCGCACCCGCGCGTCATAGACTGGATCCCGTTCCCCTCCATCCGCGACCGGCTCATACAGCGCCACGCCGCCAACCCCCGCATCGATCAGATATTCTGCGACGCCGTCACGGGCTACGTCGTCGAGACGGCCATGTCGGACCTCATCCACGGCGCGCCGCCCATCACCGTCTACGTCCGGGTCACCGACCTGATCACGGCCATGTCCTCCACCGCCGCGGAAAGGAGCGAGGACGACGACGACGACGACGACGACGGAGGAGGCCGCCTCGGTGACAACGAGGGGGTGCCCGCGGCCATCCCCGCCCCCGACGTCGCGACCCTCTTCTCCTCGCCGGCGCACGCCCGCGCGGCCTTCAAGCGGCTCAACATGGACAGGGGCGCGTCGTACTACAAGATCGACCCGGCCTTCTACGCAAAGTACCCCGAGCTGTTTGACCAGTCCAGCGACCTCACGGCCGCCGGCATACCCCTCAGGCCCGAGTCGCAAAAGGTGCTGACCTACCCCAGACCCCTCGACGCCTCAACAGTCGAGACCTACCGGAGTTTCATCGACTTCTCTCTCGACGCCGCCAACACAATGTCTTGCTCATCGACTTCCTCCTCCTCCTCCTCCTCCTCCTCAACCATGGCCGTGTGACCTGTGTCTCGGGTCCCCTCCTCATTCCCGCAGTCGCTCGCTCGTGCAGCACGGCCACATAAACATGCCCTCTTTCTCTGTCCCCCTTCCCCCTCCCTTGTCGAACGCACGCCGGAGCCACCAGCCGAACCCCGCGCTGCCGAAACTATCCGCACATTCCCCCCGTATGTAGCCGTCCCAACCTTTTGGCGCAATAAGGTTCCAAGACACCCGTAGTTTCGGAGCACAGGCATGTCCGCGTTTTTTTTTTTTTTTTCATCCTTTTTATTTATTTTTGTTACGTTTTCTTTTTGTTGAGCGTGGACGTAATGCCTCCTACGTCGACCCACTGACTTTGACCCGCACTGACTAACGTTCCACTTAGTAAACGCTCAGATTCGAGTTGTCGTCTGACGTTTGGATATGCAATCTTTGCTGTAAGGGCCATGGGGATTTCTATATCCTACTAGAATCCCCTTCTTCTCCGGGAGGAGGGGAGGGAACAAGATCAAAGATTCTCCATTGTTGCTCAAGCCTCTCTCTCTCTCTCTCTCTTCGTTTGCCTTGTCCGTAGTCATACCCGTTAATCGTTCCGACCCATCCACTTACATACCTAATGCCCTCCCAAACTCTCGCCCCCGAGGCCGCGCATCGCTACAGCTTCCTCGATGACTACAGCGAAGGAGCCCACCCGGCGCTCCTGAAGGCCATCCTGTCCAGCAACTCGTCCCAGGAAGCGGGCTACGGCGGCGACGCGTACTGCGCCCTCGCGCGGCAGCGGATCCGCCGGCACCTGGGCCGCGAGGACGTCGGCGTCTTCTTCGTGCCCAGCGGCACGTCGGCCAACGCCATCTCCATCGCCGCCTGCCTGCGGCCGCACGAGGCCGTCATCGCCGCGAGCTCCGGGCACATCGTCACGAGGGAGACGGGCGCCGTCGAGGCCAGCGGGCACAAGATCATCAACGTCGCGCCGGCCGACGGCAAGCTGACGCCCCAGGCCGTCCAGCGGGCCGTGGACGAGAACTGGCACTTCCCGCACATGGCCAAGCCGAGGCTGGTCTACGTCTCGGACGCGACCGAGGTCGGCACGCTCTACACCCGGGCGGAGCTCGCCGCGCTCAAGCAGGTCTGCGAGCGCAACGGGCTCCTCCTCTTCCTCGACGGCGCCCGCATCGGGACGGCGCTGGCCTCACGGGCCAGCGACATGACGCTCGCCGACGTGCTCGAGCTCACCGACGTCTTCTGGATCGGCGGCACAAAGAACGGCGCCCTCCTCGGGGAGGCCGTGGTCGTCAAGGACCCCCGCCTGGCGGCCGAGTACGAGTTCTACGTGAAACAGCACGGCTCCCTGCTCGCCAAGAGCCGCGTCATGGGCGCCCAGTTCGCCGAGCTCTTCCACGACGGCCTCTACTTCGACCTCGCCCGCCAGGCCAACCTGTGCGCCCAGGCGCTGTCCGACGGCGTCGCCGCCGCCGGCTTCCCCGTCTACGCCGCCACGCAGACGAACCAGGTGTTCGTGGCGCTGCCCCTGGGCCTGATACAGGCGCTGCAGGAGCACTTCATCTTCTACGTGTGGGAGAAGCGCGACGACGGCGAGGCGGTCGTGAGGCTGCTGACGACGTGGGCCACGGACATGGCGGAGGTGGACAAGTTTATCGGTTTGGTCCGTGGTTGGAATAAATAGGAAGAAGAAATATTTAAGAAAAGAAATTTAAAAACAAAAATTAAAAACAAAAATTAAAAAAAAATTAGTAATACATCATGAACAAAAAAAAGCCCTCTCCCCGTCAGCGCAGCGACGACAATGCCTCGTCTACGTCGGGAATCTCGGACGCCGCCCGAGCCGGGCCGCCCCAGGTCATGCCGCCCCTCCCGTCCACGGCCCAGGCCCCCGAGGTCTGCCACCGGCTCCCGCTCTCGGTGGGCCTGTTGGCGATGCCCTCCTCCCGCCGCAGCCTGAGCACCTCAGACAGCGCGCCCGGGCCGAGGACGTGCAGGAGGCCCGACGCGCCGAGGCCCCATCGGGCGTGGGCGCCGCGCCCCTCGTCGGTGACGACCTCGACGGGGTTCGCGTCGCCGCCGGCGGGACCCCCGACCTCGGACAGCCACTTTTCCGTGTGCGACGCCGACGAGTGCGAGACGGCGACGAAGGCGACGTCCGGGTTCGCGGGGGCGGCTTCGCGGAGGACGCGGAGGGATTTCTCGGCGACTGGACCCGGGTGAGTTTTTTTAGTTTTTTTTTAAACGACAGCACCGCAACACTTGGATGCCCCCCGTCTTAGACGATTAGTCTTGGATGATTTTCTCGGCATCCAAGGTCAAATTCGATAACCGGTACCGCCCGAGGCCCTCTTCGTCATCGGTGTCGCTGTTTGCTAGGTAGAGGTGGTCGTCTAGGAAACAGCACTCGGTCCAGTCTCTGTGTTCCGCTGTCTGAACCCCCGAATACGTTTCTGTTGGCGTCGCATTGCCCAGGCCTCTCCATACCCAACGTCCTTCTTATGTATGAATATCTCGGGTTGTATGGGCGCCGGGCGTGTTCAAATATGGCTGGTTCGGGCTGTCGGACGGAAACCTGTCGATGTCATGGAGCCCGGCGTCTGCTGTGCTGGGGCTTCGCAAGTTCGCAGCCGCGGCGAGAAGCATCATGTCCTGCACCTCTTTCCCAGTGAGTTTAGGAGACGGGCAAAGAGTCCCCGGCGATGGAGACGACCTTGGACGATGTACATACATGAGTGTCAGAGGAAACGTGATGTCTTCGCTATTCTTCAGGCTGGTCTTTTTTTTTTCTCTTATGGACCCTCGCTGCGCTCTGTTTCAAACTGCGGCAAAGGGGATTTCTCGATAAGGGTGCATGCAGGTTGTAGATCTATAATAGTGTACATTTTTATCCTTCAAAGTGGTTCAGAAACAGCAGCTGTTCTGTAACCCAGGGAGAAACCTCTCTCTTATCAGACTTTCAGCCCGAGTTAGGACAAAGCACATCGCAGGCATATGGGGACACTCAGCGCGTTCCTCTTTCAGTGCGCCGCCGGAAGAAACATGCTGACCTACCTCAGCTCCGCCTCAGTAGGAAACAATAAGAAACCCCCCGGGCGAGTGAGACCCTACCCTGCTTGCCTACCTACATGGTGGGACGTAATCGCAAACAACTGGGGATGAATGGCCTTGTTCGAGAGCTCTGAGCCGGCCTCGACAAAAGATTCCACGACAGCCCTGGCCTCACAACTCAAAGAAGGGGCCGCTCGCTGCATTGTTTTGGCTTTTCCCCGTTGTCTGCTCCGTTTGTCATCCCGCACACAGCCCACCCTTTCCAAAGCAAGTCCGGACTCAGCGCGTACCGACCGCCCGCCGATCCGGGGCCTCGAATCATCCGTCAAGCAAGGCCTGCTATGCGCAGCAAAGTTTTTGTAATCGAGAAGTCGCTGATGAGGGCTGGAATGGTATCGGCACCAGCCATCAGCGCACACCATGTAATGCTTATTCATCATGACCTAATTATTTGTTCAATTCTGTCCCACCAAGTGCTGCTGCTGCTGCTGCTGGACTACCTTACCGGTAAAGCACACGTTGTGAAGGGTAGCAGCCAATCACAGCCATTGGCAAATGTCCAGTCCGCCAGTCAAAATCATTTAGTCAATCCCATCATCCAGACTGTGTCGCAGTACCGGTAGAGGGTTGTGCTGAGCTGAGCACATAACACAAGTACCAAAGTGGTCCGAAGGAACAACCCATAAGAGCGAGTTTCGCGGGTGGAGAGCGGAGTCCTCTCCGGGGCTGGATACACGTGCCATTTTGGGGGGGGGGGCCTGCTAGTTATTATTGATGACATGGGATTTACGTTTATTTGCTCTTCGCGTCAGAATCCCTCTATAGACACAATTGCTTTGCAGCTCTACCTAATCCAACCTTCAGCTTGCTAAATTTGTAGCATGTCTTTGCCTATTAGCGAGGGTCGCAAGTTGCCACGCTTGCTCGCTGCTACATGTAGCGACACCGCCGGGGACCTCATGGTCACAAACCCTCCGCGGAAAAGAACCCTCGTCACCGCCGCGTGCGAAGCTTGCCGGCAGAGAAAGACAAAGGTAATATGCGGCAGAACCAAATGGAAAGCACTATTAGAACCCAAGAAATACTGAAACTATACACAGTGCTCAGCCACGCGGCCGAGATGCAGTATGTGCATGCGTCGGTCGACTGTCTGTCACTACAGCACCGGCGTGGATGAGACTCACTTGCAGACGTTAAAACGGAAGTATCAGGAGCTTCTTAGTGACAAAGATCAGGAGTCGCAATATCAGAATGTCTTCGCCCTTATTCGTTCCATGCACCTGACAGAAGCATTCGGGCTGTTTGAAAGAATTCGAGCTGGGAACTCCGTTCAGATGCTGCTTAAAGATATTCACGGGGGAAACTGGCCTTTGCCTCGCCGTCGGCCGCAAGATGACAAGGCGGATCATGAGACATTCTACCGTCTTCTACAAACCGCTTCCAAAGAGGATGCTGAACGAATGCTCCGGCTGATTAAATCCGAGCCCAACGTAGCGACTGCGCTATGGCACATTCAAGACGCAGATTTGCTCCTTCAGCTTCACGTTGAGCCTGAATACCGGCGTATTTAAATGAGTTTCCCTACAGGAAGCAGTGGCCAGGCTTTATGCCACAGCTAGATGATAATACATACCTCCAAGCCCGGTTGTATGATCCTAATCGTCCGTCCGGCGCGATTACAACGCCTACTCCAAGTTGCTTCGACATGCCCTACAGCGCAGCCTCGCTTGCCGAACCTGGCCTCAGCGGCATAAGAATCTCCAAATGGACCACCGTCGTTACTGATGAGTCACTTCTCACACAGCTTCTCGAGGGATATTTCCTCCACGGCTACCCTTTTTTCCATTTTTTTTTCCATAAATATCTGTTTTTGACAGACCTCAAGACGGGGCAGACAAGATTCTGCTCCTCTCTCCTCGTTAACGCCCTCCTCGCCGCTGCTTCGCACTACGTACCAACCATCCCGGGACGAAATGAGCCATGGAATACGACCAGCCTTTGCTACCGATTCTTCACCGAGGCCAAGAGGCTCTGGGAGCTAGAGATGGGCGCGACCACACTGACAAATCTCCAAGCCGCGCTGGTTATGACTACGGTATACAATATGGACGGACTCGATCAAATCGGCCACATCTAAATGGTCTAAGCCGCCAAGATCGCGCATAACAGCATGGATCTCTTTTCACCCATACCGGCTAATTAAGAAGTGGACCGATATAGACGTGGCTCGTCTGTTCACAGCATTGGGGTTTTTTTTTTTTTTTTTCATGGCAGGCGTGAGTGTAATCATTTTTGACTTCTATGGAGAAAGACTTGCATTCAGAGCTGATCTAATGAGTCCAGGACCGTCTGCTTCCATTACTACAAACCGCCTCTATTCGAGAAACCCCCGGCTACCGAACTACCGGATCCGCGCGAGAATTCTTCTTTTTACAGCGAGGTCTACATCAATTACCCTCTGTGCAACAGGCCCTATCCTATACATTTCTCCTTCTTCTTCTTTTCATACGATAACATTCTGCGCCATACTCGACGATATTGCACAAGTCAGATTCGGCGGCCTGGACAAGTTGAGACTGTCCTTTCAGCAGGCCACCGATTACTACCATCGGGTTATGCAGTGGCTTCAAGATCTTCCACCTTGTTTGGCGCCGCAAAATATTGCGTTGCCTAGCCATTTACAGCTGCAGTAAGGTCTCTGTCATACAAGATGTTCTCGAATTTTGCCATGCTAATCGAGGCCCGACCGAGTGACAGTCTGCATGTTCGTTTATGTCGTAACACTCCTCTTCGAACCCTTCGTCAGCACCGACTTACGCGACGCATCCGTTGCTGCCAAGCCTCGGCGTACCCAAACGACAGTCAAGGAAATCATGCAAGCCTCGAAGGCTGGGTTTGAGACCGTCGCCCGTCTCTACTACGTCAGGCACAGCTTCTCGACCTACGCCCCAGTGATGCTCCAATTCCTTTCCGTGCTCGGATTCGAGTACGCTGGCGCAATTGAAAACGCCCAACTCCCTTTTTCGTTCGGCCGAGGAGTCGCAGAAGCAGCTTGTTATTAGCACTTCACGGGCTCTTTGGGCAAGCTCAAGGCTCCTTTCTTTCCAACACCGTGTTTCGTCTGCTCTTTGACACGCTGCCCACCGAGGCAGCAAGCAGTGCCAGCACGCACCTCACTCTTCGAGCTGCGGAGGTCGACAGCCAGAACAAGGCAGGCTATGTCAGGGCGGCTTATCCCGTCAACATGATTAGCATAAATGCCGATGCCGAGGAACGTAGGCTGAACAGCCTGCTGCAAAGGTTGCATGTTTCAAAATCTAGATAAATCATCCCCAGAAAAGGAGCCACAGGCCTTCTTTTGCGGAGAGGAATGTAACTTGGACGCTCCGTTGTTGTTCTGCGCACTTGTAGTTGAAACAGACTAGGATCAAGTCTTGAGGATAATAACAGCATCTGGGAGAGTGGGTATTTCATCCCCTAGGTGACTCAAGCACAGTGAGGGAGCGCGTTCAACGGCTGCAGGCTTGCAGCACCCAAATCGCAAAACAAACAGGAGAGTACATAATACTACCATGTCAAAGTCAAGTTGAGGCCTTCGAGTCAAACCTCATTTGTCCAAGACATCGATATGGCATACACATGACAGGTTGGCCGGTGTCGAGCCTACGAACATTGAACCGGCCCCCCCTCTACCGCAACCACTCCGTGAGCCAAGCTCACCCGGGCCATCACATATCTACAGCTTCAGCCCCTCCATCAGGCTCTCCAGCTGCTTCCACTCCTCCGTCCCCTCCCACGCCTCCCTGCCGCGGCTCATGACGCTCCGCACCGCGTTCCGCGCCCTGCCCCTCCACTTGGCCCCCACGCCCTCCACCTCCCCGCCAAAGTTCTCCAGCACGCTCACCAGCTCGTCCGTCCGCGCGACCACCGTCGCCCACGCCCCCGCGTCCGTCAGCCAGTTCCGGCTCTGGTCCGCGCCCCCCGACCCGGCCGCCGACGCCGTCAGCCCGCCCCCGGCCCCCGCCCCCATCGCCGCCCGCCACGCCTTCTCCGCCGCCTCCACGGCGCCCACGTAGTCCCGCCGCCACACCCGCAGCCGCACCACCAGCTCCCACAGCTCCGACCGCGCCGTGATCAGCGGCACGACCCCTTCCTCGAACAGCCCCGTCACCGCCCTCTCCATGCTTCCGCGCGGCGGCGCGTACACCCCGCCGCCGCCGCCGCCGCCGTTGCTCTTGCCCTCGCCCTCGTCGCCCTTGTCCTTGGCCAGGACGCCCTCCTGCAGCAGCGCGCGGAGCACGGCGTCGTCGAGCGCGTCCTCGGTCTTGCGGATCCGGATGATGGCCCCGAGGGCCTGCACCATTTCGACGATGGCGGGCGGCCGCATGCGCGAGGCCAGGGTCAGGACGTTGTCCCAGATGCGCCAGTTGTCCTGCGCGATCGACGCGCCGCGCTTGTACGCCGCCAGCGCCTGGGATAAGAGGGCGCCCGGGTCGCGGGGCTTGGGCTCGCGCCGCCTAGCATCCTCCTCCTCTTCCTCCTCGTCGACGCCGTCGCCTTCGCCGTCCTCCTCGCTCTTCTTGACGCCCGTCCTCTTCTCCTCGATGATCTGCTTCTTCAGCTCCTCCACCGCCTCGAGGTACATGCTCCAGAGGGCGCTACCCAGGTTGCTCCACGTCCGGGCGTCCTCGCCGCCGACGACGTCGCCCGCGGCGCCGATGGCCCGGCTGTACGCCTCGGCCGCGTCAGGGAACCGGCCCAGGCGGAGGTTGATGTCGCCCAGCCGGCCCCACATCTCGGGGCTCAACCGGTTGCACCGGGTCGCTAGCTCGTACGCGTCCCGCGCCTTGGCCCACTCCCTGCGCGCGAGGTACCACTCGCCCAGCGACTTTTGCGCGCGCGCGAAGCGGCGCCCCGAGACCTCCCACGCGCGCTCCCAGTGCGCCGGCTCGCTCTCCAGGTCGCCAAGGATGCAGAGCAGACGCGGCGCGTTGGGCGGCGGCGGGCTGCGTTCGGGGCCGGCGAAGTCGGCCGGGTTGAGGTGTGTGACGTCGCGCTGCGCCACGTCCTCGGCGTCCGGGTCCGCGTTCTCCACGACGGGCTGCCCCGTGCGGTGGAACAGGCGCCAGCGGACGAGGGCCTTGGCCTTGTCCTCGCCGCCGCCGCCGCGGCCGGACTCGTCGTCGGCGGAGGCGCTGCTGGCGAGGCAGAGGGCGACCTCGGCCCAGAGGCGCAGGCGCTTGAAGATCTCGAGGGCGGAGACGAGGGAGCCCACGCCGGCCCACGAGTAGGCGAGCTCGGACTCGAGGTGCCACCTCGGCGGGGAGGAGAGCGCGTGTATGTACTGCAGGCGGACGTGGGCCGGCGCCGTGTCGGTCTCCTTGGCGGCGGGGAAGAAGGACGTCGGCTTCTCCGCGTCGACTGGGGCCACCGTCTCCCCGGGGGCGGTGACGGCGATGGCCGGGAGCTCGGGCTCGTGGGCGACGTCTTCGGCCCTGGGGCGCGGGGCCTCGGAGGTGTCGACGACGACCTGGTCGACGACGGCCTGCATCTGCAAGACGCCCCTCTCAACGGTCCTGCTGCGGTGGATCTCGATGCGCGAGCGGACCAGCAGGGCCTGCGTGTAAATCTGCCAGTTGGTCGCCTTGTCCGAGACGACGCGCACGGCGTACGGGAGAACCTCCTCCGACGTCAGCGTGTCGACGGGGGAGAAGGTGTCCTTGAGGGTGGCCTCGGTGAGGAGGATGATCTGGTCGAGCGGCGACAGCTGGGGCTGCGCGTCCGGGGACAAGCCCGCCAACGCCGCGGGGAGGCCGGCGGACGTGGCCGCTAGCTCGCCGTGCTTGCCGCTCGCCTCCCTGGAGAACTGGATCTCCTCGAGCAGGGTGTCGTCGTTCAGCGCCATGGCCTCGGGCTTCGCCTCCTCCGCGTCGCCGTCTTCTTTCTCCTCCCCTTCCTCCGCGCTCTCTGTGGGCGTGTGGCTCTTGGCGAGGACGACAAGCTGACTGGTGCTCTTCTGCTGAAACTTTGTCCTCTTTCCGAGCGCGCCGGAGAGGGCGTAGGCGAACCTGCGCAACTCGGTCGCCTCCTTCAACGCTTCGCGCGCCTTGTCGTCACGGCCGAGCATGATGTGCGTGTTCGCCGCCTCGAGCAGGAACCGGACCTTGTCCTCGCTCGACCAGGCCTTCTCATCGCTCGTCGACCAAACTTCCTCGTCGAGGACCTGCTTCCTGACGGTCTCCATGCCGAGGTTGATCTGCTCCGCCAGGGTCGGGACATCGATCCACTGCGACGACTTTGCAAAGTTGGAGCCCGGGCCGAGGGAGGGCTGGCTGAGGAGTTTGAAGTGCCACACGTTGATGCGCAGGCGCGTCCACGGCAGGCTCAGCCGCGACGAGGAGAGCTCGACGGTGGCGGCGCTAGCGGATGAGGACTCGGTAAAGATGTGACGAGCGAGGGCGAAGAGTTCGATGTTGGGGATGTAAGGGTAGGGCGAGACGCCATCCACTTCGAGAGCTCTGAGACTGCTCTTGCGCAGCTCCTTGAGGGGCTCCGCCGCGCCAGAGGAAGCGGTCGTGGACGCCTCGACGAAGAGCGCCTCGGCCTTGTCGACCTGCTCCAGCACCGGTCCGGTCACGTTCGCTTGGAGGAAAGCATTGAAGGCGGCGAGTCCGACGGCAATCTTGTCTTCGGACAGCGACTCATGCGATGACGCCGGTGGGAGATTGCCGTTCTCCTCGGCAGCTTGCGCTTCGAGGCGGCGGACGAACTTGGCGATGAGGTCCTTGGCGACTGGCGCCGTCAGGACGGCTACGTATGCGCCGTCCGTGACTTGTGCGAGCAGAGAGGCAGCTTCATTGCCGGGGTTCGTCTGTGATTCCGCCATCCTCGGGGGCCCAAGTTGGCGCAGGGTACTGGCAACTTGGCTTGTTGTGGTGGTTTATGGAGGGGGGTCGTAAAGCTGCGATAAGTGCGCCTGTGCCCCGCGCGTCGCGGGGTATGTCGCCGCCAAACGTAACTGATCAACGGTTGCTGCCAGAAACAAATGTACAAGACGAGTTTTCGAAACGGACCAACGATGCTAGTCTCGATTTGATTTCTGGGGTTCGCAGTGTTTCAGATGGACGCTCACGATAGCAACGGTTTCCGTCTTGTTCTGGTCAGTAAAGTGACTCAATGGGCGAATCGAAGCGCGCGTTGGTTGATGCCCTGTGAAATCGAAATTTCCATGGTGGGGGCGGGGCAAATTTTCACCCACTCACTCACACTCACTTACTCACTTGCGTTACATAAGCGGCGCCGCTTACCGTGGTCAACTAAGCACTCTCATCTCATCTCATACATAGTACACTCACTACTCACTCACCTTTCACCCATTACATTATTTACCTACCTAGGTAGGCACATCGTCTCATTCAATCGAGTCGTTGCTTTCACCCTTGATGCAACATTTGTCTGATTCAGTCATCCCATCGCAAAGTGCACACGCAAGAGTGATATCGCTGCTTTCTGACATGCTACTTGTCGCTTGCATTTGATCGCTACATGACGCTGTGTGTGTGTGCGCGCGCGCGTGTGTGGCCCAATGCCAGTAATCCACCCAGAGCTAACTTAGCCGTCCAAACATCGTCAAGCATCGTCCCGCTGGCTATTACTACATCAATACAGCCTAAGACATCAAAATCCGCCACCGCGTATGCATGTCACTGGAAGGGGGGGGGGGGCTGGCCATTAGTCTTTAGTCTTTAGTTGCCCTTCTTGCCCGCCTTCTTGCGGGTAGGGACAACCTTGAAGCCGGCGCCCTGGATAGCAGCGTCTCCCACGGCCGCGGCGGCGGGAGACTGATCCTTGTGGCCGCCCTTCTTGGCCACCTCGTTCCAGCTGCCAGACTTGCTGTCCGTGACGGCGCCTTGCTTCTCGACCACACCCTTCTCCGCCAACTTCTTGCGCCGGATGAACTCTTCAGCAAAGTGGAGACCGTGCATGGTCTTGGAGTTGGCATATACTGCGTCGGCAATGATGTTGTTGTCGAGGGGAAGGATAAGGAGGGTAGCCGCAAAGGTATCGACTGTGACCGCGGTTAGCAATGTAGTCCTTTTTTTTTTTTCTCCACAGGCGCATAAGTCAAAACTCACTGTCAACACCGGTGATTCCACGCGAGAGCTCGCGGTGGAGCCACTTGTTGAACTCATCCATGGCGACATCGCTCTTGGCAGGTCCAGCCGGGGCAGCAGCCGGGGGAGGCTTGATGGCCGGCTTCGTCACGACCGGGGTAGCCTTCATGCCGGTAGCGCTGGCCGATCGCGTCTGGGACGCAGGTCCCGTGGGCACCTTAACTTTACCGCCAGCTCCAACCATGGCCCAACCGCTACCTGGGGGAGGGGCGGGCGAGTTGGTCTGCCCGAGACTGGGGGCATTGTTGGGCTTGGTAGCAAGGTCGGCATAGCGCTTACCGGCCGCCGCAGTGGCCAATCCCGTCTGGACGGCAACCTCCTTCGCCGCCTTGGCCTTCCTGTTCTCCTCCTCACGCTGGATGTCGGCAAGGGTCTTCTGTTTTCCGGGAGTGCTGGCCCCGGGCGTGGGCTTGACGGCCGCGGGCTTGGTCCAGGGGCTGGCAGCTGCAACGGGCGAACCGTTGCCCCAGGTGCTGGTTGTAGGAAGCCCCGTGGCGGAAACGATGGCCTTCTCGCGCTCTCGGAGGGCGGCCGCCTCTTGCTCCAAAGCCACGCGGCGGCGCTCGGCAGCAGCCTCCTCGGCCTTGGCGGCCTTGCGAGCCTCGGCCTCCTGGATCTCCTTGAGGCTGGGACCCTTGCGGCTGGCAGCCTCCTTGGCCCATGGGGCCAGAGGTGGGGGCTCGGTGGCCGACCCGGTGTCGGGGGTTCCAGTCTGGGAGCGGTTGTACTGCTCCGGCAGGTTGGACCGGACACGCTGGGCGGTGGGGGCGGGGAGAGGAGTGCCTGCCGTGGGGACCGGGGGAGGGAACGGCATGGGAAGGCCAGCAGCCGCGTTCTTGGCGGCCTCGGCAGCAGCCTGTGCCTGCTGGACTCTCTGGGTCAGAGACAGCTGCTCCTGCTGCTCCATGATCTCCTTCATCCCCGGGGCCGATGGCTTATGGTTCTCCTTGGAGCTTGTCTCCGAAGCGGTGGCGGCGGGAGCCTGCTGGCTGTCATCATCTCGAGTGGCCTTGTTATCCGACTCTTGGGCCTGCTCCGAGTCGCGCTCGGCGCGGATATCCTCAAACTCCTTCAAGCGCTCGCGAAATCCCTCCTCGTCCTTGGCCAACTGCTCAGTGCCCGGAAGGTTGTTGCGAAGGTTGTTGTCGATGGCGGGAACACTGACGGGCTGCGGGTTGAAGATCCCAGCGATGCTGGTCGAGGCCTGGACACTGGCGAGCATCTGGCGTTCGCTCGGGTTCAGCGTGGCGAGGTCCTCTTCACGAAAATGATCGAGTCCGGCACCGACAGGTGGCTGGGCCGACGCTTGCTGGGCGGCCGCATCGAAGAAGCTGGACGTGGGGCCAACGCCACCTCCGATGGGGGGCTGCTGGGGATGAGCACCGATTGGCGACGAGATGCTACCGAAGCTAGGTTGGCTCTGCAGGCTGTGAGCGCTGTGCTGGTGGTGTAAGGAACCTGGGACACCACCTGGGACTTGGCTTTGCAGTCTAGTGATCGCCTGCTGCCTCATCATGAAGTCGCGCTGTTGAGCCATCGCCTGCTGCTCTTCCTGCTTCCTGCGCTCCAGGTTGTTCTGTTCCTCGGCCGTCAGCGTTCTACCGAAGCTTGGAAACACCCCGCTGAGGGGAGGGATGACACCAGTGTTGCCGCTCGGCGAGAAGGGGCCGGCCTGGGATGGGGGGCCGTGAGCAATGCCGATTTGGGGGACAAGGAATGGCTCGCGCGAGTTGCCAATTCTACGAATAAGCTGCCCGAGGGGCTCGAAATCCGAGTCCTCCACCTTCTTGACGCGAAGGTCGGGGGTGAAGAAGTTGGCCTTGTACCAGTCGTTCATCTCGAGGCCGCTAAAGGGGCCCTGGACATGACCCTGAGGGTCAAGGTAGACCCAGCGCATACGGTCTGGCATAACCATCTGACGAACCGGGGCCGAGCCAAACTCGGTGCCGGTCGAAGCCCCGGGAGTGAAAGCCTGGGGGTGCCCGACACCGGGAGCTCCGGGGTGGGATGGATCGGAACCGCTGAAAACGCTGTGGGATCGGGCGGGGTCGGGGGTGAACATGTCCTCGAACGCGCCGCCCCTACCACTCCGAAGCGGGCTGCCAGCATCTCGCGGCACTGCATTGAAGTTGTTCCGGCCGATGGCACCGAGAGGGTTGCCCTGGCGAAGGTCGGGCAGCGAATCGCTCAAGTTCTCCTGCTCGTGACCTTGCATCTGAGCCTGCATCGCCGGAGGGAAAAGGGAGCCCAGCTTGCTGCGGCCGATGGTTCCCGCTCCACCAAGGCCACCAGCACTGGCTGGGCCGAAGACACCGGCGCCAATGGTCGACAAGCCCGGCGACTGAAGCTCGGTGCCCATGGGACTGAATAGGGAATTTCCGAAAACTCCGCTAAAGCCGGCGGCGCGCTCGCGATCAGGGGTGCCAGTAGACATGGGAACAGGCCAGCCAGACGCATAACCCCGAGGGCCAGCGCTGCTGGTCTGACTACGATCGCTGCCGTCAAATGCATGGGTAGGGAAGCCACGCGACGGCACGGTGTTGAATCCGGGGTTCTGCTCGCCGGCAATGGCCGCACCATGGGGCTTCTCAGCGCCACCTTCATCATGGGATTCCCCACGGTCGGCCGGAGGGCTGCGGTAGGGGTTCGTCTCGGACGGGCTCGTAGGGCCTTGCTCGTTCTCGGCCTGGTGCCCGAGGTTCAGGCCAGACATGCCGAAGTCGCCAGTCGAGCCCTTGACAGGTGTCTCGAACATGCCAATATTACTGGGGTTTGGGATCGGGGGAGGGCTAGTGTCTTGGGCACCTCCGAGTGCGGCGCTGCCGGAGAGGTTGTCGTCGCCTCCAAAGGGGTCGGTGTCGGTTCGGGGTCGAGAACGCCAAGATCGGGTCGCGTCGGGGATGGAGGCCTCATTCGTCTTGCTCGAGGGGTTGTCGGAACCGTCCTTGGACATGAGGTTGGCGAAGCGGCTTCCGCCGCGGCTTCCTGTACCGATGGTCGAAGTAGGAGTTGGCAGAGCGAACTGGCCGAAACTGCCCATGCCACCACCGCCATTACCACCAGGTGCAGAAGGTTGAGAAGAGGCCCCCCAAAGCGAACTGATGTTGGCGCCCATGCTAGGGTTACCAGTCGTGTTGCTACGCGTCAGGTTGGCATAGGGGGCCTTGGTTTGTGCCTGGTTTTGCGACTGTCCAGCGGCTTCGTCCTCGCCAGGGTCCTGCTCCTTGACTTCGTTGTTCTTGCGACCGAACAAGAAGGCCTCGTCGCCGCGGGCAAAGCGGGCCGCGCTCGGAGAGGCAAGTGGACCGGTGCCAAATGGATTGGAGTCGGTCGTCTCTCGGCGACGGGTTCCAGGCCTGGAGGCAGACGAAGGCGATGCCAATCCGTACGCGGCAGCACTACCATGGGACAGAGAAGGCTTCCTTCCATTCGTTCCAGGACCCTGATTTCCCTCCTGTTTTTGAAGAGGGGCCTTGAGAGGAGAGTTGACATCGGATGCGAATGCCTGTGTTGTATTAGTCCCCGTTGCCTGGTAGTTGGGTCCATCTAGCCAACGCACCTCCTTCTCCTCTTCAGACAAGCCATTGACGCTGACAGGGTGACTATCCCCCCGTGGGTTCCAACAGGCGGCGGGATCTTGAGAGTTGTGGTTATTGTTGGTCTTGCCCCAGCCCCGCGCAGCAGCACCGTTTGTCTGGCCCGGAGTCCATCCCGATTCAAACACGTTGACAGTGTCTATTTCCGCCGCGCCGTGCTTAAACACACCCAGAATCGACTCCTTCTGGTACTGTGAAGGAGCTGGGTAGTCGTACGTCGCGGGTCCGGGCGTCGGGGGGGCTGCAGCGGATTCTAGGGCTGTCGCGGGGAAAGCGTTTTCGGACGATGCTGCGGGTTGGGAGGGGTGGCCGGGTGTCATTGAAGATCGTCGGAAGGTCAGAGTGCCGTTGGGTCTGCCGTCACGTCGAGCCCTAGTTATGATGTTAGCAAAATACTCGATTCCACAAATGTCTGCCCGGTAGACAGTGAGTTTTGGTGGTGATGCGACCGCGTGGCAAGACATGAAAGTTAGAGACATTCAACTGATGTCGCCACCGCCGTTGCAGCATCCGACACCATGCAAACACACACGCACACACATACACACAAGCCAGAAATCCATCCACGCCACCTACAACGAAGGAGAGACTTTGCAAAATTGTCATGGGCCAGGCAAGAAACAAAAAGAAGCTAGTACTGACCATTCCCCGCTGCCGGCTCCGCGACCGTCAGGGCGACCGGTTCTCGCGTCACGGCTGGAGTTCTGGCCGGCGGCGGCCGAGGCGAAGCTCGATGGTAGATTCGAAGGCATAGCGGTTGATGATGCGCAGAACGAGGTGGTTGAGCAAGGATTCGAATGGGTGCAAGCAAGCAAGCAAGCAAGCCAGGCGCAGATGTGACGGGTTGATTTTTTGATTTTTTTTTTTAGTTGCTGATGGATCGATCTCTCGTGGACAAGGCACGAAAAGATGGTGTGCTGTGTGTGTGGGTTTTGGTGTCGCGCGAGACTTTAGTTGGCCGGGGGGGCAATGATTCAGGTGGAGTGATGCGTGATACAGATAGCTGATGTCAGGCTTGCTAAACGATGGATTGATGATGTCGATACCGAAGGGTCGGGTTCGCGAGCGTATGCATGCGGTTTCGTTCGTGGTGCGAGGGTGGGTGAGGTGAGGAGGGTGAGCTGGCTGTCTCGTAAAACGAAAAAATCAAAGGAAAATTGCCAGCTCGGAAGGACCCACGATGGTGTGGACCAGGGAGAGAGGAAGGAACTGTGGGAACCAACCAGCAGAGTGCTATGCTATGCCAATAGGAGTAAGAACCGTGGTTTATCCGGTGCCGGCCACACGTTTTCTAGCTGGAAGTACCGTACCGGGGACAATATACGGTACCTACTTACTTACCAACCTACCGACCTACGTAGGTACCTAGGTCAGGTACCTTAGATATGAGGTAAGGCGCGTATGACGTTGAGACTTGGCCGTACCTGCCTTGGCCTGCCTTGCCTTGCCTTGCCGCGTTCCGCCCGTCCGTCCAGGTTCATTGATTAATGCGCTTCCCCAGATTCTCTCTCAGATAGATGTGCAGCTATTCCATCCACCTTATTCTTTCTAGTTTATTTGACAATGTATTTTGCTTCTCTCTGGTTTATGTACTTGCCTTCTCCTAAGGAAATAGGAAATAACCAAAGTCATCGAGTCATTCGTTTTGCGTCCCGGTAAGTACACTACAGTGCCTCTCCCTCCCTCATTCATCAGTACTACTCAAGTAGTGCGTCCCTGCACCACCTACGACGAGAGGGTGTCATCACGTGCGTTACACGTGACCCCACCCTGTAGTGTGCATCTCCGATATTTTTTCCCCCTCCAAAAGAAGTAGCGCCTTTTGGCTGTGCTGCAGGGCATTTCGGCCGGGGTGTTCACTTGGAAGTTGGATCAGGTACCTAAGTCAACATGGTTAGCTAAACTTTTCAGGGGTAACCCCCTAGAATTAGGTAGGTAAGGTACCTACTACTAGGTACCTGGCTCAAGCTCACTCACTGACCTCTGTGCATCACGGACACCTGTCTTTTAAAGCCCCGATTCTTCCGTGGGGTCCATACTATGTGCTCGCACCCTATTTAAACCAGCCTAGCATCGATTTGAATCTAGATATGGTTGAGGTTGCAAACGAGTGAGAAAAGGACGCGGACGTCTGAAGAGCCATCATGCGAGCGATCGACAGGGAGAGGTTAAAAGGGCAGGGCGAACGGAGTAGGTACCCGCAACATGTGTCCTCTCGGAACAATCATTAGCATTTCGTTCCACTCATATCCTTCGCTCATGCTCATGCTCTTGCTCTTGCTCATGCTCGTCTTCATGCTCATGCTCATGCATGTCATCTGTCCGCCCTCCCCCATCTCGCTTCCTCGTCTCATCTCATCTCGTCTTATCTCTAACCCCTAGCCAGTCAGACTCGCTCAGCCATGACTCGTACTCCTCTTATACTTTAAAGACAATTATTATTGGCCAAAGGTTTGTCACAACATGCTCGAGGACGACTTTAGCATTTTGGCTTGTTTCATGCCACTAACGGCCTCCCGAGTTCGAACGCCAGCCCGCCCTTTGACTTTCCAAGCCTCGGTCTGCGTTCGCCTTGGGAAATCGCACCAGGCGGGGGAGGGCACCATCACACACGCTAATGAGACGTTGGTCAGTTCCCCTCATTTCCAAACCTACACTGTACCGGGTAGCAAGCTAGGTAGCTAGCTCCCTTGCTTTACCTAGCCTTCCCTGCCCGGCATGAGCGTCATGAGCGCCATGCTCAACAGTTGAGACGGCCGCCTGATTATATCCCCTAATCTCTGAATATAGACATTGCTCAACCAAGTACACGTCCCATGTAGAACCTAACCTACAACATCCAATCCATAGCAGGCTAGTTAGTGAGTTACCCGGCAGCCCGGGTAGCCGGCGAAAGACATCTTGCGCACGTCAAATGCTGTCATTGTAGAAGCTTCGACCCTGCCGCAACTGAATAGCGACACCCGGCTCCCTCACAGCGCTGCCGTTCTCTTGCCTTCAAATCGCATCTTGTTCGCGAAATCTGCCGTTGCGTCGCGGTTCACATCGTACTGTCTCGGCCGAGCCGGTTCCAACGCTAATCGGCGTTGATGCCCCCGCTCGTCTCAAAAGCTCAGACTACCCCTCAAAGCTGACTGGGGGGGTTATAATTGTTTATCACAAGCGTTCCTCGGCTGTTTTGGCTGCCCGGTGCCCCCTTTCGTTTGACGACATCTCGTTCACCTCTCAACCACGACCCCCGGAGAATGGGCCTTCCGCTGCTCTGACAAGATGGCACAACCTGGTTTGCTTTCATCTGGGAACTCCGGCCGTGGCGGCCCTCTGCGCGTGGCCGCGGCCATCCTCAAAAGCCGGCGGTTGAGGTACCTTGCCCTCTTTACTACGGTCCTTTTCAGCATCCGGATCTTCGTCCTAAACCCGTCGCCGGGCGGGATCCCCAATGACTACGCGGCCACGAACCCCTGGCGGGACCTCCCCCCAACCCCGGCCGTCCACGAGACCATCCGGGAGGTCCTCTTCATCGGGGACACGCTCCGAGACGGCATGCTGCCCACGTCGCTGCCGGACGACGACTACGACATGTACTCGGCCATGCTGAGCAGCCTCGAGACCAGGACCGACCTTACCTGGCTCGTGGTCCAAGAGACCGGCATCGACAAGACCATCATGGCCATTGCCAACCGCGGCGGTCATCACAGCCCCATCCCGGAAGAGCCGCACGACTTGCACGAGCGCGCCGGGAGACTCCACCATCATTGGTTCACGCTCGCTTCTGCCAGAGACAAGCCCGACCGATGGGACACTCGGTTCGACACCACCTCTCTCCCTCCGCTTCTCGGCAGACACGCCCCCGGCTCCGGATCGAAGGCCGACGGCTCCCCGAATCTGGACTTGACGACCGAGCAGAAGCTGGCGGCCGACGCCAAGTACAGGGCCTACCGAAAGCGCCGAGATCGCGCCGTGTCGTACCTCAAGAGCCACCCACCCAAACCCATGGCTTGGGTGCCGCTCCAGGCGGAGCCCGAGGCGTCCCGGAGCGCCTGGGAGACGCTGTTCGATGATGGGATCGTGCAAGCCGGACGGAAGGTGATGGGAGGGAGGCTGGCCGCGAACCCCATGTTCAAGCCCGTGTACCGCGATCTCATCACGGAGCGCGTCCCCTATGACTGGGTCAACCCGGATGAGCCGGTAGTGGAGTACACCGAGAAGGAACACCTTAAGGAGATGGAGACGTTCCGAGAGGAATCGCGTGCCAGACAGGAGAGAACAGATCGGCAGGCCAAGTTCCAGGAGAAGCTGAGGGCCGAGGAGAGGTCGAAGCGGGGAGACAAGCAGGAACTGTGATGAGCATGAGCGAGTGAACGGGGCAGTCTCAGAGGAGCACACGATGAACAGATCCGCCTCATACATTTGAGCAAAAAAACAGCCTTTGATTTCCATTCATATCCATCGCTAGTCATAATAACAGGAAAGGAATGCTAGTGCTGGTCCTTTCGTCAGCCGGGTACCCACTCACACAAGTACCAGCGTTACAACTTTAGTCGAATCCAATTCCCCCACACGATGAACCGCCATTCCAGAACCTTAATCCCCCCCTCTCTCAGGCTCATGCCCACACGTGCAGATTGTGGTCCGGCGAACTCGCCTCTCAGAAGACCGCAATCTCACGATGGGGGCGGGAAGGGAGGGGGAGAGGGAGAAAGAAACTCAGTAGCCGGACAGCACGGCGCCGATGGAAGCCAGAGCCGGGACGGCCTGGATGAAGAAGATGCGGGGGTTGGCCGTGGCGCCGCCGTAGGCGCCGGCGACGACGATGCAGCCGAGGAAGAAGAGGCGGATCTGGTTGGCGAACTCGGGGACGGGGTGGGCGAGGCCCCAGACGAGGCCGGCGGCGAGGAAGCCGTTGTACAGGCCCTGGTTGGCGGCCAGCGTCTTGGTCTTCTCGGCGAAGTCGGCCGTCAGCCTAAAGGCCTTGCGGCCGCGCGGGGAGGTCCAGAGGAACATCTCGAGCACGAGGATGTAGCCATGGAGGCCGGCCATGAGGCCTGTCGCGGTGGCGCCGATGAAACCCATTGCTGTTAAAGAGGGTGGCTGATGGCGGCTTCTCCTTTCTTGTATAATACCCTTCTTTAAAGAGGTAGTCGAGACGGGGGGGGGGAGGGGGGGGGAGGGGGGAGCTTGAGTTGTGACGTCGAATGAGGGAGGACGGTGTTGCGATTGGGAAGAGTTGAGGAGCGGAGCAGTGGTCGTTTCTTAATGTCTCAGACAAATCCGGCTCCGGCTGGGTGTTTTGCCAAGCGCCTCGGTTGAGCTGGGGGCCAGAGTCGGCGTGAATTTGCGGCGGAACGGAAAAACGATGAGATCGTGAGGGCATCCGTACGTACGTTCGACAGATTGGGCAGGTCGCGAGTCAGTCGGCCGCTGTATCGGACATATCGTCAACTACCCAAGCTCACCGTAGCTTTACAGCTCTATGCTTAGACTTTTCCTTGCAATCAGTTGTAACCGAAAACTGAATCGTGTCATTTATATTATACTTCTTATTTCCATTGTGCATTGGTAGCCGTGAAATGGCCCGCACTACATGGTTATTACCATGCAACCCGACAGTCCAGAGCTTGTCCTGCGTGGTTAAGATTACGGCCGCCACGACCTCGACTAAACGTCGAAATATAGCATGCAGTATGTACCTTTACTTCTCGACATCCATAATCATTGGTCTCAAGTGCATCACTATTCCATAGTCAGACACCACCCGGCCACACAAAGACCCTTCCAGCCAACTGATCGTACAAATGGTATAATGCAGGTCAGCATCAAGATGGTTGACATCGCTGTCGATGCCCTGGCGGCCGCCAAAGTCGCGTAGATGCCGACGAGGATGATTGCTTACCACGGGAGTGTAGACGATTGAAACCTTTGGGTCTAGTTCTGCCATCCCGTTGGAGACGTTGCCCGATCATCCAGGGCGCGAGACGAGGACAACGGCACCGTTCCAGGGCATTCCTTGTAAGATTGTCGGTATGGGATGACTTTTTGGGAGACTCTTTGCCAAAGGGTGGAATATATCGGTTGCTTCTTCTCTTTTTGTTTTCTTCAGACCCTTTTCGAAACATTAAACGACATTTGCCAGAAGCTCACCAGGGGGCCTATTACAAATTCTAGACATGGTGCATTGTAAATAAGCGATGTGATATAGTAGGTATCGGCGGTCTCGCCAGATCTTTTCTAGCAGAGCATGTCGAGGCCATCAAGCGAATGCCATCGGTATCAATCGAGACCTTATGCACCATCACATTTAGCTTGGTGAAGTAATCATTCAGTGACACTCTGCCCTCGTCTTTCTTGTCTCCGGAGCACAACACCTACTTGATTACAAGGCGACCTTCCGCCGCAAGTCGATAGATAGGTACTGACGATGGCCACGCGGAGTCTTTCCCTTTTCGATACCTAAGTACCTACCTAGGTAGTTCACCTGCATAGCCACCTACTTGTATATGGATAAGAGAAAAGAGAAATGGCAAGAATATCTTAATTTCGCAGAGGGCAAGTGCCGAGGAAGCCGCCATCTAAATGCTATCCATGCTTACCTACTTACCTACCTAGGCAGGTACCTACCTATTCTGTTGCTTCCTTGTGAAGGGTGACTACCTCTTGACCAATCAAGCAACCGAGCGGTGGGTCGAGAGCCTCCTTGGTCATGTGACTGGCAAGTACCGACCTTGCTTCAGAATGTGGAAGTGGAAGGAAAGTGGAAGGAGCTTCTTTCCTGCAAGGGGCTGCAGGGGTGCACAGTGTAGGGAGAGGGGTACGTACTCGATGATGACCCGCCTCACTCCTTCCTCGATGCTTGTTCGCGTGCGATCGTGCCTGCCCCGCCCCAATGACGCGAAAACTAATTGCTTCCCATCGCGGCGCGTCACCCACTCGGCACCACCTTCGACACCACCAACGATCTATCATGGGATTACACCGCTGACCGGGAACCAGAATCTGCACCACACCTCTCTAATCCATCCATCCACTACCGTCATTCTGTCCCATTAGCCCTCGTCGTTTCTGCTACAACCTTGTCGTCCATCATCTGCAACTCGGGCCAAGCTTTTTTTATCCCGTCACACCAAGCAAGAAAAGGCTAGCCAACACACCGCAACCTAGCACCGCCACCATCGTCTTCGGCTCCGCTACCGATGGATCCAACGTAAGCCTCAACCCGTTTTCACGACATATCGTTGAGCTAGATCGCACTTCGTGCACCGTCGCTCTTCTCGGCCTAGTCGCATCTTGTCTTACACCTGACGTCCCCGACCCCCAGCCTCAAGATGCCTCGTATCAAGGTCGAGGGCATCAAGGCCGAGCGCCGCGAGGGTAATCTAAACAGCCTACCCATGACACCCGACACTATGTTTCAGCAGTCGGCTCGAGGTTTTGCTGCTTCTGCCTCTGTCGCTTCTCCGCCTGTCATAGCTCCGTCGCCGGTGGCTACTCTTCCGGCCGACACGCCGCTCCGCCGCAACAAGGCTGAGCCAGGTTCTGCTCAGATCAACCAGGGGATCAAACAAGAGCAAATTTACCCCAACATGAATTCCGATATCCCAGCCCACAGTGCTTCCACTTCAGTGCCTCCCACACTGCCCGTCTCTCCCCAAGACTCTGAGGAGAGGCAGTCTCAGGAGCCAGACCCCCTCGAGCAGTGGACTACCGAAACATCGCCCGAGATTCTCGAGGAAGGCGTCAATATTGGCATGGAGCTGCTCGAAAGCCTCAAGATTCCTCTCACCCTCACAGCCTCTCTTCCAGAGACCCAAGGCTCGGCGTGGCTGAAGGCCATCAACGACATTCAGGCTCGCTCTCAGCCACCCAAGACCATTGTCGGCGTCGTTGGCAACACGGGCGCCGGGAAAAGCTCCGTAATCAACGCCTTGCTCGATGAAGAACGCCTTTTGCCCACCAATTGCCTGCGCGCCTGTACCGCTTCTCCAACCGAGATTTCCTACAACTACTCCCAGAATCCCGAGGAGCTTTACCGCTCCGAAATCGAGTTCATCTCCCTGGAGGACTGGCAGAAGGAGCTCAAGACACTCTTCACCGATCTTCTGGACGACAGCGGCAACATCTCGCGCGACTGCACCAACGAAGACAGCGAGGCAGGCATCGCGTACGCCAAGATCAGGTCTGTGTACCCTTCCAAGACAAAGGAGATGATTGCCGAAAGTAGCCCTGAGAATTTGGCCAACGAGCCCGCAGTCGCCCGCGTCCTGGGCACCGTCAAGAAGCTCACGGCCACTACGGCCAAAGATCTCTATGCCAGCATGCAGCGCTATGTTGACAGCAAGGAGAAGAACTCGCACAGCAAAAAGAATGTACAGATGGAGTTCTGGCCCCTGATCAAAGTGGTCCGCATCTTCACCAAGGCCAATGCCCTGTCCACTGGTGCCGTCCTCGTCGACCTGCCAGGTGTGCAAGACTCCAACGCCGCCAGGGCCGCTGTCGCTCAAAACTACATGAAGACCTGCACCGGTCTTTGGATCGTCGCCCCCATCAACCGTGCAGTCGACGATAAGACAGCCAAGTCCCTCCTGGGCGACTCCTTCAAGCGCCAACTCAAGTACGACGGCATATACTCGGCCGTCACCTTCATCTGCTCCAAGACGGACGACATCTCCGTGACCGAGGCTGCCGAGAGTCTTGACATCGAATCCGACATATCCGAGTCTTGGGCCAAGATTGAAGACTTTCGGCGTAAGCTTCGAGACCTTAAGCAGGAACTTGGCAACGCCAGAGATGAAAAGGCGGACCTCATCGAATGTCTCGAGCAGGCCGACAGCGACTGGGACAAGTGGGACGAACTCGCAAATAAGTGTGCGGATGGCGAGACTGTCTACGCCCCTTCGGAGAAGAGCAAGAAACGCAAGCGCGGATCGTCCTCATCCAAGAGCCGCAAGAAACGTAGATCGTCCGACTCTGACGATAGCTCGGACGACTCGGATTTCAACTCGGATAGTGATAAGGAAAACAATCCCGACCATGAGAATCGACAGCCCATCACCGAGGATAAGATCCAAGAGAAGCTGGGTGATCTCAAGAATCTGAGGAAGGAGATCCGCCAGAGCCGCAAGGAGGTGGATGCAAAGATTTCTGACATTCGACAGGAGATCAAAAAGGTTCAGTCGGAGGAGGAGCGACTCCTGGGCAAGGTCAAGTCTATTTGCATTCAGGGCCGAAACGGATACTCAAAGGGTGCCATCCAAAGAGACTTTGCCATGGGCATCAAAGAGTAAGCTGTCTCGACCTTGGTTCTGCTGACTGCGATTATTACTGACCGCCATAGACTGGACCAAGAGGCTGCCATCGAGGAGGACGAACAGACTTTCAATCCCGACGAAGACATCCGCGACTACGACGAGGTTGCCCGGAACCTGCCAGTGTTCTGTGTCAGTAGCCGCGCTTATCAGAATATGCGAGGCAGACTGCAAAAGGATGATTTCAACAACGAGGGCTTCCGTGGCGTCACCGAGACTGAGATTCCCCAGCTCCAGCAACACGCGAAAAAGCTTACGCAGGGCGGTCGGGCTGCCAATTGCCGTCGCTTTCTCAACGATCTGAGACAGCTACTCAACTCGATGCGGATGTGGGCTGCCAATGATGGAACTCGGGCTCAAATGATCGACCGAGAGAAGTGGAACGAGGAGACTAGCCTCAGAGCCCAATTGTCTGCTCTGGAAAGGGTTCGTTTGTAGCTGACCCGTAAGGCTGAGCATTCACTAACCCTCCTACCAGGACTTCACCAAAGCAGTCGACGAGTGTGTTGCAGCCATCAAGGAGGCTCTGTCTGAGAGCATATATGACTTCTTCGACCAGTCCATCCCGGCCGCGTCAGATGCTGCTGTTCCCACGGCATCGGGCTGGGGGGCGCCTCGCAGCGAAGGTGGTATGTTCTGGGCCACCTACAGGGCAACCTGTCGTCGAGCCGGCGTGTACAGTGGGGCCTCTGGCCTTCGCGACTTCAACGCGGAGCTGTTTGAGCCCATCGCTCGACAGCTCGCCGCCGGATGGGAGCGAGCTTTCCAGCGCCGCCTTCCACAGGCTCTCGAAGTTTTCGCCATGAGCGCTCGCTTGCTGCTGGAAGAGTTCCACCGCAATGCCGTCTCGCGTTCGCAAGAGCGCGGCAATAACTACGTTGGTATTAGCATGCTCAGCAACCAGCTGCGAACACACACAGCTCGTTTGAAAGAGATTCCTGCAATGATTCGCACCGTTGTTCAAGAGTTGCAGCGCGAGGCCAGCCGCGGCTTTCACCCTGTTATTCAGCAGGACATGCAGCCAGCGTACGATATCTGTGTTGCCGAGTCTGGTACGTTCTGCCCAGGTCACAAGCCTTGCCTGTCTCCTCACTCATTAACATTTAATGCTACAGGCCCCGGCTCCTACGCTCGTATGAAGAGTCACATGGTCAACCACGTTGAGAAATCCCGACACACCATGTTCCGCCACTCCACCGATAGCGTTAAGGAGCAGCTTCGGGCGTTGTGTAGCCGGGTCGAGGACGAGATGGCCCAGCAAGTGCAGGAAATATACAACCTGCTAGCGCGAGACTACTTGGCTGTGATTGTGGGAGTCGATAATAATGCCAAGCACACCAGCGTCCCGCGCGCCGAGCGTTTGCTTCGTGCCGAACTGCGTCCCATCCTGGAGACGACGGGTCAGTGGTTTGCCCGTTCCGGCTCCAATGACAGCTCGGGGGTTATAGATTCAGTCGACGACCAGGGTGATCCCTTTGCTGATGAGCATGGAGCTGGTTTGAAAGACGTGTTGGCTCCGAAGCTTGGGGGCGGCGGCGGCGACCGAGTGGCGATTAAGAGCGAGCCATTTTATTGATTCCTTTTCGTTAAGCATTCATATTTCGGCAACTGGCAAGGTTCTTTGAGGAGGGGAAAAGCACGGCTGAACTTGGTCTCGGGCTGTATTCTGGGTGATGATTTGCGGAGTCCTGCCTCGGTAACCGGGTTCAATGTTTGAAAATGGGCTTTCAATTTTAGCATGCTATGGATGTAAGATACCCGTCCAGCTGCAATTCCATGGGCGTTTTGTGATTATACGAATAGCCACACACAAATGAGCACTTGCTTTTGATGATTATACATAGTCTCTAATGGCTGTTAGCCGGGGGGATTAGGCAAACCATGCTCCCGCGGCGTGGTGAGTGAATCACATTTACGACCGAGGCTGCCCTAACGCAAGCCTGCACTGATGAGAGCTTCATATTGCCTACCTTGCGTAGGAATCCAAAGAAAAGATGGAATATAAAGCCTTGATTTATGGGCATAAGTAGGGGATGGTTATTGCGGTGTTTCTCCTCTCGTCATCGCATTCTGGGCTTGGAATTCCGAGTCTCACATTGTTCTTTGACCATCTCTGAAGTAAGTTAGTGGTTCACTATTGTTAGTACGTCGCATCTCAAAAGCTCTCCAAGGCCACCTGGACCATGTACATTCGCTATGAACAGCACTCGATCGCTGAGATGTCTCCTGTAGAGCAAACCGAGCCCACCATGCCTCTCAACATTGACAACTTTGAACAAGGCGAGAGACGGCGCACCAGGCATCTTTGCAGTCCGGATACCCCAACCGTTGCCGGCAGCTCGCCGACGTATTCTCCATACGCAGCGCTGCGTCATTGTAAAGGGGACTTGCACCGTTGACAACGAGTCTGCCGATGCCCTCACCGCGGTGGAACCCCCTGATGGCACCAAGACCACGTTCCCGACCCGGTCTTGACCCGTCGAGGGACCAGCTCTTGGACTACTTTTTCGAGGCCCTCACGGCGAACGGGGTACCCTTGGAAGTCTCGTCGCGCCTCATCGTGGCCGGTCTGATTCTCGGCTATCACTCCTCGGCCAACCGCAACATCATCCTGGACCACGCGGCTCTGGTCCTTCACAGCCTCCGGGAGCTCGGGGACCTGTTCCCTCGGGATCAGGACCTCAGGGTGTCCGTCCTTGGCGTGAGCGGCAAGACCGGGAGGGTCCGCAACTCGTGGCGCCTGTTGGACGGCGCGTACTTCTGCTGCTTTGACGACGGCTCGCGCGTCAACCGCGGTCTGAGGGTGGAGTTGGGGCTGCAGATGGAAGACAGAGTACGAGTCTCGGTGGCCACGCGTCCGAGGAGGTCGTCGTCCCGGAGGGCGAGGACATTCGTCAGGGTTTAGGTGTCGAGGGACGGCAACGACGTCCTGCGGAGGATTAGAATCCCCCTGAGCGGCGGGGGGTCCGGCGGCGGGCTGTCCGGAGTCGATTACGAGCCCGAAACGCTCTCTCTCTCTTTCTCTGTGTGTGTGTGTGTATGTGTGTGTATCAGGGGCTTTGGGGTTGACAACGACGAGTCAACTATGACACGCTGTGCTAGAACCTCGAGCAGACGAGGGCATTGTCGGGGTTTACGGCCGCAGCTGGTTGGGCTGTAACTTCGACGGCCTGGTCGAGTTCAAAATCAAAACGGCGCCCAAAGACTTTGAGCTCTCCGACGCGGTATATTCAATGCCGAAGCTCCAGAGCACACGGATTGCATGCGCCTTGTCCGCCCCCCTCCCTCTTTCTTCAGCGTCAACTTTCAGAAACGAAAGTCCTCTCGCTGACTTTGACTCGTCCCGGCGAGGATTTAAAGTAAAGAGGACAAAGTACGAACGGCGTGGACGAAGAGAGGAGCTTGGGCTGGCCTGCAGGTGTGCTGGTATTAATAGCAAGTATCATCCGTCCCTGATCAAACAGGAGCCGTGTTCGTGTTCCCCTTAGTATCAGACCAGTGTAAGTTTACCGCGTGCATACGGAGGCTTACCTATAATCTTCTCCCTGAGAGCACATTCCAGCGTTGGCTCGGGGCATTTTTTTTTTTAAAAAAAAAACCAAAGCCGAATGCCTCGCTTGCGCGCTTCTCCCGGGTCTCTCCTCTCTTCCGTGCTTACCAAGTTGAAAGCTCGTCCATGAAGTTGAGTTTGCGATGAGCGTCTTCGGCTACCGTTGCTGTGCCGTGCCGAGCCGAAACAGGTTGAATTCCGCCGTGGTCAGGTTGACAAATGCCCTAGAACTTGCCTGCCAGTTCTTTGCACAAAGGGATTACGGTGATTATGCATGACTCTTTCTCGTGATGCCGACCACCTGAAGACTTTTTTTTCCCCCTTCCTCCGGGGTTGTTAGATTAACCGATGGCCACGTTAACTTCGATTCGCATTATTATTTCAATAAACTGACTTCGACTGCTGCTGGGTGGCGGATGCAGGGTTAAACTCATCTTTTGTTTGCGTGTTCCATCTGGGTGAGATCGGCCGCGGGCCAAAACTAATAATGATTAGTGGCCGGGAGGATATCACATCCGGTGTGCATAGCCCCCTCGAAAACATATCCAGCATAGGATGAGCGGCAGGAGCAGAAAGTTGTGCAATGTATGTTTTTAAACCCCGCGTAGTAAACCCTTAATATAGAAATAATTTTCAGTAAAAGAAGCATTTTTCCTGTATTAGTGGCTAGGCAACCAACCCCGACGGATTGGACCCTTGCTGCCAAGCTGCATGGCAATATGCCGTACTTGAATTTGACCTTGAATTCCCAATGACTATGTTATGATTCATTCATTTATATGTTGTGCGTCTTTCACATGAGGTTCCTCATTCTTCCCATGCGAGACTGGGACGGTGCGTCGTCATGTCCCAATGGCAGACAAGATAAACTGTTCCATTGATACCGTGTTGCCCCCACGTGCATCATGAGCCTCCAAGACGTTGGTTCCCACTAAACAGGCACCTGAGTATATATCCGTAATCACAGATCGGGTTGGTCGTGATGGTCTTGGCTCTGTATAGCCTGTTTGCGTCTTTGATGGAAGCCTCAATAAAGAGAACTGCAAGTCAGGTCGCTACCATTTCCGTTCGAGAATGTTCTTTACTGGATTCGCAACATTCGCCAACATGTGCTCGTGGTTTCAACGCACAACTCTCTTGCGACTGCACCAATGAGAACACGCGTCGTCGGCTGTCCGGCTCACATAGCATAGACCACAGCAGCACTGCAAACTCTAACTCATGTGCACATTACGCCATCCTGTCCTCCGGGTTCTGGCACCTGGCCACTGAAGAAGAAAAGCCTTGACGTGATGGGTTTGGATGGACGGCGGGTAACCAATCTCTGGAAGCATGCATCAGTGATCACGCTATGCTTTGACCAGAGGAAAACGGTTGTATCAGTCGGCGGTTGCAGGCCTAAGTCGTCTTTCCTTAAGAAATCCTCAGGCTGCCGGATGAATTTTTGTCATGTTTTTAGAGCGAGAAGCTCTCTTTTTTGATACATTAATCGTAGCTTACGAATTGCTTGATGAAGTGAAATCCCACCCCTTTACGAATAGTCACTCACGATCTATTATCTACCTGTCGTACAGCATTCGCATGCCGGCGTATAGTTGTAAGGGTCTCAGACGGGTATATAAATCCTTGTTCTGGCCCTATACCCCTTTTCTATAGTTGGACCGTTCTGGCCGTATATATGCTAACCCCAATGTGCGACACAAACCGAATCAACCAACAGACCCCTTTCGAGCCCATTCAGGAGCACTGGGATCTGAAAAAGGCGAGGTGCATAATTTTGTAAACCACTCATCAGGATACGTCTTTGGATCCCAAGCTCTCTGTAAGCTCGCAGGGAGACGGCTGATACGTTCAATTGGGAATATGCAGTCCCCTTGCTGTGGCGGAGGCGGCTCACGCGCTTCCTCCATAGCCACTGCTGTCTGTACGGCTGTTTGTTGCGTACGTAGCTTGCTTACTGAGAGAAATCTGAGCTTGGACTTAATGATGCCGGTGGTGTTCAGGCTGGCTTCTTGCAAGCTGCCGAACCAATGTGCTAGGAGAATATTGGGGGCCAGGAAACATGCAAAGATCATTCCTATGCTGATCTCCGCGGTCCTGGTTGTGCGGTCAGTCTAGCTTCACGGGGGTGGCTGCTGAATGCCGAAACGGCACTGGCGGCTTGACCTACATACCCAAGGAGTTTGAGGCGGATGGTCTCCACGGTCGTGTCTTTTGTCTCCCGCAGCCTGATGACGATGACCATCCGGACGATGCTCGCTGCCGTAGCGACGCCACACGCGCTGAGCATAGCCATCACTTTCAACCGTTTTTCCCATGACATCTCCAGGCTTACTGCAGCAGGTATCGGCAAGCAGAGAACGGCGAAGTCGGTGACAGTACTGAAGACCGTGTCGGCTACGAATATGGCCCGCTGGTCGAAGCAAACGGTGGTCGCCTTCGGGTCCCAGAACCCCCAGATGGGTCGGCAAACAAACGTTTTCAGAAATAGGACGGGGAGGTGATATGCAGCCATGCAGGCGACCGTGACGTATATATCCCGATCTTCGTCTTCTGGTGAAATCTAAAGACTCTAGTTACAATCAGAAGAAGTGTGACCTTCGTGAAGAAAGCGCTCGGGCCGTACACAAGGCTGTCGGCATATAACCCCTGGGAGGATGTTAGCAGGGGCTTCCGTCACGTCCGATGCGATCTCACCTTTAGAAAGCCTTGCAGGTCTTCCTTGGACAATTCGTAGACGTGATACCCACCGCCGTAGTGACTCACTTTTATGCCGCCAGAGTCAGCTCAGGAAACGACTGACCGACCGCTTAGAACTACTCACTCGTGAGAGCCGTGGTACCGTATCCCAAACGTGAGTACCTAGTAATTGATCAATATTGCTTTATTGCCCAGGACCGGTTGACCAGTCTCTTACCCACGCCAGTACAGCTACCCCTATGAAGTGTGAGCAACCACTACGATGCATCGACTCGGCGACGGCGACGCTTACAGTCTTCGGCATGGAAGGGGGGGGGGCAACGAACGCTTTAGCGTAGACGCGTAGCAGCATGAAAAAGCTGACGGTCGAGACTGGAAGAATTTGCGCCACGAAATTGACAGTGTGCAGAACGTCTTCCGGGTGTTGCAGGTTGGGTACCACGCCTTCTGGAGGCGGGGCCGCCGCCTCTACGGTCGACATATCCCACCGGGTAGCGCGGGGCAAGGCATCGTCGGTCCGCAGCCGCGAGGGGGGTCTGGTGGGATACGCGGGGGAAAGGGCTGATATAGCTGGCTCCTCAAGTTGAGATTCCATGTTTGCTATGCTGGTGAGGGACTGCATGGTGGCCCCCCCCCGGGGCAAAGAACAAAATCTATTATTAATTGAGGTTGGTTGCGGACGTGTACACTGACGCACCCCGGCATCGTGCTGCTTTATGCTCGCACTTTGCACACCGGCCACTGCAGAGAAGAAGCAAGATTACCCGGTTGCATGAGGGTCGGCATATTGCCGGATGCACTTTGCTCAGAAAGCTCACGGAACCTTGAGATGGACAGCCACAGACTCAAGAAAGCTCACCGAGGCTATTGATGTGGCCAGTATGCAAACAGTAAGTCCGGTTACCACTGATCGGCGCTTGGTTGAATAGACGGACTGTTGCGTGGCCGTAAGAGGGATTCAAATCCAGATTCCGACAGCCGTAAAGTGGTGAAACACGTTCACGCTTGTAGTCGCGAGAAGGGGATTCATAAAAAGGCTGACTACAATCGAGAAGCCAGGCGGTACGGAATCGACGTATGGCATGGTGTGGGTTGCCATTGACCGCTCTTAAGTTATCTTTCGACCTGGGTACCTGGTTCCATGAGCCAAACAACCTTCGATTTCGGCTCGAGAAGATCCGCTACAAACCTTATAAGACAAAGCGAATGGCCTCGTCTGGGGCCATCCCTGTCTTGCCATTTGTCCATAGCAACACCGATGATGCAATGAATGAGCCTGCTCGTCAGCTACTGCAGAGACTAAGTATAAGCTCGCCTCCGATGTTGAGGTGTGTGAGCAAAAGAAGGAGCAATAGTTCCGATCGGGCCCTTTCGATAACGCCAACCATAAGAGTATTAATGTGGCACCTGACTCGTTGGATGCCACACGATCACTTGTATCTTGAAGAGTCCGATGATCTATCTTAAGCAACATTATATCGGCCTGCAGTCTAATGCAACGCTACCGGGTCCCCTGTCTATTACTTGTTACTCGTCCATCGCTTAAAGTTTGTCAAGATATCTATCTGAACAATTCGTCTTGTCTGGTTATCAAAAAGGAGCATGGCGATTTCCAAGTCTTCGGGCCAAGCGGATAGAGGCCCTGTGATTCTGATACCCTCAGTGTGATGACTGACAATCCGATAGCAAAAGCAAAACCGCATGTCCTCTATGCAGTGCCCCTACGTGAGGGGCGTATGCGGCCTGCGCTCCAAATCAGCAAGCACCTCCACGACAACGGGCTTTACTCCAAATGTGCATCCCCAGCCTCAAATTTCCATTTAGAGTCTAGACGGAGAATTTCAGTGTGGCGGGCACACTACAAATCAACCCCTTGCTGTCCGACCTGAATCCAAGCTGGTTTGACGATATCCTCTCCGACATCGCGCGTCCTCACCCATCAACTTTGGACGGAAGGAAAAACATTTTCGCAGCACAGAGAAGAGACGTACTGGACCACCGGGAGCTAATCATCCCTACCACAAAAACTTTAGCAGGCCAAAGCAATGTATTGGTCGTTGCCTCTTCATATTGTAGCTGGTGCAGCCCTTGTGACCGACAGCTTCAACTACGGAAATATACCTTTAGGTACCTTAGAGGGCAACATGCATATATACGCAAGGCACATTTCAGATGTGTAGTGGTTGACTGTCGAAGAAGGCAGGAATGTTTTAGATTCGCGAATAGGAGAAAAGCATCTGCATATTGAAGATGATGGATGTTCTCAGCTTGGAATTATGCGGCAGGGACGCAATCTGAGAAGTAAAAGTCGTGGCATGTATCAGAAAGCCCCAATTCCAATATTCAGTTATGCAGCTTCGTCGGAGCAGTCTATCCTCGTGCGAGTTTACAGTGATGTCCCTGCACCCATCTGTTGATCCCCTTTACCTCGCACCCTCCTCCTTCTTGGTCAATACACACATCTCAGCCATACAGTCGATGCTTGCAATCTCCGACGACCAAGCATTCTTCCGCTCAATTCCCTGGGGTGCAGACATTATATCGTCAACGAGCTCGTGGATCCAGCGAATAAAGGTTTTCTTGCTGAGGTTGGTCCTGGAGCTGTCGCCGCCGTAGCCATCCACGAAGCTCGTCTGCAGATCCTCGGCGAAGTAGACGCCGCCGGGGCGAAGATACGACCACAGCTCCCGGAGGGACGTCGTCTGCTGGTCCATGGTGTGGCCGCCGTCGTCGACGATGATGTCCACCAGCCTGTCGGACGTGATCTCGGCGCCGATGTGGTGGAGAAACGGCACGGAAGCCTGGTCGCCATAGAAGATGACGGCTTCCGGGTTCTTGGCCGCCCAGGCAGAGCCGCAGGTCTCGTCGTATTCGACAATGTTGAGTTGGATCTTCGAGAAGTACGTGGTCCATATCGGGTAGGAAGCGCCAGGTCCGTAAGGCTGTACGATTTTTCATTGCGGTCAGCAGATGGCCACGAAGGGTAAACTGGAGTGGTCCATTGGTTCTTACCATGCCGCATCCCAAACCGATCTCAATCATCTTCACAGACTCGTCGCGGAACTGGGCGAGGTACTTGTCGTACAGATAACCGTAGTTGTGGGCCGACACCTTGTCAGTACCGGCTTTCAGAGCCAGATCCGTGAACGTGGGCCGCCTGTCGTTACTTTTGCCACCAAAGATGGGCCTATTGGAGGCCGGGGCAGCCGCGGGTGTGCTTCCGTGTTGTGTGTCATGCGGAGCATCGTGTTGCGTATTAGTAACTTGCGGAGCATCATGCTGCATGCCCTGAACATCGTGTTGCGGCTCTTTCTGATCATCGTATCGTGAGGAGCTGTACGGGAACTATTAGTCCTGATGGAAACAGAGCATTGGAAATATGCCCGGAACCAAGTATTGGATTGGAAAACTATACCTAGACCATTGATCCATCGAAGCAAGCACCTCGGGGGGCTCGCCGCTCGACATGTGCAGCGTCCCGAGGAGCAGGAGAATTGTTCCACATATGAGGAGTATCGGGAGATATCGCGGATTTTGGATCATCTTGCCCGAAAGTGGTCGACTCTGGCTAGTGAAGTTACTGACTGACTGTTGCTTCAGAGCAGGACGTAAAGATGGCCGGGACGAGGGGAGCAAGACTTTATGGCATTTTACCTATATATTTGGGTACATGTTCTCGGAAAGCCTACTACACTAGACCAGCTATCGCGCTAGTGGAAAAGATTGGCTTCACCCGAAAGCGGAATTTAGAATGGCATGGCGTGTCTTGGACCGCTGCCCTTCGGGCTGTCAAGCGCTATCGGGACAACCCCTCAGAAGGTATTCATTCGCTCAGCAGCTCTTGATCTCTTGCGTGCTTTGTGTGGTTAGACATGTGGTCAGATAAAAGTCCCGTAGCCTCTTCATGAGGAGGGGGCAAAAGGAGGCAAAACATTCAGCAGGTAAAGAATGCAAGGCTGGTATTCTATGCCCCCTGGCTCGGTTTGTGATCCCTTGGAATATGTCGGTGTCCGGGCAGACATGCTGTGTCTCAGCTCTCCTCGTCTCGACGGCTCCCTCTTTGCCCAGAGGCTTGGGGGCTGCGTCCTTCAGCTCAATGCCAGTGGTGCTCTCCATGTCAAGTCCTTAGCCCTTGGAGTTATCTGCCTTGGTAACTAGGCCGAAACAGAGAAATGGGCTAGTCTAATAAGGAAGCACATTTCACAAAGTCAGATTTACGGCTTGTTGCCAATCAGCTTTTCTGGGTGACACGGCCCGAGATGAATGCGGTGCCCAACGCCAGATGATCATGGCCCTAGAGACAAAACGGTCCGCTTAACAGACCATAGTCTAGGTGCGTGACTCGCCGGAACAGTTAACGGGTGACGGTATCTCGATGGTTCTTAGGGTGGCACTACACAACTAGTATCCATCGTATAGCTTCTGCTGAGGACTGACCAGTTCTCCCCGGTTATCGGATTTTATCATTCGTAGAATCTTACAGCACTCGCCCGGCAGATTATTTTATTCCTCCCGGGCCCATTGCTGAGACGGCAGCAACTACATCCTCCGGGTCATCAGTTGTGAATTGTAACTTTCTGGCCCGAGTCCAGTCTGGCACAACGACCAGGCGCACGTTATGCAAGTGGATATTCGCTCAGTAAAACAGATGAAATATAGAAGCATCGACACTAACATCGACTTGATGAAATAGGGGTAAGTCATATTGGCGTGGTTCTGTCCATCGTACCTTGGGCAGCATCTTCCCTAACGCAGGGTAGAGGACCTACCGATATGGTTAATACTAATCGATGATCGAACTGTGTTGCGTTCCGTACGCCTTAACAATAGGCCAGCATTCTCTCTCTTGAAGTCGCCCCCTTGAAGCCTAAATTCGTTTCATTTTAATTGATTCGATCTGCCTGAGCTTCTAACTTGAGCGGACTATGTCGCCCGCAAGTTATCGGTCCAGACAACCACGTGCACTCTGACCAGTTTGACATAGGGTGACAACTAAAAGTCTGTTTGGCTCTGTTGCCCCGCCGGCGTGTTTTAAGTGAAACCCCAATGTGTAAAACATAGAGATGGTGCTGATCTTGAGGTAGTGTTATAATTGAGTCGGGTGGGATGGTGCCAAAGGTCAAACCCCGCGTGCCTGGGTTAGTGGAGAAGCGCGGTTGTTTCTCAGCACTTTGGGTACACGTCAGTCCCTATATTAAATCCCTCCAGTTCGTAGGCGCTTCTAGAGACTCTCCTCTCTCAAGTATCGAAAAGGTCCAGATATTGCACCTATAAACTCGATGAGACTGATAAGAAAAAAAAAACATACTCTTGTCATGATGAATACAAGTACTGCCACTGGCAAAACCGCTCTGATGGGTTGAGGCTCTTTGAGCCCAGTATATTCGTCCCTTAGTAAAAAATAGTATAGTACAAAGAAAGTTTGACCTAAATGGTCTATGTTCATTCCCACTGCCACCCATTTTCCCCCGCATGTTCAGATCATGCACGAACGAAGCGTGACTTGGTTGTCCATCCCCAAGAATCAACATCGCGCTTGCTCATGGCGGCAACGCTCTGGGCGTAGTCGCTGGTGCCGTGGGAGGGGTCGGCGTCCTTGGCCTTGCAGGTGGGGCCGGAGCCGTCGGCGCCGAGGGCGCCGTTCACGGGGGAGAACTTCATCTTGTCCTTGGTGGTGGCGATCATGTTGGTGGCGGCCTCCTCGGTCCAGCCGTTGATGAAGTCGCCGTGGGAGCACCAGGCGGGGCCGCAGGAGAGCTTGAAGGGCGCGGTGCCGGACCAGCCGTTGGGGAGGACCTTGCGCACGTCGTACCGGATGGAGAACCGGAGCTGGGGCATGGACTTCATGCCGGCCGGGCAGCTGCCGCCGCGGCGGTCCTTGTAGGCGGTCTCGAGGGTGTCGGTGTTGACGCACTGGGGGAAGAAGAGGAGCTGCTGCAGGTGGGTGCCGCAGGTGGTGCTGGGGAAGCCGTTGGCGTCGAGGCTCTCGCCGCCGCCGTTCTCGCAGCCCCACGAGGACTGGGCGCCGGCGATCATCCCGTCCGGGGTCTGGGCGTCGGCGTTGCCGGCGACCATTTGCAGGTTCTGGGGGATGGCGACCTCGGCCGGGGTCTCGCCGAGGTTGTAGTAGGCGCTGAAGCGCCCGACGGGCATGGGCTGGTAGGTCTTGCCGCCGTCGGTGGTGTAGAGGGGCGTGGGGATCCAGTAGACGGACAGGTCGTTGGGGTTCCCGGCGTTGGTGCACCCTTTCTGGAGCTCGGCGCTGGTTTTGGTGCTGGCGGTGACGGCGTCGGAGCCGAAGAAGGAGTGCAGATGGGACTTGTCGAACTGGCCGGGGAAGACGATGGGGTCGATGTTCTTGGTCATGAAAGGAGAGGCAACGTTGACCTGGGTGTAGGCCTGGGCCATGCCGGCAAGCAGGCCGGTGACGAAAAGAAGGGAAGACATCCTGTGCCTGTAACGAACGGAAATCGATGAAGAATCGCAAGAAGAAAAAAAAGAGTGTGTAAGAAGGTCACGCAAAATAACGGGAGAATGCGACAGTGAAGAAGATGTTACAGAACAGAAGCATGGAATCAACCATCGTCAGCTCAAGCTCGCCGAGTCTTAAGTATTCAACATGGAGCCAGTTAGTCCATCGTTTGTGTCCTTTTGCGTTCCCAAAAATGGATATCCAACGCCACATACGGCCCCAATTTTAATTTCCGTTCCTGTTTCACCTTCACCATGTTGCAGCTCGCAACGGCATCATACCAAAAGGAGAAGAGTCCTCGTGGAGCCGCCCGTTTTGTAGATAGTAAAACAACCTTGCCAGAGCCGCCAATGGCACTATTGAACCAGCTGAGCACTGTTGATTGGATGTTGATCGCAAACCAGATCCTCAGCGCCGGGGGGGGGTGGTTATTCCACTAGCTGATTCCAGTCTCGCCCATGGATTTTTTCCTTCTGGTACCGAAAAGTGAGTGATATGGGCTCTTCGGTTCGTTTGTTCTCCTTTTCCTCTTTGGGGTTAACAGCAGCCGACAGCACTTTCTTTTTTCGAATGACGGAGACTCAATTTGGTTGCATGCACCAGGCCTGTGATGGGTTTTCTCCAATCCTCCGACTGTCGCTCCTCACTCTGGTCGAGAGAAGTCATGCTCGGCGGCTGCTTCGATGATCCCTGCTCTGTTTTGAACAGGGGCTATTTAAACGCAGCCCATATTGATGAGGTGTTCCACATATGGGATGCCGACAGTCATGCAACACTGTATCAATAGTGTACGGCCCATGTTGTGTACCTGGGCGACCAGGACCCAGTAGCTCGATGCGTAAGCCAATACTGGCTTTGTATCTCATGCACGCACTGCGCTTAGAGCTGAAAGAGAGGGAAGAGACGGACAAGGAAAAATGAAGAGGGGGAGGGAGTCCTCGCCTGATTATCGTACAGTCTTACATAGTGTTGCAAAGAGCCAAAGCTGGACGTAAGGTAGATACACCGGTCTCCAAGCCAGCTGATTACCTGGACGTTGGAGAAGAAGTCGCACGATATGTATTGGACTCGGCAATTCATCGCGAGGTTGGATCTAGAAGACACGAGGTTCCTTCTCCGCAACTCACAGCAGAAGCAATACTCCAGTCAGCACAGACAACTGATTGATTTGCGGCCCCGTCAGGTTGATCCTTTTCGGTGGGCATAAGCTGTTATTACTGGTACTGGATAGCTGCATCCTCCAAGGGATGTATCCCTAACCGCTGGCATTCTCCATCTACCAAGCCTTTGTAGTACATAGTACAGTACTGTTCCGAACATTACCCATGCTCTAGATACAACCGTATAAAAGGATAAGCAACACTGTGAAAGATAATTAAGCTTTACAGTACCGCATCTACAATGTACATACGGATACACCTCAGGCCACAAGCTGGATCTAAGTAAAAAAAGGAAGAAGAAAGGGAGAAAAAGAAAAAAGAAAAAAGGAAAGCTGAAGTGGCAGACCTCCAGCTACGCCCAATTACCTGTAGAGCAGCGACCAACCGCATTTGACTGAGAACGAATATGATTATGTTGAAATTACTATAGTATAGAAAAATAAATCTCTTGCTGCGGAAAGGGAGTGGTTTGGCTATAATTTGATCTGCGAAGGGAATTCATTAGTAATGTTGACCAGTTATCCCTTTGACTGAAATCAAGTCTCTCTGTATTATTCAAGCAGTTGATTTCTTATTGAGCTTGAACTTGAGATTGTTAGGCTATGCCTTCAAAAAGGCTGCCGGCATATTGAACGAACTGTTGGTGCCTAGAATCAGGCTTGGCTCATGCCAGCCATCCTCCTTTTATGTGACAGCTCTAGTATTTGGGGAGTTGTAATGATGTTATATGGACCTACTATGGAAAGTTGGTATGTAGTTGGGCCAAGAAGGTGGGCACCTAGCAGTAAACATAATACTCGGTGACAATTTAATAGAAAGGTTTTTTGTACTCTGTAGGTGTTATACCAATGTGTACTCCATGGCCGCAAAGAGTATCTCTAGCAACAATACTGAGATGTATTTAAATAAGCATAAAAGCAGCCTCTGCGGCGTTAATCATGTCTACGTCGTGGATGAAAACTTGGAGGGCCTGTGTGCTAGAATTCACTTGAATGCATTGTGTTCTTGCATTTTTTTTTCTTTTGTAGACTTTTGCTATAGGAACGTGAAGATCCCCTTCGTTTAATCAGTACTTGGGCTGTCGACACAGCTGGTCCCATTTGACTTGGTTGAAACAAGCGATGGCTTGGTGATCACTGCTCCGAAGAAAATCCTGAACAGCTGTCCAGGAGGTTAGATTTGTAGCCATGGGCAGCCCGCTTCTTTTTTATTTTTATTTTTTTATATTTTTTTTATTTATTTATTTTTTACAAAAAATCCTCAATTAAATACTTCATAGATTCAAGCGACTGGGGTGGTAACAAGGTTGCTCCATCAGTATGTCCTTTAGGAGGCGAACGTCAAGGGCATGACCCTTCCAAGGTGCTACAGCGATGATCGTCTGTATATTGCAACTGGAGAGTGTAGAGTGCGGGGCGCATCGCATGCAAAACCACCAAGTCAGCAGTTAATTACAGAGGCAATGGCGTTATTGTTGGACCAGATCCTAATGGCGACGGCGGGCCACAGCAGGCACTCGTCCTTCTTACATACATACATACATACTTACATACATACAGACATACTGTACATACGTAGGCAGTATTTAGGTTGTACATGATCGCCATGAACGTCCGGGCACTCCCGGGGTCTCCATCCCATCGCACCCTGGAAGCATACAGGCCATCATCGCGAAGAGGTCGCATGGGGGAGCCGAGAACAGTTAGCTAATCGCGTTAATCTCAGCTTCCTACCCGCCCCCATTCTTCTACTACTACTTCTTCTTCTTCTTCATCTTTTAATTTTTTTTCTAATTTTTATTTATTTAAATTCTCTTTTTTTTTCCCCTCTTTTCGCATGGGGTTGGGGTTGGCGGGGGTTCGTCAGGCCTTCCTTCGTCCCAAATATGTGCGCTTTGAGGTTGGCTTGGCGGATGGAAGCCTTCGCATCAGCGCAGGAATCAACGATGCGAGTTCAATGCTGCTGAAATACAGTTTTTGATTCGGCGAGGGGGGTTTGCCGAGGCGAGAAGCGAATTGGGGCTTATGTAAGATGTTAGGTACGAGACCGGGTGGAGGATCCAGATGACAGAGCCCGAAAGGGCCGAGAGCTTAATGAGGACACTTTCTCATCTTACCTGCCACTCGGCGTCAGCTCAGCTCGCATCGCATCGCATCGCATCGCATCGCATCGCATCGCATCGCATCGCATCACATCATATCACAACACAGCACGTAATAATATCCCACAGCTCGTCTCAACAGGTTCGTTCAACCAGGAGGCAGACGCCTCTCAGTCGTTACCTAACGAGCAAACCTCTTTCGTCGGGCCGCCGTCTCATCACTCGTTCTAGAAGCAAACAGAGAAGAAAAGACAGAGAGAGGGAAAAAAAAAAGGCGACCAGTTGGCGTCGGACGACATGTACGAGCCATACGCGGTAAACGTGGCGCCGCCGGAGCGGCCAAAGATCCTCTGCCTCCACGGGGGAGGGGCATCGGCCATGATCTTCCAAATCCAACTCATCAGGCTGTCGCGGCTGCTGGAGCCGCAGTTCGAGTTCGTGTACCTGGACGGGCCGATCGAGGGGGAGCCCGGGCCTGGGGTGCTCCCCGTGTTCGAGGGCTGCGAACCGTACCGGCGGTGGGTGACGGACGACCCGTCGCTGGGGGCGGAGGAGACGCAGCGGCAGAAGGAGACTGCGATGGAGCTGCTCAAGATGTACGTGCAGCAGACGGGGCCGTACGTTGGGGTGATGGGGTTCTCGCAGGGGGCGCGGGCGGCGGCGAGCCTGCTGCTGGAGCAGCAGCGGCAGCCGTTCGTGACGTACAACCTGTTTGGGGTGTTCCTGTGCGGGACGTACCCGCCATTTGTGCCGGAGGGCGACGACAAGATCAGGGCGCCAACGGTGCACGTGGTCGGGCTGTTCGACCCGTACAAGCCGGGGAGCGAGGAGCTGATTGAGCTGTGTTCGGAGCAGAGCACCCGGCAGGTGGTTCGTTTCGCGGGGGGCCACCATCTGCCAAACGCGCCCGACACGCTTCAGAACATTGCGGCCATGGTGGTGGATCTGTGGAAGGAGACGATGGGTGCGAGGGTCTGATGTTGTCGACGGCGTGTTCTGCCTGCTCTTGATTATGGAGCTCGCTACCTACGGCAGGGCCACTCATAGCCATGACGATGGCTTGTCCTTGACGAGGTCCGAGAGGGTACCAGAGAGCCGTCTGAATGGAGCAAACGATAGTTTGATGACAGTAGATGGACGACAAGTGGGTTAGAAAAGGTGGGAGATGACGGTGTGGTTAGATGAGAGACATGGTGTGATGGTGGGTTGGAGAGCGAGAGCGAGAGAGAGAGAGAGAAGGGGGGCGGAGTGCGGGCCAGTCAGTGAGTGAGTGAAACAGCGATAGAAGACAGAACGAATGACACTGATGAAGAGGGCTGTCTGTCATGTTACATGTTATGGTCGGTCAATATCAAGTCAGTTGATTGTGAATGCGGTTGTGATAGGTGTTGTTACTCATGAGATGGATGTTTCGTATCTGTACCAAACTGATACGTACTGAAGTCGTTCGTCACGGACGCACCAGTCCAAAAGAGAAAAAAAAAAAAAAAGCCACAGAAAGACAGGAAGGAAGGAGCGGTTGAAGCGTGGCAGCCCGGTTTTGGCGCCACCCCAGCGGTGCTACTATACCAAATCGGGATTAGCGTTATCAAGGCTTAGATGTACCTGATTATCTCATCTCTGCCAAGCGCTCACCACGTCTTGTTAAGGCTACCTTCCTTGGAGAGCTCCTTTCCTGTCGTTCACGAACAGTTGCCCCGCTGTCAGTCGACGTCACTCGCAGAAGGCGCAACGCACTAGCTACCTTACCTACCCACCTAAGCTTCAAGCTTCACTTCTCTCCGCCGTCCATCCAACCCCCCCCCCCCAAAAAAAAACCGGGAAGAGAAGGATGCGCGCTGCGCTACGGATGCACACCTCCCTCATTGAAGGAAGTCAAGTTTGCACCCGCTGCTCCTTTTCGGGGTTTTATTTACTCTTTCCTGTGTTTTCTCCATGATCGTGGTTGCTCTGCTCTCCTTCGTATCTCTTTGCGACAAGCTCACGAGCAGCCGCTTTGCTGCCAGCCTCTCTCGTCAATCGGCTTCTGTCGTCAGCTTCTTCTTGCTCTTGTCGACATAACCGAGACGTCGTCACCCTCGATAAACGACGACAGCGACCACGAATACTTTGCCCGTAGCACACCAAGCATCGATCCTCCCACAATACTCGCACCTCCTCCACCTTCATTCACCCTTTCCACCCGACGCCGGGAAAGACAGTCGCCATGGCCAACTCCAACTGGGTTTCCCGCCTCTTTGGCTGGGACCAGCACCCAAGACATCATCACGACTTCCACGCGGACTGGATTCGCGATGACCGCAGACGCCGTACGTACCTCTTCTTCATCTTGCATTCACTTGTTGCACTCATCCCCCTTCTCCTCCACCACCACCTGCAACGTTCCCGCGCCCAAGTCGTTGTCGCAGCCTCCATTCCGCCCTCATCGCCATGAATGCCCTTCAACCAGTTCCCCTTGCTTACAAGAGGCTCTACTGTGCCGCACCAGTCCTCCCCCAGTACCGATCTGAACACCTCGAGTCCGCCATCCCCGCTCTCGAAGTCACAAAGATCGCCCTCAAGCTCCGCCACCTGGTTGAGATGGCCGTCCCCTGCGAGCTGGACGAGGACGAAATCACTAAGCCCCATAGCAAGGTCATCACCTCCAAGGTCATCAAGGCCGCCAAGGAGGCGGGCGGCTCCCACTACGGCTCCTGCGTCGCCTTCTGCCTCATCGTCTGCAAGAGGTGGTTCATGCACCAAGCCCTGATCGAGCTGTGGGACGCTGACTTGCACCGCGTGCGCGCCGTCGCTTGCGAGGTTATTGCCAAGCAGATGTGAGTGAGAGACCGACCCAAAGAGATAGGAGACCGGTTACGGAAAAGGAAAAAAGAGAAAAAAAAAAAAGTCTTGACTTGCATGCACTAACCACAACTGCGCAGCATCGAGGGAGAAGAGGACCTTCAATACCTCCTGCACTCTGTTCTGCTCCGCCGCTACTCCATTCTTATTGACGGCCAGTCCACTCCTCCTGCCAACGTCATCGAAAAGGCCGTCGATCTCCACGCTGTTAGAATCATTGGGTCCTCGGGTTACCAGAAGTGCATCTCCTACCTGTGGAAGGGATGGCTGGTTCAGGACGAGGACAACCCTTCCGTCTTCATCGACTACAAGGACAAAACCAACCCCTCCTTCCTCGTTCACATGGACCCCGACCGTATCCGCGCTCCCATATACCAAAACGCGGCTCAGGTCATCATCTCCCTGGTCTACATCGGCCTCTACACCGCGGTCATCAACTCGGTCAACGCAAAGGGTGTCTTGGACTCGGCCGAGGTGCTGCTGTACATCTTCACGCTCGGCTTCATCTGCGAAGAGGTCACCAAATTCTGGAAGGCCGGCTACCACATCATGGGCTTCTGGAATGCCTTCAACGGCATCCTCTACTCCTTCATCTCCCTGTCGCTGATCATTCGCATCATCGGCCTGACGCATGGCGAGGACGAAGAGGCCCGGAGGTACTACAGCGAGCTAAGTTACAACTTCCTGGCCTTCAGCGCGCCCATGATCTGGTCTCGTCTGCTGCTGTACCTCGACGGCTTCCGCTTCTTCGGCGCGATGCTTGTCGTCCTCAAGGTCATGATGAAGGAGTCCATCATCTTCTTCGCCTTGCTGGCCGTCTTGGTCATTGGCTTCCTCCAGGCTTTTGTCGGTCTTGATCTGGCCGAGGACCTTGTCGCGGATGACATGCTCTTTATCGTATCCGCCCTGGCCAACGCCGTCATGCAGAGCCCCAACTTTGACGGGTTCGACAAGTTCTCGCCGCCGTTTGGCATCATTCTCTACTACTGCTTCACCTTTATCGTCATGGTAAGACTTTTTCCCCCGTTCATCGGGCATATATGCTATTGACTAACCACACAACACAGGTCGTTCTGCTCAACATCCTCATTGCGTTGTACAACTCGGCGTACGAGGACATCTACATGAACGCCAACGACGAGTACCTTGCACTGTTTGCCCAAAAGACGATGCAGTTTGTCCGCGCCCCCGACGAGAACGTCTACATCCCGCCTTTCAACCTCATCGAGATCATTGTTATCGCCCTCTTCTGGTGGATGGATAAGTCCAAGTTCGAGCGCATGAGCGACTTCATCATGGCGATTATATACTCGCCTATCCTCGTTGTCGCGGCCGTCATCGAGACCCGATCAGCCGCGGAGATTAGAAGCAACCGGGCCCGAGGGGAGGAAGACGACGACACGATCGAGGAGTGGGAACAGATGATGGACGAGATCGACTTTGAGTCGGACGGGTGGAACAAGGTGTGCATCACGGCCAAGACCAACTTGGACGCTGATCCCACGATTACCGAGGTGCAGAAGCTGCGCAGCGAGGTCGAGGAACTCAAGAAAATGCTGTTGGACATCTCAAAGGCCGTCTCGGCCGGAAACGCGCATGCAAACAACAACCTGATTGACCTCGGCGAGCCTGCCGCTCCTGCCGCTGTCGAGGGCCCGGGCAAGAACAAAAAGAAGAACAAGAAGGGAAAGAAGAGCAGGAATGACAAGCAGGCGGCCAGTGGCAAGGTCAAGGCCTCGGGGGGCTCGAGCTCGAGTGACGAAGAGTGAAGAGCCTTCATCTAATGGATCGACGAGAGTGGCGGCCGAAAGTGAATGTTGTTTCCCTTTTGTATTGGGTCGTATATCCTTCCTGGATTGTCATGTCAGATGAATTTGCTTGCTGTCATGAAGCACTATGGATTCGATTTCCCGGTTACCACGGCAGGAGGAACATTGTATTCGCAAGCGAGTTGGGAAGCATTGGCGTTGGACACCAGTCATTGTTTGTAATAGGCGTGTGCAAGGCGGCGTAGGGTCGGTTGGGCGAGTAGCAAATACCAAGCAGTGCCGCTTTTACCGCACGCCCGAGAGTCACGACGCGCGCGGGGGAGTTGATGGACTCGCAAACGCGCAGCAATCGGCACCCGGCCAAAATGATGCAACCGACTCTCGGGGGATAGGCATAAGAGGGTGATCTTTACTTGAAAGGGTGATCTTTGCTTGGCAACTCCAGGATTTTCAGGAACGTGGCAAATGGACAGCATACCTAGTTGACCCGTCCTCCGGCTCAGCTTGCAGGCGGAAAGGGGAGGGGGGTCTCCTGGGCTGAACCGACCAAAGAAAGTTCAAGGGTTCGGAGACATTGGAGCATGGTGACCCGCCTTGATGGAAACGCTGGAAGAACCTTGTTCACCCTTTTTTGGCATCTATCCGCCCCATCTTTGGAATCTAGTTTACCCAGTTGCGCAGGCGGCCGCCCAGGAAGTCCCGGGAGACATGACTTGTTCACAGAGCAACTTTGAGGCAGGGCAGGCCGGCGGCGACTCGAACGACATGGAAGATGTAGGGAGAAAAAGAAAGCAAAAAAAGAAAAACGGAAAAAAGAAAAGACGAAAAAAAAAAAAAGGAAAAGAGTACAGAAAGGCGAGGCGAGGAGGGAGACATATGCGGTGTGGCCTTGGGACGGCAAGTCAACGCGTGCCGGCCGTGTTGCCTCTGCCCATCTGCACATCTGCACATCTGGCCCATCTGCCATAAGCAGCGGTCGAAAATCCCGAAGGGCCCGGGAAGAAAAGGAGCTGGGTTAGGGTCTGGGATAGGGCCTGGGTCGGGCGGCAAACCTCAAGCTCGAGACGTTTTAGAGTTTTGCGGCGCCAACAGAATGCCCACCCCCAGCCCAACCCAATCAGCCGAGGGTCGCGTAGGAGAGAGTGGCTTGATTGGTGCCATGCCCCCCCCTCCCCGCTCCTCCGATCCTGGGGCACACCCCGTATTATTGGCGAGAAACTCGGACAACCTTGAAGCTGGAAAGAAGGGCAGGGGTGTGGTGTGTGTGTGAGTGAGAGGAACAGAGAGAGACAGAGGAAGAGAGAGAGAGAGAGGCTCGTCTCTGGCTGTTTCTGTTTAGGACGAACGAGGTACAGAGGGTTTTGCCATTGTTTCCGAAAGCACTCTGTCCCCGGTTGAATGCTGGGATGAGTTCTGGCGTGTTACGAACTGGGGAATAACAAAAGGGGACAGACATATCAACGGGGCAAGCGGGCGCTTTCCGCCCCACGGAACTCGGCATCAAATGGCCCCAAGGGACATGCTGCTTACCTACGGTGGGGTGCAACGCAATGCCATTGATTCGATGGGCCGTGTCCTTCTACTTTCAGCCCAGGCCACATGAGCGAGCCTGAACAACCTGAAGCAGTGAAGAGGGAGGAGGAGGGAGATCTGAAGTTTTGTGAAGCAGTTGGACGGATGATCTGAAGTGATGAAGCAATTGGGTTCAATCTGACCGGCCGGGCCATCTCCTCCTCCTCCTCCTCCTCCTTTACATCCATATCCTCTCCCTCCTCCTGGCGCTTACATCGGCGGTAGGGCGAGAGATTGGGGATGGATGATTTATTTGTGAAACGATCCGAACATTAGCGGCGGGAGGGACGGGACAAGTACGCAGAAGGGCAGATGGGGCCGCACGGTAGCGTCAGTAAGCCGTGTTGGACTCACTTGGTTTGGTTTGGTTGGTTGGTTGGTTGATTTTTTTCATCATTGTCTTATTTTCCAAACTGTTTCTCTTTCCTCTGCTTTCACCTTCTTTCGGCCGATCTCCTTTACGTTCGACGTGTCATCCGGTTTCCGCCCTGTCAAGCGGCCGTGGTGGTGGGCACTTTGACGTTTGGCGTCAATGTTCAAACGCCGTCGCGTATCGCCCTCGTCCTTTCTCAACCCGTCGTCGTCCTGTTCTCTCCCTCGAAATGTCGTCCAGCCCAAGCACCGGCAGCTCTAACCTAGCCCCCCGATCCAGCCCTTCTTCCCAGAAGAAACCCACCCGCCCATATTATTAATAGTTCTGTACCTGCATACCGCGGCGCGCCGTGATAGCGCTTCGGGCATTATAGGCGACGTTCCAGGTCTTCCTGTAACGGCGCGCGAACGGTATAAGACGGGACAAGTGCAATGATGCAACAGCGCGGCATCGCGGCACAGCGGTGACCCCGGATGTGGGAACAAAGCTTGGTCTCGAACCGCACCACCCAGAGAATCGGCACACCAAGGTAGCATTGCAGTCTGATGACACCCCAGAGGATCCGCCGCCAGCGTTCCCGGGATGGAAATGGGAGGAAGGGTGTGGGCGATGGCGGGTGCTTTTGGTTGGTTGGCCCTATTACACGGCTGGCTTGTTCATATTTGCCAGGCACCATCTCAGATGTCAGACCCCCCCCCCCCCTCCCCCCCCTCGGCCGGGGTGGGACCCTGGAAGGTGTTCCATCCGTGGGGCGGAGCTTAACTGCCGATGGCCTATTACTTTTTTGTTTCTCCCCTATACGGATGACTTCTTGTCTCGCCTGGCGGAATGGTGACAAACCCGAACCCAGCCTCAAGGGTCAAGCTGCTTCCGAACGGTGTAGTCGGGGGAGAAGGAAGAAGGAAGATGAGGAGGACAAGGGGGAGGAGTAGTAGGAGGAGGGAGCACTCAGTCTGCTACACCCTTGGCCTGGAGGGAGGGGCGGAGAGGACGGAACCCGACACAACCAGTCGTCCGAGGGACGGTTCAAACATTGCCCCCCCTGGGGGGGGAGTGAAGGGAAGGGCTCGTGTAAGCCCTGTTGGATGTTCCAAGGGGAATGGCTCGTTTGGAAAGCGTTGCTGTTGTTTCCTGCGATCCTGGGCTATCCCGTCCGAGAGGAAGGCCTTTTTTGGCGTGTATAAGAAGACCGAGATGCCCTCGCCGTCGACATCCGTATCTCGTTCCCTCCAAACAAACAGTTCTCTCTTCATACTCGTTTTTTTTTTTTTTTCGTTCTTATTCAACGGCCCGGTGCTAAGAATCCCCCCCTCTTAATCAATAACTTTCCTCATTTTATTTTTTTTTCCTTGAAACCAAACAGAAAACATAAAACCGGTTGAACCGTTCAAGAAAAAAAAAACACAAATCACATCAAAACATACGCCAAGATGCACGCCTCAGCCGTCCTCGCCGCCGTCCTCCCCGCCACCGCCGTCATGGCCGCCACCCACGTCGTCAAGGTGGGTGACGGCGGGCTCACCTTCTCCCCCAACAGCATCAAGGCCGCCGTCGGCGACTCGGTCGAGTTCCACTTCTACCCCAAGTCGCACTCGGTCGCCCAGTCCGCCTTCGAGACCCCCTGCATGCCCATGAGCAACGGCACCACGACCGGCTTCTTCAGCGGGCCCGTCCCCGTCGCCTCGGGCGTCGGCAAGGAGGTCTGGACCCTCGACATCACGGACAAGAGCCCCAAGTGGTTCTACTGCGCCACCGGCAACCACTGCCAGAGCGGCATGGTCGGCGTCATCAACCCTCCGTACGTACTCTCTCTCTCTCTCTCTCCTCATCGAATGTGAAAGCTTGCTAACACCCGGAACGCAGTGGTAACGGCAAGCGCACCGTGGAGATGTACGCCAAGGCCGCCGCCGACGCCAAGGCCAACGTCGCCCCCAGCTCCACCAGCGGCGGCAAGCTCGGCCCCGCCACCAGCAGCGGCGACGCCGACGGCTCCAAGACCTCCGGCATGCCCGGCAGCATGTCCGGCATGCCTATGCCCAGCATGTCCGGCATGCCCACCTCCGGCGCCGATGCCCGCGCCGACGTGCGGTGGGGCCTGCTCAGCCTGGGCATGGCCGCCGCCGGCCTTGTCGGCGGTCTCCTCATCTAAGGAGCTCGTGCGCGCATGTGTGTCTCTCGCCTCGCTCGGCTTTGTGGCTGCCTTGGAGGGATATGAGAGAAAAAGCAAAAGGGGATCGGTCGGGGCCGTAGTTCTTTTGTGAAACTACGACACGAGGCGATGGAATCAAACCCTGATTAATACCTACACGCACCGCGTCGTACGGGAAGGTGGGATGGGAGCCCGTTATGATAACATTACAAGAGGAGGGGGAGAGAATTGGAAGGGGGGGGGAGAGCAACTCTTTTTCTTTTTTGAGCTGCTCGACCCGAAACCCCGGAGCTCTGCCGAGTTCCCACTGAGTGGGCCATGCGGCGGTGACGGGGGAGGAGGGAAAAACACACTTCTTTACCTATACATAGTACCCAACTGCATGTTTTTGGAATTAGAATCATAATCGATCCGATTTGAAAGACGCTCTGAGTTCCCTCCCGCACTTTGACTGTGACTTGAAAAGAGACTAAAAGAGACATGAAAAGATTGGAGGCTCTTGTGGTGTGTTTTGTCTGCTTTGACGGCATCGCTATAGTATACATGTAGTTAAGGAATACATGTAGAGAATAGAGGTGCATAAAACCTATTATTAAATTAGATACAAAGAACACCAGACTTTCATCGCCTTCGCCTCTCATCCTGAGGATTCGGCGTGCAGTCACGGTTATCAAGACATCACGCGTCGGTACTTCACGCTCATTACACGCACGGATAGACATAGGGGTTTCTCGGGGTCGATACATATAATTCAACACCACCGCCACCTCGGCACATAACCAAGTGCCCTGCGCGCTATCCTACAATTCTCGAGCAAAGACACGGCCATTTACGCATTCGAGTTGTAGTCGGGGGCGTTGACGCCCTCGGCCTTGAGCCTCGCCACCGCCTCGATGGCCGCCTGCTTGGCGGCCTCGGTGGGCAGGGAGCTGTGCCACTCGATGTGCAGATGGTCGATGACGGTCCACGCCTTCATCTCGACGAAGTGAGGGAGCAGGTCGTACTCGGCGCCCTCGATGTCCATCTTGACCACGACGAAGTCGCGGGGCAGCGTGTTCATGAGCAGCCACCGCGCGACGTTGACGGCCGAGAGCACGGTCCCCGTGCTCTTGGAGTTGACGACGTCTCCGTGGTTGGCGTACGTCGAGGAACCCCAGAAGTCGTGCTCGTCGTTGACGGTATCGAGGTAGAAGGTGCGGGTGCCGTCGACTACGTCGGCGACGGTCGACGGGAACACCTCAATCTTCTTTCCCTGCGCCGAGTAGCGCTCCTTGGCCCCGACGAGAGCTGGGTTGAAGACCGGGTTGGCCTCGAACAGGTAGATTTCTGTGCGCGCGGGCCGGGCGGGAATAAAAGCCCGAGGAGCGTCAGCAACCTGCTCCCCTACACGTGGGGGGGTTTGTTCGCCATCTCGCCAGGCTCGCGGGCGTGGGGATATTGCTTTTCTTTTCTTTTCTTTTTCTTTTTTTTTTCCCTCCTCTTTTCTTCTTTAGTTCTTTTTACTCACCTGCCTGCTCGTGCGTCGCCCAGGGGGGACAGGGGAAATCGAACTGGAACTTCGCGTTCGGGTGTTGAAGGAAGGCCTCCAGCGAGTCCGCTCGGTTGGCTCCGAGGTCCACAAAGATGTATCGAGGCTTGTTCGCCCCCGTGTACAGCGTGCTCATGCCATCGGGCAAGATGTCGGCATGGTGGAAGGTGGCGACCAAGAAGAACGCGATCGCCACGGCGAAGAAGAACACGGTTTTCCTGTTGATGGCCATGGCTGTTTAAGAGAGGGGGGGGAGAAACGAGAAAGAGAAAAACACCGACAAACAGCAATAGAAAGGCTCTACGCAGGCAAGCGGAGCCGCTAACAATGACAATGCGAAGCGTTTTATAGCGACGCACGAAACGGGAACGGAGGGTGAGGGAGCGGCTCCAGCACGCGTGGTAGGTTCGAGGATTGAGAATGTTCGAGGAGCGGCAAGAACTCAAGGGCGAGGATGGGGGGAGGGGGGTTGGGGAGACATAAAGGGGCAACGAGCGAATTAAGGGCGAGGAGGAATCGGCCTTTCTATCTCTCTCGTTACAGAAACAACTTTCCCCGGGCGTTACCCTTTTCGAAGGGATTTTCCTATGGTGCGCCAACTCATTGTCGACGACTTGTCGAAACCTTGGCATACCCTGCTCGTCAAGTGCCACACTGTTCACTCAGCGTCTGCCTTACGCTTCACATGCTCATCTATAAACTCAACAGGTCTTGATATGTATCGGTATAGAATGGGCGGCAAAGACAACCACATCAACCGTCTCCAGAGCAGTGGATTGATCAGCCGGAGGTTTTTTTTGTCAGATAGCTGGTACCAGGAGGTTTAAGACATCAGGGTCTATAGTACCGCGGTCCTATTCGGAAACATTCCAAACATTGTGTCGGGTCCAGATATTAAGCATATACATACACTGTGTTGTTGTATTGTCGTGCACTTGTACGACCCTGCGAGGGGCCTTGCCCATGCATCTCGACCAAAGGGGCGAAATCATTGCATTCTTTGTCGGTTATCCGATAACGAGGCCGTCCGGTCGAAGCAGGCAGTCCGGCGATCTGACACGGACGAATGCTGAGCGGCCTGGGAAAATGGAGGCTGCATATCTGGACCTCTCCCCCTATTTTCGGAACGCCCTCCCCCCCCTCCAAGCTCAGCATTGCGCAATGTTTACGTCTGGGCCAGTGGCCGAGAAGTACCAGATAATATGGTGCTGATTGGCATTGCTGCCGGCCTTCTGGCACGTATTCCGACATGCTGGAAGCCGTGGCTCGCCGTCAACGATGTCGCGAGGCTCTCGTGATGGTCCGGATAAAACCAGACCGTTGCGTCTGTGAGTCCCACGACGTTTATTCTCTCACAATTGGTAGTAGGATATGAGTAATGGCAAGACCTGCGGCTCAGGGGTACACGGAGGGATCTTCCCAGTTCTCCAGGTTGATCAATGTCCCTAGAAATTGTGCTCGGAATAGAAGCCATAGTAGAAACGCCAATGAGGCGCCGATTAAACTTTGGATGGTGCTTCACGTTTGCATGTGTGCCTAGGGACATGGACGAGATTGAAAAGGAATAGCGCCCTGAACGGTCGAGTTAACCATTCTATATAGTATTACCGTGTCATGATGCTACTAAATGGTTACGGCGGGATTGAATGAGTGTAATTACTCGCCCAATGTTCAATTGATCGTCATCACTCTGCAAAGCTGAGATGCAGTATTGTATTAAATGTCTCTTCTCATTCAAGAGCAACACGTCATATCAGTTTCCTACTACTTATGGCCCTAATCTGATCCCATCCAATGGAATAGACAACGAGGCCGAATAAGGCAATGCTGTAACCAAAGAATTGCATGAATGTTATGCTTGTATGCCAAATGATGATGGAGGCGATAATGAGAAGTATATTCTTCAGGATGCCGGTGAGCGTCATGACGAGGCCGGACGTTTTGCCAATCTGTTCCTTGTTGAATACCGAACCGGCTTAGAGCGAAGTGGTCCAGAGTGCTTACCAGAAAGACGCTCGCGACATTGAGCATGAAGGCGACGGCGGCATTAAGCAGCAGCATGGGGAAGCCCGTTCTGTAAAGATCCTGCACTTGGAAGGTCTCGAACTCGCTCGCCCATGCGACGAACAGGTTCATAACGGCACAGACCGGGGCGTAGTAGTACAGGCTGACGAGGGGGTCCATCTGCTGCGCGTTCTCGTCGCCCTTCAGCAGGACCTGGATCATGACCAGACGGACGGCCTCGAAGACGATGCCGGCCATCTGGAAGGCGAAGCCGACCCACGAGAACTCAATCTCCCCAAAGGACGCGAGCCCGACGCCGGCGACTATGAGCAGGATGTTATAAAACGTCTTCACGGAGGGCTTGGCGACGCCCCAGACCCAGCTGGTGATGAGGACGGCGACGGGGGCCGCGGACTTGAGCATCTGGATGAAGGAGACCGAGAGGTACAGGTACACCAGGTTGGAGCACACGAGAGACCCGGAAAATAACAGGCCGATGGGGACGACGGCCCGGAGGTAGGTGCGCTTGGTCATTCGGACTTTGTGGCGGCCGTCAAGGAGGGAGGTGGTCCGCGCCAGCGTTTGGGTCGCCAACGTCGAGAAGACGAGATGCCAGCATGTCAGGATAACGGCTGCAGTCATTAGTGATTGCCATATGCACGGATTCGCGGCGGCAGCGTCAATACGTCACGTCAACATACGATATTCTGCGGGATGTTAGTCAAAGGGGGCTACAACCGAGAGCCGCAAACATCGGATTTCATACTGAAGCCTGCGGTATCTAGGAGCCACTTGTTAAACAGGATCGTGAGGTTGGAGAACCAGATCCAGCTCCTGCGGACGGTTAACAACGTTAACAGGTTCCCGTCGAGGATGGCACGTACGCGATATAGAAAGCAGGGTGAGTGGATGCATGTGCGGACCCGACTGGGCCTTCCTTCGTCGGCAGCAAGCTCATGACCACTGGGTTGTTCCTGAAGGCCGTAGGGGGCTCATGTGTCTTTTTCCAATACCGTGGCCAATGAAACGTATGTCGAAATCCAAGAGCGGTTGGTGTCGTTGGCAATGCTGTGTTTGTGGACGGCAGATTCAGCGGACACAAAGTTGAAGACGAGTGAAATATTGATGGTTGGAAACAGCGCGGCAGGACGGACGCCTGGGCTAGTATGCAGCGATATGGCGCTTATTACTTTGATGGGCTGCTTGACAGGGATCTCACCAGACAAGCAAGCGTCCTTTTCCGATCTGGCCGAGTATTGTCTTTACTTGTGGCGGCATCAAGGGTTGGCCTGCAACTTGGAAAAGGTCTTGACGGGGGTTGAAACAGCAGCTTATTGGACCAGGTGAGACGGAGGTCGACGGTATTAGCAGGTAAATTGGCGGCCCCCTTCTGGTATTCTTACGGTCCTTCTAGCCACCACCTCCATCCACAGCGGCTGTCTATAGCCCATTAAAAAAAAAACACCCCCTTTTTACTATACATAACTATTATCGGACTTCTAATCCAATAGTCTGATTGGCTAGGTAACTTGGAGTGTTGTTGTAGGCGATTTTTCGCGGAGGCGGACAAGAATGACTGAGTCAGAGGGCCGTTACAAAACCACAAAGGGGACCGTCAATCTACCTGCTACCGCAATGCTAGTCCGGGACTGACATGGCAAGGGCTAACTAACTACTACGGGAGACGGTTTGCCGCAGACAGAGAGGGCCGTGGGAGCATTGTTGTGGGAAGAGTCAGATGTACCGAGCACATTGCTGCCAGCAACAGTCCCGGTGTGAAAGTTCCCCAGCTCGTGCCGAAACGTTCGCTGAGAATGGCAAGGGAAAAACATCAGAGACACGTGTTTGGTAGGAAATGGGCGCGGAAAAGTTTTGCCATAAAGGGAGAGGAAATCCTGGTACGAGTATCGACCGACTGTGCAACAAACAAACGCTAGACCAAGGGGCCACAAGGGGCCACAGGGATGAACAACGGGATGAACAACAGCGGCGATAGGAACAATAGAGGGGAAACGCTCTCTGATATGTATCAGAAGCATTGTACACTTTGCCCGCAGTATGTGCAGGGTCTGCCCTATTATCGCGTTCATCCAATGGGGGGGGGCAGAGATGCCATAAAAAAGATAAAAAAATAAAAAGCCCAAGACTTTTATGACTGCAGAGCGAAAGAATGCAACGGTGAGCAAACACTTCGTTTTAATTAATGATCAAACGAGTTGGCCAGAATCGCAATTGAGATTATCATAACCAGCCCCCCCCTCTCTCTCTCTCTCTCCCTTGCATTGCCAGGTCTGTGACGGACTCTCAGACATGTCTACCAAGAGCCGAAAAACAGCCACAAGCAGAGACTGTCTCGTCTGAGTTACGCAGGGCCTCTGGTCAGCGATATCAGTACTTGTGTACTTCTGCTACGCCTTGGAATGGATATCTGGAACCGAGTGGCCTATTGGTCAGACCTGTCTCTAATTTAGCTTGGGGAACGCAAGTACACTACACCACGAGCTGCAACCGATATCATGCTAGTACCCGAATGGAAAGGAGCCGACCTTGATAGGAGACCGTCTCCCTGCAGCGCTCTGAGTCCACAAGATGCTTTCAGAAGGTGGCGGCTTTAGCTCCATCAGCTGAAGGGCCCGTATTCCTACATGCAAGAAACCCGCCATATCCAGAGCCTAGCGCGGGGTTGAGGCTGTGGGTATCTATCTGCACCCGAACCTTGGCAGCACGCCAGGAGTGGACAGATAGCCCGGTCAATGTCTTGACAGTGACAGTAGCTGTCTAGCCTGCCTCGCCAACTAAAACCTCAGTCCCACCGAGTGCAGCCCTCCGCACAACGATCGCGTGGTGAAGGCGAGAAAGCTAACCATCCTACCCTACTTGCGGGCCACCCCTACATCTGGGCCACCATTACCACCACTATCACCGCCACTATCACTAGTTATTTCCTTGGGCTTGCCGTCCACCTGCATGCAACTTTCGGCCTTGCTGGATAATTCGGATGCGCTGGATTCATCCGGATTATCTATATCGCCGGTATCTGTATTTCTTGCCTGCTGGATATGTTCTATAGTACGGAGGTGCGGTTCAAAAGTTCTTGCCAACCCCCCTGCCAATAAGCAGGGGTATCTAATAGGGGTATATATATTAACTTATAGCCCGGAGGTCGAATTTGCCCGGAGGTCGAATTTACCCGGCCGCCGGCCCTCGTGATACTCATTACCACCATTAAGAGCGATTATCTGCTCTATATGATATGGTATCCCTTTAATCTAGGCCTGTATTTGCTCCTGTTGTAACTCCTGCCAGTATAACCTCTATACCCGTATAGTATCTACCCTACTCTTTGGTGCCCCTTTCCTTGTTATAGAACGCTTCATATAGGGCTAACAGGGCTCAATAGGGTTCAGATCTAGGGTGTTACCATACTAAAGAAGGCGTTAGATTTTAGCGACATCATAGGTATGTTAGATAAAGTGATAGTTGTAAGAAAAGGCTTAATCCTCTTAGATAATAGCATTCTCTATCCCTTAGGCGAATAGGAATAGCTTTGTTAATAGTATCACTAAGAATTAAGAATTAATAACTCTTATTTCTTATAACAAAATCTCTATATAATACTATAACTAAAGGCTATATAATAATATAAATAAGATAACTAGATTCTACTAGTAAAATGGATAAGAAAAGACTTAGATTCCACATATAGGTAATGATCTTGTGTCAATTGATAACATCAATGGCGCGCCACATCTTTTGCGCAGTTTCATTTCTTAGTTAAAGTATATAATAAACGATAGATAGCAACCAATAGAAAGAAAGTGGATAACTTAATTTATATAGTGAAACCTATCTATTAAAGTCTAACGATCTCGAGTAATAGATGCCTAGCGATAGGTAGTCTATTCTTTTAAAGTTTTTAAGGATTTGTAATGAACAGTCTGAGGCGTACGCTGCATAAAAGTGGATCTACAGTTGCCATGCTATTCTTATGGCCTATATCACCTTATAATAATCTATCCCTCTAGATCTGCCATTATACTCTATAGTAGATCTAAAACTCCTTAAGACCTTCTGTTACGCAACACAAGGATTGTTCCCTGGGGAATTCCCCAACCTGTACGGGTATATCCGACCAGAAAATCCCCAGCTAATTGCTGGGGAATAGAAGGACAATGTACTCCGTACGTAGAATAATCTGCCGATCCGCCAAGAATTCCTGGAGACTTCTCGGCGAATTGTTGCTCGGATTTGCCGAGAATTCCTGGAGAATTTGCAGAGAACTCTTTACTATTTACATAGGAAATCCTCTACTTATTTGAAGATAGAAGGATCATCGAAATATAAATCAATTTACCCGCACGGAAGTGTAACACCTTCTGATTGGATATATCTCGCCGAAATCTAGGTGGTATCTCTCCTCCAGATATATGTATAGATCTCCAATAACGGGACTCAAACCCGTAGTGGTCGGTAATGCCAGTCTATATACAGCACGCTCAACTATTCCAGCACAATATCAGGGTCAGTGGAGCTGGGCTTATAACTGTGACGGATAGTCTGAGGCGTACACTGCACAAAAGTGGATCCATAATTGTCGTGCTGTAATTGTGGCCTATATTACCTCATGACAGTATTTTTTTTACTATCTAACCAGTATCTCTCCGATCTAGGGAGTCCATCTATTTAACTAATAAAATATAGATAAAACTAACATTATAGAGAGTAAGAGAGCTATCAATAGGCTGATATTAGGCTTTACGGTATCATAAGCTATGTAGAAAAAACAGCTAGTTACACTTATCTGTTATCCTTTAGCCTTTAGATATAGGTATCTTTAGCCTATTAAAGTAGGCCTATTATAAGAAGATTAGATATCTAGCTAACTAGGTTATAGATTTAACTATAACTAGAAAAAAGGGATTTCTAAAGTCTTATTTTAAGGCCTATAAGATATTTATAATTAGCCAAAATATTAAGAGTGGATAATAAAGGTATCTTGATCATAGCTGGTATCTATAAGACACCTCTTATCTAACCTTATAGTATCTAAGGCCTACCAAACAAGTCAGCAAACTATTTAGCCTAACAGCTAATAGTGAGATAAAGCTATATCTATCATCCTATAGTTAACCCTTTATTGATCTGTTAATCTATAGTATTAACTATACCAGTTAACCCAGCTAGGTAAAGATAGGTTATATATCTATACTATTTATCATCTATCTAGAAAGATATAAAAGGGGTATAATAAGTAGACATCTAGACTGACCCTTCTAGAAAGGCAAGTCAACACGTTGTAGGCCTAGCTAAAGGACCAACGGTTACACAAAAGGAAAAAGGTGCCCCTATCGCCTAATAGCACCTTGACTACAGAGGTGCGGTTCAAAAGTTCTTGCCAGCCCCCCTGCCAGCCCCCTGCTATTAATTATGTAAGCAGCCACCCAATCCGGCCCAGCCCATCTATTTTCCCCTCACTGCAGAGTATCCATTAACAACACTAAATTCTTTACGATGGCGCCTAACTCTGACCCGGTAATAAGGGCTGTTATTATTACCCTTAAGAGCCCCTTGGTTGGAAAGTTAACAGCAGAGATCTCACAGATAACAGGCCTACCAATTAGAACGACTAATTTAATATACGCCTAGGCGATTAAAGCAGGCTTTAAGCTAAATACCCTAACTTTTACTTTTTTACCTGACTATATATAAGACGTAAAGCGATCCAGCCGCCTAAAAAAGCAGGTATAGGCTACTATTAATACTATTATTAAGTAAGTTTGCTGTAACCGTTACGGCTGTAAGAAGAACTCTACTGATATAGCTAGCGATCTTTTTAGAGAGGAGGGTATTAATCTATCGGTAATAACAGTATAGAGGATTTTTTGCTAGGCTGGCTACTAAAAAATAAAACTAATAAGGAAGCCTGGGCTAATGAAGAGGATAAAGGCTAAGCGTTTAGCCTAATATAAGGCCTATATCGACTAGATATTAGAGGATTAGAAGCGGGTGATCTGGTTAGATAAGACCTCTATTATCTTTTGCTTTTAGAGGGGAGGCTATCGACTTTAGCGTCAGCCTTATAAGCGATACACCCAGTCTTATATTTAAGAGAGGTATAAAGGCTACTTTAAGTTTATGTTTTAGGGATGTTTTTCTTATAATAAGAAAGGCCCTTATCACTACTAGATCCTAGAGACTTTAAAAGAGAAAAAAGCTGCTGCTTAAGATATTATTAATCTTAACGCTGAATATGAGCCGATTAAGCGTCTTGACTGGGAGCTGGATAATGGGCTAGCCTGCCTTAGCCTCTAAGCCTGGCCTAGCTGGAAGCCTGTTTAGCGATAGAATAAGAAGAATAGTAAGCTGGCCTATAAAGGTAAGAGTGGTATTAACTAGTATCGTTATTAGAAGGAGATACACTAAGAATATAAATTCACGATGGTCAAGGGAAAGATAGAGAAGAGTAAAAGGTAGAGGTAAAAGTGTTGATATTCATAATCATAATTCTTTCTCTATAAGGGAAATATTATCTTCTTATATAAAAGGTTATAAGATATATTGTAATAGATTATTTTTAGATATCTTAGATATCTAGGGGTTATAAAGTATGTAGGGTTTATCTTTGGAATCTAGGAGTTATTCTAGATATCTAGGAGCTGCTTTAGATATCTAGGGGTTATTTAAGTAAGACTAGCTTAGTTACTAGTTTTACTAATGTCTTAGAGACAACCTATATACTTTTCTTATCCATTTTACTAGTAGAATCTAGTTATCTTATTTATATTATTATATAACCTTTAGTTATAGTATTATATAGAGATTTTGTTATAAGAAATAAGAGTTATTAATTCTTAATTCTTAGTCTTTTACTTACTAATAGGTAGAGGCTTTACTAAGAGAGCCTTAAAGAAATATATAGGCAGGCAGATTATACTTTTATAACTAGTATAATCGCTATGTAAAGATGTAGGCAGTATTCTTGCTTTACCGTCTATAGTATCGATATTAAAGTGACTGGTATAGTATACCCCATTTCTGAACAGCCTAACGAATAGGGCAGCTATCTAGCACCTCAGTAAAGGCCTGTTGGAGCTTATACTCGGTGTACTGCTTTATGATGGGTTAAAGAAGGTATCCTGAAAAAATGGCGTTGTTTGGCGATATATGGCAATTGTTATGATAGTTTGAAAAAGGTGATAGTATTGATGGTTGCGGCATTTGCGGATGGCCCGGATATAGGGGTGGCCCACAAGTGGGGTAGGGTGGTTACATGTACTAGTGGCAGGGGTAAGTCTTTTCCCCCTGTGATGTCACGTACCCACACCGTCGAAACCACTACATTTTCTACACCAGCTGTTGCTCTTGCTTATGGGAAAAGGTAGTTGGCCGGCCGGCTGGCTGGCTGGCTGGCTGGCTGGCTGGCTGGCTGGCAAAATAGTGGTGCTGTAATGTTAGCCATACCCAAATTAGTATGGATAGGGGGGTGAGCATTAGAGAGATACCTGGCAGGGGGAAAAAACTTCGGACTGGTACCATGCTATGATTAAACCCTTGAATGTCTGAGACCAAGTGTGACATAGGTGGTCTTCCGTAGCCTATCCCGGATTAAGGATGGCTCATATAGTAAGGCAGTAATTCAGCCACATAATGGGGTTGTAAGTTCCCATCTCTACTTCAACGCTTGATTGTTCCAGGAGCACCGTCTCTCCTTCTGCTCATTTCTCACAAAACCTTGCGCGGTTGAGGTCTCGTCACCTCAAGTGCCCTGCACTCGCTCCAGCCATGAAACAAACGATCGCGAAGCATCAGCTCAAATGCCTGACAATAGTCGCCCTTGTCATCTTCATCTGGATGATCTGGGGCCTCGATCTTCACCACGAGGTTCTTGAACATGGGAGAAAAATCACGCATCCGCACTCGGGGATATTCCATGGACCCACGAAGGTCACAAACGAAGTTCTCGAGCCTGATGCCGCCGCCGAATATTGCGACCATTTCCGCCTGAAACCGGCCAGCCATGAGTTGGTTCGCAACCGCAAGGTGTTCGATCTGCTTCTGATTAACACAGAGGTGGAGATGCTTGAAGTCCGCCTCGGCCAGATGGCACCCTATGTCGACTATTTCGTCATCATCGAGTCCGACAAGACTTTCACCGACCACCCCAAGCCATTATACGTTAAAGAAAACTGGGAACGCTTCAAACCATGGCACAAGAAGATGATCCTACGCACCATGGATCTCAACGCCTTGAAAGAAAGCTCAACCTGGGACCGTGAGACCAGAAGCCGCAACGCCATGTTCACCCAGGTTGTCCCTGGTCTCACGGGTGCCCAGGCTGCCTCGATCGACGACGTTATCCTCGTATCCGACGTGGATGAGATCCCAAAGCCCAGCACCGTCCGGGCACTCAGAAACTGCTTGATCCCGCCGCGGGTGACTATACACTCGGAATTCTACTACTACTCGTACCAATGGCTATCCAGAGAGGATTGGGTCCACCCGCAAGCCACGATTTACCAAGGCGAGAACACCGTCATGCCAAACGATCTCCGCCACAACGCCAACGACCACCACATCTACCACGGCAGCTGGCACTGCAGCTACTGCTTCAGCACCGTGGACGAGATGGCCCAGAAGATCAACTCCTTCTCCCACTCCGAGTTCAACAAGCCCGAGTTCAAGGACCCCGACTGGATTGTCAACGTCTCCCGGCACGGTCATGATATGTAAGTCTTGTGCGGCGTCTGGTGCCGTCTTTTGAGTCAGAGCTGACAACGGCATGTCTGCAGTTTTGGCAGAGCCGGCATCACCTATGATCGCATTGAAGAAAACCACGACGTTCCGAACTACATCAAGGAGAACAAGAACAGGTTTGAGTTTCTGGTCAATCGCGACCCGCCAAATGCAAACTTCAGGGACTATATCCCACAGGAGGTGTAATCGACTCTGCCCTCATGGTTTTGTAACGTTCGAAGCTCGGAGAGGAGACATATCAGGCAGCGAAACACCCCGGGCGTTGGAACCCGTCTTAGACGCGCCACCTGCGCGGTGAATAGTCCTTGAAGTTGAAACGATTGGTACAACTATCTCTCTCCGCCCTTGGGATTGAGAAGGCGGGCAGGTTGTGAAGTTTCTTGGGTGGCTCAGTGATGACATATCGTGGGCAAGTGGCGCTCGCTGGGCATGCCACTTTACCTACCATAACCGTTGTTGCGATCGCAGTGCATGGCTAGTCCAGCTCAAGGAGGCCGCGCAATGGGTGAGCGCTGCAAGTGCTCTCACGATCGCAGTAAAAGTGGCCGTGGGGGCTGATTGGTAAACGTTTTCTTTGGTTCGAGTTCTAGGAGTATCTATGGAAAAGCGACCGACCGGATCCGCTCAAATTTGCGCCTTGTAGCGATGATGATGATACTGTTATTCAGTGAACCTAACGAGACGATGATGTCTACGGTTGCCGGGCTACATGCCCGCTCGAAAGTACAAGAAGTTTCAGACCTGCTGAAGTGGAAACGAACCCCAAACGTCGAAAGGCCACTGATGATCGCACATGTAGGGCTAATAATCCGGACGAGTACGGTGTTGTAAATTCAAGATAAGTTCCTCGTCGAGTACAGAATTCCCAGTGGCAGTACGCTTTCATCAGCCGACGTATCTCGCGAGGCGAATGCTCCCGGCCCGAGCATTTGACCCCGTGCAAATGGCATAGCCGACGCGCCGATCACATGATAGCCGATCCCAGTGATTAAAAGCTCTGGGTTTGGCTTCCCAGTGAGTAAAAGCTCCGGGTTCGGTTTCGTATGTCTGTCCAGCTTAAGGGGCACTTGCAACTCGGCTTGTCTGGTTCTGCACTCGTCATGCGAGACGTATATCTCTGCTTGCGGCATGTCTTCCTTTTCATGTAGTTGCGTACACGAAATTTGCCGTTGCGAACGGCAAGCCCGGTGCCGTTGGGGAGGTAAATATGTTGGAATGTTCACCACTCTGCCTACCTAGTCTATGTTGTTCAATATCTATCACCCGTTGAATCTGTTGCTGGAACGAAAGGGATCGTTTGTCTTATTCCCCTTCCCCTCTAAGCCACCCACCCGTTCATGCCCTTAATCCCACCTGCACCCTCAAACATCCCCGGTCTTCCACATCCCCGGGCCGGAGGCATCTTGTCTTCCGACCTGTCTATTGATTCCCACGAAAAAGTCCATATTGCTATCAGTGTCGCCATATACTCTCGCTGATCCTTCTACTACATTCAATAGACCCCATCACTGCACTTTCGAGCTGCGGGCGCACGAACCGTATCGTTCATGGTTGTGAGAAACTCATAACGCAATGGCCACGAATATTAACCTTGGCCGACTTGAATCTCAGTCTCGAAACAATGCAGCGTTCTCCTCTCCTTCGTCAGATGATGAGAACGATTCTTCAGAGCATCCAGCTGCGGAATTTGAACGTGGCCTTTTACATGGCGCCGTTTCTGTCACGCAGGCCCCGCCCACTTGGCTGAGGTACGGGAAACGAGTATTTCGGATTCTCATGCCTACCTTTCTACACCACTCGCCAACCAATGCCACCCCTCCTCAACCTCTTCATCCATCTGCATGGCTCGGTAAGCTCGTCACCTCCTTACTGTCTACTTGGTCGCTAATGCCGTGATACAGATGGACTACGTGGAATAACTGCCCTGTTTGTCGTTTGCCATCATTGGAGTGTTGTCGTCATGCCTGCCGACATGCGACGCGGCTTCATGACTGACGATCATCCTATGCTGCTCCAGCTTCCCATTATTCGACTGGCCGTTTCGGGCCTTTCGGCCGTCTGTGTCTTTTTCGTCATATCCGGCTACGCGATCAGCTATAAACCCGCAAAGCTCACGGTACAAGCAAACAGAGTCGACTTCTTGACCGCCGTCACTTCCTCGGTGTTTCGACGATACCTGCGACTCTTTCTTCCAGCCATGGCAAGTAGCTTTGCTGTGGCTTGCCTAGCATACTTCAGGCTTTTCGAGGTCGCCACGATACCAAACCAAGGTGGCTGGTACCATAAGCCACCTGTACTTGACACCTTCTCCAATCAGATGAAGAGTTGGTGGTCGCAGTTCGGCTCATTGGCGGACCCCTTTCTCAGGAACCTGGAGCAAGGTAGAAGCTTTGCCTACGATCCTGTACTTTGGACGATTCCTTGCGAGTACCAGGGATCATTAATCGTGTTTCTAACACACATTGCCTTTTACCGACTCCGCCCCAGGATTCGAGTCATCTTCACTATCTTCATTGTGGCATATGCGATTTACTCTGGCTATTGGCACTTTTTCCTTTTCCTCTCCGGTCTCTGCATCGCCACCCTCCACTTTCATGGCCAAGTTCAGTATAACGCGCATGAGTCCCCATCTTCGACGCTGCCATTCACATCAACTGCATCAACCGCATGGGTTTCCGAGAGGTTCAGAGCCTCATTCCACCCATTGGTATCATCAGAAAAAGACACCGTCGGCAACAAGACCATACAAGTATCTTCTTTTCTCTGCGCCCTCTGGCTTCTCTCATACCCAGAGGCCACTGCTGCGATTGCGCCAGGGTACAAGACCATCTTTTCTTTAACCCCCGCTTCTCATGGTGGAGGAGAGTCCTTTTGGATCCCCATTGCTGCTGTTTGGCTTGTTTTCACTATTGAAAAGTCGCCATTCATCCAGCCGCTTTTTACGAATCGTTATGCTCAGTACTTGGGCCGCGTTTCGTTCTCCATCTATCTTATTCACTATAGTATGACGTGGCTGTATGGCATACACCTCATCCGCCTCTTTGCTGCAATCACGGGGGCGACTTTCCAGGTGAACTCGGACAGTGTAGGCTGGGTTATCAGCGCTATCCTCGCGACGATTTTCTTCCTATTTGGAACAATATGTGTGGCAGACTTTGTACAGAGATATGTCGATGCTAAATCTGTAACATTCTCAGCTTGGTTTGAGAGCAAAGTAGTCAGTGCAACAAAATGAGGCTGGACTAGATTTGCCAGTGGACATACCGCATACATCCGCTACCAGCAATGCTGTTGCCTTTGTGAATTGTCGATAATCAACAGAAGCCCTTGTAAAGATACGTCACATTCTGTCTACCAAGGCCTGAAGTGAATAACAAGGTGACGGAAATTAGACGCTGGCTTCAATTGAGTAATTTCTCTACAGCTGGCAATCTGCTACGATACTATGCCTCAACAGCGAAGGGACCGCGCACCATCTCCGTCATTAATGCAATTACAAGCTCTCCTCAGACATCAGTGTTGACGCGCCAGTCAAGTTCGTTCCCAGAAAGTTCTGAGTGTAGAAAAGGGATCTAGAGCACACACATGACGCTGCTAGGTTTAGAACATGTAAACTGCCTTTTCAGCAATGGACTTCGTCGACACCATAGTTATATGACAAACGCGGAAAAGAGTGATGGTATATGAGATCGATGTTGGCTGAGAGGTAATTACATGCGTTCCGTCTGGTCTAAGGTCGCGCGTCTCTTTAATAGGCATCGGCCTCTTGCAGATGAGCGCACGACATTTCACTTGAACCGCTGATCCCATTCATATCTCTTCGTGAAATGATGTGTTGAGTCCGAGGGATGAATTGAAGTCTTCTGCATCATGGCGAATTGATTGCGTGTTCAGACGGATGCCAAGCGATGCAGGTATTGGACGTTGAACCAAAGAAAGCCTTCAGTTGAACTGCAACTGCGCGCAAGGAGCGCGTTAACGCCCATGTTGCAATATCACTCAGTACTGACTATTCCATATCTCACATGGAGGCGAGAAGAGTCTTTGTCTGACCATTAGCCGCGCATATTAGCGCGTCTTAGTCGAATACAGAATATAATAGCGGTATATTCTACGTATCGCTTTTGAGATAAGCAGGAAATAGAACCCCCAAGGTGCAGCGAAGAGAATCAACCAAACTTTTAGCGGCCCCCTTACATACTTCCGTTCCTGTGAACGTTGCAAGATGTCCAGGCAAACATTCCAGCTATGAAGACTGTGGTTGATCTGATTTCCACATGTTTGGCTGGTATGCCTATGGCTGCAATCACGTTCCAGATGAATTGGACGAGCGTTCGTTGCTGGTGTGTTGACCGACCGCCTTCCAAACTTGAAGATAAATCATGACACCAAATAGATAGTAGTGATTGGTTGCCCTTTTCATCGCGATGCGAGTCTTCTTTGTAGACACCATCAGCGCGCATTCCTTGCCACAAGCTAGTTGAGATGAGTCAAGCCACCTGGTATGAAGGCGCACACATGATTCGGAATTGCCTAAGAAAAGGGTCTTTCACTGCTATGGCCACCATCGTGGCAACTGCCTGAAGACAGCTCACTTCAACTGTGGCTGCATGCACGGGGGACGACAACGGGGTGGTTGGTAGGCGCCCAACCACAGAAAGTTGTTGCAGGGTCGTCGTGGCTTGACGAGCAGGCGATCCCTTTAGCACTATATTACTACAAAGATCCAAACAACTTTGCCGTTCACCGCTTGACCTGGTCCCAGTGTGGCTAGAGTCCTGGCGAAAATGGTTTCATTTTCTATAGTACATGTATGTATAGATACAAAGATTGCGAGTATCATCTGTGGTCCATCTGCCTGGTTTCATTTGATTGTCGTAAAAGCATCCGTTGATAACACTACTGAATAGTCTCGCTCCCTTTGCGCACTGCTAGCTAGAGCATGTCAACTAATATATCAGCTTTGAAACTAATACTCGTGAATATTCTAGTCGTGGGTTTCTAGGCTTAGCATCGCGACTTGTCTCGAAATCGTCAACTTTCACTAAGAACAAACATCCTGACACAGTCTATTGAGCATTTATCACTAAGGGCTCGCCCCAAGAGGCAGCGCCTTGGTACAGTCGGTCAAATCGTTAATGTTGAACACTCCAAGCAGACTGAGACGGAGGTATTCCCTCGCAAAAGCCTGTGACCAGGTTAGTTCTGTTCATCCGACCAGCACTCAAGCGGCAACTTACAGCACTCCACAACGGCCCCTGCTGTGCAAAAGTCTGGAAAGTCGGGGCGGACCTAGGGTCTTTTGCCAGGTTCGTGTCGCTGGGGAAGGTGACAATCTCTGAAGGCGCCGCAGCCAGAGTCTGCTGGTAGAAGAGGGTATCCCAGGTTCCGGGTGTCGTGTCCTGGGGGGCGTTGGCGCGCGCCGGGTCGAAGAAGCGTTGGCGGCTGGCAGTGTGCGCGCCGACGAGAGCCACTAGGCCCGGTGCGGTGATGGTCTTGTTGGCGAAGAGCCCGATCAGCTTGTCGGCGTCGTCGTGCGCGTCGGGCAACAGGCCGTCGGGGGCCGGCACGGACGAGTCCTTGCGGCCGACGAACGTCTTGATCCTCGGCCCGCCGGGGCACGACACGGTGCCCATGTTGGCAGCGAACTGGATCAGGTCGGCCATGCCGGCGCCGAACTTGCCGTACTTGTCGCCCCAGGACTTCATCTGGTTCACAATGTCCTCCAGGCCGTCGTTGATGGGCCGCTTAGTCTCCTCGGGCGCGAGGACCATGGACCCGTCGGCGCCGCCGAGGTCGCCGGTAAACTTGCTCCACCCGGCGGCATCGTGAAAACCCAGGCGGATTGACGCGCGAGCGGTGTCGGAGCAGCCGCTGAACGTGCCGGCGAGATCGTTGGAGATGTGCTTCCATACGCAGCACTTGTCCGCGCTGCAGGCATCGCTGCCAAGGTCGGGGACGTTGCCCGCGGTTTCCTGAGATATGGCGTTGCCGTTGTCGGTTAAAATGCTCTTTACATCCTTTCCGACACTGGAAAGGTCGTTGTCAGGGATATGAAGGAGGTCGCCGATGGCTTCCTTGTCGTCGTCCCGGGTGCCGAATTGACCATTCCTGGGGACGTTGCGACTGATCTCTGCTATCAGTTGCTCGTGGGTCATGCCGCTGGGAATCCGGCCCATGCCAGGGTGAGCGGCAACAATGGCTGTGAGGGCCGTAAGAAGAACGACTGCTTTACTTGAACGAGGCATCATATCGGCTTGATGGGATGTGCCTGGAGAAAGGGCAGTGGGGTAGAGTCCGCAGAGAACGAATGTAAAGGGATCGGTGAAGCGAATGACTGGGTGGATGATTGCTGGGTTATCTTCAGCCCGATTAGAGACGACAGGAGAACCGGTCTCTAATTATATGTCTGCTCTTCGGTCGCCCCGTCGGTGGCAATGAATGTATATCCGGTCTTTGTGCATGATATCCACCTCCATACATGTACTGGTTACCGATATCTCGGTCCCGAGAGGCAATGCAGGATACATTAGTTCGCTTCAGACAGCGAGGCACGGATACGATGTTTCGACTTCTCAAGAGAACAACCGCGGACACCACATGGCACGGGAAGTTCTCCGGTAGGAACCCGAGGGGGTGCAGTGGCTGTCAACGGCTTAGGTCATGTGTCAGCTGATTCCCGGGCGATCATTCTGCCTCTCATCCCAACTGTTGACTTACGCGGCGCTGCCAGTGTGCGGCCTCCAAAACCGTGGTCTGATGCCAACACCTCGGGTCAATGGGCACGAGGGCCCGTGAGCAAAAGAACGAACGACTTGAATCACTCTGCGCGTGGGAAAAGTAGGTGAGTAGTAAAGCCGTGATATCCGACGGTCTTCCGAATAAGCTGAGAGCCAAAGCTTGTAATAAGTAGTAACCAAACGCTCAATCTCATTGTTCGGATGCTGCGTGTGCATAAGTTCAAAGAGCTAGCTGATATCCCACCTGCGTTTACCCTGATATTTGCTCATCCGTGACTATCCGATACTGAATGATTGGACTGAATTTCGAAGCTCGAGTCCTGTTCTTCCGTAGGTGACATTCTCTGGCCCTTCTGCCAGGAACATGAGGTGATTCGTGGTTGCAAGGACTGGTCCTCGCAGCAAGAATCTGTCAACCATTAGCTGCATGTATCCCGCATCTCATTTAGCTCCATGGAAGCCTATCTCCAAGTATGCCAAGAACGGGAAGCTCGGATCAAAAGCGATTCCATGAAATGTACCTCGAGAAGGCCGCTTCCTCAGTAAGGTGGCGTCAAGTCTTGGGTCTGGTAGCTTGCCCTTCTGGCAGGTGGCTGAGACGTTCACCTCCCACTTCCCGTCAATGAATGCAAGCCAAAAATAATCCAGACGTGTCGGCTGTACGGCAGAAGATGCCCACGTAAACCGTCTTAGCTCATGTAAGAGTCGGCCGTGCTCCAGTCTCACGGACATCCGAGCTCACAAGCCCAAGCCTGGCACCCAACCACGCAAGGTGAATCTGGAAACCTCGATCTGTCAGGTCACGAACCGCCCGCATCTGCAGAGACTCTCAATGAAAAAGGGAAAGAATGAAACTAATGCAGTTGTCGGTCATCACCACAATCCCTGCCCTTGCACAACGACCCGCGATGCCGAGAGCCGAGATCAATGTCCCGCCAACTTACCCTCGCTCCGCGGAAGTGGCGCATTTAACAGGAGGATTGGGGCGCAGTGAGAATTTTTCATAGACTCGTTACACGGCGTCGGATAGCTATTCACCCGTGAGGCTCGTGTTCTTAGTAGCCTTCCACCAGTGCGACTCTGCATGAGACGTACTCACTGTCCAGTGTCAAACAAAGGGTGTCTATCTCTTTGAATGCAGTCACACCGCACATACTTAAGATGAATGATGTGGCTAACGAAGCTGCTATTAAATCTTACCTACTAGTTTTAACAATATACATATATTCTCTATCGACTTTGGCCACACGAGATGCACTACTAGTCTCGCACGTACACAGAAGTATATTGCATTCTTAGTAATCACAAGAGTGAGAAACGTATTGTAATATACTTCTTCTACTCCAGAGTCTAGCTGAGTATAAGTCGTTATCAGTTGTTGAACGTTCCATCTATATTTAAAGGGGCACCATTTGTATCAATGATACAAATGCCTCTATCTGCCCCTTGCTGGAATTTGATATCTAGACGCCCCCACCCCCCCCCTCTCTCTCCCAAAGAAGAAAAGAAAGAAAAGGAATTATAATACCTAAGATTTTTTGAATAGCGTCACTGAAATGTACTTCCAGCACACCTGCATTCAAGGGGACTTTAGATGCCGTCTCATCCGGCTTATTGAGGTCGTTAATACATAGACGACACGATACCGATGGGCGAGGCTTGCTGTGGCAAGATCAAGTTTGGCTGAATGATAGTTGCTCACGATCTAGCTAAGAACTGTTCTCTTAAAAAAAAAATTGACTCTATCAAGCAGTTAATCCTATTTTCCTAGCTTGATGAAAGAACTGTGATATATGAGGGGCTGTATAGCGCGCCGCCAGCAACAGCAAATTGTCACAAGATACACAAGTGACACAATCCAGACCTCGGACGAACTGGGAAAAAAATACTCGCCAGGGCCAGACCTTTGAAGTCTATTTTCCGACGACGACGACGACGACTACTACCATCAATGCTCTTCAGATGGGTTTCATCGGCGTGGTGACGCAATCTCATCCATGACATCACTGTCACACTCACACCCCAAGCCTCCTCTCGTCTCACCCAGAACGGTTAATAATAGGCATCCTGGATTCAACAATTCGATCCGACTCACAGGAGTATCGCCAGACGGTTAGACCAAATACTCTCACATTGCTGCTTCTACTTCAAGATGCCCCGTATTAACCGTCGCTAGATTCCTTGTTGCAGCCTTCTCTCACTGACAATGCCCGGATCGTATTATCGTTCACCGGCTCGCACGGCCTTATGCCGGCGGGATATGCAGCCGCGTCTGAACGACAGAGTGGCTGTGAGCCGATAGCCCTCTGCCTGGTTACACCGAAGCCGATGAAGAGTGGCTCATTAGGTAGTAGCGTCTCAGAAGTCCCGTTGGACTTGAAGGCTTGTGGTTACCGCAACACCAAAAGCGAGCCACGCTCCAAGATCCACTGTCACCATTCGCCACCAATTGACCCCTAGCCAACCATCCAAGATTTCATTGACATCCTTGTCTTCTGCCTCCGTCAACGCATTCACATGAGGGGCGACAAGTGGCGCGTAAGCCAGATGACTCGCCGACATGGTCGCGCCGACGGCATACCACCATGTCGCGCCAGTGCTCTGCAGCGTCTCTGGTCGTATGTAGAGGTTCGCGGCCGAAGTCGTGACCGACAGGGCAAGGAGGCCCAGGACGAACCAGATACCACGGCGGAAGAAAACGTCGTAGTAAGACTTTAGCATCGGCGCGCTCTTCATGCGACTCTCGGCGTTGTGGTTAAACAGCCCGAGGAAGAAATGTTGGTCCCGGGCGAAGAGAAGGGTGCAAGTGGATGACACCAGCGGCGCGACGCGCAGCGCGACCATGGGGTCGAAAATCAGACGTGATGCCATAATTACCAGTAGAGTCTCTGGTCAATAAGCCTGCTGTCTGCTTGTAGGGAACGCCCTGGGAGGTGATAGAGGGACCAAAACAAGGCCACACCGCAATAATCAAAGTGCCGGAGAATTGAGGCAGCAATGACTGGGAAGCTGCTGACAGCTGAAACAAATCCATCTCGTGTCTCTGTTAATAGCATTTATAGTTGGCAGCTTACTTACTTGACGCAGTGTCTCGCCGGCTTTTCCCGCCGCACGCCGCCGAAGGATTGATCGACCGCATGACTGTCAGCTTTTATACGAGGGCAATCGCCCCATGTTGGTGAGTTACATCGCATCATTTGCCCTGGCTACGCCTCCGTCCTCCTTGATATTCAATATACCAAGTAGGAAACATGACGGCACTGCTGGCAGCCACCATGCAGGGAGTCAGTGCGAATCCGGCTGGGCGACCCACTCTTCATCCTCGCTCGAATGACAGAAAACAGGGCCGGGATGCGTATGTCAAAAGTTATAGGAAAGCGGCGCTGTTTTTAGTCACCTGAGTGCTTCTCTCGTCTTTCGTGGGGTGTAAAAGAAGAAAATTGTTACTAAACCATACTACAGTGTGTCTCTACCAGGTACAGTTCCTAGATTTTTGGTGCTACGCAGCTACAGTGTAACAGGGCGGTTTCTCCTCCACGATTTACGTCCTCTAAAAACAGCGTGACTAGACAGATGGTGTATGATGGTCAATACATTGTACGTGGTGGCCTGACGAGGGAGCGCCTTGTACTTGTAGTTCTGTTTGATATATAATAGGAAACATCAATGCATCAATCATATCTACAAAGCCAGATATGGCCCCCCCAACGTACATAACGCTTTATATTGATATTTCTAACTAGCATCGTTCCATATGTAGCTGCTAGATAGATCAAATACTTTGTATTATGTCTAGCAAGACGCTGCGGCTCATCTCGGAAACCCTACCGTTCCTCAATCGGGTTCTCCAGAAACATGGTCTTTGTAACACCAATCTATGAAGGCATTGTCAAACTCCGAAGTCTGCGAGGAAGCATCGTCATTCATCACTGTGAAGATTGGCCATAATGATTACCCTCTCAGTAGTAGCTCCGCATTGCGTCCTTGTACGATTCTCCTCCCTTGAGATGAAGGTCAAAGCTGTTCTGGACATCGAGGACCTGCCTGATGTGCTCCATGCTGAGGGGCTCATTTCTGTTGACGGCTAGGGCTTGCGCGGTGCGGACGGTGTTCTTGATCTGCCGGCCGTTCAGGTCGTGTTTCGCGAGGTTCTCATAGTCCTCGTCGCTGAAGGGCTTGAGGTCGACCTTCTCAAGGACGCGTACCCGCTCGACGAAGATCTTGAAGATAGACTTCTTTGCCTTTTGGTTGAGGCTCTCGTATCGCAAGGCGACGTGGATGCGCGACTGGAAAGCGTCGTCGAACGTCTTTTTTTTTTTTTTTCATGTTGGTGTTAGCGCGTGCCCCCAAAAGTATTGACGGAAAGGCGTGCATGGGCGGACATACCTCGACCCGGTTCGTCGTCAGGAACAGGATGCCTTGGAAGTATTCCAACTGACGCAGAAAGATGCTGACCAACGCGTTACGGGCGATCTCGTGTAGGTTCCTCTTCTCGAGGAACACGTCGGCTTCGTCAAGCAGGAGGATGGCGCCCCAGGCGTGACAAATGTCGAGGATCTTCTGCAGCTCTACCTCGAGGTAGCGCGAGTCGGTGCCAAGCTCTCCGGCGGATGCCATGTAGAGCGGGCACTTGAGCAGCTCGCTGATGCCCTCCGCCGTGAGCGTCTTTCCTGTACCAGGGGGTCCATGTAGAACCGCTTCATGATACAGTTAGTGATGAAGGACCAGAGCGGGAATTTCACAGCGCGCAAAAGCCTACCGACAAGCCCTTTCCCTTTTCCTTGGATCACATCGTCAATGCTCTCGGCAGCGTGGTACTTGTGGGACTCAACCAGTGCCTATGCATGAGGTCAGCTTCATCGCACATGATGAACACGAAGGGCGGCTTGCCTTGACGATGCCCTTCTGTTTAGGCTCAAGCACGAGGGATTCGTAAGCGCTATCGCTCCATTGAATGTCATCAATCCCCGAAACGGTGAACTCTAGCCACAGTTTCTCGGAGAAGGAGAACCCCAGAACAACGGACGATGCAATAAGGTAATCTTCGTCAGAGAGCGCGGGCGTCTCCTTTGACTTTTCGCCGTCTTGACGAGATGCACCGGATGGGCTTTCGGCATCGGCCTCCCCGACCCGTTCGAGCTTCTCTGCCGGAGCCGGCTCTTCGACGTCGGACTTTGGGACCCGAACCATGCGAACACCGCCCTTTGCGTCACGCACAACTTTTGTCACCGTCTTCCCGCAGGCATCGTCGCCGCTCCCACCCCTGCTGTCAGAGTCCGAGTCCTCGGAATCAGACAAGACGTCGTGATCCTTGGGCCGGACCACGGAGACTTGGTAGTTGGGGTTGATCCTGCGATGGATGGCGGGGTCGACCATGACGCGGCTGTTGACGTTGACCTTGATCACGGCCTTCTTCTTCTTGTAATACGCCAACCCATGGTGGCTCCGGTAGTGCACGCCGCCCAGCTGCACAAACTTCTTGCCTCGCTCGATCAGGGCGGCCTTGACGGCCTCTTTGTCTTTGTGGAAGGCGAGGGGAAAGGCGCCGAGGCTGGTGATCTTGCGCGCTCCTCGGAACTCTGGGACTTCCTCGCAGAGGGTGCCGTAACCGAACTGTTTCCCGTCGAACTCCAGATACTGCCGTAGAGTAAGTCGATGTCCCGTAGCGGTTTAGGAAGAAAGATGAAGCGATACTCACTTTGCCGTCAATCCAGTAGAACTCGCCTTTGGTCATGCTTTGCAGCTTTTCTGCCTGCTCTACCTTGAAGATTCGAGGCTCGTCCGGAGATCCGTAGGTCGTCGTGTAGACAAGCGTATTGGGCTTGAAAAGCGCCCAGAGCAGGTCGAACGTGATGAGCCCGTTTTCGAGCATGGGATACAAACTGGCGTATCTTCAGTCTGCGCCCTGTTTCGCGTGCCCGACCACCTTACCTCTTCTTCACGTGAGCATAGTCCTTGTCGAGGTACTTCAAAAGAACCTTGAGATGCTGCCGCTTGGTCTTGATGTGCTTCTTGTGCTTCCTGCGCTCCTTTTTATCGGCGCTGACCGCCGCCGGCTTCTTTAGCTGCTTATCAAACTTTCGGAAGTCTTCCAAGTAACTGAAACTCGCAGTCAGCCGCGTGTTAATAACACCCGCTCAAATTTCACCGCGGCACCCACAGAAACAGCATGTTGGGATCGATTTTCGGCGTCTCGTCCACCAAGCTGACGCCTTTGACGTTGCCCATGACCTCCTGCAGGCTCTCGCGCAGAAGCTTGCTTTTGACGTCGACCACGGTGGCCTTGTACTTCCCCTCCCAGTCAAACGTCCGCCTGATCTGCAGGACGTATCCGTCGTACTGCGTAGCCGAGGCGGTCGCCGCCGTGTCCTGGAGTTTGTATTGGTGGATGTTGTTGTCCCAGACTTGGTCGACGCGCTTGAAGTCCAGCTTCGGCTTCTTCTTGGACGACGGCGGTGTCGCCCGTGCCCTGGCACGGCTTCCGTGGCCGAACATGGGACTCTCGCCGATCCCAGGATCTCCCAAGCCGAGGTTGCCGCCGCGCCTGGGAGGAGGGGGCCAGAAAGGTGGAGGGTTGTTGCCGCCAAGCGGTAACGTGCCGTTGCTGCGTTGCCATTGCTGGAACAACTGCATCTGTTGGGGCGTCATTGAGACCTTGGTCAGACCGTCGTCAGTATCCTCACCATCGTCATCGCCCGAGGATTCCGAGTCGGTGCCAGACGAAGAAGACGACGGAGACGGTGACGGATTGCGCTTCTTGGACGTTTTGTCCTTCCTGGTGGAGCGGGAAGGGATGGAACGAGTCTTCTTGACCGTAGTGGCCCCGTGACGTCTTTTCGGTCTGGTCTTACGTTGGGATGGCTCGGAGGACGCCGAGCCGGATGATGAGGATTCCGAGTCAGAAGAATCATCGTCATTGTCAAAGTGATGGTCATCTTCATCCGTAGCGGATGCGGAAGAGTTGTCGCCATGACGTGCATGCCTTTTGTGCCTTTTTCCTTGTCTCTTGGACAGATTTTTGACTTTCTTGTTGGGTAGCCTTTTCTTCTCCTTGCGGGTGCTGAAAGAAGATTTGGCTTGATGTATCGGGGTATCAGCGGTTGTGGCTGGGTGTGTGCTGGGTTCCATGTTATCGACATGGTCAGGGTTGGGTAGAGTGCTTCCTGGCTGGAGGTCCGTCGAAGCAGCATCAAGGGAAGACATGGTGGAGGCGCCAACTGAAGCGACAGGTGAGCCAAGCAAAGACATGTGACGAGTCTGTGAGCTGGGATAGACGAAATCATTAATCAATCGGAAGAGGACTCGGCCAGCTTATATCACCCTCCAGTTGGAGGGGAGCTCCAGGCTAGAAGACCCCTATCTGGGGCTGCGGTAAGAACTTGGTTCGTGGTGTTTCTCTAGGCTGCATGCAGGCAGCGGGCAAGTGGTTCGCCTGACCGAATCCTAGCTGCATGTGCCTTGGATCTGAGTTGGATGAAGTGGCCGTTAATGAGAAAGGTGGTGTGCGACTGAACAGGGCTTTGCGAATGTATCCATCGTCTGAAAAGACCTATGCAATGTCATATGTGTTGCACCTGTCGGGATATTTACCGAACCATTCGGCGAAGAGTGCCTCACACCACAGTGTTCCTCCTGTCTCGGGCACATCTTCTCTTTCTTCCACATCTTGCCTTGTATTGTGCCAGGAGTCTTGCTGCCTGCGTCAAGATATCGAGAGGGTATTACTGCATTAGCCGGGTCCGAAAGAAGCTAGAGAGCGGTGGAGCTCATGTTGCCTGGCGTCATCTTCGGCCAGTGGTTTGCCTTGCTCCTTTCCGAGACGCATCGCATCGGCCGGTTATCATGAGAGAGCATTGGCCGGGATAAGGTAGGGAGCTTTCCAAAGCAACTCGGGCCTTGCCGAATCACAGGTAGGTAGTTGTTAGATTCTTAGTGACGCTGTGTATTTCCCTCACTAGTGATGGACAAGGCCGGGCACGATGAAGTGAGCCAATGCGGGGAACCTGCACGCCACCAGTATAATGCTTCATTTCGGCGCTTTAGTGGTGAGCCTGTAGCAGAGGACAAGTTTGATGGATGGGTTCGCCCGCCTCAGATTTCCGGCAATTGGTTCCAAAGCCCTCGTGACAGGGGTCGGCTGCCTAAGATTGTTAGCTGCCTGCGCAAAGAGTGGTGCGTCGCTCGAGAACCATTCAACTCCCCACAACCAGCCTCGTTATAGGCAGATTCAGTACACTAGAGAGAGACACGCACAATCCGGGGATGCGTTCCTTTGCGGGGTCGGCCTGTTCTCCCACCTGACTCGGCTTACGACAGCCTCACAAGCTGCCTGGCGTCTTGCTCGCAGGACGCGCGTTGGGGAAGCCAGAGACTTCGAGCGGGCAACTGATTTCCGTTCTCAGAAGCCGTTTGGGACACCGCATCGCGTGTCCCGCATGCAGATGACATGCATGCTTGTCGTACGTACAGCTGCGAGGCGGCCTGAAAATGTATGGTGGACAACACTGCCAGGTTGCACTGCCCAGCCATGTCAATATCAGATTGAGGGACTCGTTCCTGCGATTGGGAGCTCGGTGACTCCAGTATATATGCCACGTCGGCCTTGGCCAATCAGTGTTTGTGGGCAGTTTCCGCTGTGAATGTCTTCTGTGGACAAAAGTACCCCTCCAGCCTGATGGTTTGGCGATCTTGATACTGGGCTGGCCTGGTCACAACATACCTGTACACTGCCGTTTCCAAATTGGTTTACCCAGGCTGGGGAGCTCTGGTGATTTTCTTCTCATCTTCAAGCCGCCTTCCACATCCATACTTTCAAAAGTTGCGATTAGTGCTATAAGCGAAGCGTCGAAGATGCCTCCAAAGCAAAAAAAAAAAAAAAAAAAAACACTGGACGATAAAAGCACCCAGTGCTCACATTCAGCGGCGAGAAGGCTAGAAGATGTCCGGAAATACAATTGGTTCAGGACTACTTAGACGTTATTACATGTACAAACGCTTTCCCGTATCAGCCACCGCTTTTTAGCAGAAAAGTACCACGAAATTTTCCGTAATGTTAAAATCAGTTGGATCGGAACTACATGATACTTGGAAATTCAAACCACGACCCGTCACTGGAGATGGGTCAATGTTCTTGGAGGTTTCTCCCGAGCATAGGAAGAAGCACATTAAACAAGACATTGAATGTTCACAATTACTAGAGCGATGAAAAGAAAGGCTCGCGCAGCCCTACTTCAAAGAGCATGAGAATTATGGTACATGTATTAGCTTTTATGACTACTCGCGCTATGTTATCTATTTGTCTTCGTGCAGCACGTCTAGAGGCCAAGGTAGCCGGAAGCAGCCGAAAGCGGCTGTGATGGAATGTCACAAGCACACTTGACTAATCGAGAGTTGTGACGCCCAGTCGGTCAAGCCTGCGATTGAGGGCGGGGAATGCATTTAGAGGAGGTTGCAAAGGAGGCCGCCAAGGTTGAGCTGGTCGAGGATGCCACCGACGAGGCCGAGGACGGTGGGCAGAAGGCCGCTGAGGACGGAGGTGAGGAGTTGGATGACACCGCCGAGGGCGCCCAGAACAGTCTGCAGAAGGCCCTCGACCAGGGCGTTGAGGGTGGTGAGAAGGTGGAAGACAACGGAGAGGAGGACGAAGACGAGAGGACCGAGGAGCTCGAAGATGGCTGGGTTTCACTGGTTAGCGCGCCGCGCGGCGATCGTGGTAGATGCAAAGTTGACTTACTGATGCCGAGGGTCTTGAGGACCTTCTGCAGGGTGTAGAGGATCTCAAAGACGAGCTCGAGGACGGAGTTGATGATCTGGTCCTTCTCGTCGCCGACGATCTCGGTGGTCTCGGAGAGGAGCTCGGCAACCTCGGTGACGAGGGTGTTGATGAGGCCGATGATGATGGTGACCTCGGACTTGACGAGGTTGATGATGTCGGCCTTCTTCTTGTAGACCTCGCCGCCGGTGGTGTTGTCGACGGTGGAGTTGATGGCGCCGCAGTGCTTCCTGACCTCGACGACGGTGTACTGGACCTTGGTGTGGACGACCTGGGCACGCTTGGCCACGTCGGAGAGCCCGGAGAGGGCAGGGACGTCGGGGGTGGCAGGGACGAGACCGTTGAGGCCGGCGTTGGCGGGGGCCGCGGAGGTGCTGGCGAAGAGGGAGGAAAGGGCAACAAGGCCGAGGCTGAGGTACTTCATTGTTGCGGTGAGGGCTTTGGTTTCAAAATAGTATTAACGAGTGTGATTTAGTTGGATAGTCGTAATGGAACGAGAGTGTAGTGAGAGATTCTGAAAGGAATGACTGAGTGAGGATGATGCTGATGAGAGGAGACGAGAGACTATTACATTTTCGCCGAGTTGAGCACGTCTTTAAGTATCCAGAGAGCAGCCAAGGCCGAAGCAAAGATCACTGCCGGCGACGATAGCTCGGAAAAGCCAAGGTGAACTCGTGATACGTGGCCGACGATGCTGATCTCTCTCCACACCCGCTTTCCCGCTGCAGGTCAAAATTGACCATTTGATGAGGATGCCATGGGCCGTCCCCTAGCTTGTCGAATCCGACGTCACCGACTTGTGCTCATCTGTTTCGTACCCCCCCGCCGAACCCCAGCTTCATTGCCGCTATTCCCAATGTCAAAAAGGACGATCAAATACCGGCATCGCGCGGCGGCATCCTCTAAAGTGGGTTGGTTGGTGCGAATAGCGCCGTGGCCAACCCATAGTTTCGACGATCTTCACTCTCCGGCACGCCCCGCGAAATGTCATATTGAAGCTTCCATAAGGGCGGCAGGTAATAATTGGACACGGACGTGTCTCATTTCTTCTTCTCGTCATTTCTTCTCGAAGCCGACAAAAGCCCGTTCGCGCTCCGACCACTGGGAGGAACTATAGTCAAAAGCGCACGTTTGATAATTGTAGCCTTACGGGTAACGCGATGAGACATTGGAACTGGCACGAAGCAACATAATTGACACCTTATTGACCTTATGTCGATCGGTTATTGCAGGTGGCCCTCGTCTTAGCTCGGTGACCATTGGAGGCCGGCCCCCCGAGCCCCCGAGCCCGCGCGCTGCGCGGCAGGGGTATCCGATGATCGTCATTTACCACCACCCAAAGCCGTTTTGGGGCGTTAACTTTTTTTTCTCCATCGGCCTCGCATCTCACGTGTCCCGCACCCGCAACCCCGAGGAGCGGTGAGGTTGCAGTTGCAGTTGCACTCTGGAGTAAGGGTTCCAAGGCGGCGGATCACCATCTTGGGAATTTCCCACCCATGTCACCATGAGGCGATCCCATTGCCCTACGAGCGAATCGTCGTTGGGAAACTTGTCTTTTCAGGCACCAAACCCAACCGGCAGAAAAGTATAAGAAAAAAAGAAAACCCTCTCCCTCTTTCGTCCTCCTCAAATCCACCGACGACAGTATGTACCCTACGTTGCTATAACTCATTTACGCTCAAAGTTGCAGGCCTATGGTGTCATGTCCCACCCCCGCTATGGGCACGGCGAGTCAGTCTTGTCAAGTACATGGGAATGGGGGAAAAGTCACCAGCAGCCTCGTCGTGCAAGTGATGATGCCGTAATATAACCGCTATAGACATTGAGAATGGGCATGCCTTGGGGGGGGGGGGGAGTCTCTAACGAGTAACGTGCATGGTCAAAGTTTGACCAGAGGTGGACGTGTGGACCAAAGTATTCATTCTATCGCTGTCTGATGATATATTTTACAACCCGGCTTGAGCCAATCACCAACCTTATCAGCGCCGCCATACGCGCCGGCGACCTTTGTCTGCTCCTCTGGCATTCCCGATCGAGGGAGATCTTATACACCTGTACTAAGGGTTGCCGACAACCTCTTTGCGGAAGGGCGAGGAGGAGGCTGTGTTTTACTTTGCACAGGAGAGTTAGCCCACCTGTGTCAAAAGATGCCGATGTAGCCGCATTGTGCGGGGGCTCTCTCGCTCTCATTGGATTTGGCAACAATTGCCGGGGCCCCGTTGGGGTTTCAAAAGATCGACGCCGATTTTGGTGACTAGAGACGAAGTGGGCGATCATCTTTTTGCTCACAGGCCACACCCGTTTTCCCCGTTTCATTGATTGGTACGATGTAGGTATGTCAACGGAGCAATGGGCTACCCGAGAACCTTGGCTAAAAGGGTCGGAAGAAGCCTAAGTTCCTGAATAAACGTCAACGGCGCCCAGGCACCGGATCCCGCCTCGAACTATGAGTGCCTGGTTTTCTCTATCGGAGAAGCTCAGCTACGCGCATCGTCTTCCCCCCCCCCCCCTTCACCCAGTTTTGCCGACTACACATACCTAACCGTGCAAAATGGGGCCGAAGAGGACGAATTTCGCGTCCGCCCCGTCAACGTCTCAACTTGGAGTGGGCGGGGTGGCTTGCACAGGGTTCCTGGGCATGGCAGATGGCAGGTGACAAGCAAGGGCCAAGAAACCGAGCGTCATCTAATGCGCCCCCTCAGCCAGCAGCGCGCCTGTGTTTTCTACTGGCCCTCAGCTTCGTCTCGTCCTGGCTGGGGGCACGGAGGAAAGGCCAGGAGGAGGCGGACACAGGGAGATGCGTGCTTGGCACCTGAAACATGATGTGTTCGGGTCGATCACGGCGCGTGGGGGCCATGGTATCCCTGACTCCGGATATCCTCCAGGGCTATTCGGCGTGCGGCATCTCGCACTGCTACACATTCATTTCTCTATTCAAGGAGCATGGCTGCACCAGCGCCGGTGTGGCCAAACGGTTGAAACCGAGTCGGCTTCTGGTCTGCCCCCCTCCCGACTGATAGCGCCGAGTTTACTGTATCCGGATGGAGAAACACTTGCGATAGTCTGGAATGTGGTGCACCGAGCCGGGGAGAGACGTGGTTTCGTCGTGAGAACTCCGATGTGATGGGGGCAGGTCGGCTTCGCTTCCAAGAAGACGAAATACATTTGCCGTCTGCTTTGCCAAGAACCATTCGACCGATCTGTTTATATGGACCGAATATGGACATTCCCTTCATCGCGGTCAAGGATTCTACAAACGATTTGGGTTGAGATTCGTGTCACTATCCAAAGGCAATATAGGAATCTGGGATGCTGGCTTCCTCAGCACGGAAACCAGCCGATGCATGCACATATACTTGGGTCGTCCAATATCATCGCTGGGTCAAACATCAAAATAATCGTCGTCCAGTATCGCAGCCCGCGGACATTGGCTAAGATTTTTACGGATGATGCCAAAGCGCTTGTCTGATGTTGCCCCTGACCCCACCCGCGTTGGCTGTAGCAGGGCTGGGATGGAGGAGGTGGTTGTGATGTTTCACTCGGAGCATACGCGGTGCGTCGGTCAACTCGCTCTCTGGCCGTTGGGTAGAGCTAGGTTTGGGCATTGCGGCCGGTTGGGACTCGTCATGACAGGCCAGCCAAGGTCACCACCGGTATCTGCCGCCGGGTTGCTCACCATGGCGGCGATATCATTCCAACATCCCTCCCAACCAACTATAAAACCATGTGAGTTCCCGCCCGCCACTGCACAAGACTTGGCATCTCTCTCAGCATCATCTTCCAGTTTGTCTCTTCTACTTTTCACTTCACCGCCGATTGATTCGTGTCGCCATTTTTTCGTCATCCTTCTTCTTCTCCTTGAACGCTCCTTGCAACCCCCCCCCCAACTTTCACTCTACGTTTTCATTAAAACTCAAGTCCTCTTCGGATCCATTCTACACAGACAACGCAAAATGATTGCAAAGACCCTCCTTCTCGCTCTTGCTGCCGCGCCGCTGGTCGCCGCTCACGGCAAGGTTGCTGTTGTCGTTGGTCCGATGGGCGGTAATGGTACCGCCTTGGCTATCCAGGGAGGCGTGGTCCCCGGTCCTGGGCCCAACAAGAAGGTATGTCCTAATTACACTGAATACGGTCCGGAGGAGCGATCGAGGCTGACGTCCGCCCTTTCTGTTAGACTGAATTGGACACCACTGTCTTCAAGAGCACCAACATCCAGACGGATGGCCTTGGCAAGACCACGGGCGGAGGCAAGGTCAAGCTCACCGACATCACGCAAGCAATGGCGCTGTCGGGCAGCACACTTCCCCAGGTGTCTTCCGCCGGCGGCACGATTTCTGGCACTTACCACATCGTCACCGAGGACGGCGCCGGCCCGCTTCAGGCGTGCCTGGACCCGACGGCAACCGGCACCTTCTCCAACTGCACGTTGCTCAAAGTTGTCCAGCAGGTTCCCGGAAAGGGGGGCAACATCAGGCCTGACGGCACAGTTCGCGGCGGCAAACGATCTCTGTGGGAGAGGGGCATGAGCGTCATTGTGAAGCGGGCGAAAAACGTCAACAAGGACTACGTAAGTCTTGCGCCCCATGCTGTCTCCAGTGGAATTGGGGGTCGATGAGAGTTGAGGACTGTGCTAACTGTCTACCCCGTAGCCCATGGCCTTCGCCGTCCCGCCCGGCACCACGTGCACCGGTTCCATGGGCGGTCAGAACAACGTCTGCTTGGTCAAGATTGCCAACAGCAACCGGGCCGGCCCCTTTGGTGGTACCGTGCCCATCCAGATTGTCCCCGACTCTGGAAATGGAACTACTGGTGCTGCTCCGGGTGCTGCCCCGCCTGCTGCTCCGCCTGCCAAGCGCGCCGTTGAGTTCCAGAGCTAAAGCAGCGAGGGCCAACCTACAAAGACAAACGCAAAGAATGCTCTTCTTGCTTTGGTGCATCAGCTTTGAAAGATGATTCTGGTTCACTGGTGGCTGAAGACCCCTGGTGGGCAAACTGTCGAAACCGCACTGGGAAAGCCAGATTCCACTCAAAAAGGGGGAGAAAAAAAAAAGAAAAAAAGAAAAAAAAAATGCCAATAACTATGAACCCTCTCTGGTAATGACTTTCGTTTCCGCAAGGACAACGACAGGGCTGTATTGTTACCCAGCGTTCAGTTAGCACATAGCATCCTGTTCTGTTCAACAAGATAATCACAAAAGTAATATACACCTTCACTGTGCCCTCTTTCCTCCGAGTTGTGAACATTTCTCCGGCGCATTTGTCAAAAAAAAAAAAAAAACAGTGCCATCTAGACGCCACCCGGGGTTTGAGGTCTGATTCCGACCCTGTAAGCCTCAACTCTATTTCTCCAGAGTGCGGCACATGTGCGTCGTCTGCCATACTTTGTCGTCCACGTCCACGCGGAGGAGAGCGAATCCCTGCCGTGTCCAAAACTGGATTGCCCCGGGAAGAAAAGGGTGCGTATGCAGGTACAGCCGCCGCACGCCCGCCTCTTGCGCCGCCTCCACCAGAGTAGCGACCATCTTGGACGCGAGCCCGCCGCGCCGCCAATCGGGGTCGACGTACAGCCTCACGACCTCGACGATGCCCTCCGTCTCCAGGCCCAGCTGGTGACGGTGGTCGTAGTGCTGGTAGCCGACGGTCGCGACCAGCTTGCCTCCCGCGCGGGCGACGAGGAAGGCCCCCTGCGGGTGATGGATGAACGTCTGCCGGAAAGTTGCTGAGTCGTGCTCCGCCCTCTGTGCGCGCCACTCCTGGCCCATGTGAGGAAACATCTCGACACGGGCCTTTCGGGTGAGCTCTGCGATGTCGGTGATGTCATCGACCGTGACGGGCCTGATGCTGAAGTCCATTTCTTCCTTCTTTTCCACTCCTTTCCTGCGTCTTTCCGATGTATCCGAGGCGTGGCAACGTGATTATTACAAGTGGCTTGTGAAGCGGATGCGTTCTCTTTTGTAGCTTTGGTTTTTTTTTTTTTTTGACTGTGGTGAATCTGATGGAAGAAGTTGGAGTAGCGAACATACGCGAGCGACACAACGGCTACGAGTTTGACAGATGGGCACTTTGGCCACCCAAACTTGTAGTAGGGGAGGGGGGAGAAAACTTAGATGGAAAAGTGAGAGATTGATAAGATCTAGCGAGATAAGCAGGCCGGACATCATCCGACCAGTCGGCCCCCCACCACACAGATATTAAAACCAACAGCAAGAAGATCATTCCCTGACCGCAAAATGACTAATTCTCGTATCGCGGCTTTTGCCAAGACGTGGAATCCCCGGTTGGCCGGGTTTCCCCAGCCGCATCTTATTACCGGTATGCCACTCTGAAAAGGTTCGCAGGCTGATGGAAAAGCGCTCAAATGGGGGGGGGGGAGCCCCGGATAGGTATCTGCTATACGGCCAAAACGGGTGAAGAAGACGGAAAGATGGAAAAGCGAGCTGCAAGCTTAGATCTACAAGGTTTCCCACCCACATAGGTAGTAAAGTTTGATGGGTGAATGCACTCAAAAACGATGATAGTTTCCGTAGGTATAAGGGCCCAAGAAGGGCAAAAAAAAAAAAAAAAAAAAAAAGGGGGGTAGAAGCATGCATGTCCTCATGTTCATACATGTCCTTATGTCGTAATTGGCTCATTGCTGGATCTGCCAAGGGAATTGAGTTATACTCGCTAACTCAGTCAAGGTAACAAGCATATACTGTACGCCTCCTCGCGTGCGGCTGGGAATGTCCAAAGGCATGTTGCTACCCCAGACTCGCATCGGCAAAAAGCCCCAGCCGTAAAATTGAATTGATTATGGGGTATATATACTTACGTAGTATTCACCTTGAACCCGGTCTAGGCAACGGCCCGTCCGCGTGCGTTGTCAGCGAAGCAATTGTACAGGTATTTCACAACCAATGCCACGCCCATCCCTGCGACACGGCTGTCAATAAAGTTATAATTGACACTGCATCCCACAAGCGCTCAGAATGCAAAAGTCCATTCCTCTACAATTCCTGTCACAAAAGCAAAACAGGATCTCGGCCGGTTGCTACCAATGATAGGTAGTTGAAGTTGTTTATGCATGGTTGCGGGCGAACAGTATCAACATGTGAGATCAGCCTGCCTACCTATTCATGACCTCCCGGCGACCTGTTAAGATGAAGTGTTACTTAACCCGCTATTCAGTCACGTGCATCCCTTCTACCACAGACGCAATTTGCTTGGGTCTAAGCTAAAGGAACCTCGATTTGATATATTTATTTCCCCGTGTGAAAACTGGCTTTGGCAAACTTGGTGTGCAGCGGCATTTCTGTTTCTCAGTTTCATGTCCCATTGTCCGCGACTATTGTTCGCGTCGTTTGAACCGCTATACTAAGTTGTATTAAGATTGATGCTGCCTCAAATTGTCGATTATTGCATCGCGGCATTTAAGTGCCATTAACCACAACTTTGAATCGTCATCCATGAGGCCGTCAATGGAATTTTAACGACATTTGTGGGTCAAGTGCCTCAGGTCGAAAACGTGCCGAGCCTTTGACATTCAAAGACGGCAAGGTTTACATGTAGTCTCGCTCGCCGTTCGTGATCACATTAGTTGTCTCATTCTGCTACACAACTAAATAATACGACTATGAACGATAAACCCCCCCTTCCAATATGATCTGGGCCCTATTACGTAGCTACTGAGATGGGCCGTCGGTGGTACGAGTACTCGACAACCACAGCCTTCTCGGGCCCGATATCTGGGTTTCACACGCAGACCTCTCTAAAGATGGCGGCCCGGAGCCGATCGCAGGGCAAGACGTCCACACCTCCTGCACTCCCAACGCCGAGCCTCCAAACGGGCCCGCCCCCGGTTGGTATTTCTCCCGAGTCTACGGCGCATGCGGCATCCCAGCCTCGGCGTGGACTGCCACTATTAGGGCAGCAGCCTCATGCCGAGACCAGTGCTTCTCATCCTGCAGTACGCCCGCACCGAAGGAGGACCTCCGCAGACAGGGCAAGTGGAGCCGGAAGAGGTTGGACAAGACGGCCGAAGGTGTTGACACGAAGACCGCCGAAGAGACTATCGTAGGTTTGTTTCACTCGAACCGTAAGGGACATCGTTGAGCAAGAATAGTTTCGGACCCCTTGTAAAGCATATCAATCAATTCACATACCGGATATTGGTCCGCAGGTCAATTTTCTTTGAACGCTAGCTTTGTCTGCAAGGAGGAGAGAACCAGGGCAGCCTTTGGGACTAAGCTCGACTTGAAGCGTCTCGGGCCTGTTCTGTCATCACCTAATCACCTCAAGACCTTTATTTGCGTCCTGCATGTTTGCCGGAGGTTGACAAAAGCAACTTTTCTGGGCCAGCCCAAATCTCTGCTCATGGGTCTACTCAATACAGGCAAAAGCGCAGAAATGGTAGGCATTAAGGCGACCTCAAGGCAAGACGTTTCTCCTTAACTCACTTATCCTCGCCTCACTTTCCTCTGGTTGAACCTAAAGAGTTTGAAAAACATCCCATTTGGGGGTAAATCGGAATTTATGGAAACCTTGAAATCGGGAAAGCGCATATAAGCCACGCTGGCAACCTGTCTCGGTACGTGGGAACAGTCGACTCGGCTTACATGTAGTTACCAAGCTCAGTATGCCTCCGTTCTCGTGCTTGCCGAACCACTACTCATGATAAGATGCTATTGTCCAAGCGTTGCAGTGCACATGGACCTGGCGGTATGTAGATCCAAATGCCATTGGGAGCCATAAGAGTACGGGCCAAACAAAGCAATGCCGCCTGTAACGACGTCAGCTCCCACCATAGCCGTTTTTCTTGCTTCTTTTCCATTCTTCTTTCTCCCCTTCGGTGACTAGGATATATCCCTACTGCTTTTCAGTTTATTTGGGATAATATGTCTGATGAAGATAACAGCGTTAGCTCATGGAAGCGCTATACCTTCGTCGAACTATATCCCACCGAAGCCCTTTGCTTTCCCAGAAGAGCTTCAAGGTAAGCCGCATTCACAAGTCACTTGCTCACTATGATTTGGACTCAAGTCTACTATACTACGTCTTTCGGACGAAGCTGGAAATGCTAAGCTACGTAGTTACAATTGCCATTCTTGCACGTCATACAATGTAGTAAAGCCCTTGTTCCGTGCGATCCATCATCATCAAGATCGTGATTGCTCATGATGCGTAGCCGACTTCTCCTGATGTCCCCTCTCCTCGTCACCGTGCGCCAAATGCCCGGTCCCCGCACCTCGCGTGTGCAGCGCGTTCTCGACCGTCTCGTCCCCGGCAACCTCGCGCAGGTCCGAGTCGTCGGCCACGTCGAAGCTGCGGCGCAGATGCTCGGGCCCGACGAAGGTGAGGAGGAGGACGTACGCAAAGACGCACCCCATGAAGATGCAGATGACCTTGCCGTAGTCGTAGCGCTTCGTGGCCCCCGTAGGCGCCAGCGGGAACTTCTCGCCGAGACGCGCCTCGATGGTCGAGCTGGCGGAGGAGACGAGGTTGCCGAGCTGGTACGAGGTGCCGACGACGAAGGTGCGGAACGCGCCGGGGCTGAGCTCCATGAGGTGGATCGGGATGACGCCCCACGCGCCCTGCACGCAGAACTGCTCGAAGAAGGCGGCGGCCATGACGGCCTCGGTCGTGACGAACGTGTAGGGGTAGAGCAGCGCGCCGCCGACCACGCAGCAGACCAGGATGCTGAACCGCCGGCCGAAGATCTGGCTGCAGTAGCCGACGGTGGTGCCGCCCAGCATGGCGCCGAGGTTGGCGACCACCTGGGTGACGGTGACCTGGTCCGCGTCGAAACCGAACTGGCTCGTCAGCATGGTGGGGTAGAGGTCCTGGCTGCCGTGCGACATGAAGTTGAAGCCGGCCATGAGGAGGACGAGATACGTCAGCAGCAGCCAGTGCTTGCGCATGGCGACCTTGCCCTCCTTCAGAAAGGTCGACGTCACGCTCGCGCCGGCGCCGGCCGCCGCCTGCTGCCCGGCCGCCTCGCGGATGCGCTTGTGCTCGATGAAGGTGTCGGTCTCGGGTAGCATCAGACGGAAGATGATGAACAGCACTGGCGGGCAGGCTCCGAACCAGAAGAGGGGGCGCCAGCCATGCGGGGTAGTGTTGACCAGCCCTCGGGCAAAGGCGGCGGCCAGGAGGTATCCGAAGGCGTACTGATCGGCGGCCGGTCAGCTCTTGTGATGGGCCAACTTGCACACTAGGGGGGGAGGGCAGGGGGTTTCGGCCTAGTTATCTTGGGGGAGGACTTACACCTTGCTGCAGGACACCAGACATCATCCCGCGGGTCTCACTTGGGAGATCCTCGAGGGCTGTGGCTGCTGCGTTGCCGTACAGACCGCCCATGGCGATACCGAAGAGGGCGCGGCACGCGAGGAACTGATCATATGTTTGACAAAATCCAGTGCCCTACAAGGTTTCCACCACGTTTTAGCTTTCCACCACAACAAGAAGAGACGAACAGAGAATGAAACAAAGAAAGGTCATCTGTCTGCCATCACCGCCTGTCGCTGATAGCGCCCGTAGCGCCTAATTGACTACCCACTAACTTTAACAAACCACTGAGGGATAGAGAGGGGGGAATGTGGGGGAGCCGCAGGGATTCTCCAAGGGCGCAGCCAAGACGGGAGAGAAGGGGGAGGGGAAAGCTTGTCTGGTACGACCATGCTCGGCACAGACGTGCCGGTGGGACCCAATCAAAGGCAGAAGACGAGGGAGAGGTAGAGGAGGAGGAGGAGGAGGAGGAGGAGGAGGGAAAATCATGTGTGGTTTCTTACCAGCTCGAGGACGATGAAGAGGACGTTGTTCACGATGAAGGGCCATTTCCTGCCGTATCTGTCTGCCGCGATGCCGAACAGGACCGAGCCGACGGATCGGAACATGAGAACGAGCGTGATGCCCCAGGTGATGTCGGTCTTGGACTTGCCAAAGGTCTCGGAGAGGTCGGTGATGGTGAGCGAGACGGTGAAAAAGTCAAAGGCGTCCCATGTCTGCAACAGAGACCTCTCGGTCAGCGACTCGATACCTTTCAACACCCTGCGAGGGGCCAGGCGCGGAAGAATGGATCGTCCACATACCCAGGCGGCGAAAGCGACGAGAAAAAAGGCCCATTGGCGCCCGTTGATCATCGCGACGAGCTTCAGCGGGTTCGGCGCGCTCAGCATCGGCGGCTTCAGGGTCGTGAGGCGCGTCGTGAGGTAGCGGCCGACGGACATGCCGTGCCACGGCTCTTGGTCTGCATGGTGTTCGACGGACGGGCTGCGCTCGGGGTCATCATGTGCCTTTTCGTGCGGACTGTCCATGATGGGCGACCGAAAAAGGCGTCGGTATTGACAAAACAAGGTACGGGTAAAGTACAACAGCCAGAGGCGGCTACTATCTGGCAAGGAGGGCGGTCTTATATCACTATTATGTCGCAAGCTCTGTGGATTGTTCACCCCCCGCACGAGAACTTGTTGATCACGAGAAGAGGGTGTTATTACCTACACGAGTCAAGACAACGAACGCTATCTTCGATAGACATGGGGGACGGGGGACTTCGGGAAAGGTGGCGGTAATAACCATACTGGGAAAGGTCGGGGACTGCGCCGAACCGAACCCGCATAGTTGGCGCGGACTCGTGAGCAGAATTGTATACAACACACAGTCAGCCGGCATGGATGCCACTCCCATCCCCCCTTGGTCTTTATCACGTTGATCAAGAGGTTTCGAATCTCTGATGAAAGTCTGTCGAAACTTTGGAACGCGCCGAAGTGCCGCCGTCTGGCTACCTACATGTCCACGTTCTTGTCCTGATGTGTTCTCCCGTCCGAGCGTCATCACCAGCCGTTAAGCTCAAGGTTGAGACGAACTCTCGGATGACATTTTCATAGTATCAAGAACAGATGTTAGCCCGCGGCGCATTGCACACTGTGACATCACATGCATCGCATCGCCACGACGGCACTGACAAGAAGGACGGACGGGTGCCACACTGAGGGTTCTCAACCACCCTATCCGATCTCCGCACCGCCTGCCAGTCACTGGGACGAAAGATTCCGCTAATGGAATGAAGTGACCATAGGGTAGGCCCGCTATTCTTTGACGCAAGCCAGAGCGCCATCGGGCTTGATGATTGCTTGTCTTCGTCTAACCCCCACTAGCCCAGGGGCGGATTGTGCTCACTACCAGCTTCTGTAATGAAGACAACGTTGTGACGCCCATGACGGGCCGTAGGCGCCGTCATGATTACCGATGGCCTAGTGCCTTTGCAGAAACTAGTCGCTCTAGGCCCCCCCCCCCCATAAGCGGTCTATCACATCACGCCAGTATTACACGAATGTATCTATACGTACCTATGGCCCGATACGATGGCTTAGTGGCTGTCTTCTTTCGATGACAGCATGGACGAGTTGGACCTATGCAAAGGATCACATCGGTTGGATTAGATCGCGAACTTTGTCCACGGGAGACCGTCAGCGTTAAGCACTCCCCCTAATCGAAGCGACCCCTGACGGCCCCGCGCCCCCGTTGCCGGGATATGCTTGGCGGCCGGGAGTGACGAGCCCACCTGTGGGAGGACGGCGGCAGACTTCTCGGCGTTCCTCCTGCATGGTAAAGCGCATGTGTCTATCGAAAACCGACAAGGCCCTCAGTGAGAGGCATCAAAGAAAGCTTTAGGTGTTTCGTCACAGACTTGACCCTTTTTGCTTTTCGTACGAGCCTGAGAAGCAATAGCTGGGTTGCCACATGGATGCCTCGGGAACATGGTCAATCGAAGGTAATTATCAAGTGATTGAACTCAAATGCGTTTTGACTATTTGTTCAACCACTTGACTTTGAAAAAAGCTTAGGATGATGCCCAGCACTTCCAAAAGGTGGCTAGTCTCATTTGATGCGCAGACATAGGTGGCCCATGTCTCCCTTTGCCATCCAATAAAGTAGTTGCTTAAACGATGAAGCTCCCTAATGCAATTGGTAATGCTTCGGAGCTCCTCCCGGTCATACTTATGCATGGGTGGCCTATGTTGGTTGATATTGCAAAGAAAGGCCCGTACAACATTGCACTGAATTAGAACGCGATTTTGATGCGTAAAATAGTTGTAACGGAGGCTGGTCGAACTGGCAGGTCTTTACTTTTCAATTATTCTCCCAACATCCAGCGCAGTACTCAAGCCGCATCTCATCTCGTCCCGAAAGATATGTGATAGCCACAGACCGATCCGTCGGCGTGTTGCTGTGCGGTCCTGGCTATGCTGCAGGCAGCTTGACACCAGTCTCCTCCTCCAGAAGCTTCAACAGCTCGTCTTGCCTCTTCTCGTCATTGGTGAACGGCACCGAGTCGTCTTGCTGCCCGGGAGGCTTGAAGTACTTCCCAGTGACATCGCCCGCGCCCGTCCCCTCGGACAGCAAAACGTAGCTCGCGACGCCGTCGTCCGCTTTGCCGGTCGCGCTCTGCCCGCCCATCTTCGTCGGCACCCAGCCCGGGTCGACCGAGTTGCTCTTCACGTCCGGCCAGAGGCGCGCGATCGCGTTCGCCAACGTCGTGACGTGCAGTTTCGAGTCGCAGTACGCCTGATCGTCGTTCCAGCCCTGCTCTCCGCGCTCGCGCCAGGTCGGGTCGGCGAAGCTGGAGTCGCCGCTCTTGTGCAGGCCGGAGGAGATGTAGACGAGCCTCTTCGGCCTGTTCATCAGGGCGGTCAAGAGGTACGGCGCAAAGACGTTGACGGCGTACAGGGTCGGCAGGCCCAGGTCCGTCTTGCGGTAGGGGCCGCGGTAGAAGCCGGCGTTGTGGATGACGACGTCGAACGTCCCCAGCTCGTTGGCGTCCGCGGCCAGCTTCTTCACCTCGTCCATCTTGGAGAGGTCCCCGACCAGGACGGCCTCGGCGTCCGGAACGGCCGACTTGGCGTCCTCGGCCCGCTGGGCGTTGCGTGCGTGGATGACGACCTGGTGGCCGTTCTTGAGGAGCGTGCGGGCTGCGACGGCGCCCAGTCCGTCGGAGGATCCTGTGATGAAGATTCGTGCCATATTGATGATGGTATTATTCTTGCTTTTCTTTCTCCCTTGGTTGTCCTTGTTCGTAGCTGAATGCCACAAAAGAACGACGGTCAGTATGGAAGGGATATCTAGGTACGTCGGACTTGTCACGTCATTGATTAATAATAATGAAACCAACGAAACTTCCAGAGTCTCTAGACCCGCAGCTCGCGACGCGAGTTTTAGCCGCATGGAGTTCCAAGCGTCATTTGGTGGGGGCTCCGATACCGCTTGAGTTTCCGGGTTGGATGAACACCTGGTCGCTGCATGAAATAGTGGGATGTTGCATCCCGTCACCTTCTTTATCAGGTTAAAGTATTGGACATGATACTCATGTTGTGTTCTTTCGACAGTATTAGTATTATCTATCGCCGGTCGCTCTTTTGTATTTGTGTCCGAGTCTATTTACCCAGTTTGCAACTTACCTTGTTTCTGATCTTACTCGCAGGATTCATCAGAGAATCATTGATACCATGTAGCAGAAAATGGAATGCTTGAGAGAGACGAGTAATATATGCGGACAGTACGCATTTCTTTCTGCAACGAAGTTGCTACGAAAGCTCGATCTACTAGCAGAGGCTCAATCGTGTAAGCGAATCGACTTACTGACGCGGGATTGGACTATTATTCAGGATTGTAGCCTTAACCATGGTTAGCAAGATGTTGAACGTTATTTTGACTGAAGCCCGCAACTTGAGCACTCTAGGAATTTCACAGTATAGCCTGGAACTGGGATTCTGTAGCCTCAACCTACGTCCCATAGTGGTGGAGGTGCTCCGGGGCGGGGCTTCTCATACTCTTTTACTCATTAACAACTACCTAGCCTGTCTGTACGAGTGAGTGTATCCCCGCATTCACTATTCTGCAGGGTCTGCTCTGCAATGGCTCGTACGCCGTGACATGGGTTAATTATACATCTCACATATGGCGTAAAAAGATGCACGCTGAGCAGGGATACCCATCTCGCCAGCGAAACAAGAACATAGCTCCTGCTCAGTCGACAGAAACTAGTTAATTCACACCATCGCAGCGACTACACAGCATCAAGCCAGTCGTGAATATATAGTATCCAACCTTGGATTTCTAGAAACCACGCGCTCACGTTTCTCAGTACACATATACAAACTCGTCGTTCCGGCTGTCCGTCAAGTCCAAGAAGGCATTCTCTCCCAGATGAGCAACCGACTCGTCATTCCGTCCACTTGTGTAAGTATGCTCCATGCTTAAATCCTTGATTTTTCTCGGCTTCCCGTGGGCGACTCGCTTGCGCTCCTGCATCTTGTTGCAGAAGAAGAGATTGACCACCTGCAAACCGATAATGGCAAGCAGCGCGCAGGTGATGCCCATGACCCTGGTAAGGCCAGGCTTGTACTCGGGAGCATCTTTCGCGCTGAAGAGCAGGGGACCGACGATGTTGCCGGCCGACGACCCGGCATTGTACAACGACATGATGACGGACTTCTTGGTGGTGCCGGCAATGTTGGATATCATCCAAGATACGATGAGGGGGTTGCCGCCGAAGAGGAAAGCAAGCATGTAGTATGCCACCAACAGCGGAGGCACGGAGTCCCGGCCCAAGACGTACAGCATGACGGCGCCCGCTAGTACGGGAGCGAGGATCGCCGCCAGGAAAGCCGATTTGATACGGAGCCGATGAGCCAGGTACGACGCCGGGACGATTGCGATGAGTTGAACAAAGCCGAAAGGGATGTTGAGCAGCGAGGCCCTCTTGCTATCGAAGCCAAAGCCCGAGATGACGATGGGCCCAAAGGTGTTCGTCACGGCGGCGGTGACGTTGAGACACACGGCCATGCCGATGAAGAGCCAGCTCTTGGGCTCGTAGAGGGCTTCCCATACCTGGCTCCATTTGAAGTCGCGGCTCCCCGTGCCCGTCTGGTTGGCCCGGAGCCGTTCGATGGCCTGCAGCTTCTCGTGCTCGGTGAGGAACCGCGCCGACGGGATGTCGTTGTCCAGGAACATGTACACCACGGGCGCCGTGAGAACGGTGATCAGGCCGACGAAGATGAAGAGGATCTGCCACGAGTGGATGACGCCGTCGATCTGGCCCAGCCCGTAGGACACCGCGGCGGCGAACATGGTCGCGAGGCCGTTGGTGCCGTACCAGCACGCGACGCGCATCGGCTGCTCGGCGCGGCGGTACCACTGCGAGGTGATGACGGAGAAGAGGGGGAGGCAGCCGGCCTCGAACAGACCTAGCAGGAAACGCGTCGCGAGCAATCCGGCGTAGTTGCGGCAGGCGGCCATGCAGACCTGGGCGATGCCCCAGCCCAGCACCAGGCTGGGCATCAAGATGCGATGCGGCACCTTGACGATGAGCCACGACGAGAAGGGCTGCCACGCGAGCTGGGCAATGGCGGAGACGGAGCTGACCATGGAGTATTGGTCGCCTGTCAAGTTGCAGTCCTTCCGCAGCCCGAAGATGGCGCCGTATCCGAGGACCGACTTGTCGAGGATCTGGAGGAAGTAGACCCAGACGAGGATCGAGAGGATTCGCTTGTCGGTCTTACGGCGGATGCGTTTGTTCTGCGGGAAGCACGGGGGTCAGTCGAATTCTCGGATGAGGAGGCGCTTGGCCGAGCGACTAAGACTCTGTCCAGTTTGGACGGACTCACGTCTTCTTCCGTGACCTCAACCTGCTGATCCCCGATCAGGTTCGCCGCGCGGTCAGCGCCTCTGGGCTCGCTCCCGCCCTGAGGCTTCGGCTGTTGGACATGTTCGACGCATTGTTCGTGCTGGGACGACGAGGCGTCCCCGGCCTTGGACACGGGATCCATGGCCACGAGTGCAGTTTTCCTGTGGTGTTTGCCCGAGGAAACAGAGAGAATCGAGAGAAGGAGAGTTGGCAGGCGTCTCCCTGTTCGTCGCCTAGCGCTGCATATCGCGATCTCTGACGTATCTACTTATAGCTGGACCGTTACATGACCCCATCATCATGCCACCCCCCCCCCCCCATCCGACCCGGTCGCCTTGGCTTCTGAGGGGGGAAAGAAGAAAGAAAGCTCGCGCTGGGGTTGGTATCAGGAGCTGTGCCAAAGATTGCGTCCAATGGCCGGGCGACAAGCACGTGAACCCCATGGGGTCCTCCGGCCTCCCCTTGTATTATCAGCGCAAAGCAGTAATAGATGGGCAGATAGACTGGGGTACGACGGGGCTTCCCCTCACTCACATGGGGCAGGGAAAGAAGTCCGAGTGCGGTGAAAGCTTGTCGAATGACTCGCCGGGCACGAATGCTCTCCTCAATTGGGGGGAAAACTTGGTTTCTGCATCTTGGCGGGAACCTTGTATTGGGCGAGGGATGACGTCCAATCGAAAGACCCAAAGTCAAAGAAGTTGCTCAGATTGATGTGCTGGCAGTAATGAAGCTATTCACTGTCCAGACTCTCTAAGCAGTCGGAGGTTGGTGCCGGTCAAGATGATGTAAATCGTGTCCAACGTCGGCGTCGCGATGCCCAGTTCTTTGCCTTTTCGGTATGGGTAGCCGAGAATGATGTCGACCTCCATCGGCCTCCCGGCCTTGAAATCGTTCTGCATGCTGCTGCCAATCGGCTGCATGTCCAGGATCTTGCCGATTAGTCTGTCAACCAAGTCGTACCCGATGGGTACGTTGCACCCTTTGGCGACGTCGATGACTTCTCTCATGAGGCGCCGTGTCATCGGCGTGGCTTCCGGCGACGAGCTCAGCCAGGAGTGTGTGTCGAGCAGCGTCAGCGTTGTTAGGGAATTCCAAGCGGCGTTCCAGACCACCTTCTCCCAACGCTGAACCTGAATGTCGGGCACAACCTGGAAGACGGTCTCGCCCTCCGCCAGTAAAGAAGCAAACTCGGCCAGCCGTTGCTGCTCCACTGCTTGGTCGGTGTCGTTTGTGTATAACCCTATCTGCATGTCCTCCGACTTTGTATGCTTGACGTGCCCGGGCTGCGGCTGCGCCGCTCCCGTCCATGTCTGACCACATGTCAGTTTCTCACAGGCCCAGGTTCCCAGGACCGAAGCCACTCACCACGCATGAGATGATTGTCGTGTGGGGGAACGCTTGACGAAACGGCACTTCGTTGCCGACGCCGTTCTGGATAATGACAATCGTTGACTTGACTCCGTCTATCGCCGGGGCGATCTGCGCCGGAACGGCATCCTGCGCGATGGCCTTGTGGGCGCAGACGACATAGTCAAATTTGGCTTCTGCCTCGGCTGCATTTCTTATGACTTTTGGGAGTCAGTGACGAAAGTTTCGACATATAATAAGCTCAAATGCATATAAATTGGGATCTTGGATACGTAACAAGAGCTAACCTTTGTAGGGACGGACAGTGTGCTCCCCATGGTTTTCGCTGGAGATGGTTATCCCGTTCTCTTTAACTGCGTCGTAATTCGACCTTGCGACGACTGTCAACCGAACGCGTGGTATTCTACTCAGGATGAAAGCATAGAACGATCCGATACTGGCAGTTTCGAGTCAACTTTTAATAGTCTATCCAGGCTAAACCATGTGGTGTAACGCACGCTCCTAGTCCGTACAACAGGACATCGAGCTGTTTGTCGTCAGGCATTTTGAGAGCGACGCGGGCTGACTGATCTTCTTGGTGGACTTTTGACAAGTCGATAGCGGGTAGTCACCTCCCAGCCGACTGGTATTTATACACTGTTCCGCCACAAAGTCGTCGAGGCTCGAGGATCGCAGCGAAATTGCAGACAAGCACGCTCTCCTCTCTGATGCTTTCTTCACACATGCCGAAGACCGGCTGCGGGGGTCCAGGCACCTGTACCCCTGGCACACCCTCTGTACCTTTTTTTTTTTCTTTTTTCTTTTTTTTTCGCACTTTTCCTCGTCGAGCTCTGTCTCGTGGGGGTTGAGGCGGAGGCATGTTGGGGGTCATGGAGGGCTGCCCGGGGGGTCACGTCCGCGTTCGGCCAAGGGGAGTCGGGATGTATGTCCGATGCTGCGCCCTATGTTCCCCCTCATTTCTCGGCCAAGTTTCTGGTCCGGCGCGGGGAAGTCGGCAGTGAACCCTTTTTTTTTTTTTTTTTTCACCATCTCCCCCCTTGGAGGCCTCCAGAGGGCCGGTGACGTGTCGGTTCGTGGCTTGACTTCACGGTGTGCTCAGGTTCAGGTTACCTAGTTGGTCTAGTAATAGGTCCTCGGGATTAACACCACCACAGGCCGACAAGTCCGCATCGGATCTGCCCTTCAAGTCAGGACACAACACGCTGCACGTCGGGAGGCTGGTTTTGAATGCTACCCGAGTTGTGCAGTTGTATAGACGGCGAATCGACCCGGGAGTGAGCAAAAAACTCCAAAAGCCAACAAGAGCTACTGTTTGTAACTATCCGAGTTCAATTCCATTGGCGTTTGCGTTCTGTGTGGACGCAGACCTGAGGTTTCCATCTCCGCCGCCGTGACGAAAGATCGCTTTCTCTCCAACTTCTCTCCCCAATCCTTCGCACAGTTGGCAATCTGCAGCGCCGTTTCGCGAATCCTGCTTGCCTGTCCAGCGAGCTTTTTTCTTTCCCCTGGTGTTTTGAGCGTCCTCAACGACCCCGGACCTTCTTCCTCGACCGTGTGTCCCCATTCATCCGCCGACCTGGCTACCAATCGGGCAGCGTCTTCAATCCTCTCTCCGGGAGTTTCTGGTCCGTCTTCCAGAAAACACTCTTGCGGCTGTGATGCTATAACGCCAACGATGAGGTTCCAGACGGCGATGAGATCCTCCTTTGGGATAGACTGGGATATCGTAGCTGAGATGAATCTCCGCTCGGCAGAATAGCTCCGAGTCGTCCTTGCCGTTGACCCCGGGTAGGGAGATACCCGCGCAATGATACAGTTGCTGCATGCTCCGTTGTGCACCCCCGGGATGTTGACGCACTCCGGTGCAGGTCCTTCTCCCTTCTGGCATCTGGGACATTGCTGATTCGGACTTTGTGCGCCCCCTCGTTCGTAAAGCACGATGGCCTCCAAAACAGGCAATTGGGAAACGTCCAGTGACGCCGACTCGCTGAGGCTTTGCCAAGACCTGCGAACAGGTAATGAGCCCATGAATTTCATGGCCTCCGTTGTGGCTTGTGCCCTGGGCGTTGGCAATGGTAATGCTTGTAAAGCACTCTGTGTCTTACAGTGCCGAGATTGTGCTTCTGTGGTGTCTTTATACCGTCCACGAAACTGATATAGTCCTTGGCTCTCCCTTGCCCCATTGTGCGAGATGTATGCTCGGTCATCTGGCTTGGTCTTGTTACTGACGTGTCGTAAAGACTGTTGATGCTTGGACTCTTGAGTCGCGGTGTCGACAACCGCCCCATATCCCGACCAATGTCGCGATGTAAGCTTCGCTGTAGGCATAGTGGCCTGCTCTCTCAGTTGGATCTCTCCGGCCCTCGCTAACAGCTGAAGTGTGGTGTTCTCGATCTTTCGTTCATCACCCATCACTTCAAGAATGACGAGATCATGTCGGTGTTTTGGGAAGTCGCGATAGAGGTCTTGAAAGAAACATAAACGAGCGAGCACCTCAACTACTCGCCATGAACAAAATTCGCACTTTGTAATAATACAGTCCCGGTGATCCACAGTCCCTCAAACATACGAAGCGACATTTTGTATTGTTCGCTCAACCTGACGATTTCTCGCCCCTATTTACGTAATTCCATTGGTCATTCGCCCTCCTGCGGGTGAGTCCGCGCGTGGTGATTGGCCATCAACGATCGGCGCAGCGGTCGGCCTGTGAAACGGTTCTGGACTCTTGAAGGCCTGTTGGGAAAGGGGGGGGGGGGGGAGGAGGAGGCCAAGAGGGACTTTTGCTCTCACATCCATGCCTCCACTCCCTCATCTGCGCCCTTGAGTTCATCATGCGAAGTGGCAGGCTGGCACATTGGGTTGAGAGTCGCCGTGGCATGCCTCGCTATCAGCTGTGGCGATGTGTTCGTCCAATCCGATGACCGGCGGCTTACTGAGTAGTCGTTAGCGGTGGAAATAATCCCCGATTGGACGACACTATGGAATTAGATCGGGTGCTGTTTCTCATTGGGAGGTGCGGCCGAGAAACCGGGACGGACCCCTTCTCGAGAGATCTGCTTCAAATGCCTTCCCGGATCGCGTGCGACTGAGCAGCCGGGGGGGCCGGCCGCGGTGCGCCCATGACCAGCGGTGATGGGTTGAGTTGCCGAGCATAGCCGGACGCTGCCAATCCATTGCTAACATAAAGTCCCGCCGACTGAGTGAGAGCTGCAAAGCAGTGCCTTCTTTCCCTTATTCCCGTGTTCAGCATGTCAGAGAGGCAAGTGACCGAGACCTCACCGTTGCTTTCCACATGACCTCCTCAACTAGCGACAAATTCGGCGAGCTGCGTGGTGGACGTCGGTTTCCACCCCGGATGCCACCGTCTCGACTGATCAACCAACTAGTTCCACGCCGGAATCGTCTAGGTACATCATCTGTAGACCGTTTGTTGGGCGAAGCTTGTGGAGAAGATACAGTGGAGTTTGATGGTGTGACTGAAGGATTCTCCCTTGGCCGGCGGAAAACCGTAATCATTTGGTGCCAAACCCCCCACGGAATAACTCTAATACCCCACTTCCGCACCACCCCCACTTCTGCACCACCCAAAAATCCCGCATTTCTCCTCCTTCATCAACACCACTACCTTTTTCAAACTATTATAACAATTGCTATATATCGCCAAATAACGCCATTTTTTCAGGATACCTTCTTTAACCCATCATGAAGCAATATACTGAAGATGAGCTCCAACGGGCACTTCAAGATATAGATACTACTTGCTCTATCCGCCAGGCAGCTCGTAGATGGGGAATTCCCTATCATACTCTTCGACATCGATTCCACGGCATGCAATCAAAGGATACTGCTTATATTCATATGCAGCGGTTATCCCAGGCCCAAGAGCAATATCTATCTGAATGGGTTCAAATCCAGGATGCCCTAGGCGCTGGCCCTACCCATCAACAACTAAAGGGCCTAGCAGAGCGTATGCTAGGCGATGGGCAGCAGCCCATAGGGAGGAAGTGGATAGGGCGATTCCTGCGGCGAAACCCATCACTTAGGACCAGGCGATCTAGGGCAATAGATGCCCGGCGATGGAAGGCCCATTCTTCCGAGGTTATCCAGGGTTTTTTCCATCTTCTGGTTAATATCCCTGCCATCCAGGGAATCCATCCATCTAACCGATGGAATATGGATGAGACTGGCATTATGGAGGGCAGGGGATCTAATGGGCTAGTGCTGGGCTCTGCAGCATCGCAGCATATCCAGAAAAAGCAGCCAGGATCCCGGGCATGGGTATCTATCATCGAGTGTGTGGCTGCTGATGGGAGGTCCCTATGCCCACTGGTTATATATAAGGGCAAATCAGTCCAGGCCCAGTGGTTCCCATCTAACCTATCTGGATATGAAGGATGGCACTTCACATATACGGATAATGGCTGGACAACTGAGAAGACTGCCCTTGAGTGGCTAAAGAAGGTCTTTATCCCAGGCACTATGCCTAGTGAGCCAGAGGCAGCCAGACTGCTGGTTCTAGATGGGCATTACAGCCATATATCTACTGACTTTATGTGGGAATGCTTCCAGAACAAGATATATCTACTATATCTACCGCCGCACTCCTCTGCTGTCCTCCAGCCACTGGATATATCGGTCTTCAGCCCATTAAAGCACGCCTATCGAAGGGAGGTTGGATATCTAGATGACTGGGTTAGTGATTCAACTGTTGCTGGCAAAGGGCATTTCTGGCCTGTTATATAAGGGCCAGAGATGCATCTATAACAGCCCAGAACGTTAGAAGTGGCTGGAGGTCAGCTGGACTATGGCCAATATGCATACAGCGACCTCTATCTAACTCGTTAGTAATAAAGGCATCATCCAGCCAGCAGAACAGCCAGCAGACTAACCAGCCTAGCAGCCAGCAGTGGGGTGAATCCGTATCTATCGTCCCATGGTCAACACCTCGTCGATCTGCTGAACTACGGCATCAACTACGCCAGTTAACCCAGCTGGCAGAGGATGGGCTAGATACCCATACTATTCGTCACCTATCTAGAAAGGTGCAAAAGGGGTATGATGAACAGGCATCTAGAAGGGCACTTCTAGAGCAGAAGGTCCACCAGCTGGAGGGCCAGTTGGATGATATACGGCAGCGCAAGAGAAAGAAGGTCCGTCTATCGCCTAACAGCACCTTCGCCACTATTTGGGACATCCAGCGGGCGCAAAGTCCGGATATCGGCGATATGGATAGTCCGGATGAATCCAGTGCATCCGAATTATCTAGCGAGGCCGAAAGTTGCATATGGGTGGGCGGCAGAGGTGGTGAAATAAGTGGTGATAGTGGTGGTGGTGATGGTGATGATGGTGGTGCAGAAGTGGGGGTGGTGCAGAAGTAGGGGGGTTGAGTTAATCTCCGATCCGTCTGACCTCCCTGATACGTGAGGGTCTCTAGGTAGAGTTGGGATGATAACTCGGGCCGTGAATCATATGGTACCCTCAGAGGAGATGCCAACGTGGGGGTTGTACTACCTACGTCCCATTCACTTGCATTCGGTGTTTTTGTTGTGTGCGCGACCTCTACCAACTAGCTTAAGGGGGCGAAAGTCGATCCCACGATTACATGTAACCATGCGCCGTTGGTACTGACTCTTTGTATTCAAGGATACTCCATCACCTTCTGCATAAGGTTTGTGTGAGACGAACTTAAAACCTCTATCGTCATCCCTCTCTCGTTTATTTGAAAGTCACGTCCCTTTCCTTACCCCCCCAAAAGCAACTAGCCATCTCACCACTCATCATGTCTCCTTCAGTCAGCGGCGACTCCCACTATCACAACGGAAATGGCTCGGGCCACCGCTCAAGACCGGCTCTGACGCCCGGGCTTTACGTGCCGACGGTGGCATTCTTCCAACCCGACGACTCGGTAGATGTTGAAACGACCACCTCGCATGCCGTCCGTCTAGCCAAGGCCGGGGTCGCCGGTCTCGTCACCCACGGCTCCAACGGCGAAGCCGTGCATCTCGACCATGCCGAAAGACAGCTCATCAACCGAACGACACGAGCGGCACTGGACTCGGCCGGGAAGGGCAATCTCCCTCTGATTGTCGGTTGCGGTGCGCAGTCAACGAGGGAGACCATCCAGTTCTGCAAGGAAGCAGGGGAGTCAGGCGGCGACTACGCCTTGGTTCTTCCGCCAGCGTATTATGGGGGCCTCCTCACCACCGAACACATACTGCAACACTTCCGAGAGGTCGCGGACGCCAGCCCCATCCCCATCCTCATCTACAACTACCCGGGCGCCTGTAGCGGCCTGGATCTCAACTCAGATACCATCATTGCCCTCTCGAAGCACGAAAACATCGTCGGCGTGAAGCTGACCTGCGGCAATACCGGAAAGCTGGCGCGGATAGTCGCTGCCACGGCTCCAAAGAAGGGCGACTCGGGCGCCCCGTTCCGTACCTTTGGCGGCAGCGTCGACTTCACCCTCCAGACCCTGGTCGTGGGAGGCCATGGCATCATCGGCGGGACCGGCAACATCGCACCTCTGACTTGCGTGAGGATCATGAAGCTATGGGACGAGGGAAAGTTGGCGGAGGCAAGGGAGCTCCAGGCCGTAGTTGCTCGCGGTGACTGGACGGCCATCCAGGGCGGCTTCGTCTCGGTAAAGGCGGCGCTCCAAGAATACTATAACTATGGGGGTCTTCCAAGGAAGCCCTGTGCATTGCTAGAGGGCGAGAAACTCACCAAGCAGCTTGATGGATTCGCCGAACTGGTGGATGTTGAGAGGGGTTTGCAAAAGTGAGTTAAACGTGCGTGGAAAGTGTAAATAGAGGTGCTTTACGAAGTGGCTTCGATGTCATTATGTACCCATTCTCCAAAGAAAAAACTACATGCCAACTCAATAGACAACTGCATGCGATCTGCCGGGCTCTAGCGTTGCATTAGATCAACAGTGGTCTGTCTGTCACAAATGATACACAAAGCCCTGCTTACCAAATAATATTTTACGGTATCCAGCTTCCATGGGGTTGTTGGACAGACGCAGATTTTGGCCACCACACCTCGATTCGACTCCGCTCTGACTAAGAAGACTGAACAAGAAGACGTGCGCAAAGCTTTCAGAAAATGTTGCCGTTTGTTGATGATCAAGCCCTGGTTAATTACATGTGCCATGAGGATATCGAGCAGTTGTAGTTTGACCTTCTGGAGACCCATGCTCACCAACACTGGAAGCAAGAGACGGCGTGCTCTTGGACAACAGGGATTCTGTTCCTTGGAATACGTCGTTGTCATCGAAGCTTTCATGGCCCACGCTTGTAATAATGAAGAACTATTCTGTAACAGGAATGACAAGTCTCAATGAACATTGTATGGACGTGAGTCTTTTGATACATGATCTGATCACCATTCCCTGATACTACCATCAGGGCCATGGAAAACCTTGCATTGCCATGGTTCCGTCTCTTTCGAGACTTTTATGATCATGTCTTCGTCAACGTCAATGCCCAGTCCGTAGCCAGTTGGCGCCTTTACATAACCTTCTTCAATGTCAAACACAGCGGGGTTATTGAGATACGTCAAAAGATCGATATCCCCAGCCTCGGTGTTGTAATGCATTCCCAGGCTCATTTCGAGGATGGAGAAGTTGGGTGACGAGAGCGCAACCTGCACACTGGCAGCGAACGCGATAGGCCCAAGGGGGCAATGCGGCGCAATCGCGACGTCGTAGGCCTCCGCCATTGTGGCGATTCGCTTGGTCTCGGATATGCCGCCGGCATGGGCAATGTCGGGCTGGAGGATGTCGACGCTGGCGTCTTCCAGAAAGCGCTTGATATCCCATCTCGTGTACAGGCGCTCGCCAAAGGCGATGGGGATCGCCGTCTGGTTCGCAAGCCGCTTGATGGCTTCGGGGTGTTCACACAGCAAGGGCTCTTCGATGAACAGCGGCTCGTGGGGCTCGAGAGCTCTGGCTAGCTGCTTTGCCATGGCTTTGTGCAAGCGGCCGTGGAAGTCGAGGCCGACATCCAGACCGAGGGCTTTGACCTGCTTTAGACGCTCGACTGTGGCTTTCAGTACCTTTGGCGAGTCGACCCAGTTTAGGTCCTCTGTTGCGTTCATCTTGACGCAGGTCAAGCCCTGTTCAATGCGCTTCTTTCTGTGAGGGGATTTAACGTGAGATCGGTCGATTGTATGACTTGTGTGACACTTACGCTGCTGCTTCAACATCCGACGGTCTGTCACCGCCAATCCAACAGTATACTTGGACCTTTTCGCGTACTTTGCCACCTAGGAGTTCATAAATGGGAACCTTCAGCGTTCTTCCTGGAATTCTGAGTGTTAGTGAGAAAGAAATTCTAGCAGCCATGTATGTAAAAGTTCGTTCCCATGCCTTTCAAGTCCCACAGCGCGATGTCGATACCAGACATTGCTGACATGAAAACCGGCCCTCCTCGGTAAAAGCCATGTCTCCAGAATGTCTGCCAGATGTGTTCGATGTTACTATGGGGAGGTTAGGTAACGTTATAATACACCGTGACCCGGTGGTACTGATGGTGACCACCAGTAGGCCTAAATGCGACTTACTTTGCTTCTTGGCCAACTATCCTCGGGATCATTTCCTCAAGACATCCCTCTACAGCTAGGTCGTGGCCTTCCAGTGTGGCCTCGCCCCACCCATATGCACCATTCTCGTCGGTGATTTTGACCACGAGCCATCGGGGCTTTACACGGTAATACCGCACTGTCGCGATTTTGGTCATGTTGTGCTCTTACTATGTAGGTTGGGTGGCTTGTAGACCGGAGAGCTCTGGTGGTGACCATCGACTTCAGGGGACTGAGAACGAGAACCTGAACGTACATGTAGCATATGACGCCCATAAGACGATGCCCTTCATTCTTAACCAAGGCATCCGTACGTGAACCTCCACTTTGCGAAAGTATATGGGGTCACTCCGTCCACCTCCGCTTCCAGGTTAGTGCGGGACATGGTTCATCCTCCGATGGCCTCCGCATTCTCCACCCCCACTATTACATGACCCCCACAGATTCCCACTCAACATCATGCGGCAGCAAGTCCGGTGTTATTCCCGGTCCTTGTCGACAACATCTCAACGTATCATGGCGAAGAATCAAGGGCTTTGCGGCTTTGGAGCCTCGCCCCTCGTTGTCAGGCAGCGTCCGTGTGACTCGTGTGTGGTGGGTGGATTCTCTCACGGCCTCGTTTCTGATGATTGGCTCATGCCGAGTCCTTGTGAGGATTGCCACTTGCGGTTCCCTTATTACCTGGGGGGGCCTTCAGCAAGATTTGACCGTCAAGATTCGAAAATGTTGGAAAATGGAGCATCTTGATATCATTAAATAGCTGCTTCTAGTCTTGCTGGGGCCGCTGGTAGCACCTTGTTCTAAGAGCGTATTAACACTTACAGTATCGTCAAAATATTTGGCTCGGGTCAGCATTGAGGCTGCATTTGGTGACAACTCAAAGGTACCAGCGTAGACTATTTGCTATCCGGAATTGAAGTATCATATCCCGATGGAATACGTTATGGGTGGAGAGAGCCTCGTCAACATAGACGTGATGTCGGATTGATACTTAAGAACACATGGCTCAAAAGACAGGATGCCGTGAAGCGCGCAGGTTACGGTATGGGGGTTGTGGCACACTGCATCTGTAAAGCCAATGGAGCAACGCTTGAGGCTCTTGGGAGACTATATCTAGACGTCTTTCCGTCCTATGGATTGATTCAAATAATTAAGTAACTGCTCTCTACTCTATCTTACAGACACTCATCTCGTCGCGCAAGATCTTAAGTCTTTTAGTTTCTTCTTATTACATAATTCATCAGAGATCATGAGTCATGAACCTATTGGTCCTCAGCCTCATTGAGCCCTGGTAGTAGAAGGTGCCATTATCCGGTCACCAATGTCACCGTCATTACCACGAGCATTCTTCTCGTGTGAAACTCCCACCTCTTCATCTTGAATTTCGCTGGTAGTATCTGTGGGCTCTGCATCATCGACTGGGTGCAAACCTTGGTCCTTCACAAATAAGCACCCAATCAGACATAGACCGATCAACGGTATTTGTAAAATAAAGACAGCCCGGCTTGCTGCCATATACGAATCCAGAACCGCGGACATGTCCTGTTCGCTAAGCTTGGGTAAGGAATAGCTGCTGTCTGACAAGTATTTGAACTCTGGTGGGAGATGCCCCCGCAGGGTCGCTTGTAGTACTGCTGCAGATACAGCGAGGCCGCAAGCGCCGCCGGCGCATCTGAAGAAGTTTCGGTTGGAAACGATTACTGCTCTTCGCGACTTCAAAGAATGCGCTTGAAGAGCCACAAGAGTCGGTTGGAAAATGAAGCCAACTCCCATGCCGATGAGGAGTAACGGGACAACAATGATTCCTGGTTTGGTATCCGTGTCATATAGCAAAGTGAGTCCTGCCCCTCTGCGCGATTCATCAGTCGTCAGCATCGCAATGAGGAGGGGCGAGGCTTTGACTTACAATGTCCATAGACCGAACCCTGCCCAAATGACCTCGCCGTAACGCTGGACTCTGGTAATATACTGGCCTGAGAGAACCGAGAACAGCGCCTGTATTGCCACCATTGAAATGTAAATCGTAGAAGACTGGATGGCTGAATACTGATGGGCGTTTTGGAGGTAGAGGGGGATGTAGTACAGATATGATTGATACACCGCACCAAACAGAAAAGACTGCACCAGCAGAACAACAACTACTTTATTCTTGAAGATTGAAACTGCGCCACGTGAATTAATACTTGTCAAAGCCGACAGGTAGAAGTGCATCTTATGATAGGATTACCTGGCATCATCGGGAGCTTTGCAAACTTCCACTCGACAAACACGAAAGAAACCAGGGAAATGGCGCCAATGGTAAGCATACTGATGACCATTGCCGAGTCCCACGGAAAATACGCACCACCTAATGCATGTAAGCAAATGGGCCGACGACTATCTCATATTTTGATAGCAAGAATGTATGTAGCTGGACCTACCTCCAGAAATAGGAATCAGCAAGAAGACGACCCCAGCCGAGGAGGTGAAAGAGCCTGCATAGTCGATTTTCTTGACACCCTTCATGAACTCCTCATCCGACGGCTTGGATGGCAGGAGATAGTATGAGATAATTGCGACAATGACCCCCAGTGGCGAAAGCGTCCAAAAAAAGGCCCTCCATGTCGCCCTCTCGACAAAGGCGGCAGCAAGGAAAGGGCCAAGGACATTGCCTAGGCCGACCATGGACCCGATAATACCTTGATAGTTCCCCCGTTGCTCAAGAGTCACAACGTCCGAGAGGATGATCATGGCAAGGTTCGTTATGCCGCCTCCTCCGATGCCTGCGATGCCGCGGCAGATGTAGAACATGGTCGCGTTTTGCGACAGCCCGCATAGCAGATCGGCGAGGGAGAGAAGCGCAACGGAGGCAAGGAAGACGGATTTGCGGCCAAAGATGTCGGAGAAACGGCCGTAGAGCATCTGGAACGTCGTGTTTGCGATGAGAGACGAGGTGCCCGCCCACGAGATGGTGTTCTCGGCGTCGAGGTCGGCGGCAATGGTGGGTAGCGTGATGCTGACCCCATTTTGGTCGATAAATGCCACTAACAGAGTGACTGAAAGAGTCGTGCAGACCACGAGCAGCTTTTTGAAGGGCAGGATGTTGGTCTGATCCTGAAGGCCCCTTTCGGCCGTGGTTACGCGTAGATCGTCTCTCATGCTTCAACGCTTATTATGTGGTCATTCGTTGACAAGATGGCGTGACATCGGGTGACAGCAACAGTGACTGTATCTTGGCACAAGTAAGTACTAATGTCGAAAATAGGTTCGGTTCTGGGAAGATGGCAGGGCTGGGGGGAAAAAACAATTCACTTAGCAACTCAACGTTAAGGAGCTAAGTGCATACTGGGTCATTCGAAGCGCCAATACTGCAAGCGCCGTCATCAAAGATTGGTCGGTCCATCGGCTTCAGCTCGGTTCCGGTATCGGCCAAAACAGATGGCGAAAATTGGTGGGAGGCAAATCCCGCAGTGAATGACAAGAAAAATAGGTCATGTCTGCTTACAAGGGGGGGGGTTCGGCAAGTTTTGAAGCGATTTTCTCCACAATTGGGCTATCATGTACAGTATCATCGGATGGTCAACAACCGCGGCGGATGTCAGAGGCCGTTAACCAACCCACCCACCCCGCATTTAAATAATTAACCCCTAGAACTGAACATCTTCTAACTTGTTAAAGTATGAGCAATGAATGATACTGTGCCCGGCGAGGACCTTTTGGTACACTTGGCCGAAATGGGTAAAGTCGGCAAATAACGCAACAAAGTATTAGACACTAGAGTTACGCATATTCACACACAAGCAATAGGACAAAGATATCACGGCATGTATATTCTTCAATAGAAGCAGTAAAACTTGTACATGGGTTGGCGGTAGGGTTAACGAATGATAGTACCATGTACATGTTGGTGGTGATGGTGGTAATGATGGGTGTTCAAACATGGGTGTCATTCAAATGCAGGGGTATTAGGTGGGTTAGTGCCCCTAAATGCCCTTTCATTTGCCCCGGGCTCTGGCTGGCTATCAAGAGAAATGCACATGTATACTAGCTGCATGAAGACAGAGTTGGCGGGCTGTTATCAAACCATCTAAATAGCAGCACCAAGCTGAAGGATTGAACAGCAAGCCAAAGAGATAAGACTATTATTGCTGATCAAGCCATGATATACGGTATTAGTCTCCCCAGCATGGACGTTGATACGATGACCACGACATGTTAATGTGCTACTACTGCATGCAACTGCCAATAGCACAAGTGATTAATATCGTTGATACTTGTTCCAAAACCAAAAACAATGTTGAGAGCGACAAGGCTTAGGAGAGCCGTCTCTAGCAAACAAGAGTTCAAGCGGTTTATCCAGACCAAGGAGGCCCCAGAACAGGGAGCAGCTTATTTCAATGAGGACTTGCTTCCAACCCCACCAGGTATCTTACCTCCTTGTTCGACCGGAGTCAAGGTAGACAAGTTTGGACAGCTGACCGCCGTATAGAACACCGCAAGTGGACAGCTTTGCACTTTTTCACCTATTACTTGACTCAGACGTTCTCACCAAGCTCGTACAACCTCGGCGCAACCCTGATCTCGATTGGCCTCGTAAGTCCAGGAAGCCTTGTAGCTTGTCTTGAATAGAGTCGCTTACCATGGGAAAAGCAATGGTGGCACGGCATGATTGCCGCCGTGATAGGCTCCGCCATCCTCAGCGTCGTTGTTATCCTCAACTCCCGCGGCGCGACTAGGTATCATGTCGGCTTTCCGGTCTACGTCCGCGCCGCCGCGGGCGTGAGCGGCGCAAAGCTGTTCATCATCGTCAGGGCGTCCGTCGCTGTCATTTACTTCGCAACCCAGTCGTTCTATGGGGGCATGCTCACTTCGGTGGCGCTGCGCGCCATTTTCGGCTCCAGCTGGGAAAACATCCCGAACCGCCTGCCCGCCAGCGCCGGGATCTCTTCCAAGAACCTGCTCGCCTTCTTCATCTTCTGGATTGTTCAGTTTCCCGTCATGTTCATCCACCCGACCGTTTTGAGACACCTCTTCGTCGTCAAATCCGTAGCGACGACGGCGGGCTTGTTTGGGGTCCTCGGATGGGTCATCCACATGAACGGAGGAAGTCTGGGGAGTTTCGACTTCGGGGGCAAACCTTTGAGCGGTGCTGCTCTGGTATGGCCGATGATCCAAGCGATCAACAGCGTCATGGCTGCGCTGTGTCCCATCTTGGTGAACCAGCCCGACGTTGCTCGGTATGCCACACGCCCCTCGCAAGCTACTTGGTCGCAGGCGATCGGAATCCTGGTCAGCAAAGTACTCGTCATGTTTCTGAGTTGTGCAACAACAAGCGCGGCATCTAGTGTTCTCGGAAAGAGCTATTGGAACGTCTGGGACCTGTACAATGCCATACTGACAGAGCACTGGGGTCCTGGAGCCCGAGCTGGGATGTTTTTTGCCTCGGCTGTAAGCTGACTCCGAATGGCATTTTCAGTTGACACTTGCTGACTCCTATCTCAAGGGTATGATACTTGCCATCATCGCGACCAACGCCGGATCAAACTCTCTGCCAGTCGGTGCCGATGTCACTGGTCTTTGGCCTAGGTACATCAATATCGTCAGAGGCCAGGTCATTTGTGCGCTTTTGGCGCCTCTGTGTGTGCCATGGAAGATAATCGCCAGCGCAAGCTCTTTCCTGACGTTCCTGGGTTCATACACCGTCTTTTCAATGCCTACTTGTGGGGTAAGTGAACTTGGACTGCTGTAGCCAAAGTGGTAAAGCGCTGACGGCATTCGAAGATTATGATCGTAGACTACTGGATCCTGCGACGAGGCAATTTTCACGTGTCGAGTCTTAACGCAAAGACCGAAAACTCTCCGTATACCTACTACAATGGATGGAACTTGCGAGCTATTGTGGCGTGGCTCTCTGGTGTCGTGTTTACTGTACACGGCATTGCTGGAAACCTAGACCAAGACTCGGTCAACCAGGCGAGTAAGAACATGTACAAGCTCGGGTTTCTGCTATCGCTTCTCATGGGCTCTTTGGTTTACTACGTAGCCTGCTTGATATGGCCAGTGCAAATCTATCCGGAAGGACTGGACTCGGAAATGCCGATGGGATTCGAGAGCATGGCGGCCTCGGAAGGGTTCCTCCCAGGAGAAGGCATCGAAACGATCCGCGGAGTTTTCTCCGTTATTGATGCTACTGGTGTCGAAGAATTTGCCGGGAAAGATTCCGGTATAGAGTCTATGGGCAAGGGAAAAGTTCTTGATAGAGATATGTAGAGCGTGGGTACAATTTGCTAATGTTGATTTTACGATATCTTTTGTGGTGAAGAAACTTCATTCGTCCTCGATAATCCACTTCCCTGAATGAGCCGCTTGATTTTCGTCTCTGATTTGCAGTCTCCATGTCGCGGAATGAGAGGTTGTGGCACCGTGGGACTCGGTTGTTTCTGGGCAGGATTGCCTCGGGCATCCTACAAAGCGTTGTCCGGTCGCAGAATGCGATGGAGGCGAACGTCTTGCCCTACATGTCACTATTTTCTTTGCTAACACCTTCAGCATTTGATGTCAACTTTCAAGTCCAAGAGACTCAACTATACAAGATCCGAAATCGATGACTGTCTCATGTCAGGGCTGTGTCAAATTCGTCAACTCTCGACCGGAAAGGTTGCTTTGCTATCACCAGTGATGACACCACAAATGGATGGTCTCGTATATCACGAATTCAATTCAATACTATTTCCATATCATGCCCCCTTCATCCACTCTCCGTTAGGTCTGTATGGGAATTGGGATCTCATATGTTTCGCAATGTCTCGTCTCGTGGTAACCCACACTCCTTCCTTTTCCGCAACGTACTTCATGAATTTCCTCAACGCCTCTGATCTGCCCGGCTTACCGATGATACGTGTGTGTAAAGGAATATTCATCAACTTGCCCCCTTCTCGGTAGAGGCAGTCGAAGGTGTTCTTCAAGTACTGCTCGTATGTTTCGGCGACAGAGCTGCCGAATCCTGGCGACATGTGAAACTTTCCGTCGTTACAATCGTAGTTGTAAGGTATAAGCAGCATCCCCTCCCTCTTTTCCTCTGGCAAGTCCTTCTCCCAAGGTAAGTCGAGCCAATAAGGGACGTCGTCGTTGTAGCATTCCGACGACCACAGGAATTCGCCGCCGAGGCTCTTCCAGACCTCTGGGAACAAAGACGGTGTGTTGGGCGTTCCGCGGCCGAAGTAGGCGCCCACTGGCATCTCTCCCGAAACCTCCTTCAACATCAATATGTTCTGCTTGATGTACTCCTTGTCTTCTTCCAACGAATAGTTCCAGATGTCCAGCCATCTGAGTCCGTGGCAGGCAATCTCATGTCCGTCCCGGACAAGGGCTTTTGCAAAGGTCGGGTTGCGCTTCAGAGCGTATGCCACTGCATAAGTGGTGAAGTTCCACCCGAACTCTTTGAAGAGCCGAATGAGGCGCCACGATGCCGAACGACTTCCGTATTCGAAGTCTTGTTCGGCGTTCAAGTGCCTAGCCCCTTCTTTGTAGCCACCGGAAGCTCCCTTTTCCCAAAGGTATGGTTCCGAGAAAGCATCACCGTCCAAGATACTGCGCTCACCTCCTTCCCTATGGATTTCGTCAGTTGAACGGCTTTCTGTAGATACACCTAGAGACTTACTCGTAGTTAAGCACGAATGAGATTGCAATGCGAGCACCATTGGGCCATTTCGGGTCAAACCCCTCCTCGCCGAACCCTTGAAAATGGAACTCAGCGCATGCAGCTAGGAACGCAGTAGTGAGACTTACCCTCAAAATCCCGAGGGACCTGAAGCTTCTCTTCGATATGTACCATGTTGGTTAGTGTCAGGCGACGTCTGTTCACGTTTCAAAGTTGACAGCAGATTTGGAAAGCGGAAACTGATTTGTGTATTTAGTCTTGACTTTGAGCCACTCGTTATGTGGGCAGTATTTGCACTCAAATACACAAGCTACGAAAAGTCATGTCGCGATCGGCAAAACGAGCTGATCGGCGCCGAGGCTGTCATTCCCGAAGCCATTGACCCGTTATCGTATTGTGACGACTATACTGCGGGGTGGATTGTATAGTGGGGTGAGTCTTCAGAAGATAAGGCAGTTGCGGGGTTAATCAAGCTGTTGGCTGTCACACATCGGCTCATTTTCCCCGATGCTCTGGAAATTGACATTGAATGCACCAATGGGCCGCTGATAACCGGGAACGGGTTTGAAGATAAGGATAAGGATGCCAGGAACATGCAAGACGTTTTCTCTTGTTTCAACTGCCTGGCTGGCATGAGAACCCCGGTCTTTGGAATCGTCTTAATAGGCTTCACGTAGCTGTTCAGTTTTGGGTAGAGAACGATTGACTTAACCATCTAGAAACCTTATTGATATTTCATCAAGTTGGGAACATCACTCGCAAGGCACAACATCATCCAAATGTCTGTCTTTTCCTTGGAAGTAGCAAAGACTAACCCAGTGAATGGGCGAGTTCTTGATGAAGCTCTGGCGACTCTTGGTGTTTCTGTAAAAGAAGAAGAGAAGGATGACTATCAAAGGCTTCTTGCCGTGTTCCACGACTCTGTTGCGGACCTCATGTCGTTGCCAGGTATGTGACACACCCTTAACCCACCGCAATACTCTGACGCTTTACTCCCATAGACTATGTGCCACCAGTAGACGAGGAGAGATTTCCTAGGGAAGACGTCAGATTTACAGAGGCCTCAGACAACCCTTTGGGAGCCTGGGCATGGCGATGTCGTGTGGAAGACAAAACCAAGGAGGGTGGTCTACTTGCCGGGAAAACGATTGCAATCAAGGACAACATTGCCGTAAAAGGGGTACCGATGCTTCTTGGCACCGACTTTGTCAAAGATTATATTCCGGTAAACCTTACACATCCAATACGGCACTAGACAATTGAACTAATTTGGCTGCATGACTAGAGCACAGACGCGACTTGTGTGAGGAGGTTACTTGAAGCCGGGGCAATTATCGAAGGCAAGTCCGTGTGCGAGAACATGTGTCATTCAGCGACGAGCAGTTCATCCTCGACGGGCCATGTTCACAACCCCTACGCAAAGGGCTACAGCAGCGGCGGCAGCTCTAGCGGCTCCGGCGCCCTTGTTGCCAACGGGGACGTTGACATGGCTCTTGGTGCGGATCAAGGAGGCTCCATCCGCGTCCCTGCGGGTTGGTGTGGCCTGTACGGTATGAAGGCAACGTTTGGACTGGTACCATACACGGCATGCGGCTCCAATGAGCCGACCAACGACTACGTCGGACCCATGACGCGAACGTTGCTCGACAACGCATTGATGCTACAGGTCATCGCCGGGAACGACAACATCGATGACAGGTCTTTTCCCGCGCCCGCACCTGACAAAGTTCCCAAGTATTATGACAACTTGGTCAAGCTGCAAAATCCGAAAGACCTGTCCGGCGTCAGGATTGGCATTCTTGCAGAAGGCATGAATCAACAATCCGTTGAGCCACGGGTCAGGTCGTGTGTCGAGGCTGCGATTCGGGGTTTCTGCGAACTTGGAGCGACCGTCGAAGAAGTTTCGATCCCCTTTCATTCCAAAGGGGCCTCCATCTGGACCGCCATCAGCAAGACAGGTGGATATCTAGCAAGGAGAAATCTCGCCTTCGGCAGACGAGGCTACGCCATGAACGACCTGACAGAGAGGTTCCAGACCTTGACGCAGGGCCAATGGGATGACGCCTACGTCTCCTCCAAGAATATCTACCTAAACGGTGTCTACGCGCAAGCGGCGTTTCCGGGACTACTCGGCAAGGCAACGAATCTCAGCCGGAAGCTCCGCGATGATTACGATCGTGCCCTTTCGGACTACGACATCCTCGTGGCACCGAACCTGCCTTATGTCGCCAACTCTCACACCCCTTACGATGCATCACCTTTGGGCAAGATTGGGAAGCAAATAGGACTGACTGCCAACACCGCCCCTTTCAACCAGTCCGGGCACCCGGTGTTGGCGATGCCGATTGGTATGCTACCAATAGAGGAAGGCCCTCTAGCGGGGTCCGGAACCAAGTTGCCTGTGAGCATGCAACTGATTGGGAAGTGGTGGCATGAAGAGGGCATTTATCGAGTCGCCTATGCTTGGAGCTTGGAATACGACTGGAAGAGATTGTGAAAGAGGGACTCTGGTAAATGTGCCTGAACCAGGAACTGTTCCATGACTTCTGGTGTGAAAACGCCTCTCTTGAACTGTCTAGCCAAGCAACTCTCCGCTTTGGATAGGTTACGTCTGCAACTCTTCTCCCCTCTATTTGCAGCTGTGATGAACCGTAGCGTCTAAACATTGAGTAGAATTTTTAGAAGAAGTAGTTGTCCTTTTTAGAACTATCATACGAAGAGAATTTCGTTCAAGAAATACTTTTCCAACCGGGTCTGTGCGTGATGTAAGCCACATCCTGTGGCGCTTACGCTTGATACAAGCCACACGAAGCTGTCCAGGCTTCACGACAGCAGCCTACAATTTAATTAATATGCGTCCAAATGCCGTTTTGTTCCTACTCGGCATCTTATGCTTGATCCAAATGGAATAAGCTCGCCTGAGTATGATGAGCCCCTTCATATTTCGAGAAAGCTCCGTGCCACATAGCTTGAAGCCTTGTAGTCAAAGCCTCTTGACCATGATGTCGTCGGTCTGTATCACGGGACCAACAGCAAAGTCATGGGTGCCGCATGCCCTGTACCCCCACTTCTCATACGCCTTCTTCGCCCGGTGGTTCTCCTGCCAGACACCCAACCAAATGTACTTGAACCCCTGGTCCCTGGCCATCTCCTCCAACCTGTCCGCCAGGAGCTTGCCGGCGCCCGTGCCGTGTGCTTCAGGGTACATGTATATGCGCTGCAGCTCGACAAGCCCCTCGAGGTGGCTCAGGCACGGCTCGGACGTGCCTCGAGTGAGCATGGCGAAGCCCAGAACACCGCCTGCCGAGTCGGTAGCTATGATGGTGTCCCTGTTGGGGTCTTTGAGATCTTTCGTGATCGCCTCCAGGCTGTAGGACTCGTCGAGGAATGCTTGCAGCTCATGCGGCTCTACCGAATGGCCGAACGTGAGCGAAAACACGCGCGCGCCGAGTTCGGCAATCGTTGCGGCATCCGCAAGGGTAGCTGGTCTAATGGCTGTCGCCGGCCGTTTGGTTCCCTGGTTTTCCGTAGGCTTTGCCATGGTTGTTGGCGTTGAAGATGAAGACAGCCTGTGATGAAGAGGGGGGCGAGTGGTGAGGCGACTGGCGTTCAAGAGAGCCAGGTTGTTGCTCGGCGAATGAATGACCGGGGCTCTCGAGTAGCCCAATAGCCCGACTGCTAGCCTTCTTTGTAGAAACAATCGGTTCCGTAGCGTTGCCATCATTCGCGCCAGAACAGCCTTTTATGCCTTGTCAAATCGGTGGTTCTGAAAGACACGTTGGCAGTGCCGCTTCAATTCCGAGACATGGAACATGCGCCCTGTTGTCAACGCTATCCCTGATGAGGATGGATGAGGTAAGAAGAATATTAAGTTCACGCTAGGCAGTTTAAACGACAGGCCCACAAGGTGACTGCGCCTTTGCCTTGACAATGGTGCGTTTTTGATGGATGATGAACATGTCAAGCAATCAGCATAAAGCACAATGCTTCTTTTAATATTCAATTCTAATACGGATTTCATCTCTTATACCCGTGTCATGTATTCAACGTCTTCATGCTTTTATCAAATGAAGATCTCTATAATTAGTCACAGACAAAAACTATCATAAGCTTATTTTCGAGTTCGTTTTTAACTTGAATATTTCTATTATGTACGTAATTAGTTATGGGTGATTTGTTTTCGAAAGAATCATTGATAGATGAGTACCGAGGCTTGAATGGATACGGAAATTTGTGTTTTTTTTTTTGTTTCTTCGACAGTACCGACTCATCTCAAACCGTTCAAGCCTGTCCTGACTCTTCTTCCACCTTGTTTCGTTCTGTGCCAAAGATGACAACACACCAGACAGCGGCGCTCGAAGCTGCAACGAATAGGGCACTCACAGTCGAGAACCAACCCACGCCTATCCCATCAATGCCCGGGAGCACTACCGCCGTTGCTATAGCAGCAACGGTGTACCTTATAAAGTAGTTGCCGGCTATTTCAACTCAGTGTCAGTCAAGACCTTTTTGTAATACCGGAGGAGGCTGCCTCTCTTACCCATCACTTCTGCCGCTCTATCACGGAAGACGTCCAAGCAGTAACTGTTGAGGGAAGGGAAGCAAAGCATTTGAGCAACACCTTGCACGAACATGCAGATGACGGGAAGAGGAATGCCGCCTTTGGCCTGGTCAATCGCCCAGCCATAGATGATGATGCTGGCGGGAATGACAACGCCCATTGCGATGAACGAGCTTCGAAGTCGGTCCTCGGGTACACGCTTCCCCCGCTTGGCGATCCATCGTTTGACGGTTCTGTCGGCGTAGTGACCGCCGAAAAAAGTTCCAACCAAGTAACCTGCCCCGGGTGCGAGGAAGAAGAAGCCCGATTGTAACGGAGAGGTCAGATGGAATCTCGGGTTTATAACGTATCGTACCGGTGTCAGGAGGACTTGCATGTTCCACAGCATTGAAGATGCGGCCACTCCCTATTCCTTTGGTTAGCTAGAAATTCACAAAAGACCAGGCTCTTGAAGCCTTGTTCAGCCCTCTGATCAAATCACGACACAAAACATAGGCCGCGGTATCTGTTCTCGCGGTTGCTCAAGACCCCAAATCCAATCGTTGGCGGTTGTTGTAAATCCAAAGGATATATTAAAGACTTACCGCAATGAAAATTTTCGGGTACTTGAACAAAGCAATGACCCGGGACGGGTTCGCCCACTCCCAGATCTGGCCACACTTCTCCTTCACCGTCAAACCCTCCAGCTCGTCTGACCATTTTCCATGGATAGTTTCTGGTAGGAAAGCAATGGACAGGACCATGGCGACGCCCCCTATAACACCCTGGAACCAGAAAATGGTCTGCCAAGCTGAGAATGTTATGATGACACCCCCAATGAACGGCCCAAGGGCCGGGCCGATCAGGGTACCACCCAGGAACCATCCCAAGGCCATACCGCGCTCAGTTGGTCGATACACGTCGCTCAGACAAGCCGACCCGACTACGAGGAAACAAGTCCCGGCAAATGCACTGATGGACCGGAAGATGAAGAAAGCTGGAAGGTTGGGAGAGACCCCAGTCGCGAACGAGAAGGCGCAGAATAGAACCGACGACGTGACAAAAGTCTAGAACGTTTAGTTCGACCGACTCAGGGAGAGCAAACGAAAACAGTCCCTCGGGCGTTTGGCTGCAGCTACGGTACAGGAAGGTGAGATACAATACAGAGGCGATTGTGCTTACCCATTTTCTGCCATACACCTGGCTCAACGGACCCCAAAAAAGAACGCCAATGCCCATCATCAACATGAAGAGGGCGTTGGAAAAGTTGATGACGGTTCCCGATGTGTTGAAGGCGGCTGAGACTTCGGGTACAGCCGATAGGACCAGCAAGGCCGCTAGGTTGATGGCGAGACCGCCGAATGACACGATGGCCGTAATCAGTGCCTTGTGGGCCGGCGTGAAGCGATCGTACACTGTCTCATCTTCGCGATAGGAATACGGTCGGCTGGGGGTCTGCGCGATGATGTTGACGCCCTTCTCGGCGTTGGATGTTTTCAGCGCCAACAAGTCGGCAGGCAATTCGTCATTTCTTGTAGGCACTTCTGACAATGTGTGTTCAGACATGACGAGCGGATCGACGAAGGCTCTGCTTCCAGCACGAGAAAGGAGCCACAGTATTGCATGGGTTTCGCTGTGTTCACAACTGAAGTCCAACTAGATGACTTTAATACACGACAAAAGAGGAATAGATATTGCCGAGGAAATTGTCCACCAAACGAACGACCAGTCTTGGATTGGTCCGGGGCTGAGGGGGAAGCTCTGTATAATTATAATAAGCGTGAGGCCGTTTGGCAAAAACTCGGCCGCATACCCACATGGCCTCGCGTATCCGAAGTCGGGCACTAATTACAGCATACATCATCTCTAAGACGCACCCATAGATGCTGGTGCCATGGTATCGTCCACGATTCGTACATAAGGTGGTAATAGAGGGAGAAAAAAAAAAGGCTAGCCGGAAAAGACCCCTTACACCCTATCTTTGAAAATCTGTGCTAGCGGAGCGTCTCCGCAGCGGGGACAAGCTTCAACTTTTGCGTCTTATCCCCTCCATCTCGGGTCGAAATCAGGCATGATATTTGACAAGGGCTGCCTCTCTTGCTCCACAGAACCTGCGGTACCCTTATCTAGTGCCTTCTGGCGCGCGGCCTGGAGGTGTGGCCCCTAGGGAAGAATAAAAAAAAAAAACCAACGGTAGTGAGCCGGACGCCCGGGCGTGGGGTGCAACCAGCGTAATGGGTTCCTTTGTATCGGCGCCGGTTTAGCGGCGGACGGGAAGAAGGCCGAGATGGCTGGCCCCGAAGTCGGGCGGATTGGAGGCCGCCACAAGCCGTGATCTACCGGGCATACATAGTGGATTCGTTTGTCTAATCGTCGAGCATCGTGACATTGGAAGATGACAATCGTGTATATCGCCAGTCTATATGAATATAATTGGGCTCAGTTTTTTTTTTTTTTTTTTTCATTGGCTGTAAATTCCACCGAGAGCATTGTGCCTTGTACCCGTAGACAGGCAGCATTCCCGAAACATTTCACGATATGGTGGCTCCGGGTTTCGGAGCTTGGACGACGGAACTGAGTCAATCACAACGTGCTCAACCCGGCTTAGTGGTCCATGGCTATTATTTCGGCTTCTCCTGTCATTGACCGGCGTATTGCTATTAATTAGCCTCAGCTGGTCCGTCTGTGTTCCTGTCAATTTCCTTTATTTGAGCAAAGAACTTCTGAGCACGAAATTTTTTTTCCCGTTGTAAGTGATCGGTGTGTCCGATAATTGAGAAAAAAAAAAGAAAAAAAAAGAAGAAGAAAAAAAAAAGACAAGCAATGAGCTGCGAAAGAACGCGGTCCAACTGAAGAGTAATACAAGCAGTTGATAGGACTCTTCAAATGCAAAATATCCTCTAATATAGCTCAGGAAAAGAGATCTGAGTCACACTGCTTCTCTCGGTCACTGGCCATGAGAAGTCAGGCAATACAAGTGGAAAGCCAATCTACGACCCAGCATCATTCATTCAAGATGATCCGTCTGCCCTGCCCGCTGCATGGAAGGGTCTGCAGCCATTGAGGCAAGCTAGAGTTTTTCGACTTTCTACCAGATCAGCACACGAAATTATGGTCCAAACCAACGACGTCGGTCGCACAATGAGCGACCTGGGAAACCAAAGTGGCCGACAAGTACTGCCGCCGTTGGTGGTATGATTGAGCGACAAGCGGCCCTGCAATTCCGGCCGGTTTATCATGCACAGCCAGGATTCCAGCTCGTCATCCCGGTCCAAAAAAGTCTGGCGGTTGGTTTCGCCTGACAATGAAGGACCAACGCAAGGCAGACTCGGACGAGATTGCACAACCAACCGTTGGCGGCCGCATGCCGACCAACATGCAGCCAGCCCCAAAATGGAGAGCGTGAACATATGCGGCAATGCTGTTGGTCAGGTCCAGGCCTCAGCAGGTTGGCCGCGGTCTCCTTTCCCTTCATTCGCTGGCCTGCAAGTTGTGCGGCCCAGCCGGTTCGCCTTGGGCGTTTATGGTCTTCAAGGCTGCATAATACGTTCTCGAAGGGGGCCGATAGTTGAAAAGACGCGGCATGTCCAGGAAAACTTCGTCTTCTTCTTTTCTCTAGGGCTATCTTCTTGTCGTCACTTGAGACCCCAGAATACCAAGTTGCAACGTCCCAAGATGACGAACAGTGACTTTCAATTGACGTCGCTGGAAGATAGGTGGGAGCTCTGCAAAGCGCAAGATGACCAGAAGACATCTCTTGTTTTGGTAAGCCAACATATCCGGTTTCAATCGGTCTCGGTTCTAACCACTCCCCACTTAGGATCTGTTCCACCACATCAGGGAACTCACTCTCAAGCTGTCCGAGGCCGAGTTGAAGCTCAGGGAGAAGAGTTTGCTTGTCAGCTCGATGTGCGATACCGTGAACAGTCTCATGGAGCAAGTGGACCAGTTGCGAACGGACAAGGTAAAAGCCATTCTCGGTTCCGGGACATGCTCCAGATGCTGAATTTGCAAGGACAAACATTGCTTTGCTTTGTTTTTGATTGATGGCGATTGCATGCCAGTAAGTAGACCCCTGCAGCGTTGATTGAGGCAGCGAGCTTTGCTTACTCTTCATAGTTCATGGACGACCTCATTCAGCAAGGCTTAGAGGGAGGCAAGAAAGCAGTAGGACTTCTGAGACAGGCGGTGGCCTCAGAGTTGAAGTCGGTTGATCCTTCTTTACACCTTCGCCTGCACTACGTTGTTCGTGTCTTCGCCAATACGAAGGGTCTGGCGAAGACCTACACAGAACTGGGCACAATCCCTGATCCGAGTGTCCTTTACGAGTTCGTCAGGGGCTTCAACATGCCGTTTGCTACGTGCGACTTTATCGACGCGGGAAATGGCAAGGAGTGCGCAGACGTAAAGATGAAAGGTCAGTATAATAGCTTCCAGACCCACACGCGGTTGAGACCAGAGACTGATTTGTGCCCAGAGAACTTTGAGTTCGGCTTAGCCGACGTACATTGCCGGCACGTTTTCTTCGGTGCTTCGGCTGACAGCGGGTACGCCCGCGTGTTGGGCTCTCACCTCGAGGCCGATGAGGGTCTGGAGAAGGTCATCCTGATCGAGGGACCTCCTTTTGCCAAAGAGCTGGCTGAAATCAGAGACCGGTTCCGCGTCACTTCTTTCGACAAAGTCTTTAGGCGAAGAAAGCTCAACAACTTGAAGCGCCAGGTGCCGGACCACATCCCGCCTCCCCAAACTCCGTCACCAGACTACGCCTCGGCTGCCGCAAAGCCGGCTCTGCCATCTCCGGCACAAGGCTCATCTCAGCCTCATCGCTCGACGGGCGCCTTGAAACTGCCTATTATCGCGGGAGTATACCGGAACAAGGCCGGCCAGCGCGTCGACCCTCCACTCAGTTATTCACAGCACGAGTTTTCCATCATGAAGCACAAAAGGATGTGCAATAGTTTTCATCTCACCGGCAAATGCACCTTCGAAGAGGCGTGGGGGAAATGTTCCCACGAACATGGGCCGTCCCCGAGCCCGACAGAGTTGCAAGCCCTCCGAGCCGTTGCCCGTCAGTCACGGTGCCATTCCGGCCTAAGTTGCAACGACCCCAACTGCGTGTTCGGTCATCAGTGCCCTCGAGAAGACTGCAAAGGGGCGAGTTGTTGGTACAAATTTCCATTGGAGCTACACAACGTTGATAAGAGGATTGTTGGGCAATAGTGTATTGCAGTTTGTGGCTCGCGGCCATTTTCGGAAAGGAGTAATATGTCCCGTTTCGTAATCACTTGTTTGCTGCTAGGAACCAGTTTCAATGTCATGTTTGTTATTTTTGGTATAAAGTCAGATTGTTGGAATATAAGACACACAGTTGTTCCGGCTACCAGCTTTGCCGACCGAAGACTTCGCCCGCTTTCTGATGCTATGAATAAACAATAATCCCAAGAAGAAGAAAAAAAAAACAACAATCCTGATCAACTCCGATGCGCCCCCGTCCGCTAAGTAAGTGCAAGTTCCATTATTCAGATGATTACGCCCCAATGCCACAGCGCCATACAACCATAGCCTCTGATAAGACAATGTTACCCTTGGTCCAGTTACATTAAGTCCTCAGTACCAGCCCCAGCGATCACTGAACCGTTTGCGCAGATTTGCCAAAGCTGAAAGAACGCCAGGACGCTCGCCGGGGCGTCGGCTTGGCGGTGGTGGCCAGGGTAGCCAGGAAGGCGGGTGAGATGTCTCCTCCGGACAGCGAATTATCCGCGCTGCTCCTTTTCCTGTCTTGCTTCCTCGCCTTTGTCTGTTTCTCGAGCCTCGGAAGGTCTTTTTGCCTGACACCATCTTGTCTCAAGCAAGCATCTACGACGGACCTCTCGGGCAACACCTCGGCCCCTGCCATTTCTCTCGTTGGCCACGGGAATGTGGCAGCCATTTCCTGGAGGGTGACCGGGTGCATCTTCCCCAGGATCTCCCGCAGTTGCGGCTCGAGATTGGTGACCTGCTCGAAAGCCCAGTCCTCGCGCCTCTGGATCCGGACGCCGTCGCGGCGCATCTGGCCCACGAGCCATTCCATCGCGATATGCTGGGGAATGAGGCGTGCGTTGCGCATCAGCCAGGCCATCATGTTGGGGTCGCCGGTCTGTCTGACGATCGGCAGACTGCGACCGCCGTGCTCGCGCTCTTGGAGCTTTTGCAGGAAGTCGTGGTACAACCCCAGAGACGCGGTCTGGAGGCCGACGAACTGGCTGTGTATGAGGGCGCGGGCGACCTCGTCGGCCCAGACAATCCCGGACTTCATGCCCGAGTTGGCGCCGCGGCCGGGCCAGAAGTGCACAGTCATCGCGGCATCGCCGGCCAGGGTGACGAGGCCGTGAGGTCGGCGAAGCGCGGACGAGTCGCGCGGAGGGAGTTGCTCGATCGCCTTGTTGATTCTACGGACGACGATGGGGATGCGGACAATGTTGGTGACCTCGCACTGCTTGAAGCCGTAGAGCTCGAGACCGTCGAGGATGGCCTTCCAGAGAGGGCTGTTGGGTTCTTGGGAAGGGGCAAAGATCTGGTTCTCCTCGAACCCCTCGGGAAGACAGCCGTTGACCTTGAGGCAGCTCGGACGGCCGAACGTGCAGGGGTGGCCGTCTACCGAAACCATTTGATGCCACTCGGTCTCGGTCAGCTGCATGTTGAGATATCCGGTGCCGTCGAAGTCGCTGGCGTTGAGGAGATACCGGGTCTGGCCCATGGTGAGGAAGATGTTGATGGGCTGCGAGAAAGGAAGCCCTCTGGGTCTGTCGAAGGCGACGCCGAGAGCGTAGCTCTTGCCAACCTCCTCTTCCTGCCCCTGAAAGTAGGCGCCGCGCAGCCACGAGCCGGCACCGTCTGCACCAAGCATGAGGTGGAAGTCGCCGTAGTCTGCCAGGCTCTCCCTCCTGACCTGGGCCGCGTGCAAGAAGATGAGATCCCGGAACTGGCTGTCCTGTGCACGTCTGAGGAGGCCATCCTCGAGCTTCCGGATCTGCAAGTTGCTGGAGCCGGGCCAGACACGCTCAGGACACCCGCCAAAGACGGCCAGTCTCGTCCTGTCGCTCATGAGGTCGGTGACGGAGTCTTGGAGGGTGACGACCTGGTCGCGGCGGCGGGCTGTGGGCGGGTAGCCGATGAAGGAGCTCCCGGCCTGTTGGACCCAGCGGCCCTCGTAAACGTGGACCTCGACTCTCGTGTCGGCCTTTTCGGCCAGGGCGATGGCGGATGCGAGACCGGTGGGCCCTCCGCCGACGATCATGACCTTGAGAGGTGCAGCAGGGTATTGATACGTGACAGGGTCCTCGGGCAGCTGGGCCAGGTTACGGGCAATGGAAGGGTCAAAGAAGAAGTCCCGCACAGACTTGGTCTTGGCCGAAGTGACTGCTTGGCTCTTGATGAGGATGAAGCGCATCCACTGCAGCAGCGGGTTCGCTTTGAAGCTCGTGTGGCGGCCGCCGAAAACGTGCTCCTCGACCGCCGCAGCGAGCGAGGCCACATCTCGGTACTTGGGGTGCGAAGCGATGATACGGAGCTCGTTGTTGACTGAGGCGTTGTCGCCGCGGTAGAAGAAGAGAAAAGCTTGGGCACGCTCAAAGCTGGTCTGGCCCGCGGCCTCCCATGCCGTCTCCCAAGACCGGGGAAACTGGATGGTGTCCATGTCGGTTGACGAGAAGGGGAACGACGTCCGGCGAGTGAACTCGGGGGTATTAGAAGTTGCCGAGGAAAAGCTGGGTTGGCTGCGCGTGGAACCGACCTTTGCCATTGTGAACTAAGTAAAAAAAAAAAAAAAAAAAAAAAAGATTGATGGTGAAAGCGGAAAGAGATATCGAATGCAAGATGGAGTTTCAAAGGAAATAGGAAAGATGATTGAGAACACCAGACTATGCAGTTAGAAAAGTGGACAAAAGGAAAAAAAAAATATGATATTGGAAACAGAAGTTGTTGCTGTGATGGATGGGATAGAAAGTGGAACATGATGCGATCAACCACGTTGATATATAGTCACTACCTACTGAAGAACGACAATGCCGTGGAGAGGAGCACGACAAGAATAGCCTCACAACTCAAGCCAAGTTCTGCCGGTGCCCGCAATGCCCACAGACACCCCCGTCTTGCATGTTGCACAGGCTCAGCCTTACGCATGGTGGTGTACCTAGATGGATTCCATATGGCCAAGGGCTCGGGTCGGTCTCCGTGTGCAGGTTGTGTGCAGGTTGTGTGGCTGAGAGCGCACAACCCAAAGGCAGCTTCAAGATTGAAGAGCGGAGGAGCTCGTCCGTGGCCCCGGGTTCACTGCTGGGCGACAGGGCCAATTTCGACCAGAAGGATCGTAGGTAGCAACGATGGATGGGACCCCAAACTATCGTGCCGCACCGGTGCGCTAGTGGTACACTGTTGGCACCGCATATGTTAACATGTATGTAAGCTTACCACCATCAGGAAAACCGGTCGCTGGGCGGGGGAGCCAGTATCCAATGGCAGCGGTTGGTGCCATCACAGGTTTTCCCTATTCCGAATGAACTGCTGCAAGCCAAGCTTTTGACGACTTACCACCCAGACGTTCCAACTCGGGCCAAAGGTCAGTCAGCTTGGCGGAAACCGCACGGTTGAACCCGTGGCCCTGGATTAAGACACCCGCATCTTGGACTGCCTTGTTGGGCTATGTGCCTAGATATGCTGTGTGTGGTGGTGGTGGTGGTGATGGTGATGGTGGTGGTGGTGGTGGGCCTTACGTTCAATTAGTAACAGACCGGCAGGAGAACAGGCTATATTGATAGGTCAAGTATTATAATTAGGTGGGCATGGGGTTGCATTGTCTGGTACTTTTGCCCCTAGCATATGCGTACACACCATTCGCGCGAATGGCCTCAACGTTTCCAGATGCCCGGGCCGTCCGTCTGGGGTTTCTGACTGGAGGATAAGAGGCACGAGGTTTTTTACACGCCAACTAGATGCCTGGTTTTACCAATGGGGCGGGAAGAGACTATCTACACACTCAGCCCCCTTCTCGAAGGAACACAGCCGCAGCGTTCCCCAATCTCCTTCTGGCCAGGCGAATGGGATAACACGGCACCTTTGGAGAAAGACTATGATTCTTGCTTGGTCAAGCATCTGACCGAATCCTCTTGGCGCGGTTAGATACGTCTGGTATGTCAGTCAGAGACTGTCTATCCCTGGCTGGGCACGGTGCGATGCCTGAAATCTGCAATCTGACCGTGATCCTAGTTTAGCGCCTGCCAGACAGCTCATGTATGTTGCAACCGGATGATACTGATTGGAGAGGAACTGAGACCGGTGTGGGACTCTGGATATGCCGCAGGTGACACGACACAAGTTGTGAGCTGCGACTCTCCAATCTATCAGACCAATGCTGGCGTCGTTGGATCATTGTCGGTGCCTAGATGGCCCATCGCTCGCGCGTTCATACTCGCATATAAGAGACTTTTGGGCACACTGGTTGTGGCTGGAGCTTCAAAGATCAGTTGAGTGAAGGCTCAGCATCCATCTTCCTCCTTGCACTACCTTGATGCAGTGAAAGTCTGGTGGTGGTACCGAAATTGACAAGATTTAGCCTCCTTGCAGACGGGTTTTGTGCACCGTTTAATATACCTAATTCCCGTGCCTGGATAGACAGCTATAATATCGGACGAAAAGGCGTTCTCACGCGACACGGCATCCTGCTGTCACACGCCACATCAATCCTTCACTACAGCAACAACTCCCCCGACTCGGTCCCCCGGCGCCGTCCCCAATGACCTGGGGGGGGGGTTCACCAGCTCGTCCGAATTGGGCTAATTCGAGTAGTTTCTACTAATACCCAGCGACTCTAGCAGATTGGCGTTCTTTCGCCTGGGCGTTGGTGAGTGATTCCATGCTGCTGAAAAGGGCAACAAATCCTTCACTGGACCCATTGACGGCAAGGAGGAATCGGGTGACCTGCCCGTGCCGCTTCTCAAGTCGCCATCCACCAGGTTATACAGTCGAAATGGTCCCAGCGCGTGACGTTGGGGATGCTGACGATTCCCACAGATATACTCTTCTGCACCACCCAGTCGTCATAGTCGGCGAATAGGCCCGGCACGTTCGTGTTCCAACAGTCTGTTCCGCTCAACGGCCGTTCGCCCTGGCCGTGGATGGTATCAAACGTTACTATCTGCGTCTGAGCGATAGAAAGATGTCACGGCGAGACAGGCTCTACGGATAAGTAAAAGGTCATGTACACAAGAAAAAGTGGAGGCAAGATGCAGACGGGGTGCAGATGGAGGGTTATCATTCTACTGCTAGATATAATATTCGCAGATATATCTATTTGGGCCACCCTTGGTGATTGTGTTCCATCATTTCGTACGGAGTACGTATGCTTCGTTAGCCCCTGCAAAACGTACGTTTTTGTTGCTACGGTGCCGCTCGGCTAGGCCTCTCCCTTTCCAACCAGGTCATACATACATGGACCATAAACCTCTCTACAACCATGAGGTTTCTAGCAGCTGCTGATACCATCCGGGTTGTCTTGTAAATATCTTAACGGAATGACATCGAGCACTTACACAGTAACTCCATGTTGTTCTTACCTACCTATATATAATAGATAGAGATGGATGCTATTTTTGCAGATAAACCGGGCCATGTGTTGCGTTGTTGCCTCGGGACACCTTGCTTTGCCCCAGAAGGAAATCGCTAATCTGACACACGTTATCTCGAGGTTTCATATCTAAACGCACACGCACGCGATTTTGGTAGTGTCGCTAACAGATCAGCCAAGGTTCGGCCCCTCCCGAGGATGATACAGGATGATTCATAACGGGGCCAAGTGACTGTCCCTCCCCCCCGAACCCGCTGAGGAAACATTATTGGCATGCCCCGGTCCCCGTGTCTGTGCGGTCCAGGAGTCTCGATCGTCTGAACCATATTTAACGCTCCTTGATAATACACCTCGCCAAGCCATGAAAAAGGTCTTGGATCATCTCTCGTCTCTCGCATGCAAACCAGTGGCGTAAACACAGCCAATGAGAGCAGACAATGGCACCAACCTCGGCTGCGAACCCGGCCGTCCACCATATCGAAACCACTCGGAGAGTGTTTCCCGAGGGGGGGTCAAAATCGTACACAACCTCCAGATTACTATCCGTAATCGATGCGACGGTTGCGCGCTTCTCTCCCACGGCAGCAGTATGGCTCTATGATAAACCAAAGAGCGGGAAAACATCGACACGCGATCTTTTCAGCACAATAAGCTATGCGCTCGGTCAGGCACTAGTCGATTACCCTCACTTCGCTGGCCAGATCCAGTGGGCCACTGAGGACCTGGTCAAAAATGACGCTGTTCCACGACATCTCGGCCGGCCCGTGGTGGTCCACGGCACTCCTGATGATCCCGGGGTCGAGTTGGTCCTTGTCAGCTACGACATGAATCTCGACTGCGTCGTCCCCGGCCGAGACGAAAGAGCGGCGCAGCTAAAGGAATGGGACGCCTCGGGTTTCCCGCAAAGCGGATTGCTGCCGCCTACCAAGATCGCGCTGATGTCCCTGAACGCCGTCGAGGGTTTGCCCGCCATGGCCGTACAGCTGACGGCGTTCAGATGCGGCGGTTTCGGCATCAGCGCAAAGATCGCGCACCCCCTCGCCGACGCCACCACTCTGGTGAACTTCATGCACCTGTGGGCGGCGCGGTCGCGGATTCTGCTCGGCGGAGGCGCCGAGCCAGGCGATCTCACAGCTCTCCGACCGGTTTTCGATCCGTCACGACTGGACCAGGTCGCCGGGCTGCGTCACGGATGCCCGCCCGACCCGGAAAGGATTGCAAAGGCTCGGTCGTTGCCCATGCACCGCTTCGACTGGTGGGCGGAAGACGCACCGGGGTACCCGGCAGCCGTCAAGCCCAACTCACAGGCGACCATGCCCCCGCCAGACGAGCTGAGCACGGCAGAGTTGAGCCCGTCGACGTTCCCGCCCTGGGAAACGTGGGACATGGGCGCAACAGTAGATCACGCCCAGATCCGTTTCGCCGCCGACGAGTTGACGCGGATGAGGGATGCCGCCCGGGAAAGCCTTCCCGACAATCTCAGATCTCTCCGCATTTCCAGACTGGATGCCGCGCTGGCGCATGTCTGGACCTTGATCAACCGCGCCCGTGGCCACCAGGGACGCAGCGAGAGGGTGTATTTGAACATCACCCTCGGGCTCCGAACCCGCGTCAGCCCGGCACTGCCCGGCACCTTTGTCGGCTCTCCGCTCCTACTAGGGTACGTCGAGAAAACCGGCGACGAAGCGGCCTCGGCAGAGCTGGGCTCCGCTGCCGGCGCCATCAGGCACATGATGTCGCGATTCACGCCCGACGCCGTGGCCGCCTACATCCACGACGCCGCCCACGAGGTCAGCCCTCAGCGCCTGTGGCAAGCGTTCGTCGGGACCCGCCACACCCTGGTCACTTCTTGGGTCAGGGCCAGGACCTATGAAGTTGACTTTGTGGGAGCTGGAGACCTGGCCAGATACGTCCAAGGCGTGATGCCGAAGATAGACGGCCTGGTTCAGGTCACGGACGTCGCGGACACGGGGGACTTTGATGTCAGTCTGTGTATGGAGCACAATGCCATGAACCGGCTTTTGAAGGATCCCTCACTCCGCCGATACGAAGACTCCGGTGTTTGACAGATGACTACAAGATAGTGAAGACACGTCCTTTCGTACTGAACCTAGAACATTACAATACTTCTAGTAGCAGTTGCCGGTTCATACCGCTAGAAATGCTCTATTCTGATATTACCATGGCGATACCAATCAAAAATTTTCTAGTGAAGGAGGATTTCGTGCATATAATTACTGAGGACTCATCTTAATCTTTTAACGAGTCAAGGTGCTTGTGTGACGTGAACCTCAAATCAATTTCCAAAACCTACTAACAAGGCATTTGGAGGGAAGTGAGACGATAAACAAAGACATAGTCACACTCCATATTACTTTTTTCATTATCATTCTGGTAGATCCAGGCGAGTCAAGGGGTTGATGGCAACACTCCGATCGCGACGGTGGCAAATACATGAAGACAGGAAATCCAATATATACACAAGAAGCAAGCCATTATTATAACGGAGCTCTAAACCGCCGCCATCAGGGTCCATTCTGTTAGGAGACTGCACCCCCTTCCCCCCCCCCCCTACGCGTAGAGGTAGCACAGCGGCGAGCCGCCCAGGGTGTTCAGCACGTCGCCGATGGTGGCGCTCTCAGCGGTCACGCCCATGTTGAGGACGTCGGTCTTGAGGGCGTCCCGACTGGGTGGGTTGTTGTTGAGGGTGATGGTGCCGGCGACGTCGGAGGCCTTCCACAGGTGGAGGGCCTGCCACAGCCAGTAGACGCGGTCGACCATGGCGTGGTGCAGGAAGAAGGTGGGGTCGGCGACGGAGGAGAAGAGGTCGCTGGCCTCGCCGTTGACGCTGAAGTGGCCGGCGGCGTGCATGCCGAGGAACCCGTCGGCGAAGCGGCCCTGCAGCTCGTTCTGGAAGAGGCCGACGCTCTGGGAGGCCGGGCCGAGGGTGATGTTGAGCAGGTTCTGGTTGGTGAACCAGGTCGTCGCGGCGTAGCTGCTCAGGTCGCGGGAGAGGCAGCGGGGGTTGTGGCCGAGCCTGCCGTTGGGGTTGGCCTCGAGACCGTCCATGCCGGGGTTGACGGGTCCGAGGTTGACAGTCATGCTGTTGAAGGGGGGGTTCGGTTAACAACGAACACGAATGGGGGGAAACGGATGTTGATGCAGAGTGAGGATTATTACTTCTTGAAAGGGCCGCTGGTGACGCAGCCGCCACCGTTGCCGGACGGCAGAAAGATGGCACCGGCGCCGCTGAGGCTGCCGTTGTGCTTGACGAAGGCGCCGTCGCCACTCATGCTGGTGTCACTCCCGTCGAAAACAGGGGACTTGGTAAGGTCGCCCTGGTGCTTCATCCAGTTCCAGTACTGCGGCGGCGAGACGGTTAGGGTTCCTATCTCTGAAAAGATTCTCCTCTGCTAGCTGTTTGCGGGGATTCCCCTTACCGGCTGGGCTCCCTTGTAGCCACACTCATTGCGCAGAGCTTCTTCGTAGGCGTGGACGAAGTAGCGGTGCCATGTCAGGAAGTTGCCCTGGGGTCCGACACGTTAGGCCGGAGAAGCGATGCGGGTTTGCCAAGGAGCACGACTTACGGTTCCGTGGATCTGCAAGGTCTGGTTGATGTGCACGGCGACGAAGTCGTCATAGCGATTGCGGGCACCGGGGGCGAAGGCGGGATCCGACTTGGACGGCGACGTCAACATGCACTGAACGGCACTTATGTAATCTCTTCTCTCGGTGGAAGAGAAAGCAGCCCTGCGCGAAACGTCATGTTGGTTAAACTCTCCACTGGGATCATACCGGGTGCTCGCGATCGGCACGATTCGATAAAGGGGGGAAAGGGACAACGTACCAATCCCGGCGGTAACGAGCGTTGAAGATGTTGCAGCTACTCCGCTTGTTGGCGACACCAGACTCGGCGAGGGCGTCCAAGGCCTGTTTTTGGAGGTCCGCCAAAAGATCGTAGGTCTCAACGGGATCGACGGGAGCCGCGATCACCGTCGCACTCAGCAGGCCAAGAGCCGCAGTCACAGCTGTAATGGGATACATATGGCCGGTGATTCTCGAGTCGCCCTTGGGAGAGATGAAGAGAAGGCAGGGAAGATGGATGGACGGAGGATCGAACAAGGGAAGTCGGGCGAGATTTGACCGGTGCTAGATCGACGGCTAGACTCTGGCGACGATCGCAAGTACAGAATCTGACCGACAGAGGAGCCGAGGGCCGAGTCTAAGTGGGAAGCTGAGACGGACGGGTGGTTCGGGGAACATGATGGAAAGACGGGCTTCCAGGCAAATCTCGTTAACTCATATATAGACGGATGCCTGTCCGACGTTATGGTTAGATTAAAATCCCAACGTCCAGACTAATGGCTAGGCGCATTTCCTGCAGGACTCTGGATCCCTCGAGCGGGCGTGATGACCGGACTGAGCGGGAGAGGCTCTCGAAATGTGGTACCCGTGGCGTGATCCGCCTCGATGGGGGGCGGAAAAACGGGGGGGGCAAATGCACAAAGAGGGCCATGAACTTGAACTTTTTTTTATTTTATCCATGTGGCGGATACTCATAGAGGCGAGGAAATACGATAGACCAGATCCAGGACCCATGAACGCCGGGCCAGACGGCCAGTAAAGGCAGCCCCCGTCCTCTCGGGGCTAGGCAGGGCTGATGGATGATGGGAGAGACAGGGAACGGCGACAGGGGAGAGAGGTGCGTGCCGTCTCCACCAACTTTGAAGACGGCGGAGATTAAACGACAACTAGAACCGGGGAGGGCGGAAAGAATGGTGCCGGTTTTGCGGTTTGGCTGCAAGCCGGCGGGCGTTTTCCCGCGGCACGTCTAGATGAAGAGATAGATGTACGTGTGGTCTGTTGCCACGCGGGCCAGCTCGAATGCACCCCAGACGTTGGGAAGTCGGACGCACGATGATGGCAACATGGTGTTGAGCTAACACTATGTATGTAATTAATGTACGGATACAGAGTACTTGGTCTCGATATCAGAGACACACAAAGTGGCTGACAGGGCCGCGTTCATCGGTCACAATCCGATTCCATAGCGTCCCCCACTTGAGCCTCCAGTCTGACCAACCGATCCATGAGTGACTGGGTGGGTTTCTGCTTTTTTCCCGACTCTTCTCTGATTTCCACAGTTTCCACTCTTTTGCGCCCCCGTAGGTGATTGATATCTCTCTCCCTTTCTTCCCGGATGATCAGACGACGTTTCTCCCGATCCCTCGGTGGAAGGCTGGGAGCTCGAAAGCCCACACAACTCACCGTTGGCCGTCAACCGCCAACGGGTGATTCTCCTTATTCCCTGCCTAGCGCCACCGGTGTCCTCAATGAGTAACGCGGCTGGCGATTCCCTATTCGGTTCTTATGCCGAGTTCCCCGCGCGCCAATCCTCACCGTGCCTTGGACCCCAGCCAATGCCCAGGACGCCCAGAGTGGCTGCAACGAGTTGTCACAGAATGGTAATTGGAATAATAACCGAGCTTCCCCGTTCTGGGAGGAACGATTCGGTAAACAGCATATCCAGGACAGGTTGGCATGGTCTGGTATCTTATTGCTCTCGCGAACCGGTCGCGTCTCCTCCATATTAGTCGAACCGACGACAATTTGGGGGGGACTTGTTTCGTGTGAAGCCCACTCGAAAGCCTAATTAAAGGCAATCCGCTTGTATCAAGCAATATAGAATTTCTGCAAAAGCACTCCACACCCAGCGAGGCGAGCTTCCCGCTAGAAGCTTTCGAAAGGGGCGAGAAGGGTGTGGTCTCATCGGCTACGCAACTCGCAGGGAAATACGGGCGCTGGGATTGGATGCGATCCCCTGCATACACAGCAACGCACATAATAATTAGTGTTGCAGTGGGAATTATTCCACCTTCCCGAGGCGGACTGGAACAACAGTGATCAACTGGCCGCAGGTTGGCTGCCGTCCAATTACGCCTTGCTCATTTTTATCCGCACTTTTTTGACACTCGTTTCTCCTCATGAAAGCCCTATGGTGTGGTAACCTCTAGACTGGATCCCGTCTAGTCTATGCAGGTTGATGAGCTCCCCCTCGTGTCCCCAGTTCTCGGCATCAAGGCTGTGTGCCCGAGGCTGTTAAAAAGATTGTGAGGATCCCGTCGTTGACCTTTCGTGCCCGCTCTTGTGAACTTTTGTGACTTCTTCTTCTTCGACCTCAACTCTCCCCGTACACGCGCGCGCCCATCGACGTTGCGGGCGTTAGTTAATACTGCTGCTGCCGCCATGTCGTCGACCTCGACCGTCGATCCCGAGCGTGCCAAGGAAAGCAACACTGCGATGATCCTGGCCGTGACGGGGTCGTTCCACGCCCTCGCTCTCCTCTTCGTCGGGCTTCGCATATATACACGCGCCATCATCGTCAAGACGATAGGTGCCGACGACTACATGATGATTATTTCTGCGGTACGGCGTCTCCAGTAGGCTAAAGCATGATTCTCCTGCTGACTATTACGTCTACAAGCTGTGTGCTCTTGGTGGGGGGATGGCCGTCTTTGTCATTCAGGCATTCTACGGCCTGGGAAAACACAAGGATACCATTAGCAGGCCGGACCAAGTCTTCTTTTCGAAAGTCGGGTTTTTCCAGTCCATTATTTCCGCCATCGCCGCATTGGCCTTCCTCAAGATCTCTATTGCCATGTCGTTGCTTCGGCTAAGCAAGAACAAGTGGTATTCACGAGCTTTGTGGGCACTGGTCGGTAAGTCTACTAACAACTCGGAACAGTAGAGGCTGGTAATTTATCCTGCGGAAGGCTTGCTGACAAACACCTAGTCTTTGTCATATTTTATACCATCATGGCTTGGTTGAGCTTCTTCCTGTACTGCAAGCCACTGGAAGGTTATTGGGACAAGAGCCTAAAGCCAAAGTGTTACGACCTCGGGCTGTTCATCAACTTTGCTCTCATCAATACCTGTATGTGAAGAGTCATGATTTCACAGCCCCTGTTACCATCATCTCTAACCAAGAGTAGCCTTCAACATCTTCACCGATGTTTGCTTTGCCACCCTGCCAATCCCCATCATTTGGACGTTGCAAATGAAGTTGCGTACCCGAATCTACCTGATCGCTATCTTGAGTCTTGGCTATTTGTAGGTCAACTGGCCCATTCTGGCATTCTGCGTTGCCGTACTGATGAGCTATCAGAGCTGTTATTATGGGAATCGTCAAGTCTTTCTACCAGATTGCCCAACCAGGCAACAAGGATGCCACCTTGTGAGTTGTCAAAGAGAAACGCAAAAGGGTACAGGGCTAGTGACAAGCTAACAAATGAACCAACAGCCTCCAAAGTATACAGTTCTGGGGCTTGTAAGTACCACCCACCCACCCCGTCCGAGGCTTTGCCCGCGACGGCGTCAACTAACGCCACCGTTTCGCAGCCTCCAGCTGAACGTAGGCATCATCGCCGCTTGCGCGCCGTCGCTGAAGCCCCTCGTCGGCCGCGTCCTGAAGCTAAACTCGAGCCGCCGCTACAACCACGACAACCTCTACGAGAACCGATACCCGACCGGCCGAACCGGCCGAACCGTGACCATCACCGCGACCGCCAAGAGGCAAGGATATAGGGAGCAGAGCAGCCAGAGCGCGCCAGACTTTGAACTGGAGGAAGGGACCTTCTCGCAGGGCGGAGGGTCTCGCCAGACCAGCGTCAAGAGCAAGAGCCGGCCAGGAGCCGTGTCGGTGTACCAGAAGAAGAACAGCCTGGACGACAGGTCAGGGAGCGAGGAGATGATCCTGGACACGGACAGTAGGGGGGCGGGGGGCGGAGGCATCATGAGGACGACGGAGGTGACCATTCAGCGCTAAGAGGAAGAGGTAATTAGTGAAAAAGGCGAACAATCTGAACACATGGCCGTCATGGCCGGCAACACCAAGCTTGCTGTTGCATCATGCATATCGGGATTGGCCGCCTGCAGGTTTGAAACATGGGGGCTTCTCAGCACCGCCCGTGATGGTTTGTCCTGCCACGAGTCGCTAACCCGTCCTAGGACATCGCCGACTCCAGCCTTACTGAACCGACTCCCGGGGGCGGTGTAGTAGTCTAATTTCTGTTCTCTGCATTGCCCAAAGCGCCGCAGCATTCGAGGTCCAGCCCGGGACACATCATCTTGGAAGCTTATTATCCAAGCCTCGTTCTATCATTCGAATCGTACTACGGTATTATACCGACACTGGATCACCGTCACTCCTTCATTGGCGCGAAATGTCATCGAAATTTGATAACCCGACTGTTCGCCTTGATGCTGGGCTGAGGCTTGAGCTCGTTGGATATTAGGCAAAACAAGAAGAGGAGAAAACACTACTACGCCATAATGATGGCACTCGGAGGTTGTTGCAAAAGCAGGGGCATTCGACCCTTTCAGCACAACGAGGCCGGGGCTCAGTCCTCGCAGCCCCCTATTCCCTTATTCCGACTGGCGTCGCCGCGATGGCGTCCTCAGCTGAGAGCCGACAGCGCCTTTGCAGAAGCTAGCGGCGCACAATGGTCCCCGGTTTCACGGGACGACAGGCAAGAGACGTGGCCCAGAATAGGCCAAGCGGCCTCCATGACAGCCATCGGAGGGCTAGATCGCCGGGAAACGGCGAACCAGCTTTTCTCTGTGACGCGATACTTGCGGCATTCTGTGGCGGTTGTCCCGGTGTCTCCGAGCAACTGCGGCACGGCCCCAGTTCGCGTGGCGTCTGGTTCTTGGGCTAGCGATGAGAAGCCGGCTACCTAGTAGCACGACGGCTACAGCCAGGAGACTTCTCGTGCCTGTGGCTCATAAGGCGAATGCTCCGCTGCCCCATGAGGAGGGGGAGAGATCATCCAGTCAACTTCGGGACGGGCCCTGTCGATCATCTTGGCTACACCCATAATGACTGTTTGAGAGCTGCCGGCATCAAAGTGTTGGCATGCCCTTGAATCTAGACTCGCGGGAAAGATGCACCAACCTCCGCCGGCTGACCAGTCGACCTTTGAGTCGCGGGCTCAGTACAATCTGCAGGCCACGGCCGCCGACGACGACGATGAGGAGGAGAGCCACGAGTTGGAAAAAGCCCCTCTCCCGATCCCAAAGAGGCCCAACTACCGGCCGAAACCGCTGCGATGGCCCTTCATCGTGGGCATCATTGCCGTCTTCGCCGTGATGGATGGGTCTGGTGGTCTACGCTTGCGAGACGATGCCCGACTCCGACAGCACGGCAACCATCGAGCCTCGCCACGTTGTACAACCACGACAACAGCCAGACTCTGCGGACCAGCCGTCTTCAACGCCAGAACCGACGCCGTCGCGTTCTCAAGTCGACGCTGTGGTTTCCAGCGATGTCGAGCCTCCCACAACGTCGGAGCAAAAGCAGCCTACGATCTCATCGCCGACTCCGGAGCCGCCTGTACCCCTAGTCAGCACGCAGCCAGTTGCTTCGTCGTCGGAATCCATAGCCGTTCTGGATAATAAACCAACGTCGGCAATCGTTTCATCGAGCAGCGTTGGTGCGCAGACAGATGCTCCGATCCTGACTAATAATACACCATCAGAGCGAACCTCGAGCACGTCCGATTCAACCGCCCCTTCGGACGTATCCTCTTCTCGGCCGTCGATCACAGGCAAGATGGATGACAAGGCATTAGCTACAAGAACCGGGTCGACAAGCCAGGCTTCACTGCCCCTCTCGCATTCGGAGACATCAGAGAACCCCTCTTCAAGCGTTACCAGCGGCTCCGATGCTTCGATCCAGTCTATCATGGCCGCAACGAGTAGTTCTGTGGTCTCCTCGAGAGACATTTCAGACCAGCGCGAAGCGCATGAAACCGAAATTACCACCTTGTCCGCAACTCGGACCCTGTCGTCTGCATCCATAAGCACTATGCTGAAGCCCACGGACATGGATGAGGTAATGTGGACGACCACGTCGACCTTCACCTCAACCATGACGAGCAACGGTTCCACGGTCACGTACAGCACCAGCTACACGTCTTTCATGTCTTTGACGTTCACGACCCTCATCCCGACAACGTTCTCTGACGGGGCAGACACCCCAAGCACAATCATCCGGACGACGACCAGGACAGAACCGGGCACCAGCTTCATGACCACCGTGAGCTTGCCGATGACCACAACCCGGGTCGTCCCCGTCAGCAACGGGCCGGAGGCCTCTTCTTCCCTGACAACCACCGAGACGGCGACCCGCGTGGTGACTTCAGCCGTCGTGGTGTCCCCAGGCACCGTCGTCGAGGTAACGACCGAGTCTCCGGGGCAAACCCCTGGTGACGACGACGGCGACGATCCGGTGTCGACAGGCTTCTACACACCTACCGGTGTCGCTGTCGTGCCAACCACCATCGCGACCGTGGCCACGTCGACGGGGCCTGCCGTGGTGTACGTGTCGGTCGGGACCACGGAGATCACGATAGTGTCCACCGTCCGTAGAGAGTCCGGGGCCCAGCAGAACGCCGACCCGACTCCAGTCACCCACATCATCATCACCAGCGTCTTTGACCAAAAGGTCGTGACGGTTGTTCAGACTGGTGCACCCCAGGTGCTCGTGGTCACCGATGGGACTGTTTTCACCGCGGTCTTCACGCCTCCGCCAGAGACGGTTGTGACGAGGAACGGCGGGCGGGAAACAACCGAAATGGTCGTGACGGTGACCCCGTCCCGTGACGTCGCCTTCGTCGCCGTCCCTACCGTCGTTTCTGGAGAAACCACAGTTCGGGTGGTTGAGTCTACGCTTGGGGTGTTCAGACCGGTGTCTCTCACCGTCGTCTCTCAAGTGGGCGGCAGCACCGGCGTCTTCACGACCACCGATCCGCCGGAGACTATTATAACGACCACGACCGACGGGGAGGAAACGACGATGGTGCGAGCCACGGCCCCTAGGGAGTACACCTCTGTCGTCGGAGGCACGCCGACAACGTTTGAGGTCGTCACCACGCCGACAGGCACTACGCCCATGTCTTTTACCGTCGTTACAACTATCGGCGGGACCGTGAGCACCATCGTCTCGACCCCGAAGCCGATAACCCTGGTCACGTCGGTCCCGGGCAGGCTCAGCACGATCACCTCGATGTTCAGCCCGACCACCCGCCTATCGACGATAAAGGCTTCGACGGCGACGTTCACTTCCGTCTCCAGCCCGACAATGACGGCCTCTGCCGACGCCGTCGTCACCACGGTCGAGCGGTTCGGCTTCACCGGCGGGGAGTACTTTGTCGGCAAGTTCCTCCCCGTCATCCTGGCCGTCGTGATCGCCATCCCGCTGCGGATCGTCGACCTCAACGCGAAGCTGTACCATCCCTTCTTCGCCATGGCGCAGGAGGGGGGCGCGCTGGGGAAGAACGGCATCACCCTCCAGTTCGACGGGTGGAAGGGCTTCCTGGCACCTTTCCAGGTCCTCATGCAGGGGCAGCCGGTGCCGTTCGTCACGAACCTGATGCCGTGGTCGTCGGCCATGCTGGCCCCCCTGGCCACCGAGGCCATCGGCATGAAGCTCCACGGTAGATGCAAGATCACCGCCATCGAGGGCTGCGGCGTCCAGCTCGGGGTCTCCGCGTTGTCTGCCTACGCGCTCGTCGCCTTGATTGTCTTCATCATCGCCCTGCTCCTCGTCCTCCTCTATTTGCTGCGAAACCGGGAGACCGGCCTCCACGCAAACCCCTGGAGCATCGCGGGGATATCGTCGCTGTGCAGGAACGCCGGCATCCGGCCGCACATGACCGATTTCAAGGCGGTCGAAGAGGCCATGGCGGAGAAGAGCTACATGCTCGGCTACTTCGAGAACGGCCAGGGCCGGGACGAGTACGGCATCATCTACTACGACGACTCCTCTCAGAACCTGCAGGCAGCCGAGTCTAGTGCGCTGCCCGTCGACGAGCGGGAAGAAACGCATCAGCTCAACGTTGCCAAGAAGTCCCGCAAACCTGTTCTGTTCATCGCACTAACGTACTGATGGCGGCTGGGCTTCATCTTTTTTCTCGCTTCGCTGTTCGTCTTGGTTCTGTATTACCACGCCACACTCCAGGTCCAAACTTCCTTCAAAATGGTAACCGACAGCCAGTCGTGGGGAGTTCGGTTTTTCCTCTCGGCGTTGGGGGTCATCATCGTCCTCTGCTGGGAATCCATCTTCGTCAGTAAGTCTGTCCCTGTATACTGTGCCCCCCTTCCCCTTGGACGGACACCACATTGAAGGTCCGTCACTGACTGGCGGGCCATCAGGCATCGCCATCATCAGTCCCTACTATCACATGGGCCGCCAATCACAGCAGCCCGAGTCATCGATACTCCTGACCCGGCCGACGAACAGCTTTTACGGGATCTACGCCGCCGTCCTCGAAGGCAACGTCGTCCTCATGCTCGCGGCGTTCATGGCAATCTTGGCGGAGTTTCTCCCCATCCTTCGCACCAACATTCCGTACAACCTAACCCAGACACTTGCCACCCACAATATCTGCGCGCTCACCACCATCTCGATCCTGGCCCTTATGCTGGTGACGCTTGTGGCAAGCCTGTTTACCAAGTGGCCCGATATGCCAGTCGACCCTCGCAGCATCGCAGGCGCCATGTACTACATCAATGAGAGCAGGATGCTGGAGGACTTCGAGGGCCTATCGAAGCTGGATTCCGATAACAGGGAGAAGAAGGTCAAAGAACTAGGCAGGAGGTACTTCTACGGCGCCATCAGCGGAAAGGATGGGAGGCGCATGGCCGTCGATTCTATTGAGAGCGTCGAAGATGCGGCATATACCGGTGGGCATTGGTTCGTGCCACGACTTGAAGCAAGCCACGACTTGAAGCAAGCCACGGAGAGGATAGCTACGGGTACCATGACGAAGAAAGTTCATCTGAACATCAATTGGGGGGGGTGGGCATGAGGCGCATCAAGAGCCCGGGCATGGACAGGCGCAAAGGGTCAATTATAGGGAAGCGGGACTAGTTTGAAGCCCCCGGTAAAACATTTCGTAAGAGCATCGAAAAAGAACGATGGATAGCTGAATAACATTAAAAAGCATTCACAATGAATTTTACAGTAGAGACGGATTGAAAAACGAAATCCCCTTCCCAAGGAAACTAGCAGTGAACGGCCGGGGTGTCGTTGCCGGCCAAGCCGCCCGTGAAGAATGTTCCCAGCCATACGCCGGCCAGGACGGAGAGGAAGTACCCGACATTCATCGTCATGACGGCCAGCATCCTGTATTCACGTCAGTAGGGCAGAGGATCGAACAAGGGTGCGTGGACTCACAGCAGGTAACCGATTCCCGCAACAATGACTTCGTACGTCGCCCTCATCGCCGCGGGGCCGGCCCGCCATCCCTTCCACCCCTGGCCGAGCTGCGTCTCGACGACGACTACGCCGCCCTTTTCGGGCCCGCCACCCTCTGCGTTCTGAGCGCTCTCGGCGTCCTTGATTGTGTGAGTGGGCGGGCTCCTCCTCCTCCTCCAGAAGCGCTCCTCCAGAACGGGCTTGAAGGCAAGGAGCACACGGAGAACCGAGCCGAGGATGATGAGGAAGATGCAGGTGCCGGCGTATTGGCCCTTGTTTCCCGGCGTCCACGCGGTTGAGTAGAGAGGGGTCGTCGCGGCTTGGAAGAAGGTCATGGTCATCTCGGCCATCGACATGGTCATGCCGCTGCCCGACGTGCCTCCCGAAGGTGCACCGGTCGAGGTTGGAATCGGGATTGACATCGGCATCACCATGGACGTCATGGCCCCCGTACCCATATTCATGTCCATTTTTTTTTAATTTTTTAATTTTTTTTTTTTTTTTTTGCTTTCTCAGGGGGCGGGTTGTGATTTGTTGCAGAGCGAGTATTAATGTCGAGGTCTTCTTGGAAGTTGTCGTTCTTCGCGTCTGCGTGTTGCTGTTTTCAGGGCGGATATATGATGAGCGTCTCGCCTTTTCGACGAGTCGAGCAGCGTCGGAAGGGAATGCAGCATTTTAATAAGAAGATAATTAATCATATCAGTCAGTAAAAATAGCGCGTTTGAGGTGAGGCAAGATAGTTTAACGACGTGAGCAAGTTTCTTCCTTCAGGGCGGAAATTCCGCCATTCGGACCCCCATTTCCCACGTGGGATATCTGCAAACGGGCAAGGGGTTGGCCAGTACGTCAAGGCTTGTTTCCGGGCGCTGCCTGTACTGATTGGTTGATATTATTATATCTAAGTTGCCATCGCTGCTGGGGCTGGGGTCCTGGAAACTAATAAATGGCGAGTAACGTTGTGGAATCACATAACCTCTCCAAACCTTCATAGTCGCATCAGGGGAACACCAACCGCAGTTGAAAAAAAAAAAAAAAGATGAGTTGCTACATGATCTGTGTTTCGATGATTGTTAGTGTGCAAGAGAATGGCGACTGATTCGGCTGTGCTGGGCACATCGCGGAGAAAGAGAAGGGATCCGTACATAGGGTCGTTGGCTTGCGGGCCCTGGGTCCGTTACTTTTTTGCCGTGAGTCATGTTCCTGGAGAGGCATAGAAACGCATCAAAAGCCCTTATTGGCGCAAATGAGGTTCGGCTTCATAGGGGGGGGGGAATCTTCTCGCGAGTGCTTGTAAGCTGCGTCGTTGAGCCTGACTCGTAATCAGGCGGCTAACAACCTCCCCGTCCCGTCACCGACCGCCTTGACCCTTGAACCAATTTCCAGCGGGTTTCCCTCGTAGATTACAAAGTGGCATTCCCCATCAGCCTCTTTCAAACCCAGCATCCTGTGGATGTTGCCGCCGACGAGGTCTAATGCGTCCCGCTCGGTAAGGCGCCCTTCGCTGTTCCTGTATGCGACGCCCGCCAGCAATGACAGATCTCGGACGACCCAATCTTCTTCCAGTCCGATGGCAGTGACTACTCCCGCCCGCGTGAGCACGTCGATCGCCGTGCCGTTGGTCAGGGGCGCGCCTGTAAGAGCCCTTCGCTGGTCCCACGACATGGCAAACGATTGCATCGGCGCCAGCACAACGCCCACGCCAGCAGTCGCCAGCGCATCCGCTACCAAATGAGCCTCGGCGCCTCCGTTGATGACCAGCCGAAGCCTGACGCCGGCATTGGTGAGCTGCGAGATCGCCTCTTCGGCATCCGCCTTGATATCCAGCAAGGCCGCGATCGTGTCCGCGCTATGCACGGTCACCGCGAGCGCCATCTCGCCCTTCACGACCTGCCGGAGAAACGCAGCCTCGGAACGGGTGTCCTCTGCAGCCAGTTGCTCGCCGGCAACCGAGGACGTGACCGCTTTGAGGAGTTTGTAACGCAGCTCCCCGACGGCGGCGGACATTGACGAGATTCCGTCGACGCCGCGTTTGGCGGAGGAGTCGAGCGTGTAGTGCAGGGCGGCGTCGCGGGCGAGCACGGAGCCAGGGTCAAGAACGGTCTGGGCGCCGGTGAGGAATGCCGCGCTGGTGCCGTGATGCGTCCCGAGGGCGGAGAACTTGGGGGCCGATACGGCACGCGTGACCCCGTAGCGGCGAGCTACCCGGAGCTTCTCGGTGTCGAGGGCGAGACCGTCGATCCCGCGGCTGAACCTGGCCCCGTCCGCGCCGTTGTCCGTGTCCCGCTCGGTGTCGATGGCGTTGAGCCCGATGGTCGAGCCGAAGGCGGTGAGCGGCGGCGCGAGATGGCCGTTCTTGAGGGGAATCACGGCGTCATCGGCGGCCGATGCTTTCTCCAGCTGGGCAGCGCAGCTTCCAACGCAGACGATCCTGCCGCCGGACACGGCCACGTTGTATGTCTTGCCGTCGGTTGCGAACCCGTCCACCGGGACTTCGTGCAGGATTCTCGAGATGCCCGTGAAGACGACGTCGTCCGTCAAGGTGACGGTTTCCTCGACGACGCTACCAAGACCCTCGTCTGGCACGATGATGGGGCCTTGGAACGTCTTGTTGAGCTCAACGGGCTTCTCGTACTGGGCAGTCCCGTCGATCCATACCTGGACCGGCGTGGCCCCGACGCTCAACGGATCGCTGTCCCAGACCACGATGTCGGCATCGAAGCCTGCCTTTATCTTGCCCAGGCGTTGACCGAGCCCCAGCCTCTCAGCCGGCGCTGTTGTTACCGACGCAAGCGCCGCGTGGTACGGCAGGCCGTACTTGTAGGCCTTTGCGGCTTCGAACACCACGTGTTGTGCGTTGAGCACCGGGTTGTCGCTGACGTAGATCGGGGTGAGTCCTGCGTCGTAGAGATGCTTGCCCGCGTACTCTGAGCCGAGCGCGGCTTCGGCCTTGTACCACATGTTGTCGGCGAAGAGAGCCGATGCAGGCGGGCTACTCCCCCACGCCCTTTTCAGGATCTGGATGTGGTCTGTCAGCGCAACCAACTCTCAATTCTCGCGGGGGCTTTTGGGTCCACGTGAACCTGGGAGACTTGACCTCTGGCACCAGGTACGTCTGATGAGCGTGATGAAAGGCCCGAATGGGAAATCGAAACTCGTTGGTATGGTCGACGAACGCTTCGAGGTCCGTGATGGTATAGCAATGGGCGTGAACGTGGACTTGGCCCCTGAGCACGGCTACCAACGCCTCCCACTTGAGCTCGTTGGGTAGGTATCCCCGAACGTTCTCCAGGCCCGCGGCTGCCGCGCTGCACCAGTCGTCTTGCTCACGCACGATGTTAGCGGCGTGCTCGAAGGCCTGGCGGAACTCCCAGCTTTCCCCGAGGCGGCTGTACGGGCCGCGCTCGCCGGCTTTGCCGTGGACCTGCTTGGAGTTCTCGCCACACGCCATCTTCATGTGACGCCAGGAGCGGTCCGGATCGGCCAGCATGTCGACGACGCTCGTCTCGTTCCGGCCGTCGGCGACGCCGATCGCGTGCTTGATCGCGTAGGCCTCGCCCCCGATGTTGTTGCTCGACCCCGGCAGTATCAACGACGTAGTCACGCCCCCGGATTTGATCACTTGAAGCTGGTCATCTGTGGGCTGGATACCGTCGATTGACCGGACATAGGGCGTGACGTCTGTGGACAGCTCGCTGACGTCCTCGTTCCCGTGCAGCGTCGGTAACGAGTGCACCGCGGCGTGACTGTGCATGTCGATGATGCCGCTTGTGAGCGGCCGCCCTGCGGCGTCGTAGACCAGGACATCGCTCGGAAGGGCCGACATGGGCATGTTTTTGATGACGCTTTTGATGAGGCCGTGCTCAATGAACACATCGGCCAGGACCCATGTATAGTTTGCAGTGCCGCCAAGCGGCTCCCCGACCCAGACGCTCGCGTTTCTGATGATGGTAGGTCGGTGGCCGTCCACATACCGGGCATTGCGTGCCCTGCCGTAGCCGGGCGGATCGGCGGGCTTGCCGTGCAGCTTCCCGCATGTTGCGAGATCCTCCTCCAGCTTCCGAACGGAGAGCCCATGGGTCGTGAAGCCTGTCCCGGCTATCGCGGTCGCAGGGGTGATCTGCCTCCACTGCGCGTAGACGATGAACGCGAGACATGCTAGCCCGAGGACGCGCAGTGTCCGCGATCTGCGGGGTAACAGGTGGAGAGCTGGTCTCCGCGGAGCTTCTGTCGACGGGGTAGGGGTGTACGGAGGAAGGTCATCCTTCTTCACAAGCGTGAGTTGGCCCATGGCTCTGCTCTCGGGCTCGACGGTCGAGAGAGTGAGGTCGAGGCCGGTTTGTCTGTCTAAAGGCCGACGAGAAAAGACCGCAAAGCACCGAGTCTTCCCTCCACCAGCATCTTCTGGGCGATGGCTGCCCCCCCCCCCCCTTGTCTGATCGCTCCCTTAGTCTGGCACCACTGAGGGGTTTGCTGCTGATCAGGACATGGGTCCGGACAGAGCCGAGTTCGCCTAAAATCTTCCCGAACAGCCAAATCTGAACCCCAGCAACCACTCACGCTGATTCCCGAGCCCATCAAGGTTCTTGTCTTGGTTCTCTTCGTTCATCGTGATATTGCTACCGACACAAACGAGAGGGAAGCGTGTGAAGAAGTACCTTTTTGTTCCCATCTCGTTTCTACAATCACCTGTTGGTTGTATATGGTTTGCCACATTCTGAATCAGAGCAAAGCAAGAGGAGCCCTGGCTTCAGACTTTGCAGTATACAGCGGTCTCGAATCTCAAAGTGGTTTTCCAACCCAGGATGGTACAATCGACAACCGAAGAGTAAGCATTTAAAATGGCACAAAAGATGCGTTGCTGTTCATTTACACTTGACACGCGAAATGTCTCTCAATTCATAGGCTATGCTTTACATCGATGAGAGAGCACACAATCAGGTTAGGTCTCCGAGCGGACCGTCAGATACATGAATGACAAGCCGTGCTCCCTTCCGTTCGAGGTTTCCCGCTTAGTGGGCCTCGACCAAGGTCTCCTTCACGACGGGCGCCTGCTTCGGCCCATCGACGGGCACCTCGGACTCTTGGGCCTTGGCGACGGGCTGGGCGTAGGGGGTCCACTCCTCGTCGGCCGACATGCCGCCGTACAGCATGGAGGGGGGCGCGAGGGCCTGGATGTCGGGCGTGGCCTTGAACAGGAAGAACTTCTCGTCGTGCCACTGGCCGGCGGTGACGTACCTGCCCTCGCTGTCGGTGAACATGGTCTCGTTCTCGGCGCGGAGGAAGTAGGCGATGGAGTAGCGGTGCTCCTCGGGGTTGAAGGGGACGACGCGGTGGATGCACGACATCATGGTGTGCCCGCTGGCGAAGCGCAGCGAGTCGCCGACGTTGATGATGGCGCAGCCCTTCTTGGGCGCGACGAAGCCGAACTCCTTGGTGCCGGGCGGCCGGATCTGGAGCCCCCACTCCTCGGCGAAGAGGAGGGTCAGGGAGCTGATGTCGGTGTGCTTCTGGTGGCCGATCTCCTTGTCTTTGACGGGGTCCGCCGGCACGTAGTGCATCATGGCCAGCGTCGAGGTCGAGGGCATGTCGTTGCGGTGGGCGTTCTCGTACCGAGCGGCCCCGACGAGGCCCATGGCGGAGGAGAGGCCGGACAGGACGGCCTTGGTGACGATGTTGGAGCCGGAGATGGCGTTCTTCAGGATGCCCTTGTCGGTGTCGTTCTGGAGAATCCGGGGGAACTTGGGGTCCTTTCTCTGGATCTCGTCACGAGAGACCTTTTGTGCGTGGCGGAATCAGTCTCGGCTCTCTCGCGCATCTTCCTAGAAGCCTCTCACCTTGAACATCTCATAGCCATCCCTGGTGTTGGGGAGGCCGCCTGTGCGTGAGCCTACGGGCTCGTAGCTGGCAGTCACCGTCAGTGGCACGTTGACATTGGGTCCGCGGTGGCTTTTGGCCTTACCCGAGATGTGCGGTGATGAGACCAAACTCGTTCTTGGCCTCCATCGGGGACTCAAAGTAGCGGTGCATGAGCTCGAGCGTCTTCTGCTGGTCATCCAAGAACCTGCTGCCGTCGAGGCCGTTCAGGTCCAGGTAGAAGAAGCCTTGCTCCTTGCAGCAGCGGAGCATGATCTCCAGCTCGGCCGGCTCCTGGGACAGGACTCGTCCGAAGTCGACGGTCTCCATGGGGTAGACGGGTACCCTCTTCCCTGCCCACTCGACGGTCTGCGGGACTTCAGTGGAGATGCCCATTGTGCGTTGTGTGAGGGGGTCTATCTACTGGGGGGATAATAATGCAGAGTATCAAAAGATCAACGGAGCTCGAGGTGATAGCCTGGGTCTGAATTGGGTTTGAATTTGACAGGCTTCTTTCTCTCCCTCTCCTTCTCTCCCCGCATCCTCGTCGAGCAGTTGACCCCTCTTATTTATACATGTGAGAGTTGCTCATAGCTGCGCCAACAACATCGCCCCCTCACTGTCAGAAGCGCCGCCAACCCATCCGCCCGCACTCTGGATCCTTTTCCTCCTTCCAGATTCTTGCGATTCACAATGTCCCGTCGAGCGAGACGCAAGGTTTCATGCAAGGATGCGGGGTCTCGGGCCAATCGGCACAAGCGTTCATATCACATGCATACTGCGCCAAAGGGGGACTACTCGTTGTTGTCTTCCTGGAAGCTCGATGCCCTTTTTCGTATCAAAAGTGGATATTTCGCTCCTAGCGTGCTTGGTTCTGGTTCGTGATGGGCAGCCCCGTCTGTCTCCCGTGTCTTGGGGCACTCAATCGGACACGGTCCGGCTCATGTAGGGCGCAGGAATGCACCACTACTTGACCATCTCATCACTTCCAGGAGGAGGAGGAGGAGGAGGAGCTGCGGCATCCAACCGAAACGGGACCTCCCCTCCCAACTCCCGATGCCCTCCTAGACTGGCCAGCAACGTACGTGGGGACTGATTGTTGGCCTGGATAACGTCAACGCCCCGCTCTCGGCAGACATGAGATGTGTCAGGGAAAAGACGCATGGCTGACGATCGAATCACACCCTTTCGGGTTTGCGCCCGACTATCGAGATCACCAATCCCGGCAGATAGCACCTCATAAACCGGTCGTCACTTATCCGTCGTCTGGTTCCGTGTCTCGGGGACTGGGGCTCTGTCTCTGCGTTCAAGGTATTATTGAAGATATAACAGACGCAGTCGACCTTGAAACTTCTTTACACGATTCTGATTCATCCTGCACAGCAGACCATGCACCTGGTCGAATTCGTTCCTCCCAACAATGCCTTTGTCTTCCCTGGTCGCCACCAGTGGCCTTGAAATCTTTGGACAAAACGCCACTCGGGAGCTGCCGCCGAAAGACCCCTAGTAAGATCTGGTACAACCTGGTCAATGGCCACACGCATCTTATTTCAGCGATGCGGGGTAGACGAGAAAGTGCTCCTAGACCGGCTGCACGCAATCAAGCTGATATCTTGATCCTTAGTGGCCAATGATAGGAGCAGATGTACCAGTCAGCAACCCCCAAACATCGGTGAACAAACATGGAAATCCCTACATATCTAGTCCAGACACCGGCATCGCCGCTTACACTGACAAACAGATTGGCACGGATGTGACTAGACATAGCTGCACCAACCATAACCTCGGGCGTTTCGACCAGAGTAGCATTAGACATGATGTGGCCACCTCTCGTATGCAGCGCGATTGGACAACAGCCCCCCGCGGCTCCTGTCCATGTCTTTTGTACTCGATCAATACTCTTTAGTCACAATTACAAATCAAGCTCGATTTCCTTTTCAGTTAAATATGATATTTGCATAGTCGTCGAGTTCATTGCAAGTTGGGCAGCTTCGGAATGCCTGTTTTGTCTCGTGTTTCACTTTCTTGAGCTAATAAACGGCCGGAGTGAACGCTCGTCTAATCACTCAGCCTGAACCATATCAGGTTGATTGGTCAGTTTATCGACATTGGATATAAGTTGGATGCTGCGAATGACTTCATTTTAGACACACCTTTACTCGTAAAACCCGTGATTCACAGTCCCATGTATACTGATGTCTCGATCATGGACGTTGATCTTCAAATACTAACGGGGCCGCAAGCTTGAAGGCCTGCACGAGACACTGAGGATAATGGTGGTATATATCGCTTCCTGTAATGTTCTGAGCAGACCCCATCTATTGCAACGATATCTAAGATCGACTATTGTAGGTTGGTTAATAATATCCCATTAAGTGCGAAGTGACCTCGCACAACCTTAGACCAATAAGACCACAGCAACTCAGTCCAAATACCCAATAGCAGTCAGTAATTCTTAGCAGCGACCCATTTCGGGGTTATGTGAGGTCACTTCGCACTCAATGGGACATATTCATTGAGCCGTGGAGCAACTGCGAGGATATATAGACACATCTACGCTTTCCTGAGTACCAGTTCGCCGTGATATATAGTCAGTAACTGTGCAATGGCAATTACGGATCCGCTTTTGTCGTCACAAACTTTCAGTCCAAATACAAAGAGAACACTTTAGACTTTTCTCGGCATGACTGAATCCTTTTGAGAATTAGGTATACCATGTAGTTCATATCAACACTCGTCATAGTGTCTTTTTTTTTTCTTCTTCTTCCAATCAAACTCCTTCGCTTGGCTTACACCACACACCCAGATCCAGCACGGCAATTGGCCTTTGGGATGGCAAACAATCCACGCTTCTTTTTGATCTCGAGCCCCGTCTTCTACATCATTCAAGACATCCCCCCCCCAAAGACAAGGACTCCCTCGGCCAGCGGCCAGGATCTCCTCTGTTCAACGGGAAGCGGCCGGGCTTCTACGCAAAGGGCCAGTAGGCCAGCTCGTAGACGTACCCCGTCGTCATCTTGGCGTGCTGAAGGGCGTGGTCGAACGAGACGTGCTCCAGGGTGTCGTTGGGCGTGTGGATGTGCGGGTTGTGGTTCCCGAACGGCGTCTCGAAGATGAAGCTCGAGGGGAAGCCGTTACGGTTCGCCGAGGCGTGGTCGGAGCAGGCGTACCCGCAGACGGTCTCCTCGTAGGGGATGTCGGTGTACTACAATTTTTTTCCCCGGCCCATCAAGTCAGCCTCAACTAGAAACTCTTTTGAGGGTTCTCACCCGGCGACATAGCGCGGGAAGGTGTGTGTGTGTGTGTGTGTGTGTGTGTGTGTTGGGGCGGTGGTTCTACTTACGGCATCGATGATGCGCTTCATGTAGGCGACCTGGTCGGGGTCGGTCCAGTCGGTGACGACGCCGAAGCGCTCGACGCCGTCGCGGCCGACGTAGCCGACCATGTCTTGGTTCAGCATGGAGACGACCTGGCGGTTGAGCGCGCGGTACTGCGTGAAGATGTCCTGGCTGCCGAGCAGGCCGGCCTCCTCAGCACCGTACCAGTGGAACTCGACCGTGTTGAGGAGGTCGCCCGAGGCGATGCGCCTGTCGGAGAGGAGGACGCGGAGGACCTCGAGGATCATGACGGAGCCGGAGCCATTGTCGTCTAGGCTTTTTCGTCAGTATCGTTTCATGTTTACGGGACCAAAACTCGAGCATGAGAAAAAAAGAAAAAAGAAAAAAGAAAAAAAAAAGAGCAAAAACGGGCCGACTCACCGGCACCGGGGGCACGGCCGGCCCCGCGGTCCCCGGAGATGACGGAGTCGAGGTGGGCGCCGACGACGACGGTCCGCTGGTTCCGGCCGGGGATGGTGACGATGATGCTGGGCTGCGACCAGGCGACGTGGCGGACGTAGCGCATGTTGGCGGTCGGGTGGCCGGCGGCGTCGAGGACGGCGCTGACCTGGCCGTACAGCCACTCGGCGGACTCGACGCCGGTCCGGGAGAGGTAGTAGCGGTTGTGGAAGGACGAGAAGCGCTCGAGGTGGGTGCGCATGTTGTCCTCGCTGAGCTTGGGGATCAGGGCCTCGACGTGGCACGTCTGGTTCATGGCCGTCGGGAAGGGGAGCGCCGCGAGGAGCTTGAAGTCCGCGGAGGGGGCGACGGCGGGGACGTCGGGCCACTCCGTGACGTCGAAGAAGTGGACGCGGTTCTAAAGGGGGGCCATATATGTCAGTCGCCCGTCCTTTTTTAAAGAGAAGAGAAGGTTAGAACCTACGTCCATCATCTCCCACTTCTCCTCTTCGGTGACGGTGACGGTCTCACCCGGCGCGATCTCGAGGGTGAAGAGCTTGTTCGGGTCGCGGGGCTCGACGAACGAGCCGGCGGCCGTGGACACGGCGAGGGCCGCGAGGAGACCTGGAGTGAAGCGCATGACGGGCCGCGTTTGACGGGAGGGGGGGGAGGCAACTGGAGCGACGAGAGTAAGGCGATGGTGCGCTTGCGGCTACGGTTCTCCTGGTCGGCAACGCGTCGTTCCCTGGGGAGGCGGGCTTGTTATACGCTGGCCCGAATCGCCCACGGTATAGCGGACGCCTGCATGACTTGCATCACCACCACCACGAGCTCTAGCCAACGGCGCATCGCGGAGGGAACGTGGTATCCGCCGAACGCTCAAAGGTCTCTTTGGCTCTCTACCCCCCCGGTTCTCCTAATCCAAGTTTGGCGTCGAGGTGAGGGGCTCGGATGACGCCGCGCCCGGACGGCGGGGAGATCGCAAGCAGGCTTGGGCTCAGTCTCACGTACGCCGAGAGCTGTAACGGGAAGCTGGCCACGGCGCAAGAACTTTTGGGCTCTCGGGACACGGGCGGTGATCACCAGATACGATGCCAGTAGTTCAGGCTCTACGATGGCGAGGGATAAGCCAGCAAAAAGAGCCCCTCCAGTATGGCCAATAGTCTGGCATGCAATACACAGGGCAGACGGCCCCTGTTGGTCAATTGATCCCGCGTCCCAGAAGGTGATGCGTAGCCAAGATGTGCCGATCTTGGCTCCAGAGCGAAGAATCTAAGAAACGACATGATGGGGTGGGGGTTAGACACTTGCCCGTCTGTTCCGGACTTGGATTTCCGTCGGCTTATAACCCTCATACAGACATGCTCATCATTCAGCCTCGGATCTTCCAGCGACCGGCCTGCAGCATCAGTAAATAAGACTTGCCCAGCAGGCGACAAAGTACGCACGGTTCCAACTCCCATCTTCAGACCAGAGCCGAAGCTTCCGTGAGAAAAGGCAATCTCGCGGGGGCGCTTTGGAAATCACCCAATGCCGACCTCTCATCGGCTCGCTGCCAATTGCCAAGAGCAACTGTATCCGGAAGGTGACTTTAAGCCAAGAACGTTGCGCGGGGGAATGGGACTGAAGCGGCCGGTTGGGGCGTGGACTCGCCTCGCTTGCATGCAAGACACGCCTGGCTTCCCAGTTGCCAAGCTCATCTACCATGCTTTACTTCTTCTTTTTACTTTTTTCTTTCGCGGAGAAAGATTTCGAGCCAACGTATTGGCAGACAGATCGAAAGCTCCGTGCATACGGATAATCAACGGGGAGAGGCCATGTGTTGAAAGCCGGAGCGGTTTTACGATGTGTGTCTCACGTCTCGCCAGACGAGCGGTATCTCGGCGGGGAGACGTTTGTGTCGCAAATCACAAAGAGACTTTTTGCAATTGGCATCGCGCAGACAGCAGCTTATCGTAATCTTCTCCATGTTCTCTTCTCTCTCGGACGCCCTTACAGACTAATAAGCGCGGTTCACTCAGCCCGTCGGTCAGAGAGGTTCACCTCTCGGCCCAAGCGCCGTGACCCGGATTTGACCGGACCGGACCGGCGGCTGAAGAACGTCTAGCATGTCGGAGACGGACCGCCATAACACCGATGCGATAGGGCCATCTCACGGCCTGGCCTAGTTGGGCAGAACATTAGGGGACCATTCTTATGAGATTTCTCTCTCTCTCTCTCTCTCTCTCTCTCTCTCTCTCCACACAAAGAGGTGGCACGCTTGATTTACGATGGAACGTTCAATGCATCATCATACCGCTTCAATTATAGGTCTTCTATGTAAGCACATGACCATAGAGCCCCCAACCATCAAGCCTTCAAGTCAACCCCCCGCCCTCTGCCACTTATCTGAGGGTGCTCGAGCTAATCAACCGAGATCCCAAGTTTCTTTCCTTGCATCAATCCCGCAACCAACCATTATTACTTTCAAGGGAAGGTGAGCCGCTCTATGCAGGCTTTCACACCGTATCGGCCAGCGAGTCCGCATCATTCATAGCCCCTGTCACGCACGCGGAACTTGGTGTCGTTGCTCTTCTCGATGGCTTCCGCCAAGATGACGTCAATGCCCGTGTTGCCCATCGCCGTCGGCAAACTCAATGCCGCGCTGTTCGATCTGACCCTGAGGGAGACTGGGGTCGCGGTAGAAGAGCCTGAACTCGCCGTCGTACTGGATGTCCTTCCTGTAGCCGCAGCGGACGCCCATCTTGGCACGGACGCCGATGCCCTGGTAGGTGGAGGGCTCGTAGTTTATGGCTCTCTCGAGGAAGCCGGCCATGTCACGGTTGGTGAGGGCGATCTTGTCCTTGGTCGTCCTGAAGCTGAGGCCGCAGGACTCGTGCGCGGCGAACTTAGCCCAGAAGTTGAGATCGCGCTCCTCAAAGACGACCTTTGCGGTGTTTTCCTGGCAGAACTTCAAGAGCTGGCGGCAGTCGGACTTGAGCGGTGTGTGCGGCTGGTCCCAGTCAGACGAGAGCCAGATGGGGGTGCAGAAAGGGCCCTCGGGGTTGCCGCCGGTGTATATCTCGTAGCGCTTGGCGATGGTGAAGTTGGCGGAATCGGCACTATCGGGAGCCTGTTGAGCGGTGCTATTGAAGACGTAGGCAGAAGTGTTCTTGGGGATCTGAGAAAAAGACGTGACGATGAGGGGTCCCTTGGGATCGGCGCGGCGCAACTCGACAGCTCGGACTGTTTCTCTGCCAGAAGGGAAGGCTTTGGAGAGGGCGGCGTTCTCGGGGTCGGCAAGGCCAAGAGAGCCGGGCTGCTGTAGTCTCCAAGAGACTGGGGCGCTGCCTGATGGGCTGTGACGAACAGGGCAATCTGCCTCTTGAACGGTGGAGACAGAAGCATGGATGGTCCATTCGGGACGACTCAGAGAACTGCCGAGGAAGTTGACCATGTCTCCAGTGGAGAGAACAGCGTCGCGGGTTTCGGTGCGGATCTGGAAGCCACAGCTACCGACCCAGGCGGTGTCGACCCAGGGATTGGTATCGGAACCAAGGTGACGGGGGGAAACCAGAGCCGGGTTAGCCTCGAGAAAATCGAAGAGGGCCTGGCAGTCGTTGCGGCGGGGGCCGTCGATGTTGGCGTCTTGCTTGGTGGCACGGACGGTGCAGAGCTCGACATGGTTGTGGGCAGTGACAGTCTTGATTTGCTTGCTGATGGGCCAGGGAAACTTGCGGATATCGTCGATGGCGTTGACGCGGGCGGCAACGGCGAAGACGACGTCAGAGCCATTGGATGCCTTGAATGTGACATGGCTTTGCGGCAAGGCAAGGGCATCGAGGACGCCAGGGTCAGGGACAGCACGGCCAAAGGTGAAGGCCGCAAGGGCAATGATGGGTGCAATGAATTTGCGCATTGTGGAATTATCGACTTGTTTTCGGGACAGTTGATCTCTCTTGTGTGTTGTTTTTGTTGTTGTTTTCTTGCGAGGGTTGTGAAGCAGTGAAGCTGTTCAGGCGGCAACTAGAGAGAAAAAGCGACGCGTCTCTGGCGAAGGGGAAAGGTGAGAGACTAGACGGGAGAAATGTGAGCTCAGACTGACGCGTGGAGGCTAGAAAAAAAAGAGAGAGAGAGAGAGAGAGAGAGAGGGATAAAATACCAGTTCGGCGTGACGAATCGATCTGGCGACCTCGAGGAATCAAGTCACGGGACTCCAATTAATACTTTTGCCTGCGTCCTCCGAGTTGAAGTTGACTGGCTTATGTAATCGATCAATCCAGTGACTGACTGACTAAATAAGTGCGCAAAAGAAGAGGAAGGAGCCACTTAGTGGGAGGTCCTTTCCTCGCGTGTGGTCGTGGTCGTGGTCGTGGCGTGGCGTGGCGTGGCGTGGCGGTGTATTGATTAAAGTGTGTTGAGATGGTCAAGATGATAAGAGACTCAATCAAGAAGACCATGTTGTCTATCGCAACATAGTTAGTGGCTGCTTCTGGCTGCTTATGTTGCTCGGTCTTCGGAAAGTAGCTGTGATGGATTCTAATCAAGAAGTCCGCCCAGAAAGCAGAGCAAGCAAGCCAGCTATAAATCCCTTGAATCAGGTGAATCACACCTTTTGAGTTCTTGATGACCTATATAATTACATTCATCCATATCTCGTAGCTATCATGGTTCTCTTATGTCTCTGTAACGTCGCGACTGTGTCCATACGTGTGTGTATTGAGTGGGCCTTTTAATGGCGATAGATTCCATCATGAAACCCAAAGTTACATTTCATGTTTGTTACTTACTGTTGATGTTTATCCCCAAAAAAATCATCTCGCTACGTAAGGCAGGAAGCTACCGTCCGCCCGACTGATGTAAAGTCATTGCTGAATTGGATCCCTCCCATGTTGCTAGCCCCCATGGTTCGTCATGTCCGTCTTCTCTCAACAAAGAAGTCCACTACAAGAACTACCCATTACTTAATACGGTGTTCTCGTATTCCTAGACAGCGGCGGTTAGCGTCTGATGCAATTATGCTTGGGTTGTTAGTAAACAGGCCCTCAATAAAAACACCAACATCGATGGACGTCACTTTGGTAGCATGTTTCTCTGCGCAGTTGTTTTGAGCATTCAGCAGAACATAAGCAAGGGCGAGCAAGGCGTAAATAACTTTCAATATATCAGCGAGGAGTGTAGTGAGGGACACACGCTTCTCACTTATTATCCCTTCTTCATCCATCTGGTCCTTTACGAGACTCTTGTCTATAATTGACTAGCCAAAGCAAAGCGGATCAACTGTCTACGTAATTACTGTTATTGTTTAACTACCTTGGCCTTGGCCTTGAGGACTACTCAACCCAGCACCAAGTCATCCGTCATTAATCAATACATGCAAACAGCACACAAAGAAAATCCAGCTCAATCCATGCCGCGCTGGACTTCGGAGAGAAAACACGGCATAACTATGTTGACAATCTCTAGCCGGGCAGACTGTACTAATAAATGTGACAAACTTCTTGCAGGCCTGATTTCGATCAACAGCCCTTGGAGAGTACCCAATTGTCATTATCTGTACACCCCTCGCTAATCGCCGCCGCGGCTTCTTGAACGTTACTCTACACTGGTCAAAAATCGCCGCTTTGATGGGCCGGTCCGATAATCACTTGCCCTGGATGTCAATCCTTAGCGTACATGGCTCCCCCCAATGCTACATCGATTGCCAAATCGCCGGGACCGGAACTCTGTTGCCATGGGGAGGTTGGGGACCTGTTTCCCGTTCGTTATCAACTGGCTCCGGTTACCGACGTCTTTGGGCCCATCTGCCCCGCAGAAACATGTCACCCCCGTCGCTAGGTTATATACTAGCCGGGGGCCGGGGGGGGTAGCGAGGGCCACCTTGGAATTGGATTCTTCAATAAGCCGCATACGAATACTACGTCGTCGGTAGACAAGCCTGCTCCCCGGGCCGGGGTTCGTTGCCATGTCGCCCTTAGCTAATCTCATTCGACCTGTACAGCCAGCATATCAGGAAGATAAGTCAAGATAAGACTCAGTCACCCAACGCCAAACGACACCACACCCGGCGACGTGAACCCCCGGACACGGGCCGGGGGCTCAACCCCCTCCAAAGCCAACATTCTCACGAGCTAGAGCACACAATAGGGCATATGAGAACAGGAATCAGAAAGGCTTATTCCTATCAGTGTAGAACTGTATATAATCGTTGCAATATATATAGGCCAGGTGTGCGAGTCAGATGCGACCGGTGGTGAGATATAAGCACGGTGGGAAGCCTCTCCATATGTGTTCATCTTGCCCCTAGTCGAGTCAGCTAAGGCTATCATGAACTCTATCGCTACAAACATCTCTGCTGGCGGCTGCGCTTCCCCGTTGGTTCTTCTTCCTCCTCCTCCTTCTTCTTCTTCTTCTTCTTCATGCCGAGCTCCCAGCTGATAAGGAAAACCCCGAGGGGGGTTGGAGCCGGTGTTTGTTTGTTCTTTTGAGCCTTGGCTGCTGCGCCTCCCGGGGCCGACGACGTGTGATAGGACCTGCGCCTACGGGATGAGAAGGGGAGGGGGGGGGCGATGATGTCGTTTCCTGTGGTGGGGTTTGGTAGACGGGAACCGTTTGTTCCATACTTTCCACCATAAACCCGCCCCCGGCCCAACAAGGATGTTCTTCCCGCCCGGTGGACCTTGAACACCGGGATCCAAAGGCGGTTTGCTCTTATCGCAATGCCCCTCCCAACTTGGGCCCTCTTTGTCGCCGCGGAGACGATATGTATCTCAAAAGCGTCCAGCAGTATAAAGCGTGGCCGGCATTCCTGTCTTTACATCTCTTTGGCGCAAGCAGAGCAAACCATCCCACTGCCCTCTCTCCCCCTCGCCGCTGCCCACCAGACAACCGCCCCCCGTCTTCCCTTCCTTTCGAAACCCCTCCCTCGTCGGCGTGACAGACCAAAGGCCAGAATGCAGACCCGTAACCTCCTGCTCGCGGCCTCCCACCTGGCCCTCGGCCTCGCCGCCCCGGCTCCGCTCCCGGCCTACAACCTCCTCTCGACGCGGGAGGCCCACTTCAACGCCAGCCTGCCCAACGTCACCATCTTCGCCACCGGCGGCACCATCGCCGGCGCCGCCGGCTCCAACGCCCAGACGACGGGCTACAAGCCCGGCGCCCTCGGCGTCGACATCCTCATCGACGCCGTCCCCGAGCTCTGGAACGTCTCCAACGTCCGCGGCGTCCAGGTCGCCAACGTCGGCTCTAACAAGATCACCCCCGCCATCCTCCTCAACCTCACTCGCCTCGTCCAGGAGGCCCTCGACGACCCCACCTGCCAGGGCGCCGTCGTCACTCACGGCACCGACTCCCTCGAGGAGACCGCCTTCTTCCTCCAGCTCGCCGTCCGCAGCGACAAGCCCATCGTCGTCGTCGGCGCCATGCGCCCCGCCACCGCCATCAGCGCCGACGGCCCCATCAACCTGCTTGAGGCCGTCACCCTCGCCGGCAGCCCCGACGCCCGGGGCCGCGGCACCATGATCGTCCTCAACGACCGCATCGGTAGCGCCTTCTACACCACCAAGACGCACTCCAACTCCCTCGACACCTTCAAGGCCGTCGAGCAGGGCTACCTCGGCTTCTTCCTCGACATCAAGCCCGTCTTTTACTATCCCGCCGCTCTGCCCCTCGGCCACCACTACTTCAACGTCTCCGCGGCCGATGAGCTGCCCCAGGTCGACATCCTCTTCGGCCACCAGGACCTCAACCCGGCCCTTGCCACCGCCGCCGTCCAGAGCGGCGCAAAGGGCCTCGTGCTCGCCGGCATGGGCGCCGGCTCGTGGACGAGCCCCGGCAACGACACCCTGAAGAAGCTCGTGCAGGAGAACGGCACCCAGATCGTCCTCTCCAGCAGGACCATGGGCGGCTTCGTCCAGGGCAGCGGGCTGCCCAACACCTACGGCGGCTGGGGCCTGAACCCCCAGAAGGCCCGCGTCATGCTGCAGCTCGGGCTGTACGCCGGGTACAACGCCACGCAGCTCGAGACGCTGTTCAAGTATGCGCCGTGAGAGAGAACGAATAAAAGCCCCCCCCCCTTTCCCCTTTCCCGAATCATGAGATTATGAATAGACTAGATACCTAATACAAGTGCCATTGATTTTTCACAGCCCAAAGTTGCTACTGAGCTCCTCGAGGCCCGGCTAACCTGCAGCTTGTGCTTTCTACCTACAACTCAAAATTGCTTCAAGGGGAATTCGCGCTCAGATGAGAGACCGATGTAGAGGAAAGCAACTATCTAGCATTCACCTCAACTGCCACTTCTCCATCTTTTCAAACAATGGTGAGTGAGTACACGCCCGACGGCGGCAGCGGCGGCAGCGGCGGCAGGTAGAGTCTGCTCTGTTTTTTCCTCTGAGCAGAAAAAAATAAAATAAAAAAGAAATCACAGTCTCTTCTTCGAGTACGACGGCCCCTTCTCCCACGCCGCGACCTTTTCGAACGCCCGCTTCGTCTCGACGCAGCCCCCGACGACGAGGCAGAACGGGATGACGATCCAGAAGGCGTTCAAGAAGACGTAGTAGCACCAGTAGTAAAACTCCTCGGGCCGGCAGTAGACGACCCTGTGGACGAGCTCGTCGAAGGAGCACGTCGCGAAGTAGAGGACGTCGCCGTAGAGCTGGCCGAGGCTGACGACGAGCTGCAGCGGGTGGCGGAGCGGGTGGCGGGCGACGACGCAGTACGCGCAGGCGAAGGCCAGCGGGCCCCAGCAGAAGGCCGTGACGGTCTCCATGCAGAAGAAGAAGGAGTCCTGCGTCAGGTAGCGGGAGTCGGACAGCGCGTACTCCTTCCACAGCTGGCCGAAGACGTCGAGGCTGGCCGGCATGTTTGCCTGGTTGTACGAGAAGTAGCCTGTGGGGGGGTGGTGGTGGTGGTTTAGCCGGGTTGGACTCTTCGGTCACGGCACGCTTCCCTCCATGCCGGGAAGACGAAAAAAAAGGCTCACCTTCGAAGAAGAAGTGGATGAAGGCGCTCAGTGTGAACCACAAGGCCGTCGCCATCTCGCCGCTCGACAGGTCGGGACGCGCCCTCTTGGCGATGCGGTACGTCGACCCGAGAATGACCGCAGAGCCGGCCGCAAAGATGGCCCGCAGTTCGTTTGCGCTAAAGGTGTTGGCGACGTAGCCGGGGAGCATCGCGCCCGCGGGAGAGTACGGGTGGGCGGGGATGGAGGCGTTCATCGTGACTTTGGCGGCCCCTTTTCGAGCTCGTTCGGTGTGGTTCGTTGGGTATAAAAGTTGATCGTGGTTGACGGAACTGGCGAGTATGAGAGGACAGCAAGATGCTGACGGCTGAGCTCTGTTTTTATGACCTTTACACTTACACGCAAGACGCCCTCCCCCCCGGCTTTTGGTGCGTCCGGCAGACTCGACATCCGCATCGGCCCATTCCCATTCCTGGGGGACGTTTGCCAAGTCTGAAGCATTGCGGTCGTCTCATTGGCCACCAGAGAGACCCGGCCGGCCTAGCGAGATTATACCCGTATCGTATTCGGGTTGTGTCTTCTGCAAACCGAGAAAATAACCAGGCTATCGTTTCCACCGCCGGATCCCGAATTGGCCGGTGACGTCCTCCGTTTTCGGGACTGTTATATAGATATTGTGACGATAAAATATGTCCTCTCCAGTGCTAATTCTATAATCTGTTCGCTTAGGCGCCGGACGTGGCTCCAGCCGGCGGCGTAAATCGTGCAGTGTAGCCGTTCCAAGACGCCGTGCTCCGTTACCGTAGTAGAGAGTTCTAATATATATATACACATACCTGCTGCACCCCCGAAAATATACTGCAGCAAAACCCTCACCCCGAGCAACAAGTGCCTACCCAAAGTCCCTCTAAACCTCGCCCTTCTTGCTGTCCTTCTTGCCGTCCTTCTTCCGGATATCGACCCAGCCCATACCCCACGCGAGCGCAAAAGTCACGCCGCCCAAGGCGACCAGGAGGTAGAACACCTCGCTGATGCTCTTTGAATACGCGGTGAGGACCCCGGGGAGGTCCGCCTGCGGTACGGCCGTCCTGAACCCGGTCCCGCCGGCGGCCAGGATGGTCTCGGCGTCCACGGACGGGGCGTACTCGGCCAGGTTGGCGCCCAGCCCCTCGCTGAAGACGACCGAGGCCACCGTCAGGAAGATGGCGCCCCCAAACGTCTGCAGGAAGATGACGGTCGCCATGGCCACGGGGAGGCGGGACGGCGCGGAATTCGCCTGGACTGCTATGATGTGCTGGTCGTCGAATAAGTCTATGCCGGCTTTTTTCTTTTTTTTTCTTTTTTTTTTTCCCAATGAAACAGGGGGTTGGGGGAACAGCTCACCATCTGCATCATGGACCCGCGACCCGCGCCCAGAAGAATCTGGTATCCTATCCATGTTGCCGAGCTCGTGTACGGGTTCCATGTCGAAATGAGCCCGTTCCCGATCGTCGATACAACAGAGCCGAAGACTACCCAAGGGAGGTAATACCCTAGTTTCCCGACTGCAACAGGGTTAGCGACCTCGACCCAACACCGATGCGCAGGCGTTTGGGAAAGAAGAAAGATCCTCCCCCCGCCCGCTCAAACCAGGAGAGGGAGGTGGTGCCGAGTTCAAACGTACCCAAGGCGCCGGAGATGACGGCGAACACCAGCTGGCTCAGGATGGTCGGCAGGAAGTCCACCCCGCCCTGGAACGGCGTGGCCCCCTTGACGCTCTGGAAGTACAGCGGCAGGTAGTAGCCCGAGACCATGGTCACGCTGAAGCTCGCGGCGCCGGCGAGGCAGCTGGTCCAGATGATCCTGTTCCTGAACAGGTCCAGGGGCATCATGGCCTCGTCATCGCCCAGCCTGTGCTCCCAGTAGACGAAGAGCGCGGCCGCGACGCCCGCGCCGACGAACAGGCCGATGACGACCGCCGAGTCCCACGGGTGGTCGTTGCCGCCGAACTGGAGGGCCAGGAGGAACATGACGGCCGCGGGGGCGAAGAGGACGAAGCCGGGGAGGTCGAGGTGGCCGGGGACCCGGAGGAGGGGGAGCGGGGTCGCGATCTTGGAGGGGATGTGGATGAGCAGCATGAGCACTGCGACGACGCCGCCGATCGGGAGGTTGATGTAGAAGCCTGGGGTCGGTGTTCCTATTAGCACATCTTCAAGGTCATACGCAGGTTGCCAGAGCCCGAGATGGGAGACGCCGAGGCGTCGAGGAAGAACCCGCCAGGTCACTTACACCATCTCCAGTTTGCGTATTCCGTAAAGGCGCCCCCGATGAGGGGCCCGACCACGAGGCCCATGTTGGAGACGCCTATCACGATCCCGATGACGAGAGGCCTCCTCTGCAGCGGCACCGTCGCGGCGATGATCGTCAGGGCGCCGTTGAACAGGCCGGCCGAACCCATCCCCGCAACGGCGCGCCCGACGATGAACATGTCGGAGGACCTGGCCAGGGCGCAGATCAGCGAGCCGAGCTCGAACAGGAAGAGGAAGGCCAGGAACGTCTGCTTGGATCTGAGGTACGTGTAGAGCTTCCCCGCAAAGGGCTGGAGGGCGGCGCTGTTGGGCACAGTTGTGGTTAGTCTCGACGGGCCCCTCCTAATATCTCCTCGGTGTTCTCATGGAGCCCCCTCCCGGCCTAAATTCAGACGTCGTGGACCATTACGTACCCGCATAAACTGTAGGCAGCGCCGTACCAGCCCACGTCGGACAGCGAGTTGAACGCTGTTGTGATCTCGGGAACAGCCTGTTGCCCTCTCGTCAGCCATCCGTAAGCTCTTCGCAACTGTCAAGCACCGAGGTGCGTCTTTACCGTCGTGATGATGGAGCCGTCGAGGAGCATGAGAAACACCGCGGCCGTCAGGGCGGCGAGGACGAGGAGGAGCTTGACGCCGCTGATGTACTCTTCCTCTTCTTCCTCCTCTTCTGCATCCCCCTGCTCCGTGGTCGAGGCGCCGGTGTCTTCGTTCGCCCTGCCGCCCTTGTCCTCCGCGGGCTTCTCAGATGCTTCGGGGTCAAGGCCGTCCGGGGACGACAGGCGCTTCTCGGAAAGCGGGTGGTGGGTCACCGGCACCAGCGACGGCGGCGCTTCCGGACCTCCCGATGCGCCGGGCAGGGGTGGTACCTCCCTGGAGCCGCGTGACAGAAACTTGACCATGTTACAGGGCTGATGCTGATTGTGATTGGTGACTGTGTGCGCGTGTCGGCCTCGGGTCGGGTTCCAGATGAACTATGATGGCTGGTGGTCTAAACAAGCATTCAGTCATGCGGAAGCCATCCTAGATATAGTAGACTATATCGTCTCAAAACCCAGTCCATGTCAATCCATCATTCAAGCCCATCGGCTCAATCCCGTACAAACAGCTGTCAGGCAACACCCTCTATCTCATTCCATAATACCCACATGACACAAGCTTCCGTAAGGCTGACCAGCCATATCTGTACGTCCGGAATTCGCCTGCACGAATCCCGGTAGGGAGGGACTGGGGGGGAGGCTTTTTGCTGACGTCCTCCGCACTGTTCTTCTGTCAAATCAGTGCTGTGATATTGGCCCTTAGCCCGTTGGAATAACAAGTACCGCTCCTGCATGCTCGGACCGCATTCCGACTAGCCGATGATCCTTCAAGCGGAGGGGGGGCTGCTTTGTTGTTTGCTCTCTGTGTGGGTTTCATCATTCAGTAAGACGGGAATGATCAATATCGGCCAGGGTTTGGGGGCGATTGAAATGCTCAAATCCGCCCGTCGGGTCAGCAACGGGCGGAGTTTGCTTTTGAAATCGGCCTCCTCCTCCTCCCCATCTCACCAGTAAGTCCGGAAGAGCCGCAACCGCATGCCTCGTCTAATTACAGCATTCTACTACCAGGCTGTATGTATGCCACTCAAAAAGCGGGTTTGCTTTCTTTTCTGCACGTCGTTTCCTTGACACTTCATGTTTTTTGCTTATTTGTTTATTTTTTGGAAAAGGCTTCGTCATCGGCGTCACTTCGTGACCGGGTCCGTCCTTGGGGCTGCCGCGTGTAAGTGATCCCAGGTGACCACTGACCACGGTATTCTGGATCCCTTAATCCCGCCAGTCTACAACCCACCAATATAAGATCTCCTTTTATGCTTAAAACTTCGACCTCGCTGGATTAACTTGTTCGCCAGACTTGGCAGTCTGGGGCTGGTTCTTCCAACCCACACAAGGCCGCTCCGCTAGCTCTATTTTCTTTACATCATCCACCCCTGACCAAATCACATCAATCGTTCTCTGATGGCAAGAGCTTCGTCTTGAAGCCTCCAACATGCCGTGGCCTGATTGGAAGGTAATTCAAAACAGCCCATCGCATCTTCCAGCTTCGCCCTCTGCTGCATCATGTCAGCGCCTAGCCCCAGATCGCCACAGATTATGTATGGAAATAGGGCAGGTGACTGACGCAGCAATTCATTCACATCACAATAACTTGGCTCACTTCCATCTCACCCGTTCACCTCCCTCCCCCCGCCCCTTCCCCCCTTTTACGTCATTCAATTCAAGTGGCTCATCACACAGCCCGCTCAACGAGATGCAGCCCGCGCGGGTCTTGCCAGGGCACTACCCGGAAAACCGCCAAGCCGCGTGTCCCTAGGCGTGTCCCGCCCCCCGCCCGAGAACCAAGCCACAAGATCCGATGCCCGGTGACCGCGACTTCTCGGCATGGCGGGGGGGTTTTCGTCCAACATCTCGAGCAAAGTATCCCCCCCCTCTTCCACGGCTGCTTGCTGAGGCACAGCCTGTGTCTTTTTTGCCCCCAAAAAAAAAGGAACAAAAAGCACGTCGAAAGTTGGCGGTTAACAAACCAAAGCTTTATACATCATATATTAATCCCGTCACACACACACACACACACACACACACACACACACCGGATTCCTCCCAGAGCACCGGCGCGGGTCCGCCACCACCTCCTATCAACCTCCTAATTGGGGAACATGTCGCCAACCTCCGCTAAACCTGGCCTGCTCGTCGTGCTGAAATCCACAATGTAATTATGCTCAGTGTTTCGAAAGAGGGCGGCTGGCACAAGGGAACCGACACGACGAGCACGGCGAGGACCGGTGGGAAAGAGAGTCCAGTCCGTCAAGCAGGGCTCGAATTACACAGTGCGCTGTGTTACATATAGTTCGAGTTCACGCACCCGCTTTAGAGTCGTCAGGACGACCGACGCGGCAAAGGGTATAATAGAGCCATATCTGTTCTCCAAGTACGACTCACCGGCAAGACCGTTAATTTAGGCATTTCCACTGATTTTGAGAGCTGTCTACAAAGTTTCACTTCATTGGCTAACCTGGAAAAAAAAAAATAGAAGACATCGGCGGCCACGAAGCTTAAGGAAACTCTACTGACATACAGAGTGTGCCCGGTGGGGCCGAGTATTCCTCTGATTTCTTGTTCTCGGTCCGAGGACGGATGGAATCCACCCCGGGGTTTTAGCGTCACCTCGGGCAGATTCATCATACAGACAATTCAGGCTGCTGATAGAGAGCAGGCCCTCCTTCACAACCAAGTCCGGCCACGCACATCGTCAGCTCATTTAAATCGATTTCAACGCGGCAGGGCCGAGTTCGTGGGTTTCTGGGTAGCTAAGCCAAGTTGCGGGGGGTTTGGGGGGGGGGGCAGAGCCACGCTCTCTGTGTCAAAGATGAGCCGAGAACAAGGTAGTTTACGACATCGGCAACAACACGCATTTTGCAGGGGGACAGGAAAAAATCAAGCCAGCTCCCCGGATTACGAGTTACTGTTTGTATTTGCTAATAAAAAGAAGAAAAAAAAAACAGCAAACCGAAGAGAGCGACAACAAAGACGGGAGCAACAATGAGCAGGCAGGGGTGCTTCGACCGTACGTTATCGAACCATTGCCACGATCAACACGTGATATCGTCCTGCTCAACTGGTGCTCTGATAGGGACTCGGCGGGGAGGGCAGATAGCAACCGGGAGACATCAGACCAGAACCATGTTTGCGGGCCCCACGCCCTGGGTGGCAGCAGGTCATGCCACGGACTTGAGCGAATCTGATTGCTCGGTGTGAGGCACTCGGTGTGCCTCGAGTGGATCATGCCGACGCCGGCCGTCCGGAATCCGGCGGATATAATTCCGGGACAGGCCCCCACTTCTTGATCACGTAACGCCTGAGGCCGCAAGGCTCCAATAAAAAAAAAGACAGAAAAAAGAAAAGCAAAAAGAGAACACCACTTACCCCCGGCCGTGGTCGTACTGATCGCCGGTTGTGTGAGAAATGCCATTGTTTCGCCTGGTTTGATTCACTTGCTTTGGCATTTGTCCCAGTAAAAAATCTGAACCATGACGGATTAGTGTCGGGTGGGTTCCGAAGGGGTTTGTTCCGTTCCCACCAAACGACCCAGTCGGTTGATTCATCCTCTCAAACTGTTCCTTTCCTTTCTCTCTTGGCCGATCTACGATGCTGGTCGCAATGGTAATGGTCGGGCGTATCCCGTGTTACGTCGTTGGCGAGGAGTGAGAGAAAGAGGGAGGCGAGCTAGACGCGCCAGAACGCATCTGCCCAAGACAAACACGCACGGGGCATGAGAACGAGACCAACACGGAGGTGTGTTGGAAAATGACATCAACTCCGGGCGTGGTAGCGCTGGGCAGAGGTCCCGGCAGCAGGGGCAATCAAAAGTGGACGCGACCTCCGCCGGAAGACACGGAGAAAACAAGGGTGGCGTCGTCAGCCGCCATCAGCTGACTGTGAGCGGGCCGGCGACGCTGCAGTCGATGAAAATGGCGCACCGCTGTGTCGGTAGCATAGGTACGAGGTAACGGTGGGATGGATGCTCTGGCCGCTGATGGGCCCGGCGGACGGTGCTTCCACGACGGATTTGAACCAGAGCAAGAGAGGGCAAGCAGTGACTGTTCATCCGTTTGAGTGTGGGCGAACGGTCTTGGGTCACACAACTGCGCCCATTGTGTCGGATGTTGGGTTTCAGATGCTGCTGCTGCTGCTGCTGCTGGGTAACAGGTGTTGGGGTACCTAGAACGCGAGGGCAGAGTCTCATCCGTTTTGTTCGTGCCGCGGACCGATGAGCTGAGCCCAGCTGCACTGACACGATCGGGTCGGGGTGGGCTGGCAGTCAAAATGCCGGCAGCGCTACGGCAGGAGTGAGGAAACAAATTTGCCAGCTCGCGCCCGGCAGCGGTCTTCGAGGGACACGTCCGAAGTCGCACAAATGAAGAGAGAGAGAGAGAGAGAGAGAGAGAGAGCGAGCATCGCCAAGAGACGGGGGCTGCACGCAGGTGTCCGCTCCAGAGAATGAACGAGGATCCGGTCGGTACTGAATGTCGCCATTCTTTTTCAGCCGAGGAAGAGATCGGAACAAACCGCGCGGGGCATGAGACACCGCCGCCAGCAGCCAGCCCCCCCCCCTCCCGTCTGGGGTTCTGCTGCCGAACAGTCTGAATTAGGCTTTGTTCGGTCGCCGGGACAGCGTTCGGACGTTCCGCATCATAGGTGCGACGCAACGAGCTTCCCCGGCCGAAAGAGCAGAACGAAGCGAAAATTGTGACGCGGCTGTAGACACTTGGCAATGCCGTAGTGTTGCAGTGCTTGCAACAATCGCGGCAATCATCGAAGCTCTACGGCTACACGTACACTCGATAACGAATGATTTTTGGCAACGGGGACGACGGGAACGATGTGAACGACGGGCATCGCATCGTGAAATTCCGGCGTTGCGCCGCCCACCGCGCTGAAGAAGCAGGCACCGCGTCTCTCTCTGTGTGTGTGTGTGTGTGTGTTTTTTAAATGGAGGGGGGAAGGGGTATGCTCGGTTTCTTTTGAGAGGATGGGGGGGGGAGGAGAAGCGGCAGACCCGGCTTGCCGACCCCCTATTCGACAGCGTGAGTCCGGAGAGGGGGGGGCTTTACTTTGAATGCTGCGAGCCGAGCGGGCCCATGGCAGCCAAAAGCAATGTTCCCACTTTTCGATGCGCGCCCGCTCCGGTGGCCTCCCAGCTCGACGCCGGTGACGCAGACGCCTGCATCGACGTGGCAGAAGAGCAGTTGCGCGCACGCTCGTTGGGCGACATCTGGCGTGAAACTCCATGTGAGGATGCTGTGGCGACAGAGCGTTGGGCGGTGGGCATCCTCGTCATTCGCATGCTCGTGAATCGTGATGGACGGCCGGTGTGGGGCACCAGGCGTCAAAGTCCGCTTCAGCACGGGCGGACGAAGGAAAAAGGTCCAGGCTGCGGTGGGCAAGTCGAGTTTGATTAAACGCAAATTTGGCGCTTCACCGGAACGAAATGGCGCTGATCGTTGTCGGGATTGTCGCTCCATTTTGAGGATTGGGCAAGGGTGGGTGGGGTGTCCCCCGGAGCGAAGACGGACCAGCAGAATGCATGGTCTGCCCGGCCGAGGCGGCAGCTTCTGCCGGGTCTGGTTTTGTGCACGACGCCCGGAGATGGTGTCCCTCTCCATCCAACGTGCCAGTCCCGTAAATCCAGACCACGGGAATGTAGCTTGAATGCGCGGGCAACCGTGGACCCCAGACAACCCCTCTCTCTCTCCCCCGGTGGTTGGAATGGCATGCTGGAACAGGCAAAGGGTCCCGGGGTGACGGGGGCTTACGGTGGCGGGACGGAGGAGGAGGGAAAGCATGGTGGCCGAGATCCAAACCGTGCCGTCGTTGACGGGAAACGCAAGCTGACATCCACCGACCCAACTCAAGCTGAAAGCAGATGTGATGGGCCGCTTAAGCCTTCACTCTGTACTTGGCCAGCGGCTCGGGGCAATGGCGAACAGCGCCTCTGACAAACGCCGGTGAAGCAGGTGGGAAAGACGGACGACCAAAAGCAGAGGGCACGATGTGCTACCTCCTTTGATCTGGGTCGGTAAAGGCCGTGCCGTAAGGATCCCAAGGTCACCAGGGACGCGGGCGAAGCGTAGTATGGGAGGCGCCATGCCGTGCGCCGTGTGGGGGCAAGGGGAGGGTGCTCTTTCGGATAGGTAGGTAGGTACATTCTACCTATGTAGTGATGGCTGTCGCGGTATTAACTTTGACTGCTGGGCCAGGCAAGTCAAAAGGGGGAATAGCCCTGTTGCCGTCGGTTGGACTTGGGTGCTCCGTGGAACTCGGGGAAGGCCAAAGTGGTGGGGGGGAGAGAGAGAGAGAGGAGAGGAGGAGGCAGGCAGAGGGCTCTCGCTCTGTTTCTCTCCAAGGAGGGACGGGCGGACATGAGGGTTGGGTTGCGCCGCGATAGCGACCAGGGGTGCGGCAATTCTAGGCCCGCCCGGAGGCGTTTGCCGTCCACGCCCCTAGCGTCATGGCCGCCGCCTGCCTCTGGCTTTAGCTCGGACGTGGCTGCTGGTGGCCAGTCCCTACTATCCAGTACCCGCCAGTGTGCCAGCCAGTGTCGTCGGCGAGTCACCCAAGTCAGTCAGTGTATTTTCTGGACTGTTTGGTAAAAGGGGAAAGGGGGGGGGGGGGGACTGGCAGAATGATCGCCCGATGACCCCCCTCCCCAAAGTCGAATGTCGTGGGTGGACCAAAACCCGGCGTGCCGCGTGCACGGCAGGGTTCGTGACTCTGTGCTGCCGAGACGCAAAACGCTGTAGCGAAGGACGGGTCCGGCAACGTCGCAGGAGAGTGGCAGAAAGGGCCGATCGGGCCCGAAGGGTGTTGGGGAGTAGGTTGGCTTGAGGATGGGTGTCGGATCCGCGGCGCATGAGGGTGGTGGCATGTCGGCAAGGCAGGAAATGCGTTGCGATGGATGTCGATCAAGAGACATTTGTCGAGGGGTACGGGATTACTATGTATGGCGGCGTGAAGCTCGGCTCGTGAGAAGAGGAAACGGAGCGACGGGTTCCCCATAGGACGGCGATTTCGCCTGACTAACGGGATGGGTTGCGCATCCGCCGGCGCTGGCTAGCAAAAGGGACGGATGGGTGCGAGACACAAGACGTATCGGGGAGGGTTACCGACAGGCACTGTGACGGTACTGTATGATTTTTGGCTTTCGGGCGACAGCCGGCCCTGGCGGGAACGCGGGGGGGGGGGGTGGGCTGGGCTCTTGTCTGTTGTTTCCCTCGTCTTTTTTTTTTTTGGCGGTGCCGAGTCGGGACTTGGGAATTGGGCAGAAATACAGGCGCCGGAGGGGGCGGAAGGGGAAGCGTTGGTCGGGCAGGCGTTTGCTGAATGAAGTGCAGTGAGCGGGGGAAAAAAAAAGAAAAAAAAAAGAGCAAAAAAAACAACAACGAGATGGATGGACGTGGTGCTTCACCGTACCTACCTCTACCTACGTATCTACGTATGTAGGGAAATTGAACTGCACTCGACCGCATGTCGTTGATTGCTGCTGGAAAGGCAGTGACGACAGCATCTGCATCATCTGCATCTGTACATCCATCTCTCTGGGTGAGAAACCACCAGAGGCAGGCGGGCAGGCAGGCGCGTGCGGTGATGGGCAGGTTCGGGCTGAGGCCCATCGTGTCAGGCAACGCTACGCAACGCAACGCTACGCAAGGCAAGGCAAGCGCGGTCGTGCCGAGGCAGGTACCAGATGGGTGGAAGAGGTGCAGATGAGAAGGGGGAGTGAGGGGAGAGTACCTGAGTATGTACGTAGCATGTACCCGGTACTTGAGATTGCGCTCTCTACGCATCTTATGGGCAAGTACCTACCTCCCTAGGTAGCCATAGGTATCTACCTAGGCCACCGAGAGGGAGAGCCTGCGGAGGACAGAACAGGAACAGGGCTAGAGTGGGCCCCTTCGCTCCTGACTCCCCTCCGTCCCTTCCTCACTCAGCTCCGGCACCACCAGCCCGATCCGCCCGTAGCACCTCAGCAGAGAAGACAGAATCTGAACCTCAGGCCCGTCCGTGTCTGTCTGTCTGTCTGTCTGCCTACCTCAGCCCAGCCACTCGTCACCCGGCCGTTCCTTCCTGCCGTAGCCCCCTCCCTCCCTTTCTTTGCCATTTTTTTTTCTTTCTTTCTTTTTTTTCGTGGCCTCTTTTTTATTGTATTTTTTATTTTATTTTCATTCCCTGTTTTCTGTCGGTCCGTTCGCCTCCGGGTTGGCGTTTGCTGTATCACCACACCTAGGTAGATACCACTACATAGTGCGTGTGTATCGTACGTAGTGCATTGTAGGTAGGCAGGTACTTTTAGGTCGGTACCTCCCGAGGCAAGGTTTCTTCCACGCGTGGAATCGTAGGAAATATCCTTCCATTGTCCCACCCCCTTCCTGTCCTTGTTCCTTCCCCTTTGCTTTTCCCTCAAAAAGGGCCGCCGATTGCTGCCGTATCCGCGACCCGCGCCCAGCCCTGAGTGGAGATGGACGTCTGGCGACACCCGTCCGTCTCGGCGGGGAGGCAAGACAAGAAAAGAGCAGCCGCCTCGGCATCGCATCCAACACACACACACACACACACACGTACACCCATACACCCATACACACACCCCCTAATTACCCAGGGCAGACATCCATCCTACTGACTATTGCTAGCTACCTTACCCAGGTATGTATGATGAGTTTGGCAGGTACGATGAAGGAACAATACCGCTCCTTTGTCAAGAAACACGATTGAATAATTGCATGCATGCAAGAGAGGAAAAGGGGGGGGCGGGGGGGGGGGGGGAGAGCGTGAGGACCCCAGTGCAGGGGCCGCCAACCGTGTGCGACTTCCCCGTGTTCCGTGTTGGTGCCGTGTTCGCCGTTGGTTCTGTCTGCCAGCCTAGAGTGCCGCCTGCCTGCCTGCCGTAGGCCACACAGCCTACACCGACCGACAACCAACTGCTCTTTCCCTCTTCCTCCTCCTGCCTAGGCGTCTTGCCCAGCGCATCGTCCCTCCTGCCCCGTTCCCGTTCCTCCCTTTCTGCCCGCGACCTTAATTGATTCCTGGCCCTGTACTCCGTACTCCTCTGGCTCCAAGGTGTCCATCCGTACCGTCTGCTCCGTGCCACCGTATGCTTCCTCCGTAGTCCGTACCGTTTCCTTTTTTCTTTTTCCTTTTGCCCTCCAGGTGCTTTCCTCTCACACGCCCCTCTCCCATCACACCACACACCCCCCTCCTTTTCCCAAACCCCCGGAAACCTGAGGACCACCGCCCGGATTTCGTCGCCCACCACCGAGAAATCGCGGCCGACCGTGTGCTCCGATTCTCTTCCCTTCTTCCAGCAGAACACAGGCACGCAGTACAGATTAAAAGACGAAACCGCCTTCCCTTTCTCAAACGACCTGTTTATATCTTTCTGCTCCGGTGCCGCTCCGGAGGGTGCTAGCCAGTCTCGGTCTGACTCGCTTTATATTATCCTCCTCCTCCCCTCGCCGCCGTTATTGTGTGGGAAGGGAAAGGTCGGCCTCTATCGCCATCCCTCTTTCCCTCTCTGCGACTGACACACACACACACACACACACACTCTCTCTCTCTCTCTCTCTCTCTCTCTCTCTCTCTCTCTCTCTCTCCTCCCTCCCTCCTCTCTCTTGCCCTCTCTGCCCCACCCCTTCTTTCTCTCCAGCGCTCTTGCCCTTCCTAGGCGTCCTCCTCCTGCCTGACCTTGCGCCGCCGCCGCCGCGCCCGCTCGCCCGCTTCACCTCCTGCTCCTGCCTGGGGGTCTCGCCTTTTTCTGGAGCCACCCTTCTCCATAATCTCGGCGCGACGGGTCTTCTTTCCTCTGCGTCACCCGGCCCCAAAACTCTTTTCTCTTCCGGAACCCCCCTCAACAAAACACTCGTCCTCCCGTTCCCCTTCCACCCCCCGAAACCTTTCTTTCTCTTCTTCCCTTCTCCAACCTCGCCTCGTCAATTCTCCGGCTCCTTGACGCCGAACACCTCCGTGGCCTCTACCGCTATCCTTCTCTCCTTGTTTTCATCTACATTCAAACCCATCCTTCACCACCCCCCAGAACACTCCTGATCGCGTCGCGTCCGTCCTCCCGTCACCAACGCCGACGCGCGCCGCCACCGCCGTCCCCCGGGTCTCGCGCACACAAAAAATCAAGAAAACCAAAAAAGAGAACACAACACATCGCATCGTCTGCCTGCCAATCGGCGCATGTCTGAACCCCCCGTCTCCGCGTCCCATTCTCCAGCTCCTTCGCCCAGCATGTCCGCCAGCGTTGTGCGGTCTACCGCCCTTCGAGCCGGCGGCGCCTGTGTGCGCTGTCGCAAGGGCAAGACCAAGTGCGTCTACGAGAATGGTCGCGCTCCCTGCAAGAACTGTGCAAAGGGAATGCACGAATGCTATCTGCCGTCAGAGTCCATGGCTCATCACCACGGCCAGTCCCCCGCCCGCCATACCGCCGCTCATCGCCCTGCGCGCGAGAGCCTGCCTGCCTCAGTCCCGGCCGGCGATGTTCGCGCCGCCAACCCGGCTTCCACCACCTCTCGTCACATTCAGACTCCAGAGAAGTAAGTCGACACGTATTTTCCCTTCACCTGTCCCGAGACGACTCCCTTCTCCCCCTCCTCCTCCTCCTTCTCCATCATCATCATCATCATCCCCACTTTCTGCCCCGTTCACCCCCTTCGGCATCTGCGGAGCCCACCAACGCGCACCGTACACTTTTCGCGCTTGGCGGGCGGCCAGCTGCCTTGCGCGCGCGCCCACCGTGTGTGGCCGGTGTGCTATTCTAGTCTCTCGGCTGTGTCGCCGCCGCCCACCGCCGCCGAACAGGAAGAGAGAGCTCGGCCCCTTCTGCATGCGGCCTGGGCGCGGTGGCTTGTCCCCCCTTCTCATCACACACACACACACACGCGAGGTCATTGCTTGTTCCCATTGTGCTTCATCTGCGCACTCCCCCTTCCACCCCCACCCCCTTGTTCCCCTCTCCCCAAGATCTGTTTGCCTTTGCCTCGATCCGAAGGCGGCAACTCATCTCTCAAACCGACGGCATCCCCCCACCGCCGCTAGCCTGGCCTCGGAGCCGTGTGCTGGCGGCGCTACCCATCCAATCCCTTGTTTGCCCTCCCATTCAGCCATTCTCCTCTGCCATCCCCATCCTCATTTCCCGACTCGCATCCCGCCTCCTCCACTCCAGACCCCACTCTTCTCTTCCGGCCCAGTCGCCGACTCCTTGGTCTTCCCAGGCGCGTGCACAGAAAGCTGACTTGAACCCCCCGCCAGACTTACTCCGGAGCTGATCCAGGAATGCGAACGCGTCATTTCCAAGACGTACCCTGCTTGTGTCGCCTTCCACAAGCCGTCGTTCATTCAGCAGCTAAAGAACGCCTCTCTTGACCCGGCTCTCATCTATGCGCTGCTCACCTGCGCTGCCAGGTACGTACTGTTCATTTTTATCCCTTCCCCCGAACCTTTCTCCCCCTCACCGGCCCACCCGATTCCCGATTCCAATTCCTGCTTGGCTTCGTGTTTCACCACCCCTCCCCCGCAATGTCCGAGTTTTGTGGGTGGCGCGGCCTTCCGGTCCGATGTGTCGCATCGGCTCATCTCGCCCCAAACATACGGACTTGGGCGGAAAAGCCCCCCCAAACACACTGTTGGTGGTTTGACTTTCGGCCGACTGAGTCCCATGATGCCGCTCCCCCACCTTTGTAGTGTAGTCGATGACCATCGCTAACTTTATACCTCTGTAGGAGCTCCCCTACTCTCATTAGGCGCTATGGTGGCCAGTCCGGCGCTACCGGCGCCGCCGAGCACTTCGCCGCCAAGGCCATGGGTATCATCAATCAGAACCTCGACACTCCCAGTCTTGCCGAGATCCAAGCCATCTGCTTGATCATCATCCACGAGTGGGGCTCCCGCAATGCTGTTCGCGCCTACATCTACTTGGGCCAGGCTAGCCGCATGGTCCAGATGTACCGCATCCTCCACAGCCACCACGCTGCTGTCAGCGATGCCGATCGCTTTCTGCAGGACGAGTCCTTTCGCCGTGTGCTCTGGCTGCTGTACATCCTCGACTGCCTGCTCACCAGCACACCTGGCCGCCAACCGGCTTTGTCTGTCAACGACACCTCTGATGTCTCGCTGCCCTGCTCCGACATGAACTTTGCCTTTGGCAATGCTGTCTTTGTTCAGACCATCAACCTGACCGACCCGTCTCGTATGCCCGCCGGTACCCGCACAGACGAGGTGGGCGAGTTCGGCCAGATCGTCATGGCTACACGCATCTGGCGCGATGTCGTCCAGATGTTGATGACCACCACTACTGAGACGTTTAATGACAACGTCTGCTCTGGGCTGATGGGCGAGATTGAGCGCCTCCGTGCCTCCCTCTCGATGCAGTATGTCGACAAGCCCGGCCAGATCAACCTTCACATCACCATGGGCTCTGGCTTCACCTATGCCATGCTCCACTGCATGCTCCACTGCGCCTCCATCTTCATCAACCGCCGCCGTCTCTTGCAGTATGTTACGGCCCCTGGCTTCAACCTCGAGAGCTGGCGCCTCACACCCCAGTGCCACGAGATCATTGACCGCCTCTTTACCTCGTGCCACAGCACTATCGCAATGTTGACGGCGCTCGAGGCCGGTTTCGACAAGGAAGGCATCATCTGCTTCCCCATTTTCATGCTCTTCTCATCCTTTACGGCCAGCGCGACCGTCGCCTACCTGTCTCTCAAGGGTCTCACCCCTCCCAACGCCGTTGAGACTGCCGGCCATATTGTGCGCGATGGCCTTCACTTCATGCAGGATGGAGTCGACACCTGGCCACTCATCAGCTCCTGGCTCCGTCATCTCGCTGTAATGCATAGAGTGTTGGGCAACGATGCCGGCGCTTCCAGCCCCAGCGTTGGAGGCACGTCTGTGCCTCCCACCACGGCGCCAGCTGACCAGGCGTCGGTTAAGGACGAGGCCGCCTCTAACCCCGACACCAACCCGGATGCCATGGATTACGACCAGGCTTCCAACGCCACCGCGCCCCAAGGTCCCGTCAACAACCACACGGCGCCTGTTAGCGAGAGCGGACGCGACAGCGAGCCGCCTGTCCCTCAGCCTCGCCGTCCCGGAGTCACCACTATCAACGGTGGCTCCGGCGGCGTCGGCACACCGGCCTCTACGAGCCCTCCCCCCCCGCAGCCGCAGGCTGAGGTCAAGCAGTCCACCGAAATGCTGCCGCAGGCCCCCGTCGGCAACGGCGTCTCTTCATCCGAACCGGCGGCTGCTGTGCCCCAGGACATGACGGCCAGCGAGTTGTGCTCCGCGTTTGAACGACAGCTGCTCGAGCTGGACGACCTTGCTGCCTTCATGGGCGGCGGCGTTTGACTCACCTCTTGATTAACATTCACCTTTGAACGAAGAGGGCATTTCCTTCAACCAATATTCCGATGTCCTGACCACATATTGGGCCGGCATATTGTACAGTACGACTAACAAAAAATACCCTGCGACTGAGTTTGCGATCATTTGACGCCATCCCTGGAGTGGGGATCATTCTTGCTTTGTTTCACCGGGAGAGGAGTGGTGTCCTTTGTTGTTGCGGTATACGCGGATCAGTGGGGATGAGTTTTATCATCTAGGCGTTGGTGACACCGAGTCGACGATTGACTTTGGTCGGGCTCTACGGAGACGTTGGCGGTTGCGTCTGTCATTTTAATCTGTCTTTCTGCGATCAGGGCAACATGATATAACCCTGAAATTGCTTTTTTCTTTTTCCTTTTTTTTTGACGGGGTATGCTGCCTGCAGTCGTAGCAACAGCAGCAGCAGCAGCAGCAGCACGGGATGGCGTTGTGGATGTGTTGCTTGATAACTTTTAATCGAATACCCGTGGCAACATGAAGCTTCCATACATACCTATATCATATCATAATCGCCCTGTGATTTCGTTTTGACGATGAATGTACAACCGGTAGGCCTGTGCACAAAAACCGCGATCGGGATTCGGAGTTTAGCTAAGTCCGCTCACATGCCATGCTTACTTAAATCCGTGCGGGCCGCGAGAGCCGCGTCAAGCCACACACATCGAGGATGGCCCGAAAGGGGAAAAGCGTGTCAGCTTTGGACAAACGGAGTTCGGTGTTTACCCCCGCCCAAATACCGTTTCCCACGTACATATGCGCCAACCATGCCGGGTTTCGTCCTTGTCGTTTCGCTTGTCTTTGTTTGTCATGCCAACGATACCCTCTATCGAGTCCTCATTCCTTCATTCTGCTGTTGCACACACAACGGCTTAAGCTACTTCGTAATCGATATCCGAAGCCCGGCCTGCCACAAAAAAGGTTTCTTGAGTGGCTGCACCCAGAGAGCTTGGTGGCAATCCCGTACGTTTCGTTTCGAACCGGGGACGGAAAGGAGGGAGGAAATTGCTTCTCTGAATATTCCGGCCCGCCTTTCTTAGAAATAGGGTTAGGGGAAGTGGGACGACCGCCTGTGTCATTTGCCTTTCCTTCCTATCTCTCTGCTTCGCTCCCAATCCCGCATGCCGACCGGAATTGGAACCCGCGACTCGGGCCCGACCCCTTTGGTGGTGGTGGGGGGCGGCGGCGGCGGCGGCGGCGGAGGCATCGCCGCGCCGTACGGGCGGGCGTGTACGAACTGCTCCCGGGCCAAGTGCAAATGCATTCTCCGCCCCGTCGGTGGCGCCTGCGAGCGCTGCCACCGCCTCGGCAAGTCGTGCCAGCCGAGCAACCCCGTCCGCAAGCGCACCGGAAAGCCGCGCTCTAGCAGGACCGCACAGCTGGAGGAAAAGCTCGACGGGCTCGTAACGATGCTGCGGCAGTCGGGTAGGCCAGACATTTCCGCCGGCCTCGGTGTCGATGTCGCCGCCCCCCATCCCGGGCCTGCCAACGCCGCACCCGCCGCCGCCGCCATCCCCCCGTCCACGACGGCTGCCGTCACGCCGTCCTCCGAGCTGGGAGACGCACGCAGCGCGTTCGGGTCGGCGGCCTCGGCGGACGACTCGCGGACGCGCAGGGCCCCGTTCCCGACGCCGACGACGCAGACGGGGAACAGCCCCGAAGGGACCTGGACCGGATACGAGTACGGGGACGGGGACGACCTGCCGTCGCCGGCCGAGGCGGAGACGATGTTCGAGGCGTTCCGGGACCGGAACCTCAAGACCTTCCCCTTCATGTGCTTCGGGGAAGCGACGACGGCGCGGGCGCTGCGGGCGGAGCGGCCGTTCCTGTGGCTCTGCGTCATGACGGTGGCCTCCCGGGTGACGAGCCAGCAGCTGGCGCTGGGGCGGCGGGTGCGGCAGGTCGTGAGCCAGAAGGTGATTTTGGAGAACGAGAGGAGCATGGACTACCTCCTCGGGCTGTTGGTCATCTTGGGATGGTGAGTTTTCCGTTATTCTTTCATATTCTCTCCTTTCTTTTGATGTTCTTCTTCATCTCGCCCCCCAAACCGTTTTAGCGTTTCAATGCATGCTGACTCCGTGCCCAGGGCGAACCACCAGCTCGGGAACAAGCCGTTCAAGTGCATGTTCTGCCAGGTCGTCATCGGCCTCGTGTTCGACCTAGATCTGACCCGAGATCCGTTGGAAGCCCTGAACCCCTTCCTCTGCTTCAAAGCCGCCCAGGAGAGGGCCGAAAGAGACAAGACCGCGGTCGCCCAGACCTTCTTTATCAAGTCGCAGGCACCGCGGACGATGGAGCAGCGGAGGACGGTTGTCGCCTGCTATCTAATCACGGCATCGTAAGCAAACCCCCCCTTTTCTCTTTCCCTTCTTTCCACCCTTTGCTCAATCAAACACACGACAAAGCCATGTTTCTCAGAACCCCCCCCCACGACTGACGTTTCTCATAGCATCTCCGGTTTTCTATGCAAGATGGACCCCCTGCGCTGGACGCCGTACATGGACGAGTGCCTCCAGATGCTCGACGACGAGCCCGAAAGCCCCTTGGACCGCAGCCTCGCCGCGCTCGTCAAGATGCAGCTGCTCAAGGACGAGTCCAGCAAGCTCTCGTCCCGGCTCGACGTCTTGTCGCGGGAGGGGTCCGATAACCCGAAGCCGCCGCCGGCCATGTACGTCAAGATGCTGCAAGCGCAGCTGCAGCGCATCATCCAGGACCTACCCGCGGACCTGCGAAGCACAGGTTCGTCTCTCTCCCCACACCACAACCCGGGTTCCCCCCCGAATGAAGAGCTGCAAGGCTAATCAAAACCCCATCCTCCCTTTGGGGGGATATATGTGTATATATATACAGACACCATCATCGCACAGCTCCACTCCACCGAGCTCTCCATCCACGAGGTCGCCCTCGCCGCCCACACGGGCGGGCGCGCGCCCGCGCAGCACCTCCCGGACGTGGCCCGCCTCGACGTGCTGTACGCGTGCCTGCACGCCGTCAAGGCCTGGTTCGACCACTTCTTCACGCTACGGCCGGCCACGTTCTTCCACATGGCCTTCCTCTCCTTCGCGCAGCTGACCCACTGCGTCGTCGCGCTCTACCGCCTCTCGGTGCTCGAGGACCCCGTGTGGGACCGCGCGAGCGTGCGCTCGACCATCGACCTCGTCGCGACGCTCGAAGAGGTCGCCGGCCGCCTCATGCTCGCCTGCGACGACGCCGGGCTCCGCGACGACACGGGCGAGGGCACCACGTTCGACAAGGCCGTCAAGACCATCCGGGGGCTCAAGAACACCTGGGAGGCGGCGCTGGCGCCCTTTGCCAAGACGGATTCCACGGCGGCGGGGGTGGGAGGCGGCGGACCGGCTGGGCTCGGAGCCGGGGGGCCGATGGGTGCCGGGCCCGGGGAGGCGGATCTCGTGCAGTTCGGGTTCGACCTGATGGAGAGCCGGCTTTTTACCGACATTTTTGTCCCGTTTGACTTTTGAATCGTTGCCGGTTCCCCCTTTTTTTTTTTTTTTTTTCTCTCTCTCTTTTGTTTTACTGGGCATGGGGTTCACGGAATGACACATGCTTGGAAATGCCAACTCTAGGGTCGGGAACCTACTTTTGAGCTTTGAGACTCCAGGAGGGCGAAGAGTTCTCTTCTTCTTTAACCCCCCCCCCCCTCTCCCCCCTCATTCGACCGTGATTGCTGCTCAGTAGCCTGCGGGATGATTCATTTGACGAGTAGCCAGTGTACATGAATAACCACTCTCTCCTTATCCTTGTTGCAATGTCCAACTTTGCGGCCCATGTACGCGAATGATTTTGTGACGTGGCTGATGCCGCGATGGCACGGCCAGAGCTGATTCATTTCACAATGGAAGCACCTATGCATTGATGGACTGGCTCTTTATCACACCCCATTCGTTTTCTTGGGTTGACGTGGCGGTACGTGAAACTCTAGGCCGTGGCATGGCACTTGAACGGACTACTAGTCGCACCAACCATCACATTTTATTAAGCCTCCTTAGCAGACAGAGCACACTATTATGTTGCGCTGGCAGCATGTTATCCCCGCTGCCATAAGATAGAAGGGACTTTTTGCAATCACGATTGAACAGCTCATCCACGTCAATCCGAGAGAGACTTCCCCACTGATCGTTGGCGGAGAACTACGCCCTCTGAGGTATGACTGAGGCCCTCTGGTTTGCGATCCCGCACCATTTGTTCAGAGCCGTCACAGGATATCTGCATCGGCCTCCTGCGCGGGCTTGGAAACACACAAAAGTCGGTCTAATCAGCATGTTGATTTTTTTTTTAGGCCCGGCAGGTTTGTTTATTAGGATATCTTGGCAGGACTCAGTCATACAAATGAATTTGGTTCATATTAGATGAGATGCTGGAAAGCTTATTTTTTTGGGTGTGACAAAGAAAAAATTGTGATAGTGTCTCGAGACGACATCCCTCTTGGGGGGGAAGAGGTCTCTTACTCAAATCTGGCTAGTCATTTTCTTTAGTTCGTAGTGTTTCTTGTTCTGGATCTTCTCCATGTGGTGCAAGACGCGGGGGAACACGGTCTTGTGAGCATCAGGGCTCATCCAGGCATCCAAGTGGCCGAAGCCGTTGAACACCTGCCTCTCGTAGCACACCCCGCCGTTGGCCTCGCTGAGCGTAGTGAAGGACATGTCGGTGTTGTCGGGGGCGTAGACGTCGTTTTCTGCCCCGGAGAAGAAGAAGATGTCGAGGCCCTTGAGGCGGGCGATGTTCTGGGGCGTGACCAGGCTCTCGTGCTGGTTGTCCGTCACAGCCCCGTGGGTGCCCTGGTACATGAGCTGGCTCAGGCTGTTCATCGAGATGCCTCCCAGGAAGTTCTCCAGCTGGGAGTGGGTGGCCTCGTTGAGCTTTTGGTGTGACCAAAGACTGGAGATTGAATGTCAGCGCATGTTTTCTTTTTTTTTTTTGGGGGTGGATGGTTCGAGGAGAAAGGGGCACTGGAACAACTTACCGGCCGAATACGAGGGAGCTGCGATGGCAGACGACCGAGTTGCAAATCTCGTTGCGGTGGCCGACCGGGTAGAACCGCAGGGCTTGGTTGATGGCCTGCTGGACGTAGCCGTCGTCGGGAGTGCTGGTGCAGTCGAACCACTTGCCCTGGGCCAGGTTGTAGATGTTGGCCAAGGAGATCGGTAGGCTGGCCTTGAGGTGGTTGACCTTGGCGAACGTGGGGTTCATGAAGACCTGCGACGCCGTGACGCCGCTGAGCCATTGGCGGGGGATGGTGCCGTCGAGGAGACCGCAGGACAGGGCGACGGACCCGGCGCAGTGGGACACCGCGTACATCATCCGAGACGGACCGGAGCCGTCCGGCTTGTCGTAGATGGTGTTCAACCTGCGTATCTCCTTCAGCGCCGCGTGAATGTCGCGGCGAGCGTCGTACGTGGTCCAGTTCTGTTGCGCCACCACGGTCTTGCCCACACGGTGCACCATCGAGTAGACACGGTAACCCTTCTCACGGAAGTAGCTGACGGCGTTGTGCTCTATGGTGGGCAGGGCGAAGATCTGATGGTCGACGGCGGCACCGGGAATGAGGAACACAATCGGGGCACTGTCCGGCTGCACCCCCTCGCCTTGCGCCTCCCACATGTACAACTTGGACTTGACGCGGTCGACGGCTTCGACGGTGTACTCCTCAGACCACGGCGTCGGGTACTCGTAGCTGTGGAAGGGAAGAGAAGGCCACATTTGGGGGACGAACGGGGTAAGGAATGCGCTGGCCGCCTTGGCGGTGAAGTATCCCAGGAAGTTGGCCGTCGACACGGCCTTTGCGAAGAGGGTCGAACCGGTCGCCTCCATGGTGGTGCACTCCCGAAGAAAAGCACTCGGGCGGATGTGAATGACGCCCTTTCCCCGGACCTTCTCGGGGTTGGGCTTGCCGTCTTCGTTGACCTCGGTGATGGTGCAGTACAGAGTCGTGGTCGCCTTCCAGAGGTTCCACGGGTTGAAGACGACGTCCGAGTTGACCACCTTGTACCCGTTGAAGTGCAGCTTCTTGCCGTCCTGCTGAGACACGGTGAAGTTGTAGGTGAGGTTCTTGGTGTCCGGGGACCTCGGGTCGTCGTTGAACAGCTGGAACTTGCCTCCCTGGACCATGCAAGTCCCGCCCAGGGCCGGACAGGTGAAGGTACCGGTGAGGTTGGCCTCGTGCTCCTTGTCGTTGACCACTATAACTCAGTCAGTATTGCACGCGTACGAGCACGGGGGGGAGGGGTTCATCACTCACGGTTGTGCGTGTTCCAGGACCGAGCACTGAGGAAGAACCTGGCGTATTCACCCCGGCTCCTGGCAGTCTCAGTGGCCCTCTCAAAGTCTAGTGACTTCGCATCTTTTCCAAAGTGGATCCATCCGTCCATCATCTCTGTGAAGGCGATGCCAGGGGTCTTGTCATCCCTTGCAGTCTTGATGATGTCCCGGACTCTAGCCACTTGGAGCTCGCCGTCCTCTTTCACGAACAGGTTCTTTTTCGGCTCGGCGAAGAGGTTCAGAGAGCCTAAGGTTATCAGCACTCAGTAACAATCCGCGAGGCCTCGCTACGTAAGGGACGACCTACCGTTCTTTTCCTCTGATATCTCGATACGGTTGTCCTCGGCAATCTTCTCGACAGACCTTTCAGCAAGGGCGGTGATGGTTGCGAAGGGGTTGACTCCGAGTGCAGCAGGAACGATGGTGCCGTCGCAAACGACCAGCCCCTCGTGCACTTCATCATCAGAGCTGTTTTTAAAGAGCTGGCCCTTGTGGTTGACGCCGCCGCAAGCACCCGTGCCATTGGCGCTGATACGGGCGCCACCGCTACATGTGTGTTAGGCACATTGCACGAATCAAAACGAGCAACACTCAACAAAGACCAACAGTACTCACATGGCGTGGACGGTAATCTCCTTCTCTCCAAAAGCGGCGTAGAAGGGACTGTCAACGTAAGTGCCGCCAATCAGGTTGGTGATCTTGGCCAGGTAGCCCGCGAGCTTCTTGGCCCTGTGGGACTTGCCCACGCCGGAATAATTTATCATCGGTCGGTCACCCTGCAGCCGCATAGTCGCTTGGCTGCCTAGAGAAGAAGGTCAGAGGTGCTCAGAAGGGCGTGGCGCATTTCAATGCTTACTGTCGTGGGACATGATCAGGTAGCACTGAGTCCTCTCAGTGCTGCCCTTGGGATAGTAAGGCCCGAACACCCGGCTGCCGGCTGCCGCGACGACGTGGCTGATGGCTCCCTTGAGACCAACGTTTTGAGGGAACACTTTGCCAGGAAGGAGAGTGAGCATCCTCTGGTAGAACGGGGCCAGGGCGGCGGGAACGACGCCCTCCTCGATCACGAAACCGTCCAGGGGGTTTTCCAGACCGTGACGGCAGTCGATCACGCCGGTGATACAAGGACCGACCGGACGGTTCGGCGGGGGATCCGGGCGGCCCATGCTGTTGACGTACTCGTTGGTGTTGTACCTGGATCGATTTTAGCACATGCAAAAAAAAAAGGGGTTTGGTTTGATGGTGCGGATTATCGCAAGATGGCCCTTACCCGAACGCCAAAATGTCACCGTTGCCGCTCATCCCGTGGCCGACGTCCTCGCTCATGTTGAGCCCAAACTTCTTACTGCGAAGGAGGATCTCCGTGGTACCGATACTGCCGGCCCCGAAGAAGACCAGCTCCTTGGCATGAACCCACATAAGGTCCTCATGGAAGATGTTTGTGAAGTTGGCACGCTTGCCGCCGTGCCAGGCAAAGTGGACGATGTAGCCGCTCCGCTCCTTGGGGGCCTCGGAGACGTAGCGGACCTCGCACTGGCAGAACATCTCGGCTCCCCAGTTCCAGGCGTCGCTGAGGTAGTTGACCAGGGTCGTGGACTTGCTGCCGTCGTTGAGGCCGGTGGTGTCCTGGCCAGAAAGGGTGGATGCGCGCATGTAAACACCGGTGCTGTTCTCTCCGTCCTCGAACCGGGTGGTCTGGGGCACGCGGTAGAACTTGTCTCCCCATCCCATGAGCTTGGCCTGTTTCTCCAGAGTCTCAAGCTTGGGAAGCTTCGGATAGTCCTCGGGGTACTGATCCGGCTGCAATACATCTCTGGCTTTTTGGTAATCTGAGATGAACCTTTATATTAGCCGACAAACCTGAGAAGCGTTGATGGCGGGAAACCTACACTTCTTGAAGTTATCGGCACCCTTGAGCTCCTGGGGCCAGATGGGAAGGTCAAGAACTCCTTCATCGGCCTCCAGGAAGACGTTGGCATTCAGCAAGCTCGTGCCACCCAAGCCGTTGCCGACGAAGGCGTTCTGGCCGTCGCCGACGATGAGATGGTACAGCCCGGTCGGGTCTCCCTGCGTCCCATACTTGCCCACGAGGCCCATGATGCCGTCCGAGGTGGCATTCGTCGAGTGGAGTTCTGGCGCGGCGTGCACGATGTCTGCTGGGAACTCGCCCGGCCACTTCTCCTTGCCGCGCTCGAGGAGACAAACCTTCTTGTTGCCTCTGGCCATGCGGCTGGCAGCGACGGCGCCGCCGTAGCCCGACCCGATAACAACGACATCGTACGACGGGCGGATCAGCTCAACGGGGCGGGAGATGCGAGGGTAGGTGCCGGTGACGGGGTCGAACATCCCGTCAGCCTTGTTGTAGCCTCCGAACGGCTCCATTGTCTCACCTACGGGCGTAGAGGCAGAGTCCCCATACTCTAGGGGTGCTCCGTGACCGTTGGTTTCGCCGTTGGCGCCGTTGTGGCCGTTGGTCCTAGGGCCGTTGGCATCCCCGTTCTTCTCGGCCATGGTGAGATTCGAAACGAGTAAACTTCCCAAAGAAAATGATATTGAGAGCTGGGTGGGGGGCCTTCGGATATCACCCCAGTAAAGAGGCCTTGAAGATGCAGAAAGAACGGTATGGGTTACTTGGGTGCTTTTATAACAGCAACCCCTTACTCTCTTGTTTACCCCGGAATCCCCGCCAGAGTGCGGGATGGAACAAGTACTTCCCCCCATCAACATGTTATGTTTTTCTTTTCCACTAGCCTACATTGAGATGAACCCAAACACTCCGTCCATCACATGCTCGTCGAGGACGATTCCGAATGATGAGGAAATTGCGGATTCTCTGCATCACCGAATGCGGAGGTTTCGGTTCGGCATCAGCCGATGAATGTTCGCGGCCGTTTCGAAGGTTGTTGATGAACAAATCAGGTTGTGGTCTCGGAGATCAACTGTCTTACCCGGCAACATGGCCCGTTTTCTCGGAGAGCAACGCTGCCGTCTCTCTCATGGCTTGCCAGAAGCATTGCTGCCGCAAGACAGTCCCATCCCTAGCTTGGGTGTATGTAGGATATAGGATATTGCCTTCGAGTCCTGTCAATAGTGGTGGGTTCTGCTTAATTCGCAACCTGCGTCGGGAAAGACCCAGACACTTGGGTGCAGAGATTCAGTTTGAACATCTACGTTGATATTTGATAGTACCTCTGTGGTATAAGTCTAGGTTCCTCGTAAGCGTCTGTATCAGTTGCTGCAGGGCAGGCGATTGTAAACCAAAATGATGGTAAACATATCCATGTAAACACGCTCGTACATGCCATCTCACGTAGGGTAATCTCCACAACGAAGACACCGCTTGAACAGGAACAGGAATAACGCAGACGATAGAGCTCCTAAAAAGGTGTAGATGGGCCACAGGACTTTCCGCTCCGCCCTGACAAACATGCACTGGTGCGGCTTCTCAACGAGACAGAAGTCTTATTACTACCCGCCGATCGAGCATGCTCAACGTAGAGCTACTGACATGCGGCCGAACCTCTCCACTCCTCATTCTGTGAGCGGAAACTCGACCGATTGGCTCGTCTGCGCCATCAGGTAGCCACAACACTCGCGTGAGAAATGCATACAGGAAAGCGGGAAGGCTAGCGGCCCGCAACCGGATCGAAAGGGGTACTGGGGTAATGGCCCACTACAGAATGTAATACGCGGATATGGGCCAAGCGTGAGGAAAGCCCGTGGAATGCCTCAGAATTCCAAGACACAGGTAGGCCGAACGACAAACTAGACTGGCGATATCAGCTCGCTGCTGCTAGGCTCGTTGATGTCTCGCAACACGGCATGACGGGCAATATGAGCCATGCTAGGAATTCCAGCGCTAAGCCCGCGTTATCCCAAAGCCGCTGATAATAGTACCACGTTTGCAAAACCGCCTTCCCCCTTCAGGGCCATGTTGAATTTCAGTCTGATAATACATGTATGGTGGAGAATACTCACCCGAGCGCCACCATACAGAAATCGGCTGTTTCTGCTCGCCATGGGCGGTTTTGCGCGCCTTGAACTATCGCGCCAGAGAGGCAGTTCGGGCATGTGAACTAGAAAGAAGAGGTGATGGACATGTGATTTTGAGACAGCAAGGTCTCCTCGACATTCTTCAGTAACAAGCCTGCTGCCGGCATGCCAAGGGAAACCACCGCAAGAGACTGAGCCGCCCAGCAAATTTGACTTTAGAATCTCCGCGTCGAACCCCCTCGGCTGAGAGCGAGATAAAAACCACCAGTATTTGTTTGTTCGTGTCCCCATATCGTTTCACTCGTGGTCGGTCTGCCTCCTCGCCTTTGCTCTCAACTGTCCAACCCACACTCGCAAAGATGGCCGTTGTCGACGTTACATACTCCCTCCCAGAGGATGTGACCAGTAAGAAGATTGTGGTCCACTCCGGCTCGGAGCTCCGAATCAACACCTTCATGAAAAACGGCGCCAATGGAATCGGAGTCTCCCGAAGATCCAATGACCCCTCTCTCAGGCCGGCATACTACTACACTGGCCCGCCATGGAGTCTGCTCTGGCATGATGCGAAACTGTTCTTGATAAACATCGTTTTCCTCCCCTGCATTGTCTTCCCGCTGTGGGCGCAGCCCCCGGCGCGGTCGTTCCATCTCGGAATCAACAACAACTTCGTAGAGCAGCCTCGCTTCGTCCTCTTCAACCAGTTCTATCGCCAGTTCCAAGCATGGGCCCAGAGATACTATCACTCCGGCCCCATGGACGAGCTCTACCCATCCTGGAACAATTTCTGCGACATTACCTTCCACACGGTCCTCGTGATCACCCAGTCGGCCTTCCTCCTGTCGCTCCCCTTCTTGAGCTTTCTCTCTTTCAACATCTTCGTAGCCTGGGTCGGTCTCTTCGTCACCGTCAACTACTTCGCGTGCTTCATGCTCAATGGCTGGATGCCTGAGGGATTCATCTGGTCGAAGGAGTTCCCAAGCACCGCGCAATGGAGGCAGGATCACGCGGATGAAGAATGGATCTTCTTGAACGGAGTTGCGGTTGGGTAAGCTCCCTATCGCATATAAAACAGACTTTTCCACAGGCGTAGCTAATCACTCAACAGAAAGAATTGGCTGAAGAGCAACATCGACCGCATTTCGTTGACCTTCCACCGGGAGGTCAAGGGCGTTCACAACAAGACGTGAGTGAACAAGGACCCCGCGAAAAACACCGCATTCTGAGCAGTGCTGACAATGGAGTTTAGCGCCGGAATCATCTTCGACGTCATTCAGTGCCTTCTGGAGCGCTGTCTGTATTTCGGCACCTCGGACACCAGGATCTGCTTCTCCCACATCTCCGACGCGCTCCTCAACCCCGAGAAGAAAAAGGTCGTCCTCATCCTCCACTCGCAGGGCGGCCTCGAGGGCAGCATTATCCTCGACTGGCTCATCAATCAGCACCCGCGCGAGGTCCTGCAGAAGCTGGAGATCTACACGTTCGGCAACGCCGCGAACCACTTCAACAACCCCCGCGTCAAGAAGGAACACGCCGTCCCCAGGGCCAAGGACCGCGCCATCCGCCACATCGAGCACTACGCCAACTCCAAGGACTTCGTCTCCCGGTGGGGCGTCCTCCACTTCAAGAAGCAGACGGCGAGGAAGGACGGCCGCTTCCTCCGCCTCGGCGAGATATCCGCCCTCATCTCCCGCAAGGTGCAGATCATCAAGGCGACGTCCAGGACGGCGTCCAAGCAGGCCAACAAGCTGGACTCGGAGTGGAACGCCTACGAGGGCGTGCTGATTGAGCGCAACGGCTCGGGTCACCAGTTCAACCAGCACTACCTCGACAACATCTTCCCGCTCGACGACAGCCTCAGCAGGGTCCAGACCAACGGGGATGGCTCTCCCCTCCCGGGCACCTTCATGGCGTCGCCCACCAACATCCGCAACGACCCCGGCAAGATTGACGAGCAGCGGAAGATCACCAACGGACTTGATGGCGTTACCCATTACAACGAGGTCAACGGTCACACTGAAGAGAAGGCAGTGTACGAGATCAGCCGCCTCTGGAAGTACGTGAATGGTAACAAGCCTATGGAGAAGTCGTAAAAGACTGCAGGGTGTTCTTCTCGCGTCAGATTGAAGAGGGGCGAGGGTCGTGTAGGATGTCCAACTGGGCTTCATAACGATGTTTTGAGTTTACAAAAACCAAAGTAGGGACTTAAGCTTGGTCCGATTCTTACCGGCTCGGAGCTGCCGGCGTGAGCCGTCTCAAGCAGTCAGTCGGGTATCTCTTGCATTGAAAGGCCATTATGCCAGAATTGCAAGGCAGTAGAGCCAGTGCGTATAGTGCGTACAGTCTATTGTGTTGGTAGCGTCGAAATTCTATTTGTGTCTTTCATGGGCTCTCTTGAGCAGTCTCGGAAGCCTCCGATGGCCTCCCCAACCTTGGAGAATTTGAAGAGTGTTGATCCGTGTGTGATGCCAGCGATGGTCTTGTCGGTCTCGAAGACGATGCACGCCAACATTCAATACTCAAGAGTTCCTTGCATTTTTCCAGGCCCAGACGCAATCTGCCAAGCATGAAGCCAGGAGAACTCTTTTTTCTTCTCCAGGAGAAAGACGCAGGTGACTACAGCCTAGGCTCTATAATACAGACTTTATAATGAACCATTCAGCCATTAAAAGTACAGCAGAATGGCGGTCTACTGAGGATCAACTACGGATCAGCATTGAACCCTTTATATGGACTGTCAAAGAGCTTCGTCAATACGATGACTGGTAGTGGTGTTACGAAAGCACACAGAAAAAAAAAAAGAAGAAAAAAAAGGAAGAGAAAAAAATATGAGAGAGAGAAAAACGCTATTGAGAGGATCGCTCGGATTCCTCAATAACATGGATAGGTGGCGGCCATCAGGGAAGAGTGCGGCCAGCACTCACTCGGTGCTAATTACTATATGGATGGTAGATGGCCGTCTTCAACACATAGACAAGGAAATCTCAACAACCATCCAGATCTCGATGAAAAAGGGATCAGCAAGGATTGTATTCGAGAGAAATCGCTGCATGTATCATGAGGGGCGGAAATGGGACAATTTCGACTCCTATGACGCAGAAGCAGCAGATCAACCGGGGTTTTCCATCACCACCAGTCCGGGACATTCGCGACGAGTCAGTTACAGCAGGTCGCGGAACGGGATAGAAGTTTACGAGGAAAACAAGAGTCGGCACCATGGGTTCGAAGACGGGTGCGTTTGGGCATTGCACAAGTTTGGAATTTTGATTTTTGAGATGGATGACTGGAGGATTCACCGGGAATCAGGATGAAAAAGGACCATACTAGCCCTCCCTCTGACCGAGGCCCTGAGATCCCTTGTCGCCCAATGTGATGTCGAGGTAATCGGTAGAGATCAATGACCCAGTAATCGTCATCCGTACGTTGCCAGAGACCAATCCGTAGTCAACCACAACCGAGCTTCACCGTCTCCTTTTCTGCATCTTTTGTCTCCGACCAAGTTCGGCCCCCAAGTTTTTCGCTCTTCATTCACTCCGGCACGCCCGACGTCCTCTGGACGCTCATGCTGAGCGCCTTGACCTCGTCGAGCTCCGCCAGGCTGGACTCGAACTTTTGCCTGATGAGGCCCCAGGCGGGCCCGCCGAGGGGGACGCGCAGCGGGACCCGCTCGCCGCGGCTGGCGATGCCGTAGACGGCCTCGGCGACGGCCGACGGCTCCGTCAGGGTGCCCGACTTTATGCCCATCTCCACGTACTTGTCGAGCACGCGGGCGGGCATGTCGGCCTCGGCGTATGCCGGGTGGGGCGCGGTGCGGGCCTTGCTGTGCCCTTCAAAGTTGGTCTTGACGCCGCTCGGCTCCAGGATGCAGAAGTTGACTGTTTCCTCGTCGGTCAGTCAAGGCGCATAAGCCGGGATGGATTCCTGCGACACTTGTTGGTGCAAGAGAGGGGGGGGGGGGGGTGGAATGCTCACTGTTCCACTCGGGATGCATCTCTCTCGCGACGGACTCGGTCCAGCCCTCGACGGCCCACTTGCCGGCGTGGTAGTATGCATGCCCGGGGAAGCCGCACTGCCCGGCGAGGGAGGAGACGTTGAAGATGAGGCCGCCGCGGTGGTTGTCGTGGTCCGCGGCCCGGCGCATGTTCTCGACGGCCCGGGTCGTCACGCGCGCGGTGCCGAAGAAGAGGGTCTCCATCTGCAGGTGCGCCTCCTCCTCGGTCGCGGACTCGGTGTCGCCCGAGAGCGAGTAGCCCGCGTTGTTGACCACGACGTCGAGGCGAAAGGGGAGGTCCCCCGGGCCGCCGAAGCGGTCGGCGGCCGCGGCGAAGGCGGCGTCGACGGAGGTCGCGGAGGTCACGTCGAGGGGAAGCTTGAGGATGCGGGCGTCGTCGTCGGGGAGGTGGGCGAGGTCGGACGGGTTCCGGGCCGTGGCGATCAGGCGGTGCCCGGGCTTGTCGGCGATCAGTGTGCTCAGGGCTCTGCCGATCCCGGAAGAGCACCCGGTGACTGGCGTGTGCGTGTATGTGGTTAGCGTCAAGGTTGTTATCCATCAGCGGTACGGAGTAGAAGAACGGGGACGAACTGAGCCAGGTCGCATCAGACGGAAGACTGTACGGTTTGGAGTTAACGGGATTCATGTTTGTGAGCAGTTTATCGGGTGTCCTTCAAGACCTGTTAGTGGGCGGCGGGGGAAGAAAGGTGTAATCTATCTTTTGCCGTCCACGTATTGTATTCTGGCTGCTTGTGGATGAATTGTATGAAAAGTTTTGGCGTCCAACCCTCTGTGTCTTTATATCCTTCCAGTCTCACTTGCCAAACAACGCCCCCTTGATCGACCGTGGCTCTGCGGGATTAGCGTAGCAAAGTCCGGCGCGGAGGATTCAGAAGCTGACGCGCCTTGGCCCGATTCGGCTCGCCGCCCCGCCGTCAGACGGGGAGTGACTCAAAACACTTGCCGTGGCCTCGGGGTGACCGGTATTCACGCAGGACGTGCAACTTCACTCACGCCCGAATTTCCTATTGTGATTTTTCGCATGACGGGGTTGGCAAGATTTCGAGACTGAACGAAGAAAGCAATCGAGCACACGGGCCGCGCCCAGGCTTTTCATATATTTATCGAGACTGCTTGGATGACCTTTTCAATTCCAAAACGTCCTGCATTCTTGCTCATTGCCTTTGGAACAAGCTACATAGAACTATATATAAGTGGGCTCTACCGGAGACAGGCGGCACAATCTAAGAGTGAAATGGTCTAATTCACAACTCGGCATTGAGCCAGCCGGCGTCCTTGTCCTCGTCGTCAACGTAGTCGGCCAACCTTTCCTTCAAGTCCTCGACGGAAATCTCTCCGTCGACGTCGTCGACCTTGTGCTTGTGGGGAGGGATGGGGACGCGGGCGGGGACGTGGATGACGCCGTTCCTGGCGACGGCGTCGCCGACGACGATGGGGATGTAGCCGTTCAGCTTGACCTTGGTCCAGCCGCCCCAGGTGGCGACGTCGACGGCGATGTTCTTGCCGTCGAGCAGGGTGGGCAGGTCGACGTGGTAGTGCTCGGTGACGTCGACGCTGCCGTCGTCCTTCTTCCCGTCGCCGGGGCGGTAGAAGGCGTCGCTGTAGAGGGTGGCGTTGGCGACGATCTGGTACTTGAGCAGGGCCTTGAGGTACTTGAGGCCGCACTCGGTGTTGAAGAGGAAGGCGTTGGCCCTGTAGCCGAGACGGGCGAAGGCGGCGTTGGAGGGGGCGAAGACGGTGGTGCCCTCGGACTTGACGCCGTGGATGAACTTGACAAAGTCGGTCTTCTCATAGGCCAGCAGCAGGGTCGAGAACCTCGTGGGGAGCAGGGTGAGCTCGCGGCCGACCATGGGAGGCGGGATGATGATGCTGTTGACGGCGTGGATGATTCCGTTATTGGCACGCTGTTGTGTGTGCGAGGGGTGTCAGTTCTCCCTCCAATCGACGAAGAAAACTCTCTTGGATAGGTGTACAAGATGACTTACAATGTTGACGGCGACGACCTTTGCGTAAAAGTTGAGGCGGACGCCGCCGAGGCCGACGCTGGTGCGAAGGCGCTGGGGCTTGCCGCCCAGGAAGGGCTCGTCCAGCAGCGTGGGGAGGGTGTGGGTGCGCAGAACCCTCTTGGCGTCGTACTCGCCGATGCCGACGTGGTACTTGAGGATGGCCTCGATCTCGTCCTTGCCGAGCTTCTTCTTGTGGTGCTTGGGGATGTGCTCGAAGGCGCGGTTCGTGGGCACGAAGAGGGTGTGCTTGGCGTCTGTGCTCTTCAGGACCTTGACAATGTCGTCGTACTCGTTGACCTGCTTGGCGAACTCGGAGGTGTGCTCGCACTCGGAGATGAGCTCGTAGATGGACTTTTCGGGGGGCCCGTGGGGCTCGTCGAAGATGTGCTCCTGGAAGACGTGCTCGAACTTGTCCTCGACCGTGTCCTCGAGAGAGTGCAGGGCGCTCTCAATGTGCGCCGAAAGGGAGTCGACGCCGTCCTCGACGGTGTTCACGACGGAGTCCTTGGAGGGGACGCGATCCCACCAGGAGGGGGCTGCTCGGCCGTTGGTGCGATCATCGTTCCTGAGGGCCGACTGCTCAAAGATTTTGGGGTCGGGGAGGATGAATGCGTTGGCCGCGGCCACGAACGACAGGGTTGTAATGCAGGCTTTCATGGTTGGATTAGGTATTCCTGTGGTACAAACAAATTTCCTTGCTCTAGGAACAAGAAAGATGAGGAGGGAAAAGAGAAGAAAAGGAGAAGAAGAAAGAAAAAGGAAAGAAAAAAAAAAGATGGACGAGGTGAGAGGGGAGGGAGGGATCAAATGTCCTTGTTTAAGACGCCACCATACGCTGAGCTTCCGTGCTACAATACGCCGCTGAAGCTTTCGCCAAACAGCTCGGAGATGGACTCGTCAGCTGACGTCAACATGAACGGACAATTGGCGGCCAAGTGAAACTTTTCCCCGCCCATTTCACTCGGGTGGGAACTCCAATCCCTTCTTCCCCGGACGAGCCGGAGTTGATGGGGGGGGGGGGGGGCAGCAGATAGATACCTAATTACTCCGTAGTAATTACGAAACGGTTGATTGGTTGGGGGGAAACCCGTTGGATTTGAGCAAAGAGTTGAAGCAGCCAAGAGTTTCCAAACTTCATTTCACCTCATCATCGATTGTTCTCGCATGAGGAATAGATGATGTGATTCGATTCTAACCTACCTAGTATGGGAAGCTCGCAAGCTGAGGTCCAACACAGCTACCACGAACCACGCAAGCCAAAGCTCTGAAAAGAAAGCTGTGTGAGGGGGCCGCCAGGGAGTAAAAAGTCTAATGCGTCATTTCATCCCACGTATGAAACCGTTTTCATCAATCCCCCCCCTCCACCATCGGGCTCTCGGGCTTCTCAAGCCTCCATCTACCCCCATCTACCTATCGGCGAGAAAATATGCCCGCCTCCGACCTGGCACGGCTCCATCACGGATGCCCTGCCGCCGGGTCAAAGAGTCGGTCGGGTGTTACGGGCCTTCTCCCCCACCCGGGTTACCCCCGTCACCAACGCCGCCGGGTATTGTGCTTGTTTGTCCCACCGAGTTGTCAATGTGTCAAAAGAGCTATGGTAGCAAGTACACCATGTTTGTCGGATTGTGTGCCTTGTGCGACCATGACAGGGACCGTCACGGATACCTACGTGCCTCGAGGTCAGAAGGGGACAAATCGGTCGAGGGCGAATACTATCGACACCATATGCACCTTGACATGGAATTGTTGGCCCCAAGGCAATTTTTCGGATTATTGAAACGATGCGATTGGATTTCTTCAAGTCCAATATCTACAGCAATCTTTGCGTAAAACAATGACGAGGACCCCGTCTTATGAAAGAGTGGGGTGGGGGTGGCACATTACGCCACATGTGGCTGTGGCTGTAACTACGGTTACACAATACCGTAGTACAGATAATTAATACCTGTATAAGAATCTCCCACCTTATCCGTACTATTACTACACACATACATAGGAGAAGCTCCTTGAAGCTGGACTTGACAGCAACCACACCTACTACATAACGCAACCAAAGCTGTCCTTGTTGCTGTCGCCGTAAACCACGACTAACTGCTGTCCCCGCAGATGGGGGACGGAAGCATCCTTGATGGCCGAGGTGCCGGCTCTGGGGCGCGCCTTGAAGCAAACGAGACTATACATGGTCATTTCAACTGAGGAAAACCAACACATACGACCATACCCATTGGAAAACTCGGGATCCCGTCCGCTCTCCCATAGATAAGCCAGCGAGGGCAGTCTTATCTATGGGAGACTGTGTTCTGCTGACAAAGCCTTAGGGGAAACGGAATGGGCCCACAATTCATTTTACGGTGTAATAACGTTAGCTTACTGAACCGATCTCCGTTTCTGCTGCCCCACTTACGGTGCCCTTACGCGCCGAGAACGCCCGGGGTCCGACTGCAGTCAGGCGTGTCTCTAGAACGTGTAGCGCCGGGCATCGGGCTCAAACCAGGAATTAGGAATTAAAATCCAGAGCTGGCCCTCCACCAGCTGCTTTCTATACTTTCCCTTCCCTAATCTAGAGTTACAGAAACTGCCAGCCTCTTTACTACAACCTTCTCTTTCTCTCACATGACGATGGCTCCTCTAGTGTCCTTTGGGCCAAGGCGTCCTTTAGGATGTAGCCTTGAGGACCAGAGAAAACGATACGAAGAAAATCTTAGTAAATTAGCCCTAATCCAAGATCAAGCCTTAATTATAAAGAAGTCTCAAGATCAAAGAGACAGCATCTGGGGCTAATGGCTTTAGTAAGTAATTTATTCCTATTATGAAACATTCCCCCTGACCTCTGCTTCTAGGTTTACTACCACTATTGCTAAGGTCGACCCTGAGGAAACCTGGGTCGACCTTTGCTGGAGAGTTGACATAGCTATAAAGACATGTTAATCCTTTCTCTGATGGTATACTGAAGACCTGTCTATTGAATAGAGAGTGTGTCTTAGAAAAGAAGAGTATAAATAGAAAAGAACGGTTAATTCAGCTGTTACAATTATAGAAGTTTAGAAAACTCTTTTGGCCTATATAGACATAAATATACTACAGAAGAAGAGGACTAAGGACATTGCTAATAAATTCACCTATACTCTAGCATTCCGTGATAGTAAACGACACGCTATTGGTCTAGTCTATCCAATATTAATAGTATATCTATACACTGTTTCCCCTTAAAATTATATCTAATTATTATATTTAGTAGATATATAAAACATTGGTTAATAACCTAGGCCTTAGCCGTAAACAAACATTCAAAAAAATATTAACAACGGCTAAGGACATTACACGCCAGCTGGACACCCTATGGAGGCGTGCCATGGATATTAGGTGTTCTCCTAGTGTAAGGGTGGCGTTCCACGCCATTCTGCTCCTGTCAAGTATTGGAGGGTTCCGCCCAGGTGCGCTGATGAACATCAAATATAAGTAGATCGGATTAGCAGTGGTACGCAACCCAGCAACCCATAGAACGTATTTAGTTGCCATAGTCAGAGTAATCCAAAACAAGTAAGCCACTAACAAGATTGGAAAAACACAAGATTATCTGTAAGCTTTACAAGAGACACTCTAATTCTCCCCCCCTCCTTGTTTGCTAACGTATATCCCTAAAGCGTCAACATCAGCATCACTTAGGTGCCTTAGCTATTACTATGCTTTATAAATCTTATCGTGATTGCGGCACTTACTAAGGATATATTTAACGTATACTTTTTATCCTTGGATGAAATACTTAGCCGATTGTAACTTGATAACGTGCAATTCGTCTGACTTGACTGGAAGGAAAGCGTGCTTGACGACACTGTGTTTGATATCAGCTACCATGCGTTCTATTGGATATAGTATCAAGTGCTTCTTGTTATAGGTGTTTGTGACCCTCCCTGACTGTACTCCACAAGGGTTGGTACTGGTGGCCGCTTGTACAGTAAATATGTTCTCCTTGAGTTACTGTAGTGAAAGATTACTGATATTTCAGGGGCCTTGCAATCTCATCTAAGCAACCATATTCTGGATCACAGTGCAGATGTCCACCAAGCTAGCTACCAGCCCGTCCAAATTTCCGAAAATCTTCCTTGGATTGCCTTTTCTAAGGTCACAGAGCTTGAGGAACATATAAGCCTTTATACGCTATTAGAAAATTCCACTTTACAAAGAGATAAAAATACCCCTATTTACCTCAGCAAAGAAGACGTTGACTTATAGGAGAAGCGTAACGACATCATGTGCCTATATAAAGAATATAAGATTATATATAAAAATCTCTTGTCTGCTCACCCTGAAGTGAAGCGGATTACAGCAAGGATTAATTCTATTTAGGACAACTTAGAGTATCTTGTAATAGAGAGGGATAGAGAGCAGTACTTTAAAGCTACAGACCGACTTTGAGCAGTAGGCCATTCTATCCCTGAAGACCTTTCCCTGAAGAGATGTAACCCCTGGAAGAGTTACTATGAAACAACCTTGGATGCTGCCGCTGCGATCGGCAATTTTTTGCGTCAACGGAATCACACTCTTAAGCAGAGCTTGAGCCGGTTTATGGAAATAGGGCTGCTATTTTTACGCTAGATACCTGAGTCTGTTAAGACACTTGCTGCTCGTTACGTTCCTCCTGACAATAAGTGCCTATCAACGGCAAAGACTAAGTCCACCCATGCCGAGCTAAAGGACCTTAAAGAGGGTGTTAAAACGCAATTAAAGTGTCTGTTTGGATATGGAGAGTTTGCTAACCGCTGTGTCTTAACTCGGCATATACGTAATATTCACCAAGATAAGAAGCGTAATTTCGATTAGCCCTTCAGCTGTCCAGAATGTAAGCATATGAATCTCCCTGACCGTATAATTAGAGGAATGCCGGCTTAGAGCAATCACGTTGAAAGAGTCTATGGGGCTTTACACACGCCATATGCTGAAACGAGTGGTTCCAAGCCTCTTAAAGAACAACAGAAGCGCCTACACGCAAAGAAAGAGGGAATCCATACTTCAGATAGAGCTTGTCGCCTTCTAGTTCTAAAGAAAAGGAGGATGTCTGATTCTAAAAGAACCCCCTGTCTTCAATGTGGGCTCTAAGCCGCTCCTGGCCAAGGATACTCGCGACATATAAACAAGGGCCATATATAAATAGGATATTTTGACCAAGCTTTCAAGTGCAAAGCCTATCTCAAGAGCAATTCAAATGTCATAATCTTGGACTGCCATTCAGGTCGCGCGGTCAAAACTGGCGGGCTGCCTGTGAATGTAAGTGTAACCAGTCAATGCAGGCTGCTCACAGGACTTGGTTCTAGAGATCAATTATTAGACATCTTGCCACAGTTGTCTATTAGGTCTAGCTAGTGTATCAAAAGCAAATCATTACTGTCCTATTTTTCCTACATAACCTCGCCTGGGGCATAGATAGCTGGTAACGGGTATTGTTGAAGCTGTCTAGTTAGCAGTGGGCGACTAAGGGCAATGTGGGGATGCCTCACCAGGAAGGCTCTACTTCTAGGTAGAGTCTCATCAGATGGGTGGCTTTTGTAAATCCAGATCCGACCCTTCCTCTCAATAAAAGTGTAGATCTTTGCATCACAGTCCCTGAAAAGATCGTCTGCCTTTCGAAGGAAAGTCTTTCTCCGCTTAGAAAACATAGTGGCTCTTCGTTTACTTTCTTTTCGTAGTTGTATTGGTGACCTCGTCCCCTCGCTCATTAACTTTCTTGGCGATGGTGTCCTGACAAGGGGGGTTGTGTTGGCATCCATACTGCTATGGGTTTTTTGCTTCACACCACCTAGAGCTATCTGTTGTCGTGCTCGTTATATGAGTGTAGTAGGCGCTGGGGCACTCTGGCGCTTACATGGGTATTACATTTTTGGAATTGAATTTTAAATTCTTTTAACTGCATCTGAGTAGTTACGCGCCGAGATAGGATCTTGTGCCCCACACCCTAGAACTGTTGCGCATTTCTATTGCCGACCTCCCATGCGTTAACAGGTCTTTGCTGCCTGAGGCATACACACCTTACCAAGGTAGCGCTAAGAGGAGGGGAAAGGGGGCAAGAGGCAGGTGATAGGGCCAGGTTTTAGAACTAAAGTCGACTTCCTACTTTTCAGAAGCAGGATAGGTGGAGGGAGGGGGAGTGCACGTATCTAAGCGCTATTTGCTACCGTCAGTAAAGTTTGGAACGGGAAAGACAGCAGGATACCGTTTCGGTATGGAACTACTTTACGCCGCGAAGTGGGGCTAAAATGGGAGCTTTGTCTTCCGATGATGGAAGTGTTATGCTTCAAGATTAGGAGGTCGAGGCTCTCACAGCTAAGACTTCATGAGGGCAGTTTTAGCTATAGGACACCATGTCTACTAAGTGCCACAAGCCATTATGCTAGATAGGTGTGTGGACTCACAGATCTATACTGCACGTGCTTGTTCACGTGCTAGCAGTGTATATGATAATTCGACACTCCCCTCGAAGACTTCGTCCATGAGGAGGCTCAGCGTTACGAATAGACTGCCTATCGCACCTATTTTGCTTGTGTCATTGCTTGCGCCTTGTTCTGTTGCTTCGTTACGCTTCGTTGACTTCGCTCCTCTTTTCATTCTCACTGCATCACTACGCCTCGCCGCTGTCTCTCGCCCAGCAGCTCCCGCAGCCCATTCGCCCTGTCAGATCCGGAACGGCTGCCAGGAGGGCTGTTTCAATAAGACAATGTTTTTAGTATTAGGCATTAGCTACCTAATTAACAGAACCACTAACGTAAGAACGTGAGGGTGTTGTTGCTATGGGTAATAACTAGGGAAGATAGATGGCTTATAATTAGATGCATAAAGATAGGTATAAGTATGTTGTAAGAATTCAAGATGACTTCTAAAAGGGGTTGTGGAGATAGACCTTATTTATCTAGCCTGATCTCCGGTCCGGCCTTAGTCCAATCCTTCGCCGAGGGTTCGTCGATATGTAGGCCTCACCCCTTGACATAGGAATCTAGCTGTAACACTCTGGTCTAGCACTGATAAAGGGCTGGGGCTCGCAGCCACAAAGGGAAAAGGAGAAAAAAAGGTGAAAACCACACAACCTCCAAAACCTGCTCAATAGCAGCAAAAGATATATGATTAGATAGATAGGTCTTTCGATTCCGGCAATGGTTGTATGAATTTTTATTATCTATAGATAGGAGTATTAAGGATATGCTTCTGCGTGATGATGATTATGGTAGGTCTGAGAATCTGGCTGCGGTTCTCGACCTCTTATTCCCTTCGTGATGCCGATTTCCTATCTCAACAGTTTGACTTCGGGGACCAATTATTCCTGTCCCGTCACAGGACTAAGCCCGCTCGCATTTACCCCTAACATCACATTTCTTTTATCCTTGTTAGTGCGAGTGTCGGAAGGGAACCAAAGAGTAACTAACCATTTTGAAGTTCTCCATTTGCTCTTCTGTATCAACATAGCACCGATTACCTCGGAATGTTCCCTTCACTCCTCTCGTCTTGCAAGTGTCTTCGGTATCCTCGACGTCGGTGAAGAACCCATGGCTAATGCACCTTCTAAGTATTAGTATAAAGAAAGTTAGAATAGATCACCTAGTAATAAACTTACTTGCATTTATATCCATCTCTTCGCTCTAAGGACCTTTCAAAAGACCGTTCAGGGGCTGCAACTGTAAGGGCACCCTGAGAGATAAGAGAGATAAGTGCTACAACAGCAGTGATCTTCATTTTAGCGAAAGGAAAGAGTAGTAAGAGAATTGGTTAAGAGGATAGTGAGAGAGGAGGCGATGTGGAAGAGTAACTTGCACACAAAGGCAATAGCTCAAGGGATACAGTCAAGTATTAATAAGTTATTAGACTCTTTAGAAGGCTAATCACGTCATAAATATAATAATATACTATTTTCCGGTTACTAATAAAGCTAATAACGCCTTTAATGTTTAGATTTATCAATGCTATATCATAGTTAATTAGCATTTATTAGCACACGGCGGCCTATATTATAGCTAATTAGTATTTATTAACACACGGTGGCCCCTTCCTTGTGGGGCTCCACAGGTGAGACCGTGACCAATTGAGCCATATTGTACTGCAGGTGGTAAACCTCCCCTCTACCCCCAATCAAACTAGATGAATCCGCCTTCGGGATCGCCGCCGGCAGAAACACTCCAGATTTTAAAATTATAGTCGCTACCGCCGGGACCGCGGTACCCATTACTTTTAACTCAAGGCGCATAGTTTCCAACAACGTTGGTAGACTTTAAGAGACTCATTTTGTAGCCAGTAGTTTAGTGGCTCTATGAGGCTGTCACGACCTTAATAGTAGGTTTAAAAGTACCATCATTACCGGGCTGTAGCTGCTGTCGCCAACATACAGGCAACACAGCGTCGTTCGCGTATACATCCAGGCCATAGTTAAAGTGAAGTTCAAAATAATGGCTGTTCTACTCACTGGGTATACGTATCATATTAGCTAAAGAACTGCTGTATAGCACCGGGCAGAAGTGTTGTATACCGGGTTACACAAATTATACAGTGGGGTATCAAAAGTATCCGACCAGGTCACAATGCACCACCTTAAGCAAAAAACCTTACATCCAAATAACACGCTACATCTTTATATACTAGGTATAAAGTGAGAAGAAACAAATCATATAAAGGTATATGAATTATAATAACTTAGATTCCACATATAGGTAATGATCTTGTGTCAATTGATAACATCAATGGCGCGCCACATCTTTTGTGCAGTTTCATTTCTTAGTGGTTATGAGCCCAGCTTAGCTCTGTGCACGAGAGTGTGCGAGTTCGAGTCCGGTCGCACGCACGCATAAAAAATAGGATTCTTACCTAGGAGTTGCTTACCTAGGGTTCTTGCCTATCATAACATAACTGTGCAAGGCCAATAGTCTCTATAGCCCTTGAGGAGGTGACTTAGATTCCACATATAGGTAATGATCTTGTGTCAATTGATAACATCAATGGCGCGCCACATCTTTTGTGCAGTTTCATTTCTTAGTTAATAGTATGTAAAACTATTTCATATGATATTGGTCCTCTTTTATTACGTCATATACTAAATGGTTTAGTATGTAGAGATGTTACTTTAGACGCTAAGAGAAATACAGTATATATGCTATATTTATCCCCTATAAATCTACTGTCTCTAAAGTATATTAAACTCTAAATCTTTGACCTTCTAGTACTACTTTATGTAGTATTTGAGAAAGAAAACAAAAAGTATATTATATAGAGATCTACAAATGCTACCTAACGAACATTCTCTTCTATATTCTATATACATATATATTAAGCTTAATATTGCCTGCTGAAAAGTGGTAATTTCAGGTAAGTACTATGTACTGTATCTTAGTCAGATACTATTGATACCCCACTATACTTATTATATGCCTAGTAAACTAGGCTAGGCTGCTTGTAGTGGTCTGGAATAGCTTCTGTTCCACTTTGGTGTATAAATATAAGCATAAAATGTGATTGCATTCTCAGTAGAAATAAGTGACTGCGCTGGGTGTTTGGGTAGCGAAGTTTAGATCGGTGAAAACGGTGAGATACCGTTTCGGCGAGGACTTATTCTGTGTCCTAAAGTGGGGCTGAGAAGGGAGCATTGTCTCCCAATGATGGAAGTATCATGCTTCGAAATTAGGAGGTCAAGATTCTCACAGCTAAGACTTCATGAGGGGCAGTCTTATCTACCTACCTATAGGAGACTGTTTCACTGACAAATCTTGAGGGAACCATCTCGGTTTCCGCTGCCCAACTTACCTACAGGCCTCAGCGGGGGGTCGGAGGACGCGGGAGTGATCAAGGACAAAAGAGGTGGCGGAGGTCGTGTATTCAGCGGTGGCGGCAGTGGAGGGCGCCGTGAGCGATGCGTAGCTCGACGTCGTGGGGGGTTGGGCTGGAGAGGTAGGTCAGTTGTATATTAGCCGAGATGAGGATGCGACGGACGAGGGATGTTCGATTGAGGGAGAGTAAGAGGGGAGGGAGAGAGAGAGAGAGAGATAGAGGGAGGACAAGACAAGGGGGAGCTGACCGTGTTGGTATAAGACCCTGCAGTTTTCTTTTCAGTCCTCATGCTCAATGTCGTCTATTCGGCGGTAGGGCATCTGTATCGTGCCTGGTAAAGGTATTAGGGTAGGAGCCTTGGTGTTCTAAGAGTCACCAACGCGACCCCAGAGTTTGGGTTGTTTGACAATGCGGACCAATGTCTGTTGTATTGCTACTAGACAGGGCAAAATTCCACATATACATCCGAGTCCACAGCTTCTGTGGCCCAACCTTGAAACCCAACCTTGAAGTCCAACCTGGAAGTTCAGAGCAGTCATGGAACCAGATCCATATCCCTCCCAAGCCTTCCAGACTGATGCGGAAGAGCAACAGAGCGTAATCCACAGTTCGGAGCCTAAAAAGATTATTTTTTTTTTTCCTTTTTTTTTCCTTTTTTTTTTAGCCCGACTCCTTCTCATCCACTTCACTCCTTAGATGGATGACACGGGGTTCAACACCGCTCAACACGCGAAAAGCAAGAGCGCGTGCGCTCAGCAGATTAGCGGCTTCTTCACTGAGGATCCGCAGAATCATCAAAGGAGTCCATACCTGAAAAGCTCATCAGTGATGAGACATGGCTGTTGACGTTGGGTCTCGGATTCTGCTCCACGGAGCCTGACCGTGAAACTGCAGCTCAAGATGTCGTCTGAGATGAGGCGTTGGCGCAAGGAGCGATGCGGACTTGGAGAGTGAGGAGATGGATGTTCTGCGAGGAAGATGTCACGTATGAAGGCGAAGAAGACGACGACAATGACGAGAAATGGGAAACTGTAAAGCGGACGGCAGCAGAAGAAGAGTGCCCGACGTCAGTATGCGATTGTAGGATGGAAGTCGCGGTTTTTCCTGCGTCTAATTACGCATCTCGACGCTGCACAGCCAACAGCTTGGCAAGGTCCTCCGCGCTTCCTTACGGCTCGCGACTGACGTTGCCCTCCCATCGTGGAAGGTCACCTACGCTTGCCACTTGCACCGACTCGGGTAAATGACTGAGGGGAGGCAGCATGCACCTTCGAGTGACCACAGCAAGCAGGGTCCATGGCCCCGAGAGAGCCTCGCATTTGCCTGTCATAGCAGAAGAGGCGAGATGGTGTCGCTATTGACCGACACACGAGCGCTGAACACAATGTTGATAAACGAGGGACAGCGCGTCAATATCAGACCGAATCCTATTGATTTCCAGTGAACAGACCTTGCATCTTCACATTAGATAACTAAGGAAACAGCTTCTTGTCTGCGGGCTTCCACAGCAAGGACCTAACAGAAATATAGAACGGTTGCCTGGCCGACGAGGTAATTAAGCCTAGCTATCCGCCTATAACTATCTACAGGAACCCTTCCTTAACTCGTTTCCACTTGACATTTTATGCCTTCTCCTGCTTCGCCTGAAAGTTGAGAATCTAATAGACCCTACCATTCTCCCCCCCCACACGTTTTACCCTTGCTCAACTCTGCTCAAATCGCTTAAGTAAGGCTGATGGCCCCTTGACTATTTTGCTTGAGTCTCGTTGTGATCAATCCTAACATCACCAGCAGTACAAAACGAAACCTGTCGTCAACACGCTACAGTCTAGCATAGAGCAAGCCACTAGCAACTTCTATATTTCCTTCTGCCTAGTAATAAGTCACTCCGTAATAGATAGCTAGAGAAACCCCCTCTTTAAACCTGAACCCTCCTATCCTGCTGACCACCCCCATCTATAAAGATCCTGGGTCAAGTCTCTCACGGCTAACACCTCATGAGGGCAGTCTTGTTTATTATCGGAGAGCGGAGCGGCTGACTGAGCTTGCCCGTAGACGGAAGAGACCCATATTTTCCCTCCGTACCGTACCGTTCGGAGAGCGAACCAGGCCTTGTGTTACACACCGGGGCCGCGTCCGCACGGCGGGAGCGTGGGGGCCGTGCGTGTGTACCCTAGCTACGTGGGTTAACGCCAAGCGCCGAGAAGCAACACGATCAAGGAGTTCAGTACCGGTATTTGATTCTTGGCCATCCAGATCCTCGTCTGCACGGCCCGGTCGTGGTCCATTCCCCTTTCCTCTGCTAGTGCTGACATGTGTGTGCGCCTATCGAGCAAGGGGTCATCCATCGCCCCACTACAAGAATCTTGAACGCCGCAAATGCGAGCCAACGGCTCTTCCCGCACACCCAAAGCAGAAACAACAGCCGATGTTGGAATGTCTTGGATAAAACTTGCAAGGGTTCGATCGCGAGTGCGTCATCTTACTTTTATGTTTGCCGAACCTGAGTCATGTTGGAAGCCGGTTCTGTTCCGTAGGATTCGCTATATTTCATGAGAGCAAACTCTTGCTTAGAGCTATGATGTCACGGGTGTTCAGGACAGACGACCATGTTTCGGGGTGATGGCTTTTATACCATAGTAGCAGATAGACATGCTAGAATACTCCAACAACAGGTCCGCAGAGGATGGGGCCGAAAAGGTAGAGAAGATGCCCATGTATCGCACCAGTGAGATGTAAAACCCCCACGCCTCCTGCCCCGTGCTAGGCTGTGCTTGGCGAGGGATAGGTTGTACTGTAAAGTAGAAGTGAAAGAAAGGTAGAGGGGAGGAAAACAAAGCATAAGACGAGAAGAGGAAAGACCGCTAGATACGCAGCTGACGCGTCCTCCAGGAATCGAAAAGCTCAAACCCGGCCTGAGATACAGCTGATGATGCATCAGCACTAATTCCAAAGCCGGAGAAGAGCGACGTTTCAACGGTTCTGGTTAGCGAATAGTGATGCCGTCGTCTTTGGAGTGCATGTCGTTCCTAGATTGATAGCATCTTGTTTTGCGTCGAGAAGCTGTGGGTTGAATCTTGAAAATGACATACGATGTATTATGATGCGCCCGACCTGTATAAAACCTGTAGCAGTGGTGGGGTAGGGGGAGGGGGTTGAATCCTTCTCGTTTACGGTTGCCCGAAAACGGCCTCAAGTCCGATGACGGGGTGTGGGGCGGGCCGACACGAGCGGTCCGTTACGGCCCCCTGAAGCCGGTACTAGCGCACTATCGGACCCAAAACAGACAGTGTTCACGCAACATGTACAGGCTCTGCGGTTATCTATGCGCCTGGGATACTGGCCGCTTCGCCCTGCAGTCGTTTGCTCCGATCCCGTCACATGCAGGTCAGGCTGTGTGTGTGTGTGTGTGTGTGTGATGAATGTAGCGTAGTGGCACCGGCGCAGAGCCGGATCCGAAGGGGGCGGGCAAAGACGAAAACAGGGCGGGGACGGCCGAGTAAACAGGGCACAGTGGTTCTGGGCCAGGGTAGACCAAGCCACCTTGACGGCCGTGATGGCGTCTCGGGGTTCAATTGGCCGGCCGTGTTGGTTGTGACGCTGTCTTACTCTTCGCCGCCCACACCGGAAACTCTGCTGCCTGCAGGTGCTTCGTGATTAAACCGTCCCTCCTCTTGGTTTGTGGGCAAAAGGGCTGGGCCAACCATATCAAAGATGTCGTCGACTAGATAGTTTCAGAAGTTCCGTGCAGCCTGTCGTGCCCACTTCGATTTCGGGACCACAGAAGGATTGCAGAAGGATTGCAGAAAGCTGGATTCTCTCAAGGCTAACTCTGCAGGGTGATCGTTCAAGGCAGATACCCGGCAGACAAAACAAAGGTAGTGATACCGTATCGTATATATGCGGACTCATTGTTGATAGTCTTTTAGTACCGAGTTACCGCATGCCAATGCTTATCCGCGTCGAGATTCACCTGCTAGTGCGTGCCAAGTGTGATAGTCGACACCCGAGAGGCTTGATCGCCTTTTCCCTATACTTAAATAAGGCGCCTATCAACGAACTCGTAATAATCATGGACCCCGGGCCGCCTCACAAACGTCGCCGACCGGCCGTGGCATGTAGGGAATGCCGCCGGAGGAAGATCGCGTGTGATCTTGGCAACCCGTGCGGACATTGCAAAAAGTAGGTGACGTTAAGAGTCTCCATAACATTGATCGAGATCGTCCAGAGATTGGCTTGGTATAAAAGGCAATGACTGACGGAAAATCTTGTTAAAGAAGCCCCCAAAGGTGCATCTACAACAATACCGGTCCCAAGGACAGTACCAGCAGTCGCAATGGCAACAACAGCAACAACGACACCAACAACAACAACAACAGTAGTAACAACAGCAACATCAACGATGCCCGCGCCAGCCGCGAAATTTCGATCACAAATCAGTCAGAGACCAGCGTCTTTGACGAAAGCAGACAAAGCTCCGAACTGGCCCCTATTCCGACTCAGACCGGAGACGCCCACACCCTCGCCAACGTGGACTATGGTTCAATCTTTGACGTCTTAGCCCACCTGGGCCAACCGAGAGCCGACGATGCGAACAGCTTCCTCGACGATGCAATGCTGGGTGCCACCGCCTTGGATCTGTCCGACCTGGATCTCTTCAGTCGAATGGGATGCGACCAGCCCGACAAGACACCATCACCGGCAACTGCCGCCTCATTCGGCCACCAGCTCAGCCTGGCGTCCGCTCCCTCCTGGACGAACATGGGCTTCGATTCAGCCGGCCACAACCTGTCTGAGCTCCCAGGGAGCCTAACAGCGCCCTGGGAACAGACCGTAGATCCTCCATCACTGAGCTCCTCGAGCTCGTCATATCCAAGCCTCGTGTCGCAAGTCTGCTCGGGCCCGTCGAGCGACCGCAGCGTGGCCGCCGACGCCGTATCCGTCCGGTGCGAAGGCGTGCGTCTTCTGCTCCGCGTCTTTGCGGGCCAGGAAAAGGAAGAGGACGTCGCTCTGCAGCCGGACCACGAGACCATTCAGCCCGTCATGCAAATGTTTGCCAAGCTGGAACAGTACGCCCAGCAGCGGCAGCACGAGAACGAGGCGGCGGCGCTCAGGAGCGCCTCGGCGGTGCCGTTGACGGGCCCGTTGGTGCGAGAGGTGCTGCCGCCGCGCCCCAGGTGCGACGTCCTCGTCGAGGCGTACACCAGGACCTTCGAGTCCGTGTTGCGGATCCTGGACGTGCCGTCCTTCATGCGCGAGTACGAAAGCTTCTGGGCGCGGCCTCCGTCGCAGCTGGCGAGCGCGGACGAGCCGTTCGCGTGCAAGTTGCTGCTCGTCGTCGCCCTCGCCTGCTGCGTGTGCCAGGACGTCGGCAGCCCCTCCGAGCCCGAGCGAGTCCGCCGGGAGGATTCGGCCGGCTGGGTTCTGCAGGCCAAGCAGTGGTTCGAGCAGAACATGCTCACGGGCTCGCGAGCGCAGCTGGACATGGCCCAGATCCTGTGCCTCCTTGCTCTGACCCGCAATACCCAGCATCAGTATGGGCCTTTGGCCGGCGCGGCCTTATTCCTGGGGTACTACGACCCTTCGCACATTGGTATCAAGATGGGTCTGCATCGGGCGCCGCGAACGCGCAGCTCCACCGCAGCCGTAGCATCGTCCAAAGACGCGGAGATGCGGAGGCGTCTATGGGCCACCATGCTCGAGCTCTCTCTTCAGATCTGCCTCGACGAGGGCCTACCGCCCCCGCTCACCCCGGAAACGTACGACTGCGAGCCGCCCTCCAACATCGCCGACGAGGACGCGGACCAGCCCTTCGCCCAACGCAGCTTCACAAACTCCATGATCCTCGTCCAGCTGGCCCGCACCCAGCGCCTCCGTCTCCGGATACTGCAGCTCCTCAACACCCCCGGCACCGTCAGGACGTACGAGGAAAGCCACCGGCTGGCCGCGGAACTAAGTGCGGCATGCAGCGCCAACCTGGAGAGCTTGCGCGCCTTGAAGTCCCAGCAGCCCCAACAGCACCGGCCGTCCGACTTCCAGATCAACATGCTCGACACCCTTACCCGGGGTTTCGTGCTCGCCCTCCACAGCCGCTTCGCCACGCGGACTTGCAACACACCGGCCTTTTACTTCTCGCGACAGATGCGGATGGAGACGGCCGTCCTGCTCCTCTCCGGCGACGCACAGCTACCCGCCAGCTCTGCACGACAGCAAGTACAACAAGCCTCCATCAACAATACCCTCGCCTCCAGCCCGACATCATCATCAGACGTCTGTACGGACGCGTACTCGGCGCTCCGCATCCACGGCCACGCCCATTTCGTCACCGTGCCCCGGCAGGCCGCCGCCACGCTGTTCCTCGACCTGATATCCGAGCTGGAGGAGAACCTGTTCCCGACGCTGCACCGCTCGTCGAGGCAGCAGCTGCAGGGGATACTCAACACCATCGTGGGCGTGTTCGAGCGCCGGATGAGGGCCGGCAGAGGGACGCACTCGGCCAGGGAGTTCGTGCTGTTCTCGGCCGCGAGCGCGTACGTGGATGCCCTGATGGGCAAGGATGGTGGCGAAGGCGGCATGGATCTGGATGAGGCGGTTGCCAGGGCTGCTTGCGGGGCGCTGGAGCTCTGCGCCGAAGTCGTAGGCTTGGGCGGGCGGGAGGGGAGGGGGACGCGAGGTGAGATGGGTGAGACGTAGAGGTCTTGCTCGTAGTCCTGTGCCGTCGGCCGAGTCAAGAAGCCGACGGAGATCGGACGTGCTGTACGATGAACGAAGTGGCGTTGAAAGGTTAGCATTTTTAGTAAAGGGACCAATGAAATCAATGACATCAGCAAGGATAATTCGCTCAGGGATTCACAGCTGGATGTCAGACGCCTAGGATGTGTATGCAACGGGCGCCTGCGGCAGTTCCCCGAGCGGGTGGCCAGGGGGGGGGGGGGGGACTAGGCACGTCTACGGATACCTATTATTCCGTACTGGGATATCGAGAATGTGAGCATGATGTTGGATGCCTAACCTAGCATAGTGGGGTGATCCACAGACAGGTGGGTTGCCGCATATAAGTAAGTGTACGGGTACGCGGCTATTCGGTTTTCGGAAAAGATATCAGCGAGCACACGATGCCGGCATGTATCAGGAGTGTCGTCTAGTCGGGCATTCGGGAGCAACTCTCTTTACACAACCCCGCTCTGTAGCGCGTACGAGACGAAATGATTCCATCTTTTGATCTTGAAAAGCAAGGTTCCCGAGTTTGAATCCAAGATGGATCAAGCATGTGTATCCGTACTTGGCAACACTTTTCCCGGGCTGGTGGCTGGGTGATGGCCAGAAGCATGTACTTTGACTCTTGAGTAATAGGTAATTAGTATGTATGTATGTAACGTAACACTCTGGCGAGCACACTGTGATTCTTCAAGGCGTGGAACAGAATTTGCATCTAGATTTGATCATCAAGCGAACATATCGTTTACCGGCTTGATCCGGTTTCTAAACAGACTATTATCCGCGCTGGCACACGTCTCGAACAACAACAAAGTTCGGCCGGTCCTTTGGTGACTCTAACAGGCTATTTCTATCAAGGCATCGAGCACGCTGTCCTCCCAAACCTCGGAAGCTGTCGAAGAAACTTTTACAGCCCTTTTTCAATCTCAGGCCTTCTCGGCACGCCTTCTCACCCTGATCTTGACATTCTTGGGCGGCGCCTGCAGCTCGGCGACCTGCCTGTTCATGGGCCGGCGGCCGTTATACTCGGGCGGGAACTCGAGATCGTAGTGCTTCAGGATGTAAGCCACAATCATCTTGAGCTCAAAGTCCACCAGGAACCGTCCGGGGCAGGCGTGACGGCCGTGGCCGAAAGGCAGGTAATCGGGCGAGGTGGTGACGAACGCGTTGGGGTGGTAGGCGCCCTGCTTGGGCGCCGCCGCCGCCGCCGCCTCCTCCTCGCCCTCGGCCTTGGCCGCCTCCGCCGTCGCCGTCGCCTTCTTCTTCTTCTCTTCCTCCTCCTTCTCCAGCATGTGCGAGAAGCGCCAGGGGTCGAACTTTTCCGGGTCGTCAAACTTGGCGGGGTCGCGCTGGGCCTGGGAGGCGAGGAAGGCGACGATCGTGCCCTTCTTCAGCGGGATGCCGCCGTCCGTGACCACGCCGTCCTTCATGACCTTCCTCAGAAGCCCGCGGTTGCCGAAGGGGAAAGTCACGCGCATCGACTCCCGCGCTACGCTGTCGTGGCCGTTCATCTTGAGGAACTTGCTCTTCTCCCACCCCCCCGGCCCGCTGGCCAGCGCCCGGTCGGCCTCGGCCCGGAGCTTGTCCATGGTGCCGAACTCCTTGTCGCTGTCGATGATGTTGAGCAGCATCTGGACGCAGGTGCCCGCGGTCTGGTGCATGCTCACAAAGTTGGACGCCGCGAGGCGCGTGGCCATGAGCCCGATGTCGTTGACCTCCTGGGGCCGCTTCTTCTGGGCGAAGCGCAGCATGACCTGCAGCTGGTCCTGCGGCTGGTCCTCCGGGTCCTTGCTGAGCGCGGCCAGGCGGGCGTGGTACTCGGGGGTGATGTGCTGCTTGATCTTGTCCAGGTTGCGCCAGGTGTGGATGCTGGCGAGCCGCGCGGCGACGGGGAGCAGGATCTTGGGGATGCAGTTCCCGACGATGGCGGTGATCATGACCCCGTCGATGATGGAGAGCGTGCGCTGCAGGTAGTCGTCGTTGCGGCACAGCGGGAAGCCGACGGTGAAGCGGCTGGACGAGCCGGCGACGATGGTGCGCACGGCGTGGTCAAGGTCGATTTCCTTCCAGTTGGCGGTGTCGGTGCCGAGAACCTTGGGCACGATGTAGTGGAGCTCATCGTCGACAGCGGGCACGAGACTCTGCATCATGTTGTTCAACTGCGTCTTGACCAGCTGGAACTGCCATGGGTCGCCCCAGTAACGCGAGTGGCCCAGACTGTAGGTGGAAAGGTTGGCCTCCAGGAAGGCCTGCGAGACGCTGAGCGAGCTGTCGGGCTGGGCGGTGCACCATTCGGTTGAGCTCTCGGGGAGGATAAGGTCGGCTCGACCGCCATATCCCGGGACGAGGGCGGCCTTGCCCTTCTTGCCAAACTGGAGACAACGAATTAGCCTGAGTATTATCACAACGACGGGGTGTCTCGTGGGGGGGAGAGGGGTGAGCAGTGTGTTTTCCACTTACTCGATAATAGGCATCGGTGTACAAAGCAGCACAGTCGTAGTAATATCTCAGCCGAGACTTGAGACTGAAACTCTTGGTTCCTTCAGGCTCGCCGGCCAACGGCAAGCCCAGACCGTCGTACACGCTGGAAGCGAACACGAACTTGTAGATGGTGACGGCCACGGCAAGGACGGCGATGACGGCAGATGAGAGCACCAACTCCCCGGTGCTGGGCAGCTGGGAGGCGAGTAAAGACACCATGACTGCGCCAACGTGCTTTCCGTGTGCTGGCGATCACAGCGGCTGAAGAAAACAAGTAATTTGCTGGACGATTGCGGTTCTTGCAAGTGAAGATGGCAGTGAGGGTGACGGTGAACAACTGAAAAACACACAAACTGGTCGATTGCTGTTGATGAGTACGTTACAAAGCTCTCAATTCGACAGCATCGATTGCCGGGCCATATATACGAGAAGATGGAATAGCAGTTGGGATATCTACGAGCTTGAAAGAGCCACGGCTCGATCCTTTGTGGGACACTGCGACATGGGAACTGCGTATCCGAGAGATGCGCGCGCTGCTGGTGAAAGAATTGGACGGGGCCGGAGACTCGCCCACGGAGTATGCTTCTGCTGGAGTAGGCGATCATGGTCCGAAGCGGAATACTATCGGAGGAAAGATGACGACGGGCTTCCGGGAACAAGGCCTGGTCTCGGGATATTCAGCTGGCGGGCTTATCGCTCTGTGAGGGGGGGGGGGGTAACTGCGGAGTATTCGATACGCTACCACGCTACTACCTCTTAAGCTGACAAGCAGCAACGACAGGGGTTGCGGGAAATTCGGCAGTAGTAGAAGAGACTGGTTTATGTCATAAGCAACCAGGAAGTAGATGGTTTTGAACTTGCTACGGTGGCAATGGTGTGCTCAGCCGAGTCCCGGGCCGGGCCCTCCATTTCTGGGTCCGCTCACCACCGCACCGGAGTCGGATCCGACTTTTGAATTCACTGTTCGGAATAAGTTGGCTGCAAGTGCAAGGTTGACGGACTCTCCGCTTCACATGACCGAACTTTTTTTTTTTTTTTTTTTTTGTCGCTTTGGACGTCTTTTTTGTTGACCTCTTCCTGCTCGAGTGATTTAAAAAGAAAAGAAAAGAAAAAAAAAGATTTGAAATCTTTTAGGGGGTTCTCCGGCATGGCGGATATGGGCAGTGATGATGACTGAGATGATATTAATAATAGCATCTTGACAATCTTCTTCATTCCGTTCCATTGACGGGTATCATCTTTTCTGCCTCGAGCTCGGTTTTAAGTCAAAGCACCCACTTTCCGATCACCCCCACATTGCGATCATGCATCTCCACCCCCAGCCACCTACCAACCCCTTCATATATACTATCACCACTTTTACAGTCTTTATCCAAATAACTTCATTTTTTCACTATCTATTCTTTATTACCCTATGGTTGAATATACCGAATCTGAGATTGCTCAGGCAATAGATGCTGTTGCTGCTGGCAGCAGTATACGCCAGGCAGCTAGGATCTATGGCATCCCCTTCACCACACTCCAGAACCGTCTATCTGGCACCCAAAGGAGAGATGCTGCCTTTGAGGATCTCCAGCGACTATCAGCTGCCCAGGAGGCCAGCCTGGCTGCTTGGGTTACCTGCCAGGCAGATCTCGGGCTGCCACCAACCCATCAACAACTAAAGGACTTTGCCCATCGCATCCTCCAAGCCATGGGGGATACCCAGCCTCTAGGCAAGAGGTGGGTAGATGGCTTCATTAGAAGAAACCCATCTATCAAGGTCCAGAGAAGTCGATCTATCGATTCAAGGCGTGTTAATGGAGCATCTACTGAGGTTATCAGGGACTGGTTCAAATATCTCGCCATACCTCGCATCCAGGGCATCAAACCAGCCAACAGATATAATATGGATGAGACTGGCATCCTTGAAGGCAAGGGAGATAATGGGCTGGTGCTGGGCAGGGCTGCAACAAAGTCAGTGAGGAAGAAGCAGCCTGGATCACGAGCCTGGGTATCCATCATTGAGTGTATATCTGCTGAAGGCATTCCCATCCATCCCTTAGTTATATATAAGGGTAAGACAGTCCAGCAGCAGTGGTTTCCTCTGGATCTAGGCCCATATAATGGATGGGAGTTTACAGCAACAGAGAATGGATGGACTACGGATATCACTGCTGTTGAATGGCTGCAGAGAGTCTTCCTACCTCAGACTAAGCCCTCTCAACCTAATCAGGCCAGACTGCTTATCCTTGATGGGCATGGGAGCCATACAACGACGGATTTTATGTGGTTATGCTATACCAACAACGTCCATCTATTATTCTTACCGCCACATACCTCCCATGTCCTTCAGCCACTTGATCAAGCAGTCTTTAGTCCTGTAAAGGCAGCCTATCGCAAGGAGCTTGGATACCTTACCCAGTGGAACGATTCAACTATCATCGGCAAGAGGAACTTCATATCATGTTATCAGAAGGCTCGTACTGCTGGATTAACTATAAGCAATATAAGAAGTGGCTGGAAATCTACTGGGTTATGGCCTGTTGCTCTTGCAGAAGCCTCTAATGAGCTCCCATCTGCTGCCAGATAAAACAGCACCATCAACACCACTTAACAAGGCTATAAAAGGTGGCCATAGTGGCCAGGATGCCCAGGATATAGAGGGAAGGGCATCTGCTATATGCAGTAGGCAGTGGTCAACGCCTAGGAAAAGGAAGGAGTTGGATGATCAACTGCGATTATTCACCCAGCTGGATCAAACTATCGCCACACAACGCCAGCTCTTCAGAAAGGTGAAAAAGGCTTCCAAGAGCAAGCCTTCAAGTTGGCTGCCGCTGAGCACCAAATACAGCTCCTCCAGGCTAGAGTTAATAATGCTGCTGCTAGGAAGAGGAGGGCTGTTCAACTGGATCCAAACACGAAGTTCGCGACGATCAACGAGGTGCGACAAGCCCAGATTGAGGCTGGCGATGCTGAAAGTGGGCTAGATGAATCCGCCGCATCTGATTTACCTAGTGAGGCCGAAAGCTGCATTATCGTAGCATCTAGATAATGTTGGTAGTTAATTAAAAAGGTGGTGTTGATCATGATGGCGATGTTTTTGGGTGATCGCAATGTGGGGGTGATCGGAAAGTGGGTGCTTTGACTTATGCCAACGATAACAAGGTCACCGAAAAGCTACTAAAAGCATAATATTTGGTGTGCCCGCCGCTTGGAGCGCAATTTGCTTCCTCTCGTGGGCCAGAGGAAGCCCAAACCCTCGATTCGTGAGAGTATAATAAAATCACCGGCGGGAATAGGATAGGGTTTCCGTCGAGGACAACATAGACATTTCACAATGGACCTCGGCATAGCAAAACCGCTGACTCTGGCCTGCGGGCTGACCCTCCCCAACCGCCTGGTCAAGGCAGCCATGGCAGAAGGTCTAGGGCAAAAGGGCGCTCAAAACTTGCCCGGCGGCAAAGAATGCCTGGACGCCTATGGGGAGTGGGCGAAGGGGGGTTGGGGGATCGTCATCACAGGTTCGAACAAACATATCTTTCCTCCCCCCCGGTTGATCGTGTAACCCCACTACCCTACATACGAACAAGCCCTACATCCGCACATCCCATCACCACCACCATCACCACCACTATCACCACTTTATTCCTCGGGTTTTCCTCCCACCCATATGCAACTTTCGGCTGGGCTGGATAATCTAGATGCGCTGGATTCATCCGGACTATCTATTCTGCCGATATCCGTATTTTGCTCCTGCTGGATATGCCATATAGTGGCAAACCTACTGTTAGGAGATATAGAGACCCTCCTCCTCCTACGCTGCCGCTGGATATCTAGATGACCCTGAAGATGGCGATTCTTCTGCTCTGCATTTGCCAGTCTAGATGCTATATCATCCCAGCCCTTTTGTAGCTTTCTAGATAGGTGACGAATAGTGCGGTCATCTAGCCTATCCTTGCGCAGCCGCTGGAGTTGATATAATTGATGCCGAATATCTGCTGACCGGCGAGGGTTGACCATGGGATAGCAGATACGGCCTCATCCCACTGCTGGCTGCCACTAATCTGCTGGCTGGGCTGGCTGGGCTGGCTGGAGGATGCCTTAGATACTAAGGGGTTAGATAGAGGGTAACGTATAGAGATAGGCCATAATCCAGCCCCTTTCCAGCCAGCCTTTATATTCTGGCTGGTTATTGTAGTATCTCTAGCGCCTAAATAACAGGCTAGAAATGCCCTCTTGCCAGCCACTGTTGAATCTGTAACTGTATCATCCATAGATCCAACCCTCTGCCTATAGGCATTCTTTAATGGGCTGAAGACAGCCACATCTAGAGGCTGGAGGACTGCAGAGGAGTGCGGCGGTAGATATAGTAGATAGATGCGATGCTGCCAGCATTTCCACATGAAGTCAGTGGTTATATGGCTGTGATGACCATCTAGAACTAATAGTCTGGCCTTATCTGGCTGGCTGGGCTGGGTATATGGGATGAAGACCTTCTCTAGCCATTCTAGGGCAATAGAATCCGTCGTCCAGCCATTATCAGATACCGTAAAGTGCCATCCTTTATATCTAGATAGGTTGGATGGGAACCACTGGGCCTGGACTGATCTGCCCTTATATATAACTAATGGGGGTAGGGATCGCCCATCAGCAGATACACATTCGAGCAGTGAGATCCATGCCCTTGATCCAGGCTGTTTTTTCTGGATATATCTGGATGCGGTAGAGCCCAATACCAGCCCATTAGTCCCTTTGCCCTCTATAATACCAGTTTCATCCATATTCCAGCGGTTGGATGGATGGATACCCTTGATCTCAGGGATATTATCCAGACGCTGGAAAAAACCCTGAATAACCTCTGGATCATGGGCCCTCCAGCGCCTGGCATCCATTGCCCTAGATCGCTTGGATCGAATAGATGGGTGTCGCCGTAGGAATCGACGCATCCACTTCCTCCCTAGAGGTTGATGCCCATCACCCATCATGCGCTCTGCCAGTCCCTTCACTTGCCCATAGGAAAAGGGATAGCCTAGAGCTTCTTGGGTTAATATATAGGCAACTAGATTATCCTCCTGGGACTGGGTAAGACGCTGCATATCTGCAAAGGCAGCATTCCTACTCTGCCTACCCCTTTTCAGCCGATGATAAAGAGTGGCATATGGGATGCCCCATTGACGAGCAGCCTGGTTAATAGGGAGCCCATCTTCTGCATCACGAAGGGCCCGTTGGAGCTCAAACTCGGTATATTGCTTCATAGTGTGATAGGTAAGGTATTGTGAAAAGATGGCGTTATTTGGTTGCAGATGGATAATGTTGTGATAGTTTGAAAAAGGTGGTGATGTTGATGGAAGGGGATAGAAAACGGCATTTCTAGGATATTCGGATGTAGGGCTTGTTCGTAAGTGGGGTAGTGGGGTTATACCCGGCGCTCACCAATTTCTCATGACCCAGGGAACGTCCAAATCGACCCGTCTCACCTCGGCGGCCCCGAGGATTTCGCCATCGATCCGGGCCTCGACCCCTCCAAGACCCTCGCGGCATACAAGGCCTGGGCCCACGCGAGTTCCCGCAACGGCACCAAAGCAGTCGTCCAGCTCTGCCATCCGGGCCGCCAGATCGCCTTCCACAAGGGCCCCACCATCGCGCCCAGCGCCGTGCCCATCGACTTCGGCAGCGCGCCCGTCCCGCGTCTGCTCAACAAGCTCGTGTTCGGCACGCCGCGCGAGATGACGCGTGAGGAGATCCGAGACGTCGTCAGCAAGTTCGCCGGGGCCGCGCGCGTGGTCGCCGACGCCGGGTTCGCCGGCGTGGAGCTGCATGCCGCGCACGGCTACCTGCTCACCCAGTTCCTCTCTCCGGCGTCTAACCTGCGCACCGACGACTACGGCGGCAGCGCCGCGGCGCGCGCGAGGATCGTCGTGGAGATCGTCCGGGCCATCCGGGGGGTCGTGCCGCCGACCTTCTGCGTCGGTCTCAAGATCAACTCGGCCGACGTCGGAAGCAAGGCGGCGATGGAGGAGTCCATCGCGCAGCTGCGGCACATCACCGGCTCCGGCGGAGTAGACTTTCTCGAGATCAGCGGCGGGAGCTTCGAGAACCCGACCTTCAGCACGGGTCTCGGCGACGAGAAAGCCGCGGGCGGCGTCGCCGGCAACGGCGGTGGCGTCGTCAAGGCCAGCACGGCCGCACGGGAGGCCTTCTTCCTCGACTTTTCGTCTGCCGTCCGCCGAGCGCTTCCGGCTGTGCCTCTGCTGCTCACGGGCGGCTTCCGCTCGCGCGCCGGGATGGAGGCCGCGCTGAAGGCCAGGTGCTGTGATTTGGTCGGGCTTGCGCGGCCGTCCGTCTTGGACCCGCTGCTGCCTCGGAGGGTCCTGCTGAATCCCGACGTGGAAGATGGCGAGGCGGTGGCGGGTGCGAAGAAGATTCCTGAGGGTGCTCTTGTTAAGAAGTTGGGGGTTAAACTTCTTGGTGTTGGCACAGAAAGAGTAAGTCCCTTGAGGGGGGGGGCAAGATGCTGCGGTGATTCAGATACGCTGACGGAATCATATCAGGATTGGTATGTTGGGAACATGCACCGCATCGGCGCCGTCAAAACCTCGACCTTGATCACGGCAGCCGATAGCAAGACCGGCTCTTCCGTCCTCCGTCGATTCCTCTGGCAACGAGACCTCGCAAAGTCTCGATACGGTCTCTACTTGGCCGAGAACACATCCGTTCCGAACAAGATGCTTGCCAAAGTCGATCCGGCTCTGCACGCCCACGAAACCATGAGCTTGGATGGATCGAGCATCGCATCCGTGCGCGAAACAGCTGCAGACATCAACAGGCGTGTCGCCGCTGGGTTTGTGCCACCGATCCAAGCCTTGGTGCTGTCCGAGGAGCGCGACCAAGCTGCCAATCTCCTGCTTTGCCTTCTCTTGCTGCAAAGCATGGACAAGGACTGTGGCAGGATTATCGCGGTGGCAAGTCGGTCAAAGTAGTAAGTCGTACCGCTCGCATCGTATATTGTCCGTATTGATGCTAACTCTGCTATTACTTCTCTCTACAGCGCGTCTGCTCCCCTTTCCGACGAGAAATCCGGACTTCTCAATGGTGCTGTTCATTTGCACAAGACTAGACCGTTACTGTAAGTCATCGTCTACTTTCCGTCCATCCATCAAGACTTATTTCCCACTTGCCCCCACGCACCAGCCCGCTCAGGCGATCATTTCATTATCAGCAACACCAATAGACACACTGACTTCCCCCTCAGCCTTGAACTGACGAACCGCCTCGCCAACGACCCAGCGCTGTCCGACATCTCCGTGGCAGTAGTCGATCCCGACGCAGACTCAGCCGAGCCCCGCACAACCGAAGGCTGGTTCTTGTTCGCGCTGGCTAGCAAAATCTTCTGGCTCTTATCTGCCGTCCTGACGTTTTTGCTACCGGGCGGTGGTAAGAGCGACCCGACGGCGCGTGATGTGGTGCGTGCCGTTGCTGACGACAGGAACGGCGTTCATTTATGCGCCCTGGCTGTGTCAGAGAGCGACGTGATGACGGATGAGGCAGAACGCGGCCGGGTGTGGCGCGATGCGTTGGTGCGGGCGGGCGTCAAGGAGGGCGATACTGTCTTGTCCAACTGGCGATGATTCGGAGACATGTTGCAGCAACAATGCTGTCTTGATGGTGTCAATCAACTTGGAGTCAAGATTATATCGATTCTCACCAAGCAACAGACCTCGGTGATCCCAGTCCCAAAACATGTTCATGAATGTTTTAATACCTCGACCCGGCTGTCATAATACATCGCAATAGCCTGGTTCAAATTTCATCTCTCTACCAAGACTTTAGTGGCTCTGCTAGATAATATTATGTTTGCCCATGGGAAATAACTGGAGACCCGAGTGGTGGTTCGACTGAGGCGTTGGCTAAACCGAATCACTCTACGTGCAACCCTCATAATATTAAGCTGAATTCGCTGATAACTCAATTACCATCCTAGAAGACAAAGTCTCCGGGATTGATGTCATCATTGAAAATCCAGCTCATGGCCCAATCTTCCATACCCTGCCCCATCTCCATAGGCATAGACAGCTGCCCCTCCATCTCGTCCACCACCTCGGGCCCGATCGTATCGCTCCCTACACCCTCCGTCATGCGTTCCAGCATCGGCAAACACCTCTCCTCCACCCCTTGCACAGCCCTGACTAACTCGCCCGCAACATCATCCCCTTTGAGGCCTCTCGTCATCCCGCCCACCTGCGCCGCCAAAAGGCTCATGAGCAGATACCCCTTTACATTCGTCTCCCCCGCCTCGATCACCCGCAGACACCACGTTCGCGCGTCCTCCAGGACAGACAACAGGTGCGGTCGCAGGTGCATCGGGCCGAGGAGGCTGTACTGATCTTCCTCGTGGAGCTGGGAGCGCAGTTCGAGGGCGATGAGGAGGGCGGCGTGGAAGGTGACGGTGGGGTAGAAGCCGGAGCTGCAGGATGCCAAGCGGGGGATGTCGGATTCGCCGTCGACGGTATCATGGTTATTGTTCGGCTGAGAGGTACCGTGATGTGGAGCAAGGGATGGAAATGCGGCGCGCCAGAGGCGGAGGGAGGATTCTACAACTGCCTTTTGGGAGTAGGCGTACGCTGTGCTGTGGCTGCTCAACGCGGGGCCGAAATAAGGCGCGTGTAAAGATACAAGATAGCGATGCATGAGGAAGTCGATGAGTTGCATCTCGGAGTGGGCGTGTCTGGACGACGATGAAGAGCTGCTGTATGCCGCGCGCAGATTCCTGCTTAGACCCTTGTAAGCTTCTCGCAACTCGGTGTCAAGGCGGAGGGTCTCTTCGTATGTGCCTGGTGAGTCGTGGAGGTCGTTTAGGAATTTGACGACGGCAAGACGGTGCGGAAAGGTCTGTCGCAGAGCGATGGCGATGGAGACCTGCGTGAAAGTCGTGGGCGACTTGCAGATGGGCCCGTCGGCTTCGAGCTGCTCGTCGTCAAAATTGCCGGGTGGTGCGGTGTTGAACTCGGAAAGAGATATGAGCGGCGCGCCGCCGGAGGTGAGACTTGCCTGCAGGTTCACTTCCATGACGGTGTTCCAGAGCCGTCGGCGCATTTCGGCAGCGTAGGCGGAGCGGACGGGAAGGCGGCTAGGATCTATGTGCAGGCCCATTTGCATTGCTTTCCGCAAAAGGGTACCGGATGAAACCCACGTGGAGTCACCGCTTACGCCCACTCGCTCCTGGGCAAAGAGAAAGAGGAGGTTGTTTTGTAAGGACCGGATGGTAAGTTGGAGCTTGAAGCTGGGTTCTGCGAGGCAGACTTGGGCTTCATAGACCCAGCAGATGGCGGATTTCCGAAGGGAGAACTGGTCGTCGTAGGTGACGGCGCCAATTGCGAGGACGAGCTTGAGCTGTGTGAGGAAGCCGGGATCGGGAGAAGTGCTGGTAACCCAGAGGCCTTCGTATTCCTTACGAAAGGTGGGTAGGTGAAGAATGCGGTAGATGGACTCGGTGGTACGTAAGTAGTTGTCGACCAGGGTGTCGGCCACGTCTTTGGAAGGGAGTTTGGAGGTGGGTGAGGAGGGCGAAGTCGGGGCTCGCCGGGCTTTGATGTGCCGGGCTAGAGACTTGCATTTCTCTATGCCAGTCCAAGTGGTATCGGGTGCCCCTTCGCATCGGCCCAGTGTGGTGAAAATGTCACGTATCTGTTTCAATGGGGCGTCAGTCTCGAGGGCCGTTTTCTAGAGCATACATGACTTCAACGCCACCGACGGCACCTTACCAGATGTGCGGTACTGACTGCCCAGTGACTCTGGCCGAGTAGACGCGTCTTGAGGCTCAGGCTGTTGGCGATAGGCGGCGGCCTGTTGTGACTCGAAGAAGCGTCTCTGAGCGAAAGAATATGGAATGTGCCGCCGAGGCGCGAGCTGATAACCTCCATATCCGAGTCGGCCTCTGGAGTGGGAGCTAGAGAAGGAGAAGGCGGAGTGGCTGGAGCTGGGGATCGCTGATAATGAGAGTGGGACGACTGATGAGAGTGTGACGACTGGTGAGAGTGTGATTGGGACTGTTTTGAAAGTCGACTCTCGAGTTGCTCAATCCTGAGTCGCAGCCTCAGCGCCTCTGCGCCATGAGCTGACTGCCCACTGGCACTGGGCGGTGTCGAAGATTCGGTCCAACTGCTGGCGGCTAGTGAGCTTGACAAGGACGGGTGTATTGTCGAGTTGGAACTGGAGGCATTGCTGCTGTAAGGCGTCAAGGACTGAAACTGAGAATCCTGGTGGTTCTGGTTCGGATTCTCCATGGTAAGAGGACCATTTGAGGACTGAACCCGAGGCTGCTCGCGCGGAGGCTCAGCGGGTGGTGGCATGTTGGGTTGCTTGGGAACCGCATTCTCGTACACGCACCCGGCGGCTCCACTTCTCGACCGCAGACAGCTGCTACATGGCTTTGCACGATTGCATCGAATCTTGCGTTTGTGGCAGAGCGTACAGGAGATGGTCGGCCTTGTGCTTCGGCGCCGGGTCTGGACGTCTGTGTTTCTGTTGTCCATTTCTGCCAGGTTTGTTAGCTTTTGGGAACCAACTCCGATTATTGGAATCCAATTAGGGGGTAATGTCGTAAATGAGACTACTCACATAGGGAGCTGGCTATCTGATGGGTTTGATTAATGTTTATGCCGTGTCCGAATGTGAGCAATGGGCAGAAAGAGGGTCTGGAAAGCTGACGAATGATAACTTTTGCCGCAGTGGGAGATGAGGTGGGAGGAGCGATCAAGACAAGACAAGCTTACAAGTGCCCCGAGCAAGGTGATGGGTCTGGACCCATAATTATTACATCACAACCCCGAAAGCCGAAGCCGTCTCTAATCGGCGCCGAGTTTCAAATCGGCTCAGCCGATTTTTGATTTCCGAACCACAAGTCCGCCTGCATGGTATCAATGTCTCCTTATCCACCTTCAATTTTATATAAACCGTTTAGATGGATGGCTATTTTTCCATCTCAGGTCTCTTGCACGCCAGCATTCAACCAGACTTCCCACGACATCGGGTCGAACCAAAAGACAACCAAGCATCCAGTCAACGGCTTGCTTCTTAGTACATCTCGTTCAAGAGCACCACCATGGCCTCCCCACTCAACTCTGCACCGGCTCATTCCCACGAGCTTGACGGACAGACGGCCACCACTCAGCCATTTCCCAAGTCCGAGGCGCAATCAGAAGCGCAGTCGGAGGCAAACCCAGAGGCACACCCGGAGGCGCAGTCACCACCTCCCGAGCGCGATGCCACATCTTCCCCCTCCCTCACCAACGACACCGAGAAAGCCACACCGGCCTCGGAAGCGGCACCTGATGGCGGTTTTCGGGCCTGGATGGTGGCCGCCGGCGCCGCCACCATCTTCTTTTGCACTCTCGGGCTTTCCAACACGTTTGGTCTGTTCGAGGAGTACTACCTGACCCACCAACTGCAAGGCTACACAGCATCTGCCGTTTCCTGGATTGGTTCGGTGCAGTCCTTCCTACAATTCTTTTCTGGCATGCTTGGAGGGCCACTCTTCGACCGCTATGGCGTCTGGGTAAGCTCATTTCTCTTCTCGAGTCTGATTGCTTCTGTTGAATCGCGTGTGCTGACGAACCTGCTGCTAGGTCGTCTACCCTTCTGCCGTTCTTTATGTCTTCTCCCTCATGATGATGTCTCTCTGCTCCCAGTATTGGCACTTTATGCTCGTCCAGGGAATTCTCATGGGCATCGTCCAGGGTTTCCTTCAGATCCCCGCCTTCGCCGCCGTCGCCCAGTACTTCGACAAGAAGCGCGCTGCCGCCCTGGGCCTCGCCGTCGCCGGCTCTTCTATCGGCGGCATCGTCATGCCACTCATCCTCTCCAAGATGCTCAACAACTCCCCCGTCAGCTTTGCCTGGTCCGTCCGCATCATCGGCTTCATCGTCGCCTTTTTCATGGCTTTCGCCTGTGTGGCCGTCAAACCACGCGTCCCGCCGCGCAAGTCCAAGCTCTTCCTCGCCGGGCCCTGGAAGCAGGCCAGGTTCGTCATGTTCATCGTCGCGCTGCTCGTCATCTTCGTGGGCATGTTCACGCCCAACTTCTACCTCCCCACCTACGCGACGTCCCAGGGTATGGGCTCTGCGCTGGCAGGCTACCTCATCGCCATCATCAACGCCACCTCGACATTTGGCCGCATCGTTCCCGGCATCCTCGCGGACAAGTACGGAAACCTCAACGTCTTTGCCATCGGTGCCATCTCGACGGGTATCATTGTCTTCTGCATGACCCTCGCCACCACCAACGCCGGCCTGATCGTCTACGCCGCCTTCTTCGGTCTCGGATCCGGCACCATCATGTCTGGCGCCGCCGCGTCACTTTCTCGCTGTGCGAACGATCCCGGTGAGGTGGGCCTGTACATGGGTATGGGAATGGCCGTGGCCGGTGTCGGCGCTCTGATCGGACCACCCATTAACGGTGCGATTGTTGGGGCTACAGGGGACTACTTTGCGGTCTGCATGTTTAGCGGTGCTATTGCGGTGGCTGGTGGTATCTTTGCCTTCACCATCAAGCTCACGGACAAGAATGGACTTTGGGGCAGGGCTTAGACTCATCACTCGGTTTCTTTTGTAGTCGACATCACCTGCAACTTGCTTGCACTTGGCCACTGTAAGGCGGCGAGTCGCGTAGTTTTTACGTATGCGCCGGAAAATTGGTTTTAACACATAAGATAGAAATTGTAGAGAAACGTCCCTCATCAAATCCTTATTATAACAATTATTTCACCTCAAGTGACCTGACTTATGCTTAACTAGAGGTATAAATAAGGCTAGCAAGGATATCCTTCCCAGAGGATCGTACCAATATTACATATTACAAATAGGGTTTCTTACCGTGGCCATTCATTCGTCATACTCATCATATACACATAATGATCCCCCCTGCCTGTACTATTGCTCGATAGAAATCATAGAGAAACGTCCCTCATCAAATCCTTATAACAATCAGTACAAATTAATTTTCGCAACCTCTCTTTGACGAATTGAACGACTCGGTTAATTGCCATCTTGCGCATTGGCTAGAAGAAAAACGAAGCTGCCATGACGGGCTACGACCATTTCAGTCCCGAGTGCCTGCGCGATCTTAGTCTCTGTGCAGGTTTTAATTGAGTTTATAACCACTTTGCGCCGTCTCGAACCGAGGTTCACACCACGGAAGCGAGCTCATACTTGGACGCTGGGGACCGATATGACCTTGGTTCTTACTGAAGGCATTTCACAATATGCATTTCTTAAAGAATAAATTTCCACATATTTCCGCCTTTCATAAACCATCACTCGAGTTTCTAGCAGCAAGAGCAGCCTGTTGAATATTCTCGACGTTTAGAGAGTCTATCAAGCCGCATCTGTCGGCATCTATGCCTTCACGCACTCAATCATGGCAAACTCGGAAATGTCAGAGTAGTGCACCCCCGTGACCCTTAAGCCCGCCCGGACAGCAATGTCCCGGAAGCCCTCCTCGGTCCTCTCTTTGCCGCCGATGGTCGACATGAAAAAGTCGATAAAGGCCACGAACCAAGAGGGCGGGTTGGTCGCGATCGTGTCGGCGATCAGCAGCTTGCTGTCGGGCGCCATGGCGTCGACGATGCGCCTGAGAATGGAGACGCACTCGTCGTCGCCAAAGTCGCGCAGACAACGACGGATCATGTAGACCAGGGCACCTGAGTTCAAAAGTGATGTGGTCAGCGTAGCCATGGAGAGTGGGCATGGGTAGGAGGGTAGCATTTGGGGGGGGGGGGTCCGACTCACCCTTGACAGGCTGCTCCTTGTGGAAATCGATCCCCATCAGCGTCGCCTTCTTGATGTCCTCATCGCCCACCTTCTCCACCATCGATATCACACCGGGCAGATCCTGCAGCACACACCTCTCCATCGGAATGCGCTCATCGTCCTTGACGATGCTCTGCAACGTCCAGCCCTTTGCACCCCCCACGTCCACAATCAGTTTCCTCTGCGGGTCCCCCTCGGCGGCCTGCTCGGCAATCCACGAGAAGTCGTAGAACCCGGTGTGCGGGAAGGAGCCCTCCATGGCGCTCATGGCGAGCATCATGTTGGCCGTGCGCTTGGGGTGCCTGCTCATGATCTGCGCGACCGTGAGCTCGGGCTCGCCCTCGTTGAAGGCCTTGATGGTGTGCAGCCGGCCCGTGGGCTCCTTGATGCCGTACTTTTCGTAGTAGTCGGGCATGGTGAGGAGGGGGTGCATGTACTCGTCGCACATGACCATCCACAGCGCCGCGAGGGGGTTGCTGGTGGCGAAGGTGCGCGAGTGCGACGTGTGGCCGACGCGGTCTTTGCCCTGTTGCTCGAGGTAGCCGGCCGCGACTAGGACCCAGCAGACGCGGTCTGAGGTGAGAGAGAGAGAGCATGCCATGATCAGCCGGGGTGTGTCCCATTGACAAGAGATTCCGAAGCTTTTGGGCGGAGCTTACTGATGAGAACTGCGTCGCCTCCGACTTTTTCGGCGAGTTCCTGGTAGGTGATGAAGCCCGGGTCGGGAATGTTCTCAAAGACCTTCCATTTCGAGAGAAGACGGATGGCGGCGGCTTTGCACCACGCCATGTTGACGTCTACGAGGTCATCTCGGGGTTGGTGGACAGCGTTTGCGGCGTCCCGGACTGTGGACACGAGGGCCTCATGCTCCTTCTTGGAGGGCTCGGTGCCGTTACGCAGAGTCTTTGCCGCCGCGCTCAACTGGGCGGCCAATGCTTCGAGCTTGACTGCCTGGACGGCATGAGGCTCGGAAGTTGGTTCGCTGATGGCTGAAGGCATGATTGGATGGTATCTAGTAGACAAGTGGAAAAATATGATGGTAGGGAAGAGAGTCTAACAAGTAATTATGTGATGTGTGACCGTCTGTGTAACGGTTTGAAAAGGTTCTTCTATCCTCAATGACAAACAACTGATAGCAGCCAAAGCTCATTTTCTAACCTCTGTATCATTGTATTTAGGTAGTCTCGGCTACTGGAGTACGTTCCCAACGCGGACTTTGCTATGGGTAAGCCCAGCTTGCTTGCAATGTGCAGGTTCGGCCTCGGTGGCGGTGACGGTAACGGTGTCGGTGTCGGTGTCGGTGTCGGTGTTGGGGTGGACCCGTTGGAGACGCTTCGGTAAATCGAATGGCCAAGGGTTGACTGCTTTTTTCTTGGTCCAACTTCCCAATATCAACCCCTCACAAACATCATTGTAGCAGTTTGTAGGAGGGGGATATTCTTTTGTCAGAGAAAAAAAAAAACCGGTAAAATCGGAGACAAGTAGCGGATTCTTGGTTGCACTCCGAACTAGGGTGATCAAAGTTGGAACAGGATCCCTCCACTAACACACCACACGACCGGCCGGGGCCGCCTATCGGGATAATCTGAATACTGCGAAACCTGTGGAGGCGCTCCATGGGTCATCCCTAAGTGCGGCGGATCTGCACGACCCAGGGATCGAACTCATCAGTCAGTCAGGATAAGCGCCAATGTAAGATAAGGCTGATGATGTCAGATTCCCCGTGTATGCTACGGGAAATTCGGGGCAAAGTGTGTCTCCTGTACGTACTTTCGGAAATAATCCATATCCACATCCGGAACCCATCAATCATGGGGATGGATGTGTACGGGCATGTCGCCGGCCTCAGTTGGACACGGCGGCGTGCCTTAGCTGGCAACCATCCAGGTATTTGGGTTAATATCTCGTGAGGCAAACCGCTCGAAAGCGTGAGTCTTTGTCTCTCGTGATTTTTAACTCAACTTTCATCTCGAGCCTATTTGCTCGCTCGCATCCCAGCTGTTCGTCACCAACTTTTCGCCGGACAGCCAAGGACGGCGACCTTTGAACAACACCTTTTGTAAAAAAACTGCCGGCAATATGAACTCAACCGGCGGCATCATCGCTACGCAAGGCTTTCAGGGTCTTGAGAGCCTGCAGGGCTACAAGCTGCCCATGATCGCGTTATCCTCGTGCCTCATCGCCATCCTGCTAAGCAAAGTCCTCAGCAGCGACAAACCCGACGCGGACGGCGGGCTTCCCGCCTCCCGCCTCTGGCAATGGGACCCCGTCCTGGGTCTGGATACCGTCTACCGCCAGATGAAGGCCCTGCGAACGGACACCTACCTCGACTGGCTCCAGGCCCTCCACAAGAGCCACAAGAACTCCAAGACCTTTTCGCTCCAGTTCTTCACCGGCCGGTGGATCTACACCACCGAGCCCGACATCCTGAAGGCGGTCTACTCGACCAAGTTCAAGGACTTTGGCGTCGAGCCCATCCGGCGCAACTCCAAGTTCACCATGCCCTTTGCCGACAAGGGCATCAACACCACCGACGGCGAGGACTGGCACTTTAGCCGGGGCCTGATCCAGCCCTTCTTCGAGCGCAACGTGTACCACGACACGGACCGCATCAAGCCCTTTGCCGACTCGTTCCTTTCGCTGTTCCCGGCCGTTGACGGCGAGACTTTCGATGTCCAGCCGCTTCTGCAGAGGTGGTTCCTGGATATCAACAGCGACTTCATCTTTGGCGAGTCGATGGGCTCGTTGACTGATCCGTCCAAGGCCAAGTTTGCGTCCGACATGGTGACTGCGCTGCGAGGTGCTCGTCTGCGAGCTCAATCTCGTACGTCATCTCTCTCTCTCTCTCTCTCTCTCTCTCTCTCTCTTTTTTTTTTTTTTTCTTTTTGCAACTTGGTTTTATTTCCATTCCTGACAAGCGTCGCTTGAATATTGATTGCTGACTCGGGGACAGATCGTTTCATGTGGGCATTCAACTGGGGCTGGTGGCTCGAGGCCATCAACGACATCCACGCCATTGTCAACGCCCACATCCTGGCCACCTTCAAAGAGCTGGACGAGCGCGACCTGGCCCGCAAACAGGGCGACGAGCTCGGCCCCGAGCGCACCGATTTGCTCTGGACCATGGCCCAGCAGATGCGGGGCGACCTCGAGGGCCTGCGCTCGCAGGTCTGCCTGATCATCGTGCCCACAAACGACACCACGTCCATGTTCATCGCCAACTGCATTTGGTGGCTGGCTCGCAACCCCGAAGCGTGGCAGAAGCTTCGCGAGGAGGTCGCCGCCCTCGGCGAGGACCCGCCGCTGACGTTTGACGTCTTGCGAAACATGCCCTATCTGAACGGGGTCATGAACGAGAGTGAGTATTACACAGTTGCCCGATCCGATCTGATCCACACACTTGCGCGGGCAGCGATTGCTAACAGCCTCCCCCCGCCACAGCCCACCGTCTCATTCCCAACAACGTGACCCAGGTCCGCGCCTGCATCGCCGACACGGTGCTCCCCCTGGGCGGAGGAAGAGACGGACAGGCTCCGCTCGCCGTCCGCAAGGGCGACATCGTCTCGGTCTCCAAAAACGTCATGTACCGCGACCCGGACCACTGGGGCTCCGACGCCGACGAGTTCCGGCCCGAGCGGTGGTTCGGCCGTCGCGGGACCTGGGGCTTCGTGCCCTACGGAGGCGGCCCGCGTCGCTGCCCGGCGCAGATGATGGTGCAGACGGAGTGCGCGTACATGCTGGTGCGGATCGCGCAAAAGTATCGTCGTCTGGAGGCGAGGGATTCGAAGCCGTATCAGCCGGTCATGCGTATCGGGCCGTCGAACAAGCATGGGGTGAAGATTGCTCTGTATAAGTGAGCTGTTTGGGTTGCGTTAATACTTTTCAAGCATTTTAGGTGATAGACTAGTCCACTTTCTTTGTTATCATTCATACGTAGCAACCATCAAAATGTCAGAATGCATGATTGGTAAATGTTCTCAAACAAACAAGCAAGTTTTGCACCGTAAACTATTCCTCTTTTGTTACCATGTGATACGATCAGGATCAAACAAATCGGATTTTGTGAGACCAGAAGCCGAGATTCGATCGCATGCATTAGAACTGGGATGTTCATTTCGGTTTAGAGAACAAGATGTAGCACAAGACATCAACACAACCACTGCGAAACACAGGAAAAGAGTTTTAAGCTGGCCAAGAAGTAAATCGTTTTCACTGATAACCGGGTCCCAAAGCCCTTTCTATCGACAAACGAAGCAGTACTGAGTGAACATCTCATGTGTGTAATTATGCATCATTTTACAAAGCACAAATATGCTGCTGGTTTCGTCTGCAACCTACTCGTAGATACTATGCTACTAAACTCTTATTGCAAAATTTGGTAGAAATGAAGGCTTGAATAGAGATTCCATTGCATCTACGTTCTTATCTGCGAACACACTGCCTACCATCAATGGTGCAACCGTATGGAACGCGTGGCACCATCCATGTCAATATTATTACGACCTAATTACCTCCATTGCGAAAGCACCGTCTCCCCCTCTTCCAGCTGAACGTACCCAAGACTATCCCGCCACAAAACCCGCCGTTTTCCAACGTCCTTGGCCTCGTCGCTGATTTCCGTAGGCTGTAAGCCGTCAAGGTACGCGCCCCCCTCGATCTCGCCCCTGACGTTCATCCCGGCATCCATGATGTCTTTTGCCGACACGTGAACGGTACGCATGGGCCCGGTAGTGCCCGGCCAGAAATATTCGCGAGTCTTGGTCACGGCCGCGATGATGATCCACCTGGGGAAGTTGCGGATGAGCCAGTGACTTCGGCGGAGCATCCCCGTCCCCATCGTGCCGGGGTCGACGCCGACGGAGGTGATGCCCTTCAATGCCGGGTCTGCCGCAAGCCGCTCCTGAAGTTCGCCGCTACGACGGAAGTGTTAGCAACGACTCTCGGGGCGAGTGGGTTCGAGTCAAGCAGGCTTACACCATCATAGCCACGCACATCTTGGCGGCGCCATACCTGCGGAACCCGCTCCGAAACGTGGGATCGTCCGCCGCAGAGCTCCAAGTTCCCTTGGCAATACCGTCGACGGTCCCGTTTGGTAGAAATGTCTTCCACTTCTCCGTGGGGTAAATGCGCGCCGATATTCCCGGCCGGGAAGGGTCGTGGACATGGCTTCCTACCCAGACCACTCTCCCACGCTCCTTGTCCATGCTCTGGAGCAAGAGCAGTGTAAGCAGAAAATGACCGAGATAGTTGGCCGCAAAAGTCATGTCGAAGCCGTCTTTGGAGTACGTCTGCTCGGCAAACTCGAGGAAACCGGCGTTGAGCACGAGGACGCGGATGGGCGGGATGAGGCCGGAGGAAACGCGCTCGTTGATGGAGGCTGCGGCGGCGCGGACGCTTTCGTGGCTGCCAAGGTCGAGGGAGGTGATCTCGTGGGAGGAATGTTGCTGAAGTGCGGCTTGGAGGGACGGGTTAGGAGACGAAGAGTCCCGGACGGTGAAGATGCCGTGGTGATTTGGGTATACGGAGGTTATATGGGAGGCGAGCGCGGTCCCGAGACCACCCTGAGATACATGTCGTGTTAGCAAGAGTTGATAATTTACTGGAATTTAGTTGCATGGAGAAAGGGATCAGTGACACGACGGAAAGATGCATACGCTGGCGCCGGTCACCAGGATGGTGCCTTCTAAAGCAGGCATGATGGCTGATGGGGGGTAGAGTGGGTGATTCTGAGAATTCAATGTAGTCCAAGTAAATTGGAGTCGGGAAACTGAAAAGCCAGGAGAGAGGAGGTCACTCTGAGGAGGGATTCGATCGATAGCCAACCATTGTTAAAACACTGTCAAGCATCTCAGGCGTCGCCATGACCCATGGGGGTAAATGTGATGACCCCCCTCTGAGGGATATCTATCTACGTCAAAGTGACTGAGCTGCATGACTTTTCAGAATAGCACGGCGGAATAAACACGGCCTGGTCTACGAGGACGCACCACCATTGGCGGCCCAGTAAACGATAGATGAAGGAAGACCCGAGGCAGGGTAACTTGACGCCACACCCGTGGGAAACGAGAATCTGGGAATGTGGAGCCTTCTGTGAGCAAAAGCCGAAGCTATTCTCGGGGCGGGATGAAATAGTACGACTCTGAGCCTGGTTTCCCGCTTGTACGCACCACCCTTGACTAACACGTAATTACGGAGAACTTTCTCGGAGTCGGCGTGGATCCTGGACAGGGAGGGACATGTGGAGTCGGCCGCTGATCACCGAGTCTGCATTATGTAATCATCGCCGTCTTATGTCATCATCGCCGAGTTCAGGATTGTCATGACAGCCTGCATTGACTGAGATGATGACATAATCAATCTTCCCAAAGCAACCAACAACACATCACCATCAACAACAACAACAACACCCAACAACGAGTGTCGTCTCATCAATGACATGTACACACTGCACCAACTTGGCGGCCATGGTTTCAAATCATCGACGTTGATTGCCACTCGTTCCAATAGATCTATCTGACTGACTCTGTTATCATTCTAAAATCCTTTGCTTCAGGCGGCCGCCGCCGCCGCCGCATTGGACACGCAATACACCAACTTCCGTCCCTTGACCTGACCCGTCCTCACCTCCTTCATGCCTTCTGCTACCGCGGCCAGGCCTCCACTTCGGTCCTCTCTCGGATGCGGATCAATCCTTCCCTCGTCCAGCAAGCGCTGAGAGACGGCGTACCACGCCTCCGCACACCGCAGATCCTCAGGCCTCGCGTCCAGGTTGTATGGCGGCGCCCACGCAACAGGATTCCCAAACTGCGTGTACGTGCACACCCAGTCCGGCACGACACTCCTCCGCGTGTGTCCACGCAGCGGGAAGAAGTCCAGGCCCACGTAGCGGCCCCCCTTGCTCCCCAGCGCCTCGTAGCACAACGCCATCGAAGACGTGTCCGTGATGCAGTCCAGTGCCAGGCCCAGCGTGCCCTCGGTGTGCTCGAGAATCTCGGCCCCGCAGGTGGGCGAGTGGTAGTCAAAGACGGCCGCCGCGCCGAGCCTTTCCGCGCGCTCCTTGCTCTCGGCCGAGCCGCACGTCGTGATGGTTCTGAAGCCCGCCCACTTGAGCACCTGGATCGCCATGCAGCCGGTGGACGTGCCGCCGCCGTGGACCAGCACCCACGAGCCCGCGGTTTCCGGATCGGATGGGCCACCATCTGTGGTGGGCATGGGCAGCTTCATGTACTGGAACAGCGACAGTCCCACGGTGGCGAGCGCGGTGGGCAACGTGGCCGCCGAGGCGAGGTCCATGGCCGCGGGGACGTGCCAGACCAACCGGGCCGGCACGGCGACGTACTCGGCAAATGCGCCGTTATCCCGGCGTAGAGGGTTGTTGCCGAAGATGCCGCCCACAACGCGGTCGCCCGTCTGCAGCGGCTTCATGTTGTGCTTGGCGCGCATGACGTTGTCCGATTCCGCGACGGCAGTGCCGAGCGCGACGATGACGCCCGAGAACTCGGTACCGCTGGTGGCGCCAACCGCGGGTGACATCTCGGCCGACTTGCTGTCGACGGGACCTATCGAGACAAAGGCGACGCGGACGAGGACATCCGAGGGCTGGACGACTGGTAGGGCCGTGTCGTTCTGCATTGCCACGGCGCTTGATCCGGTGATCTTGAGCGCGGTTTGCGTGGCTGGAAGAGCGGTAGACAACGCCATCGTGAAGATTTTGAGTGTTTTTTTTTTCTTCTTCTTTCTTTGCCGACCTTGCCTCAAAGCAATGTGAACCGAGAGAAGGTGTGCTCTTGCGCAGGTTGGTTGTTGTGTCAAGTGTTGAAGTGACGCTTATGTTAATGGGAGCGGGTCGGGACTTATGTGACAAATGCCGCTGAAGTAAAGATTTCAGGCCTAGATTCGAGCAGAACGATGGCCGGATACGTTACCGGTGGAAGTGCAGGTCGCTGATGAACAAATGCTTTTTCGCAACCTCGGGATCCTCCCGAAATATCTCGCTTCAAGTCCAAGTCTTCGGATTATACCCGGGCCTGTGCGTCCTGTCCTGTCTCCCAAGGCCTTCTCGAGCTCGCCACCGCCCGGCCCCCGTCCGTCAGCGACAGCCACTGGTACTCAGCTTTCGCGGAAAAGCCGCTGCTTTGATCGATGATTTCTGCATTCCCGAAAAAGCTTGGTTGGAAAATATCCCTGCTTGCGCCGGATCAAGGCCCTCCTCACGTCATCTACATGCAAGCGGAGTAACGGAGATATGTACGGCGACCCTGAGATGAGCCCCACAACACCGGGAATCTCACAGCTTTACGCATTTTCCGAGGGATCATCCCCCCTGTAACTCGAGATAATTGAGAGATGCCTGGGCTTGAGTCCAAAGTTGATGACATTGTCGTGTCGGATCAATCACTAACCGGGTACCTCCAGGAGAGATTAACCCAGATCAAGTACCCCGGTCCCAGGTTGTCTGACGTGGGAGCCACACTGCCGGGAAGGCGGCCGGAGCAGAGCCTCGGAATATTACGCCTCCTTCTCGACAGGCTCCTGTTCAGACACGGCGCGGGCATGGTGAGCGTCCCAATATCGTGGAAGAGCCTTGAGGCAAATTTGGGGGTTATACATATTCTGCAGCGTGCCTTCACTTGCTCCATTATCTAGTCCTCTCATCGTTCGCCTATGTGCAAGCAAGTGAGCCGTTTCAGCCCGAATCCTCATCAAATCTACTAGCCACCGAGTCAAGCTTATATCCGCTCAGTTATTCTTTACACAAACCACACATCCAATCTTGATTTACCCATCTCATTCTTGCACGTCAAGAACTACAACAGCAACAACAACCCCCAGCTTGGAAGGTGAGACAAAAGACTAGAAGCCGTCATCACCAGACCGGGCCCGTTTTCTCACCATGTCGAAAAACGACTACGCCGAGGAGCCCATCGCCATCATCGGCTCCTCGTGCCGATTCCCAGGCGGCTCTACCTCACCGTCCAAGCTATGGGACTTGCTCGAGAAGCCTCGCGACCTTCTCCGGGAGTTCGATCCCGAACGCATAAGCCTGAAACGCTTCTACCACCGCGACGGGGAACACCACGGCTCAACAAACGTCGTTAACCAGTCCTACACCCTCGATCCTAAAGACGACAGTCGGCTGTTCGATGCCTCCTTCTTCGGAATCACCCCCATGGAAGCCTCGGGCATGGACCCGCAGCAGCGCCAGATGCTTGAAATAGTATACGAGGCCTTTGAGTCTGCGGGGCTCACGCTTGAACAGCTTCGTGGCTCTCTCACCTCAGTCCACGTTGGCGTCATGACAAACGACTGGGCGCAGATCCAGCTGAGGGACCCCGAGACACTGGCCCAATATGCCGCAACGGGCACGTCGTATAGCATCATGTCCAACCGTATTTCCTACATTTTCGACCTCAAGGGGCCTTCCGCCACAATCGACACAGCCTGCTCCAGCTCCCTCGTCGCCCTGCACTACGCCGCCAGGGGTCTGCTTGACGGAGACAGCGAGACGGCCGTCGTTGCGGGCGTCAACCTCATCCTCGACCCGAGCGTCTACATCACCGAATCGAAACTCCACATGCTCTCGCCCGACGCGCGCTCGCGGATGTGGGACAAGGACGCCAACGGCTATGCGCGTGGGGAGGGCACGGCGGCGTTGATCCTCAAGAGGCTGAGCCGCGCCTTGGAGGATGGCGATCATATCGAGGGCATCATCCGTGGCTCTGGCGTCAACTCGGACGGTCTGAGTCCCGGTATTACGATGCCGTTTGCCCCCACACAGAGCGCGCTTATTCGCAGCACGTATCGCCGTGCTGGTCTGGATCCGGCCGTTGACCGGCCACAGTATTGTACGTTCCTCGAGACCCTCTCCACTCCATGCAGTAACCCGTGCTCTAGCTAACGTCTTTCCCACCAGTCGAGTGCCACGGCACCGGCACTCCCGCGGGCGATCCCGTCGAGGCACGCGCTGTCAGCGAGGCATTCGCGGTCGCCCCCGGATCGGCCGCCCCAGATGAGCCTCTGTATGTCGGATCCATCAAGACGGTCATCGGCCACTTGGAGGGCTGTGCCGGCCTGGCTGGCGTGATGAAGGCGCTGCTCGCGATCCAGAACCGCACTATTCCGCCAAATCTCCACTTCAACGAGCTCAACCCGGCCATTGCAAAGTTCTATGGCCCGTTGCGCATCCCTACTTCGCCAACTCCGTGGCCGAAGCTGGCACCCGGTGTTCCGGCCCGCGCGAGTGTCAACAGCTTTGGATTTGGTGGAACCAACTCCCACGCCATTCTCGAGAGTTTCGAGGACAGTGCCAGCTCTGGCTCGGGTGACTCCAGCTCTTCCGGCGCTGGTGTCATCGGCCCCTTGCTGTTCTCCGCTGCGTCCGGACAGTCTCTGCTGCGCTCCGTCCAAGCGCACTTGGAGCACCTTGAAGCCCATCCCGACCTCGACCTGGGAGATTTGAGCTGGGTGCTTCAGACGAGACGCACGACGCACCGCGTGCGGACGCACTTCTCCGGCTCGTCCCGCGACGCCATCATCGCCAACATGCGGGACTGGGTGGCGGCCGAATCCAAGTCGTCGAGCAGCAACATCGGCTACCAGCCCCGCCTGCTCAACCCCAAGGAGGTCCCGGGCATCCTCGGCGTCTTCACCGGCCAGGGCGCCCAGTGGCCGACGATGGGCCGCCGGCTTCTCGCCCGCTCCCCGCTCTTCCGCAAGACCCTCGAGGAATGCGAAGCCATCCTTGGCGCCTTGCCTGCCGCCGACGCACCCACGTGGTCCCTCGTCGAAGAGATCCAAGCCGACCAGGCCTCCTCCCGACTGGGCGAAGCAGCCCTCTCCCAGCCCGTCTGCACCGCCATTCAGCTCGGCCTCGTCGACCTCCTCGCCGCCTCCGGCGTCGCTTTCGACGCTGTCGTTGGCCATTCCTCGGGCGAGATCGCCGCCGTCTATGCGGCCGGCATCATTACGCGCCGCGCCGCCATGCAGATTGCCTACTATCGCGGCCTCCACGCGCGTCTCGCCCGCGGCCCCGACGGTCAGCGGGGCGGTATGCTCGCCGCGGGTCTCCCGCTCGCCAAGGCGATGCTTCTCTGCGGGAACCCCCAGTTCGAGGGCCGTCTGCGCGTGGCGGCCAGTAACGCGCCGACGAGCGTCACGCTCTCGGGAGACCTGGACGCCATCGAGGAGGCGAGAGAGCTGCTCCAGGCCGAAGGCGTCTTTGCGCGCGCGTTAAAGGTCGACACTGCCTACCACTCGCATCACATGGCGCCGTGCGCGGAGCGCTACCTGCAGAGCCTGCTCGCGTGCGACATCCAGGTTTCCAGACCGGCGCCGGGCAGCGCGTTCTGGAGCTCGAGCGTGCGGGGCGACACGGAGCTGCTCAAGGGAGACCTGAGCGAGCTCAAAGGCCCGTATTGGGTCTCCAACATGGTGCAGACCGTCATGTTCTCCCAGGCCGTCGAGTCTTCCATCTGGCACGGTGGGCCGTTCGACCTGGCGATCGAGGTCGGGCCGCATCCCGCGCTCAAGGGGCCCGCCGAGCAGACGCTGAAGAACGTCTACGGCTCCGTCCCTCTGTACACGGGCGTCTTGAAGCGGGGTGCCGACGACGTCGAGGCCTTCTCTGCCGCCATCGGCACCTTCTGGTCCCAGCTCGGCCCGTCGACCCTCGATTTCGGAGCCTACCGCGCGGCGTTTTACGAACATGGCCAGGTCCCGGCACCGCGCGTCCTCAAGAACCTCCCGACTTACGCCTGGGATCACGAAAAGGTCTACTGGCGGGAATCGGCCATGTCGCGCCGCTTCCGCCTCGCAGACGAGCGACACAACGAGCTGCTCGGCCGCCGCGCGATCGACGACAACCAGCGCGAGCTGAGGTGGCGCAACCTCCTGCGTCTGCACGAAGTGCCATGGCTGCGCGGGCACGTCGTCCTCGGCGAGGCCCTGCTTCCTGCCGCGGCGTACGTGTCCTTGGCCATCGAGGCGGGACGAGAGCTTGCCAAGGTGGCCGGCCGTGGAGTGCAGTTGTTTGAAGTCGAGAACGTGCACATCCTTCGACCGGTGGTCATCCCCGACAACAAGGAGGGCGTCGAGACGGTCTTTACCGTGCGGTTGCTCGAGGGACCGGGGGCTTCTTCTTCGCGCTCCGCGAACGTCCTGCGCGCAGAGTTCGCGTACTATGTCCGTGCCGACCCTGCCATGGGGTCCATGGTGCATGTCTGCAACGGCGAGTTGGCTGTCCGCCTCGGAGAGCTGCCGGAGACGGACGCCGAACGAGTGCTGCCGCCGCGGGATACGGCGCGTCAGGATACCGTGGATGTCGACTGCGGGCGTGTCTACGACATGTTCGACAAGGTCGGGCTCCAATACGCCGGTCCGTTCCGCGCTCTCGCAACCAGCCGGCGCGTCCTGGACTACTCCGCCGCCACGGGCGTCTGGTCCGAGGATAAGCTGGGCGGCGGAAACATGATCATCCACCCCGCAGTCCTCGACGTCGCCTTCCAGACGCTGTTCGTCGCCCTTGCGCACCCGGCAAGCGGTCTGATCACGTCTGCTCTGCTGCCGTCGCATGTGCGTCGTGTCCGGGTCAGCCCGGTGGCGGCGCAGAGGACCGAGGACGGGGACCTCCAAGCCGACTTCGAGAGCTGGGCTGTCGAGCAGACCGTGTCCTCCGTCGTCGGCGACCTCAACCTTTACGACGGAGTCTCCGGCCGGACTCTTGCGCAGGTCGAAGGCTTGTCGCTCAACAGAGTCGGCGAGCAAGACTCGTCGCGCGATAGGCCCATATTCGCCAAGACCGTGTGGACGCCTGACGTCGCGCTGGGTTTGGCAGAGCCCGCCCGCGATGATGCCGATGACGCCGAGCTGCTGGGCCAGACGGAGGACTTTGAACGCGTTGCGCTGTTCTGGGCCCGTCAACTCGACAAGGAGATGGCCGCCGAGGATCAGAGCAAATTCTCCTGGTATCACCAGCGCATGCTCGAGGCGAACCGCCAGACGCTGGCTCTTGTCGAGAGCGGCCAGCATCCCGTGCTCCGACGAGAGTGGATGGCCGATGGAGCTGATGTATTGGACGAGGTGAACGCGAAATACTCCCCCGACGCGCCGGTCCAGCTGCAGCTGCTCCACGCCCTGGGCCAAAGCTACCCCGGCATCGTCCGCGGAGAGACGGATCAGCTCAAGGTGATGATGAAGGACAACATGCTGAACCGTTTCTTCACCGACGACCTGGGCTGCGTGCGCTCCAACAAGTTCCTGGCCGACGCGGTGGCACAGATCACGCACAAGTACCCGCGGGCCAACATGCTCGAGATCGGCGGCGGCGCGGGCGGTACGGCATGGAGCGTCCTCAACAGCATCAATGATGCGTACGCTTCCTACACCTTTACGGACATGTCCTCGCTGTTCCTCCCCGCGGCGCAGGAAAAGTTTGCGGGTTTCGCGGCCAAGATGCGCTTCGACACGCTGGATATCAACAACGACCCCGGCGCCCAGGGCTTCACGCCGCACTCGTACGACGTCATCATCGCGTCCAACGTCCTCCACGCCACCAAGAACCTGACGACGACGATGGGAAACGTGCGCAGGCTCCTGCGGCCGGGCGGCTTCCTCCTCGTCCTCGAGACGACGGGCGTGGAGAACCTGAGCAAACCGTTCATGTTCAGCGGTCTCCCGACCTGGTGGGCGGGCGAAGAAACCGACCGCCGGCTCCGTGCCACCGTCTCCACCCTTCGCTGGGAGGAGGTCCTCAACGACTCGGGCTTCTCGGGCCTGGACATGGTCGTCCACGACGTAGCCGACGAGGAGAAGCACACCGTCACGGTAATGCTCAGCCAAGCCCTCGACGACAGAGCCCAACGTCTCCGCGAACCGCTGACCGAGATCGCCACTGCGCCGCCGCCGGAGGGTGGGCTCATCTTCATCGGCGGCAAGAAGCTGGCCACGGCCAAGATGCTCTCGGAGATGCAAAAGCTCCTCCCCCGGTCGTGGCGTAAGCACGTCACGACAGTCACCAGCATCGACGCGCTGGCTGACCAAGACCTGGCCGGCATCGGGGGCCAGCAGGCCGGCACGGACGTCATCTGCTTGCACGACCTCGACGAGCCTCTGTTTGCGACCGCCATGACTGAAGAACGGCTGACTACCCTTCAGGGCCTGTTGATGAAGGCTCGGAACTTCCTCTGGGTATCCAGCGCCACCGCCGCCACCAAGACGCATGCGCCGCGCGCGTCCATGTTCCGCGGCATCGCACGCATCGCACAGGTCGAGATGCCGCATCTGCATCTGCAGACGCTGGGACTGGAGAATGGCGTGCCACCGGGCGTGGCAGCGAGGCAGTCTCTTGCGGCCTTCGTCCGGCTGAGAGAGACGGGCGACGAGCCGGACCAGGAAGCCGAGGGCGGGAAGCTGTTGTGGGCGGCCGAGCCCGAAATCGAGGTACTGAAGAGCGGCGAGGTGGTGATCCCGCGCGTCGTGATGGACCAGGACCTCAACGACACTTTCCTCGCCTCGAACCGCACCGTCACGAAGCAGGTAGACGCGACCGAAGTCCCCGTGAAAGCTATAGAACCTGCTGGCCCGACGGCCAAGATGACGCTCCAGACAGGGGCTGATTCTGTCGAGGATGATACGGAATCGGTCGCCGTGCGGGTGCAGTCTGCTTTGCATATCCCCGGGAGGAAGCGCAACGGAGTCTTCCTCGTCTACGGGACGGACGTCGCCACGGGCCACGCGGTCGTGGCGGCTTCCGGGGTCAACGCCTCCATCGTCAACGTCCCCCGCGATCGTGTGGTGGCCGTTCCTTCGACGGCCTGCACGCCCAACATGCTTCTCGCCACCACCAACCGAGTCTTGTCCGGCATCGTGGCTTCTCTAGCAACACCCGGAAAGCCGGTGCTCTTCTACGGGGCCGATCCCTCTTTCGCTGATGACGTAGCCGCTCAGCTCTCCAAACAGGGCGCAGACGCGTACTTTGCCAGCGTGGATGCGGACGCCCCCGATTCCTGGATCAGACTGCACGCGCAGTCTTCAAAGCGTACTATAGAGAGGATGGTACCGCATGACATTGCTCTGTACGTGGACTGCGCCGAGTCTTCATCCTCTGCCGTTGGCGAGATTTTGCGGGAATGCCTGCCTCCGGGTTGCGAGGTCGTGCAGCTGGACGCGGAGCTTTTGTGCAAAACATTCTCGGGCGACCAGAGGGCTGCGTCGTCCTCGCTCCTCGAGAAGGCAGTGTCGAACAGCCAGGAGACGACAACGACCGGCGGAGAAGCATCCTGCGAGACGATCGAAGCCGCCGCCCTCCCCAACGCCGGCGTCGAGTCGCTGTCTTCCAAGCGCTACATTACTGATTGGAAGACTGACTCTTCCAAGTCTCTCTCCGCCACGGTTCCCACCCTCTCGACGCAAGGTCTCTTCCGCCCCGACCGAACGTACCTCATGGTCGGTGCCGCAGGCGGCCTTGGACTGTCCCTCTGCAAGTGGGCGCTCGGCCATGGCGCCAAACACCTCGTCATCACCTCCCGCAACCCCAGCGTCGACCCGGCCGTCCTCTCTGATGCGCAGCGTCTCGGCGCTTCTGTCCGGGTTCTCTCGATGGACGTCACCTCTCGGGAGTCCGTCGAGGGCGTGGTGAGGCAGATCCGCGCCTCGATGCCGCCCATCGCGGGCGTCGCTCAGTGCGCCATGGTGTTGCAGGACAGGCTCTTCCTCGACATGAGCGTCGACGAGTTGAACGGGACGCTCGCCGCCAAAGTAGAAGGAACCGAAATACTGGACTCCGTGTTTTCCGAGTTGGAGTCTTCTTCGTCGTCGCGGCAGGAGGATAAGCTCGACTTCTTCGTCATGCTCTCGTCCTCCGCCTCCACCATTGGCAACATTGGGCAGGCAAACTACCACATCGGCAACCTCTTCATGACCTCCCTCGCCGCGGCCCGTCGCGCGCGCGGCCTGGCCGGCTCGGTGATCCACATTGGACACATCACCGACGTGGGCTACATCGTCAAGTCCAAGGAGAGGACGGATCATCTCGCGGAGCACTTTGACGCGATCCGCATGATGAGGTTGTCGGAGACGGATGTGCATCATGCTTTTGCGCAGGCCGTGAGAGGTGGCAGGCCGGGCAGCACCACCTCGCCGGACATCGTCATGGGCATCGAACCTCCGACCAAGCCCGTGCCTGCGGGTGAGGTTGAGGGGTTGGAGAGCAGGATCCACTGGCTGAGGGATCCGAGGTTGAGCCACATGACGCCCATGATCCCGCTGCATAGCGGCGACCAAGCTGATGGTAGCGGCGCCAGTGCTGTTGCCGGCAGCGTCAGACAGCGGGTCGAGGATGCCGAGGGCGAAGAGGAAGCCGTCGGCATCGTTGTGGAGGCGTTCTGTGCGCGACTGGACGCCATGCTCCAGCTTCCTGCCGGGCGGGCCGGGGAGAACGCCCACCGGCCGGTGATCGACCTCGGTATCGACTCGCTCGTTGGCGTGGAGATTCGCAACTGGTTCTTGAAGGAGCTGGGCGCGGACGTCCCTGTTGTCAAGGTGTTGGGCGGAGATAGTGTTTTGCAGGTCTGTACGACTGCCGCGAGGACGGTGATGGCGAGGGTTTTGAAGGAGGGAGGGGGCAGGGAGAAGAGGGTCAAGCCTTCTCCTCCCTCTGTTCAACCTCCTCCAGCCCCTACCGTCACCTTGGAATCGTCCGGGAGCAACACCGCAGGCAAGGAAGACGACTCCGCGGGCTCGACGAGCGGGAGTCAGACTCTAGACGGTCCCCCCAGCGACAGCGAAGCCACATCAGTCTCCAAGAACGACGACGACAACGCATCGTCAACTTCTTCCGACAACGAAAAGGCCCAGCAGCAGCTCGAGACCAGTGCTGCCCCCTCGGTACCCAGGCCCGAAATCCTCCGTGAGGAGCGCATGTCCCGTGCCCAAGCCCGGATCTGGTTCGTCAGCAAGCATCTCCCCGACCCGGCTGCCTACAACATGGTCTTCCACTACCGCGTCACCGGACCCCTGAACATGATGCGTCTCCGTCACGCACTACAGGCGACGACGCACTACCACGAGTGCCTGCGCATGTGCTTCTACCAGCGCGTCGGAGACGGCAGGCCTGTGCAAGGTCTCATGGCTTCGTCGGCGTTTGAACTGGAGCATGTTGCCGATGCCAACGAGGACGACTTCAGGCGGGCGATGGACAAGTTCAAGACGCGAGTGTGGGATGTTGAGAGAGGTGAGACTCTAGGAATTGCAGTGCTTCGCCGTGAGAAGGACGTGCACGACTTTGTGTTCGGATATCACCACATCATCACGGATGTCGTTGGTTGGTCGTTGTTCCTCCGGGACTTGGACCGCGCATATCGTCTGCAGCCTCTGGGATCGAGCTCGCTCTCGCATCTCGACTACACGAAGCGCGAACTGGCAGACGAGGCGGCTGGTTGTTACGCCGAGAGATTGGAATACTGGCGTAACGAGTTTGCCACGTTGCCTGATGCTCTGCCCCTTCTGCCATGCGCCTCAGTCCGCGCCCGGCCATCTCGACACGAAGAAGCTTCAGAGTCCAAGGTCCAGAGCGTATACCGCGCTCTATCGCCGGACTTGGCCGCTGCGATTAAGAACACCTGCAAGCAGCTCCGCCTCAGCCCCTTCCACTTCTACCTCGCCGTCTTCCAGATCTTCCTCGCGCAGCAGGCCGACGTCCAAGACGTTTGCGTCGGCCTCGTGGACGCCAACCGCGATTCATCCTCTGAAGACTCCGTCTCCCGCATGGTCGGCTGCTTCGTCAACGTCCTCCCCGTTCAAACCCACATCGACCCTGTCCAATCCTTCTCCACCATCGCCAAGTCCGCCTCTCGCAAGGCCCTCTCGGCCTTTGCACATGCAGGCGTCCCATTCGACGTTCTACTGGACGCGCTGGACGCTCCCCGCTGGGCGGACGGCGATACCCCGCCGCTGTTCCAGGCGGCCATCAACTACCGCGCAGCCGGGGGCGGATGGGGCGAGGCGGCTCTGGGAGGCGACTGTCGAATGAACTTGAGTCTTGAAGACGGGAAGGACGTGGAACCACCATATGATATCAGTCTGGGGCTGATGGACTTGGAAGATGGGTGTACGCTTGATTTGCATTGCCAGGGGAAGCTTTACGGGGCGGAGGCTACCCGAGGGAGTGAGTATCTGCTTTTCCTTTCCCCTTCCATTTATAATCCCCCTAGTGGAAAGAATACCTCTGACTCGACTTCTCCTTTCCAGTGGCGGATTCGTATATCCGACTCCTTGAAGCGTTCACCCGCAATCCCGACCTGCCCATCGAGAAGGCTTCTCTCCACGACGAGGCCCGCATCTCCCAAGCAATCGATCTGGGCAAGGGCCCTGAGATGGACTTTGGCTGGCCATCGACTCTTTCTCAGCGCTTCCGGGACATGTGTCGCTCTCACCCTGATGAGCCCGCCATATTCTATGGTCAATCTACTCTCACCTACACCGAACTCGCCAGCCGCGTCGACGCCGTGGCAGAGGCAATTTGCGAAGCCGGCTGTGTGCCCGGTGACCACGTGGCTGTTCTATGCGAGCCCTCCGCAGACATGATCGCTGCCATGCTCGCAGTCCTCGAGAGTGGATGTGTCTACGTGCCCCTGGACACGAGCCTGCCGGCTGCTCGTCACGCAGCCATGGTGCGTACGTGCGGACCTACCCTGGTACTGTTCCACGCTGCCACCGAGGACAACGTTCTTGAGCTGAGTACCGAGTCGGCTGGGGTGTTCCAGCAGGTGAGTCTAAATGACATCTCGGACTCTGGTCTTGGTGCAAAGCATGAAGCTCCACGTCTTGATGCGGATGCACCCGCTGTTCTGCTCTTCACTTCCGGGTCGACCGGCACGCCAAAGGGCATCGTCCTGACACAGGGCAACTTCACAAACCATCTGGCACTCAAGATCCATCTGCTGTCTCTCGGTCAAGAGCGCGTTCTCCAACACAGCTCTCTCGGCTTCGACATGTCCATCACCCAAATCTTCTGCGCGCTCGCCAACGGCGGAGCTCTGGTCGTCGCCCCTCGCGACGCGCGCCGGGATCCCATGGCACTGACGAGCCTAGTGGTCGAGCACCGCGTGTCGCTGACCATCGCCACGCCGTCAGAGTATCTCGCCTGGTGCAGGTATGGGTCTTCCTCGCTGAGGGAACACAAGGCATGGAGGCATGCTTGCATGGGCGGCGAGCTGGTCACCGCACAGTTGAAGAGAGAGCTGAGTCTCTTGGGCTTGGAAGGGCTGAGGTTGACAAACTGTTATGGGCCGACGGAGATCACGGCCGCTGCTTCGTTCCAGACGATCTACCTGGACAAGTCGGCCCATCTCGGCGATGGCGAGATCCAGGAGGAGAAGGCGGAGCGGCGGCTGCGGGAGCAGTTCGCTGTTGGCAAAGCCCTGCCGAACTACACGGTCCGCATCCTCAACTCGGCCGGCGAGCCTCAGCCCATACACCACACGGGCGAGATCTGCATCGGCGGCAAAGGAGTCGCTGTGCGCGGATACCTGGGTCTGCCCGACGAGACCCGTAAGAAGTTCATCTCGGATCCGAGCACTGGCGATGTGCTCTACCGCACCGGCGACTCCGGCCGGCTCCTTTCCGACGGCACGTTGCTGTGCTTCGGTCGGCTCGAGGGGGACACGCAGATCAAGCTCCGCGGCCTGCGTCTCGAGCTCGAGGAGGTCGAGACCGCCCTGCTCAAGGCATCTGAAGGTCTGCTCTCCAACGCCGTCGTCTCCCGCCGCGGAGATATCCTGGTGGCCCACGCCACCATCTCGGCCGACGTCGATCGCGAAATAGCAGTCGGCGACTCCGAGCTGACCTCCATCCTCCGCCGTCTCCACGGCCGTCTCCCGCAATACTTCATCCCCGCAGCCATCATCCCCCTCGCCGCCCTCCCCACGAACGCGAACGGCAAACTTGACCGCAAGGCGGTTGCCGCGCTGGCACTGCCAGCCACCGCTCCCACTTCCAACGAGCAAGTACAGGCCGCTATCGGGGGAGAAGAAGAAGGAGGAGAGCAGGAGAGCATGAACATCCGCGAAGGCGAGCTCAGCCTCCTCTGGGAACGCGTTCTTCCCTCGGCCGCCGCGGCGACCATGGGCCGCATCGCGCCCTCGTCGGACTTTTTCATGCGCGGAGGCAACTCCATGTTGGTGATGCGGCTGCAGGCGCTGATCAGGGAGTCCATGGGCGTGCACGTCACGACGAGGACGCTGTTCCGCGCCAGCACGTTGAAGGCCATGGCGGAGGCCATCTTCTCGCAGCGGGATGCCGATGCCGCCGCCGCTGCGGAGGGGGAGACGGAGGAGATCGACTGGGAGAGGGAGGCCGAGGTGCCCGAGTGGCTCAGGGAGCGGGTGCATGAGATGTCGACGGAGGAGGACGATGCCGGAGAAGCCCCTCCGCCTGTGAAATCCGAGGGCCTCAGCGTCGTCCTGACGGGCGCGGCAGGCTTCCTCGGCGGCCGCGTCCTCGACGCACTGCTCCAATCCTCCGCCGTCCAGACAGTCCGCTGCATCGCGCTCGACGACGACGACGACGACGACGACGACGACGATGGCAAGGGCGAAGACAACAGCCGCAGCGGCATACAGAAGATCATCTCCTCCGCCAAAGACACCACCAAAACAGTCCAGACCTTCCGCGGCAGCCTAGCGGACCCCAAACTCGGCCTCACGGCCTCCGAGACCCGCCTCATCGAACGGACGGCCGACGTCATCATCCACGCCGGCTCCAGCGGGCACTGCCTGAACAACTACGCCGCCCTGCAGGCCCCCAACGTCGCGGCCACGCACCGCCTCGCGGCGCTGGCGCTCCCGCGCGCGGTGCCGCTGCTGTTCGTGTCAATGAACCGCGTCTCCTTGCTGGCCGGGAACACGGACCAGCCGCCGCAGTCGATGGCGGAGTGGAAGCCGGCCGCCGACGGCAAGGAGGGCCTGACGGCGACGAAGTGGGTCGGGGAGGTGTTCCTGGAGCGGTTGAACAAGCTGTACAACAACGGCGTCGTCGACGGCCAGGGGAAGAAGAAGAAGAAGAGGGGCTGGGCGGTCGAGGTCCACCGCCCGTGCATCGTGGTCGGTGACCAGGCGCCCAACTCGGACAGCATGAACGCCATCCTGCGGTTCTCGCTGCAGATGCGGTGCGCGCCGCTCGTGACGAGGGGGCGGGGGTTCATCGATTTCAAGCCCGTCGACGACGTCGCGAGGGAGATCGTCGACTCCGCCCTCGGGATGGTTCGGGCACGAGAGGGGGGCGTGGCGTTCAAGCACCACTCGAGCGGGACAAAGGTCCCCGTCGACAGGTTGCGGGAGCATCTCGAACTGGTGTACGGCGGCACGTTTGAGGCCGTGGACATGGCTGACTGGGTCGCGAAGGCCGGCAAGGCCGGCATCGATCCCTTGATCACTGCCTTCTTGAACGGAGTTTTGGAGACGGACGAGGAGATGGTGTTTCCTTATCTCGGGGCGTAGTTTCAACGTGATTTTTGGATGATTACTTTGTATTTGGGTTATTAGTAGTAGTCAGGTGTGATTTGAGGGAAGGGGCTGTATTCCAGAGCATGTCATGAAAGCCTCAATATTAGGCCCAATCATCATTGAGTTACAGCCTTTGTGCTATTCCATCATTCGTGCGCCATGGCGGATTCATCATCATCGAATCTCGATGAGAACACCTAATGATGGCCGTTAACAATAGTGTTGATAGGCAATAGAAGGGATAGGAGGGTAAGTCAACAGCTTGGTGGCGAGTGGAAGAGTACCGCAAGGTTAGTTATACCTATAATAGTAGGGGGGGGTAAACATCAAAGTACCCAACAGCATTAAGTATATCTGGTCTAACACTAAAATACTAAAGTGTTGGCCTACCTCAAAACAAAAGGTTAATAAATAGAACTAGGGTAATTATTAGTAGGACGTTGGAAGAGAAGACAGTGCGGACGGTATCCCTAAGATAAGACTTCAAGCATAAAAGAAAAGACTGTAAACCATAAATTAGGCTTGGTTGATAGAAATAGATTTATAAAACTAAAACTCCTTATAGAGTTTGATAACTTTCCCAAAAAGAGTTAAATAAGCTTGTTTTACTATTTTGTTTTTAGTGATAAGTTATCGTAGGTATACAGTGTATTCATACCATATACTTGAGCTAAATTATATTATCTAAATGAAACCTTAACTAGATGATAGTTACTATATAGTATATTAACTATGAGTCAAACTAATGTTAGGCTACAATAGTACTATAGCGTAATACAGTAGTAATTTAAGACTGCGTATGCGTTTTTATACTTATTACACAAACAATATAGTCTATTTACCCCGTCCCTATATAAAAGCTTACATAAAGCTATTAGACGTATTCTCTACTTTTCAAATCCATTACAGATATTTGTCAAGAGACTACATCCAATCCAATATCTACTGTAAATAATTAACCTGTATTCTGCTTCTAATTACAAATAATTCCACCATGAAATTCTCATTCTTTATTCTTGCGGCCACCTCTCTTATCGGAGTAAGTACTGCAACTAGATATAATTGCTGGTAAGAGGAAAACGTCTTAAGAAACTCTATATACCAAAAGCCTTAGGTGCACTGTTGATGGTTTCTATAATGAGCATTGGACGAAGCACATCTGCTACCGGAAGTATCACAAATACGTCAACAAAGAGTATCGGAACAGACGTGAATGCAAAATTCCCAAATCAGAAGACCAAGATGATTGGCATGACGTAAGTACTGACTATTAAATTAAAGTAATGCGACTAACAACTACAGAAATGTCGTGCAACAGGCGCAACTGGTGGGGTATGTAATCCGCGGTAATTTGATAAGAGCAAGCTGTTACGACCGGTCAAATATTATGACAGAACCAGCGGGGCCTAACGTGCACCTGGCGGCCAGGAACAAGAATACAATCTACCATTGATTTTACCTTCAACATCTTCTATACCTCAAACATACTATTGCCGTCATTGAGACGGATAGGTACAAAAAGGGGGCATTCAAACAACAGACATCTTGGATTGTAGGCACATGTACCAACGAATTACGCCCAAAGCCTTAAGTAAGGCTTGTAATGTCGGCATAGCCAAGCGACACAGGTGAGCCGGCGAGCTTAGAAAAGAGGAAGACGGAGGTGCAACTTTCCTTCCCCGGCTTGCTCGCCTCTTCGCAGAACCCTGCAGCCATGAACTGGCCAAGTAAACGCTGGTGTCCAAAATGACACTCAGGGTCTTGCCTTACACCCTTGGTACTTGAGTCCGACGTTGCTGGCTGACACCGCCAGCATCTTTCTTGAAGGGTTGGCAGGACCTGAGACTCCCTGTCCTGGGCCTTGAAATTGCCCTTTACCAATATCTCATTGACGCTTTCCATCGGAATGATCGTATCCTTGAACCGTTCCAAATCAACGTGGATCGACCATTGGCTCACTTGACGATAGCCTCTCAAAGCGCTCACTCGCGCCGAGTTGCGCAATCTCCTCGCAATCAGGTGAGACTGCGTTTACTGTCTACATAACTTGACATTTCCAACCAGCCAAATGCTCAAGCATGTAAAGCCATCTGATCTCCTACGAGTCTAATGATTACTCACTTTGTGCTTATGCAGGGTCTATATATGGCTCCAGAACGCTGACCAGCGGGCTGCTCCCGTCGAGTGATAGCGTGCCCGCTTGTTATTCCCACACCATTCCAACCTTATCCTGACCAGCTCGCAAGTGGTCGACTTCAAATGTGGCTGGATCTACGATGCTCGACTTCCGGTAATAAGCCTGCATGGATGCTTGTGGCTGGCTGAATCTTCAGACAACACTCGATTCCACTTTCCGACATTACTCACATTGCACTGTCCGCCACAACTCTGGAGACCAGCCAGACTGTCCATACGCATCGTGTTATCGATGCTGAACTGAGCTTGTCATTTAGTGACACGGCAGGATGACCCAGTGAGTCGTTGCTGTTGTAATGCCAAAGTACCTAGCCTGCAGCAATCATTGACGGTGCTCGAGAGCATGTCACATGGCTGTCCTGTCTCCCCTCGTCGTGTGTCCAGTCCAAGGAAGTCGTCCGTCAATACCTTGAGTGTGTGCAAAGACGCTGCACAAGTCCTATGATTGGAATTCGGCTCTAGGTTGAAGCATATCATGTTCTCAGGTGTGCCTCATGTTTGGACAGATGGTCATCGCAATGTGTCAAGCCACATGTGCTGGCTCGATGTCGTGAAATGTCGACATCAATGGCTGACGTCAATTATTGATTCGACTGCTTATCCAAGAATCTCCAGCCCCAAAACCGTCATGATTTATTGTCATCAACCTAGGATCACTCACAGGGGTAATTCGCCAACACGGAGCGGCTGGAAGTATATGTAGTCTGTCTTCGTCTCTATCCTCCGCAAACCCCTCTCGTCGGCCCAATTGTTGATAACTTGGAAATCGGCTTTCCCTCACTTTGAGCGGTGTGACATGATTATGCATATCATAGGGTCCTCATGCGTTCCCTTGCTTCGCTTTCGTTAGGGGAGGGGGGGGGGGGCTGTATTCCAAAGCATTAAGCAGTACATTCATAAATGCTTAATGCCCGACGCTCCGATACATACGACCATACTCATTGGAAAACTCGGGATCCCGTCCGCTCTCCCATAGATAAGCCAATGAGGGCCGGATTAGTAGTTGGGTCGGTGACGACCAGCGAATACCTGGTGTTGTATGTTATTTTAGATCCTTTTGTATTTTTACTGGGTAGAAGAGGTAGATGATATACCCCCAATATATCATATACCTACCATGTATACACCGTGTAAGCAATAAAGATAGTCATTTTTTTCTAGACCTTTCTATTTAGCAAGAATTTATTAAGTTATATGCTTGCCCGGTGAGGAAACGCAGTCTTTCGCTTGAGGCTTCGAGCTCCTCTAAGAGGTCGCGCACGCGTTTGGGATGGGTACGGAGGCCCTGGACTGTGTTGTACGAAGCGATGCTGGGACGGAAGGCGAGCGAAGCAAAGCTCAGCAGCACCGATGCGAAATCTACAGCCTCTACCATGATGCCGGACTTTGTGGCGTTTGGAGAGGCGGCTGTCTATCGAAAGGTGCAGGGTTGACTCGTCTTAGGCGCTCTTGAGACCCTACAAACAGAAGCTGTCGTGCTGATACGTACGCGCTGATAGGCTGGAGGGGCTGTGCTTGTACGACCATCACTAATAAGATCCCTTGCGAGAGCGCAGATAGACGAAGTTCTGACGCACCAACGCTATTATTATTATCCTTGTATTAAGCAGCAACCGCGCTCCAACGTCACATTGTGATCAGGGCCTCCGGTTTCGCGCCCCTACGGCCAAGGCATGATGATCCTTGCTTCGTAGCGGGCAACGGATTTACTGATGGGTGAACGCTATCGCTGGCATTGCAATGCTCGCATCTCGAGGCGACCAATCCCGTCTCGGATACTATGCAGTTGCACACACTGCGCAGTGTTTGGGCTGTGTCCAGCTACACGCCCCTGCTGAGATGCAGTAAACGATACACAGGCACCACTCTCTTTGGATGTTTGCGGCTTGACGGGTCGTTTCAGTCTCTGGCTTCTATTCATACAGCCGCGGCAAGGCTGGCCAAGTATGTCTGCCGTGACGCAGCCCCTCTGTGTGATGGAGAAGATGACGGTGTCCGCTCGTTATAATGGATTCCTCGATGGACTTTCTGGAATGCGTTCTCGGCAAAGCAAAGCTTGCTTCCTACTTGTATTCTATGTCCCAAACCCCGATGATTCAACCAAACACAGCTCCCAGCTTTGGAAGCCCTTTCAAAGGCAATGCGGGATGGATACTTTGTCTTTCTTAATTAACGCGTGCTTTGATCGGGGGTTTGTCTCACCCAAATCGTAGAAAAAAATAATAAGGATTAAGGTGCGATGCATGTCCGTTCTGCACCCATTGGCTTCTTGGCCCAATCAGGTCGCAGGTAGCCCGTCCAGTCCCAAAAGTCCCCTGCATAGCTGCAGGAGACTTTTGGCTGCCGATATTATCCCCCAACCTGAGGAACCAAGAAGGCCATGATAAATAGAGCTCGCATCCCGGACTGCTAATTAGGTGGGAATGCTGGTGCGCTGCTTCTGTGTTTCTTCACGGTCATCATGTTTCCCAATGATATCACTGATCCGATATTCGATCTCGAGCTTGACGAATTTCACAATAATCTCTTGCTTCCAGACTTCTACAACACTTTCCAGGAAGGCCTCAACTATGACCACACCGATTTCAGCACTGGCGCATCACAGATACCCACCTCCTTCACGCCTGACGTGATCTCCATCGGGGCGCAAACGAATATGAGTGGCTTTGACTTCGGCCTTCCGGTCTCGCCCCAGCAGACCTATGCAGGTCATTTCGCACCACAGGGAACAGCAGCCTTGCCTGCCAACCACCTGGGATCGTACAATGCTGCAACCAACGCCGATTCCCCACGGCCAGGGTTCACGATTGCACAGACCCTAGCTATGCCGATACCCCACGTAACAAAGAAGCGCCCAGCATCAGCCAGCGACTGGGATGACAAGCGTGATACCATCGAATATCTCTACTCGATAGAGGGCAAAAAGTTGTCCGAGTTGATGAACATCATGGAGGGCGAGTATGGCTTCGTCGCTACGTAAGGCAGCACTCTCCTCCTCCTAATCAGACAGATGTCGATGGAACTCACATCCGCATCCAGTGAAAGACAGTACAAACGTCAATTAGGAAAGTGGCAAATAGAAAAAAAGGCGAAGAGAGACGAGATGAGAAAGATTCTGCAGATCCAGAAACGGCGACGGGAGTTGGACGGCAAAGAAACGGCATTCATTGTTAGAAATCAACCGGTAACGGAACAGAAGATCAAACGTTTCGTGCAGAGAAAACGTATTGCAGCGAGTCTACGCAGTCCTGCACGTAAGTCAAAACTTGCATGACGGCTAAAAGATTCTGTCTCCTGTTCATAGTCTAACCGCTGACAGGGCCAACCCCACACTTCATGTTGTATCATACACCGCGTGTTCGCACGCCCACTTCGAAAGGTTCGACGAAAAGGTCGTCCGCCGAGCCAGCAAAACGGGCCGCGACCTCAGTCAAGCCCGCCAACGATTCTCGCAAGGACTCGGGACGTTGCCGGAAAAAACGCTACCTTCTTCTCGAACGCGGTGGTCTCTTGTTTCTCAAACACGGTGGTCTCCTGCTTCGAGATGACGAAGTTGTGCGATCATTCCCTGGACACACGGATAGGATCTACTGGTCTTTTCCAGGCACGTCAGTGTGCTTCTGGTGTCTGCAGAAGTATTCAGTTCCAAAAGAACTGGTAGTGACTCAGGCATGTACAAATTGCTGGCAAAACCATAAACTGGCACCCTTGGGATATTACTGCCCAATTGGCGGGAGGGGTTCGTGGGATTGGTAAGGCGACGGCCTACCTGCCGAAAGCCAATACACTTATAGTTCCGATAATACAAGTAACAATATCTCACAGTTCTGTGTCTTTTTTTTTTTTTTTTTTTTTTTAGGATATAAGGCATGGATCAATATGGCTCCAAGGACACGAATGTCAGTTTAAAACACAACTTCAAGCTTCGAGTCTGCAGGTGTTCCCCGCGGTTCATTCGACTTGCATATTGCCAGAGGTCAGCTGGTCCGAGTGAAGAAGTCAACGATAGTGCCACTTAACCGAAGGTAGGTATGGTGTTGTGACAGCATTCGAATCTAACCCCTTAACTATCGTAAGCTGGAAGGGTTTTATCCCTTATGGGCTGACTAATAGGGGCCCACCAGTGGATCCCTTGCTCTGCCCTGCCAGGCACCTGACACATATCTTAATGCGAGTGATGCATGCTCCAACGAACGCCAACCGTAAAGCCAGTGATTTTAATATTTATCAATATACTGTAGACATATAGGTGATATTCCTCATAGTACTACTCTTTAGAGCATGTACTAATAACAGGACAAGATATTAATTACTTCCTTTTCATGTCTCCAAGGAAAGACATCTGCCCATTCTCTGCCACTCTGGTGAGCCTGGAAGAGATTATGAAGGAGACGGACAAGATTTCACTGAATACTCGTATTTTGGGGTATCGCTCTGTCTAGCTCGACCTAAATTCATGATAAGTCCGACTATGTAACTATCTGCGTACAGCTAGTGCGGAGGGAGAGGGTACGTTGTCAGTACGTTGTTGACCAGATCGTCATCATGGTCGTCCAGCTGCTGCAGTGTGCGGTCCTGCACGGCGGGTATCATCCGCCTATAGAATTGGGCACATGGTGAACGATATGCCGACTTGCCCACGTTGCGAGACATCGCATCGAGTTGGTCCGTATCAAAAGCTTGATCAAGAAGACATAGCTCCGCCGCACCCCTGCCAATGACCTGGGTCTCAAGACCGAAGCCGCGAATTTCAGGTGCTTCGGCAGCGGTGTCGTATGCGCCGTTCCAAAAGAGTCGCCTATTCACGAGGTGTGACGTTAGCTTTTGTTCATATCATATCGAGAACGGTCGACTTACGAAATAGCAGACGCCGGGTATGTGTCGGCACACCGGCCATAATCTTCTGTCACGTTTCGTGGAAATAAAGCTATCCAACGTTGTTCTCGAGCAATCTCGTTCGGGGCAACCAGTCCTGGAGTCGAATGGCCTCGACAGAGCTGCACGGCTTTCCGTAGCTTGTTCAATGGAATTGAAAATATCGAATATCGTCCCGTAGCTATGCCGTTGACGAGAGCTGTCATACCCGGTGCATCTGGTGCATAGCCACCGGGGGGGGGGGGAGTTGGGTTCGGTAGCTTGTTGGGTGGGACGCGAATAACAGGCATAATGTACATCTCAAGCAGCTGGATCCACAGTGGTGTCATTTGCAGAGGCGTCTGACCTGCGATTCGGGCATTGACAAGGGCATCAAGGGCATTCTCCATTGGCCTGTCGAGTATGGGCATTCCTCAGGCGGTTAGGGGAAGCCATGTTTCCTGGTATCCAGGTCATGGGCGTGCCAGCATTGGCCCAAGCCGCGATGCTGACAGCAAGTAGAAGACGCTGAAGGACCGCTAGTTCGTCTATCGCCCCAACGAAGCCAACAGGTAGAGGAGACAAAAGGGCCTGGATGTTTGGGTTGTTTGCCCAGGCCGAGAAAACCGGTTGTCTGAAGTCCTCTACAGCGAGGAGCGGCCCGTTGGCGCCTGGTAGTATCTCGAACAAGGTTTCCCTCATACGCAGCTGCCATGCTTCTGGGGAATCTGGCAGTGGTGGGTTTCCAAAATGGGCTGCATTCAACACCATCTGAGCTCGATAGTCGAGGCAGAGCCTGTTTTCCATCTCGTCCGGGGCCCGAGCCCTGGCCTTGGTTTGACCAAGAAAGAAGTATGGCGCAAGGTTCTTCCGTTCTAGATACATGATACATGCCATGTGGGGGGACAGCTTCGATGTCCGGCAGAACAGCTGGTGAAGCGCCCAAAAAGCTGATGTAGGCCAGGTAGACAGCCCAAGAATAAAGCATGGTGAGGGTAAGAAAGTAGTGCTGCCAGGTTAGGTCCAGCCCAGCCGAAAGGATGATGTTACACAATCCCATTGTGGCTAGCTGACAGGAGCCTTCGGTAACTTCATTGTACCGGCAAACGTGTCTAGCTGCCAGATGGTAAACGAGACTCCGAGAGGAACATGATGCTGAAAGGCTTGATGGTATTCGAGAAAGGATCTATATAAGGACTAGTCTGTCGCCGGTACCAGTATCTCTTCAACACAACCCAATCACTCATCACACTTCAACCATCTACCATTCCTTAATTTCAACCTTTATTGTTCTTTAAATCCACCTCAGTTTTACACTACCGCCACAATGGTCAACAAGTTCACCATCATCATCAACAACAAGACTGGCAGCAGCCAGAACTACAACCTCTTCAGCGAGAAGCCTGAGATCACTGGTGTTGTAAAGTCCATCATCCGGACCAACATCTACCAGACCGCTCAGGGTACTCCTGATGGCGCCACTGCCGAGTTCGAGATGTGGAAGAACTACTATTCCATTGTCGGTACCTGGAAGGGCGGCGAGAAGGCTGGTGCCAAGGTCGCCATCACCCAAACCAAGCATGTCACGCTTGGCTCCAAGGCTGCCGATGTCACCGATATCCCCGGAACTACTCTCAACATGATTACTGGGTCTGGTGTCCCTTCTTTCGACAAGGCTCCTGTTTCGCCTACTGCCTGGAACAACTCGTAGGAGGTTGACACTGGCAACGACTTCACTCTTTAGGATGCCACCGAGCGTAAGTCTCTACGTTTCACCCAAATTTCTGCCAGCAAAGCCTAACTTGATTGAAAAGGAAACTTTTTCGTCGGTCTCGCCAGCTCTCCTGATGGAGCTGGCAGTGTCCCTACTGCCATTTTCAAGCCTGAGCCTGGTAACCAGTACCAGATCCAGCCTGTCAACACCTACTACATTGCCTACGGTGCTGCCTTTCAGGTCGGACAGCTCCTTGACGTCGCCAAGCTCGGAAAGAAGCCTCTTCAGATTGACTTCACTATCCGTGGCCCCACTGTCACCGTCAACCACAACCCCGATGGTGAGCTTGTCATTGCCAAGTAATGGCCACTGGATGTAGTAGGAGGTCTATTCCGGAAGAGATGCTGTTTAGGTTCTCGGGGTAGAAAGAAAGTTATTGTTGACTCTACTAGTTTATTAACAAACCACTGCTTCGAAACTTTTTTTCGATCCTTCTGGTTGCTAATCTTCTAGAAATAACGTGAATCACGTGAATGACTAGATTCATAAAACTCACATAAGTTCTAACAGAACACCTGAGGTGGCTGATCAGTGTACTCAAGCGCACGGTATTGTACCCCTTGGTCTCAACCAATCCAGCAACTCAAGCGGTGGAAACATAACCAATAATGCCAAAAACAGCAACCGTAGCACTGACCTCTCTTCCGATCCAATTCCTCAACAACCCATAGCCATGTGGAACGCCGGGTGACGAGAAAGAGGCGGACATTGAAAGCTGACCCGCGTGCCACTGTTCAATGTTGGGGCACGAGGATTACGGCTGTTGAAGTATCAAGCAATGTGAAGGGCAATGACGGACGAGAATGCTTCATTGTGACATGTCCCCGGAGAAAAGGTCCACGAGTTTGATTCCGGATGGCAGCAGATCGTGCATGGGACGCCTTTGAAATATTTCATCCTCGTCGCGTTTTCGACAGCACAAAGACAATGACGAAACGAGCCGGGCAGTAATTTCGTCTTAAGCTACCGCACAACATGGCCCCTTTGGATTTCAAAAGATATAAAAAGCATTCTCCGTGACTAGCTCTCTCTCTCTCTCTCCGCCGCCGCCTTTCCGCTTCTCAGCAGGTGATCGGCCGCGGCCCCGGTGCCGAATACGCCTTTCCGCCATTGTTCGGCACGCCGCCCGCGCCGTAGATGTTGATCAGGATCGACGGGTCGCTCTGCTGGTAAGCGCCCGGGAAGCTGACGGTCGAGGCCGGCGAGAAGGTCCCGGACCCCGTGACCCTGATGTTGGCGCACGAGATGTAGAACTGGGCGCCCCTCTGTGAGTGCGCCGAGTGGAGGGCCAGCAGCTCGACGCGCAGGAGGTAGTCGCCCGGCGCGACGCACCGCGGCAGGTCGAAGTAGCTCCACCCGCCGGCGCCGATCATCCGGTCGACGGCCCACTTGCCGGACCCTGTGTCCAGGTTGTCCTCGGCGACCTTGAACCACGAGAGGCCCGCGACGCCGCCGCCCGAGGCGCTGGGCACCTTGGCGAGCCACGCCGTGATGGGCCCCTTGTGCGAGGCGGCGATCGGGTTGTCCGGGTCGCCCGGGAACTGGGCGCCGCCGATGACGTGCTGCCACCAGGCGCCGATCCGGTCGCCCGGCGCGACGGTGATGACCTCCTGGGACGAGGTCGCCACCTTGCCGCAGATGATGTCCTGGGAGTTGACGTCCTCGGTCGGGTTGTTCTGGTTCGGGGCGCGGAGGCCCGCGAGGGAGCCGTATTCTTTGCCGTTCACCGACACTTTCTGCGCGGTTCCATCGTCAGCCCTTTTTGCTGATTTCGGCGAGAGGGGGTGGTGATACTCACCTGGAAGATGGCGTGGGCATGAGCAATGGAGGCAAGTGCAATCGCAGGTAGGAGTGAGAATTTCATCGTGCAGGCTACTTCGAGAAGGACTATTGAGAAACCAAGCGATGGGACTGAAGATACTGGGGCCAGACAATTCAGACTGACCCTTTGGCGACGAATATATATAACAATACAAAGTACAGGAATGTTTGCCAGGTTGGGTTATCAATAACTAGGAACCAATCCGGCACTGCAGTATGTATGGCACCAACGCAGGCGCCTGTATTAATAGACAAATGAGGAGTAGTCGATATTCAAACGCAACATCAATATATCTAAGCAATATATCTTACATGCGACTTTCCGCCTCTGGAGGCAATGTCAGTGGTCCGGAGCCAGAGCTAAGCTGAGCGCCGCCGCTTCTTGAAGGACGCCTCGCAGACGGACCATTATGGCCGGTTGTGTGGTTCATGTAAATTGGCCTGCTCTGTTTCGGTCTATTATCTCTCTGATTGGGCGCAACGGAGGCTTCCTGCCCGTTTGCTCGGTGAAAAGCCGATTTAGGCAGAACTGGTGGCTGTCACGAGGCGTTTCACCTTGTAGCCCGTATTACACCGCTGGGCATTGGGAATGGAGCGTTTTGGCATTACGACCGCCGCCGAGTAAAGCCTCGGTACCGGATTTTTGGCCGTTCGCCATGATTCACCGCAGGATTCCCGTGTCGGCCCTTGCAAGAGATCGACGCTTGCCGCGGGAAGAGGTTCCGGGTTGCCGCTCTTGTCGCTAAACGGAGCTCTACTATTTCCCCATGCCGCGGCCACTGCCCTACATCGCTTTGCAAGATCTTGGGAAAGGAGGGCGTCGACCAACATGGTCGCCATTGACCAATGAAACCTGTTGCTCCAGTGACCGAGACATAGCAGTTCCTGTAAGTCCTGTGCTTGCATCATATAGAGGGGTTTCTGACGGGTTGCTTGCCATGATGGATCCCGGAAATGGTGGTTTGTCGAGCAGAACAGTCATTAAAGGGCTTATTTGAATCGATATGATTCCGAAGCAATGCTGTCTCACTAGACCTAGTTTCTTCTTCTTCTTCTTCTTCTTCTTTATTAAAGACTAAATGACGCCCCGTCCTCGGGATAAAACATCTTGTATAAAGAAATTATCACAAGTTGCGACGGTCTGATGTCAGCAGCGCAAGTGATGAGCTGATACTACGTAGGTATTAGTATCTATTAGCTCCGACAGCGCATGAAAAGTGTGCACACATTTGATTTTCATCTCAACAGCAAGACTCGTCGGGCTTACGTACGACTAGTTCGATACATGAGCCGAGAATGCGAGATCCGTCATTGAGGCTCATGTACATTGAGTCAACCCCTGCATTGCATTGTTCATCGGCAACATGAGAAGAAAAGATGAACAAACATTTGGTTGGTTGCTGGGGGAGTCGGCCGTAATAATGATGATTAGAACGAGCATTTAATCAATTGTCAGTGGTTTGGGGGCCGCCCGCACTCTCACATCCATCCTTTCCCCCTCATTTCTTTCATATGTAATACCTATTCCTATTCCACTCACCCCCTCCCCCGCCCACAAAACCTCTCGCAAGCAAAAAAAGCAAAACCCTGCGTGCAGCACCATGGGTCGTCCATGACAACCTCCTCTCCACTGCTTTGCGACAGTGGTACGTCGACCCCTTCCCTTCCCCCTTCTCCATGCCAAGAAGAAGCCACTCGCCCCCCCGGCCGCTGCCGGAGGCCGAGCCCGAGGAGATCTACGGCCCGGAGGTGCGGCTAGAAGAGCAGGGCTTCGCGTGGTACGACCCGGACCGGTGGTACCCCGTCGAGATCGGCCAGATCTTCGAGTCCCGGTACCAGGTGCTGCTGAAGCTGGGCTTCGGCTCCGCGTCCACCGTGTGGCTGTGCCGCGACCTACAGTACGTTTCCGCGTCGTTTTTCCCGCGTCACGCCGTCGAGGGCGCGCGCGCCAGCAAAAGGGGGCAAAACGGGCTGACAAGAGAAAAACCTAATAACTCTTCCGCCTTACACCTAGCTTACACTCCTACGTCGCCCTCAAGGTTTACGAGGCGGGCCATCGCCAGGCGTTGAATGAAGAGAAAGTGCTCCATCACTTGTGGCGCGTGCCCTCCGATCACCCGGGTCGCAACCTCGTACGTTCCATCAAGGCGAGCTTCCAACTGTCTGGCCCAGCAGGCCCCCACGTGTGTCTGGTCTTCGAGACGCTGGGGCTGTCGCTGGCGGATATCCGGGAGCTCGCCGGCGGGAAAGTCCCGGAAAATCTCCTCAAGGGCCTCACCTATGCTCTGCTGCTGGGCCTGGACTATATGCACTCCCAGGCACACGTGGTGCACACAGGTATGTCGTGTGCATGCGGCGATCAGCAACCCCTCCACCGCCGAAACCCGCATCCCTGACTCAAATGACAGACATCCAGGATGGCAACATCATGCTGGCCATCACGGACACGTCCATCCTCGACGACCTTGTGGAGGCCGAATGGGCCATGCCCAGCGCGAGGAAGATTATGGATGACAGGATAGTCTACGCTTCCACCGGGCTGGAGATCCCTGACGACCCCGGCGACCCCATCATCTGCGACTTTGGCGATGCGAGGTTCGGGGACGGGCCTTTCCAAGGTCAGGTGATGCCCGACTTGTACAGGGCTCCCGAGATCATTCTAGGAATCGCCTGGGACCAGAAGATTGACATCTGGGCCCTGGGACTCATGGTACGACCGCGTGCCTTTGTTACGCAGTGCCGACTGCATGTCTTGCGCGTTGTGCTGATGCCGCTTTTGCAGATTTGGGACCTGTTCGAAGGCAAGCTGCTCTTCAACACCAGGCTTCGAGACCGAACGGCGTCGCGGGCTGCACATTTCGTCAGAATGGTGTCGCTCATGGGCCCGCCGCCTGACGATCTCTTGGAAAGGGGTTCGTCCTGGAAGGGCTTCTTTGATGAACAAGGTCAGTTCGGCCACCCCTCCCCCCGGCTCCCCTTCGACCCTCTCGAACCACAAGCCAAGTCGGGACTGACAGTCAGGGTACAGGTAAACTAATAATCGATGGCGAGATACCGGAATCCTCCCTCGAGGAAGAGGAGAGCAACCTCGAGGGCCCCGAGAAGGCCGAATTCCTGGTTTTCATGAGGAAGATGCTGCAGTGGAGGCCCGAAGATAGATCGTCTGCCAGGGAGCTCATGCAGGATCCCTGGCTGAACCGCCAACACCCCGGGGACTAGACGAACTCAATTCGGCTCCTCGCAGGCTGCCGAACGGTGTCTCTTTTGTGTAAGTGTTTTTGCATATAACATCCGACCACTGTCTATATAGATCTCCTCCAGCGTATTACCCATAACGGAGGGAAACTGCTGCCATTTTTCAAAAAGCTCTCCCTTTTGCAAACCTCGAAGTCCACGGCACATTCGCCCTCGGACGGAGACTTCCAGCAGCCCGTTGCTTCCACGTGAACCGTTTGTTGCATCAACTTGGCGGGGGTTCACAATTCCCGCAGACGATGTGATCCCAGCCATGGACGGAACTCAAACCGAGCTAGTTCTACCTAATCCAAGCCATTTTTAAGTTTGACTTCCCTGTCATTGAAGCACCCCCCCCTCCCTTCCGCCGGCCTGCCTATAACTCGGACTTAACGGCATTCCGGCCTTGACTGGGCTCTGAAGCCCCGGAGAGGTTCTCTTATAAACTCGGAAACAGCCTCAGTTCAGGTCTCGTCCACAAGCTTTGCCTCTTGACAGCGACCAACAGGACTTTTTCTTTTTCTTTTTTTTTAAAAAAAAGGAAGAAAAAACTGGCGAAAAAGCAAAGAAAAAACACGTCAGCCAATACACACACACACACAGAGACACACAGCCGAAAATCACCAAATGTCTAGATACGCCGCCGCCCACGCCAACCCGCAGGGCCCGGGGGACGTGCGGCCCACTGCCCTCCAGGTGGTCGAGGACGAGGGCCTCGTCGGCAAGCTGGCCGGGACCGTCGTCCTCGTCACGGGCGCCAACTCCGGCATCGGCCTCGAGACGGCGCGCGCCGTCCACGCGACGGGCGCCACCCTCTTCGTCACCGCCAGGGACGCCGACAAGGCCCAGCAGGCCGTCGACGGCGTCCGGAACGGGCCGGGACCCAAGTCCGACGCGCCCGTCCACTCTATCGAGCTCCGGCTGGACTCCCTCGTCTCGGTGCGCTCGGCCGCCGAGCAGTTCCTCTCCCGGAGCGGCGGCGGGCGGCTGAACGTCCTCGTCCTCAACGCCGGCGTCATGGCCACGCCGGAGGGGAAGACGGAGGACGGGTTCGAGACCCAGTTCGGGATTAACCACCTGGGCCACTTCCTCCTCTTCCAGCTGCTGAAGCCCGCGCTCCTCGCCTCCTCGACGCCCCAGTTCCAGTCCCGCGTCGTCTCCCTGTCGTCCGCGGCGCACTACCAGGGCAGCGTCCGCCTCGACGACATCAACTTCGACAAGGACCCGTACCAGCCCTGGGTCGCGTACGGCCGGTCCAAGACGGCCAACGTCCTGTTCGCCAGGGAGGCCGAGCGGCGGTACGGCTCCCAGGGGCCTGCACGCCCTCGCCGTCCACCCCGGGGTCATCGACACCAACCTGCAGCGGCATCTCCCCGAGGGCCAAAAGGAGGCCATCCTAAACAACGAGAAGATCAAGCCGGGCCTGAAGAACGTCCCGCAGGGCGCGGCCACGACCGTCTACGCCGCGCTGAGCCCGGAGTGGGAGGGCCGCGGCGGCAAGTACCTCAGCGACCTGGTGGAGCAGGGGCCCGCCACCGACGGGACGGGGTATGCCCCGTGGATCGACGACGAGCAGGTGGCGAGGGAGCTCTGGGAGAGGTCGAACGAGCTTGTGGGGTTTGACGAGAAGTGATGGTGATGCGTCTCCGGGTTGTTGTTGTTATTGTCCTTGACTGGTTGATTGGTAACGGCTAGGAAATGCGGAAAGAAGCAGAATTACTTAATTAAAATTACTCCGCGTGCTACTCTATTGCTCGGTAACCCCAAAAGACTTTTTCCCCCCTAAAAACCCAAAAGCCGTCCATGTCCAGATAATGGTCGTCAACCCCGGGGGTCAGTCCCTTGAGCGCCAAAATCATGAAAAAAAAATGGGTCGTGTCATAGAAGAAAATCCATAAAGGAGCGGCATGGACGTTGTCGTCGTCGTCGTCGTCGTCGTAGTTGTCGGCACCACTACTCGTATAACCTGGTGGCAGCCATCCTGCCCTCGTCGCCGATGCACACACACCTAGGCAATGGCCATCATCTCCTTGATCGGTACTGGCAGAGTAATGACGCCGCACTTGATGTTGCGCTGGAAGTAGGTTTGTCCCAGGGTCCAGTTCTGGTTCTGCCAAACGGTCTCTTCGCACGTGAGGTTTGCGACCATGCTTCCCCTTGCGGTGTAGCGAGCGCTGTTTTCGTGACGGTTAGCTGAGGGGTGGAGGACGTTTCTCGTGCCAATTACTGGTCATTCGAGATAAACAAGGGAAGGGAGGGAAGGGGGGCAGGACTTACGGAAACTTGGGGTCATCGTAGCAAGTCCACGACTGGTTCAGCGTGAGGGCGTGGCCGGGGTAGCTCCAGGTGAAGGAGGTCGCGGCGGTCTGGTTCCCGGGGGCTTTGCAGTCGTAGACCTGCTCGCCGTAGAAGAAGTCGTTGAGGCGGCTGCTGGCGGCGCTGCAGGAGACGTTGTAGTCGAGGGCGGGGTTCGAGACGTTGAAGTTGATGTAGCCCCACGAGTTCTGGTGCGCCGGCGTGCTGAATGTGTAGCTGGCGTGGTAGTCGAAGCCGGCGAGCGTCCACTGGGAGACCTTGCCTGACCTCTGGCCGCAGGTCGGCTGCTGCTGCTCCTGGCGCTGGACGACGGGCGAGGCGAGGGCCGCCGGTGCGAGGAGGAGGGAGAGGGCGGAGAGGAGTTGCATTTTGTGGGCGGAGGCGGATGGGCCGAGAGATGCGGTGGGTAGATGAGATGAACGGTTGTGTTTGTGGTGTAGTGGGGATGATGTGGATGGATGGTCATGCCTTGGTTCAAACGGGGAACATCGCCAGGTTTAAGTATCCGGCCCGCATCCTAGGGTTCCCCGACGCACCAGAAGAAGAGATTGTCGGTTCGTCCCCTATCGCCTGATTCTACCCCAGCGCATCTGGAAGCCTCCCCTTCAATGCCCACCCGTCCACCCTTGCCTAGGGCATAAAAAGTCGGTATGGCCGGAGGAGGTGGTGCACCCTTTGGACATGACGTAGCACCGAGGGTGTCCATTCTCGTATTCCCAACCCTCTTCTGAGCTAACTGGGCTCCGTCTCGCCCGGCCTTTGACCTTCTGGTAGGTACCAAATAAGCTGTGTTCCCCCCATGCCTCCCTCTCCCCACAAACGTGCCGTAGATCGTTGCGTCCGTTGAGAGACAAGCGGGAGAGAGAAACAAAAATCAGAGACAGAAAAAAAAGAGGGGTTGTGGCGACGGTGGAAGAAACGGCCGGGGTGGGCTGAGGTTAATTGCCCGATCCCGGCTTGTCGCTGCAGGCACCATGCTGGATTGGGATTGAGGACGGGGTTGGGGAATTGCCAATAATAGAACGAGGTGTCCCTCATGCCGGAGACATTACCGGGTCGAGGATCAGTTGGTAGGTACGGATATACGGATACGCTACAAAGATGCAGTGAACTAGCGAGAGAGAGAGAGGGAGAAACAAACGGCATGCGCCCCCTCCAGCAGGCAGAAGTGCTGATCATAGGCTCGTGTCGAGAGAAACACGACAGGTGATCCTTGGCGAGCGGCGATCGGTGCGGTCAGGACATGGATGAAAGTTTTCTCTGGTCGCACTCTTGCTTGCAGCGAGGGAACCAGCGAGCACATGGATACGGGATGGCCGGCCGTCACCCATCAGTTGGCCGGCCGTGCGGTCTGTGTTTACTTACCAATAGAATAATAGCATGGATGCTGGGGATGGGTCGACTTTCAAGGTCCGGCCCTTGGGAGGTTCCGTCGGAGGCTGTCTTTTGCTTGGTACCGGATGCCGGAATGGCGTCTTTCTCTCGGCGAGATTCCCGGTTGCAAGGGAGACGAGATGGCCAGGGAGATGGATGCATCAACCATAGGTACTACAAAGCGGGCTGCGAATATGCATATCCGCTGCACATGACTGCTTGGTTTCTTCGGTTTCTTCGCCGGGTACCTCGTCCCGTCGTGCTTCTTCCCAGTCGCGGCTCCACTGAAGAGCCACTAGTGCGACCTTGGCCCGTTCATGCCCGTCATCATTCATGCCAACCGCGCCGAAGGGGGACACCAGTTAAGCCCATCTACTAGGTATGCTTCGACTGTTCCGTCGACCGCCAGCCACCTCCGCCTGCACATGAATAGGGCGGGCAGATGTTGATACACGGCTCGCTTGGGCGGCTTGAAAGAATTGATCGTCATCGCATGCTCGGTTCTGTTCGTCTCCCGCATCGGCTCTAGCGTGGAAACGTTACACCGGGCTGCGGTTGTGTTCCATCTTCACCGACTCGCTGGGCCCCGGTGCTCTCGGCCGATCGGCCGTATGCTCGTTTGCTGATGCGTAGCCTACCGTAACAATGACTGACTTGAAAGACAAGATTGACGGTGGTGGCCTGGATGGCGAGGGTTGTGTCGATTGCCAGAACGCAGCGGTTGATCTCACCGCTGGAATCACCTCGGCGAGGACGTGGAAGGATGAGGAGCTGAAGAAAGCGGTATGTAACTATCCTGAGACGGTAAGGACATTTCTCGGAGCGTCTGCATCCCGGTCAGGTGACACGGCGGCGAGCCTGACCGCTACTGATGTCTGAAAGTGGTGATGAACGTGTTTGGTTTCTCCAAGTGCGCGCGAACATAATGCCACTTGCTGACCTAAGTGTGAGCAGCCACCCCGTGAGCCACATCATGAGCCACATTGTGAGTAGCCACACAGTACGAAAGGAAGCAAAGCTAGATATGTGGCGCTGCATGTGGCGTAGAATGTTGTAGTCCGAACATGCCGGAAGAATAAAACGCAAAAAGGACGGGACGAGTTTCCCAGGGACCGACCGATGCACCAACCCAGCAGAACGTGCGCGCCCCCCCGCCCATGAGTCGCCGGCCCATGAGCCACGGGACCCCGGCACATGTATCGCTGCGGGACGCCGACAGATGGAAAATGCTCCGGTGTGTGTGTGTGTGTGTGTCTGTCTGTCTGTCTGTCTGTGGACAACGATGCCGGGAACGATAAGGATGCGTCGAACAAGACGCGCCAATGGTGATCAGGGCCCCCGGGCGATCAAGGGTCCACGAGGAGGGCGGACGAGAAAGAGAACGAGAACGTTCCGCAGTCTGCGATTCTACACTACAGATGCGTCGTACCACGTAGACGTGGATGGACGGCGGGAGAGCCAGACCACCTGAGAATGGGAGTCGATGGGAGTCCACGTTGTTCCCTTACCCCCTCATTGTCCCGATGAGTGCTTACAGAGCCCGATCCGGCAGCGCGAACGGCCCCACGTGTTGCCATGGTTTGTTGGCAGAAGCCAAGAGCATGGTGGGGTCCGGCACGACGCAGCGATGGAGGGTCGAAATTTCTAGACCATCCCCCCCCCCCTATAGCTGGGTATTAGGCCACGAGCCCGCCGCAACCGCCAGCGTCAAATGTGTCCCCCATCGCCCTATTTACCTTTTGCAGAAGAGGATAAGCATATATGGCGGGTTACCTGAAGCGCTGTTGCCGAGAGTACCCCCTCGAAAAGCAACTTGGTACGTAGTGTGCGTGGTGTGCTGCGTGCAGACGCTGGGGAAACAGGATGCCCGTCAATATATATCGCCAGCTGCAACAAGCCAAGCCCGCCGCCTCCTCTGATGGCACTGAACCCTCTCCTCCATCTCACCAACAAGGCACCACCGCTGTAGGTCATCGTGAACAAGCCCTTGCCGAGACCTCGTCTGCCATCATGAACAAGGTCGCCATCCTGACCTCGTCCACGCACGAGCCTGGCGTGGCAATCCGTCAGCGCTCAGACCTCCTCGCTCTCCTCGGAGGGCCAACCTTCACCCTTGCCGTCCGCTTCCAGAGGCTCGTCGCCGTTGCGTCGTCGCTGCTCTTCGTCTACGGCCACCTTCTCGCCACCACAACCCTCACCTCCACCATCGTCGCGACCCGGCTCTTCGCCGCCCACTCCTTCCTTGTCCTCAACGCAACGACATCGGCGCTTCGCAGGTCGTTACGGCTCGCGTGGAACTCCAAGAATGTCAGAAAGCTGAGAAAGAAGTTCTTCATGGAGTTCGCCACTACGATACTGGGTCCAGGGGGCAACATGCTCATCGTGTTGATCTTCTGGCCGGGTTGGATGCTCATCCTCGGCATCCTTCTCGCCGTCCGGATGATGACCGGGTGAGACATGTTGCAAAACGAACGCCACCCGATCCGTCGTGATGATGATCGACATAACATACCGACAGCCTCGACGAGCTTTATGTCTTTACAGAGCAACGAGACCGGCACTCATCTCGAAAAGAAGAAAGTGTTCCCACCAGCGTCTTTTCGAATCTCGGCATTATAATCCTTTTCGGGGTCAAACTGCTGCCACAGGCTCGCTGGATAGATGTGCTTGTTGCGCTCATACCAGCGCCGGTCCACCACTTTTGTCAGGGTCGGATTGTCGGTAGCGCCCTCGAGGGTCTTGATATCGGGAAGTGCCTTGGCCGCAGCAGCCTTGAGAGCTGCTGCGGTGGTAAGGCCGCCGTTCGGAGTAGCGGGCGCCTCCTCGGGCCGGGTTCCGTTCTGTGAGGGCGGTGCTTCGGCGCTGTAGTTGAAAATCTGTTGGCCACCGGGGCCCAGGCTCTTGTTGATAACGAAGAAGTAGAACTCGTAATGCTGGCAGGCGTCAGGCTAGAAACCGAATATAGAAACAATCGCATTGAACTCACGTGTGGAATGATGATGGACCCCCTGACGAGCATCAAGTCGTCCACGCCCACTCTTGCCCAGTCTTTTCGTAAATTGCCCTTTTCTCCCACGCCGAGCTGGGCGCCAACTTTGCGGCTCTTGTCCAGGAAGACCCAGATGTAGTCGCCCTTCTTGACGCGCACCGTGCCGCCGGGTATGTTGGATCCGTCGTAAAAGACAAATGGTATCGCAATCTCGGTGGCCTTGACGGCCTCCTGAATGGCCAGGAATTCGCGGCGCAACGCCTCTCGCTCGGCAGCCTCGCGGCGCAACGCGGCTTTCGACATGACCTTTGGCACGAATGCCACCGACGAGTTGGCGACGACCTTGGTCTTCATCTCCGCCTTATCGCCTTCACCGCTCTCTGCCTTCTTGCCCTTCATTGTGGGTGCCAAGTCCTCCTCTTCCTCTTCGTCGTCGCCAAACGACAGCTTGCTGGCGCCAATCTTCTTCTTCTTCTTCTTCTTGGGCTTGCTCGCGCTGCTTGCAGATTCGCTCGCGGGGTCTGATGTAACAGAAGCAGATCGGTCAGGGGTGGATGCGCCGGACAAGGCGGCCTCCCGTTCGCGATCCTGCTGGTCGAGGACCTCGGCGCGTCGCTTGCGGAAATCGGAGAGGCCGACGAGGCCGACGGTGCTGTCCGAGATTCGCTCGGTCACTGTTTTGTTCGACGGCGCGAACCGTGAATTCTTTTGATCAGACATGGCGAATTTGTGAGAGTCTAAAGAAAAAGAAAAGAAAAAAAAAGAGAGAGAGAGAGAGAGAGATAGAGGGAGGGGGATGGAAAGGGGGAGGAGGGTGGTGCAGAGCAATACGTGTGGATGAAGAGAGCTTCGTCTTGAATCGATCGAGCTATGCGACGATGGAAAGAAATGACAGAACAACGTGTGTAAATAGGTTTGGGCGACGTACTGGCACGGTATAGCTGACCCCACTTCCCGTAGTGGGTCCCGTTCGCTGGCAGACCTTCTTCCTCCCGCCTGCCTTCACCTTTCCTCAGATACCTAGGTACCTAGCACCTAGGTTGGTTGGCACGTAGGTACTTACCTGGGTACAGGTACTAAGTGTGAGTGGCCTGCCTGCCTGGCCTTTCTCGCCCTGCAGTGAGCTGAGCTGTACCTCCAGCTCTTCTCCAATTCTCCCGCCACCCTATTATTCTTCTTCTCATGGACCATATTATCGCCCGACGTTGTTCATAGGGGTTTCTTCACTCTCGGCCTGCTCGTTCTTCGCTCTTCATTTCACTTACTCTCTGCTCGCTAGACCCGCCCCCATCCGGTCCGTCCGGTCCACCGTTGCCGCTCGCCAACTTGCTCAAGTTGCTTCACCGCCGTTACCTAGTTCCACCGGTCTTGTTGGACGTTGGAAAAAGTACGGTACGCCATGAACACTCAGCAGCCGACTGTCACCTCGTCCGGGCCTTACAATGGTCCCGGCGCATTCCCGTCTGCGCCCTTAGGGGGCCCGCCGGGGTTTGACCAGTACTCTGGGCCGCCTCAGTCCGTCACTCAGCCGGGCCCTTACCCAGGCCAAGGCTATGGAGGACCTCCGCCGGGGGTGGCGTCCAATGTGAACTTTCAGCCTCAGGTCGAGCTCATGGCCGGCCCAGCGGCTTATCCGACTCCCCAGTCGCAACAGGCGAGCACGGTGGAGGCTCCTCGTCCTGCCGCCGCCGCCGCCGCCGCCGCCGCCGCCGCCGCCCCTAACCCTCTCGCGACGACCTCCCAGGACCTGAAATCGGTCAAGACAAGTACCCAGTTCGCGCTGCGGGAGTATCTGTCTCTGCAAAGAAAAAGGGGTCGTCTCGATGGCGCCGCGTCGTTGGAGTTGGAAGACCAGATCAGGAGCCAGGGCCGCATTCTGCTCGGCGACCTCAAGTTCCTGAGAAAAGAGGTTGGGGTCCTGGTCAAGAATGGCGAGAATCACCGCTGGAGGAACTGGCTGATTGGCGGAGCCGTGTAAGTCTTTGTCGTCTGCAGTCGACAAGTGCTTCGTTCGGGGCGTCCGATATTGACATACCCCAGGGCGACTTTTATCCCGGCCGTAAAGAGGATCTTCCGTCGGCCTTCCGACAAGTCGCAGGACCAGATGCAAGCCTCCAACAGCACTGAGTACGCCTTTTGGCGCAGCAAGGCACTGGTCGCCCGCATTAAGGACAGTCTCCTCGGCCGGAACAGCTTCGCCAGCATTGCCTTCTTCGTCTTCGCCGTCTTGTATGTTTTCACCAACGAGATCTCCCTCCAGGTGGCCAAGACGGTTTCGAAGCGCTTGAAGCGACTCAGTGCCAAGATTGAGCGAGGCGACGCCGATGTCGTGGAGCAGGACATGAAGCTGCTGGAGGGATGGCGGTGGCGGGTGCTTATGTGGGGTCAATGATTCGAAAACGTTTCCATGGCCAACTTGACGAGTATATATGACGAACATGAGCAAACAGCGGTATTGCATGATGACAGCGTGTGGATTTCGACCCTTACTAGGACCCGCTTGAATCGGGACACATAACAACAGATCTGTCGGCAAACAGCTATCTTAGACAGAGCCTCATTTACATATCTGGTTCAGAAAAACAGAGCAGGGGGGGCTTTCCCATGTGCCGACCATCGTAAGGATAAGCTCTGCAGGCTCTGGGCTGCCTTGGTTCACCACGGCGGCACAACTCCATGAAGATGCCCGAACGACTATATGCAACTATCAAGAGTGTGTATGCGACAAAACAGTAGAATGCATGTAAATCGTCCTACGAGCAGCTGGGTCACCATTTCAATTCTCACCGGCAACAACAACATCCAAACTGTTCGCTCATCCGCCTTCCCCGTCGAGTGACAAAATGCCAGAAAGCGTGATAATAAAGAAGAAGAGACGCTACTCGGGCGACGAATCCGATGAGCCGAACGGCATGCTCCTGCAAAATTCAATCCACCATGCCGATCGCGGGTCGATAAGCACCCGACCTCGTGAGCCCGGACATCACGCAGACGCGTACTATCGCAATCTGTACTCGATCGAACCTGATTTCGGCAAGATTGGCCGCGAGGACCCGAGTTTCGGAGCCATGTAAGGCGTCTCGGAGTTCCCTGGCTGCTCACATCATTGACCTTCCTCCAGGCTCAAACGAGGGAACCTCGACTTCAATGATCCTGCCGCGGTGATGCAACTCACAAAGTCTTTGCTCAAAAGGGACTTTGGCTTGGAGGTTGATTTGCCCGAGGATCGCCTTTGTCCTCCAGTAAGAAAGCCATCAGGGCCGTGGGGGGAAAACGCCTGAGTATTGACACTTGTAGGTGCCAAATCGTCACAACTACATCCTGTGGTTGAAGGGCCTGCTCGATAGCACCACTTACGACGACCCAGACAGGAAGGTTGTCGGTCTCGACATCGGGACCGGGGCGAGCTGTATATACCCGCTCCTGGGATGTACCCAACGACCGTGGTCGTTCTTTGCCACAGGTACCAAAATTTGCAGAGGCCGACTCGGAGGGACCAGAACTGACAGCCTCCAGACATTGATCCCAAAAGCCTAAGTTGCGCGAAGAGGAACGTGGAGCTGAACAACCTGCAAAACCGAATCTCGGTCGTCGCGCGCACGCCGCGAGACCTCATGATTCCTCTGGACGAGATTGGCGTCGACGCGTTGGGCTTCGTCATGACGAACCCTCCGTTCTACACGTCCGAAAAAGACCTGGTCGACTCCGCGAGGCAAAAGTCGCGGCCCCCCTCGACGGCGTGCACCGGGGCGCCAGTCGAGATGGTGACCGACGGCGGCGAGGTCAGCTTCGTCGGCAAGATCCTCGGGGAGTCCCTCGTGCTACGCGACCGGGTGCAGTGGTACACGTCCATGTTCGGGAAGCAGTCTAGCCTCGAGGAGTTTGTCGGCGTCCTCCGGGAGAAGGCCATCGACAACTACGCCGTCACCGAGTTCGTGCAAGGCAACAAGACCAGGAGATGGGCCATCGCTTGGAGCTTCGGGCCGATGCGGCCCTCGGAGGAAGTCGCGCGGGGCATGAAGGCGGCCGTGTGGAAGAAGATACTCCCCACGGCCGTCGAGTCAGAGGTCGTCAGCCTGCCCCTGGAGACCGGGGCCGGGAAGCTGGGGGACAAGGTCCGCGAGCTCATGTCCTCGCTGGAGCTCATCTCTTGCCAGTGGGACCGCGAGAAGCTTGTCGGCGTTGGCAGGGCGCGGGAGAACGTGTGGAGTCGGTCGTGGAGGAGGAAGAAGGCGCGAGAGGAGCGCGAGGGCAAGCCCGCGGACGCTGTGATGGACTCGGAGGCGTGCGCATTCGGGTTCGAGGTGGCCCTGCGGGTCGGCAGGGAGAGAATATACGTCCTCTGCCGCTGGAGGGAAGGCCACGAGTCAGCCATGTTTGAGAGCTTTTGCGGCTTTTTGAAGACGCGTGTGACGGCTGGCATAGATCCGAAGCAGTCGCCGTAGCCTATTACCTATTGGAGCAGCCTTGTCTGCTCCGCGTCTGTTGAGAAGAGTCTTGAAATGATTAGGGATCGGACGCTGAGGCGCTGAAGAGTAGTAAACAAAACAGCCACAAAACTGTATAAAGATTGCTTGGTTCCCTTTTTCCAGTTTGACTTGGATACCGACTATTCTGCATGGCGTAGTAGACTACACTTCAGTCCAACATTCGTTTCTTCCTATTCACATATGCATATGGCCCTTCAATTCGGCTTGTTAATATGCCCAGCCTATCTGCTCCTTGTGGATTCATATATAAGTAGCGCTCGTTGTCCTACACATGCATATCTACTTAACTCTGCTTCGCTTTCAATGAACTCTTGGCGACATCCACCCTAGACTAATTTGATTTCGAATACATCATGCCTCTCAAACATGACAAACCGCCACCTGGACTGAACTGGAAGCCTGACACTCGGGGAGGTGACTGCTTCCAGCGAACTGACCGGAAAGCTCTATACAAAATCGCCTCTCACAACAATGGCGAAGTGCCGTACGCGCCACTTCAACATTACACTGTTAGCGGCAGCTTTCTCACGCGCTTAATTCGCTGCGAATGTTTCAGGACGGGACCTGCTGGGTCGCTCGCGTTCGGCTCAAAAAGCCAACGCCAGATACCTCTCAAAAGCTGCACACCGAACTCAACACCATATCCCTACTCACAAAACAGACAAAGGCCCCAGTACCTCAGATCTTCACGTTTAAACTTAACGGGAAATCGACGCGGTCCGCTTTTATTCTGCTTAAGTTTCTGCCTAGCAACACCGCCGCCATCCAAGCTCACAGCTACAAGAGAATTAATTAGGGTCTTATATCCCACTGCAGAATCGTCCAGAATTCTATCATACCATAGAGGCTGCCCATATAAGTTCCCAGATCTTTAATTCTCTAGTTACACTAAAGGCCTTACGTCTCCTGCCTCCCAGAAAGGGCTAAGCTAATATAGCCATACACAGGCTCAAGTTACATCGGCCCACCTCCCACAGATTGGTAGTGTTATCCAGAACAAAGACGGCAGCTTCAGTGTTAGACCGATCCCAGGCATCAGAGGTCCTTTCAAGACAGCCGCATATTTCATCCATATTACTCAGGCTACTAAGGCCAGATTTTCACAGGACAAAGCCGACATCCAAAAAAATATCCCTCCCAAGTTCGTCAAGGAAATAATTCAGGGGACTAAACAATTCCCATCCAGGCTTACCGAGTTGGGTCGTTCCGGCAAGCAGTTCACGCTTAAAGGTCCATTCCCAATCCGACACCCTAACCTCTTCCACATCAAATATGATCGTCACAAAAGCCTATAAAGTGATGGGTTTAATTAACTAGGAGAATTCATATACGGTACCATAGGAACTTATCAATCCTCCTTAGTTCTTCAGCACACTACCCCGTCTTATGAATAGGCCCAATCAATATAATACCGCAGGGTGGCCGCTAGACAAAGATGAATCCGGGAGATAGGTGGATAAGGAATCTTACGTTAAACTTGTGTGGGAAGCTGAACTGGATGCGGATGCGGACCATCGTCTTTCTCAGATTCTCGCCGATAGAGATTCTCGAGATCTGGCTGACGCCATTCGTCTGTTATCTCATGGAAAGCTAGCCTTTTACAATCGGGTTCTGAGGTAATTATTTTGAGACTAAGTAAAATGCTGGTACACCTTGCCGTCTTTGTGAGGAAACAGAGCGAAGACCATGTGCGGGACTTGCCTATGATGGACAATTACAATAGGAAAGATAATGTCATCGGCAGATACGCCTTGTCTTTCTCGCATTTGGACTCCACTCTGTGTTGTGCCTGTACTGTGTGGCGGGTTTGGGTGTTGGCTAACAGCTTTCACCCATCTTGTCGAGAAACCCACATGCTTTGTTGAGGACGTCATCGCCGGCGTTGGTGATAACGAAATATCTCCCTTGGCGAGCTGTTTGCCAATCCGCCCGAATGAAGCAACGCGTTGCTGCATCAAAACATGGCCAGCTTGGGGCCCTGCATTCTCTGCGCTTGGCTGAGTGTGCTCCACACGGAGCCAAAAAGGCGAGGGGGTTCGTGGTGGCCTAGATGAGCTAGATATGAGACCTGAGGAGCTGGTGCCATTGATGAAAGAACGAGGGTGACTCGCCAAAGTCATGAAGCGAGCCAGTGCGGTATTTCCAGTACAGGAGTTGCTTTAGGTGGTAAATATACATGCCATTAGATTTCGGTTATTTTAGCTAGTAAAATCCGTCCTAGATGTAACGCTCATATTTACCTATTACCTTTTCTTATTTCAAAAACGTCTAGCGGCTCGGCTCCAAAGCCAGGCTGCAGCAAGGCTGACTGGCTCTAGGCACTTTATGATCGCACTCTTCGTCCCCAAAGCAGAACCAATGTTCCTTCAGGAATGTATTTTTTTTATTCTATTTTAACTGTTCTATTGACTTTTGAGGCGTTGTAAGCACTGTTTGAAAGTAGACCGTTGTTCATTTTGATGTAGAAAAGTGGTAGCTTTGTTGTTTTGTTCACGAGACCTACGAACCCGCGTTTCTGCTTCGAGACCGGAGCTTTATATGTTAAGAATCCCACACAGTCATGGCTCTGTGACTAACCGCCACTTAGCTATGCGTTTCAATGACTCGGGTTGTCTTTCAAAAGAGTGCAATATGCAAGATTCGGCTTTCCAACTGGTCCAATGGTTTGTTAAGGGAGACGGACACACATTTCTTGATTATAGCATCGTTTTCAATTTAAAAATAAAAATAGAAAATAAAGTACAGCCTTTATATCTTTCTTCACACGTCATGGCCATCGTTCTTCTACTCCATGTGTCTCAGTAATCAGTATAAACACTCTCTGCACCGGCATCAATCGCAGCCCAGGCCGTGGCCAGGAACTCCTCGGGCTGAGTAAACTCAAATTCAGGGAGAAGGCGGTTCCACTCGTCAGAGATCTCAAAGTTGCCGGCTGAGATGCCCAGGAGGAAGCCGGCGAGCAGGCCGGGACCAGCAGCGTCGACGGTCTCCTTTGGGATGGAGGGATGATCGACGAAGGGCACCCACGGAGCTTTGACCACGCCGGCCTTGAGGTCTTCGGGGTTCAGTTTCGTAACCTCGAACGGCTCGCCTATCCAGGTACGTCAATATCTCGGAGATCCCAGTCGGCTTTTGGTTTGCTTTTTGGGACACGTACCACGAATCTCCTCGCCGAGGGCGATGATCTGGCCCATGGTCATCGTTGCCCCTTTGATGCCGCTGACGAGGGGCCACTCTCCTTCATACTCGACGGCCAACGCCACCACCTTGGCAAAGTCCTGGGCCGTGGTCAAAGTGAGGATGGCGTCTTCAGCGCCCTCGGTAGTGAGGATTCGGTGTTTATGGTAGTTGATCGGGGTTTCAAACAGGTGGACATGCCTGGTCGACTTGAAAGGATAGGTCAAGTAGTTGGTGAACAGGCCTGGCTGGAAGAGGCTGTATTCAATAACCTACAGTCATATCAATCAGCCTATTGTCAGCTCAGCCGTTTTGTTTTAGGCCTAATACCTTCTGCTTCTTGTTCACTTCCGCAAGGTAGTTTCGAGTTTCGCCCTTGAAGTCGTACCAGAACATGTGGTCGAACTTGGACCTTTAACGCAGCGAAGTCAGAATGAAGGAGGAGGGACCCTGGGCGTGGATCACTCACGCAGCCCACTCACTGGGAGCAAACCGCTTCACCCCAGCTTTGATAGAGGCGTCGATCAGCATCTTCTGCGTGTCCTTCTGCTCGGAGTTGGTCGGGTCCGCAGGTCCAGCAACAAAAGAGAGTACGGTGTGGACGCCTTTCAGAGTTTCTGCGAGCTCGTTGACATCGGCATAGCTCGTCTTGAACCATTGCACCCCCGGGGAGAGTGCCTCGGCAGGTGCGTCCTACAATCATGGAAACCTACGTCAGCGACTAGGCGAATGAGCTTTGGGACAACGTATTCTGTCCAATACCTTTCTTGACAAGATGAGAATTTCGTGCTTGCCTCTCGCAACCAGGGCGTCGTGAATCTCCTGTCCAACGTCTACAGAGTGATTCAGCAGGTTTCAACGAGTCATGAGCTCCGACAACGACTTACTCCCAGCTCCACCAGCGAGTGCAACTTTGACCATGTTGATGACGGGGATACTCTTTGGCTACTCCGACGGTGAAGGGTTTTGACGAATGCTATTAGTAGCTGCTCTAAATGGTTATGAGATTCTGAAATCTGTTGCTGACGATGCAGGTTTAGAAACGGCATTGACCAGAACGCATGGGACAGTGCAATGGAATATATATTTCTGCTATCCTACTGAGCTTTGCGCCGTTCAGAAACTCGCCATATTTGCCTCCGCCGAACAGCCGGAGAGGTCTCGTCACATCCAACGGCGGAAAAGTGATGGCAGCAAGCGATATGAACTTGTTGGTGCACTAATCAAAACAAGGGAACAGCAGGCTGTGGCGGTCGTAGAGGATTGGTTCCACCCACCGCTAATTCATCGGAAGCTAAGCTGCAAGCGCAGGATGACTAATTAATGCTTCCTCGTCAGCTGATTATTATCTCCGGCAAAGCGGCGGTCGAACACACCCAAGCTGCTCGCCCCTCCGCCCCTCATCCTAGCCTGCTTCCGCCGTGAACTGAACTGAACGGCTTCAAGCGCCTTTGCAAATCTGCAAGATGGAAGCAGCAGGCCAGTTGAGACCAGCCCCGGTCACCGATCCCGGTCCGGATTCCGGCCCGGAACCAAAACGCCGGAAGCTCCGCAAGGGCACCCAGAGCTGCTGGGAATGCAAGCGGCGCAAAGCTCGATGCACCTTCTCCGCCGCCAATCATATCATCTGCGAGGGCTGTACGCGCCGCGGCACCGATTGTGTCAGTCAAGAGGCCACCGACCAACCGCCTCCTCCGGGAAGTAATAAGCATCTCGTTGACAGGCTGGGACAGGTGGAGGCTCTGGTGAAACAGCTGCTCCAGGCCGGCCATGAGACTGGGCTCTTTGCCAGCGACGGCTTTCCAACGCAAATTTGGTCTGAAGGTCAGGCGAGGACTCGAAGAAAGACGTTGGGCAGTTCTGGGTCCCCGGTTGGTCCTACGAGCGCCACGCCCACTATTATACTACCACCCTTGTCAGATACAGATATCAATCAGGCGCAACGTGGGCATTCAGTTTCATGCAATGAGGTGAGCTTTCCACGTTCTATATTCTGAAGCGTTTACTCACCTATATTTACAGAGTCCTAGCCAACCATCCCCCGTGGGAACTGCTTTGTCTGCTGCTACCGACGTGGAGAACTCATCACAGGCCGAAACCTACGATGGCATCCGCAACCGTCTTCTCAAGGCCTGGCCGAACCAGGAAGATATGAGCGTTATCTTGGCAATACCGGTAGATACTTCGCAAATCATCCGAGCAGTTGTATGCATCAGGACCAGCTCAGCCCACACTTCGCTGCCTTCGTCCGCAAGTCTGCTGGAGTTACCGCCCCCGGGATCTCATCCTGCCCTGGTTGCTCGAAGCCTCCTCATCCTGGCCTCTTTCCTCCAAGGGATGCCTTCCTCGTCGCTCCACCACCTCGAAAAGCTCAGCGTGCCGTGGCAGGAGGTCATGTCGCGGGCCGCGAAGACGGCCCACGACTTGGTCGTCTGCAACGACGAGATGGTCTCGTCTCTCGAAGGGATCGAGTGCATCATGCTGGACGGCCTCTACGAGAACTACGCCGGAAACCTGCGAACCTCGTGGCTTGCCGCGCGTCGATCGGTCGCCATTGCGCAGATGCTGGGCCTAGGCCGGGGCGTCAAGCCCAAGTCTTTGACCGCGTCCGTCATCGAACCGGGCGATCTGTGGTTCCGACTCGTCCAGTTTGAGCGTTATCTTTGCCTGATGCTGGGGCTGCCGCAGAGCTCGCTCGAAGACATCTACGCGCGTCCGGACGCGCTGGAAGGGTGCGCGCCCCTAGATCGTTTTCTTCGGTTGTGCACCGTTGCCTGTGGCCGGCTGCTCCAGCGCGATCCCTCGAAGGTCTATGATCCCCAACTAAACAAGGAGATTGACAAGTTGTTGCAAGAGGCCTCCGCGTTGATGCCCGCTCAGTGGTGGGTGGCTCCGACCTTCACATCAGACACCGCCCCACTGGAAAGGATCCGCGAAACACTTCGGTTCAATGACCACACCCTGTATTACCACCTGCTCCTCCAACTACATTTTCCGAACGTTCTGCGGCCCATATCCGAGTGTGGTTACATCTATCACAGGACGACGGCCATCACCGCCAGCCGTGAAATCCTGTCGCGAGTGCTGTCTTTCCGGGCGACTAGACCAGCACGTTACTATTGCAGAGGAGTAGACTTGATAGCCTTTCTATCAAGCACTGCCCTGTGTCTTGCACACATCTGCGACGCCCCTCAAGATGTCACCGCCCAGCACGGGTTTCACTTTCTCGCCCACCAGCGGCTCCGCGACCGGGGCCTCTTGGAACAGACGCTGGCCGTCATGCAGGAGCTGGTTGATCGGAACAAAGACGAGATCGGATCCAGGATTGCATCGCTCCTTGCGTATCTTCTGCCGATAGAAGAGGACGTTGCTGCTGGCGGCAAGTATGCGATTGCCTTTTCCCCAGAAGCACAAGACCACGACGACCTCGGGTATCGTGTGAAAATGTCCGATGACGGCACCGCCCTGAGGATCTTTCTCCCCCACTTATGGGCCATCAAAATACAACGACAAGGCCCGGGAGGAGAGAAACTCCCTACAAGTAACCCTACAACTGGGCGTGTCAGAAGCAAGCTGCGCCTTGAAGCAAGTGCGACCAGTGATGGAAGCTCCTCTTTGACCAGTGTCGGTCAAAGTCCGTCATCCACTTTCACAGCCTCGAATCACGCTGAACATCACGGCTCCTGGGGCACAGAGGGCGTTGAGCAGCCACTGCTCGAGCAGGGGGTTGATGAGGAAAACTGGGCGCTAATGAACTGGGATTTTGCCTTTGTAGATGGCTTCGTCGAGGAAACTCTGGTATAGGACACGAGCAACAGTCCGACAATAGTTGTCGTAAAGTTTCTCTGGACATCAAGACCAAGCCCAATCACGTTGTATAGACTTTCATAAGACAAGGTACATTCTCCGACGCCATATCTAAATCCATCAAGGCTGGAATTCAACAGAGTGAAAAAAAAAAAAAAAAGTAAATCGGATAAAAAACAGACGAGCCACAAGGTTTTTTATACCAAGCCCAAGTGTCTCAGCGCAGTCCATATGCGCTGGGCGTTATTGCCCATCCCATTCATCGTCAACTGCGGACCTATCAAGTTCCTCATGGCACGCTGGTTCGCCACGTCCATCAACTCCCACATCTCCCTGAGGACCTCCAGCTCGAAGCACGACTCGCGAAAGATGCGAGCGTACCCCAAGAACAACATCTGCATCGCCTGGGGGGGCAGAAACGCCTCGACGCCGGGCATGAACTCGACGAGGAACTCGGCAATGGGCCGGGCCAGCATGCCGGAGCACCCAAGCGCGCGGTCCTGGTCGAGGACGCAGCAGAGCACGAACACGTGCCAGAATACCTCGTGGACGGTCGCGGCCCGGTCGCGGGCGTTGGCGAGGAGGAACCGCGGCCGGGCGAAGAGGTCCGGAGCGCCGCCGCCCCCCGCCGCGTAGGGCGACGCGCCGGACCGGCTCAGGTTCTCGAGGTGCCGGAAGACGAAGGTCGCGGCGCGGGAGAAGGCCTCGCTGAAGCCCCGCGGGTCTATGACGTCGTCCACGATGCCGTGGTCGTAGCCCCGGAGGAACTCGGACAAGCCGAAGTAGCCGTGCTGCATGGAGTCGCGCGTTCTCGGGAGGTGCTCGTGCAGGACGTCGCGGTCGAGGAGGGCCCTGGAGCCGTCGGGGAGAAGCACGGTGACGCGGTTGCGGAGACGGCCGGGCCGGGCAGGGCGGACGGGCACCGCGCCGAAGTGGTTGGTGACGTTGAAGAGCTGGCTAAAGTCGAAGAACCGAGGGCCAGGGCTGGCAAACGGTGGCCGGCGTGGTTCCCGACGGTAAGGGCTGTAGTTGTCGATGTTGAATCTGTTCCCGGCGAGGTTGTTGTAATCAGGCCATGCGTCATGTGGCTCAGGTCGGTATGACCATGGATGCGGACGGAACATGTCGGAGACTTTTAACACGACTACACTTGGATTAAGGTATCGATAGACTAGCGTTGAAAGGAGCCATGGTTCTGGAAGCTGAGAGGAGGGAGCATCCCTATCTTGTAGGCCCTCTTTCGAAACTACGAGGTCACACCTGTATCACCCCTGGCCGTTGTATCGAGGCAGACATTTGCCATTTGGCTCTTGTAATCTGCGGGCCCCCGCGTCTGTACGCCATGAGACTTTTGCGGTGTAGAGAGCGACACGCCGACTGGCTGCGAATACACAGGCCATCTACTTCCACAGGCACATTTGCTGTGGTTCAAATCACAGTGTAGATGGAGTAGGATGCAATCACAAGTATCTTTGATCGATTCCCAGTGAAAGTCAATATTGACGCCGCCGTTACCATGATAGCAAGTGTGACTTCCATATAATACTATAGGCTCATCTTTCGACCCTCAATGAAAAGAACTAGGTTGCTACTGTAAAGAACAATAACAAATCACTTCAGATTCCGAAGGGCTTCATGCCTTCGCTGATGTGTTGCGAGATGGTTCTTAAAAGTCTGATAATGAAATGCAAAGGAAGGACAAGTCCTAATATCAGAGCGATCAGAGCTCTACTACGAGCAGAGATGATCACCAACGTAGAATAATCCGAATTCGATTGATTGTAGTCGCTCTAAACCTCCATAAGCGGTACGACCGTACTGTGTAACGGAGGCTCTGTTCGCGAATGGCAATCCGAAGTGAAGTCGTCGCTGGCAAAGGCTCTAGCAAAACACGATGCAGGGTCATAGGCCCCGAGTAATCCCAACCGAAGACAAACAAAGAGCTTGAAAAAGCGAAGGCATTTCAGGCACGACCGGGTGGAGAGAACGCCCAAGGGAACAAACAAGAACTCTCTCTTCTCGGCGCGGGAGCAATGAGTGGCATCTTGAAATCACAGCTTCGCTCACTTGTAATACATAACGCTTGATGTGGCATTAAGGGAACGGCTTTGGCTGAAAGACGTCCGTACACTTGCGCAGAACACGCTAATGATACGATTCCTGACCCTAGGCAGAACCGACCTATTCATTGGCCATTCGTTCAAGTGGCGGAGAAATGGAGTTCCGCAGCTCATCCTAATATTGGTCAGGCAACAGCAGAATGCGGCTAACCGCCCTGGCTGCAGCCTTTACATTGCCTCGTTTCCGCGTCTAGCAAAAGTATAAATACGAGGGAAACCCTCCTCATTCCTACGTTGCTTCGAATCATGAGCATCCCCTTTTTCCAAACATTTGCGTCTTGTTCAAAGGAGGCTTCCCTCAAGACTCCAGGTCTTTAACAATTTACGTCCTGCAGACCACGTCGCAGCTAGCCATAATGGACGCCGTTCACCGCAAGGAATACCATGTCCGCGGTCTGTCTACCAAATCCGTCACTCTCTTTCCCAGCAGGGCCCAAGTCGTCCGAGAGGTCAAGAATCTCCAACTGAAGGTAGGTTTCCGCCATGGAGACATCATTGACGTTTCTTGGGAATTGCAACTGAGAGGATGACAGCCCGGAACAAACGAGGTCACCATCATAGGACTCACGCCGACTGTAGACGAGTCTACAATCAAGGTCGACGGGACTGGCTCTGCCGTCATCACTGACATTGCGGTAGAGCTGCTCCCCAACCGCGACATCTTTGAAGACGTATACCCGGATTCGGATGACGACATGCCAGATGCCGACGACTCTGAGGCTGAAGAGAGCGCAGACGACGTGTCCGAGTCCCCGGAGCTCGGTTCCTTGCGCTCCAGGGTACAAGAGCATCTGGACGAGGAGCGCAGCGCAAAAGAGGTCATCGATAGCGCCGCCTATCGGCTCAAGATCCTCGACGCTTACGGTGAGTCGCTTGATAGCAAGAAAACCGTCGACATTGCCGAGAGCATCGAAGCCTATCGGGCCGAGCGGGAGAAAATTTTCAGAGACCACACGGCCGGATTAGCTCGCCGACATGCCAACTCGAAGCTGTTGACAGCTTCACTGAAGGAGCAAAGCCGCCTTGTCAAGCAGCAGGGAAAGGCGGCAGCCGAAGCCGCCAAGGAGAGGGAGAAGGCCCGGAAAGAGAAGGCCAGGAGGAAGCACAAGAGCGCAAAGAGGAGAGAAGAGCAGCTCAAGGAAAAGCAGCGTGTTCGAAAGGAGCGCGAGAGCTTCTGGCCGAAGCTGTGCTACTCCGTCCGGGTGACCCTCGAAGAGGCTGTCCTCACTCCCGCGTCCTCTCGCCGGACGTCGGTCTCCAGCGACACCGTGCAGGCTTCCGCCGCGAAGAGGACGGGCAAGGCGGCCGAGACGGGGGACCTGGTGTGCGACCTGACCCTCTCGTACGTCACGTCGTCCGCGTCCTGGGCCCCGAGCTACGATCTCCAGCTGTTCACCACGAACAACACCGGCACGCTCTGCTACGACGCCCGCATCACCAACGAGACCTCGGAAACGTGGAGGAACTGCAAGGTCGTCCTCTCGACGTCCCAAGCCGTGTTCTCCGGGCTCGAGGACAGCGTGCCGACGCTGAAGCCCTGGAACATCAAGCTGGCCCCCAAAGACGTCGCCGCCGGGGGGGACGACGGCATTCTCGACAGCCTCGAAGAGCGCCGGCAACGGAAGGTCTGGTCGGTTGTCCAGAGCAAGGCGGCGCACACTTCGAAGCCTCGCTCTCACCTGTTCGGGGTGGAAAGCTCGGGCTCGGGGCCTCCCGATTCGGCAGAGGCCCTCCGCTCGTACCAGGAGGGTCTGATGGTGCTCGAGCAGCAGAGCAAGCGCCGGCGCGACCCAGGACAGATGCAGCAGATGCATGTGAATCCGCTGCAGGCCCGTCGAGGACCGCAAGCGCCGATGCAGGATGTGATGCTAGGGCAGCCGTTCCGTCAAGGACCGCAAGCTCCGATGCAACAGCCTTTAACACAGATGCCCGCGGCCCAAATCGCAGGGGCGGCGGCGGCGGCGGGCCGGCCATCGGAGGAGCCCGACGACGAGTTCATGGCCGCGTTCGCGTCGTCGAGCCAGGACGAGGGCGTCGACTTCCAGGAGTCGACCGTGGAAGAGACGGGCTTCACGACGACGTACGACCTCCCGGGCACCAAGACCCTGCCGCCCCGCCCGGCCCCATCCAAGCAGCGCGTGGCCCGGGTGAGCTTCTCCAACGTCCAGTTCAGCCACACCGTCGTGGCAAAGTACAAGCCGGCCGCCTACCTCCGGGCCCGGATCCGCAACAGCAGCCGGCTCACCCTGCTCCGGGGCGAGACGGGCCTCGCCCTCGACGGGACCTTCCTGGGCCGCGCGCAGCTGCCCCGCTGCAGCGACGGCGACACGTTCGCGCTCGGCCTGGGCGTCGACCCGGCCATCAGGGTGAGCTACCCGAGGGCCGACGTCCGGCGGGCCGCCGCCGCCGGGCTCTTCTCCAAGGAGGACAGCTCCGTGTACGCGCGCGGCGTCGTCGTCGCCAACACGCGCGCCGCGGCCGGCAGGCCCGTGTCGCTGCTCGTCCTCGACCAGGTGCCCGTGTCCGAGGACGAGCGGCTCAGGGTCCAGGTGCTCGCGCCTAGGGGGCTCGCGGCCGACGGCCCCGCCGTGGCCGCCGGGGTGCCGGCGCGCGAAGGCAAGGGCGACGCGGGCTGGGGCACGGCGGCGGCCTCGCTGAAGAGGTCGGGACAGGTCGAGTGGCAGGTGACGCTCAACGCGGGCAAGGCCGTGAAGCTCGGGCTGGAGTATGCCGTCGCCCTGCCATCGGGGGACTCTGCCGTCGAGTGTTGAGTATTAACGTACTGTACCAGTTGGGTTGGGTTTGGCTGAATAATGAAGGGCTTCTGGAGGTTTTATGTGTCTTGATCCCCCTTTCCCCCCTTCCCCCTGCTTTGTGATCATAAACATCGGAAATTCGGCACGGTGTTTCATAACCCGTTTTGTTTCTTCTTCTTTCTTCTTTTCTTTTCCGTCACCGATTTATCCTTGGCAGCATGGCACTGACTCTTCAGCCTCAGAAACACGCAGCGTTCGCTTGGGGGCGATCATATTACCCATAGAGTTAACACGGCGTACAGTAACACAATGCACCCATCACCGTTTGTGCGATTGGTCGTACCAAAGACTGGCCGTTATAATTCATCTACGATGATCCTCGAACGAGTTTTGATATTGCATACGGGGTAGTTTGTGATTTATACGGTGTCCATACTCTTGTTTCCCTTGCCAAGCCACGAGCTGGACCGCGTAAACACAAACGAACACGCGGGTGATTTTCTATTTTATCTTCCCCTTCCCAAATCTACGGTTCCGGATACTTGGTTTTTTTTTTTTCTCCCTCTCCATGGCAAACTAAAACGTGTACAACCCTTCTCCTCCGGTAGACCTGCGGTCGCACTCTCGGATTGGCCGTGTCGTTTCTCCTTGCATCGTCGCCCCCCGGTTCGGATCTTTTGTAGCGGTCTCGGAGGCCGGCGGCGACCTCGCGCCCTCGCTGGCACGACGCGACCGGCGGCACGGCCGAGGGAACAGGTTGTTCCGCAAGCGCAGGTGGATCTTCCTGAAATGCTCCCTCTAATTTCCTCCCCCTTTTGTCAGGTACTCTGCTCTCTCTCGCTCTCTCCCTCCGAGTGCTCTCTTCCGAGGGGATGGGGACATTCAAAACGTACCATGTTGTCTTTGCGGCTGAAGATGCGCCCGCAGTCGGGGTGTGGGCACTCGATGGCGGGCTGGTGAGAGGCCATGTGCCGCTGGTAGTCCTTCCTCGTCGAGAAGCCGACGCCGGCGGCGGCGCAGGGCCTCTCGGCGCAGAAGAAGCACTTGTCGTGGCCGCGGAAGTGCTTCCTCAGGTCGCAGGCCCGCACGAAGACGCGGATCGAGCGGCAGCCCTGGTACCGGCAGCGCCAGTTGCCCTCGGCGTCGAGATAGCCCATCCGGCGGAGGTCCTCGGGCTCCCATGTCTCATCCTCCTCCTCCGCCTCCCTACGGTCCTCGGGCGGGCTCCGCGACCCTTCCGTGGGGCTCCATGCGTCCCAGCTCGGCGGCGCCTGCGCCGAAGCGGACGCCACGGACGCCACGGCCGCCGTCCCCGGCCTCGTGAGGACCGCCGGGGCCCCTTGAGGCGGCGCAAGTGTTTGCGATCTGCTGGCCTCGATCGGAAGGCTGGTCCAGTACTTTGGTATAGACTCGGGTGTGTTTTCCAGATAGGGTAAAGGCTGGTACATGGAAAGGAGAGAGTCTGGAAGCAGCATGAGGTGGAACCATTCCTGGTGGGATGGAGGAGTGGGGCAGAGTCCGAAACCACATCCTATTATTGTCTGTTCCTCGGCATTTGGGTATGTGCTCATATCGTGGGAAGAATGGCAGCTATTGTACTGCAAGTATTGTTTCTCCATGACGGATGAAATGACGTTATAAAGTCGGTAGCCTTGAATGATGGGTTTAGTATATTAATCGCAGCGCAGATGCCAGGGATGACGGATGAATGTCAAAGAAAAAAAAAAAGAAAGAAAAAGTTCAGACGGCTCTCGGTCAGGGTATTACGCTTGCCAACCAAGCTGACGGAACCTACAGCTGTGATATATATCCAGAGGCGAAGCGAAACTGCTGTGAATCATCCCGTGTCGATAATATGGTGATGGTATAATAGCATTTTGGGTCGCTGTTTCACCTACACGTACGAGATCTGCCCCCCGCCCCTCCCTCTCCCTCTCTCTCCTCTCAGAACTCAGCCCGTATCCACTCGAGACGCCGAAGAAAGACGGATCCGGTTGCGCTCGGACGAGACCCTTTGGCATCCTGCCATGGGTAACAGCCTCCCGGCATTACTCTGCGGTCTCGATGCGTCATGCACGTACGTACGTATTGCGCTTGGAGTCTCCAGTACCATGGGCTGGGCATGATGCGCAAGCCAGTGTGCCCCCTCACCCCTCCTCTAAGCTACCAATTGGATTGTTGAGGCGATGGCTGATAGGCCCCGGCCGCCGATCCCATGGCTCTCGTCGTTTGATTGACACGACGAGCCCGAGTGCGTCCACGTTGCGGTGTGCACCCAGGTTCGGGCCCAATGTTGCAAGACTCGCGCAAGTGATGTTTGACGTCCAGATCTGGCTAAAACAAGTCACAAGTAAGTTTCCTTGGTTACCGACTTGATTCTCGTGGTGTGCTAGAAAAGAAAAAGGAAGAAAAAAATAAAACAAGAAGAAACAAGGCACTGGCTGATGTTAGCCCGGTGATCATGATCTGGAGATGAGAGATATCAACAATGCCGTCTGTGCCTTTGTCACTCATGCCTACTGCCAGTCCCAGAGAAAGGTATCCGTACAATGGCGTATCAGAAGTCGATGAACCAGGTCATGTGCCCGAATAATTGCACGTGGCACCATAATGCGCCGCTCCTGTCGTCCAAACTACATCGCAGCTACCACTTGTTTGTCAGGCTCTCGTCCGTTCCGCCTGGCTCCATAAGATGGGCGTTTAAACACCGGGACCCCAGGGAGAGGCGACCGTCTTCCCACACGAGGACTTCCAGGCCACCCGAGAGACTGCGTGGAGAAGGCGGGAAGGGAAAGGGATCCTCCTTGGTTGCCGGGAGGACACCATCCCTGTCATGACGTGGCTACTTTTTCTCGTCGGGGCGAAACAAAACGACGACGTAATGCTATCTACGAAAAGTCTAACAAAGAAAACACGACTGAAAATTGATGTCCTGCGTGTTCTCTAGCAAGTGGTCAGTCCTCCAAAGCATGTGGCTCCAAGTTCTGCCATCTTGACCCTACGTGACATTGGCTTTTGCATCGCCTAATTACATGATGGATGCCATCTTGAGGTTTAAACCCGGTGCCTACTTGGTCCGCTGGCGTGGGCCGAAACCAGGGTCCCATCAGGAAGCTAGCCTGGGATTTTTGAATCTGTCATCTCGATCGGCTTGTGCCCCCCTCTGCCTCTCGGAAAGGAAGCGTCAAACCCTACCGACGCGCTCCAGACGTTTACTCACGTCGGGGTCGCCACAGAAGGATCCAGCGCTGCTGCGGCTTGGTCCGGTTCGCGGTTTGAGCCGACAGGTCCCTTGGGCATCGACTGTCACCTCTGACGAATGTCATCCTGTCTCAAGTTCAGCTGCCACTTGAGAGCATGACGAAGCTCGACGAGATGGGTGTTTGCATAGACGAGGGGGGTTTCTTTGTTTAAGAACTGTGTTGGAAATGGATGGATCCCTGGCGGAATTCCTCGATTCCGCCCCTTTCCACAAAAAACCCCTCCCCTTGCGGCTGGAAAGATTGATAATACTCCTCGGACTTTGGAAGACTTCGAAGACGGGAGTGCGAGGCTCCCATCACGTGAAAATGAAAAGTTGACGGGAAGGGGGGTGTTGGGTTGCTTCCTGTCGGTCTATTCCCTTGGAACGACGGCACCGAACAGCCCCCCCCCCATGTCGATAACAACGGCCGTCTATATAGGGGAACCAAAGCATCGAGGCAAGCCGAGCCGGCCTTAAAACAACCCCGCGGGAGCGTCGAGGTGATGACTGGTTGCCTGACAGATGCCCTTTGAGCGGTGGGTTCCGGCAAGCCCCCCTCCCCTTGGCCAGAGGGCCTGTCGGCAGTCGCAGTCTCATCCGATGCCCGACAACGGCGCTTGTGGGCCGGGGCCGGCGGGCCGGCGGGCCTTTCGGGTCCGGGGGTTTGTTTGGTCGCACAGAATCCTTCTGTTATGAAAACGGCGCGCAATGCGATTGGTTCCCTAAGCTCTCAGTATTAGTTGCCATTGATTGATTAGCCCCCATCCCCGGTCGACAACCAAACCGCACACGTCTTGGGCCCAGTGGTGTACGACATGGTAGGTAGTCGAAGGTCAAGATGCTTGCGATCGACCCATGCAGGCCGTGGCCCGGTCTGAATCGTGCCGTCCCTTATTTATGGGTTCGTACCCAAAAATAAAGGTGGACCTGATCCTTTTTGTACACAACACGCCGTTCGAGGTCCCGCTGTAGGCCGGTGGGCATGCGATCTGCTATGGTTCCGGGACGGATAGAAGAGACAAATTTGGGTGAATGGCCAGAACCTCGGGTGGCCGGCGTGACCATTTGGAATCGCCCCAACAAGCGGACGGGGCCGCAAGGTCTTTTCCCCAAAAGGTGCTTGTAACGTGGCATTGGGCCTGCGAACACACCGTCCGAAAGAACAAAAGAAGAGGACAAGTCATGGAACACGGGGCCGACGTGTTCGTCTCACATATGACAAATGTCATCCCATGTCACGCCAGCTCTTTTTTTTTTTTTTTTCCCTCTTGCAACTGGCCCGTGGTGTAACGTGAGGTTTTCTCCCTTGAGACCAGTTCAATATGGACGCGATAGAATTGTGTCGCAGGCCGTGGATTCACATACTGGTCCGAATGGTGCCTTAATTCTTCTAGACTATCCTGCCGTATCTCGTGTGTGCAGGGGCAAAAAAATAAATACCGCATATGTGCGCTCGTGCTCATAAGAATAACCCCGCTGCCGGCCCGTATTTTCCCCGTGATAAATTGTCTCTAGAAAGTGACTCGTCCCTTGGTCCTTCCTGGTCCCCAGACCTTTTTTCTTTTTTTTTTTAAGGGGAGGAGGGCATCTGTACCATGATTCGATCTCGCATCCCGAAACAGGTCACGCCTGGCGGTCGGTCCGGATGACGGAATACACCAGCTCGTCCATGCACACTCCGTTCTTGACCACAGCCCGCCTCAGTCTCCCCTCAAAGACGAAGCCGCTTTTCTCCAGCACCCTCTGGCTCGCCGCGTTCTCCGAGAACACGCTCGCCGAGACCCTCTCCACCACCGTCACCCCTCCTCCTCCTCCTCCTCCCGCGCTCGCGTCGCCCAGACCGCCTGCAAACACCCAGCTCACGAACGCAGGCACGAGCTCGCCCATCACGCCCCTGCCCCAGAACTCCTGCCCGATCCAGTACCCCAGCTCGTAGCCGCGCGAGTGCACGTCTTGGCCGGGGACGAGGCCGATGGTGCCCATGGCGGCGCCCGAGGCCGGGCACACGATGGCCCAGTTGAGGAGGGGCGTCGGTTCCCGGTTCATGGCGATCCAGGTCTCGGCGTCTGCGAGGGTGTACGGGTGCGGGAAGCGGTTCCGCAAGTAGGCCGCCACGGCCTCGGAGTTGCCGGCCCGCGAGAGGGACGGGGCGTCCGCGGGGTGGTACGGCCTGACGACGCACTTTTGGAGGGTGAGGATCGGGGCCGGGAGGTCTTGTGGGGAAGCCATGGTCGCGCGTGTGTGGTGAGGCGCTCGTCCGAGGACCTTCTGGTTTGACAGAAAGATAAAAAAAAGTGATATGTATGTCCCTGCCTTCGCTGATGCCGTTGGGATGCCACAGATAGTTTTGGCAATATGGTTCGTTTTATGTTACATGCAGGTGTGTGACTAATACTACCAGAGGCGGATCTCGCTCCAGGTGGAGGAGAAGCGATAAGGATGATACCACCGGCGAGCTGCCGCTTGGGGGATAGCCTTGTTTGGCCGCTCGCTCCCGTGATGCGTCACCCAATCTGACTTCTTTGGCGAGAACGGATGACTCCCCTCGACAGCCATGTAACAGTCTACATGGGAAGCTTGTCGGAACTCGGAGATCTGCGAACGCTTCTCAGGTCGCATTGGCAAGGTGCTGTTGCTCCCCGTTGAGTTGGATGATGCACGAGAAATGTAACGCAACCCCGACGGTCCGATGGTTCAGGACGACCGGTACCCGACTTTCACTTCCCAAGCGTTTCCTTCATCCAGGCGTTCGGGGAGAACGGGGACCCCTGCGGGGGTGGCGGGCTCGCTCGTCCACCGTGGTGGTACCGAGAAACGCATACGTTTGGGTCTTGGCCTGCCCGATGTGCGCGGGGGACAGGGTTGCGTTGCAGTCACCCCACGAACAGCAATGGACATTCGACGTTGATCGGTGTGGTATTTCTTGGGATGGGACGGGAAACCGGTTGACCTGGGACACTCTGTCAGACAACGAGTATCAACGCAAGGAGTTGGTTGAGGGATAGACGAGCGTGAAATGAATAGTAGCCCAGCAAAGAGACCACTTAACTAACCAATGCTCCCTGCCGCCACGGAAACGCAGAATAGAGAGAAAAAAAGGAGAAGAACAAAATAAGAATAAAGAAAAGAATGGGTTGTGTGGTAGAGAGAGAACCCAGAAAAAAGTGAATTGCTTCCCATCGCTGCGAGGAATTGAGCCTCACGCGGGGGTCGAACCCGCAACCTTGAGATTAAGAGTCTCACGCTCTACCGATTGAGCTAGCAAGGCGGCTTGCGGGAGCCGTGATTATTGGGTGACCGGGCAGCCGAATCCGGGGCTTGAGAATCGTCGGAGGGGGTACGTCACGTCCATCGTAGCCCCGCTGGCCGCACACGGTGCTCCGTGTGATCACGGATGCTCTCTCTCTCTCTCTCTCTCTCTCTCTCTCTCTCTCTCTCTCTCTCTCTCTCTTCTTCTCTCAATCACTTTCATACAATCTTTTTCCCTCTGCTAAGACGCAACGCGAACGCGCTTGCTCAAGTTCACCGCGTCGCTTCGATTTTGTAAATATCGATCAAATGGGTATTATCCGATACACTCCAATGCATCTATCCACGCGCCCCCACAATCCAAGTCTCGGAAAGCCATGCGGCCCTCACAATATCCAGGCGGACTCGGTGTAGTCCTTGGCCCCCGTCTGCACCGTGTTCTTGTTGTACTTCATCCAGCACCAGTTGGCGTCCTCGCCCTGCTCGCCCTTGAAGATGTACACGACGCCCCTGCACGGCCCCTTGCGCGACTGCTGCTGCAAGTTGAAGGCCGCGCAGTACCGCACACACTCCTCGAGGTTCTTGGCCGGTACCTGCGCGATGTCGTTGTATAGGTAGTCGGTCCCGCAGTCCTTGCTGAACGTGAGGTTCGTCCCGGGCACCTTGTACGTCAGCTGCGAGCCGCTGCCAGGGCACTTGTTGAGCCCGATGGACGTGTCCGTCTCGGCGGGCTTGCTGAGGTCGAAGGCGAGGGACGCCGACGCGCTCGACGACGCGGTTGCCGAGGCGCTTGACGAGGCGGTCGGTGTCGCGCTCGTCGAGTTATTGGCGAGCGCTTGAAGACTGCAGGCAATGTTAGTTTTACGCCGACTGGTTCGACCCCCGGATGCCGGTGCGGCATCGGTACGCGCGGGACGTCAAGAAACGCACCTTGCGATTTCGCTGTTTTTGCTTGCGAGCATTGCGCCCAGTCCTCCCGACACGCCGATGAGCGCGCAAAACAGCAGACTAGACAACACCACGAGACAGAAAGTCGGCTTGCGCAGACCACATATCGTGCCGTCCTCGGGGCGTCTCTTCTCGGGCATTGGCGAGTGGTGGTCGTGATCGGTGTAAGTCATTTCGCTATGATTCGTCTGGGGCGTGTGTGAATGGTGGTGGTGTTGGTCGTAGCCGTTGTATGGCTGCTGCGGCGTCGGCGCAGACTGGTACGCCTGCGGCGCCGTGCTGTAGCTGTAGCCGACGCCAGTGTTCACCTCCAACCCGTCGGGGACAGCGTTGACCTCGGGGCCGGAGGCGCCATTGGGGTCTTTGAGCATTTTGTCCGTCTCGAGCGATGCCGAGTCACTGCCGCGGCCGCTGTCCCCGTTGGAGTAGAAGTTGTCGTGGGGATGCAAAGAAGTCATCACACAAGAGGGGAGGCAAAAGAGGAAACAGACGCACGCAAGAACAAAGGAGGGAGGAAACTTTGATAAATATGCGAGTGGGGGACGGGCGAAGGATCAGAAACTCGCGAAGGGGCTGCATCAGCACTTGTACTGCGCGGCGAGGTACTCCAAGACAAACTTGGTACCACCAACTTGGACGCCCATCTATTCCCCATCTATCCTCCATCGTCGTCGCAGACATACTACTAGGGCTGTCGCGGGGAATAGGGAAATGGCATGCTGCAGCCTGTTGTGATAATGGGCACGCAGGGGAGGGGACGGGGCGCATTGCTCCTAGCTACGGATGTCGATAAGAGTCGGTCTACGCTAAGTTTGGGCTGCTCAGCCGCTGGGAAAGCAGGCTGCCCAAGGATAGGCCAATGACAAAGGCGTTGGTGAGATTAATCGGCGGGCAAGGTGCTTTGGGATTGGATCTTTTGGGCGCGAAGGATGCGACCCCCAGCCGCGTCTAATGAATGCATCGTCGGCTCATGGACGCCATCGGACATTGTCCAATTTCCCCCCATCGGCCGCCATACATACATACGGAGTAGAGGGGGGGGGGGTTGGCTGGTGCCTGAGAAAATCACCCTCGCATCTTGATTCTCGTCTTCTGACCGTCATAGGGCCCCAAAGTGCGCAACCACCAACCTTTAAGCTTATCGCTGCTTAGAAACCACTGGCTGACCCTGGCCAGTCGGGTTGTGTGGTCGCACGCCCGAAGACGCGAAAAGGCGCGGAACCCAGGCCCGGACCGACGGGAGGCTAGTAAAGCCACAAAAAACAGGCCATCAAAAATCCCGGCCCAGCAAATAAATGCGACTGGAAATTGCAGGGTCAAATGCTGACGGGTGCTGCGCAGACGGGGGTCATTGCGGATGGCTCGACATGTAGGCTCGGGAAGTGCTGTAAGATGACGGCCGTAAAGCGCTTGAATGTGGGGTTTCCGGGTTGAGAACAAAACCAGACTCTCTCTGGTTGGTGCCGTTTTTCTTTTTCTATTCGGCCTCGCTATATGTAGTCCGACGATGCCAGAGAGAACTGTCAACCATGGTAGTCGGTGTGTGCAGGCCATTTTCGCGTTCTTGCTCAAAGGCACCATCCGAATTGGTGACGGTGACCGATGACTGGGCAAGACGGCTTTCGTCGCTGGAGACCTGCTTGACAACAATACACGGGAAAGCATTACACCTGGCTAGGCGATGCCAAGATTGAGGCTCTTCCCTAGGCACGAAGTCCTTATGTATTGATACGTCCACTCCCAGCATCGTCCGCTGCGGGAAAGGAATTCCTCGCACTTCCACGGGTATTCCGACAACACCAACCACCAGTATTGCGGAAACAAAGTTCGCGATCAACCAGGAGTCGTTGGGTGGTGTTGGCGGTCGAGTGACGCTTTTGAGGTCGCGGAGGCGATGAGACTGACGCACGCTCGACGCAGCTTGATAGCTTGATGACCGTATGTCATCGTTCTCGAAGGCCAGAATAGAATGAAGATGGATGGGCAGCATGGTGGTTCGAGTGTGCGGCTCCAACGCAGCGGTGCATATCGTCCGATGTTCGTGACAGAGCGATGGCATTCATGCCCATTCCCCGCCGCCCACCGGAGAAGTCGGGGTATTACCCCCATCGGCGAAGGCGAAAAGCTAGTGCATTTCTACCTCAATACCATCATCACATGCTCGGAAGATACGCCTGTGTACGGGCTCGGGCATTCGTTGAGGTTTTGATGGTGTCGCAATTCCAACAGGCCTGTCTTTCACTGCGTCGCTATTCCCAGACAAGGACGAGAACGCGTCGGGGTTATAGAAAGAACAGAGACGTCTGGTTTTGACGGCCGTGACGTCAGCTCAGTACTCGGGATCTCGGTGACATGTGCCTCGGACTAGACGCATGCAACGGTCGAGCGCGCGCGCCGTGCAATTGCGAGTCACATTCCTGTGGTTCCTGCCAACGTCAATGGGTGCATTCATCGCTGCCATCTCCATCTCACCACCTACAAAGCAGAGCTGTCATCCGACCTTGGAGACATTCTCTCTTTTTCTATCATAGACCCCCGCAGTCAGCTCCGACATGTGTCGTTGGTTCGCATATCTGGGCGACGAGCCTCAGCTGCTCGAAGATGTCGTCATCCGGCCACGCCACGCCATAGTCAAGCAGAGTGAGCGGCACAACGTCCAAGAGATGGTGGTTTCCCGTTCTTCTTTTGCTGACCAAGGACTATAGTCGATGCACACTTCCTCCCGGCCGGCCACATAGCAGTTCAGCCGCTTCTCGGAGAGCTCCAAGTCGCCCCACTGGCGGCAAACGATGCGGGCTCGCCGAACGCGCTAACCAACATGGATGGGTTCGGCGTGGGGTGGTTCACGTCGTCCGAGTGCGATTTTAGCCCGTACTCGGACTCCAAGTGGCCGGAATCGCTTCGGCCGGTGGTTTACAAGAACATCCGGCCACCGCTGAATGACCTGGTGCTCAAGAGCATCGTTCGGGGGACCAGCAGCAACGCCGTTCTCGCTCACATCCGGGCGGCTCCGGGGCTGACGCCCGTGGTGGAGACCAACTGCCACCCGTTCGTCTTTGGCCGCCACCTGTTCGCCCATAACGGCATCCTCGGTTCGTTCCCGAAAATCCGAACGGCGATATTGCAGTACCTCCCGCTGAGGTATCAGCAGGCCATCATCGGGACCACGGACGCGGAGCACATTGCCGCCGTGTACTTCTTCATCTTGTGCGGCAAAGACGGCGACTGGGAGTCAGTGTACCATGCGGGAGATATGGCGGTGGCCATGAGGGAGACGATCGTGCTGCTGGAAAAGATGCAAACCGAGTTCGGGCCGCCGGAGCGGGAGTCTAACACGCTGAACCTGGTGGTCATGTCTGGCAGCTCGCTCGTAGCGGTGCGTTACGGCAGCCCAAAGGGTCTAGAGCCGCCGAGCCTGTACTACTCGACGAAGGCGGGGGCGACGCTCAATCGCAAATACAAGGGGTTCCCGAGTGACATTGGCGACGGGGATGTGGAAGAAGACAGCCGGCTGGAGAAGACGAGTCACGGAGAGCACGTCGTGGTGGCGAGCGAACCGAGCACCTTTAACCAGGGCGAATGGGAACTCGTGGAGCCGTCGCAGATGGTTGTGGCTGATATGGCTGGCGGTGTCCATGTCGAGCATCTGTAGAAGTGGCGCCAGCAATTTGGTTGTGTGTCCTGTGTTTTTTTCTTTTTTCCTTGCTGTATTATTGTGTCTTGTGTGTTTTGTGCAGTAGTCGATCGAGTGAGTAGTAGTTGAGTTAGTTGGTGCGTTTCAGAAGCCTGCTAGCCAAGGTACCACCTATTACCTAGGTAGGTAATAGGTAGACAGGCAGACAGCACGGCAGAGATGTTTGGCATGGGTCCAGACGCTTGTCAACAGCGACGAACGCATGGCCACCACTCGTATCGCGAGTTCAGATCGATCGAGGTGTCTCCCCCCCGCTCGACTGCTACCAGCCTGCTTGCCTCCCCTGTCCCTCCCGGTCCCTGCGCACCCCCTTCTTCTTCATGCCGTGTCTCTCCTACATTTAGAGGCATGTTAGTTATGCTGGGTGTTGCAAAAAGTTGGGGAAGGGAGGGGGAGGTAGGTCCAGAACAAGTTCGTTATGTTTACCTAGTTTGTCAAAACAGACAGACGTCTGCATAGCATCGTTGTCGGCTCTCGGCCGTGAAGGTCTCCCCTCCCCCAGTGGGTTCGTTGTTTCCCCTGCCTGACCTCTGGGCCCTGGAGGATCTGCGCGTCCGAGCGTTGACGTGGTAAAGAATAATTATGCAGTCTTGACCTTGAACCCCTGGTCGTCATCCTATCAGAGCGTTCTTGGGATGCTTTGTTTGCGCTGGTTGGTGTTATATGTGCGACTTGCTAGCAGGGCGGGCTGCTTTGGTGGCAGCAAGCAAACACTTGTCATCGGTCCTTGTTGTGGGACGGCAGGTAGGACGGGAGAGAAAAGGGAAATGATTGCGAAATGCGGCAGCGAGATGAAAGGAGCTGGTAGCTATTCCGATTTGATTTTTTTTGTATCTTTTTTTTCTCCGTTGTTCTTCTTTTCGCTCCCCAGACCTTGTGGCGCTCCAATTCTCTGTGATCATGTGTTTTGTATCCTGTACGTACCTAGTTTTGTGTTCTGTGTGTGGGAAGGAAGGTGGAGGAAGTTCGCGGCCTCCCCTGCGCTTTCCTCGTCATCTTGTGCTCGTTCGCGGCTTTTTGCCTCAATAGGAAGCCATCGCACAACAAACGCAATTACACACATGGCTAGAAAAACATCCAAGATGCGCCTCATCTCTGTCCTCTTAATCGACAAGCAATCCATCCATCACTTTCTTCTCAGCTCTCCCCCTCCCTCTCTGTCTGTCTCCCAGTCTCAGTCTCAGTCTCAGTATATCCATCCAATCACTCAAAGCTCCAGAGCTCAGCTGTCTCCATAGATCGATCCCATCACCAGTGATCGACCGAGCCTTCGATATCGCCAGGCCATGCATGCATGGGCCGGGACTGAACTAGCAGCTCACTAATACCCGTTCTTACACTCTCGTATATTCTCTCTTCGCCTCTGGATGCAACCACATTCCATGATGTTCAGCTACTCCTTACTCCCCTGCCTTCTTCTTGGCCTGCTCTCCCCTGTCATGGCCGCTGCCGCCGACTACGATCAATGCTACTTCGACGCTGGCCTTGCTGGTCCCGAGGCCCTGCTCCCCTGTCTGCCTGCAAACGAAACAGAAAACGGCTTTAGCTGGTGTTGCATGGCCGGCCAGTACTGCGTCAACCAAGCCTGCTACGACGGCAAGTCTGGTGTCACCTACCAGTACGGTTGCAATGACCCGACATATAAAGACAAGAACTGCCCCGTCAAAGGCGGCCTTGATAGAGGTATGTATTAATCAACAAAGAGCCCCTGTCTTGTGTTCGCTTGCCTACAATCAAAGACCTCGAAAAGACTAACACGTCCCCCTTGATAGCCAAGTCCCCTTGGATTGGTCTTGTCCAATGCTCCAACGCAAACGAAGGCGAGCTGAAGTTCTGGGCCGCCAACCATCCCGACACATGCGGCGACAACTGCCCTACTGAACCTGACCAGCCTCAGGTGACGCAGTCTGTCTGGCCCTGGGAGATCCAGCCGTTACCCCCCATCAACGACTGCAAAGACCTGGGAAAGAGGGTGCTCGCCATGTATGCCCCAACCGCCTTGGGATCGACCGGCGGCGTGCCTGCCACTTACACGCCACCCGCAGACAAGCCGAGTCCGACTAGGCCACCCATACGCACCAGCGATGCAACCACCACCTCCATTCCGTTCACCACCCAACCTACCTCACAGGCCTGAGGCAGTGGCACCATCCCTACTTCTTCCGCAACGCCTACTGCCGCCGCCGCCGAGCCAGGGCCGGGCTCACCGCCCCTGGGTAACGGCGCCATTGCCGGTATTGCCGTCTCCTCGACGGCTGTCGTCTTGTCCGCTCTCTTCGTCGTCTTCATCCTGTTGCGGCGTCGTCTCGCTCGCCAACGCGGCATCGAAATAGTGCCAGACGAGATGGAACAAACCTGGCAGACCGAGCCTGCGGAGCTGCCCAACGACGAAAAGCCCAGTCAGATGCATCTCCACCCGCCCTCAGCCATGTCGGAAGGCCAACTCCACCGATCAGCCTCGATCGGGACTTCCGACCCCTTCACCCCGAGTCCCATGAGCACCCCGACAATACCGGCAGATGTGTTCGGCGCGCCACGTCGTCAGTCGACGCTGGCCGAGCTGCCCGAGGAAACGATACCCAGACCTATACACGAGATGCCGGCCATCGACCAGCGGGTAGAGATGCCCTGACTGGGACGTGGACAAGGAGTTGTAGGAGAGACGGACCCACAATTCATGCATATTATGCAAGGCCACCAAAAAGCGTTAGCGAAACTGTTTCTTGTTTTCTTTTCTTTTTTTTTTTTTAGTTTATAATCTATAATGAATAACGAAGTAATGGTGTGATGACTTCACCTTCAACTCATTGGCTTCTCGATCCTTGAACGGGTCCGTCGATTCAGGTCTACTGGTGACGATGAGCGGGCATGGCCTGGGATCTTTATATAACTTAATACACTATGGTTCTTTTGTACTGTTCTATAAGCGCTATTAAATATATATATATATACATATAGAATTATAGCCCACTGTCCTTATTATAAGGGTTTTGTTCTAGTCGGTTATATTAACCATGGCTCCTTAGGTTGTAACACCTACGACTTAGTCTTTTATCCCTCACCCTTAATCCTATGACGTATTTCCTATGGTATTAACCTTACCTTCTAATCAATAGTTCACTGCTCTAGACAAGCCCTAGCCTCGCCAGTTTCTAACGCCAGCTTAAAGTGCTAGTATTCTACAATGATGGTAGTCAGTACTAATAGTGAGGGATAAAGTGGTGGTTGGGCGTGTGGGTTAGTGAGAGGCAAATAGTAAGCGAATCTTTTTTCATCACCCGCCTGCCACCATATTGCCTAAATTTTGACAATAACGATGTTGGTGGTGCGTAGAATACAGTGAGTGATGCGTAGAAAAGGAAGTGGTTGAGTTAAGGGGATGCCATGTGGGCATCCCTTGTTAGACCATAGGTCTCATGGGTATATTACGTCGCTCCATTATCCCTTCCGTATTATGTATATATAAAAGCCGTTCTGACTATCCCTCCTCAACTTTCCCTGTCCTTGCGACACAGTCTTTGGTTAGCTTGTTGCTGATATGGCTGCCCGGACGGTGGTCGCGCTCCCTGACATGTCCAGGTACTTCCTGCTCCAGGACCCCCACGCTGAATCCGAACTGCAGGGCGGCCAAATTGGCGTCGGATGCATGGATTGCAGAGTAAGTAAATGGCAACTTTGCGTCAGCTTTCCAGCGGCGGTGGCGGTGGCGATGACTGGCGACTCGGAATCAGAAAATGCTTTTTGTCCCCCAAGATGCATAAGCTAGTCACCACCTGAGACTTTTCATATTTCTGCTCCATTGCCGCGCCGAGTGCGTCGGAGGAGAGCGCCTGAAAACCATGACTGACTGGGGAAACTGGGTGAGTTCTGGGCCATGGTTCTCTCGGTTCTTCGCAGGCTACATGCTGTGACGCCGCCGCATGCGCCACCTCGTTCATCACTAACGGTTCCATAAAGGTCTTTCAGTTTGACGACAGTAGGTTACGTTTATCCCCCCTTTCCGTGAGACCGCCACTGAAATGGAGCCCAGTGTTCGATTCTGGACATCTAAGATCCGATCCGGAAACATCGCGGCAGGTACTCGACAGCCTGATGGCAAACATGCTGGGCAAGCGTTACATCGGCACCAAGCTTCCAGTTGTTCAGGCCCACGACGATATCTTTAGAAGAGTGTCAGAGGTGGGCTTCACGTTGGAATTCGTAGACCAGAGACTCTATTGCTAATACCAACTTCTACAAACAGGGTGTCCCCATAGGTGTGCTCGAGCCGCCCGCCCCTGGCCGTGTAGAACGAACAACATGCTTTCGTACCGCATGGAAGAGGTACGTATCTGTACAGGAGCCGTGTTTGTCCATCTAGTACGCAAGGGAGTAGAGGCACTGATACTTTGTTCGTAAACTTGCGCAGTCTGAGGGGTGCCCCTTCTACGTGGTTGCGGCTTGCCGAATGAATGGAACAACTGCGCAGGAAGCTTTCGACATGGTTGATTCCATGCTTGAAGAGACGCTCCGTGAATGGGACGAGGTCATGAGCCGCCTGCCGGACTGGGATGCGGATGTTGATGGCGAAGTTAAGCGCTAATACATCAAAGGCATCCAGGACCTCGTCAAAGCCGACGTCAACTGAGGTGACATCCGTGCTTCCTACATCTCTTTGGGGCCCGTAGTCCTCGAGCAGGCAGCCTGGGTGTCAAATCATTTTGCTAATCGTTGTGGCGCCGCTGCAGCTTTCATTCGAAAAGGTACTTCGGAGACAATGGGCCGCAAGTACGTAAGACCTGGAGAATCGACGTTCTGGCCGACCCTTCGTACCTGTCAAATGCCGGAGGAGAAGAGTATTGAGTGGCCCTTTGAGGCCAGAGGCCTTGCAGATGGCGATACATGACGAAGTGTACCCAAATTGTATTTGTTCCAGGAGAATTGAGACACTTGTTCACCTCTTTTGATCTTTTCATTCGCATCAGACGGCCAACAGAACGAGGCCCTGCATCATCACTCAAGACAGTTGCAACAGTTGGGAGAAATGCCAGAGCAATTGTCAGGGTATCTCTATGCCTGTTTGTGCCAGTTCCATAGCCCAAATCCGGAAACCCCAAAGCAAACAAACCGTGTTGTGACGTCGCCACCGAAATCCTTAAAACGCCGGCCAGGCTGGGAGATCATAACCAGCGCATCATTGCAAAGATGGATGAGTGCAGGGTCCTTGAAGACCTCACCACTGACGGCGTCCGCCACGGCCTCTGCCACCGAAGCCACCACGGTTCCCGCCGCCACCCATTCCCTGCTGCTGGTCATAGCCGCCGTACTGACCCTGATTTGCACCGAAGCCCTGGTTGAAGTTCTGGCCCTGGACGCCCGCGTTTGCCTGTCCTTGCATGCCGCTGAACATGGCCGACATGGCCGAGGGATCCATCTGGCTGGGGTCCATCCCCTGGCCCATCATCTGCTGCATCATGGCCTGCATCTCGGGCGGCATGCCGTCCATACCACCGCCAGCCATCCCAGGCATGCCTGCGGCTGGCGCACTGGCGGCAGCGGGGTTCATGCCGCCCATCATCATCATGCCGAAGTCCTCCATCATCTTCTTTTGGCCGGCAGCGATCGCATCGCCGCTGAACTCTCCGCGGACGGCCTCTTGCTTGGCGGCATAGAGCGCCCAGGTGAACTCATCAAAGCCGTAGTTGAAGTAGTCGCTGATGTCAGTACCGGGTTTGCGCCACGGCTTGTCGTTGTCGGTAAGATCTGCACATAGGTCAGCGGTGCGACATTTCATGACAAGGAATCAGGGTGGTGGCCCTACCTTCGTCGATGTTGACGGCGGTAATGGGCTTGCCAGCCGGGGGGTAGTCGGGGTTCGCGTTGACGTCGATGGTCGACTTGGAGGCTGCAGCGGCGGCCTTGTCGGCACTTGGAACACCCGACGGAAGGTCAGAGGGCGAGGCTCTCGCAGAGTCTTCCTCCTTCTTGGGCGGGGCAGCTTTGACGGTCATGTCATTCGAAGCCGACCTTTGTGGGATGTTTCGGATGTCGCTGTAGCGTGACTGTCTGTTTTTGAGGTCAGAAGATGAGAACTTGGTGTTTTTCTTTTCTCCCGGCAGGGCCGTGGGAAGCTGCGACGTACGTTGGAGGTGCTGCCTTTGTGCCGTCTTTACGCTCGGTGACAATTTCGATATCCTAGAACAAGCGAGAAAGCGTCAGTCACTTGACGCTACAGCAGGTACCTAATGAAGCTGTACCAAGCGATGGATAAATGGATATGAAAAGTACCTACCGAGTCATCGTCATCTTCGTCCATGGCGCCACCCTCGTCTTCCTCCTCGCCTTCCTCGAGCTCCTCCGACTTGGAATCTCGTTTGGGTGACGAGTTGCTCTCCGGGGCCGCATTTTCTGTTGTCGGATTTGTTGCTGGTGCTGCTGTTGTTTCGACAGCGGGCTCCTCGTTGCCGTAAAAGTCGTCGTCCTCGTCGATATCCATTGTGGGCTACGCTTGTGTTACGGATGTCGTCGTCGTCGTTTGGAGGGTTCGGTAGAGGTGCAGGAGGTTGTGGTGGTGGTGGTGGTGATGTTGCGGCAACTTTTGCAGGTTGCTTCGATTTCACGGGAGCAGGTGCTGGTGCATCAACGGCAGGAGCTCGAAGCTCCGTCAGTGGTTCCCGACCACAGACGCGGCCAGGCGTCAGGAACGGCCGCTCGGGCCGTCAGCAGACGAGAGCATTGGCCAATCAAAACTGGAACCCACCAATTTCAAGATGGGCCCCAGAAGACGGGGAAATGGCGGACCGACTGGCCAATCATAACCGGTCGCATTCTTCGCAGGCAGGTACAACAGCAACAGCAGCAACAGCAGGAGCTGTAGAAGCTGTATGTGGCCCGTGCACCGATGCTGTGGCTGCCGGCGCCAATTCTTTCGCGTTCATCGTGCAGCCGCAGCCGCAGCCACAGGAGCAGCAGCAGCAGCATCAAGCGACAAATACTTCAACAAACCACCTCGACTGTCGACCGAATCCCGCTGCTGCAACCAAGAGAAAGTCCTCGAGGACACTTCTGCCCGTACCCGTCAGAAATCCCCCCGGACCGAACAACCTCGACGGGCTCGAGCACAAAAAGTCCGACATGTTTGGACGATCCGCAAGCGCCACCGGTGGTGGTTTGAGCATCAACACTGGTGCTGCTAATTCTGCGTAAGTTACATGGCGGCTGGATTGACCATGCTTCCATTTCCAATTTCTGTCTGCCTGTCTGACACTGTGTTTCTTGCTTAGTACCGCTTCCACTTCGACACCCGCAGCAGGTGGAGGGCTCTTCGGGAACGCGGCGGCCACGACCCAGCCTGCTACGAGCGGCGGCCTTTTCGGTGGTACCCAGACAGGCGGAGGAGGACTCTTTGGCAACAAGCCGGCTGCACCAGCGACCGGTGGTCTTTTTGGACAGTCTCAGTCTGCAACACCCTCCCAACCTCAGCAGTCCGGTGGCGGCGGTCTCTTCGGCGCAGCCCAGCCTCAACAACAACAACAGCCTCAGCAACAGCAGACCGGAGGTTTGTTTGGTGCATCCCAGCAGAAGCCTGCCACGGGCGGTCTCTTTGGCCAGAGCTCGACGCAACCACAACAGCAGCAGCAGCAACCCAGCGGAGGACTCTTTGGCGGCGGCAACACACAAACCCAGCAGAGCCAGGGCACGGGCGGCGGCCTCTTTGGCCAGAGCCAGGCTCAAAATCAGCCTAAGCCGGGCGGTCTCTTGTAAGTGGATTTTGTGGGCAATCGGTGTGTGCGCAGGTAACCAGCTAACCAGAACAGTGGCCAATCCCAAGCAGGCAACACCACGTCGGCGCCTGGCTTGACGATGGGCCAGTCGACGACTCAACAGACGGTCCCCGGCGTGCGTGTGGACGTGTCAAACATCAAGGGCACGACCCGGTTCAACGACCTTGAGCAGTCGATCCAGACCGAGATGGAGAACTGCGACATGATGATCCAGCGATTCATGGCGCACGCGTCCGAGATCCGAGGGTTCATGGCCGCGCACGGCGGCGACCTTGATCAACTGACGACCGACGTCAACTGGCTGCAGCGCAAGTACGAGGGCGTCAAGACGACACTGGATGAGGACATAGTCACCCTCGCGAACCTCAAGGACACGGTTAAGTCGGACGCCGACATCGCCAAGATGGCGTTCGCCGGCGCCGATCAGCTTAAGCTGCCCGCACACTACCACCAGACCTGGCTCACGAGGGGCGGGTCGGGGAACAACACGACGAACGCCAGCCAGGACCGCAACGTCGAGGACGTCCTCACGCTCTTCTCCAACGAGGCCGACCGCCTGAAGGAGCTGCACCAGTTCCAGGTGCAGAAGATTAAGGAGATGGAGCAACACATGCCCGGCGTTGAGCACGGCCTGTACGAGCGCGTGCGGGCCCTGAGGGACCAGACGCAGTTGCCTGCCTTCAATATGGTCCTCGATCTGCTTGAGACGATCAAGATGATGGGCGACAAAATCTACGAGGCGGCCGATGCCATTGTCGACGTCCGCGAAAAGCTGACCAAGCTCCAGCGTCAATACCCGACCAAATGAGTTGCCGAAGCTGAAACGGGAAGTAATGTCGATCCTCGACGGGGGTAGAATGGTTTGGATTGGTCTAGGAAACAAGTGGATGGGGAAGCAAACGGCGTTCAGGTTGGGCAAAAAAAAAGTATATATCGGCAGCATTGGCTAGACGACGACGCATCGGAAGAGTGCCCGGCCTGGTTTAGGAACGCCATATTCGTTTCGGCTCGGATACAGTCCCTGGGTTCTTGCACGTCAGAATGTTCACGAACTGGAAACCTTAGCTTCTTGCTCATCCACGGGAGTGTATGAGTGGACGCCTCCACGACCGGGAGTCGGCTGCCGATGCGGAAGACGCCCTCGAGGCGGCGCGCCGGTGCGTCTCGGACACGACCCGCTTCGGCCGAGGCGGGATCGAGGGCGGCGTTGGGTGCAGAGCAGCTAGCTGTTGGCGCGGTTGTAGAATGACCCATCTATCTAGAGCGAAGCGGCCGAGGTCGTTGATACCCAATGGTCAAGGGAGGCAGGGACCCTGACTTTCATCACCACGCTACAACGTCAAGTTTGAAAAGTGAAACTGTGTGTATGTGTGTAATTGTGGATCGTTTGCTACCTCTTTTCCATTTTGAGAGAGGCAATCGATGGGGTATCTGAGAGCCTATACAATCCCGCTCAGCAAAGCCGTTCATCCCGCCCAACGCCCGGTGATGCAATCGCCTCATGTGTCTTGTTTCATCAGTCGTTTACTGTGGGGAGGGGATCTTGCCCCAAGGTCTTGTCTCCTCCCTTCCCTCGAGCGCGAATCCATCCGCCTTTGCTCAATGTCCCTCGCATTCTGTTTGATATTTTTTTTTTTCGGTCTGCTTTTCCCTTTATTTGCTGATACTCACGCTCATCGTCATTTCGCTTTCTCACCTCTCGTCAGGAACGTACCAAACCAAACCAAACCAAAAAACAAAAAAAAAATCAGTACGACCCCTCGCGGCCGCCGTGGTCGTCGTCCCCGCCGTCGTCGTCGCCGAACTCGCCGTCGTCAAAGTAGTTCTCGGCGTCGTAGTCGCCGGCGTCTGAGTCGTCGTACTCGACGTCCTGCTCCTCCTCCTCGCCGCCCTCCCACTCGTCCTCGCCGCCGGCGCCGGCACCGCCGCCCTCCACGCCGCCCTCCGCGCCCTCGCCCATCCTCTCGAGGGCCTCGAGCTTCTTCCGGGCGCCCTCGGGGCCGCCGACGTCGTCGAGGCCGCCGTCGTCGTCGTTGAGGCGGAAGACGTCCTCGGCGGTGGGCAGGGCGGTGATGCGGCTCAGGCGCAGGCGCTTGGCGTCGGCGCCGCGGCGGCGCTCGCCGGGGGCGACGTCGTCGCCGTCGAGGGCCTCGTGCAGCTCCATGGGGAAGAACTCCTTGCAGAAGGGGCGGGCGGCGAGGTCGGGCAGGGCGCGCTCGGGGCGGGAGAACTTTTGCGAGTAGGTGGGCACGGCGGTGAAGGGGTCAGCGGTGGCGCGGGCGCTGCGCGCGCCGCCGTACTTTGCGTTGACCTGGTCCTGGCCGTACAGCTTGCGGGTGTTGCCCGGGTCCATGCCCCAGGTGCGCTTGCGGGTGTAGAGGGGCCCGTCCTGGAACTGGCGGCGGAAGAGGAGGAAGGCGTTGACGTTGGCACGCTCAAGGTCAGAGAGGGGCTTCGCCGTCGGGATCGCGTAGGCCTGCGGAGGAAGGGGGTCACGAGAGTCAGAAAAGGTCTAAGCTGTGACGAATGATGAACGCACTGGGAATAGCTCCGAGGGCCGCGTGTCGGGGGCGTGTTCGCCGTTGTCCCACGATAGCTGCGGTCCCTGGCGTCCCCCGCGGCCACCACGGCCGCCGCCTCGTCCTCCTCGCGACATTGCTTGCGTTGAGCGTCCGTCCGTCTGTCTGTCTGTCTCTGTGGCGAACGGTGGGGATTGTCGATTGATCTACGGGTTCTGGAGGGCCTCGGCCAGAAATTTGTATTTGTTATCTGTAAGAGATAAATACGTCCCGGGTAAAAAGGAAGGATGGTGTGAGTGAGTAGGTGTGAGACGAAGTCGGATTGGGGTCAGTCAGACTTTCGTCTACGGGAAACCAGAACAGAGTGGGAAAAAAAAAAAAAAAGAGTGTCAGTCAACCTTCTAGCAGCAACAGTTTGGTCGGTGCCATCGGCGGGGTCAATTCCGCACTTGCACTGTTCCACCCCTCCCCTCCCCGCCCCTCCCCACCTGCCTGCCGGGCGCTGTCAGGCAGCTCAGCCCGCGTATGTACCCCAGCACGTACGCTCCTTGGGTGCCTGGTAATAATAGAGTTGCCTTTCCGCGTGCTTTTTTTTATCTTATCGTTGCTGCCGGGGGACCCTGGATTTGAGCTCTCTCTCTTTCTCTCTCTCTTTCTATATAACCCCCCACCAACATCTGCTCCCGGTCAATCACCAACAACTTCCCACCTCGTCGCAAACCACACACACACACACTTCACAGGCGTTGCCAACGACGACTTCTTCACTCGGCCTCTGGGCTATTCCCCGCCGCCAACCTCGACTGATTGCAACCAAAAACCCCCCTCATGGCAGACAAGGTCGTCCCAGAAATGTCCGCCGACCACGCCGTCCCGGTCGCCGGGCTCGACGAGCTCAAGAAGCACCTCGACGACCTCGTGTCTGCGCCCGAGACCCCCCTCGAGCCCAAGCTCCTCGACGACGTAGAGCTCCAGCTGAACGGTTCGTCTCTCCCTCCCTCCTCTAGGAACCCTAGCGGAAAGAAAGCTAACAGCAATCCGCCCCCCCCCCCTCTCAGAAACAAACATCCCGCCCCTCCTCCCCGTCCTCCTCCCGAACCTCACCGCGATCCTCAAGACGACACCCCACGACCCCTCCCCCGTCGTCTCCCTCACCATCAAGCTCCTCGGCCCCGTCCCCTTCACCCGCACCCTCCAGCTCGCCGACGAGTCCTCCCTCGTCGCCGCCCTCCGCTCCCCGAGCCCCTCCGCCAACCTCCTTGCCCTCGCCATCCTCGCAAAGGCCGCCGCCGCCCCCTCCGACGCCGCCATCCTCTCCCTCATGCCCCGCGTCGTCGAGGAGCTCCTCCGCCGCTGGCTCTCCGCCCTGCAGGTCGAGGTCGGCGAGAGGGCCACCCGCGTCCTCGGCGACCTCCTCGACGTCGACTGCGAGCTCCCCCCGCCCTCGACCCCCGCCTCGTCGGGTTCGCCCGGCCACGACCTCGTCAGGCGCCGCGCCCCCGGCCACGGCAGGATGTGGCGCCGCATCTTCCACGACCGCGAGCTATTCGGCCTCATCCTCTCCCTCGCCCGCGGCCGTGACCCCGACCCCGCCGCCCCCGCCCTGTCCCCCCACCAGCTCTCCCTCGCCCAGGGCCGCGTGCTCCGTCTCCTCCCGCGCCTCGCCGCCCTCAACATCGCCGAGGTCGCCGCCTCCCCGTTCCCCGACCTCACCGGCTCCCCCGACAACGGCCTGCTCCAGCTCGCCGCCCTGCGCATGGTCGACAAGACCGACACTCTCATGCACCTCAGCCTCGTCGACTTCTTCGAGACCCTGCTCAGCGTCATGCGCGTCGCCGACCACTCGCATCGCACCATGGCCATCCTGAGGGATCTCGTCAGGCAGGCCGTCGACGGCGACGACACCCTGAGGACGGCCCTCTTGACCCTGCACGACCGGACGGTGCCCGAGGAGTCGGACGCCCTGCGGACATTCATCAGAGACGTCATGGCATGAGATAGAGGGTGGGGGTTCACGAAGGGTTTATCGTTTTTTAGTAAAAGGAGATTAGGCATGGGCGTTTCACGGATACGAAAACAACGGGCTTCTCTTTTCGAACGGACACGAGCAAGCATGGACACATTTATATATATATAGCTACAGCTAATGGTCGCTCCCCTCCCCCCAACGAGCGCTCGCTCACTGGGGGTTCAATGGGACAACGGTGAATGAGATGCTTTAATATAGACACAAACTGCCATGGGCCATCGGCCATCATTCCGAGCCTGGTTCAATGGTTTTACATGAAAAAGCGATTCCCTCTCCCACCCCTTACAATCTCTAATCCGTTACGCCATTACCCCAACGCGCGCATCGTGACATCCCCCACCCATCCCCCCTGTTCTTTTACTCTTCTTTAGTTTGAAATGCTTCTGCGAACTTGGGTTCAGCGCCGCATCCTGCTCGAGGCGTCGCCCTCGGGCCCGTCTACCGTGTTATCCGTCGCAGTGCTGAGGATGCTGTCCCTCCGGTCCACCAGCGACTTGGTGGTCATGCCTTCGATGCCGAGTCCGACCTCGCCGACGCGCTTGAGGACCAGCAAGAGCGCCGCCCTGAGCTCGGGCGTGACGTCTTTGCCGAGCAGCTCGACGGCCATGACGTAAAACTCCTTCATGTGCTTCTCGAACGATTCCACGGGGAACACGGCGTACCCCTCGAGGACTTCGACCACCACCGGCCGCCAGGCGACAATGTTGCGGTGCTGGCTGTCCTCCTCGAGGGCGACAAAGTCTCTGATGATGCTCTTGCACAGAGGCACCAGCGCCTGCTCGATGGCGTCGCGTGCAGCCGTGCGCTCGTGGCTGTCGTCGGCGTACATGCGGAAGAGGATGGCGACGTACGTAGCGGCCGCTCCGCTCTCCTGCTTGAGCAGGTTGGGCGCTTGCTTCATGAATCCCTCGCGCCAGAGACGCATTCGCAGCTCCTTGTCAGCGTTGAACTTCCTGGCAAAGAGGTACGACCTCTTGAGCAGCGCCATGAGACGGAGGAGCTCCGCCGTCGGGATCTGGTTGTACACTGTATCGTTGCTGAACAGCTCGTTGACCGTCTCGATCATGAGCAGCTGCAGAACACATCGCGAGATGATGCGGTTGAAGTAACGGCGGCGGGCAGCTGTGACGACGACCGGCTGCTGCTGCAGGTTCGACGTCGGCTTGAACTCCTCCAACGGCGGCGCTTGGGGTTGGGCTTGGAGCCGGGGAGCAACTGGTGCTGTCGGGGTCTTCAGGTCATCGTCGTTGATGGCGCCAACGTTGGCATCAGTCGAGCTGGTGTCGGTGTTGTCGCCATTCTTTACCAACCCGTTGACCTTGAGCGACCCATCTTCAGCGGGCGTCTCTGTAGGGCTCAGTGGGGCGGCGAAATCCAGTCCGTTTGGCGGCATGTCAATGGAGGCCGTCGAGTTGATCGTGGTGGCGGAGAAGAGCTGGTGGGCTGTCGTGCGCGCGAACAGCTCGCAGAAAGCCCCCACAATCTTGGACCAGTGGTCCGGCGTGAACTTTGTGACGTTCTTCAGGATGAGCTGCTGCAGGCAGTTGCTGCCGATCCTGGAGATGGTGTCGTTTTCCTGGCAGATGCAGAGGGCCAGCAGCTCCAAGAAACGATCCAGCATGTACTCCAGCGCGTCAAAGTAGTGCGTGAACAAGGTAATCATGTTCCGCAGCGCCTGGATCATGGTGGTGGATAGCCAAACAGACAGCTCCTCGTGGTTGAGCGCGTTGTTCAAGTCGGGCCTGGATCGCAGGACCATGAAGATGGGATACAGCTGTTGGCGCCACAGAATGTCCCAAAAGTCGGGCGGGAACTCCCCGCCGTACCTCAGGAGAGCCTCAAAGAAGTATTCGAGTGCGTTGGAACGCACCTCGAGGTCCTCGCCCGTCATCAGGACGTCGTGGAACGCAAACAGAACCGGGAACCAGTATCCTTCCTCCACCGTGGTGCGGTTCTGCGATCTTTGCAGCGTGTCTGCGGCTGAAGCGGCGTGCTCTCCAGAGTCGTTCTGGTGCTTCTGCGAGAGAGGGCACTCGGGCGTCTTGAGCATCCGGGGAATGATGGACTTGAGACTTTCGAGGGCCTGCAGGCTCTTCTTCTGGAACTTCATGTTCTTGGAAAACTCGGTGAGGCAGACGATGAGGTCCGTGAAGGCGCCTTGCGAGATGACGACGCCAAACTTGGTCTTGTAGACCTGCGTCACGTTCTCGAAGGCGAGGTTGACGATGCTTTCGTTGGCCTCGCGAGCGGCCACGGTAAAGACGCCAAACATTGTCCTCCAGCCTGAGCGGATGTTGTCGCCTCTTGCTTGGATCATCTGAATCAGGCAGCGCAGCACCATGTCCTTGACGGCGATATTTTGAGAGTTTGCTAACACGTGTTCAAATGGCTTCAGGAAGTCCTTTTGGAATTTGAAGCCAGCAAGCTCCTCAAACTCCATGAACCGCATCGACAACTGCCGGAGCGAGTCCAGAGCAAAGAAGACGATTGTGATGTTGTTGTGGCAACCCACCCGGTTGAAGTGGTCGCCGAATACCTCCCAGATGTTGCTCCACTCGAAACGCACGCGCGTCATGTTGTAGTAGGCAATCTCGACAATCTTCTGTAGGCTGTACGTCCGCGGCGAGTCGTTGGACCCGGAAACCTTGATCTCGTCCCAGCTCACTTCGGTCAGGGCCCGGGCAAAGTGGACGATGGCCTCTCCGTTGAGGTAGCCCGAGTTGATGAAGATCCTGTCAACGGCCTTGATCACTTCATCGGAGCGGCTCTCCAAAGCGATCTCGTTGGAGAGCCCTTGCGGCACCGCTACCGACTTGGACCGGGTGCTCTTCCGCCTCGACTGTGTCGACAGTTTGGAGTCGTTTGAGTTCTCCCGCTGTGGAGGCATGAAGCGTGCTTTGGACACGTCGGGAACAACGCTCTCGTCCACGCCGCCGGTGATCAGCTGCAGCCGGTCAAGTTGGCTGATGCACATGAGGACATCCTTCCACGACGATCTCAGGACGTTGCCCTCGGTCTGGCCCAGTTCGAGGATGACCTTGAGCGCCTCCACGTTCTTCGCCAACATCTCCTGGGGGTTGTTGAGGTTCGTCGTGTTCTTCAACGCGGATACAAAGGCTTCTCGCGCAGTCGACAGGTCGAAGACGCAGGCGATCTTGGTCGCTAGCTTCATGCCCTCGAGGCACAACCTGTTAATGTCAAGGTTCTGCGTCTTTTGCATCTGGCTCGACAAGGCGGAAAAGTACGACATCCATGTGACGTCGAACATGGGGCCGATATGCTGGAAGGATGTGGCTGGGACGAACCTGACGCCGGATCGTTGCGCGTTTTTCCTTTGGTTCTTGTACAGCGTCTTGAAGAGCTGCTCGGAGCGCAAGGCAATCTCCTCGGACTGCTGAAGGTAGGCCTCTCGTTGGAGATCGCGACCCATGTTGGACAAGGCCTGCCCCAGGCCTGCTGCGATTCCCGTCGATGTTGGCGGGGCAACGCCTGCAGCTGCGGCAGCCTCTCGTTCACTCTTGAGAACGATCTCGTTGCTGGCGATCTCGTCGTAGATGGCCAACAGGTACTCGTCGGGCAAATCGGCATTGTCGTTGATGCCGCGGTTGTTCTTGATGAACTCCTCCTTGCTCATCCGCTTCGCAATCTTGCTGCTGTGCAGATCGGTGTTGAGCATGATGACGGAGTAGGCCAAGACGTAAGCCGTATCAGCGTTGGCGAAGGCGTTGGGGTTACCCATGACGTAGCGCTCGGCGAATTTCAGCATGTAACGATCGATCTTTTGTGCTTCTCCCGGCAGACGGAAAGACTGGAGAAACGTGCGTAGCGCATCGACGAAGCGCTTCTTCGTGAAGTCCATGGCATCGACGAAGGCGTGCATGATCTCGATGTTCTTGGGGTCGCCCTCACCCAGGTACTCGCCGATCTGTGCCTTGTCCAGGCGATCTTCGGTAAGCAGAAACCTTGCAATATCCTGAGGGCTCTCGCTGGGGATGAAGCCTTCTTGCAACAGGAGCTTGATGCCTCTCTTGGGCTTGAAGTTGAACTGCTTGATGGCGTTGTTCATGGCCGTCTTTCTAGCCTTGGCCTTCTCCAAAAAGGCCGGGTCGTCATCGAGAACGGGCGTGGAAGGTGCCGGCGTCTCAAAGCGAGACGGGTTCTCGCTCATGCTTGGGTCAATGGACGGCCGGATGTCCTCGGAGTTCCTCGTGTCGCCGTCCAGCCTGGCACCGTTCGCGTCAGGCCGCACAGCAGCAGACCAGTCAACCATTGACCTCAGCGAGTCCACCAAAGCGTCCAAGGCTATCCGCTTCATGACATACTCCTTGGGGATGTCATTCTCGGGCTCGGGCTGTGGCGTGATGTGCGCAACGGACAAGGGGGGAGGCAGGATTGCCCTTAACTGCCAGTCGCCTCCCGAAACAGTTCTTGAACCCTTTTCCTCGTACTGCTGCTCCTGCACAGGCGTGACCATGACAGGGGCTGTGGAGAATTTGGACAGGTCCTCGATGATTGTCTGGAAAATGTTGTCGACGCTGCGCTCGCAGTCATAGTTCAGATACGTCTCGACCAGAGCCTTAGAGTCTGCGCAGAAACGGTTCAAGATGTTGACGACGTAGACCTTTTGGGAGATGGGGGCAGTGCGCCTGGCAAGCAGGGCAAGGTAGATTTCGTTCAAGAAGACGGCGATTTCCAGCTGCAAACACGGTCAGTTCGGGTGCCAAGAGTCGGGCGCGGCGGGCTGGAACGAACCTTGAACGACTCTCTCATATACTTGAGCATCAGCCAGAAGATCTCGCAGCAGACGTTGAAGACGCGATCGACGGAACTGGCGCCGTTGCGCGTTATGCTAAGACACAGGTAGAACTTGATGGCTTGAAGGAAAGTCGTGGACTCGTTGCTCTTGGAGTTGGTGATGGTACACAGTGGAGAGGTGAAGACGGCAATGTTGTTGTTGAGGAGGGTGTGGATGAGGTGCAGAGAGATGAGCTTGGAGCGCATAGGCTGGCCGCGCATGTCGTAGAGCTGATCGGGGGGCAGCACCTTGGTGGAGAGGTTGCAAAAGGATCGGAAGACTAGGTAGGCATCCTTGATGTAGACCTCGTCCTCGGCGTCGAGGGCTTCGGGGCTGTCATCCTGTGAGGATTCGGGGCTGGATTGTTCGGAGATGGATCGTGCCGACTTCCTCCCCGGCTTGATCTCGGTCACCATGGTCGGGCCGTCGCCCAGATGCGAGTCGTCGAAACTCTTGCGGTGCTCTAGGTCCTTCAACGTCAGCTTGCCGTTAGCATTCTCATCTCCCTCGGCAGGGCCCGACTCGGCAGGGGCGGGTGGTGGCGAGCCCTCGGTTGGCTCGGCATCGTCCTGTGATTCCTTTTCTTGGGCATCGGAGGCATCGGCGGCGGCGGTAGCGGCGGCGGTGCCATTGACAGAGTCGGTCTGGTCGAAAGTGACGTTGCTGGAGCTGTGCTTCAGCTTGTCCAAGCTCACGCGAGCTTCCTTCATGTGCAGGCGGGTCTTGACCCGCTCGAAGACGGTGCCGACCATCTGGGTCAGGGTTCCTTGGGCCATTTGCTGGTTGCCAGTGTTGCGAGAGAGCAAAAAGACATTGTAGACCTGGCGAACGGCCTTGAGGAGGCCGGCGCCGTGAACGACGATCTTGTCGTTGAGGACGGCGGCCAAGAGGGACTTTACGATCTGGAGCTGGACCTCGACGGCGGTGGTCTCGCCCTGGAAGCAGTCGCAGATTGTGTCGATGGCGCGCTCGATAAGGGGAGCTCTGTCGGGGGGTGCATCTTGGCTCTGAGGGTCGGGGGTGGTGGGCAGGGAGAAGTAGGAATAGGATATGAGCTTGCCGATGCAGTCAAGCGCACCGGTGATGAGCTGGACATTGCCGGTCCTGGTGGCAAGCTGCAAAGGGGCGAAGACGATTTCGGGGTCGGGGAAATCTGGATGGCTTTCCTTGATGGCCGTGAGGGTCTTTTGGAGGGAGTCGGTCAGCTGCTTGTTCCTCTGGGCCTCCTTGGAAGCGGCAATGGCCTCCAAAGAGGAGACGAGGAATTTGAGGGAGCTCATGAGGGAGCAGTGGAGGAACCAAGTGCCATTCGCGAATTAGTTTAGAGGGCGAGTACTGGTGGGTGGGAGGTGGTGGATGGACGAGGCGTTGGGGTCGACGTGCGATCTGGTGGAATTGCAGCAGAGATGGGTATCTGTCTGTACGACTAGGTAGGGAGGTAAGCTGTTGTTAGGTCGGACATGGAGGGGGACGCATGCGCATATGCAAATGCAGGGCGACGTGGAGAGGGCGACGGCAAGCAGGGAAGGCCCCAATGGAGAGTTACGAAGAGGAAGTATTAGTCGAGTATGGCCGTCGAGCTCGTTGGTGGGTGGTGATGGTGGTGATGGTGATGGCAGTGGTGGTGTTGCTGTCAGCCAGGTCGACACACAAGAAATAAAGGATGGTGGAGGAAGCTCTGGGCAGTGTTCGAGATTGAAGGTGGTCCTCCCAATTTGGAGATGGAGAGGGAGCTGGGCAATGACGGTCCAAATTTCTATGGATTGGGGGGGGGGGGGAGGTGGGGACCCCTGACCTGGCTGGCCTGTCGCTCCGCGGCTGCGGTCCGCCTCGTCGATGCATGCAGCGATGCACCGTACCTCCCTACAGGCTACAGGTAGGTATCTATCTACCATTGTGCATAGTAGTATCTCATAGTATCTAGGTATCTACCTATCGACATACTGTATCTACACCACCACTGCTACTGCTACGTGCCGTAGCATATGGTCCGAACACTGTACAGCTCGGGGGGATGGGAATGGAACGGCACTGTGACTGTATACGCAGTGAGTTTAGTTGTTGTCGTTTCCGGTGTCTCGGAGACAAAGCGGGAGGTATTTTGTTTCTTGTTCTTTCTCTAGCAGCAGTATGATACACACATTCTCTCTCTTTCTCTCTCTCTCTATACCTACTGCTAAGCATCTGGTGTACGTGGCGGATTCTGTAAGGGATTGTTTTTTGCTTAGGTGCTTTCCTGTCCTGCCTCTGTCTTATGTCAGCAATTCGAAGTGGAGACGGACCGAGCACAGACCAAGGGGAACAAACGATGACAAGGTGTCGGAATGACAGACTGGATGAGTAAAGTAGTCGGCGGAAGGGAGATTACATAAGGCACCTACGCTACCCCACCAGCCTACCTACCTATTAGCACCTACATTTACCTGTAGTACCTGGGCCCGACAGGTGGGTAGGTATAATAGGTAGGTAGGATAAGTGCCAGTCACGTGCATTTATGCTGGTGGGGGCCAGCAAGCAAGCAAGCAAGCCAGCCAATGAACTGCGCATCGCGATAGACATACATACCATCAATTGGGTAGGTACTGCATAGAAAGGTGAGACCCGCTCCTCACTCAACAATGCCCAATCTCATTGGCCAAGATGCTGTCCCCCCCCCCCGTTTGGTTGGTCCCTCATTTTCCCGGGCTACGTATCACTTACACACTCCCAAGTCCGAAAATTTCCTGAGGGCAGTCCGTCGTGTAATAAGACCCACGAGGACAGTCAGGAACCCGGTTGGTTTGCTGGCTGGCGCAGACGTCTTTTTTTTTTTTTTTTTACTACTACTGTTGGCGCTAAGCACCTGCCACCGGTAATCTATCGGCGAAACCTGGCGCTGCATCGCGCCAGTCACCACCCACTGTACAGTACACCACTAGGTACAAGCCAACGCGCACACCTAACGGCTCTCCCTGCGCAGCCATTTTGTAGGGACGCGCTAATTCCCGATTCGGACTAGCGCCCCAAGCTCCATCCAGCGACGGAGCTCAACGCAAAAAACTCCAGCCCCAAGGAAAGATTCCCGTCCGACAATCTCGAGCATCAAACCTCGTCGTCCCAAAAAAATAATCCCGCGTCGTCGCCTTTTGCTCTGCTTCCCCTTCTCTTCTCTCTCTCTCTCCCCCCCTCACGACCCTCCTATTCTCCTTCTTCCTCGTCTGTCCCAATCTTCGTCATCCCGACCGTCCAAAGGTTTCAATTGTTCGACGTCGACGGTCCATCGTCTTGATTAACCCCCCCAACTCCGGTACCTCTTCTCTCTCCCTGCTTTCGCGCGTCGCCTGCCGGAGCCTCTCTATTCACCATGATCTCCACCGTCTTGAGACGGACTGTTCGTCCGAATGCCCTCCTCCGCAGCAACCTCTCCTCCCAGATTCTGAGATGCTACGCCTCCTACCCCCCGCACACCGTCATCAAGATGCCCGCCCTGTCGCCCACCATGACGGCCGGAAACATCGGCGCTTGGCAGAAGAAGGCCGGTGACAGCATCGCCCCTGGTGATGTCCTCGTCGAGATCGAGACCGACAAGGCCCAGATGGACTTTGAGTTCCAAGAAGAGGGTGTTATCGCTAAGCTCCTCAAGGAGTCTGGTGAGAAGGACGTCCCCGTTGGTAACGTATGTGCCGCCTCTCTCTTTTTTTTTTTTTCCGCCACTTTTTCCCTACCCCAATATGTCCGGAGTCGCGATAAACCGCCGAGACCCGTCTTCGCCTTCCCCTGAAACCCGTTACCGCCCATGCCACTGATGAGTCGGTCCATACTGACAAAGCTTCTGTAGCCCATTGCCGTCCTCGTCGACGAGGGTACCGATGTCAGCGCCTTCGAGAACTTCTCCGCCGCCGACGCCGGTGGTGAGGCCGCTAAGCCCGCTCCCAAGGAGCAGCCCAAGGAGGAGGCCAAGTCGGCCTCTGCCCCTACCCCCGAACCCGAGAACTCGTCCGACGACTTCAACAAGCCCGCCGGCAAGCTCGAGAACGCCCTGGACCGTGAGCCCAACGCCACCATCGGTGCCGTGCGCCTCGCCAAGGAGAAGGGTGTCAACATCCGCACCATCAAGGGATCCGGCAAGGGCGGCAAGATCACCGAGGACGACGTCAACAAGGCCGTCTCCGCCCCCGCCACCGCCGGCGCCGCCGCCTCCGGCGCCAGCTACGAGGACATCCCCATCAGCGGCATGCGCAAGACCATCGCCTCCCGCCTCCAGGAGTCCACCCAGAACAACCCCCACTTCTACGTCTCCTCCAGCATCTCCGTCAGCAAGCTCCTCAAGCTTCGCCAGGCCCTCAACGCCTCCTCCGACGGCAAGTACAAGCTGTCCGTCAACGACTTCCTCATCAAGGCCATTGGCGTCGCCTCCAAGAAGGTGCCCCAGGCCAACTCCAGCTGGCGCGGCGACGTCATCCGCCAGCACAACACCGTCGACGTCTCCGTCGCCGTCTCCACCCCCACCGGCCTCATCACCCCCATTGTCACCGGTGTTGAGGCTCGCGGCCTTGAGGGCATCTCCACCGAGGTCAAGAAGCTCGCCAAGCTCGCCCGTGATGGCAAGCTCAAGCCCGAGCAGTACCAGGGCGGCTCCATCTCCATCTCCAACATGGGCATGAACGACGCCGTCGACAACTTCACCGCCGTCATCAACCCTCCCCAGTCCACCATCCTCGCCATCGGCACCACCAAGAAGGTCGCCGTCCCCGCCCAGTCCGAGGACGGCACCACTGGTGTCGCCTGGGATGACCAGATCACCATCACCGGCAGCTTCGACCACAAGGTCGTCGACGGCGCCGTCGGTGCCGAGTTCCTCAAGGAGCTGAAGAAGGTTCTCGAGAACCCCCTCGAGCTCCTTCTGTAAGGTGGGAAGTCGGTGTTGAGCGTGACGTGTTGCCGTGCGACGGCGGCGGAGGTGAAGGAAGACGATAAGGAGGAGGAGGAGGAGGAGGAGGAGGCATGACGAGTTTCGAAGGCGTATCCGGCGTACGATATAGAACGTTCAGGCTGGAGACACGTCCCGTGGTTTTTGCGAAGGGAGGAAAGCGGAGGGCAGTGAAAGACGGGCCGACGCATACACCATCTGCTCGGCGCCGGACGACGAACCTACCACAACCTACTTCCCGTGTACAATGATCTCCTGACTAATGCTGCATCTCGGATGCGGAAGAGGTTTCTGTCTTGTACATTTGGTCTCCTTTTCCCCCATTTTACCTAGAAATCGAGCAGTTACCTTTTGCGCTGAAATCAAATCACGGGGGGGGGGGATTGATTCCCTTTGTGTGTCTGTGTGTCTGTCGAACTCCCATGCATGCATGCATGCATGTGACGAACCAGCCGTCGGCGGGAATGCGCTCCCTTGACGCGCTAACTGAAGACGGCGCTCCCGGGGAACGTCGGATGAACCATGGATTTCAGCACGTGGATCACATTACACCCGTCACGACCTGCTTTGCTTAGGATTCTCCCAGAGACATGGTGATGACAAGTATTAGGAAGCGGGGGCGGGAAACTGATTGTTCACCATTGAGAATAAGCTCTCCTGATCTGTTGTGTCGAGCCCCATCGCAAAAAAACTGTCGTTCAAAATCGTACTATAACTTGACTGTCAAGGCATATGAGAATATTCTGCGCGCCCCCCCCCCTCCCCCCCCCCCCTTTTGCATTCAAACGTTTGAGCCGAGCCAATCTAATAACCACGGTGGCTTTTGCAACGTGCACGTTCTACTTGTGAAGGTTTTGTTCTATTCAAACATCAACATGGGCCTGTCTGTACATAATTAACTAGTAGCATTCTCTCTCGCATGGTTCCAATCATGTCTCTTATTATAGCTATAGCGGTCTTTGGTCTTGAAACGACTTGTCACTTGGCGTTCGTAGAATTGCATTATTTCCCAAGGCGTGGTCTCGATACTACGTAACCATCGTTGATGTTTGACATTTTTGCGCCGTTTTGGACAGTGATACATAGAATGGCTGCTTTTATTCCAAAGATACTCGCAGCTGTCCCAGCGAAGCAGCATTGTCTCCCCCAAAGCTGAACAGGACTTGTATTCCTGTATTGACATATTGCAAGTGCTGATATAACTATGCAGCAAAGACTGTAGTGAGCGAACAGGAAGAAAGTCCGTAGTGCCGTATGGCCCCTTTTCGGTTCCTCCTCCCCTCCTTTCATCCCTTCGCAAGCTCTGAGCCCATACGTGGCTGGTCTTTCTCTATCAAACAGGGCAGTTGCCATCAATTTATGGATTCCGTGATAAGAGTAATTCGATATTATCCAATAGTAATCTTATGACAATATTAATGACCAGTACCAAAGATTACAAAATGGCTTCTCTAGATGTTGAACAGCCATCTCAGAGGAGGCAACTTACAGCCCACTCAGATATCCTACTCAGGGCATTATTATGTCAAACAACGGCACAATTGTGGCATTTATACCCTCATTGCCCATGTTTCCACCTTGTGATCCACCTTACATTAGATCCTTTCTCGTCGTTTCGTGTAAGTCGGCTTATTCAAATGCGCCTCGGTGTTTTGCATTCCGGACCGTTGGAGCCAATCAACTCGTCAGAATGCTCGGGGTATGGCGGGCGAGACAGTCCTTCAGCGTACAAACCCCGACGACATCTCGGGGATAAGCGCCTCTTTTTCACTTTCTATCGCTGCCGGCTTCATGGTCTCCGTCTTCCTTTCCAATTTAACTGAGTCAGATCAACCTAACAAGATCTCTATGCCCCAGGCAAGTTTGTGTTTTTGTACTTTGCTACCTCTCCGGGGCCAGATATCGGCACACGCTGTGAACCGGAACTTAAACACCAAGGGGGAGACTCGGACTCAAGACAGAATAAGCCGAGTCACCCTCCTCCCGCTCACACCCATGCGCATCCGACGTGCACATTGTCCCCGAATCTCACAAGCCTTGCTTGTCAAACTGCAACAACGACAACAATAAACAACAAACCCTCCTCCCAACAATGGACCCTTTGAGAAGCCCGGATCAGGTGTCGGCGACGCGGAAGAAACGGCGGAGGCCCGCCCTCGCATGCGAACAATGCCGCCGCCGCAAAGTCCGCTGCGACAGGAACCTTCCTTGCAGCACCTGTATCCGCTCAGGTCACGCTCTCTGCACGTACACCTCGCAGACCAAGCCGGCGGCACGACCGCTCCCTGACCGCGGCGCTGATGGGCCCACTGGCCGCGTGGCCTCGGCTCACAGCAACCTGCCCGACCCGGATCTCTCGGCTTTCCAGCCTCTGCCGCCACCGAGGCACTCGGCTCAGTCCATGACCACGGCCCGGGACAACCTCCCGCTGCGGAAGATGCCTATGGGGCCCGACAAGAGCCCCGTACGCGGGGCGGCCGAGTCCGAAGCGGGCCTAGGACTCCCCGAACCCATCCTGCCGACTGCCCAGGCACTGCCGGGCCTGGAGGACCCCCGGTCGTCCGCGCTGAGTCTGGTCCTCGAGACCTCCGGGGGGGCCCCGCTCTTTACGCCGACACCCATCTCCGTTGAGCAGCCGGTGCCGGCGGACTCCGGAAAGTGGCGGCGGCCCGCCAATCCCGCGAGGGCATCTGCTGCGGTCAGCGTCCACGCGGATACCACCGCGTCGACGCCCGAAAGTTGCCCCAGCTCCGTCTCGACTGTCAATTCTCTCGTGGAGAGGGTGAAGCAGCTCGAGCAGCAGTTGTCGGACCTTTCGGTCGGGGGCGGGAGCAAAAGCTACGGGCCGCCAGAGTCTGGCCCGGTTCTGCGCCAAGGTCTCCAGTACAGTCGAGGTTGTGTTAGCAAGACTCGCTACTTTGGACAGAGTCACTGGATGAACTCGACCGATATGGTACGTCCCGTTTCGCTTCGCGAGATTTACCTCCGCGTGTTTCACTCTTTCACTTCCACTTCTGTTCCTCTTGGCTTCTCTCAATCTTCACGTCCACTCAACGTCGACAACATGGTCGGCAAAAGCAAACTCTGTATCAATAATTTGTTCAAGTCAAGGGTGACCTCGCTTACACATGTGACAGCTCTATCGCCTGGTCAACGCTGCGAGGAAGTTTGAGTCCGACGAGGCTTCCCAACTCTACTCCGACCTCGAGAAATGCAAAAGGCTGGCCCGCGTCATCAAAGCCCGCCGCACTCCCAACCTCGGCTCCATCTCCACCGGGCAGAGCATGCCGTCGCGGGAGCTGGCCGACACTCTGGTCGCGAACTACCTCCGCACCTTTGAGACGGTCCACCGCATCGTCCACGTCCCGACGTTCAAGGCCGACTACGACAGGTACTGGGAGAACCCGTCCGAGGCGAGCGAGGTCTTCGTCGTCCAGTTGCAGCTCTGCATGGGCATCGGCGCCACCTTTTACGACGAGCGATTCACCCTCCGCGTGCCCGCGACCCGGTGGTTCTGGGAAGCCATGCTCTGGCTCATCACGCCGTGCGATAAGTCCAAGGTGACCATCGCCGGCCTCCAGATCCGCTGCTTGATGCACTTCCTGCGGCACACGGCCAACATCGGCTGCGACCTGTCCTGGGTCGGCGCCGGCGCGCTCGTCAGGACGGCCATGTACATGGGCCTCCACCGCGAACCCAAGGCGATCGTCAAGATGACGCCCTACCGCGCCGAGATGCGCCGCAGGCTCTGGGCCACCGTCCTGGAGATCGCGCTGCAGACGAGCGTCGACTCGGGCGGGCCGCCGCTCATCTCCCTGCGCGACTTCGACACGGAGCCGCCGGCCAACATCGACGACGAGCAGCTCGTCGAGCAGGCGGACGCGGCCTACCCGGTGCCGAGGGACGCCAAGACGCACACGCAGATGACGGTGCCCCTCGCCCTGCTCGGGACGTTCGCGACCCGCCTCGCCGTCACCAGGCGCGCCAACGACTTCCGGTCCGACACCGTGTACGAGGAGACGCTCCGGCACAGCAACGAGCTGAACGGCTCGCTGCAGCGCATGATGCGGCAGCTCCGCTCGCACGCGTCCCTGACGGCCTTCCAGCTCCGCTACGTGCAGGTCATGACGTACCGCCTCCTCTTCGCCCTGCATCAGCCCGTCGTCCCCACGGCCCTGTGGAACCCGATGTACTACTTCTCCAGGATGGTCAGCTTCGACACGGCCTCCCGGGTGTGCGAGGCCGCTTTCCTGGGCCCCGACAAGTCGGGGTCGGGCGCGACGGCCAAGCCCGCCACCCCGTCCGAGGTGGACTACGAACGGCTGGTGATCAACGGCTCCGGGACGTACCGCTCCGTCGCGCTGCAGAGCATCATGGCCATCGGGCTCGAGCTGTGCAGCCTCAAGGAGGCGGAGGTGAGCAGCGGGTCGTCGACGCCCTTCTTCGGGTCCGAGGCCCAGCTCCGCGGCGTCCTCGACGCGTTCTACGGCTGGTTCCGCAGGCGGATCCAGTCCGGGGAGACCAACGTCAAGGGCCACGTCCTCGGCGTCATCCTCGATGCCCACATCAGGTGCCTGGAGAACGGCGTCGAAGACGAGGGCTTCGACGAGTACTTCAGGGCGGCCTGCCAGGAGCGGGTGACGGAGTCCTACGAGCTCCTCCGCGAGCTGGCCGGGGACGGCGCGCCGGGGGAGGAGGGCATGGACGTGCCGCACGTCCACGACCTGGACCTGGACTTTGACACCGGCGTCGACCTCTTGGGGGATTGGGACTGGGGGTCCATGGTAAGGCGCACACTCCTAGTCGAATTTGAGTACTGAAAGAAGAAGAAAAAAGCATATTCTAACTCTTTCGCAGGAAGACAACGGTGCCATTTCGAACATGAACTCTGGTAATTTTCCGGACATGCTGTTCTACTAGCTCACGAAGGCCGGAGAAGGAAGACTCCTACGAGAGATAAAAGTCGCATTCTCTCCCGACGAACTCGCGACGCCTGTGGGGTGTATATATGATACCCGGTATGTGATACCCGGGTGTGTGGTCAGGGACCCGAGGTCCTATGTTCCATCAAAGTCTCTGTTCAGTCATGATTCATGACATATACTCCACTATATTTTATTGTGCCAAAAGTCCGTTGCCTGTGGCCGATGAAGCAACTTATTCTATAGAATCTCGCATGCTCGGAGGGGCATTGATGTATACCACAAGTAGAAAATATCCCACGGCGGAATAATACAGCCTGCTATTCTCCACCGGATAAAAGTCTACATCGGAAAGAAAGCTTTTCATATCGGAGCGAGTGCGAAAGGAAATGCTCTGAATGACAGGCGGCTGGTAGAAAATATTCGTAGTCACCCAAGGTATTTCGATACGCCTTGTTGTATAACAGACTCTCAACAAGCCTATGACTATCCTCCAAGTCTTGCTGTTGCGGAATGGCTTGTAACAAAAGTTGAAAAGCACATATGATGTAGGACTGTTCTGCTTCAGTGTTCAGCAAGATAGAGCTGGCACCGGCTGAGTGGCCGGAACAGCCCACCAGGAACTTCTTTGTTACACGAGGATACAAAACTGCTCTCCTTCCGAATCGGAATCCCAATCGTTAAGCCCAACTTTCAAGTGGAGTTGTTCAACTTCGGATGGAAAGAGCCCTGTTTCACACCACTTTGCTGGGAGATATCTATCTTCATAATTCTGTGGGCCAAAGGTGAAGTTGATCTGAATTGTCGCCCCCAGCCCTCCTCGCAAGATACCAGACGAACTTCAAGCAGCGTCTAGGATTCACTCAAACAACCTTGGGTATCCAACTTCTCTCAAGTCCCAGCTATAATAAACCAGCACCCTTAACCTCGCCAACCCTTTCCGGCCTTCTAATCTTCGACTCCAAACCACATCCTATATTCTCGTCGTTCTAACTTAGCTTCTGATTTTTGCTCTCACGCCTAATATCGATATTCATACAAAATGGCGACAGTGTCGCTTCAAGATCTCGACCTCACGTTCAATGAGCAGCAAGTGGCAGTGCCCTTGTTCTACGCAGACATCGAGGTGCTGGACAACCCGGAGATGCCTTATGAGAATAAGAAGTGGATGTTCGACACGCTTTTGAGTATGGTGATCCCTGATGATACCCATACCCATCAACAATATGGCCCCCGTCAGTCGGTAGAAACGAGAGACTGACCGAGCTTCGCAGAGGACATCATACCCTACCGGTACAACGATGGACCACGGATGTTTCCGGAAATCAGCTTCTACCACACCCTCCTATACAACCGTTCCTTAAGCGCGGAGGTCTGGGGGCTGATCTACCGGTTCCACGAATGGATTTCCATGATGGCGACGTTTCACCCAGAGGAGACAGATGCGGCCATTTTGGCCTTGCAGCTCCGCGCCATGTTCTACGGCTGGCCCAATGATCAGGCTCAAGGACCGTCGCCGGCGACTCCGCAGACCGAGCAGCGGGCTCAGACGTCCCCGGAGCAGACAACCACACCCGAATCGTGGGTCACTTCGAATTCGGCCCAAGCAAAGAGGGCGAACAAGCCAAGCAACACGTACGAGACGGAGCACCAGAACCCGACGCTCACGGCGGAGCTCCTCGCCATCCCCACCCTCCGCTACAAGGGCGTCGTACAGAACATGGACCACTTCGTGGAGCTCGACGACGCCTACGAACGGCACCTCAAGCGTGTGTCGGGCCGGGCGCCCGGTGAAGACGCTTCCTGGCCGCTGTCGACCGAGCAGCAACGCGCCTACGTCGAGTGCCTCTTCAGCCACGCCACCGACCTGGGCGACTTTTACGAGCTGAGGAAGGCGCGCGAGCGCCTCGCCAAGCTCGAAAGCCAACAGGGCCGGGGCTCGCTCGAGGCTTCCGACGCCCCCTCCAGGAAGCGAAGAAGAGGCGCGCAAGGACAGGATGCCGACCTTGACGCCGAGGCCGCAGCCGCTCGGCCAAAGGGGATCAGCAAGGCGGACTGGACCCTGATGGACGCCAAGAGCACGCCTGTGGAGCTCCTCGAGGCGGTGATTCACTACCGCATTTCTGATGTCGAGATTGAGCTTCTTTGTTGGAGACTGCTGGTAAGGAGACGACACACTACCTCCCCCTGGTCCGTTACTGAAGCTGGGATAAACGACTAACAGCGTCTGTTATGCAGCGGGCCGCGATGGAGACGCAGCTCGGATATACAATGAGGCCGCTCTGGTCTGGCTCAAAGACGACTGGCATGTGGGAGCATTACGATACCTTTGCTGAGAGGTGGCAGGCGATCTGTGAGAACGTGCTTGTGGGTTGCCGTTATCCCTTGATAAAAGAATAAGAAGAAGAAAGACTTTCTAACTTCCCACTTCAACAGGACTGCAAGATTCTTATCCACTCTCTCACTCGGGCAGATTGGGTCTTCAAATACGCCGGCGCCCCCTCCAAAGAACGAGGTGTAAGTTTTTCGCTTTCTTCTCTTTCGACACTTGTCTTTGCGTTCAGGGAAAAAGAACAGCATCGTCTGACAACCATATCTGCAGGGGAAGCTGAACAACGACTTGCTCAACGGCCGCCGGGACATCCAGAACAAGGTGGGCCGCGACCTCATCAAAGAAAAGACGTCCCGCCAGGACTGGACAACCTCGGAGGACTTTGAGATCCGCGACAAGGAGGGCGAGCTGGTCCTGAAGGGGGGTCACTTGGGCGACAAGAAGCGTCGCCAGCTCGCGGTCAGAAGCCAGCCGGACGGAGGAAGCTGATCGAGGCGTGTGTCATTGCGCACTTGCTCCTCAGCTGCGGGCGGCTGGTGGTCGTTATGGACTGGATGATGCGGATAGAATTCGGTCAGGGAGAAGGGGCATTTTAGAAAGGTGCTCATGAAGCTTCTTTTTATGCTACGAGGTCGACATTCTTGCGCCGTGGATAGGCAGGATTTTCGTTACAGGTAGCTATTATTAATAATAATCAACACAAATGGTACATGCGCTGCTGGTCTAAACTGTGTGTTACAGTCTACTGTTTGCCAGTGGAATCATCAACCCGATAGCATACTTCACATAGCATTGCTGGTTGGAGAAAAGTCCCGAAAAAGAATCATGTTACTAATTAGCATATTGTTCTATGCCTGTCTATGATGCTCTTCGCCTTTCCCTGTGATGATTATGCTTCAGGCCCCCCTTAACACCGCTCCGTTTCCGCAGATCAACCAGATTAAGAACAACAATCCAAAAGAAGATTGAAAGAGCAAAAATGAAAAAGCCTGTGTCATGTTTCTCAAATGGAAAAACAAGTCATGTGGGAGAGACACTACACCGCACCCCCCCCCTGTCAGAGCTTTAGATACCAGAGTCGGACTGCTTCCACTGCGCGTTCTTGGCGTACGAGTTCCACTGCGAGCACTGGTCGTCCAGGTCCTGGACCTTGACGGTGCCGAGGATGTCGTTCGTGCGCTCGAGGAACTGGATGCTCAGGCCCTGGCTGACGTGCCACGCGATGTGGCAGTGGAACAGCCAGGCGCCCGGGTTGTCCGTCTTGAAGGCCACGACGAGCCAGCCCCTGCCGGGCAGGGTGGTGACGTCACGCCTCGTCGGGTTCTTGAAGTTGAGCTTGGAGGTGTCGGTCTGGGGGTTGAACGTGATGCCGTCGCCCCGCCCGCTGGACGCGGGCTCCGAGTGGCCGAGGACGTAGAAGTCGTGGCCGTGGAGGTGCATGGGGTGCTATCGTGTCCTGTCAGCATGATGAAGACCAGGAAGTTCCCTGATAGAGAAGAGAGAAAGGGGGGGGGGGGGGCTTACAGGAGCAGGGAAGAGATTCTCAACGACCCAGAATGACCACTGTGAAATCGTTAGCACGTGTTTCCCCCAAAAGGAGCGCGGTCCAGGGCGTGTGTAACTCACGGTGTTCTCCTGGGGCACCTCAAACACATTGAACTGGGCAGGGTAGTCGGAGTTGTTCTTGGCGAGGTAGGACAGCGTCGGCTCGTCCCAGTCGACGTCCATGTTCTGGCCGTTGACCTTCCAGTAGACTTGCTGCTGGTTGGTCGTCCTGCTGGTGTCGACGGTGATGTCGAGCGAGTTGTCCTGCGTCTTCTGGAAGGCGGTGGAGTCGACGTCGACGCTGTAGATGGGCTCGAAGTCGGTCTTGTCCTGGCATTGAGAGTCCGGGGCGGCCTTGCCGGCGTCCCTGGGCATGAGGCCGCCGGCGGAGCCCTCGTACTGGAAGATGGCGGCGGGCTTGTTGATGTTGGAGGTGCCGCAGAGCCGGTTGGAGGCGAACGTGACGTTGAACCAGTACGCCTTGCTGGCGTCCTGGTTGGCGTTGATGAGCACGTCGTAGCGCTGGCCGACGGAGAGGTAGAGCGAGTCCGTCTCGAAGGGCTTGACGGGCACGAAGTCGGTGCCCGTCACCGTCATCTTGTGGTTGACGAGGGCGACGGTGAAGGTGTTGTCGACCGACATGTTGACGAGGCGGATCTTGTGGACCTTGCCCTTCTTGAGCGTCACGCGCGAGTAGGTCCCGCCGCCGTTCTTGTTCACGTTGGTGCCGTTGAAGAGGATGTTGTCGCTGGCCGGCACGGACGCGGGCGCCGTGAAGCTTGAGCGGATCTCGTCGGCGGACTTGTAGTACCAGTCCGTGATGGGGTAGGTCCCGAGATCCTCGTCGTAGTTGGCCGAGGTCGGTCCGTCGATTTGGATGGCGCCCACAACGCCGTTGGCGTACTGGTCAGAGAAGTGAGAATGGTACCTGCACGTGTCAGTATTGTCGCTTGTGGAAAGAGAGAGAGAGAGAGAGAGAGAGAGATGCGAGCTCACCATGAGGAGCCATACTGCTCGGCGCGCCACTCGTACGTCTTGCTGGAGCCAGGCGCAATGGGACATTCAGTAATTCCGTTTACACCGTCGTTAACGTTGTTGTTGAGCTGTCTGACCCCGTGCCAGTGCATGGACGTGCTTGCGTCGTGTTAGCCCCGAATTCCCCGGCGGTCGGTATGTCATCTGTGGCTCTCTGCTTACCCGTTCGTTCTGAGGTTGTTGACGACTCTCACGCTGATCTTGTCGCCCCAGTCCGCCTTGATGGTAGGGCCCGGGAAGCCGCCTGCGACACGTTTCGCATTAGCACGCAATGGACAACACCCTCGAGTGCTATCCCCCTACCATTGATGAGCATGGCGTTGTTCTTGTTCATGCCGTCTGCACCCTTGTACGTCGGGGGCTCGGTGAGCACGAGGGTATACTGTGATGGATGGATCAGCGTCGACCCGTCGCTCTGATGGCTACAAACCTACCTCCCTAGTCACACCGGTGTCCGGGGTCTTCTCCTCGTAGGCCGTGTTGATGTTGAACCCGTCGACCCAACATTGTCTGTTGCTGGGCGTATTGCACGACTTGGGTGCCTGGTTGTCGTCGGGGCTCGCCGGTGGATCGTCTTGCCTCTTGGCGACGCCCGAGTTGGGCGGGGCCGCCACGGCGAGGCCGTAGAGCAGGAAGAGCACGCTCTGGGAGAGCGTCGACTTCATGTCGGATATTCTTGTCCAGGAAGAGAAGAGAAGTGAGTGTGCGTTTGCGTGTGCGAGAGTGAGAGAAAAAGGAGGAAAAGCCGGGCCTCAGAAACTTTCAGAATTCCAAACCTCAACGGTCGATCCAACCTTTAGATAAGGTGGGAATCCAGCGCAGGAGTGTGGCAACCGCACAGATTAAACCTCGGGAGCACGGTGCTGTCGTTCGGGGATGAGCCGTGGTCCTAACCTCTTCGGTCAACGGTTGCGAGGAACTGATGGAGTGTGCGTCGTGCGGGAGGAGACAGAGACAAGAGGCAGAGGGAGAGCCCTTCCACGCCCCACGTACCAGTTAGAGATCTTTATACCAAGAGGGCGGGTTGGTTTCAACAGTTCGGGCCAGGGCAAGATTGACGGGACGATGTTCCAAACAGTCTGAGTGGGAGTGAGCGGACGCGGTCCTGACAGTTCGGTTCGGGTACCGAGCGCTGCTCTCGCCGCCTTGATGGCGGTTATCGAAATGTCCTGTCGAGCCCGAGTGAGCGAGCTCTGCGTTTCCTCCTTCATAGTCCGCTCCATACTCGACCCGTGACAGTGGACCGGTGCGGCGGCGGCGAGCATGCGAGAGATAAGTTCGGACCAGCATGCAGAGAGCGCGCGCTCGCGCGAGGGCAGGCAGAAGTTTTGGAGACATTTTGGAGACAGAAGCGGTTGTGAAGGCGGACGGCCGCCGCCAATGCAGCTCTCGGGCGACTTTCGGGTTCGAATTACTGCCCGCGACGATGATGGGTATATCGGTATACCACCCACATGCGCGCCTGCTGTAGAAGAAATTGTGCTCTGCATAATGATTCATCGTGCGGCTGCTTCGTATTCCCTTTGTCAACTGGCGCTCGTAAGCGCGTGCGGGTGCCGTGTGTTCTGCCCAGGACTTGCATGCTGCTCTGTGGGGGGGGGGGGGATGGCATCAAACGGGAAAGCTGAATAGTCTACTCTTCTACTCTTCTCTCTCGCAAGGCCATGTGGTCCTGACCACCACAGGAGCTTGTGCAATCAATATCTTGGCTGCCGACGGCTTTAGCTCCCGCTGCTCCCTAGTGTTCTTCCCATCGAGGGGCGGCCGTCATCCTTGGCCACGTCTTGGCTCTGCGCAAGCGAAAGCCTATCTTGCCTTTGGCGGCATGTTTCTGTGCAGCGTGGCTGTGTTTTTGTGTCAAGAACGGCCGCTCGGCCGCGGTAGGCGGCAAACGTGCATCTGGCGCCGCTATGTCCCTTTTTTGTTTCTTCGTGACAGAGACACACACACGCACACCAACGAGAAGCCCTCGGCCGGCACATGTGGGCCGGCTGACGGCGCAAAACGGCCGTGCGGTCGTGTGAAGAGAGACTGCGGAGGGGGGAGGGGGGCGTAGAGAGGAAACGTAAACAAACTCTTGAGGATTTCATCTTCTGCCCGAGGATCGAACCAAAACGACGCCAGACGGTTCAGCCCCCTTCCCCCCCTTCCCTCTCCAGCCCGCCACAATCCATCTTTCACTCGCCACCATCCATCCTCCCCGAGTAGCCGGTCGAGAGACGTGCGGGTGTCAAAATTTGACGTGGCCCGTGTTTCTGGTTCAGGTTGGATGAGCGTTGCAAGCCCCCCGAGATTCGCCCCGTCACCGAGCTTTTCTTTGGTGTATTTGTTCTGGTCTCGGGTGGCGGCGGACGACGATCTGGCAAATATGCCGCGCGGCTATGGCGATAATTCAGCAGGGCGGGTTGTGGCGAGGCGAAAGGGGGGGGGGGAGCGAGCTGTGCTGGACTGATGTGGTCAAGGACGTGGGAAGCCTGTTCCAGACGAACACAGGCTTGCAACTCTCCGGGGCTGGCGAACGGCTACTCCATGACCCCGGAAGGATCGTGCCTGTTGGAAGATACCCATAGGCCTGCTCAAAGCGGCGCATCTGGCCACATGGGACGCGCTGATGATGAGGGCGACGCTTTGGTGGCGCTTCAAGAGGAAAGCAATTCCTCGTGTTTTCTTCAGTAATCAACGATGGGAAGAAGTGCATTGTGTCGGGACAAGCTTTATTATACCAAGAGGTGGAGCACTCGACCATTGTTCCGGATCGAGTCCAGCATCCTCAGCTCCCGGCATATGACGGTAAGAATCAAACCGAGATCAAATTGAGTGAAGACGGTTGGTGTGGTCTGACATTGGCGGCCGTTCCAACGGCGCAGAGCCAAACGAAACTCAAAGTTGACTTCAAAGAACGTTTGACTGGTCTCTCGTCATGTTACGATGAGCGCTTGGATGTATGTAAATGATTCGATATTGAGTTCCCCTGTTATGGAAGGGCCGGTGCCGGGAGGTCAGCCGCGAAGAAGAGAAAAAAAAAAGAAAAAAAAAAGAAAAAAAGAGGGAGAATAACAGCCTGGCTCGGAGCCTAGCCTGTGGTTGATTGTTGAAGGCCCAGATCTTGACAGACGGAAGAGGCACCACCAGATATATGGGAACAAAGCAAAAATAAGTGATAGCACAACCTGGTTTCGATCCAGGGACCTCTGGGTTATGAGCCCAGCGCTCTACCCCTGAGCTATTGTGCTTGATGGAGAGGTACTCGTTGTTGGAAAAGCGGGAAGCACAAGATGGTTATTAGGGTTTGCCACTTGTGGACCGCTTGGACATTGGACATCCGCCTTTGGGGATTGGTTTACCCCCGAGTGGGTCTCTGGGTGCAGGATTTTTTTCTCCGTGGTTTGGCCTCACCTGTTCTCCGGACAATGGTGGCAAGAGAGGAAAGCACAAGTTCCTATGTAAACAAGCAAACTCGAAGATGATGAGTAGCAAAGTATCATAGCAGATGAATCTACAAAATACCACCTGGTCAACCATGAATATACCTCTGAACGGGGGTACATCTTTTTCCCTCCCAAGCACTTCCGTTGGCAGGGGACCGCGGCCCGGCCGAAGAGTGGGGCCATACACGTCCGGCATATATGGGACTCTCCATCCGCCTCGGCCTGGACCCGACCCACTCGGCGCTTCCTGCTGACTGGACAAGGCGGCTTGGCATTGCCCTCCATTTGATCCAAACTCCTCATGCCAACATGGGAATTTTGATGTCCTAAAACACACACACATACACACACACAGAGAGAGAGAGAAAGAGAGAGATACCGCAGGCCGGTTTTGATTGGTTGCTCTATATGCGAGGCATCACATGAACAGCAATGGAGTTGACTGCATCATGCACCACCCAACATCACATTAATAGTAAGAGAGCGTGGACATAGTTAAGTCTCAAGTGTAGATGACGGACAAGTATCACCGTCGCATTTTGCGCTGGGTGTCTCGTTTTTCGACCGTTTCTTCAAATGTTCTATAGAGTCTTGTCTTCTAAAAGAAAAAAAGAATTCCATAATCTCCTGTCCGAGGACGTCTAGTCGATTCGTCAAGGCCACTTTTCCCTCTTGGCCGCTGACAACTTTTTTTTTTTCGAATCATTTCGCAAAAAACATGAATGACCGATAACCCGATGAGGGTGGTTGTTCATCATAATCCCCCTCCATTTTCTTTTTGAATGAAAAAAAAAAACGCCTTGCCTCTGTAAAATATAGAATGCTGTCGGAGTGCTTAGGTGCCAAAAAGAAATCAAAAGAAAGTTCAAAAGATCCGTCTCATGTCGTTCCAGTCGTAATGTGACAAGCTCAGAAAAGAAGTTGATCTCTCTACCACTTGATGACCTTGGTGGGGAAGTACTCATCGATGAGCTCCATGTAGTAGGGCTGGTTGCTTGCGTTAGTGACTGGCTGGGTCGCAAGCACAGAGCGAGTTGGGGAAAGGGGAGGGAAAAAAAAAAAGAACATACCTTGAGCTCCTCGACGGTCGGGGCATCGTCGGACTTGCTGTACAAGTCGTAGGGGTTGAAGGCGAGGACGGCCTTGAGGAGGTCCTCGTCGCCCTCCTTCATGAACTCGCGGTAGGCGCCCTCGCGGTGCCAGGGGTAGAAGGAGTGGTAGCGGATCATGGCGAGGGCCTCGCGGGGCAGGGTGGACTGCTCCTTGCAGACGGTGTACATGTACTCGTCGTGGCCCCAGGAGATCATGAGGTTCTCGATGCCGCAGCCGGGCTCGTAGATGCCGTGCTTGGTGCTGTAGACCGGGTGGTCGTTGTCCGGGTTGCCCTCGAAGGTGGTGGGTAGGACGATGCGGGGGTCGAAGGCGCAGCCGACGGGGAAGGTGTCGCCGACGACGTCCCACTGGCCCTCGGCGCCGTAGAAGTAGAGGAGCTTGCCGAGGTCGTGGATGAGGCCGGTGAGCTGCATCCAGCGGGGCTTGCCGTCGCGGCGCATGGCCTCGGCGGTCTGGAGCAGGTGCTGGATCTGGGAGAGCTCCGTGTCGGGGTCCGAGTCGTCGATGAGGGTGTTGAGCTTCTCCATGGCCTCCCAGATGGTCATCTCGTCGCGGCACGGCTTTTGGCCCGTGAGGTCGATGGCGAACTTTTCGCGGGCGGCGAGGTTGTACTCGACCGTCTGCTTTTCGTGCTGCTCCTTGTAGAAGCTCTTGACGCGGTCGCAGGCGTCCTCGTACTGACGGAACGTCGTCTTGTCCTTGTCCTGGTCGAACTTGGACTCCTCGTACATACTGTCCTGCTGCTGCTTGTTGACCTGGTCCTTGAGAATGTTGACCTCCTCGACAAAGTCGGTGGTCTGCTCCAGGACGTGACCGTCAGTCCGCGCGTAGGGAACGGCGACAACAGCGGCGGCCATTGTGACGGTTGTGATTGTTGGAGATTTGAAAATTAGGGATTATACAAGTTGCCAAAGGGACGCAAGACGGAAAGACAAAAAAACAGCAGGATACGAAGGAGGAATGGGAATGCTTCTTCTAATGGTATCAACTCAAGATGAATGCTGGAAGACGAATGTAGTGTGAAGTAGGTGAGACCTCAGGGAGACAGGATTTAAATATGTTTGTTGCCCGTCAAGACAAGACAAGACAAGACAAGACAAGACAAGACAAGACCAGACCAGACCAGAACAGAAAATGGAATTTGTTACTTCGGACAGACGCCGAAATGGAGGGGAGAGTAGGTACACAGAGATGGAGGGGGAAAACCCCGACATGGCGAGGTACCTGCTATCCACGCCACACGCGGTACACAGCCAAGGTACTGTCGTCATGGAGGGCTGGACCTGCCTGCTTAGACGGGGAGCGGGGGGAGGGAAAAAAAAAAAAAGAGGAAGAAAAGAATAAAAAAAGAAACAGGAAAAGCCGACTTGGTCACGCAGCCCGGATTCGACATTTGCGCCGTCGTACTCCTTACTGAACAAAAAGACCCTGCGGCGCAAAGAGCAGGGCGGGGTGTGATGTAAACCTGGAGCAGGAAAGACGGGGCGAGGTCCAGCTCTGTGGAGAGAGATGCGACGATGTGCAACCGGAGGGTGAGGGGATTCCAGGTTTTGGATTCCGGTTGTTCGAATAAGGATAAAATCGCCGAAGGCTCTGGTGGGGCTGTTCCCCATCTTCCCTTCTCTTCTCTTTGCTGTCGGGATAAATAACCTGTTTTATGAATCACGTGACTCTTGATCGTCTTGGGACAAGCCGGGCTCACAGTCTCAAGCAGGACTAGGTACGTAGTACTAGAGAATCTTAAGAAGACTAAAAGTTCCGACGACTTCATTTCTGGTTAAAATCCACGAGAACCATCCCTGCATCTCCAACGGTTCCAATGCCTTGTGTTACGTAGTAAGTTATTCAACAACCTCGACCAACCAACCCCCGCCTTTTCCATCTCCCTCGTCCTAAAATCGCATTTTCTGGGATGGCCGAGAGAAAGATGCCTGACATGCGTCTCGCCCCCCTGCGGCGAAGCTTAATTGCAGTTCCCCGCCGCCTCGTCATGGGATTTGCAAACCTGTCTCGATTATTCCCCCTTTCGGCGGCGTGGCCTTCCCTCGTACTAGTCAGTCCCTACGTTGCCGTCCTTTGCAACGTCGCGCCATTCCCGGGTTCGTCCTCATGCAGGGCCTGTTGATCCCCGCGAGCTAGTACAGGACTATGTAATGACCTCTCTCTGATTGGCTTACCCCTCATGTCCCGGCCTTCCCCCCGAGCTTCTAGGTACTGCTAGGTAGTGTGAGCACGCATTGAGGCGTTTCTGGCCCCCCTCCACAAGACGTTTCCGAGATGAGAGGGACCGGCATCGATATTGGTCTGACCCCAATTCAGCGGGAACTGTTCCGTACCGTAGGCCCCAGCTCTCTCTCTCTCTCTCTCTCTCTCTCTCTCTCTGCACATCCCTTCGCGGGGTAGCTGTCAACCTCGAGCTTGGGCCAGGTGGTCATGACTTACACACCGTCACGCGGGCGCTATACACATGTGGGGAGAGGGGGAGGGAGGCATGGGCAGCAAATAACCATCACACACACAAACACGAGGTTGAATCCAGTCAAGTCGATATGTCGGAATGCTGCGAATCATGTCCCATTGTTCTTCGGCATGCGTCGCCTGCCACCATCTCGGCCATCCCCAGCCGTCTCGGCCAAATATTTCCCATCACAGACATGGAGCCTATATCGTCCATGCCGGGTATCCATAGATGCTAAAACCAAGAGAAATCTAAATCCGGGGGACGCGTTCCGTCCGACCCAGCCCAAGTCTATCGTGATCCAGTACCAATCCCAAGCGGGGGACGACCCCTCCAGCCGGCGCCGCCAAAAAGAGAGTTGAAAAGAAAAAGGGGGCCGGCCAACACCATGACCCAGTCGAAGAGGCCCTCATCAAACACTCCCCGGACGACTGCCCCGCCGTCTCCGCGTGCCGGCGGCCCTCATCCTTCGCCCATGCCGTCCCCGTCTCTCCACCCCCATACACCCATCAGCTGTTCACGCACCGCCGTCGTGGGCCGTGCGTGGGCCTTTTCGGTAATGCTCAGCAATCTCAGCAGCGCCTCTTGGTCGTGTCTGTGGTCGAATCTGTCACCCGCTGTGCAAAGCCGTCAGGTTAGCGTGTGAGGTTAGACACACGGAGCACCGTACAGAAACGGGACGGGGGAGCGAGCAACTCTGACAAAAAAGAAAAAAGAAAAAGACAGATCTTACCGATAGCTATGCCCATGCAGGCCGTGAACATGGCCGGCGGTGACCACTGGTTGCACATGCCGATTCCGCACAGACTCCGGAGCAGTTCCTGGATCTGCTCCGTGAGCCGCTTCTCCGCAGCCTTGCGGCCGCCGCCGACCCGCGGTATGCTCGGGTTGAACAAGGCGAGGTACATTTCGGCAAGGATGTGATGTTGGACGGCGATGACTGGCGAGCGTTAGTTTTGCGTTCTGATTAGGCCTTATGGAGGACACCACCCATGCCAGGAAGTAAACAGTCCATCAGCCGTTGCCGAGAGCTGAGGCGGATGGGGAGTTGGTTCACTTACTGTGACACGCCTTCTGGTACCACACCTCGGGGAAGGCCTCGTCGCCCCTTCTCTCGCGAAAGAAGATGGGCGTGTACGAGGGCGGCAGCGCGTTCTTCCACTCCCTGTTTGCCATCTCGAGCTGGCCCCATTGCAGCACGGACCCCGCCTCGGACCCGAAGCAGAAATTGAGGACGTCGGCGCAGTGAACGATGGCGCGGTTCGCCCAGACGAAGTCGTCCCCCGGGGCCGTCGAGCGATCGACGATGGCGTGGCCGAGGTTTATGCGGACGACCTGCTGGTTGATGACGGCGCTGTAGATCTCCTGCCTCAGGCCGGCCCAGAAGCAGGCGGCGGTCAGGGACCCCGGCGCCAGGAAGCGGTCTCCGGCGTTGACGAAGGCGTGGATGCCGAGGAGGTGGCCGTGCGCGTCCTGGCCGAGGGTGTTGACGTCAATCTCCTCGAGGACCCGGAGGATGATGGTGGCGGCGAACAGGTTCTCGTCCGACACGGTGCCGGCGTGGTCGAGCAGCGGGATGAGGTAGTTGAGGCACTGCTCGTGATAGCGGTTCGAGGCCAGCGAGTCGTAGGCGCTCGTCAGGCTGAGATGCCGCGCCGCCAGCGCGAAGATGGCGTTCAGGAGGATGGGGCATGTGCCGGACCGCTGCGGCACCTCGGTCTCGAAGTGCCTGACGGGGTCGCACAGATCGAGCTACGTCGTCGTCGGTCAGTGAGTCGTCTTTTCCCTGCCCGCTCGAGGAAGGAGGCGGCAGGACGTCGGCCTTTGACATACCCAGAATCCTAGCTTCTCCACGTAGTGACGGAATAGAGTGGCTTCTTGGCGTCCGAAGAGCGGCCATGCGGGACGATCGGTGTATATGCCTTCGAACGGCGGCAGCACGGGCGTCAGCACGGACTGCATAGGAGGCAGCGTCACAGCCGACTCGGGCTGGGTCGGCTCTCGTTGATCGGCATGGTGAGTGAGGTGGTCGGCGCCGGGCGTGCTCGGCGGCACCCGAAGCGGCGGCAGGACAGGCTGGGGGGGCTCCTCCTCGACGACTTGGCGGACGTGATGGCCCTCGGGTGGGCTCCCATGATTGTTTTCCTGACTGTTGCTATGATGACCCTCACGGGGGCTTTCGTGATGCCCCCCACGGTGGTTCTCATCATGGCTCCCGTGGAGGAGAGGCCAACTCGCTGCCTTGGTCGCCTGCAGCGGCGAGCGGCCAGGCGAGAAGGCGGAGCCGACAACGGTGGTGGTGCCCCGGGAGCCATCGGTCGATTCGAGGTCTGCGGAAGCGGAACCGAGCACGGACTCGGGGCTGTCGATGTCATCGCGGACGCCAAGCTCGACCGCCCGCGTCTCGTCAACGAACTTGAGCGTCTTGGGCGGCGTAGGCCATTTGTGGCTCTCCTTGAAGACGGACTGCTTGGGGGCGCGGAACTTGTAGCCTTTTTTGCACTCCCTGCCCGTCATCAGACACCGTCCGCAGACGGGGAGGACACGGTCACACCGCAGGTGCTGTTCGCGGCACTGCTCGCTGTAGGCAGAGTTTGTAGTTAGCCATGCCGCCTTCCAAGTAAAGTAAAATAAAACCAATCAAGATGGACCAAACATGGTGAAATCGGTCCTCGATCAAGCAGGCCCTGTGTTGGCACAGACAGACAGACAGACAGACAGACAGACAGCTTCACCAGGGCCGACGCTTCATCTCTTGCCGGCCGCAACGAGCTGGAGTCATCCCACGAGACATTCAGCCACACAGGATTCTCGTCTCTCGTCTTTCGTCTCTCATCTCTCCTTCTCGCGGCTGACTGTCTGCCGGTCTGTCTGTCTGTCTGTGGCCTCGTCGAGTCCGAAAGAGGCGTTTTTTCCCGAAGGCACCCCGGCCCCCCTCTCGCAGTGGATCATCCCCCCCCTTTCTCGTGTCACTCACCAGGTGGTGGCACCCAACGAATCAGGCGCTTCGGGAGATGGCATGGCGGCCTGTGCCACTTGAAAGGTGCAATTCTTTCCGGAGCAAATTTCGAAAGGATTGAAACCCGGGGAAGATGGAGTAAGATCTGGGGAGCCCCTCGATTTTTGAGCAGATCTGTGGGATTTGAGTTGAAGCTCTCGGATCCGGGGCAGCCAGTGGCCCAGTGACAAGTGTGGGGGGGACCTTTTCCCGTAGGTCGTCCGCCCACCCCCAGGCGGTGATTTGGTCAGCAGACGCCCGACGACACACGCCTCTCCACCTGCGAAAATTGTTCCCTCACGCGCTCACACACGTCCACTGTGTTTATGCCCGGCACTCACGTGCTTACTCATTATCTGTACGTACCTGTACAGACCTGCACCATCTGGCAGGAGAGTCCGATAGGTACCTACCTACCTGGGCACCTTCTCGCGCATCGCTTGCTTGCCTGCCTCTGTTGTCGCAAAGGGAAGGAAGGAAGGAAGGAAGGAAGGAAAGAAGGGAAACAACGAGCAGCCTAAATCAATCAGTCAATCAATCGCTGTGTGGCTGTGGCTGTGACTGTGTCTGTCTGTGCCTGTGCCTGTGGCTATGGATGTGGCTGTCTGCCGTTGAAGAACCTACCCTACCGTACCGGTATTCTTCATCGAGATTGAAACATCTCTACGCCTGTCTCTCGCTTTCTGCTGCTTCTTTGAATCTCGCGCTCTCTCTCTCCCCCTCTAATCTATCACTACCCCACTTCTCCTTTCCCATTTCCCGGCCATCGTCAACCCAACGTTAGGTACCGACACCACCACATAACAAACATCATGGACTTCTTCCCGGTGGCCTGGGTCCTGGGCCCGATGACAAGCGACACAATTCAACGGTCCAGCTGACCATCCATCCTTGACATAAACTAACACACACACACACACACACACACACACACACGTTCATTTCCCCCGCACGCTAGACGACGCCAGACAAAACTCAATGGCAGCCAAACAAACGGTCGGCTCGATATGCCTGTCCCAGTCCATCGGACGCGGGGTCCCCATGAACCTGACTCCCTACCTTATCTCGACGCGCGAGTCGAACCCTGACGACCGACCACCATTGGAGAGGGGAAAGTGTCCATCGCCGGGGGGGAAGGGGGAGCCCAGTTCCTCTCCAATGCATCCATCCATGCATGACCTTTGCCGCGTTGCTCCGTGCCTTGCGACGACTTCGGCATCGCTTCTCCCAGTCCATGTTCCTTGATCTTCCGGTCTCCGGCGGGGACGACTCGACCCGACGACGATGATTAGCTGACTACTCGGAAGCTTGGGCTTGATGCCCGAGTCAATTTCTTGCGAATACTGTAGATGCGATACCACCAGCCTGTCAAGCCAATTCCATCCCCCTCAGTATCCGGGGCCCCAGTTCTTTCGTCGCCTTTCGTCAAACTTCGAGCCCTTTCTTTTGTGGGCTTGCTTTCCCCCAACCTAGCGTCCCAGCAGCGACTATTTCTTTTCTTTCAAAAGCTCGCGCTTCTCCCCTCCCTGCACAACAACATCCGACGATCCCTCCAGCATCTCCAGCGCCGTCCTTTCTTTACCTTGTGTTTTTCCCCCTCCCCTTCGCCCATCTCATCTCCTTATCTCGGGGTCATAGCTTCCCACGCTCATACCCACAACCCACCCGCGCGCGCGTCCTCATACCCGGCTCATCCGACTCTGCGCAAACAGCCACCAACCCCGACAGAGCCGCACGCGAGCACACACACAAACACACATACACACCACGCACGCGACACTGCGCATCGCAGCAGCACCGCCAGCTCCACATTGTTGCCGCTTTGCGCCGTCCCGTCACGATGCCGTCCAAAACGGCCCCCGAGGACAACGCGGTCACCGCTGTCGTCTCCCCAGACCGCCACTCGGCCGACTTCGTCGACCACCGCACGGCCAAGCTAGCCAGCACCTTTGTGCAAAATGCAAAGTCCGCCACGGACAAGGAGCAGGCCATGACATTGAGCCAGGGCATCAAGCTGTACCCCAAGGCCATCGCCTGGAGCATCCTCATCTCAACCTGTATCGCCATGGAGGGCTACGACATCAGCCTCGTCAGCAACTTTTACGCCTTCCCCCAGTTCAACCAAAAGTACGGCGTCCTCACCGCCGACGGCACCTACGAGGTCCCCGCCGCCTGGCAGGCCGGCCTCAGCAACGGTGTCACCGTCGGCGAGATCATCGGCCTCTTCATCAACGGATGGGTCTCGGAGCGCTTCGGCTACCGCTGGACCATCATCATCTGCCTCACCCTCGTCGCCGCCTTCACCTCAATCTTCTTCACCGCCCAGAACGTCCAAACACTCCTAGCGGCCGAAATCCTTTGTGGCATTCCATGGGGCGTGTTCCAGACTCTGTGTATCACATACGCATCCGAGGTTTGCCCCGTCGCGCTGCGCGGGTACCTGACGACCTATGTCAACTTCTGCTGGGGTCTCGGCCAGGAGATCGGCATCGGCGTCATCGTCTCCATGCTCAACCGCGACGACGAGTGGGCCTACCGCATCCCCTACGCCCTGCAGTGGATGTGGCCGGTGCCGTTGGCCCTCGGCATCTACTTCGCCCCCGAGTCGCCCTGGTGGCTGGTGCGTAAGGGCAAGATTGACGAGGCCAAGAGGTCGCTGCTGCGCCTGACGAGCAAGGGTAAGGACTCGGACTTTGACGCCGACGAGACGGTCGCCATGATGGTCCATACCAACGCGCTCGAGGAGAAGATCACCGAGGGCGCCTCGTACCTCGACTGCTTCAAGGGAGTCGACCTGCGCCGTACCGAGGTCGTCTGCATGGTCTGGGCCATCCAGAACCTCAGCGGCAACTCCTTTTCCAACTACTCCACGTAGGTTCTGTTTTTTTTTTTTTTTGCTTGTGTTTCCCTTTTGTCCTTTTGCTGCACATGGCCAACGACACGACGCAGCTGCTAACATGCGCACCTAGTTACTTCCTCAAGCAAGCCGGTCTTTCGACGAGAAACTCGTACAACTTCGCCCTCGGACAGTACGCCATCAACATGGTGGGCGTTTTTGGGGCCTGGTTCCTCATGTCGTGGGGCATTGGCCGCCGCACGCTGTATCTCTATGGTCTCGCGGGTCTTTGCAGCATGCTCATGATCCTCGGGTTCCTGGGCCTCGTGCCGGAGGAGCACCGTCAGCAGGGCGCGCTGGCGACGGGCAGCATCATGATAGTCTGGGCTCTCTTCTACCAGCTGACGGTGGGCACCGTGTGTTACTCGCTGGTCAGTGAGCTGCCGTCGCGCCGCCTGCAGATCAAGACGGTCGTCCTGGGACGTAACCTCTAGTAAGCCAACCTCACCCCACCCGCATGACCCCCCCACCCCCCAAATCCAATCAATAGCAAGCAGCTAACCCTGTTACCCCGCAGCAACGTTGTCGGCATCATCAACAACGTCCTGACGCCCTACATGCTGAACCCCGGCGCCTGGAACTGGCACAACTTCACGGGTTTCTTTTGGGGCGGCATCTGCTTCATGTGCTGCGTGTACACATACTTCCGCGTGCCGGAGCCGCGCGGGCGCACATACGCCGAGCTGGACAAGCTGTTCGAGCAAAAGGTCAGCGCGCGGCAGTTTGAGAGGACCAAGGTCAACGTGTTTGACGAGGACATTGACGAGAAGGCCATGAACAACTACCACCAGCAGATCCGCGTGTCGCACTCGGAGAAGGACGTGCCGGTGTAAAAGGGGGACCCGGACAGAGAGGGTGGATAGGGAGAGGGGAATTCAGATAATTGCAAGAGGTGGGAGGGGGGTTTCGTCTTCACTGGCGCGACACACGTCTATGCAACGGCAAACGACTGCATGGCGACTACCACGACGGCCCAGCCCATGACGGGCGGACGACAACGTAATGCTGTAATAATGCACGTATGTAACTCTGACGACGTATATGAAAGTTACCGAGACTGGTTAATCGCACGGTGCGCTGGCTGTACTGCGCGGCACCTCCAATCAATGCCTATAAGAAACCCAAATATAACAGACTAACAGACAAGACATGAGCGGCACGAAGTCCGTCTGCCCCGCATCCCCTCCCCCAACACATGCGACTTTCTGGGGCCGCGGTCGAGAGGAGGACAATGTGGCTAGCGACGGGAGAAGGCGGGAGGATTTATCTTCCCTTTCTGTCTCAGGCTGGGGGTGGGTTCTCCGTGATGGACAACCGGGCATAGTCTTACTCCTCGCCATTGAGAAATCCGTCTTCTCTGTCCGATCTCCTCTCGCCTCCGCTCCCCCTCCCCCCCCCGGTCGGACCATCGAGTGACCAACGGTTCGCGATCGTTGGTTCCCCTGCTTCTGCAAACTGCGGGGAGATGGGGAATCCCCCTGTCCAACTTGTAGGACAGGTAGTGTTGCTACTCCAACTTCGAACCCTCATGCGTCCCCAGACAAATCACCTTCGTTTTCCGTTGTTTTCCTGTCTCGTCCCATCTAACTCTTCCTCCTTTTCCGACTTTTCAACGTGTTTCCCACCCCCTTCCTTTGATCTTTTTCGTCGTCAATCGCTGTGAGCACACGCCTCGCACTAGCTGTGCCGTCTCACTGGACTCCCGGCCGAGGCGAAATCTGGGGACCCTGGGACCCCGTCCGTCCGTCCGTCCGTCCGGCCCCTCGGCCCCGGCATCTTTTCTGACAGTAGCCATGGATGTCTTGGAGCTTCACCGCCCGCTCCCCGGCCCGGCTAGCCCCGCAATTCACCATGCACGCCACTCTTCCCCAACCGCCTCGGCCGCCAGCCCCCGCGACGAGTCGAGGAAAAGGAGCTTCAGCTCCGTAGACCAGCACTCTCCGGGCTCTGACGAGCTCGCCGGTCCCGTGGCCAACCGCCGCAAGTTGCAAAAGGTCAGCCGGGCCTGCGATTTCTGCAAGCAGCGCAAGTCCAAGTGCAGCGGCACCATCCCCTGCGTCAAGTGCACCCGCAAGGGCCTCACCTGCGTCTACGACGCCAAGTATTTGCGCGGGCGACCCCCGACGCCGCCGCCGTCCGCGGCCGCCTGGTCTACCAGGTCCAACACGGGACCTTCTCACGGCGGCCCCGTATCCGGGGCCGGGTCGGAGGAGTCTGCCGTTCTGTATCAGACCACGGAACCGGCCGAGCGCAACCCCGCCGCCCTACCCTCCTCGCGGTCGCTGCGTAGCCAGGTTCGCGACAGCCAGGGGCCGGCATCACGAGCGTCGCCCGAGCTCGGCATGACGGAGATCCAGGGCCAGATCTTCGACCCGACCTCGGGCGTGACGTTCCTGCACAGGGCGTGGAAGCGGCTGTCGAGACACGACAGCAGCCTCGTCTCGGACGAGCTCAGGGATTCGACCGAGGGCCAGCCGCTCATGTTGGCCGGCGACAAGCCCCTGCCTCCCATCACGGAGGACGACGTGGCCAACCTCGCGCTCCCCGATTCCAGAAAACTGCAGGACCTGCTGGCCCTGTACTTTGACGTGTGTATAGCGACGTACCGTGTCATCCACCGCCCGTCCGTCGAGGCCTGGATGAACGTCATGGTGGACAACCTCCGCCGAGGGAAGCCCGTTTGGCAGGACATTGGCCGGAGCAGGGCGTCCGTTGTCCTCACGGCGCTCGCCGTGTCCACCGCACATCAGGAGAAGTCGTCCGGCCTCGGATCTCAAGAGGGCGAGACGCTGTCGCTAGCCAAGAGCGACCGGCTCTTCTGCGTCGCCCTCCAGCTGTCGGAGCGGGAGACCGGGCTTCCCCGGCTCGAGTCGGCGCAGTCCCGCCTGATCCAGGTCCTCTACCTGCTCACCACGTCGCGCATGAACCGCGCCTGGTACACCTTTGGGAACGCCCTGCAGATCATCTCCGCCCTGGGGATGCACCGCAAGACGGCCAAGAAGCGGCACCTGGCGGCGGGGAGCACCGACTATATCCAGGCGCAATGCCGCATGCGGACGTTTTGGACGGCGTACGTGCTGGACAAGTATCTGGGCGTCATCCTCGGCCGGCCGCGGCATTTCCACGACGACGACATCGACCAGGACTATCCCGACCGAATCGACGACGAGGACATGACTGCGCAGGGACCCGTTGAGCGGTCAGAGGAGCATCCGGACTGCCACATTGACGCCTTGATATTTCACGCCAAGTGAGTAGTAATAGCATCCTCAAGGCGGCCAACCGGGGAGACGGAGAGGGGGGGGGGGGGTGGCTGATACAGAATTGTCCCTTCTTTGGTAGATACTGACGACCGTACCAGGATCGCGCAAATCATTGGCAACACGTCGAGGGAGGTCTACTCGATCAAGCCCATCTCGGAGCGGGAGCGCGTGGCCGCCGCCCACCGGCTGAGCGAGAAGATGCACGAGTGGCGCGCCAGCCTGCCCCCCCACCTCGGCTCGGTCCGGCCGTCGATGCTCATCCCGAGCTTCCGCCGCCAGGCGACGGTGCTGAAGCTGGCCTACTCGCACGCCGTCATGCACGCGAACCGGCTGTTCCTCCTCGGCGGCGGCGGAGGCGGCAGCGAGGCCCAAATAGCCGAGTGCGTCGGGGCCGCGAGGACGGTGCTCGAGACGGTCGACGGCATGGCGGCCGAGGGCCCCATCTTCCACGCCTTCTGGTGGACGCAGTACGTCACCTTCTGCGCGCTTCTAGTGACGTACGTCTGGGACATGCAGCAGAGGCGGCGGGGGGGCCTCTCGCTCGTGGGTGAGGGTGAGGGCGAGGGCGGGAGCCGGGTGACGGAAAAGCTCGCCGCGGGGCACGCGAAGCTCATGGAACTGGCCGAGCGCTGCCAGACGCACCTCGCGCACGCCACGGCCTCCAACTCGCCGAGCCGCCGGTACGCCGTCATTCTCGAGGAGTTCCGGATGGAGGGCCTCGGCCAGGTGGTGGCGTGGAAGAGCCAGGCACCGGCTGCTGCTGCTGCTGCTGCTGCTGCGCAGCCATGTTCACCCCCTCAGCAGCAGCAGCAGCAGCAGCAGCAAAGCCACGAGAATGAAGGGGCATCAATGGCCGCCGACGGGTTCGGTTTCGGCCCCGCCTACGCCGCCGCCGTCGGGTCCGGGCCGGTGGAGCTCATGGCCCAGGGAGATGCGGGGGGGTTCTTGGAGTCCGGCTTGCTGGACGAGTGGCAGACGACGGACTGGCTGGAGCTTGACTCGTCCGCCTTTGGTCCGTACATGGACGTTGACGCGAACGCGCTCGCTTGGATGCCGGACATTGGCGGCGGTTGAGGTTCACAAGACAGAGAAAAGTCGATATTTATTATAGTAAAGGTCATTAAAGAAGCCTGGATGATGAACTTGTTCTAGGCACCCCCTCTGGTCTGTTGCGCGACAATGCTTAACCTCTCCCGGGGCTCTTGAAAAACGTCGAAGCACCCATGTCGTCTGGTCTTCCATTTTAACCTCTTCTTTCTTTCGAGGACGTTGAGCTTATCGAGGACGTCCGCCAGCGGCTCCCGGACCCTGGAAAGTTGAACTCGATCCGGCCTTTGGGGGGGGGGGAGTGTGGATGGGATGCACCTTGTGTCAGTCAGGCTGCGGGGTAGGATGTGTCAGAATGGATAACCTGTTGAACAAGATGAAAAAGAGATGATAGATTAGCCTTAGCCACTTGGTCGGTTTACTGCCGACGATGATGTTCCTGTACGAGTGAGTCTCTTATCATCACAAGAGTCTCTCATCGTAGGTGACGGATTCTTATCCTTGAGTCCAGCCACACACACCCCGGTCGACTTGTGTTTAAGTCCGCGTCATCGTCTCTTGAAAATCCGTCGCTCAGACCCAAAAAAGCGTGGGGAACCACGGATTTCGCCCTCCCCACCAACGGATACTTTCCCCGCCATCCCCCAGGTCTTGTTACCCGTCTCACCGTCGAGGCAAAAAGTTACCACTCGGCGCCTTGGATCTGACAGCCAGTAGGGCGGAGAACGGATCACCGGCAGCGGAACAATGGCCATTGGCATGAGACGCGGAAGCCCGCCACCGATCTGTCAAGGGGGGCGCGGGTAGTTGTCGATAAGAACCCAGTGTACCTCCCACTCACTTGGGAAGAACAAAGTGCATCGCCAGCCGCCATGAGTCCCCCTTCTGTCTACGGCCCCGCGAGCGCGACGCTCCCGAGCAGATCCGGCTTGGATGCGAATCCCCTTGCCGGCTCGCACGTCGTGGCCGTGCAGGACTCGGGAGACGATGACAGCACCCTCCAGACGGTCGACGAGCTGGTGCGCCGACGGGCCCGGGCCCATCCGGACCGGGTCATCGTCTCGTACCCCTCGTCGGGCGTCACGTATATCGACTACACGATGAGACAGCTCGACGTCTTCGCGTACCGCGTCGCCAAAATGTACGAGCAGCGCATCCCGCGCAGGCTCACGTCCGACGAGAAGCCGACGACTGTGGCCGTCATCGGCCCCTCCAACTTTGACTACCTCGTCACCATGCTCGCCTTGACCAAGCTCGGCCACACGACGCTATTCCTGTCGACGAGGATCTCGCAAGAGGCCATCGGGTCTCTCATCAGCGTCACCGGCGCGCGTTACCTCCTGGCCGACAAGAGGCATCTTGAGACGGCCGAGGAGGCCAAGCTGACTTTGCCGCACCTCGGTGTCTTTGAGATTGCCGGCCAGTCCACGTTCGACTTCCCCATCGAGGTGCACGCCGACACTCGTATGGACTACGGCCGTGACCTCTCTGTCGAGGCCAACAACCTGGTCTACATCATCCACTCCAGCGGTGAGTTCAACATGCCGCGCCGCATTCTTGAGGCCGAGCCGTGCTAACAACAGTCCTTCCAGGCTCAACCGGTCTGCCGAAGCCCATCTACCAGACCCATAAGTCGGCCATTCACAACTACTCGAGCAGCATGAACTTGAAGGCCTTCATCACCCTGCCCCTGTACCACAACCACGGCATCTGCAACTTGTACCGGGCCATCTACTGCGGGAAGCCCATCCACCTGTACAACGCCGACCTCCCTTTGACGCGGGAGCACCTGAGCAGCATCATGCGGAAGCACGACTTTGAGATCTTCTACGGTGTGCCCTACGCGCTGAAGCTCCTTGCCGAGACGGAGGACGGCATGGACCTGCTGCGCCGGCTCAAGATCGTCATGTACGGCGGCTCGGCCTGCCCCGACGACCTCGGCGACGCGCTGGTCGGCAACGGCGTCAACCTGGTCGGCCACTACGGAGCGTGAGTCGCCAACAGCTCTCGAGCAACACACTTGTGCAAAACTCACATCTGACGCCTCTTTGCAGAACCGAAGTCGGCCAGCTCATGACGTCCTTCCGCCCTCCCGACGACAAGGCGTGGAACTACGTCCGCGAGCATGACAGGCTCGCGCCGTACCTGGAATGGATCCCGCGCGGCCCGAACCTGTTCGAGTGCTGCGTCCTGCCCGGCTGGCCCGCCAAGGTCGCCACGAACCGGGACGACGGCTCGTACTGCACAAAGGACCTCTTCGAGCCACACCCGACGATCCCAAAGGCGTGGAAGTACATCGCCCGCCTCGACGACACCATCGCCCTCGTCAACGGCGAGAAGTTCAACCCCGTGCACATGGAGGGAACGATCCGCTCCAGCAAGAACGTCACCGAGTGCGTCGTCTTCGGCGTCGGGCGGCCGTCCCTCGGCGCCCTCGTCGTCCCGGCCGCCGCCCTCGCCGGCAAGACGGACGACGAGGTCCTCGAGGCCGTCTGGCCCGTCGTCGAGAGCGCGGGCCGGTCCGTCGAGGCGTACGCCCGCATCTCAAAGGACATGATCAAGCTGCTCCCGCACGACTGCGCCTACCCGAGGACAGACAAGGGTAGCGTCATCCGCCAGGCCTTCTACAAGACGTACGCCAAGGAAATCGACGAGGTCTACGACAGGGCCGACGCCGGCAGCGGCCATCTGCAGAGGCTGGACCTCCACGGGCTGAGGGACTTCATCCGCAGGGGCATCGTCCGGACGCTCTCCAAGAAGGTCGAGCTCGACGACGACACCGACTTCTTCTCCCTCGGCCTCGACTCCCTCCAGGCGATCCAGATGCGCTCCGACATCCTGAAGACTGTGGACATTGGCGGCAGAAAGCTCGGCCAGACCGTGGTCTTTGACCACCCGTCGGTCAACAAGCTGAGCGCGTACCTGTACAGTCTCGGCACCGGCCAGGATGTCGAGGCCGAAGCCGCCATCGAGGACGAGATGCGTAAGCTCATCGAAAAGTACGGCGACTTTTCCCCCATCGAATCGGCGCCCAGGTCATCCATCGTAGGTCCCAACCCCATTGTTCTGTCCATCATGCCGTCGTTGTCTGACTTCTTTCTCTCTCTCTCTCTCCCTCCCTAGGCCGTCACCGGCGCAACCGGCTCGCTCGGCGCCCACATCGTCACCAAGCTCGCCGCCGACCCCGCCATCGAGACCATCTACTGCTTCACCCGCGCCAGCTCCGACGCCGACGCGGCCCGCCGCGTCAAGAGCTCGCTCATCCAGCGCCGCCTCTACCACGCCCTGCCGGCCACCTCCCGCAGGAAGCTCGTCGCGCTGGCCGCCGACCTGGCCGATCCCAACCTCGGCCTCGCCGACGAGACCTACGCGCGGGTCAAGCGGGACCTCCGCCTCGTCATCCACGCCGCCTGGTCGGTCAACTTCAACATGCGCCTGTCGAGTTTCGAAAAGGGCAACATCGCGGGCGTCAACCACCTCATCGCCCTCTGCAGGCGGGCCGGCGGCGACGCCGGGACGGGGGGCTGGCCGCCCGCGTCCTTCAACTTCTGCTCGTCTGTCAGCACCGTCGCCCGCGCCACGACGACGCCCGTCCCCGAGGCCGCCCCCGAGCTCGAGTGGGCGCAGGGCATGGGCTACGCCCAGTCCAAGGCCGTCGCGGAGCACCTCTGCGCGCGCGCCGCCCGGGCCGGCGTCAGGGCCCGCGTCCTGCGCATCGGCCAGATCGTCGCCGACACCCGCCACGGCGTCTGGAACGCGACGGAGGCCATCCCTCTCATGCTACAGACGGCCGTCACCGTCGGCGCCCTCCCCAGGCTGCGCGAGACGCCCTCGTGGCTCCCGGTCGACACCGTCGCCCAGGGCGTCGTGGACATCTCCTTCTCCGACGCCGGCGGCGGCGTCTTCGCCAACGTGGCCAACCCCAGGACCTTCAGCTGGATTGACGACCTCCTCCCCGCGCTCAGGGCCGCCGGCCTCGATTTCGAGGAGGTCGAGCCCAGGGAGTGGATCCGGCGCCTCCGCGCCTCGGACCCGGACCCGGTCGCCAACCCGCCCGTCAAGCTCGTCGACTTCTTTGCGTCAAAGTACGACAGGGACGAGTTCCCGCCGTCAAAGACGTACGCGACGGACAACGCGCGCTCGCTCTCGCCCGCGCTCGCGCTGGCCCCCGTGCTGGACCAGCGGCTGGTCGACAGCTTCGTCGGGTACTTCAGGGCCAACCACTGGGCCGGGAGGAGCCAGGGCACCGCCAAGACGGTCGTCGCGGTCGCCGGCCCCTGCGGCAGCGGCAAGTCGACGCTCGCCACCTCGCTGGCCTCCTGGCTCGGGGCCCCGCTCGTCGAGGGCGACTCGCTGCACTCCAAGGGCGCCGTCGAGGGGATGGGCGCCGGCGTCGCGTTGGCGGACGAGGACCGCGCGGCGTGGCTGGGCCGCGTCGGTCGGAGGGCGGTCGAGGCCGTCGAGGAGCTCGGCTACGACTCCGTCGTCGTATGCTGCTCGGCTCTGCGGAGGTCGTACCGCGACGCGCTGAGGGGCGTCGTCGGGGAGCGGGACGGCGTGCGGATCGTGTTCCTCGACCTTCAGTGCGGCCCGGAGACGTTGGCCGAGCGGAACGCCGAGAGGGGGGCCCACTGCAGGCTGGCGAGCATGGTCGAGGGGCAGGTCGGGGTGTACGAGGCCGCCGGCGCCGACGAGCTGGATGTCCTCCCCGTCGAAGCGGAGGGCAGGCTGGAGGAGGTGCTCGAGGAGGCCAAGTGGCTGCTGGGTCAGGTCGGGGTCCCACTGATCTGTACATGGGATCAAAGCATAGTGGCGTGGGATCGGCGTTTTTTGGGTATTTATGAGAAGAACTAGGCTAGCCATGATGATCGCTCTCTCCGTCGTTAAAACAAATACAAGTATTATGCATAATACAGTACAGAAAAACACCACGGGACCTCATGCAGGCGTAGCAGCGCCCGTCGCCTCAGACGGCGATTTCCCACAGCAAGAGCAGAACCCCCCGCGCTCCCGGTGCATGACCCATCTCGAGAAGTCCCCGCCGGCCTCTACGCCCTTGAACGTGTAGGTGAAGTAGGATCGGTAGGTGATACACGCGTGTCGCTGGTCGCCCGCGTGCTTGGAGCGCCCCAGCTCTACTCCTATGCCGGGGCAAGACGCGCACCGGCCCAGGCCGCCGTGGGGACACCTCCACCGGTGCAGTTTTGAGCATTGGTGGCAGAGATACGTGCGGCCCCGGGTCTGTTGCCCCAGGTCTTTGAGGAGCAGGAAGAGGAACCCGGCGGTGTGTCTCTCGTTGCTCTTGAGCTTCCGGAGCGCGCCCCGGAAAAGAAGGCCGTAGAGCGGTTTGCACGTGAGGGCGAGGCACATGGCGGACTCCGTGGGGAGGTGTGATGCAATCTCCAACACGACATCCGGGATCTGGCGGAGGAAGAGCGGCAGCTCCGCCAGTGAGGGCGTCTCGGGCTTGAGGAGGGCCGTCCCTGGCGAGAAGGGGTCTGCTATTGTTTCGGAACCCATTTGAGCCGGTGATGTGCTCGTGATGGTCGAAGGGGATTCCGGAGTCGATGGTTTGTGGTCGTCTTGTGGATGGCTTTCCGGTATGTTCTCTTTGGGCACGGCCGGTAGATGTCGTCTCGATCGGTTTTGTCTGTGTTGTAATATCTTTGACGGTTTGACAGGGAGAACAAGGGGTGCTCTGACGCGCAGAATGATTCCAGACCGAAACGTGCGTATGGAAGCCCAACGGTCTGTGTTTGCATCAGCCACGGAACGAGGTGCAAAACTGTCGGAGACACACGCTTGGCTCTTTCATTCCCTGGTTCCTCTTAGCTTACACCTGCGTGCTGGGACATCAAGGCCCCTGGTGAATAGTTGTGTTATAAAATTGAATTTTGGTTCCAGTAGACTAAATTAGGAAACAAGTTGGTAATTTGTGTATTTCCCCATCCAAGGTAGGCCGTGGAATATATTCACTGACATGTCATTTTTCGTACAAGCCAAATGTATGAGAACTTTACCTGGTGAACCCCTAGCCATCAGTGGTTTAACTGGTTGAATCTTGCCATGAACTTGGGACACCGATCGCCACAATCACGTGTATCGTTACCGGAGTTACACACAAATTTCGTAGATCAGCGCAAGTTCTATAGTGTTGGATACATCTCTCTCTCTCTCTCTCCCGCGACAGATAATACGTTACTAGAGGCTAGCTTTAGAGCTTAGTGTTAGCTCTATTGAAAGGTAATTCGTTAGATGAAAGTCCTGGTTTAGAAGCTTAGTGTGCGTCACTTCATGAAAAGTTTATAACCAGAGAGAATAGTTAATACACCAAGCTGTGCATATTGACTGAGAAGGGAAGCCCTTCTTCTACCTTTAATTTATATTATATCCCTGCCGGGCTTCCCTCTGTAATATTCAAGGCGCTTTCTACCTGCACATATCGCCCCGTTTTGTGCTCTAGCTTGTGATAAGGTACTGCATCTCCCGCTCCAAAGGCTTCAGAACTCGCTCCTCGACTGTCTTTGCAAACTCGTAGTTACGGAGCGATGCAGTTGGGTCGAGGTAACATTGCAAGCAGTACGCGATGGCTGTTTGGAAGGCCGACGTCAACCTTCCCTGCTTCACCTGTGTACCAAGCGATCTGTCCGCCGTCGATAGGTCCGCCCACATGTCCTGTTGACTATGGGTGCTCTTTATGGGCATGCCAGCGTTAATCTCCAAGAGCATGATAGCAAGGGCTAGCAGATTCAGCCTGTCCAGTTGGTCCTCTAGGGTGCAGTTTGTCAACCCGCTATCTGGTCCGGATGTTTTGTTAGCCTTGAACGATTGGGGACTCGGGAGGCAAGACGCCTTATTCAACGTACCTGTTAATATAGGATCTATTGCAGGATATCTCCCAGTCAGATATGGGTGCTGGGCGTCCACCGGACCGTTGCCCGCGCTCCCACGTCGCAGGAATATGATGTCCTGCCTGCTCCACGGCTGACGGAGCCACGGCGTCTCGCTCAGTTGCAGGAAAGAGCAGACCAAAGTAATGGCCAGATTGTAAATATCCAGAAAGGAGAGATTCTGCTTGAGACTTGGCAAGTAGTCACCCAGCGATATGCCATTGCCGATCAACTCGCATGGCGGGCTCTGCACCTCGCATAGCCCGCGTAGCTCGTCCGACGAGTCAAGGTTGAAGCCTACAAACGGGTGTGTGGCGGTCTCGATCGTTGAACATATTTCGTTGATCATCTGGATCGATCCAGTGTCTTGGGACAGCCTGATTTGAGGATCAGGCACCGATATTGTTATCAATGGCATCCGAGATTGGATGCTAGAGCGAGTATCTCCATCCAAGCTGAACTCGGTGTTGAGCCAAGTCAGAACCGACTCTCTCCAAATGCACAGGCCGAAACAGTTCATTGAGCCGGCCGGCCGGGATGGACCTCTCCCGGTCTGCCGCCTGCGCCTCGCTAGCCTCTGCTCGAGGAGAAGCCCGGCTTGGTGGGCGCTGTGCGATGAGCACCGGCTACGTGACAATACCCGATGAATCCGCGAGGCGTTTTGCTTGATGGTCTTCAGCGGGGCTACGAAGCGGATTGAGAGTTGTGGCTGTGATAAGTCGCTTTGCATATTGTCCTGCAGTTTTGCAGCCTTTCTCAAAAAGCCGTCCAGTCTCGTGTTGCACTGGTCGAGTTGATCCAGCTTCTCCTTCAGGGCTCGCCGCTTCATGGTGAAAACGACGCGCTTCCTAAAGTGAAACTTCTGCCGAAAAACGGACGTATTGGAGACCGTAGGATTAGCGAAAACGATTGCCTCTAATCCGTCCTGTGTGACCTATCAGGAGTCAAGAGTGTCAGCTCAAGTTCCCCAAGACAAGTCCGGATGAATTGGTTAGACCTTATCAGAACCCTCAATGTTAAGGTTTACAGCGACAGAAACCATGATTTGGGCCATCTCCTGTATCGTACCAAACGTCGACTGGTACGCTATGCCCAGGTTCTCACGGAGGTCGTTGAGGAGCCAGTCGCTCTTCCATTTGTCGCTTTGCGGATCATTGATCATATCCACGAGGTCTTCGTCGCTTACGACCTGCCTCAGCAGTAGGCGGACACTCTGCTCGTAAGCTGTGCGTTCCATCAGGAGGCGCCGGGTCCCTTTGGACAGCTCGCCTTTCCATTTGAAGAAGGCCACCGTTGGTTCCACCACATCCTCATAGTGCTCGAGCGCCGATATCAGCAGGGGAATGGCGCCCAGGACCAGGCCGGCGACTTCAGCCATTGTCCAAAACTGTCGCACCGTTCCCCGCGATGAGGCGAATGGTGAGGTTCGGGAATATCACGTAGCTGACGTTGAGCACGCAGAGATGTTTCTCCACGTCCACTTACGGTTAGTATTATGCTGCAAGGCAATCCAATGGCCTGTCATCTTTAAGCGCCAAATCAGGGAGCGAATCGCAAGGAAAACATCTCACGACTTGGATAGCTGACGATAGCTGACGTTCAAGCCGACAGTATGGAAACACCGCCAGCCGTCTCGCTGGTGACGGCCAGCAAGCTGTGCCTTGCGGTGTTGAGCCAGCTCTTATCGGCCCTCGAAAAGGCCGGGGACGACCACAGACGACTCATGCCGCCCCAGACGCCGAGGAATCAACGAGACCGGTTCAGAATATGGGCTGGGAACCTTGGCGCGCTCCAGGAAGGGCGAGCCTCGCTAGACTTTCGTCTACAGGAATCAGCCCTCATGAAGTCAGCGGTTAACACGCAGCTGAACCAGCTACAGAACACTATCATGAAAAGTCGGTCAGACAACGCTGTGCGCGATGAGATTCGGCCCTGATTATTTGTGACAGGCACCGAAGTGGTTTGCGGCTTGAGACAGCCACTCGAAGAGGTGCTGACTTTGGACGACGAAGAGGGAGACCTCTGGGGAAGTTCCGACGACGAAAGCAGCTCAGAGGAGCAAGACGGCCTTAACACGCGAACAGAGTTGGGTCAGAATACCGTCGCCATCGTGCAGATTCTCTCGGATCTGCACAAGCTCTCTTTCAGGATCAGAAACCCTGCAATGCGTTCCAGCGGACAATCCGTGATAAGACCGCTTCTCTTCAAGAAGATGGTCCAAACCGATGACACCACAACCACGGATCTACTAGCTTGTTTTGAAGCATTTGATCGCAGCCACGCCGAAGAAGCAATCCGCGAGATGCGATGCACTGCCCGCGGAAGGCCGAGCCTGAAAGACGAGGACGCGTACCCTGCGTATGATTCTCTGGCCGATAGCGACGCCGACGAGACCAGCTTGCCGTCGGCCGCTTCTGAAGGTCCTGTTGCTCAACCGAGAGAGGAGCAACATGATTTCTTGATCGACCGCTGGAGCAGGTCCCTGACGAACCGCCGCCGATATTTTGCCTACTGGGAAAGCCATGCGCTGAAACTGGCCAGAGAAGATAAAGAGGAAGCACTGAGCAACGCCGATTCCGAACTGCAAGACTGGCAAAAGGCAACGCCTGCTCAGGTGCCCATCCCGGCTGCTGCTCTTGCGGCCGCTGTACTGGTTCCGGCAACGGGGGCTCCAAGTCTGACCGGGAAGAGCCTTCTCTCCGGAAACGAGGTTTCGACGTACAACCGGAATCTGGACGATGCAATTGATGCCCAGTCGGCGGTGTCCTACGCGTCAACAACATACGACATTGACGGCACCGTTGCAGAACTGCCAAAACCCCCTCTATTCAAGTCGTCCCAGACCGAGTTTCAGTGTCCGTACTGCTGGGTTACCTGCCCGGCGCGTCAGTCCAAGGGCAAATGTTAGCGGTCAGTTAATCTGTTTTCTATCGTATAGTTCAGCTTCTCAGTATTTCTAACCCGGGCTTTGCAGGGAACACGTCCTACGCGATCTCCAGCCGTACATGTGCACATATGAAGAGTGCCCAGATGCCAATGCCCTCTACACGAGCCGGTCAGCCTGGCAGACACACGAGGCGGATGTCCACCGCCGGGGCGTGGCGCTGTTTCGCGCACTCTGAGCCACTGTTCAAATCACAGGACGCCCTGCTGCAGCACCTGGAGGCCGAGCACGGCGACGAACTGAGCCTTGTCCAGATTCACGAGATCGCCAAGCTTAGTTGCGCGACCACGGTCGACGAGCGGCGCGTGTGTCCCTTTTGTGAGTCGGCCGGTCTATTCGAACAGGGTCTGGCGAACCACATGGCATTCCATATGGAACAGCTCGCATGCTTCGCTGTGCCTCGAGGCTCGGGTGTCGACGATGATGCGTCGTCTCTCGGAAGCAACACGGACACGGTACAGGGCAGGATGGCTTCCACCTCTCTGGCATCGGCTCTGCTGTCCTCCTCGAACGCCTCGCCCGGGAATAGAAACGATTATGAGTGGCACCGTGGAGAGGTGCAGATCTGGGATGCAGCAACAGTCGAACGACTGCTCGACACGGGCGCTAACGTCAACTTGAGCGATAAAGATGGCCGGACTCCACTGTCGCGGGCTGCTGAGAACGCAAATACAAAAGTCGCCCAGATGCTGCTCGACCAAGGTGCAGATGTTAACCTAAAGGATCGGGATGGCCAGGCGCCACTGTTCCGGGCGACTGAACACGGAGATATGCAAGTGGCCCAGATCCTTCTCGACGGAGGCGCAATTGTTGACATGGAGGATAGGTATGGCCGGACACCACTGTCGTGGGCTGCGAGAAGAGGAAGTCTGGAAGCTGTCAAGATGCTGCTTAAGAGAGGTGCAGATGTCAACTTGAACAATAATTAAGTATGGTAAGACGACACTGTCGTCGGCGGCTGAATATGGACATTTGGAAATCGTCCAACTACTGCTTGACAGGGGCGCAGACGTCCAGGCGCAAGACGACTTGGCGCTTCGTGTTGCATCATCTGGAGGTCATGAGAAGATTGTCAGACTGCTTCTCGATAGGGGCGCCGACTTGCACTTGATAGATGAGAAAGGCCAGACGCCGCCGGAGATGGATGCCAAGACTAGGCGTGAGGCAATCGCTCGCCAACTATTCGAGCTGAGATCGATAATTATGCACGAGCTGGCGGTACGAGACCAGCCGTACGACTACCTCAAAAGTCTCTGTGAGAGACAAGAGGAAGATTTCGGGTACGCCCTAGAGAAAGTTGCCTATTTCAAGCCAGACACGCAAATGTGGGCGTTGGACAGTCGCAGCTGGAGAGAGTTGGATGTGTGGAAGTACGACTATAATACCCAGGATACCCGACAGAAGGCGATTGATAACGCAATCCGACAGTTTGATAGGATGAGGCTGGCACCAGAGGAGCCTGAATGGCAGAAGCTCTTGCCGATGGAAGAGCGAGGAAAGGGCAAGGTCCTCAGCAAGCTGCAAGTGAATATTGCCAAAGCTTCCCAAGCCTGAGTCCGGAGGAGGAGCCGATGGCAAGCATCGTGGCCTCTAAGCCTGCTTGACGAAACGTAGTCGGGGCACGAAGCAACCCGCAACAACGACCATGGCCTAGTACCAGCACATCAAAGACCAGCCGGAGGAGCTCGATACCCCAAAAGTCATCTGCAACTACTCCAGCAACTGTGCGTACGGCAGCCAGAGCTCCAGCTTCCGGGACGCATTTTTGGGCGAGCCAGATATCTTCTCGCACCACCAGGTGTCGAGTCGACTCCTCCAGTCGGCAGGGACAACCCCTCCCGGTTACGCGATATTAAGTTGAAAGTCTCCAAAGATGTTGTTTGATTTATCCGTTGGCAGTGTGATATCACGGCTCCATGTGACATCACGGCCATCGGGAATGCCGCGAGTGGATAAGGCCTCGGGTGCTTCCGGCCATCGCACTGTTGCATAGGTAGACTGGATCATTCACTCTCGGGCTGATCCCCGGCTTCGGTCGACGCGGTCGCGGATTGACTCGAGCATTACAAGGATACGTTCATCACCAGCGTACATAGTAACCTTCAACACCTTGACCGACGCAAAACCACGTCAGGCCTTGTCCTCCGCCACGCGTGCATGGGTGTGTACGGCAGTGGCTCCGCGATCAGGGGCAGAACACCCGCCGCTGATCAAATGCGTCTCGCAGGACAAGGCCAGACATTGGCTGGGAACCTCGGTCACGGTGCCGGGCTATTGGCTTCTGACGGGCTGGATTACACTTCATCCGACCTGTTTGCCAAGCACTCCCCGAGATTCCTCGAGTATAGGCTGCGAACCTTGTGCGGCGTTGTCAACTTCAACGGGCTGGCTGACGGAGCAGGTTCGCCGTGGCCGCTTCTTCACGCTCCTGGGCATGGTCAGGTTGTAGTCGAGGTCCAGAATGTGTCGCAACCCATCTCGTGGGTTGAGAAGTTTGGCGTGAGCGCGCACGTCAGAGCCTCCAACGGTAACGGCCTCTTCGTCATCAACTGCTTGCCGCTGGACAAAGCTTTTGACGCCTCAAGCCTTATACTCTCTATATTACTCCGTTCTCCGGTGCCTGGCCCTATTGCCACACTGAAGCCACGGGCTTCTCCTCCTCACCCTTAGCTAAAGACGGGCAGGCGTTTTTACGTCCGGTATGTCTGGTATCTCAAGTTCCGGAGGCCAAGGGCAAGATGTGGCCCTCTTGCAGGTTTTTCGGCGGCGAGATGAACATCTGTGTTAGAGCTGGTCACTAGTTCAACGACACACCATTCCAAGATGAATGGAAGAGATGGAAGAAGTTCCGTCGGAACAAACTGGCCGACGCAACTAAGACGATGGTAATGTTGGAGCTCTGGGTCCAGAATCTCGACGCCGGGAGGCTTGAGATGGCCGGATGAGAATCTGGTCATGAGGGACGAAGGCAGAGTGAAGCTGGCGAGGGCGGGCTTGGGGCATGAAACGGTCGTCCCGTGGGGTTTTTTTTTTTTTTTTTTGGGGGAGAAGGTGGGCTGGCGACGAATATCGAGCGCGACATCTCAAAGGTGGCGATAGAGTACCTGGGACTGAGCGAGAGTTGAGACGGCGAAAGCCAGCAGAACGAGGCGTCCTTTCGAAATCCAACACCAGTCAAGGGAGTCCAACGTCTCATGATGAGCGTCAGATGATGCGATGAATGTATTATGCGATGTTAGCAGCCCACACGTACTGGCTGCCCGATGAAGCTTTCGACTCGGGAGCACTTCCTAGGTGACTGGTTCAAGAAATCTCAAGTGTCGAATATTGGAAACAAGCCTCACGAGACGCTCACTTGTTGTGGTTGAGGCGACGACGGAGTAGTCGTGGCATTGCGATCCGCCACCGTTCGAAGATGACGGGTGGTTCATAGCGAGACAACCTTGATTCGTCCCTTGCAGGATGCATAAAACCCACAGAAGCTTTTGGGCCTAGGCAGAAGAGGCCGCTCCTAGTGGTTCGGAAACAGATGACCTTCCAGCGACACACTCTAGCTTTAAGTTTTCCATGTTGTGATATTCGCCAGCTGGTCGACCACGACGAGCCCCGGTTCGCTCTACCCTTCCTTATCAGTAGTTTATGCCATGCAACTCTAAAGAAGGGGGGGGGGGGGGCTCCCTTTTGCTTGAGAAAACGATATCGAGGCTCTGGCTAGCGCGGCTTTAGGTTTCCTTGGCATCTGCTTGGCAGCGAACATCAAACCCGCTTGCGGCGTCCTAGACTCCAAGGACGCCGCAGGTGAGTGAGTTGAGTCTTTGTGCAGCCCTCTCCGGCCTGGCGACCCCCCCCTTTCACCCTTGGCACTCTGAAAAGGCCCTCGAGAAGGCTTTGTCGCGATTGGTTCGGCGAGGGGCCGCGATTGATCTCCAAGCAAACATTGCGCGGTCGCGGGAATGCAAATCAGTGTGTTTCTAGGCCCGGCAGGGAACGATAGTCTTTCTTGGTGGCGACGGTTACCCCACGCCACAACACACCACACCACACCACACCACATTCATTACACAATGAATACCCTACCCCAGCTACATAGTAAGTTTCATGGAACTCTCTGTCTGCCTGGCGGAACCGACCGAGCAGGGGAGAAGGGGAGCAGGGGAGGGAGCAGGGGGAAGGGGGATCAAGGCCCGCCCAGTCGGTTCCCAGGCCCGGGGCGGGAACAGAGAGTCTGCGCAAGCGCAATGCTATTTGCCAACATGCTGGATCGACACTTGGTTAGACTTGGTTAGAGTCGGTGTCAAAATGTTTGTGTTGACGACATGGCACTGGGCAAACCCGACAACATGGTCTCACCGTGTCGTATGACAGCCGGACATTACAGACTGCTTAACCACATATGAGCAACTCGCAACCTGGCCTTATGGCATATGGAGAGGCGAGCTCACACGAACCAGGATAGCCAACGGGCGCCTTCTGTGTGTCCTATGCTCTATTATGCGAGCCGCCGCCGCCTTGAGCAGAGACAACCACTACGTTTGTCTTCTCAGCACAAACTCACCCCACACCCCCATTCATTCAAGCTTAATCTAATCCGTCTTCGCGCTTTCACTTGCGCGGAGTCAAGCCCGTCTCGGACGATTCGGATGTCGCCTAAAGAGTCTAATGTCCCCCCCCCTTCACCAAGACATGGCCCCAAAGTCCAAGCGCAGCACCCCTTCCGTGTCATCCTCGCCCTTCCGCGACTTTGCTAACGCGTCTAAAGCTGCCATTTCTTGCGCCGGGAGAGCAGCCAGCCGACGGTTCCCTTGTTCGGGTTTCCCACGAAGGGCGATGCGCCCGCGACGTCCCAGTTTCCAGAATCTTGGAAAGGCTGGAGCACCGAAGCGACACCAGCGACATGGCACACCCTGCCCAGTACTGCTTCATGCCCGGGGGGGGGGTCCGCCAGGTGATGGTTCGCAGCACCAAAGAAACGCCTTGTGGTTCATCGAGACGCCTGAAGGCCACCAGCGGCTCATGCAATCCTCCACAGGGATCGTGTCCAGGGATGAATGAAGAGATGCGCGAAACGATCCGCAAACCCTACCTAAGGTGGTCTGCGATGCCAGGCGATCAGCATACTAACCAGCCCCCCCCCCCCCTCCTCCTGGCTTTGAACGTGGAATAAACATATTCTCTACTCCTGTTTCCCTGTCCCTCCGCCCCTTCTCCTACCCGGATCCTGGCTAAAGCCTCCTCGCCTCTCTCTCCAATACCCATTCGGAATAGTGTCGAATGCTGTATGTCTGCAGCACGCTTTGGGCTGCCAAGTTACGCTTATCTGCCGGCCCAATAGGAAGAAACGGCTGCGCTGCTAACGACAAGGAGGGGGGGGGGGCGGTTGAGGCTTGCCCTGGTGGCCGGCCTGGCACTAAGCTCTAGCTCCCGTCAGGTGGGAGGAATACCGGTACTTGGCTTGTCATCGCTGCATGCCGCAAGGAGTCAGCCTCCTCAGCGGCCGTGGAACAGTCGGCACGTCAAGCTTGAGTACCTCCATTCGCAAAACAAGATACTTGCTGCCCGGCAGCCGCGGCGAAGAAGGAACTGCATGAACCAACCAACATGACATCTCAACTTGCTACTGCGCGTATTCACTGCCGTTAGCTGTCGAGCTCACCTCGATGCAAGAGTCCAAGGGGGCTTCTGGTTTCACGAATTGAGATGATGGGCCAACATGGAGCCCTCTGCATCTCACCTCACGCCCCCCCCAAAGTCCCAATCTCAGCCCGTAGTCCGCTCTGGAGGCTTCTCTGCTGAGGACGAACGTCCAGAAACGACCGAGCACGAGTTACACAAACAGCGGCGAGATGCGGGGGCGCTTCTGCCATATCGCGCCACCCCGGGTCATCCTTCCCGAGGTCTTCCCGCACGGCCTCGCATCTCACGATGTAACGAAAAGGCCAAGGGTGTTTTATCTGTGAGCTTTGCCGCGTGCTCTGATCTCGGGGGGAGCCGCCAGATACGGACGTGGCGCAGAACCTGGAACATCTTCGACTCCCAGGGATGTGCCACAAAACAGTTTCCCGACTTGGGGCTGTTTCTTCCCAAACCCTTCATCCATCGTCCATTGAGTGTGTGAGGGAGGGTTGGACGGCCGCGATGCGATTGGGCCCTGGGGCAAGGCTTACTATCCCTGCCTCCCTCCCACACGGAGCTTCTTGGACGATTCCTCGTCTGTTTAGTCATAGTTTCGAACCTGTCTCCATCATGAGATACGGCTGTACTCGCCGGTGTTTGGCCTCATCTTTTCTGGCCTACGATGGATTCTAAGCCGAATACTTGGGGTTGAGCTGGAGGCCGGGGGGCAAGCACCGGACGGTGGAACGTGTCCGCAATGCTTGATGCGACTATTCTGGTTGCCGTCGCCATGTTTGCCTGCGTATATGGTTTTGCGCCGTCGAAAAGGCCTTGGAATATCGCGCAAGTCCCGAGTACAAAAGCGACCGATAGTCCCCTACCTGTTCTCATCTCTTCTCTTCTCAGCATCAGCATCAACATCTCCAGCTTCCAACGGTCTCTTCTCTTTCAGTCTTACTACTACTCGTTACAACTCCTCTGGTTAGGAGCCCTATCATTTCAAACGAAAAAAAAATTAAAAATTTATATAGCCAAGATGTCTCTTAGAACTGTTGCTGCCGCTACCATCATCGCCGCCGCCAACCTGGTGGCCGGACACGGTGCCATCATTGGCGCTGTTGGCCCCGCCGGCGGCTCCGGCATGGCCCTTGGTGTTGATCCCAGCACTCCTCGTGATGGCACCCGCGCCAGGCCCTTCCAGACCGATTCCACTCGCTTCAAGGGCGCCAACGCCGACACCTTCGGCCAGACCACCGGTGGCGGCGAGAACGATCTCGAGGCTGGTACCAAGGCCATCATGGCCATGACCGGCGACATGCTTCCCCAGGTCACCCCTGGCAGCACCCTCGAGATGACCGTCCACCAGGTCAACGCCGACGGTGGCGGTCCCTACGACTGCATGATCAACTCCGACGCCACCGGTGCCACCTGGACCAACGTTGACGTCCCCGTCACCGTCCCCGGCCAGAACTCCCGCAACCGCGTAAGTGTCTTCCCCCCCCCCCCCCTTCTTTTTCCGCTTCTGCGGCATAGGGGACGCGAGCTAACCAAAAGTACACAGGCTGGTGCCATGACCGACTTCCCCCTCAAGGCCCAGATCCCCGCGGACCAGACTTGCACCGGCACCGTCGCCGGCCAGTCCAACGTCTGCCTGGTTCGCTGTCAGAACGCCGCCCGCGCCGGCCCCTTTGGCGGTATTGTCCCCGTCCAGATGGCCCAGACCGGCAACACGCCGGCCGCCGCTCGCCGCAACCTGGCCCGCGCCATCAGCGAGGCTGAGCGCCAATACAAGCGCATGCTGAAGCGCGCCGTCGAGGCCGCCGACGCCGCCGACATGGCTGACGAGGAGGAGGATGAGGAGTAAATTGATACGCTCGTTTGCACATATTCTAGAGGCTAGGGGCGGGATTGGGTCCAAAACTTTACATGTAACACTACTGGACTGCTGATAATGAGATACGACTGCCTGCTCTGCTGGAGTATGGACTTTCTTTACAAACTTTCCCCTCCTTCTGCGATGCTCCAAGGTTATTGAATTATTCATCCTTGTCATTATAGCCTCATACACTCATATGCAACTCTAGATAACAGTGCTATCTCATGTGCCATATTACGTGGCGCCTCACTTGTTACTCGCATATCCGGCTTACATGCCGAACCTCTCTTTTCACATCTCTACTTTGATAGGATTAAGACACTACTTACCTTGTTCCTATGCCGATATGCCCTGCTGTGTATGTGCTCTACCGACTCGTGACACTCAATTACACAATCGCCATGTCATTCGGCTTTGCGCTTAGGAAATCAGAGCACCCTACCCCCCAACCCCACGTACATAGGTAGATAGAGTCGGCCCAAGGGGTTCTGAATCTTTCGTCTCGAAAGCCGTCGACCCTCCCGCTTGCTCGCAGGGCTATCTGATTCGTCGTCGTATCCGAGTGCGAATACAGTTGCGACCATAAGCAATCACTCGAAACTCTAAACATCCGCCAAAGTTAGAAACGAGCGCGGGGGTCCAAACCCCTTCCCACACAGCTAATTGCCTATTCTGGCACCCCCGGGAGCCACAGCACCCGGGACGAAAAGGCCGACGACGAGCACTAGTCCGATTCCGGTCCTCTGAACGCGAAACGAAACCGCAGCTGCGCTGCCACGGACCAGACTGAAACCTTGTTTTGCTGTTGGGATGGGGATATATTACAAAAAAAATAAAAAATAAAAAAATAGGGTTCATGGGGGCTTCCGCGGCAAGAAGGTACACGATCTGGAGTCCATCTCGTCATATCGGCCTTTTTTTTCTTTTTTCTTCTTCTTCTTCTTCTTCTTCTTCTCCCAATGACATCCAAGTTCCAATCTTTCGATGAAAAATAGTGTAAGCGTCGAGTGCGCGTGGCCGTCATTGGCTGAGAGTACAGATAGGCTTTTCTCCCCTACGGGATGTTTCAGTATTAACAGGCACGCGCTCCGCCGCCCTGGGGAATCCCGCGTCAACAGGGCCGTGTCGGCTGTCAAGAGGGGAGATACGAAGTCGCGAGCGCTCCCACGGGGCGGGTCTGATCTCTTGTCCAGTGGCCAAAGGAGAGCCTGAAGGCTTTTCCGATGACGAAGTTCGAGATGGATTTCGTGCTGCACAAAAAAAAAAAAAAAAAAGGCCGCCTGTTTTTTTTTTTTTTTTTGTGCAGAGCGGCGTGTCTTAGGTAACTAGGGTATGTATTTTTACACAGCGACACAAAACATCAACGTGGGCTGTGCTTTTGTTGAAGCAAGAAACAAACCACGCTATTGGACATGTTGAACGTGTAGCGATGCTACCTTTACGGTGAAGGGGGAGAAACCCAGGCGTACATCATTCGTACACCTTGAAAAGCGCCTAGGGGTGAATACGAAGTCTCTCAAAAGCAATGCTAAAGAATATGTTCACAAGTCAGTCGTCTGCCAAGCCACCGTTCCGTAGTAAAGCTTTAAAAAAGCGAACGCCGGCCAATAATGACGCAAACGTCACCTTCGGGCAGATTTAGTTGGTCACCTTTACACGATGCGACGCTGACGCCCGTGAGGTTGCATAGTACAGTACCATCAGAAAGCGGGGAGTCGACTCACCAAGGGCAATGGATCACGTCTCTCACCGCGAAACTCCCTCCGGCAGTTGGCGGATCGACTTGGAGACCTCACTTTGTTGACGGGTAGGATTGTGTTGGTCCGATTATCAGCGTGGCCTCCTCAGACACCCGATGAGTGGCCGGCCGCATAAAGGTGAAGAAGATCTCCGGGCCCGGACTAACTAACATACACCGGTTGCCGGCCTCCCCCCCCCCCCATACTATGACTCGTCGTCGGCAGTATTTTCCACCGCACAGTTGCGTGCTACCGTATGTTATATTCGTACAAATCTGGTTGGTATCCCGATCAACAAGATTAGGGAGATTGGCGGCGCTGCACTTGAGAGTCGTAGCTATTTTATGTGCTGTTATTTGCCCTATGTACAATACAGCGACCGAGCCGACAACGTGTCGACCCGGTCATCTGAAAGTGGCGACTAACTAATCGTATCCGGAGTGAATAAACAGCCATGAACGAGGGGGTTTTTTTTTTCCCCTTTTGTACCGGGACTCGTGAAAAAAGGTCATGTTTCCTGACATTAGTTTTATATGAAGTGAAATCCCACCACAGACGGCGGGAGGCGGCTGGCTCGCGGAATATTCTCTCTCTCCTCGTGGTTTCATGACGTGACACGGTGCACATCCCCATCATCTCGTAGACAGGGTCGGTTTGGGTTCTTGAGGTCGTTAGGGTTAGGGTTTGTTTCTCTCGGCTCATGAAAATCTACCACGCAACGAGGCTCGCGAGCAGGAACCCGACGACGAACGCCGCCCTCGAGTTGCCTCCTCCCCGTTGCGTCGCAGAGTTCTCGCCCGTCTTGGCCGCCGCGCCGGCGGAGTTGGTGCCGGTCTTCTTTCCGCTCGCGGTGGGCGTGTAGTCGGCCGCGATGCCGTCGATGGGGTGCGCGTAGGCCTGCGCGGGCGTCGTCGAGGCCACCCACGCGATCGTCGTCGACAGCTCCTGGTCGTTGTAGACGGTGACGGTGGCCGTCTGGCCGAGCTGGAAGTTGCTGTAACACGTGCCTCCGTAGGCCGGGCGGTCGGAGTCGAGGGCCGTGGAGGGCGCGGCGAAGGTGAAGCCTCTGTTTCCCCCAGCTGTTGTCAGTATGCCGGCTCTCCCGAGTCTATCAAGGCGTCGAACGAGGGGAGCACAACGTACGATGCGCAGCAGGCAATGTAGCCGCTCGTCCAGGTGCTGGTCTCCGTGTTCCAGCCGTCCGGGCACACCAACGGGCTCATGTAGGGAGCGATGGAGCTAGACTGAGACATGGCGGACTGGTATCCGCCAAGCCATTCCGTCGGGTAACACGACGAGATCGTCTGGTTGGGCAGGGGAACGGGCTCATTGATCCAGATCTTCTCCAATGCGCCGACCAACATGGTCAAATGGTTCTCGGTGCATTGCGCGGGTGCCGTGAAGGTCGTCGTCAAGGGCACCGCCGGGATGGTGGGAGTGGCCGCCGCGTGGGCGGTCTCTGCGACTCTGACGGGCATTTTTGGCGGGTTTATTAGAGTTGTATGACAACCGACTCCGGTGAAGAAAGTTTGGGAAAAAAAAAAAAAAAAAAGAGCGGGCTGAGTGAGAGATCGTCGTCTGTTTGAGCCTAACGAGCGGATAGAGTTGAGTTTGTTGCGGAAAAGAACGTAAGTGAGTTGATCTAAAAGAGTGACAGACAGGCCGGCGGTCAGGATGGCACAGGAAGAAGCCGTAGATCTATCTCGGGGGCGGAAAGTAAAAAAAGATTGACAGAAACGGTGACCGCGGTGCGCATGGCAAACAAAGCAATCAGGTTCTCTTATTGCAAGTGTCCCTGGTTGATGGATGCAACCCTCTTCCCGGTTTGTCTGCGTAATTACCGTCCCCGTTTCATTTCGCCATTCAGTGGGCCCGAATACCCGCCGCTGTCGTCCTACCGGACAACTCCCGTTCACCTTACCAACGAGTTAACTGGTTGATTGAGATCTTCCCGATATCAACAGGAACCTCCTCCACCCGGAACGCTCATAAGCTTTTGCAGAGCCGTGCAGTCGCAGCAATCTAAGCTTAACTTGCTTATTCCCCGGCCACGGTGCGGTGTCGGCGGCTGTGAAAAGTGATGCCTCGTATATGTATGTCGACTCTGTGTAGCCGGCCTTCATGCATCTCGACTCTTTGCCAGCACTAGACTTGCCGGGCCCTCCCTTGTTAACCAATCTGCTGTGCCACACGACCGACCCCCCCCCCTCCCATCTTTAGTGTAAAAGAGGCTTCCCGTTCCCACTGGGTGACGATTGCGGTGCCCCTGGCTTAGCATGGATTGCGCTGCAACATAACAGCGGAGAAAGGGGGGCCTCCGCTGTCACGCGAATCAAGAACTCGTAGCTAAACTACATATACCGTCATGCTAGAGCCAGTGACCCATAATAACGGCGCTTGCTTTGCAGTCTCCCTGAGCGGCATGACCATCATATTCTTAATAGTACCAAGGCTTCGACAACCTTGGACTCCGCTCTTTCTCTATTGCACCGCCATGCCCCGTTCCCCTGGCAGAGCCCGGTCGAGAAACGCAAGGCATCGGCTTGTCCTCCCTCCCCCTCCCCCCCAGTATGTATCTCGGCATGGGTCCAAACAAAGCTTGACGAACTGTGCGGGACAACAACACCTACCTGAAAGGACCTAGGTAGAAAACCAGTTTAGCGTCGCTCTCGGCTGCGACTCGCATAACTCGGGAAGCCCACAAACACGACCCAGTGTCACCCTCCTTTTCGGTGCCGCGTGTCCATTTCCCGTTGTTGGTTCTCGTGCTACTGTCGTCGCGGGTAAACGAATACAACCAAGACGTAGCAATGGAGGACCTTTGCTTATTTCTTGGACTTCTAGGACTTTTTTCTGTTTGGTTGAGTGGGGGAGGCATATCGCAGCCTGGCTTTATTGTCCCGTATATATATCATTGCCCAGAAAAAAAGTCATGGTTTTCCATCACATCCCACGGCCGTAGGCCTGCATCACCGTTGTTTATGTCGTCGACCCTACTGGATCGAACCTATCTTGCATATTGGAAAGCTCATTGGGGCCGGCACGGAGCTAAAAATTCACAGGGACTCGATGGCTCCTTTTGTACTGACATCGAGCAGTTGTAGATAAGAAATGAAGAAAGAAAAACAGATTTTTCTTTTTCCAGGTTGGCGCATCGAGTTTTCCAATTCATTCCTAGGGCGAAACGGATTCTCCATGCACTTTCTTTTCTCGAATTCTTGCGGCCACAATGACGTGCAGACCTACCAATAGTCTTGTGTATATTCTCACACACCATGCATTGAACTAATAGCTGCACCTGTCAATATGGGGGTATGTTACGTCTCTTTGATTTTGATGTCTTCATGCCCGCTAAAGTAACACTGCAATTGTGTTGCAGGGACCACGCCTTGTGTGCCATGTACCCTTACAACGGTTTCTGGAACGAGATCACAGCAAGTAAGAAAATACCACATCTGGGAAGGATTTGAACACAAGGGATCGATCCAGGATCCTGATAATCAGCATATTCGCGTGTTCCTGGATCGAGATCCGACCCTACCAGGGCGGGGCCTCGTCAAGCCGAGATATCTAGATGCACTCAATTGCATGTCTGCAGCAGCTCAGTAGTCGGGAAGAAGTCTCGCTTAACCTGATGACCTAACGGGATATTCGACATTGCCATTTCAGCCTATGATAATCTTTGTTGCTAGATGTCGCGGTGGGGAAGAGTGGTCTTATTCCGGTTTTCAATCTTCTGAATATACTTGTGCGACTTTTCATACCTTTTTTTTTTCTTTTTCTTTTTTTTTTTTCTTATTTCCAGCATCTTGTTCGATTTAGAGTGGCCCATCAAATGTCTGAGTCTGATGACGTCTTGTTAATGAAAATCTCTCGGATTCCCCACAAGCATGGATTGCAACGCATCTCGGTATGCGTGGAGGCAGGTTGAACAATTTGCCCAGGTTCCCACTTGCCATGGCTTGTATGTCCCAATGGCCGCCAGTGGGTTGCGGTATTTACAGAAATCGTGGGGTTCTTCCAGACTCCAGTTCATCAATGCAGTTGCTGCGAATACCTGGTTTTGAAGGCGTTCCGCAGCGATAATTATCACTGGCGTCAAGTAATAGTACTTGGTATCGTTGTGGGAGCTTTGCTTTGCCGTCAAATCCATCAATACCAAGCTTACGGCTCACACTCGCCGAACTTGAAGACAAGTTATCTCTGGCCAAGACCTCTCCGGGCTTGTTTGTACCCGGGTTTCCTTCCTTGGCGAGAGAGCTTGACATTGACGATTAAGCCGCGTTCCGCAGTTAATACACCGCCTGAGTTCCAGACCCGTCCTCGACCAATCGTAAAATGGCTTCAATAAACCATGAATAAAATCGAGAAAAAGCTCAGGGCAACCGCCGGGTAATTTTGACTCTGTGGCACCAAGAAGCACCTTGGGGACTAGAGATCTCCAAGAAGGTATTAAACGCTTTTGACTCGCCTAATAGGGCATCGGGCCGTCGGATATGCCTCACGAACCTCGGTTTTCTTGGAGTCACACTGCACCCCATTACATAACATTTTACCGCTGTATCAAATTTTGCTTTTTGTGCCCAGTTAGCCTCTTTTCGCCGTTCTGTGATCATTCATCGTCTGTCACAGCAAGATGTCAAGTTTCTAGGCGGTCTGACAGAATGGTACATACTGAAGCCCGCGCAGGACCCTATGATAAGGGTCGGGGAAGTAATAATACCCGATAATCGGTTTTCTGATATCGGCGGTTCTGATAATGGGACAATGTGACATGACCAGAGACATGCATCGCCGACCTTCAACCCCGCGCCAAGACGTCAACGATACGACTCGCCGTGAAGCGAGAGCCTTGAGCCCCGGATGGTGGCATGAGCGCGATTAGAATCTCCGCATTCCCAGAGGCCTGCGCCCTCTTCGGGTCGAGAGCCCGCGTTGCAGCAGTGATTGCGGAGTGGAGGGTCCTGTCGGTAAACGACTGCGCGATAGGGGATCAAAAGCTCGACACGGAATTGGCGCGTAATCCAATTGGATGATGCCAAGATTATAGAAAGATAATTAGCCATCTCCTCCAAAAGTGCTTGTTGAGGCTTTACTTGGCTGAGCTTTTGAAAGAACCAATCCCACTGGCTTTGAATATGAGTCCATAGCAATGGGTAATATATTAAAGCAGGAGACTGCATCGGAGTTGAACTGCATCGTCGTCGTCTCCATCAGCCATTCTTGTTGTCTTCGTAGCCGACTAGAAAGAAAGGAAGCATGGCCGCTCGCTGGTCAGCCCTCCTTGCTGCCGCGGCAACTCTGTGCCAGACAGCCGCCGCAGAGCCCGTCTTCCGCGAAATCGTTTCACTCCAAGGGCCTTTTGAGGTTGAGCAGAACGGTGTTCAAAACATCCGGGCCGAGTACAATGGCGATCTGAACGGCGAGCTCTCCGCTTTCTATGGTCCTTGCGACATGAAGGCGCCGTTCGAAGCGCACCACGAGATCGGCCGCACGCATATCGGTTCGCATCCTGCCGCCAAACGCCATCTGGAGTGGGCCGGCCAAAGGCCTTCCAGGTTTGTCTGGCTGGCGCCGGGAGACGTTTCTTCGGGCTGCCTGCACGCCTTTGTGGGAAAACCAGCACGTTGGCCGTTTCGGCGGAAACACGTCGTCAAGAGCCGCAGGGTGAGAAAGCGTGCGACTTTCGCCGAAGCCACCGAGCCCATGGGTCCGTGGTTTGACGGCGTCGAGTACCTCAAGCAGAGGCAGCCCGATGAGGTGTTTGTTGCATCAGCCAAGAACAAGACATTTGGCATTTTGGGTACCGGCATATCTGGCCTGCACACCGGTGTAAGCGGCTTCACCTGGACAGGCTTTGTGAATGGGGGCAAGCACTTGATGACTGCTACTGCAGTTGCTTCTCGACTCGGTCGGCATTCGCAACTGGAAGATACTCGAGTCTTCGGACAGAATCGGTGGACGCATTCGTACCGCCTATCTCGACGGAACCACCCCTGCTGAGCATCAATACCATGAGCTTGGTCCCATGCGGTTCCCGCACTCCATTCACGACACCGAAACCAACGAGACGTACCCCATCAATGACCAGAAGATGATTTATCAGTTGGCCGACGTGTTGAATGAGATCAACGCCAAAAGCGGCGCCGACCCTTCCCTTCAAGTCAAGTTCATCCCATGGATCCAGGGTTTCCGACAACGCTCCCGTCGCAACCAAAGAACGCCGGCCGGACGGGACTGTCCCGGGCCGCAAGGAGATCGCGGCCGACCCCCTCGCTGATGACCAACACCACCTATTCTAATGCAACAGCTGCCAAGGAGGCCATGCAGGCCCTGGACGACTTCAAAGCTCTGACTCCCGAGAGGGGCCAAGTTCTATGCGACAAACGTCCTCAAGGCGCATTAAAGAGGCTGTCGAGACGGGCATGTTCGACTTCTCCGAGGTCGAGTACCTCCGTCAAATCATGAAAACAGACCTGAACGTGACCGACGAGGTCACCCCGTCTAACATCGTCTGGCCCATGTGGGAGTTTGAGACGGTCTATTTCCTTGCCAACGAGTGGCGCACCGTGGACGGCGGCATCAGCCGTCTCCCTGCCGCCTTTTGAAAACATTGTCAGGGGCCGAATCTCGTACAAGACCAAGGTCTTAACAGCGTCAGGTACAACGAGGGCTCCAAGAATCTCAACGTGACGTGGCGCGAGACGGGCAGCGACCCTTGGCTCAAGAACACCACGACCGAGCAGTTCGACCACGTCTTCAACAGCGTCCCATTCAACCTGCTCAAGTACTGGGAGCTGCCGCCTCACTCCAGCCTGAATGCGCCGGGCCATCGAGCGGACGGTCTTCCTCGGTGCAGTCAAGGTCGCCATGCAGTACGAGACTCGTTTCTGGGAGCACCTGGACCGGCCCATCATTGGCGGGCTGCGGCCGAACCGACATCTACGGCATCGGTCAGATCTGCTACCCGTCCTACAACATCAACGGAACCGGCCCCGGGGTCATGCTGACCTCCTACGCCCCTCACGCGGACGCGGTAGTCAGCTGCGCGATGCCCGCCGAGGAGCATATCGCATACATCCAGCGGGCCATGGCGGAGATGCACGGTCCCGTCGCCGACGAGATGTGGACCGGCAACTACGAGCGCCAGTGCGCTGGGAGCAAGACGAACATCACGCCGGGGCCTTTGCCGTTCCCATCGTCCCCCGGCAGCAGCTGTACCTGCCGGCTTTCTGGCAGACCGAGTTCAACACCGTCCTCATTGGCGAGCACACCAGCTTCGCCCACTTCCTGGGTCTTCAGTGCTCTCGAGAGCTCGACCCGTGGCACGGTGCAGATGTTGCTCGATCTCGGCCTCGTCGATGAGGCTAAGCAGATCACTCGGGCTTGGATGGCGAGATGGGTCAGCGTCTAGCTGGCGAGGCGCGTAAACGGTCTTTCCGGATACAACAGACCACGACCTCCGTCTTTTTCAGGAATGAATCCAATGCCGATATATGGAACGGGGTGCTTGCGATACACATAGAATCGAAGGATTGGAGACCACATGCAAAGGCACAGTGACACCAAAGATGTAGGACAGATTTGGGTTATGTAGTGGACGAACAAGTACAATCGTTGTGTTTAATGATCCACCGCCATGTTCGCTGCAATTGCTGGCCCCTGAGATGTATAACGACACGTTAGAGAGTAGATGTTGCGTAATTGTAAATTCCTATCGAACGCGAACTACTGTTACACGTCGGCCTTTAAATACGTAGGTCTGGCATGACATCTCATGGTCTTTCTTTAAACGTCTTTGTTGCCCCAAAATCCTGCTCAGTCTGTGCCTCTCCGCCCCCTCTATAGACGACCGACAGGAGCCGAAGAGCTTCCGAATCCCCACTGCTTGCACCAGTGAACCATCAGCTCAGGGGTGACGGGCTTGACCGAGCGCAGCGCGGGACTGCAAGAAGTCGTTCTCCAAGTTTCGTAAGTCGTCGGGTTCGTAGCGTTATCGGCCACAGATGCACTACGCCGGTAAAAGTCGGCAAGTTTCAACCCAGGGTTGCGGTCGGCACCGAGCGCGTCCTTGGAGGAACGGCTCGCTTCCAGTCTATCGACCCAGTCCTTGAAGCCGATGAGCTCGGGGATGCGGTTGACGCCGTAGTATCGCTGGATCCAGGGGGCCAGCTTGTCGAAACTAGTCGTGGACGGGTTGCTGCCGTGGAAGTACCCCTCGTGGTAGTCTCTCGACTCCTCCGTGAGGCCGGCAATGTCCAAGATCATTCTCGTCATCGTCTCTACCGGAACCCACGAGACCGCGTTCAGCGAGGACAGGCTCCTGGGCAGCGCCCTCAGCACGAGGCTGCTCGCGATGATGGACGGGAGCCATTCCTGGCGGCTCCAGGCGCCAGCGCTGGCGAGCGGCCCCGCGATCTGCCCGACGCGCACGATGGCGATGGGGAAGTCTCCGACCTTGGCGGCGTCCTCGAGAACCAGGCTCGAGACCAGCTTGCCCTGTCCGTAGCCTCCATCCGCCGTGGAAAAGTCACGCTGAGAGGCCTCGGGCACCGGGCCCCGGCTCGGATCCCACTTGGTCGTCGTGCCGATGGTTGACACAAACACCACGAGGACACGTTTGTCGGCCGTGGCGGCGAAGTCGGCAATGTTGCGGACTCCTTTGATGTGCGGCTCGAAGACCTCGAGAGGCATGTTGAAGTTCACAGCCCACGCGTTGTGGACGATGCGGTCGGCCTCCCCGAGCAAGCGGGAGTACACTTCCCGAGGGAGCCCCAACCGTGGTTGAGACAGGCTGGTGTGGAAGAACTCGACTTTGCCGCTCTCCTCCGGCCGTCGCAGGCCGCGCTCATCCATCGCCTTTGCCTGCTTCGCTGCGCCACCGTCGTTGGACCTGTTGAAGCAGATGACCTTCTTGATGCAAGGGTTGCGAATCATTTCGTCAAGCAGGTAGCAGCCCAAGTTTCCTGTCGAACCGGTGAGTATGACAGTCTGCTGGTCCCTGGCTGGCTCGGGGCGGGCTGGTCTCGCATGAACCAAATCCTTCGTCATCTTTTTGTAAAGCTCTTCCATCGCCGCGTAGACCCGGTCCTCGGCATCTGCGCGGCCATCTGCATTTCCACTGCCAAGGGCTTGGAGGATGTGGGCGGCAAGCCGATTGAGGCTAGCATGGTTGTAGACGTCGCGAGCTTCGATAGCCACGCCACTGTAGCTGCTGTCCGTCGCACGGAGACTGGCCGTGATGAGCCGCGCAGCGGCAATAAACTGCAACGAGTCCATTCCTGCGGCAAAAAAGTCGGTGTCGGGCTCCAGGTGAGGCACGCCAAGGTGCTCCCGGAGCAGCTTCTCAATGGACTTGCTGAGGGCATCCCGAGAGCTGACATTGAGGCGCGGCACCCTGGCCAGAGGAATTTCCCTGGGGTTGGCATAGAGTTCTTCAATTTCGTCGGCATAGAGCCTCAAGGTCGCCGACCGCTTGAGGGTCCCCTTGTCGGCCATGATGAATGGCTTTTCGCGCTTGGATACAGCGATCAATTGTCTTACGATTCGGGCATGAGTTGCTTTTTGTGGCCCCCGTCAGCTTACATCGTCGAGATCAACGGAGAAAAAAGGCCATGTGAAAAAAAACCGTGGATTGGAGTACTCGAATCTAGTTGACTTTTGCTTACCAGCGACTGCGTTTGCCTCCGCAACCTGCGGCATGACGCGTTCGATCAGATCGTCAACCTCTTCCTCGGACTCGGGGTAGACGAAGGGCTCAATAATCAAAGCGGGCTGGAATTTCTGAGTTCCGACAATTACGGCGTTTTTGACCGCCGGATTTCCGCAAATGATGTCCTCTATAGTGATGGGATTGAGCTTCTCGCCGTTGGATAGATTGATGATGTTGTCGGCGCGGCCGTGAAACTTCCAGTGATGAAGCAGTGTCGGGTGTGGTTGATACAAATCACTCGTGCTGTACTCCCTCTTGTCCGGGAACGTGTAGAAAATGCCCTGGACAGGAAACTGCCTTGACTTCCTTGTTATGACCATTTCGTAAACATCGTCGTCTGTGGTTGCCTTGCGGAACTCGAATCCAGACACCTCTTCGTTGTAAATGAAGTATTGCCAAAGGTCCGGGTTGTTCTGGTGATAAAGGCACACGGGCAGAGTTCTGAGAATGTTAGCCTCATAGTTTCTCGGCCATAGATACAAGGGTAAACAAACTCTGTGGCACCAATGACATTGATAAGTTGTACGCCTTGTCTGTATAAAATGTCGCCGGCCTCCTTATTAAGAGGACCTTGAACGAGATCAGTATTCAGGTCTGTACGTCAATGCAAAGTCGTCGAGTCTCTCACCTCCCCCAAAGGCAACGAAGCTGAGTTGCTTCAATACTGCTATGTGCTCAGGGCGCCGACTCATTTCTTCCAAAATCGACGGAGGCAATGTTGTACTGGCTGAGCCGGTTGCCTTGATGACTTCGATGGAGAGGTCGGCTGTCAATGGGCGATCTGGAGGGGGATAGACGACCTCCTTGCCGCTGATGCCTGTCGTGCCCATGAAGCCGAAAACACCACCGGCGTGAAACATGGGCACTGCAACGGTCAGGAACGGTAGATAGACTTTCTTGCCGGAAATCCTTGATACTCACGAGGGGCAAAATGCCTTGTCATCATAGCGTCCATGACCTGGAGAACGGGCAACGTTCCGTTCCACTCCGGCAGCGAATAAAGGCGATCCAGCAGCGCAACAGACCCGTGTCTGATTATGATAGGTTTCGGGAGCCCCGTGCTGCCGCTTGTGTGAAGCACGAGAAAAGGATCCCATTCGGCCTCTGCTGAGCTTTTCGTGAAAGGGATATCGGGAACCTGCGGTTTGGACAAGATATCATGCAGGGGCTCAATCTCAAATTGCTTCATGTCCCAATGCTGCACCCAAGAAGCAACGATTGATCGGTGTGACGCGGGCCGTGCCACCAGTCGACAGTCAGACATCTTGAACAGATTCAGTTGGGCCTCAATCGGGTTTCTTGGAGACACAAACAGGGCCTGCAATTGCGTCAACTCTTGCATCACAGGTCGCATGAATTCATGGATTGCACCTTATAGCCTGCTTTGACAGCGGCCACGATCATGATCTGCTGAGGATTCAGTATGGCGTCGGCATGACAGAAGCCCTGTTGAACAACGTACAAAATATCTCACGTCATTGGGTCCAGTGTAAGCGATTGTTGGAAAAGTGCCCGGGGCCGGAGCGCCGCAGGCCTCGAGAATCATATGGGCAAGGTAATTGATGACATTGGCCAAGTCTTTGTTCGTCACTTCCCTCCAGCCATCTCGAGGCTCTGACGTGTAAGGTGTTGAGAAACACACCCGGCCAGGCTCGTAGACGGCTCTTTCGTCGATGATGGCGGGCAGAGTGCGTTGCCCGCGAACAGTACGGACGCCGGACTCGGAAACTTGAACAGTACTTTCAGCCATGATGGCCCTTGCATGTTACGAAAGAATGAATATGTGATGGTCGTGATGCCTGGCTCGTCACTATTGAAGCAGTTGCGGGGAAGGGAACATCCCCTTCATATACCGAAATCGACTCCACGGTCATCAAACCTAAAGCAAGGGTGGCATGTGATATATCCTGGTATTTCTAAGCATCAAGAGAGGAAAAAATGAAATGGTCCCAAAAGCCGTCAAAGTTCGTCCTAATGCTCGTGGGCTTATGTACTGTACTTGTTACAGAGTTGTGCTGTTGGATACCTACCTCGGTCGGGGTTATGAATTCTTACTTTCCGTGTCGGCCAATACTTGGATGTACCGCTGCAGATCGTCCCAGCTGTGAGTTCTAAGTCTTTGGCATCGCCCCATCCCCTATTATATTTAAACTCTTTCAACCTCCGATAAGATGACCAAATCCACGTGTGATTCGCCTGAGAACATCGGGAAAGGACATCCAGAAAGATGGCTTAACTACTGGAAAAAAAAAAAGAAAAAAAAAAAAAGACGAACGCAAAACCGCGTTTATACCACCATAAGATAGATTTGCCACAACGACTGTAGACAGCCCGCTCGTTGAGCTACTCAAACTCATCCAGGCTAAAGCGTCGTTGAATCCCATGGGCCATGGGTTCCCCGCCGAGCACTGGGACTGAGCATTCATATCAGATTAAGCGACTTTAACGTTAGGGTCATGATCCGACTAGGTCAACGACTCATACCCTCGGAAGGATTCAGATACCTCGGTAGTAGAGCTTACTGTGCGGGGAATTGGGCGGAGAAGACCACATAATCACAGCGATCTGGTGTAGGAGGGTTCATGGTTCCACGGTGAGTTCAGTTGCAAGACCTTGCTGCACCGGCAAAACATCCCACCCTGTAGTCCGATGGCGAAAAGCCAGAACAAGGACAGCGGGTTATGCTTCTCGAAACTTTGGCTTGGGGCAATCCAGCGGGCGAAGCCCGTCCAGTGCTCATCCCATGTGGCATAGATGAGCAGCACTAGGTAGATTTGGCTCCGTGCTTGTCTTGCCGGGTGTTCCGCAGCGGTATGTAGAGAACTTGCGTTGTGGCTGAAGATTACGTCGAAAGATGTTCATGGGGCGCGGTTCGGGTTTCCGCATAAGGCGCCCGCGCCCTTGACTTCGTCTCCTCTGATACTACATGTGCGTAATAAGCGGATGATCGGAAAGTTGTTTTCCCCTTGATATGTATCAGAGCCCCGAAAACTTGTTTGGGTTCAACAATGTAAAGTCAAAGCGGCTTTCAGATAAGTCTACGTCAGAGAGCACGGCAGCGCTCGGGTCCCAAATGCGAATTGCCGACGCCTGTCTGTGTTAGGCATGCTTCTCGTCCTGTTAGCAAAAAGGCCGGCATCGTAAATCTCTATCCCGTCTGGACCGTACCATAGTAAAACATGTGTATGATCTTTCGGCTATACACTTGGGCGCTTTACAATCCTATTTTTGTTGGAACTCCCACTTTCTTGATAGGGGCATCGCTGCTTAAGCCTTTCTGACAAAGTGGGAGCCGAGTATTTATGAACCGCCGCACGGCGGGGCTCATTGACATCAAAATTGTACGGACCATCATCAGACAGACATACGGACGACAAGACAGGGAATACGAAGGACAGATGAGTGATGGTACACGCCGCCGGTGAATGCAGTCATATACTGTGTGACACGACAAAGGGTGGTCCATTGTTCTATCTGGTATTATGTACTTCTATCATCAGAACGCTCAAAATTCAATACTCCATTTCTATAAGTGATAACTTTAGCCGATGTTTGATCCCACGGACTGTGCCGCCGCCGGCACTTAATCAAAGACATCCGTAACGTAACGGATGTTCCTCAAGGCCTCGAACCAATCCTTGGCGCCGTCTTCGTCCGTGTCCACGCCCTTGGCCTTCTCCATCTCGACCTTGATCTTGATGATGGTGTCCTTGGCGGACTCGGCAACGCCACGAGAGCCGCAGACGTAAGCCTTGGCGCCCTGCTTCCAAAGGTCGACGACCTCCTCGCGGTCGTGCCAGATGCGGTCCTGCACGTGCTTGCAGCCGTCGCTCTTGTCGGAGTCGCGGCTGTAGGCGCGGCGCACCGAAACGGCGCCGAGGGCTTCCCACTTGTCGAACTCGTCGCGGTACAGGTCGTCGTGCTCGGGGGAGCGACAGCCGAAGAAGAGGAGGGCGGGCGCGAGGGTGCGGCCCGCCTCGATCATGGAGGCGCGCTCCTGGATGAAGCCGCGGAAGGGCGCGAGCCCGGTGCCGGCGGCGACGCAGATCACGGGCGTCCTCTCGGCGTCGGTCGGGAGGCTGAAGGCGGCGTGGGACGGGCGGATGGCGACGTGGAGGGAGTCGCCTTCGGCGAGAGAATCGAGGTAAGACGAGGCCACGCCGATGTAAGGGCCCTGTCCCGAGAGCGAGGGCTCGTTGAGCACGGAAAAGGTGAGGGTGACGTGGTTGGGGTTGGCCATTGGCGAAGAGGAGATGGAGCTGGACCATGTCAGTCGGTACAACACGCTTGGCACCGTGGGATAAATACGCCACGCGAGGGAGCGAACTCACTATTGCCTGACGCGCATCGGCGGCAACATTGACAAGAAGACCCCGATGGGCAAATCGATCGAGGGGTGGCGTTCGAGCAGATCAAGGGCGGACACCCGCTTGCTGCTGATCTCGTCGGCATAGCCATCGCCCGCGAGCCTACTCAGCTCAGCTTTGGTCTCGTCGTCCTTGGCGTATTCGCAAACAGCGAGAATGTTCTATGAGGATGTCAGTCAAGACCCCGGTGATTGCGAGGAGTCAAAATCATCCGAAAGCTTTTGCTTACTCTTCTCGTGGCGGGCTGTGAGAGTTCGACATATGAGCTCAGGATGTCGTGGGCAGGGACCGAGCTATCGACCGGGAGGGTCGTGGGACCGTCGGTCTTGATACTGAGATGCGCATCGCGGGCGAGGTGGAACCTCCGCATCGCGCGGTGCACGCTCTCCTTTGGGTTGATGGGGAGGACGGCGAGGTAGTCTCCCGCGGTGTACGTCATATCCTTGGGGATCTTGATCTCGATGTGCTTCTTGATGCCCTTGGCGTCGCCGCCCTTGGTGAGCGTCCCGGTCTTGGTGACCGTGGCCTCCTTGACATCCTGACGAAGGGCCGAGGTTCTGGGGTTGCTGATGACGACATCCATACCCTTTGTCTTGCTGTCGTCGACGGCGGCGGCGGTCGTCTTGTACTTGCTCGTCAGCGCGGGCCAGAGCACGTCATCCTCCCAGGACTCGAAGTTGGTAAACACCTCGCCGGTCGACGTGTCCGCGAGGCCAGCATCGGCAAGGCGGTTCGCGCCGAGCTGCTCCAGGGTGGCGTCGACCAGCTTGGGGACGCGATGGAAGGTTTGGACCCAGTCCTTGTGACCGCAGCCGAAGACGGCATATGACACGTCTTTGAGCGGGGCCTTGGCCTTGTCCTGGCCCTCGATCCACGCCACAAAGTGCCCGGCGTTGTCAGGAGGCTGTCCCTCGTAGGATGCCGTGATGATGACGACGGGCTGGTCGGTCGGCAGGCTGCCGTTGGCGCTGTCCATGCAGTCGACCTTGGTCGCGCGGAAGCCGTGGGACACGGCGTCTGATGCTACGCGCTGGGCCAGGGATTCGCAGGTGCCGCTGTTGGAGCCGTAGAGAATCGTCAACGGCATTCCCCCTTCACCCCCGGACGCCGCGTTGCTCTTGGCCTCCTCGGGGGCCTTTTCAGGCTCGGCCATACCGGCGAGACGGCGCTCAAGGGTCGTGGGCGTCAGGCCGTCGCGGAGAATGGCGCGCATGTACAGGTCCTTGGGCTTGATCGTGAGGGTCTGCTTGACGCCGAAGCTGTAGTTGGGATCCAGGACGAAGTTGAAGTTCTGGAGGAGCATGGTCATGACGAGAAGGGATTCTTGCCAGGCAAACGGACGACCGATGCAGGCTCTCATGCCGTTGCCGAAGGGCTTCCAGCAGTTGGGGAACTCCTTGGTGATGCGGTTGAAGTTCTCGTCCATCATCCGCTCAGGCTTGAACTCGTTGGCGTCCTCGCCGAAGACCGTGGGGTCAAGGTGGGACTTGGCAAGCAGGTTGATAATGGTCTCGCCCCCCTTCACAGGGTACTTGCCTGCCAGCACAGTGTCTTCGAAGGGCTCGACCCCGAAGACCGGGATCGTTGCGTTGACGCGGAGAGTCTCGCGCAGTACGCCGTTCAGGTAGGGCAGCTTGGAGAGATGGTCGACCTTGATCTGCCCCTTGCCGACGACGCTGTCCACCTCGTTCTGCGCCTTCTGGTACGCTTCCGGGTGCTTGAGCAGTTGGTAGAAAGCGAAGGACAGCAGGCCAGATGTCGTCTCGTGCCCGGCGATGAGGAACGTGATCAAGTTGTCCATGATGCTCTCGTCCGTCATCTTCTTCCCCGTCTTCGAGTCGACGCCCTCGAGCATTGCCGTGAGCAGGTCGCGACGGTCACTCTTGCCGGCCTTTCTTGACTCGAGAACCTCTCTCGCCGTGCTTCTCAGCGTTTCGATATCGTCGTTGAACTTCTGGTCCTTGGAGCTGTAGAAGACCGAAGGCAGCGGTAGGCGTCGTGACCTGTTGCCGGATTCGACCAGGAAGTCGCCCATGGCCTCGATGAAGGGGTGGAGGACGGGCGAGTAGTAGCTGTTGAACCGATAGCCCATGGAGCACAGGGCCAGGGTGTCGAGCGCCAAGCGCGTGAAGTCGTCGGTCACGGTGATTTCGGATTCCGGTCCGTAACGCGCCCACTTCATTGCCAGTTGGCCTGCGACGTCGTGCATCTCATCGAACATGCTGCGGATCGAGAGAGGGCCGAAGGCGGGCATGAGAACGCGGTGAGCGATGCCCCAATTCTCCTCGCCCATTTTCGCCTGAGTTCGTGGTCAGCGTGCGAGTCCGGTGGGTGCATCATGACCGACTTGTCAAAAAAAAAAAAAAAACTTACTGTGAAAAGCCCGTCGTGCACGCCATTTCGGATTTCCTAGTCGGTGGTCAGACAACTGAGCAAGTCCTAAACAAGAAAGACTTCATGGAGAGTGACTTACACCGAGGGCCTGATTTATCGACTTTTTGAATCGCTTCTCATCGCATGTCTCATTCACCAGCGCCTGTGTCGTGACAAAAACGACGGAACGGCCGGGGAATCTCAATCGGTAGATCTCACCTTGGCTCAACGTCAGCTACGTCTGTCTCATCGATACAGGGACCCATGGAGGGGGTAAAGTTACCATATTGGTCGGCGAGAGAAAGCATGGATCCTAGAGGGAATTCCGAGTTGATCTCGTTGATGTTGCCGAGGATGGGCAGCCCAGGGGGCTCGGGAATGGGCACTGTTTCCGACATGCTGTCGTTGTAGTGCGCGTTGGGGGTTTATGCTTGTGGTGGTGTGGTGTGGTATCGTATATATGGTGCTGGGTCACTGACAAGCTGGATACGATTCTACTTCAAGCCAGAGCATAGCAAGAGAAAGGAGGGGGGGGGGGGGGTAAGGCGGCGGAAGCCCGATAATATTCAAAATCGAAAAGCGGCCAAGTCCCCATACGTGGCTAATACGTGCGCGCTGTTTGGCTCCATGCCTCGGTCCCATCATCATGCGCGGAGTACCGGGATGAAGGCTGATATCATGCCATAAGAAACAGTACCGTACCAGTACCCCTTTTCCACTTTTCCATAGGCGAACAATCGTGATGTGGGCCGTTTCCGGCGCCGTCAATGGTCAAGATGAACATAACGGTACAGAGCACACTACATACAGCAAGTTCGGCCATCCCGTCGGGCCCTGTCGCCAGTGAGTAAGGCATTCGGCGCTATTCCAAACCCGCCCCGACAGGCTTACCTGGTGCTTGCGTGTCTCCTACAGTGTAGTGCCGCTTCCCTTTGGTAGCGCGGTAGCTTCGTCTACCATCATCATAGGCAGACCGCCATGTGGAACGTTGGCCTGCAGGCGGTGAGTCAGCGTTTTCCTGCTGTGCTATCATGGCAACCCGAGGGTGCTCCTTTACACTACGGAGTACCTGTACTATGTAATATACACACAGGAAAACAACCTTTAGTGAGGGTTGGTGAATGCCGAGCCCGCCGAGGCCTGAGACCATGCCCCCCTTTGCAAATATGCCGAGAAACCAACAGGTTTGTTTGTCCAAGGTCGCCGCCACCTTGTTGGATCCAACGTTAAGGCTGCCAGGGGGGGGGGGGGAGGGAGGGGTCGTCCAAGGCCCGTCTGGCGCAATGATGACAGAGACACATGCCGATCGAGTGCGGGCGCCAAAGCACCAGAGAGACACCGCTCCGCTCCGTCGGGCAAACCGAATTCGACACCCTCCCCGTTCCCGTGCGTCCTATCCGTTAGTGCCGGCGGGCTCGTCCATGGACGGGGTTGCCGCAAACCCCAATGCCGAAATACATTCTCGGAGTCACGAATGGCGGCCTATGGGAGAATACCAGCGCTTCTCTCGACTGATATCCTCGTGCAATCGATCTGCCAACAAACGACCCCAACCCCTAGATCCCGAGTTCCGAACTCGAGTCTCTTTCCTGTTGCTGGGTCGTCTGCGGGGAACAGAGACATGATGATGCAACACAGCGCTTGTCACTGTCTTTCTCGGCGAGTGAGAAAGTTTGGGTCTGCAGCCACGCACATCAGGCCTGCACCACCCGACACTGACGCACCCAACAAACAGCCAACCAGCCCAGCCACCCTCACGACCAAAAAAAGGATGCCACAGCTTAAAAAGCCTCTGCAGATGGCGGGTTCTAGTAAATTCCCAGTCCATGCTTTCGTTGTTCCCGTGGTTTGTCACGCGGCAGAACGGATGTTTCTCCATCCATTTCGGGGCGGAACAGACTTGGCAGAAATGCGCAGCTTCAGTGAGCACACATAATGACCGATCGGTGCACGGAGTGTTGGATCCCTTAATCCGTACAAGACATGGGAATGCGACGGACGAGGTCGTTGTGTATATAATTTGACGCGGTATACTTATGCACATCTCTAGACCAGCTGTACGATCGGCGCCTTTTCACAAAATCGACCCATTGCTCCCGCTAGGAGACTTAGCTTTATTTCAATGGAGGCTGTATGGGACGCTCCGGGGAACCCTGGCAGCAGTTATTATCCAACGCCAAGCAGGGGGGGGGCCTTGTTTTGCCTTTAGTTGGTTTTCCCTTGCGTGAAACCTACCCGTAGCGTTTCGCGTCCCATCATGGCCGTCTTTCTATACAGACAAAAGCTTCTTTTCTCAAACCATCAAGATTTGGTTGAGCCCTAAATAAGGTGATATAGGACTATCTCTGCTTTTGTCGTGATATATCGAGGGCGGTAATACATTTAGTATTGGACTCGGCCAAAATTGCCTAGAGGCACAGCTTTCGGGGGCGCACGCAGGTGGTCTGGACAAACAACTTGTACCGGGTAATTGGGTAATGATGTCAATTCATAGGGTATTGGCATCGAGCATTGGCAAGCCTTAGTTGCACTGCTTTTCTGCAGCAAAGACGGGAGGACTAATTATCGGAGACGATGGCGCTGTTCTGAGCAGAGGCCATTTAATTTCACAATGCATGATTCACATTGTGTCTCAACGTCTCCTATATTACCTCTTGGTTTCAATCAGTCAACATCCAAGTCAAATATATTTTACCCAGGTCAGAGCGACGTGCAAAACGCAAAACTTCATATTGTAGAGTACACTAGACAGAGCTTCTCTACCAAGAACCCTCAGGTGGCCACATTTTTTATTGTATCACGCAATATTTTGCACTGAGATTATGCCAAGTCTTCGCGGCAAACCATTTCTATCATATGTCATTTGGTCGTTGTCTCATTCCATTGGCTGTTCTTCCAAATGGTTTTATGATGATACTCTCATTGCCTTTGCCAACAGGATTACAAGCGAGGATTGAGAACAAGACAGCATACAACAAATTGGACCGACTTCCTTGGAAGTCCGACATTTCATTTCAATATTATCGTATCTCTCGTAACAGAGTTTCACACGTAGTCAGGACGCAGAAAAGAAACTAAACAGTGGGATGTTGTTTTTGTGCGTTGCTTCTTAGTACATGGTCCGCAGCAGAGTGAATTCGCATGCACCTCAACTACACATCTGTTTTTGTTACTTCGACAAGCCTGAAGTCCATGCCGGGTCTACACAAAAATAAGCACCTCTTCTGATCTTGACGCTCCCATCGCCCAATCCTGCCAACTACGAAGACTAAAAGGCCCAAGCATGCTCGAGGCGGCTACTATCCGTACGTGTGACAAACTGCCGCATGTGGTTTAGATTCGATGCCGAGGCACCTCGGCAAAATGTGGAACCACGGCGCGCAGGGGGGGGGGGCAAAGAACATTCAGGACGTTGACCGAGATGACGGGTTGGCCCCGTCGCGCAATCTCGGTGCGTTTGCATTTGCTTCTATCAGCCCGAAAGCCGACTCGGACGAGACGAATGCCAGCGGGATGATTATGGATACAGCCGAGGATCACGAGAAGACGTCTGATAAGTCCTTGGGGCAATAATTATAGGCCCCAAGATAGTGGGTGCATGTTAACTAACATGACATCCAAACCACGGACGGGGTGGTAGTAAAAGTCCCGCGCATTCCTACCACACTGCGCGAATTATTCAACGCGTCAAACACCTACACCTCTACATGTTGAAGTGTGGGCAAGACCTTGGCCGAACTAGGAAAAGAGTATAGATAAATGTCAGCGATGTACGGTATCTAGGGCAGATTTTACCAGCCAGAATAACTAAAATCTGACGGCATATATATTTTACCACCCACGGTAACCCCTTTATAGGAAAACACCGCACTGGCACGCTTTATAGCAGTTCTATGTACCTACATATATATATATATATATATATATATATATATGTATAAGTAATAAAACAAGGACATCGTGTCGTATATACGCACTTCATTAACAACAGCCAATCGCCGTATACCTACCGGCTTAGCCGGTGGAGGAGGGCTAGATCATCGTCAGTGCATACAGGACTGTTTCCAAACTCTTCCAACCAACATTCTTTTTTGAGAGCCAGACACTGGAGACAAGCAGGAGTCAATAGTTTCTCTGCATTCATCTCAATTCGGCTTTCTCGTTCATCACCATTACTGTTGAATAATACAAAGCCAATCCCAAACGTCAAAATCATTAATCCATTATGCTCTGTACATGTCCATCTCCGTACCCGTCCGCGACCCCATCAATTATTCGTAATATCATGTACTTGGTAACCTTTGCCGGCTTTACTCCCAATGCACAGACTTTCTGTGTCTCCTCTTCGTCGCCGCCGTCGTATTCTTCTTCTTATTCTTCCCAGGATAGCAACCGTCGCCGTCGCCGTCGCCGCTCCGTCCCCCCGCCGCGCGCGAGCGAGCGTCCGCGAGGGCCTCCCCAAACGTCAGGCTCGATGCGCGGGTGTGCGACACCACGAGCGCGCCGTCGAGCTCCCACTCCCACCGGCTCCTCTCGACCGCGTCCCCGGCCTTCTGCAGCCTGTGCCGCCACCCCTCGACGAACAACCACGCCAGACGACAGACGCTCTCGCTGGAGGGCTCCTCGGGGCCCGCGCCCCCGGCCCCGGCCCGATCCGCCACGACCGGCACCCGCAGGCCGCTGGCGTCTCGTCGGTATTTCCGCCCGGGACGCTCGTCCAGCTCGTCGTACTCGGCATCCCGCTTCACCTTCTTGACCTCGAGCCCCGCCCCGCCCGAGCGTGGTCAATTCGCGTCCAGACCGCCGGCGGAGCTCCGCAGCAGCGCGCTCTGCTCGTCTATCTCGTCCTCGACCTCGTTGAGGAACCCGGCCTTGCGCTCGTACCCGGGGCTTGCGCCCCCGCTGCCGCCGGTCGTCTTGGCCCGCTGCTGCCCCACGGGGTGGAAGAGCCCGGAGACGGGACGCGACCGCGCCGGGCTCGCCGGCTCCTGCTTGGCCTGGGCGTTCTCGAAGATGCCGCGCATCCGGCTGATCAGGCCCCCGGGCGAGCTGTTGGACACGGAGTTCCGGTTCGGGGTGTCCGACACGGAACCCACGGAGCCCGACGGCCCGCGCATCGCCTTGACGCCGCCCTCGTACTTGAAGGGGTCGTAGTCGTCGCGGTCCGTCAGCGAGGAGTCGTCGCGCGGCCTCGTCAGGCCGTGCATGGAGGCCGGCCACGAGTCCCGGATCACGGGCTCGTGCTTGTCGGCGTGCAGCGCCGAGTGCACCGGCGAGGACGCCAGCGAGTCGATGGTGCTCTGGCTGTGCACCGAGTACGGGACCGAGTCGGTCCGGGCGCGCCACGGCACCTTCGTCACGTCGCGCGGGATGAACAGCTCGGGATCGACGCCTTCTTCCGCGCCGGTCTGGGTGGGCGGCGTCCGCGGCCGCTCGGGGTTGTGTCTGCTGGACGCGAGGCCGCGGGAAGGGGTGGCGCCCCGCGAAGACGGCGTCGCGGGCGATTCCTGACGCAACGCCAGGGGGCTGACGTCCGCGTGTTGCTCGCTTTGCTGCGGTGCTAGGTGCGGAGTCCTCTGCTCGTCATCCTCTTCTGGCTGTACGTCTGGTTCCTCCACTCGGACTTCAGGTTGCGCCACTGTCGGCTCTGCGGGCAGCGCTTGGGGGTGATCCCAGGAGCCTCCCGCCAGTCCGGACGGTTGCGTCTCGAGAGGCATGCGGCCCTGCGGATGCTGTTCAGGACTCGGCGGAGCTTGTATTTCTTGTCCGTACAGCTGTGGTTGCTGATCGCGTAACTCTTGGCCGTAGACTTGAGGTTGCTGCTGCGTGTCCGGGTCCTGAGCAGGCAACTCTGGCTGGGATGCGGGCTGGGGGGGAGATGGATGGCTAGCATCCGCTTCTTCATGAAGAGACTGTTGGACCTCGTCCCTCAAAGACCCTGAGCGGCTGTGGCTTGCAGCTCCAAACAGAACAGGCGATTTGAGCTCATCGCGCCATGAGGTTGCCCCGAAGCGAGCGGATGCGTGCTGCGCCGGGTGCTCGTCAGAGGCGATGACTGCTGTTTTGGGACCGTCCTCTTCATCGCTGTGGAATGTGGTGACGACCTGTTCCACAACAGGCTCGCTGGAGGGCTGCTGCTGCTGCTGCTGCTGCTGCAAGGTGAAGCCTTGGGTTAGGAACGCGGGGGCTTGGGTGTGGTCGTACTCGCCGACGTCCGAGTCCGGGTCAGAGTAATCGTCGCCTCGGGCAAGTTCTTCGGCCAGCGACGATTCCTGACCAAACGACTCCTCTCGGTGGTACACGGGGCTCGCGAGCCCTCGGTTGTTGTGACTCTGATCGTAGGCGTTCTTGAGGCCGGCCGATCCCGGGTGTCGCGGCGAGTCCATGGCCCCCTGTGCGTACTGTGAAGACGCGCTGAACTCGGCCGAAGGCAACGGGGTGACGTACTCCTGAGATTCGGTGTCGGTGAAGTCCCCTGGCCCGGCTTGTCGGAGATTAGTGGACGCTGTCGAGATCCGGTCATTGCTCCCGTTCGACCAGTGTTGTTCGTAGCCATCGACGCGCAGCTGGGGCGTGGGAAGCGCGGGAGATGTCGGCCCTGCTGACTCGGCTGCTTGTGTCTCACCGCCCTGCCCAACGTTCTCCCAGGAATCATCGCTTTCTTCCCCTTCTTCTTTTCTTTGATGACTTTGTAGGTCCTGCCTGCTTGTTACCGGGAACGGCTCCCCGGGTGCTGGCTCCGCCACGTTGGTCTGCTCCGTCTGAATGCTCCCCATCAGACTGCTTGCTCCCACCAAGTTCTTTGTCTGACCATATTGATTAGCTTCCAATTCCTCCTCGTTCTCCTCACTGTCCGAGTCTTCGAGTTCTTGATGGTAGCTGTCCTGTGCACTGGGTGCACGTGGAGGCGGAGGTGCTGTCGGGGTTGCCTCTTGTTGCGCCGTCGGCAGACTTGGAGTCTGACCGGGCAAGTCGGCTTTCGGATCCCACTCATCCTCTTCGTCATCCGAATCCTCAAGATCCTGGTGGTATTGTCCGTGAGAGCTTGGAGCTCGCGGAGGCGGGGGCGGGGGCGCAGTGGCCCCAGACTGAGATGATGATGAAAAGGGGGACTGACCAGTGTTTGGGCTAGGCAGGGCTTGGTCCTCACTTGAGTCCTGATGCTCTTGATTATAGAGACCCTGAGAGCTGGGGGCACGCGGTGGTGGTGGCGGTGAAGGGATCGCCCGGTTCTCTGACAACGGCAGTGCACTCGGGATGTTAGGCTGGGCAATGTTCTCGGGCAAGACGACTTGATCTTCCTCGTCTGAGTCTTCGACGTGCATCTGGGCTTGAGGGAGGGAACTGGGGGTAAGGGGAGGCGGTGGGCCAGACGCGGGGGCTCCGGGCTGAGTGCTTGGCGGTACAAGCGTGAAAGCATCATCCAGATCGCTCTGTTCCCCTTCCGAGGAGTCTTCCGGTTCCTGTTGCTGACTGTAATGCCCCTGAGAGCTGAACACGCGCGGAGGGGGAGGGGGGTTCGTTGCGCTATACTGCGATGATGAGAGTGTGCTTGTCTGCACCGGATGAGAGGGATTTGCGCTGAAGATATCACCCTCGTCTTCGGATGAGTTTTCCGCCTCTTCAGGGTAGAGGTTGTGGGATTTAGGGGAACGTGGGGGAGGGGGAGGGGTGCTTGGTCTATACTCGGGAGATGTCAACACATTATCCATAGCGCCGCTCTGGGGACCGCGAGATTCCCAGTCTTCTTCCTCGTCAGAGTCTTCAAGGTTTTGAAAGGAGCCTTCGGCGATGCTCGGCATAGGGGGGATGGGGCGTTGCTGTGAGGCTGGCAGTTGCTGAGAGGTTGTGAGGCTCTCTGGCTCTTCCGAGTCGGACTCCATGTCCTCCAACTCGCTGTTGTAGCGTTCCTGGATGCTATCCAGAGACACCGGCGCGAGACGCCTGGCGGAGAGCGGGCTGCTGTCCGGCGAAAACCGCTGGGCGCCCGAGGTCATCGACCCGTCGACACCTGCAAACGAGTAGTCGTTTTCGCCAGGACTGCTTCTTGTAGCAAAGGGATCGCTAAACGCCGACTCGTGAGCTCGCGGGGTAAGCTGTCGGTGCTCGACGAGCTCCGCTGCAGGTGCCAGGCCCTCGTTGGCCATGGGCGGGCTATACCGCACGGGGAACAAGGTCTTGTATGCCGATTCGGCCGCCGCGAGTGCTTCCTCGTCGTCACTTTCGGTGTCCTCTGACTCGTAGTGGCCTTGCGCGGACGGTGGCCGGGCAAAAGGGTTGTTTGAGGAGTGCCCAACGTCTTGCCGTCCGAGAGGAGCGGCCGCCGGGGAAACGCTCTGCTCGGCGGGGGTCATGCTTCTGGCAAACGGGTTGTTGGATCCAACGCCGTCGCGGAACCCTTGCCCACTGGCAGGCCGAGCAAAACTCTGCTCGGGGGAAGATGGCTGGCTATGGCCGAGAGCGCTGGCTGATCGGAGGAAGTTCTCGGCAGCACTGGTCGTGTTGCTGGCAATAGGTCTATTGGAAGCTTCCGACGCGTCATATGTCGTCCCCCTAGCGAAAGGGTTGAGCGACGCCTCCTCCTCGACAACGGTCTGCAGTGCAAACGGGTTGTACGGAATACCCGACAATTGGTACGCTGGTTGCTCGTAAGATGCAGCATTTGCTCTCGCGAAGGGGTTGTAGGAGGCCTCCGGCGGGTCGTCGATGCCGTCATCTTCCTTCACGCTCTGGACGGGATGGGAGATATCGCCCTCTTCCTCGCTAAGGTGAGCTCGGTCCGAGGAAACGAAGCCATCATCGTTGCGCTCAAGAGCGCCGACGGCCGGCGAAAGGCTCCCGTGCTCCTCTTCCTGCTCGTAGCTCTGATCCGCGGCCATGCTCGTGGTCTCAGTCATGTAGGAGCTGCCGAGCGTGGCATCGGGGGCCGCAGATACGCTGCGGCTCACAGACCCGGGGTGGAAGAATTCTTCAGACTTTTCAGCCAACTCAGAGGCGTCACCCGCTCCGGATGCGGCGGGCTCGTCGTGCTCAGTGACGACTGAAAGGTCGGGCTCGCGCGACTGACCGGCATCATCGAAGCTGACGTCGTCGCGGGACGGGCTCGAGACTTCAACTTCGGCCTGGTGGGAGTCGTGCTGCTTGAACTCGGGCCCCAACTCCACGTTGCTTTCTTGAGAGTTTAGCGTTGCAGTTGCAGCAGCACCTTGAGAGTCGTGCTGGTGGATGTCGTTCAAGTGAGCCTTGTCGTGGGCTTCCTCTTCGTCGTCTGACATCTCAGCATCCTGTGCCCGGTCCTGGTCGTCAACAACAGCTCTGGCCGTCTCTTCATGAGCAAAAGTCGGCTTAGCTGCCTCTTCGCGGTGATCGGTGGTCTCATTGAGATCGTCTTCGTCGTCGTAGAAATCATCTGCGAGTGAGCTCCGGGTTTCGTAACGGTCAGGGCCTGCTGCGAAAGCTGAGGCACCTCCCTCCTTTTCTGTTTGCTCAACCTCCTCAGGACCTGTCTCCTCAGCATAGCCGGCGGACGAGGGAATATCTCGGGGCTTTGGAGGATCCTCGTGCGGTTCTGAACCTGTTGGCTGAGCGTTCTCGACTTCATTACGAGTCTCAAGAGAGTCGGATTTTTCAACCTTGTCGTCATGCTCTTCTTCAGCAAAAGCAGCGGAAGCCTCTTCCCGGACGTTTTGGTCATCTTCAAGCTCACTGTCCTCAGCTCGGCCTTCGTACGCCGAGGTGTGCGCTTCTCCGTCAGCCCCGACGTCTTCCGTCAAGCTGGCATCGACAGGGGCGTCGGCGGTGGCGTCAAGAGGTCCAGCAGCGGAATCGTCCTCAACTGCGTCAGGGACACCACCAGCGAGTTGTTCTTCTGGCGTATGTGAAGCGTCCCCGTGTTTGGAATCTCCATCGTCAAGATCTTTGCTGGCAGCGGTTGGTAGATGCTCTTCCTCCTCTTGAGATTTCTGGGGCAGTTCACTGACTTCCACTGGGGTTTCCTGAGACACAGTCTGGGCTTGGACCTCGCTGGGCGCTGCATGCGTTACCTCGGCGGGCTCGGATTCTTCTTCTTCTTCTTCTTCTTCTTCTTCTTCTTCTGCACCGTCAGCAGCCTTGGGGTCATCTGCCTCCATGCTCTTCTCTGGAACGGCTTGCACTTCGGACAAGGGCTCATCATCCGTGGTTTTTGACCTCTCCTCATTGGAAGCTACTTCTTTGACAGAAGCCTCTTCCGCTGCGGTAGCATGTACTCCATCATGTTCATCGTCCATGGCCTTCTCGTCAGTAGCTGCAGACTCCTCGTGCTTGTCTTCGTCGATCATAGAGGCCTTGTCTTCCGCTAGTGAAGCATCGACGACACGGTCGTTCTCCTGCTCCTTGGAATACTCTTCCCTGTCCGGTTCCTCAGATGAGGAGTCCTCGACATTCCTAGAGACACTTTTGGGAATCTGCATGATGAGAGCAGCGGCGTCATCTTGGAGATCCTCGTCGTGTACGGGGGCTGCTTGTACGGTGGGAGATTCAGGCTCCTTGGCGCTCTCAGTTCGAGTGGTTCCTTGAAGAGTGTCGTCTTCCTGGTCTTGGGCTTCTTCGTGCTCGGGAGCATCCGACTCCTTGGCAACGCCTTCGGATGCAGGCGCCCCATCTTGAGCCGTAACGTCCTCGACAGCTAAAGATCTCGAAGCGATCTCAGTGCCCTGGACGATGTCTTCTTGAGCAGGCGCTGCGTGTTCTGTGGCGGCAATATCAGACTCATCGGGGGTCTCCCCCAGCTTAGCATCGTCCTCTTCCGTAAGGGCAGCGGTGGGTTCCTTCGATTCGGCCGAGGCCGCCTTTAAAGTGACCGCATCTTCCTCCCGCTTGGTTTCCTCGCCGGAAGCGACTTCGTCCAGGTGTGAGGGATCATCAACAGCCGTATCGTCTGCTTTACTTGGCTCTCCGTCGACTGCCTTAGAATCGGCCTCGGAGACTTCACAGGCTTCGCTCGAGTCCTTTTCCTGATACTCCTCGATAATGTCGTCCTCAGAGACATGCTCGTCAACCACGGCCTTGGTGGAAAACTCGGGCGCAGACTTTTCCTCCGTGGTCTCGTCAACAGCTCGATCAGCAGCCTGCTCTCTATTGGCTCTCGGGGTATCAGCATGCTCTTCCGCTAGACTGGATTCGGGTGCAGCGTCGTCACTGTGGCTCGCATGCTGCTCCTCTGCTGGGTTGTCGTCCGAAGTTGTTGAATCTTCCTGCTGTTCTTCAATCTTAGTGGAGGGCTCGGAAGCACTTGCGTGCTCTTCAGCCAGAGCATCTGCCTCGGCCGGTTCAGTAATTGCGCTCTCATCTGATGTCCGTGCCTTTTCGCCCCGGGCAGCGTCTTCCAGAGGGTCCTCGTCGACAGTGGGATCATTGCGAGCCTCTACTGTCGCCGGGTCCGTTGCAGAGGCTTCCTCGGAAATATTGCACTCCGCAGGAGAAGGTTCTCGCGATGCCGGCTCTTCGATAGATGGCTCCTCGACAGCGGAGGGCACCTCTTCCGGTGCGTTCTCGGATGTCCCTTCGGCTTTTTCTACCTTGCCCTTCTCCTCTGCGGAAACGGAACTCTGAAACTCAACAGGGGTATCTTCAGTCTCAACTAGAGTATTCTTTTGGGAATGTGCCGCGGTGGCAGCGGCTTCGTTGCTTGCAGGCTCCTCTGGAACAGATTCCCCGAGGTCTTTCGCCGACTCGGCTTCTGGTTCGCGTTCGGACTTGGAAGCATCTGTCGAGAGGGCCGCCTCGACGGCTGGGTCTTCGGGGCTCGCCCCGTCCTCGACAGCCTCCTCGGGCTCCGAGACGACTGCCTTGGATGAAGGCGTCACCTCGCTGTGCTCTGCCCCTTGGGTGCTAATGCCCTCCTCCACGCTCTTTTCAGCCATGGGTTCTTTGGGTTGTGGCTGGGAGTCGTCACCTTTGAGACCCTTATCTTCCTCGACGGGCGCATTGGCCGGCGCCTCATCGGACGGTCGGGGGGCCTCCTCTTTTACGCTTTTGTCTCTTGGAGCGAAGTCGGCGGGAGCTTCGGCTCGAGGCAGAGGAGAGGGTTCGGCCGATGCAACAGCACCAGAGTTTCGTACTGTTCTCGCGCGCTTCCGCGTGGGAACGGGAGGCACCGCCGCCTTCATTTGCTCTTCGATCAAGCGGTTGAGTTCCTAGATGGATCATTAATTAGATGAAGCACACAAGCCAAGCTGCCGTCAAACACTTACTCTTCTCTTCTCCTCGAGCTGAGCCAGCTTTACCTCGCCTTCGGCAATCTTCTTGGCCGTCTCTTCCTCAATGTTGTCCATGAGGCCATCCATCTCCTCCTCGACATTACGTGTAGTGGTATCGAATGTTCCTTGCTTCTCCTCGTCCTCTTTTGCTTTGCGGGCCGCGCGCTCCTCGTCTTCTTTGCGTCGACGGGCTTCTCGCTCTTCGTCTTCTCTCCGCCTCTGCTCGGCGATTTCTTCCAGCTCTTTCCGGCGCGCGGCCGCGAGCTCTTCTTGTTCTTTTTCGTATGCGGCCTTCAGTTCCGCGAGCGTCATGTCACGCTTCTTCTCGAGCTCATCGAGCCTCGTGTCGCTCTCGGCGGCAGACGTCGACAGGCCCTCGATCGTGGAGTGGATTGAAGCGAGGGCATCGTTCATCTGCGCCACGAGCGTGGCAACGTCTATTCTGGCTGTCATCGGGTGAGGATGGTGAGAGTCGTCGGGGCTCTCAATGACAGAGGGTTTGAGATGGGGCTTGTGATTGATACGACGTGGGATTTGGACAGACCCGGATACGTGGCGGGAGAGGCAGGTATTAAGAGTTTTGTGATTTGGTTCCGTTAGACGTCGATGAAACTCCCGAGGACACCGACGTGCGACTCGCCAGTTTACGATATATACCACGGTATCCGCCCCTCGCCACGAAATAACAAACAAAGGTACGCGTTCCAGGCCAAGTAACACACAGGAGAACCCGGCCCTTCGTGATGCTCCTACAACTATGATGCATGTCCACCGCCAGTGCCAAGTCGGCCAATGTCACCAGCCAAACCCCGAGATCCAGACGAAGAGGGATCGTGCTTTCGTTCCATGATTGGCGAAGAACGCGGCGGAGGCTCATCCGATGTCTGCGTTCTGACCGCGGTGGACCCCGTCCGCCTTGCAACGCATGACACGCAAATAAAAGGCGATCAAGATGGCAAGGGGGGCGCCGCGGCGCAACCATCGAGTCAACACTGGGCGTTGCTCAACGGACCCCTAACCAATACGACCAAGACCATCGAGAGATCGCGCCGTTGTTCGACGGGACGTTGGGAATCAGCAATGTCCTGGCCGAACCGCCCTGTCGCTGAGCAACCCAGTGGCCAGCTGTCAAACGTCGACAGCATCCTCCTTGCCCCCGAGAGCGGGTTTTCAGGGCTGTCGTCCAAGGGTCTCCGCGTCCCTGAATCTGATGTCGTGCCATCAATGACAGCCTGGCCCCCCCATTCTATTGTACCTTGGCTGTATTAATAGCCGAGGGCCCGCCCATATGGGGCTCCGGGCGCCGATCTCTGCTGCGTTGGCGACGTAGGGCGTGGACGGGAGTTCCCTGTCAGAAACAAGCATCATTCATGCGCGCGGCACCGAGAGTTTTGACCGCACGGCAAGCTCACACAACTCACGTGGAACCGGCGTCTAGCAACCGCTTGGCCGCATGAATTTGGTGAATTTGGTCACATCCGGGCAGTTTCATGACTCACCCGCCTGAGGAAGAGGATGACAATTGTTCAAACTGGAGGGTTAACCAAAGCCTGGTCCGACAGCCACAGTTGCGCCCTCAACCCACATGGTTGAGACGAGGGGATGGCAAGGATTCAAGCCACAACACACAGCATGGGCTCTCCGCGATCCGAGCCTCAATTATCGAATACGACAGACGAAGAAAGAAGACCTGAAGTCATGAGTCACTCGTTCCAACGGCCCAATCATGGCTCGTCCGTGTCTGGTTTGTTGTTAAGGATCCTCTTCTCTGTTGACGAAAAACCTCGAAAAGCTTCAACATGGGCAGCAAGCATGATGTAAAAGACTATGCTACAAGCTAAGTTATCATCAATTTCCCATGCTTCAACAAAATAAAGAAAGAAAAAAAAACAAAGGGGAATATGAAAGGAACTAAAGTATCTGTAAGGTACTCATTAAATCCCCCGTAGGGGCGCACAGATATACAACATTGGCCATACACAGTCATAAGAACACAGTGTAAGTATTATAAACATAACACAACATAGGCTTCAGAAGGAATACAGTGGATGTGGAAACAAGGTCGGGTTGATAGGGACCAAAAACAACAATGTCGAACTGAAGTGTCTACTGGTCATGTAGAAGGGAGAAACTCCCCATATGTAGGCACTGTGTAGTCAGTGCTGATTTTATGCACCTGCTCTGGTGCGCTCCAGCCCACAGAGATATCTGAGTATCTACCCTATTAACACAGTTGAATCTCAACCATGGAGGTCGAGAATACCTCTTTGGATAACAGACGTACTAGAAGCGAAGACGTAAGGAACGGCACTGCGGAAACCTTGAATCTTGAACCGCTAAACTCGCCCTCCAACATCAAGCAGATTGTCTGCTAAGTGGCTGATTAAATTAAACCTCCAATCAGGGCAATGAAACTTCGAGGGTACGCTCTCCCGTATCATACATTGGTGGCATGGGTTGGGTTTGTGAGAGGCTACCAGAAAAAGCTTGTTAGGACATATGATCTCACTCCACGTGGAAACGGCCGAGTAATACCAGTGCAAAACATGGCCAGCCAGAAGACAGTGACACCATAACGGCAAACAATACGGCACTCGCGAAAGCATTAATAACGGCTCCGGTTTCCATTTACTTTCGGAATGGGGGAAAGCCACATCTGCACACCATATCAAGCCTCAACTCGGTGCTGGCTCTATTGCCGACAACCATCATCCTTATAAGGGCTTCAACAGGAAACTTCTCCCCCAGGCAAGCACGGTATGGATGTGCTTTGAGTGCCCAAAAGCGTCTTATCGGGAACCCGTTGGACCCCGATTTCCGAGCTCGAAAGTTACCAAGAGTTCGCATCATTGACTCGTTGAGCAGTTCTCTGCGGACCGGCATTACCACCGAAGCCTTTCAGGGGCGTCCATAGAATAGAGACTATCTACATAGCTTTCCTCGTCCACAAGTTCTCAAATATCCGTGAATCTAGGAGTACGGCTGATAGACACGGCACGTGGCATGTGATGCGGCCAGCGAAAGAATCCTCGGAGCCGTAGTCAACATCCTCAGGATCCGAAGTGTGATGTTTAGGGAAGCGAGATCAAAGCTAATCCGTATATGTATACCCGTCAACTCACACAACTCAGCCACAGCCTCGTCTCTGCGGCCTTCTGGGCAAATTATCAATTACAGCACTTTGCAATATCTCACGTCATTAACGCTACATGCTTGGTTTAATACCACAGGAGTACGTGTATCGAGGCCCAGGAAAAGTCTTTGAAGCAGCCGCGTAATTGGACAGCTTTTACTCTCTTGGCCCTGAAAACACACATAGGTTGGCTTCTTTCCAGCCCTGACGAGATAGACAGCTTCATTCTCGAAGCAGGCAACGCGGCGTCACGTATGCCCAAGCCTAAAGCAATCGAAATGTGAGCCCCAAGGGTAGGAGAGGGATTTCCCATTTGATATGAGGTCCGGAGAGATACCACCAAGAAACTCTTTATTACAGCGACAGGACAAGTCCATATTGATATGGAGGCTATTGAGCCGTGGCAGCGGGTAGCAGACCGCCATGCACCGTCGAAACTAACAGCCCGGAGGCTTTACGTTCGCCTTGGTGAATTTGCTCCAAGCTACGGTCGTTTAGAATGATAAGAGAGTGATAGTCAAATCATTGGGGCATAGCATCGCGCACTAGCTTGCTCTCGGTATTCATCGCGGATTCAAAAAAAAAAAAAAAAGACCGCAGGAACACCAACGATAGAATGAGACGTGACAACGGGCAGCGAGTGATGCATGCCGATTGGCGTTATAGTCAACACCAATAGAGTAATCAAACGATGTGAGAAGCGGCAGCTTGTGAGGTTATCAATACATGTATATAACTTGCCTTTAAAGAGCCTACGTCCTCGGCCCCAATTATGGATCTGTTCTAGAACACGTCCCATCAAGCCTTTGCGATCTTGATGTACGAGAAGGGTTCTGTAGTAGCGAAGTCACTGTTCAGAGTCCAGCAGCCATTAAGGGGCATGTTTGACAGTCGCAGACTTCAGTCCGCCAAATGTCGTGTCCGAGACGGACGCCATCAGGACTCACTTACGTAGCAGAAAACATGCTGTCGTGATGCAACGTGTAGAAGGCCAAAGGACTTGCAGCTTGCACTTGCTATCGGTAACACCATGTGGGCTCGTTGCCCGCCGCCCTGTCGCCGCCATCCCCCGCTTCGAACCCGGAATATCTCCTCCTCTACCACGGCACGCGCGCCCCGGGCAGTCCTTGTAGGTACGCGTCGGCGGGGCATACTTGATCTCCGCGCGCCACAGAGGGCGGCTCATGTTCACGAAGACCGACAGATCTTAATAGACTGTCTCTCAGGCGCTCCAGATGCTAAAGAACTCTTGGCGCAGACAGTTACAATAGGGGCCGCACTGGTCTCAGTGGCCGCCCCTGGGCAGCAACCCTTCCGCTTACACCTTCAGGCTAAGCCCGGCGTCGATGATCTCCCGCCGTGGCCGGAAGAACTCCACTTGCTCTACTAACGTTGTTGCAGCCGACTTCTGTGTCACTGTTAACGAACTAATTTGGCTACATATCTATAGTGCAGAAGTGCCTGAGGGCCCCAGCTAGCATATATTCTAAGTGCTTAATGGCTCGGGGCTAGGAGTCCAATCTGCCACTGCATTCATTCGCTTATACCTATAGGTACACAGTCTGGTATATTTATAGAAACTACTTCGACACAACATCGCTCAAGAACTTGATGTCTTCCTCAGCAGGCTGTCATGAAGGAGTAGTACTTGGCAGGTTTTACTTCATAGTTGTGGATGCAGCTAGACATAGCAGGATAGGACGGTTCTGTCATTTAATCTAAAAGCCATACTTGTTGTGAGTGTATCTAGAGGGGACTGCTCAGGGGGCAGTCACCACATCTACGTATTCCGAGCACGGAAGTCTCAGACGCCAGCCCAAGTCTAATAATCTAACCGGCTTTGTTTCCGGAAACAAATGATTGGATCATTTTCCGGTGAGCGTCGCCGGCAGGGTGATTCCGGACACAAAACTCTGCCTATATGGCCATAGTTTTCTCTCTGCACATAATTAACACAACTCGCAAGTCAGGATCATAGCAATCTACTTTTGCACAGCTTAGCCTTCGTTTCAAACCCTATAATATAGCTGTCCAAGTGTAAATCCTCAGTAAAGAGGGGAGGCACATTGAATGGACGGTATAAAACACGTCCGAGGAAACTACGCAGAGAAGTTACACATAGGCATTCGCCTCTGGTCTAGGGGGGAAGGATCTTTCAATCTCCATGGTCTAGCTTTGCAAATCCCACCCCGTGGAAGTGAGGGGCATATCGAACTTGGCGGTCCATCAGGGTCTCCTGCTTAATGTATTTCCCGATCCCGTGTAACCCCCCTTGAGGAAAAGAAGCCCTGCTACCGTTTCTTTTGGAGAGCTTTTGCCGCGAGGTTTCTGGGTTTTCGAACCAGACTCGACAAACCCCCAGATGCGTCGAGACCGAAGATAGTTCCTGGCTTAACAAACTGCTGATTTTGCCCAAAGACAAAACCTCTGATATTTCGGTATATAATATCCCGGTCATCCAAGGTGATTAGATGATTCGTGTCCCCTTCCCTTTGCTTTGCTTTGCTTTGCTTTGCTTTGCCGCTGACTAGTCCCCCGCTCAGGACGATACTTCGAGAGCTGGCCATGCTCTATCAAACCGTGATACTACTAGCTTGTTTGTTCGGATGTGGATATGCTCGCGTCTGCCCACAGGCTCATGTTAGAAGGTGTGAAGCCCGGGCGCAGATTCAACAGCAAAGTAAACAGTGACGCGAACCTGGGTGAGGGCGTTGACGGGCGCTCCGACGACCTCGTCAAGCTCCGTCTTCACAGAAGCTCTGTCTTCACAGATATGTAACGACGTAAACGCCGCCGCTTCTCCTGCTTACGGCCAGGCGCTAGAACGACATCTGTGCTCGGCGATGGCGGACCATGCCATCAAAAACTGTCCTGTGGTTTCTTCCTGTATTTTTTTTTTCTCTTATTTCTTCTTCTCTTGTTATCGTGGACCTGCGCGACCCCGCGAGAAACCGTCTTGGTTGCGCATCTTAGCACTTGGAGCAGGGTTAAACCTTATTGGCCGTTACTGTCCTCCGAACATGCACGTATTCCGGAACAACACCTCGAACCATGTCGGGCTTTTATACCGAGCCGAAAAAGACCTGCGCCGTTTTTTCTTTTTTTTTTCGGTGGTGGAAGATGATATAGCTCTCACGGGTGTGTGTACCGTTTTCAACTCATTAGCTGTTCCAGTGGGCAGACACTTAATATTGGATCTCGGCACATAATAGTCTATTCTACTATCTACCCACGAACGGAAGATCCGGGTACCTGAATGAATCGCATCTCTACGAAAGCCCGCCCCTGCAAGGCCCAACAGTCGGCAGAGGGAACCCCCTATCCCCCCCCCCCCATCCACCCATCTGCTTAGGGTGAGTGGCAAAGGCCTATACAACTGCCGCTCAACCGACCCGGACACACCCGCCACCCTTCTATGCAAAGCCGTTTCCTGGCCCCGGGCCTTGGAGATTGAAAGGAGGTGGGGAAGGAGGGATCACCAATGGGCGTGAGCAAACCCTTCTAAGGAGGGGAGAGTCGCCGTTCCAGGAAGGGTTGGGTGAAAAGAACGAGGAGTGAACCCCGAGTCCCTCCCCTTAGGAACCCCCGCCACCCGCGGGACACACGGCTCGACGCCGATCATCGTCTTTATCACACCCGACGAGCCTTTTTTTTTTCTTATATATATATATATATATATAACCCCCCCCCAAATCTGTGAAAATAAAAGTTTCTACGGTCTTGCCCCGAACCGGCCGGCATCGAGGCAGGAGGCAGAGAAAAGTCGGCCGTCGTCCAGTTTCAAAACACTCTCCGTCGGCAGGCCGCCGGCCATGTTTGCGCGCAAACGGGTAAAACCAAAACAACCTTTTTTGGGGGGAAGGGGGCCCCGGCCGCCGTCGAATTCTGTAAATCGCAACAAAGAAGAGGTTGTTTAGGTTTGTGGATTGCGATGCGACGGGCAGGTATGTCCACACACACACACACACACACACATAAGACACGCGCGCGCGCGCACACACCGCCGCTCAACGGTTTGCCGTGTCTCCCGCGGGCGCGGCGGCATCTCTCGCTTGTTCCCAGAATAAACCTGCTTGCAGCAGTCGCCGAAAGCATATACGCTACCTACTTTTGGGGGAAGGGGGACAGACAGTCAGCCATTGGTTCTCGGAATGAGACGGCAGGGGGAGTGCGTTCGTCCAAGTCAATCTCGACGGACACTTTGTTTATCCAGCTTCAAGGCTTCCCTTCCCGTATGTATGTTATTCAAGTCCACATGGCCCGCCTCGTGCCTGGACTTGACAGCTTCTATTATTAAGATCGCACAACTCGCACCTCGGGTATAACTACATGTCATACGAGTTCAGAGCGAACCCGGCAGGTCCATTCATGTACGTCGACTACAATCCCCATTACGAACATGGCGATGCGATGCAACAAACAAGACTTTGGCGGGAGAAATCAGACACTCGGACGAGGAATGGTACTACTTACTGTACGGAGTACGTAGGGTTGGATAGATAACCTAGACATCCATCTAATAGCGAATCAGGAAGCAAAGGGCCCGACCCACGTGGAATGCCACTGATCTGCTGGCCACACGTGGCTCAAGGTAACCCCATGTTGGAACAGCCTCCAGCCACATTATCGGATCGCCCGTAGTGACGTCGTATTCCGCATTATCCAAGCTGAAACCATTCCCAAACGGTGACATGTCGCACAACGGCCACGGCAATTAGACAACCGTTCTTGGTGGAATAGTATAATTCGCCCCCCCTGGTATGAGGGTACGCTATAGAATATTCTTCAGCTCACAGGAAAACTCGTGCAGCCTTGGCCGACTTGTTGTTGAAGGTCAGTCTATACGCAGTATGGAGAGAGGAAACAGAAATAGAGTTTTAGTGACGTGCAACTAGGTATTTACTATGTACGGTAGGTAGATGTGGGGGAGGGGGGGGGTGGCTCCCCATAGAGCGGAGGACGGAACGGAGTTGGCCGGAAGATAGAAAATAAATAAAGATAGATATATATGTATATCACGCTGCTGCTTGATGCTGATGCTTCCGCCGCTGCAGGCAGAAAAAAAAGTGATCCAGTCCCACAGGCCCTACTTGGCTCGCCCAACCGCCCCTCCTCCTAGTTGACAAATTTTCTGTAAATTATGGGACAGAAACGTTGCGCGTTGTTCTCGGTTTATATGCGCTTAGCAGTGTTGCCTGCGATGGCCCGCCTCCTCCTGTAGTTCTCCGCGTGATTGAAACGCTCGTACGTGCCGAGTCCGTAAAAGGACAATCCGATGACGAGCCAGGTGCTGGTGATGATGAGGCCAATGGGGAAAATCATGATTTGCACCCCGGGAAGAACGAACGCCACGGTGCCGTTTTTGAGCGAGCTGACCATCTCATCGACTGCGGCCTGGGCAACGGCCATATCGGACTTGATCACCTCCTTGGAAAAGACGCCAGTGATGAAGGCGGCCTCGTTCGACGAGACATTGGTGCTGACGGTCTGACCGGCAACGTTGACACCGGTGAGGGTCAGAGTCGGCATCACAAGCGCTTCCAGTTGTGACCTGAGTTTTGTTAGAAACCTGCAGCCCGGAGAGAAACAGAGAAGGGGGGGATTCATACATGGACATGGAGTTTGTCATCCTGGTCGGGTCGATCTGCCCAACAAAGAGATACGTCTGCAACAGTTGAGGGGCGACTGCACGCTTCTGTAGAGCGGACACGGAAACCTCGAAGCTCATGTCTCGGCGAGCAGTGGTGCCCGCTGAGGTGCCCGCTGAGGTGTTGGAACTGATTGGGGAGACGGAAGCACCGTTGAAGGAGAGTCCGACCTGAATGTTCTGGGGCGGGATGCCGGAGAAGGCGCCGCTGGGTTCTGAGACCTTGTAGAGGCGCAAGTCGGCCTCGAAGACGCCGGATTTGGCGTCGAGGCGGGGTAGATTGTAGCAGATGCAAGTTCCCGAGGGGTTTGAGGCCTGGTCGAGATGTGAAAGGGCGTCGGTACATTTCTTGGCCGTTTCGGCCTCCCAAGCCGCCATGTCGACGGTGCCGTCGGGATTGAGAGCGGTCTCGGCTTTGGGGACCCATACGCCATCGACGGGATTGCTCTGGCGCTTCTCGAGATATCGGTTTGCAACGTCCTCGTAGTTTCGTTCCAGCACGTCGACAGCCCGAACCTCGATGGTCTGGTCGATGGGCAAGGGTCGGATGTCGGCGCAAGCAGTCGAGGCCAGCGCCGCCGTGGCCACGGCTACCTTCCAAAACATGGTGGGCGATGAAGATGATTTGAAAACAAAGCAAGGTTTCTCGGGTGAGGCGAGTTGTTGGTGATGATGGTTTGGCGTGACCAAAGTCTTAATTACGAAGTCGTGTCCCGGCCGGCGGCGAAGCGAAGCGAATTGCAATTAAGACGAAGCCAAAGAAAGAGCGAAGGAAAAAAGGAGTCCACCACGTCGTCTGCGCCCAGAATGGCGCAACTCGAAAAAAAGAGTCGATCGGTGGGTTTGTCGGGTATGGCGTGAGATCGTTAACGACGGTATGGAACCCGGGTCGGATGGGACTCGAGAGGATCGGCGGCGACAGAAGGGAAGAAGAAGAAGAGAAGTAAAGTAAGTAGATGAAAGAAAGGTAGGGGGCCTGCCCGTCGGTGGGAAGGTTAGTGGTGGATGGTAAATTGCTGGCTCGGCCGTACTCGGGTCAAATTGGTCGCGCGAGGTCAGGTCGACTCGACTCGGAATGGCGCAGAACGAGAGAAGGCCAAGAGAGAGAAAGTACGAAGTGAGTGAGTGAGATGGGGTGGCGAGGATTCAATAAAGGGCGGAGATTAACGTCGATGGACAAGCAGACAGGGGGGTTGTCTGCAGGGCTGGCCGGCTGTGTGGTGCCCTTTGACAACAGGAGATGTGTGGGAAGAAGAAGTGTATCATGCAGCGACCATCGTGTGCCTGGCAAAACGAGCAATGGGCTGATACCCTTATGATCCACAGCAGGGTTGAAGGGGGGTGAGGTTTGAGCCGCTCCTGGGTATGATAGATGTGGAGTTGATGGGAGGTGGAAAAGGGAACGAAGTCGTTGCAAGTGTGAGTGAGAGTCCTGTACCTGGTGTATAGGGCAGTACGATGAACGGTAGGGAGAAACTGGTAGGGAGAACCCCGAGGGTGGATGGGTGGCGGGGTGGTTACACTGGCGGCCAGACAAGGGTGATGACGGGGGTCCGGGGGGGAGGTGAGGGGGGGGGGTGAGACCCAAGGGGACCAAAAGACGAGGAGGATGCTGTTACAAGACAAGACTGCATGTACTATTACCGTATAGTAGTACTATGTATGTATCCATCCGTCCAGTAGGTACACAGACTTGGCAGGGCTTGTCGTGGTCGACGGTGGTTCTTGCGAACGTGTGTGTGAGTGAGTGAGTGAGTGAGTGTGTAATTCGAGTGTACGATGTACTTTGCTTTGTACGAGGGACTGAGTTAAGATTTGTGAGACGGCAAATGCAACGAGAGGCGCGCAAGGACTGGGAAACGTGGAAACGGAGGAAGGAAAGAAAAATCAGGCCGAGGAAGGGGGAGGGGAGATCCAGGAGGTTTGAACGAAACGGTGGGGAGCAGAACAAGAAGAGAAGAGGCAAAAGAGACAAGGTATGGGTGGGAATGCCGAGTTTGAGGCTATCCGTAACGGAGGCCGAAATGGGTGTAGTACAGTAGCCGGTGGGCGAGCTGGCTGACTGTGTGCGGGACGAGCTGGATGGACGCATGAGAAGAGGAGCAAAAGAGGAAAGGAGGGGGGGAGCTCCGCCGTTGGGTGTATCGTGGGCCGAGTTTGGTAATGGTCATGATGATTGGTTGGCGGCGTTGATGGGAGGATGATGGATGATGGTTGGCGGTTAGTGGTTGGCGGTGCGGTGGTGGTGGTGGAGGGGCGGGAACCGTTGGAGGCTGTTGCAAGGAGGCACAGGGTAGGCAGCCAGAGAGAGCGAGGGGGAGAGAGAGAGAGAGAGAGAGAGGTAAGGTTAGCCGGGGGTGGAAAATGAGGCTAGTCCGGAACAGGCATGACGTCTTTACTACGCAGTGTACACAGGACGATCAGAAATTCCCGAGGGAAAGATTAAGCTCGAGATCACGTGGATCGCTTGATGCCGTCAGTGGTAGTGTGCATCTTACCTGAGTAGTGTACATAGTCTGTAGGTAGGCTTAGTGCACCAAGCATACCCAGATACAAGTACTTGAACACTCGATCGCAATGGCGTACAGATGTCTGTACAGAGTATCTACATATGTACCGAGTACCAGGTCCAGAGTACGTACTTCACACATGCAGTGTATACGTACCTGGAACATTCGCTTTTCCGAGTCCTTCCCTTTCTGTCTCTTCCTTTCCTTTCCTCCGCTTCCTCCCCCACTACTTCGTACACTACAGCAAGATAAATTATCATCCATCGTCGTGTTTGCCCTTCCACCAATTTGTGTTTTGTTTTGTTTTGTTCTTCTTCCTTTCTCTTCTTTCACCCACTCCTTTCCGTCCGTCTTCCTCCCTGCGCGGACACGCCTAAACCGAAGACGGAGCTCGGCAGCGCTCGACGGGTACGGCGGGCGCATCTATCCATGCACCCAAGCACATAAGGGCTGGACAAAGTACGGATACACTACAAACACAGGTACAACAGTCCACTTGAAGCCTGAAAAGAGGAGACGGTTGTCCGAAACCGTCACACAGTCAGTCGAAGCGGCCCTGATCATCCATTCATTGGTCAGATTCGTCCTCCTGATGATGCTCGATTGCCAAAACGGAGTCACTTTTCTCGACGGACGGGCCCCCAGTCGATGCGGACCCGCACTACACTCCGTCTTTATCGCCCGGACCGCGAACCTTCGCCCCTCCATCCCAGTTTTGGGAAGACGCGGTGCCTGGCCATTGTCAGCCTATCCCTGTCCCGTGGCCCGAGATCACCACTTGGCCAGCCCATGGCATTGTCGGACCAATTCGAGATGGAACAAGCGTCGTTCGAGGAAGGGTCGGGGGCTGAAGCACCTCTGGGTCGAAGGCTCTCCATCTCTCTTCTCATTGGTTCCGACTTGACCAAGGCTGGAGACGCCAGGGGTCGCCAGTCTGGGTGAGGTGGTAGCGCTAAGGGGTGTGCAGTCTTGGTGAGTGACTTTGGTTTCCGCCCAAACAACACCGCGGCCAAGGTATCGATCGCTCCCCTCGCTCTCTCTCTCTTTCTATTACTCATATCCATTCACTACAATAGGTATGGTCTGGGAATGCCAGCAGCCAATTATCGCTACCGGGACAGAGGCTTAAAAAGACCACACCACACCTGTACGTCTCAGCGCGCGGAATACAAAGTAGTGGGTGTACAAAGAGTACTTACATACACTAACTAGTACTGCGCTACCCGAGCTTGACTGCACCATCCGATAATATGGCCAGGCCCCGAACCTGGTGTACACTCCACAGGTGCGCAGGCGGCAGCAGTGGCCCAAAGACGCACCTTTGCGTCCCGCGCTCGGATTTCCATGGCCATGCGCTGCTGCGATACAGTCTCGACCTCTTGTTCCAGAAATCGAGACCAGGGAACCACGTCGACATTCGAAGCCGTCCCGACAATCGACCCTCAATTGACAACTTGACTGTGGGTGGGACGAAAGAGAGAGAGAGAGAGTGTGTGTGTGTGTGTGTGTGTGAGAAAAAAAAAAAAAAAAAAAAAGAGAGAGAGAGAGAGAGAGAGAGACGTGGATGCGCGCATTCCATCGACTCAACTCATTTCACAAATGGCCGCATCATCACGCCTCCCACCGTACACCAAGACGATTAATCTCCCCATCCCAACTGACTACCCGCCGCCGTGCCGTCGTGAGTGAGGTAGGTAAGCACCAGCACCAGCAGCATCGACATCAACAGCAGTAGCACGCTCCCTCACCGACAGGACCTGCATTGCCGCCCGCGGCGCCTGCGGCCGGCAGCCCTTGTCTCAGGTGAAACGCGTGGACCAGGGCTCACTCCCTTCCATGGCATCCATGCAAGCATGCTTCGCCCCAATTTATTTTCGAAATCTGGGAGTCGCCGGGGCTTGCGGGACTTGGGCTGGAAAATGGGCCAGCACAGCAAGGATCAACACCATCAGCCAGGGGAGGCGTCGTGTCTGACTCTGCAAATGATCTCCAGAGGAGCGCTCGCACGGAGTATCTGCGAGGTTCGCAGCGGGACCATTTCCGATCTGGCATCTCGAACCGGCCTCTTCCGAGGACGCCTTACGTACCCGCCTGCAAATGCGCATTGTCTACTCTGTATACATTGTATACCTACCTATACAGAGCACATTGGATTGTATGAACACCGCATACGGACTACCACCAGCCACGTCGACGCGATGCCATTCTGTGGCTTGGCCACCCGGTCACTCACTCACTTCACTCACTCCCGTGTCCATCATCAGTCACATTTCGACCCTCGCCGCGTTTCATCCTCTTGTCGCCATCCCTGCGAAATTTTAACCTCTTGTCACCAAAAAAGCTTGGCCTTCCCCCCCCATCTGAACCTGCATCGCTTTCCGCCGTTTTTCATCGGTCAACACGGCCGGCCTACTTGGGCATTTCATTGGCACAAGTGGCTCGATTGACAGAAACCAGTATCGTCATCATTCGTAGCCCGGATATCGAGCACGGCGAGTCAGCCAGGGAGGAAACGGCCCGCCACCAAAATGATCATCGCATCCAATGGGGACGCACTCTCCCGTATCCTTAAATTTCAACGACAATTGCTCCGTCTCGTCTCTCATCCGGCGCATGTCGCCGAGGAAAAGAAACATGTCCTGCTCTCCATCACCGAACCGCCGCCACCCACCCGCATCGCGGCCGACCCGCCCGAAACACTTCCCCCCGAAAGCCTCCTGAAGCCTCCTGTCGCGAACCGGTTCTGGGATCCCAGTGGGATTACGAGGCCAGCACCATTTATTCCATCGTGCTCCCACGCCCCCCTCCCCCCCTCCCCACATTCCAAACCCGCCGCATTTCTTGATGAGCAAACAGCTGCTGTATGTACTAAGTGACACACGCATCGCTGAACCAGGCTTCTCCTCGGTCACCATCTTCTGCAACAAGAGATTTGCTACCTCGGCGTCTCACGGGCCGAGAATGACGCGTCCATGCCACTAAAAGTCGGCTGGCACGGCAAGCGCTGTCAGTTTCCACGATTTTATGCTCGAGACCAATTATCGAGAGCCTGGTTTAACGAGCTTCATTATCCAAACGTCGCTGGCCCTCGATGGGGGGGCGGGGGCCTCTTGCTTAACCAATCCCGTCACCCATACCATCCATCATACTCGTGAAACGCCAATGTAGTAGTAAGACCACCGTCCAATCTTGCGTCCTGGTATACCCCCAACGCCCATGAACCGAAATTGAAACATGCCACGCACTCATGCCGCAACTCGCTGGCCCCAGAGTCGTGGCAGCAGCTTCCCCTTGAACCAGAGGGCCGCCTCGGTAGACGCCAGGTATAGCCCAGTGAAGAACCAGAAGGTCATGACGACTCCGAACCCGCCAACCTGCTTGGCGTCCACGAGCCTGCCCACGACGACGTCGCGCATGGCGCTGTTGGTGACCAGCCAGCTGTACACCGGGACTAGATGCCTGGCATGCATCGCCATGGACGACCTCTGGTGAACGATCTGGGCCTTCTCCCGCTCCCGCTCCTCGATGGTATCCGCCATCCTCCACGCGACCTGGTTGTTGATCTTTTCCCAGGTAGCCTCACAGGCCATCGTCCGGGCCTCGACGGCCATCTTTGTCCGGCATTTTCGGTCTTTGGATAGGTACATGACCTTGTCGACGAAGCCGTCGAGATTGTCGGGCGGGACGAGGTACCCGCAGCGTCCGTCCTTGATGATGTCGCTCGGCCCGCCCTCGTCGCGGGCCACCACCGGTACGCCGCTCGCCATGGACTCGAGAACGACGAGGCCGAACGTCTCGGTGACGGAGCAGTGGAGGAAGATGTCGCCGGACGCGTAGGCCGTCGCGAGGTCCTCCCCGGTCTTGAACCCGGCGAATATGACTTTGCCCTGCTCCCTCAGGGGGTCAAACATGTCGTGCACCTCGCGCTCGACCTCGGCGTTCCGGTTCCCTCCTACGATGTAGAGCTTGAAGCGGAGGCCCCTCGCGTCCAGCTTCTTGGCGGCTTTGGCCAGGAAGTCGAAGCCCTTTTCGCCCGCCACCCTCGACACGCATATCAGGATGATCTCCCCGTCCGGGGCAATCCGCTTTCGCAGGGCATCGCTGCGCATGTCCGGTCGGAACACATCCGCCTTGACGCCGCGCCGCAGGACCTCGAGCTTCGAGCCCTGCACACCCTGGGCCTCGAGGTACTTGCGCACGAAGCGCGAGGGGTAGAAGATGGTCTTGACGGACTCGTGCCGGAACAGAAAGCTCTGGACCATGGCGAAGGCGAAGACGGCCATGGTACTGAAGGGGTGTGGGAACAGGATGGCGCAGTAGCCGGCGAGGTCGGTCTGAAAGTTGCAGATCACCGGCACCCGCTTCTCCCTCGGCTGTTGCTGCAGCTGGAGCATGACCTGGAAGCCCAGGGACGCCGGCGAGGCGAGGTAGATGAGGTCGGGCGGGCTGTCGCTGCCGAAGGTCCTCGCGAAAAGGGCCGATACGCGCACGGGGTAGACGACGGAGAGCTCGGGGTTGAAGGGCAGAGGGTAGCCCTGCAGGCGCACCTCGACTTGGCTGTCGTCGTCCGCCGAGGGGGCGAAGGTGTTGTGCCGGGTGTGGTTGTGAGGGGCGACGACGGCGACGAGCGCGCCGTGGGAGCGCAGATGCTCGACGAGCATCAAGGTTGTCCGGCTAACACCGTTGACGGGCCCGAACGACTCTGTGCAGAGGAGGATGCGTTTTCCGCGCAGCGAAGAGGGAAAGACGGCGTTATCATGGGCTGGATACCGCGGCAAGGTGCCGTAGCGCACGGGCAAAAGAGGCTGGTCCATGATGGCCGGGCGTCGTAAATCCGTTAGCCGCGAGAGTCGCTGATGCTGGTCCTCGCCCTGGAGACTTGTTGTATGGGGGCGTATCTAGCCTTGTCGATGAAAGTTATGGGACTGTTGCAAACAACAATCAGTTGCTAAAAGTTGCGCGATGCTCTCTGAGTTAAGGCGTATGTGGAAGAAGATGACAACCACCCAACGCCAGAGGACCGGCGCGGGAGGCCCTTGACTTCTTGATATCGGGCTTCGCACAGGGCGAGTATGCCCCCAGGTCACACGAGAGGCATACATGTGCGCACGGGATGACATTGGCCTGGCGAGAGAGAGAGAGAGAGTGCGCGAGAGTGAGTGAGGGACAAAGAAAGGTCATGCAGAGAGTCATGGAGAGGGGGCGGCCACCGGGAAACCTGTCGATGCACCGTGCTGGGCCACATGGGAAGCTTGGATGGCCAACCGCGGCCGTGGTGGGGGCGGGGACAGAACATGGACATTGCTGCAGGGTCCAGAAGCCAATTTTTGGTGCATACCAAGAAGATTTCCCCTTCCACTAGCAAGCACGCCTTGGACGTGCGGGCTGTCTCTGGCATATATGGCGATATCATCCATCTCTTTATCGAACGCCAAGCCTTTGGGTTCGGTGTCCAAGTAGCGTCTGATGCTCAAGGCTTACACACTCAAAGCCCTGTTGGGCCTTCACAAACTGGCTCCTCGTTCATCAGCATCAGCATCTCAACAGCTCAGCCGCTTGCAGTCCCTGATTCGAGTAATGGCGGGTGGTACTCTGCCCGTGACCAGAAAATAACATTGTGTATCTTGTGTCAAGTCAGGCTCCCCGCCTAGAATGAGCCCATTTACCAGACTGTTCACGCAGTGAACCCTTCGCAACCGTCTTATCCGCATACATGGCACATTCGGCTGTCCACGGAGAAAGGGGGGGGGGAGACGATCTCAGTGCTCCGAGTCATCGGCCCAATCAGAGGCGCGGACGGCGGCACATTCCCGCTTCGGTGGACGAGAGCCAATCAGCAAGACAACGAGAGTCTAGGCGAACCTCACCGGCGACCCGGCCGCATGACTGCTGCTCGGAGCTGTCGATGAGCCCTCTCCGCCCCTCCGCCGGAAGAGATGAAGACGAATGACGAGGTGTTTTCGGATCCCCGTGGGCATCACGGTTGGACGCTAGACGTTGCAGTTAGCCCCCCATCCACCCCCTCTCCATCGAGCCAGCCACGCGACTGGACTTGTCAAAGAATGTCGTTTGCCCTTGCTTCCTCCATATCGTGCCAAGAGTTATACATTGGAGGGGGAAAAACAGAATGGGCCTATGATGGGTCACCGTGATGAGATGGTCCAGGTCTAGTATCGACAAACGCCTTGTTGGACCGGCATAAGCTCCGTGACGAGACGGCTACAGGACATGCCTCCTCCTCAAGTAATCCGGTCTCCCGCGACTCAAGAGTCGATAGTCGAAGCGCCATTTTGCGTAGTCTTGGACCCGTTCATTCTGCCTCTACAAACCTCGCCGTCATCGGGTCGATTTCACCACGATTTCGCACAGACTCTCGGATCTCGGCAAAGCAATAGTCGATCCTTTTCGCCGGTTGTCAGCCTCCCAGGGCCGACTGACGCGCGTCAAGCCCCCCAAGTTGTTCAGAAACCTCTAGTCTCCACAGAGACAGAGACACCTTCATCTGACGACGCTTGTGATTACAACCGCTGGCGCGCCACAAGAGCCGCGTCAGGCTCCCTACAACCAAGCACTTCCGCACGACCGCCACCAGCCTGACTAGACCCGATCCAAGATAGTGAAACGAACGCATCCCCTTATCGAACGAAGCCTTCCTCGCGGAGCCAGAGGGTCCTATCGCGTAGACAAATACGCTGTCCGCTTTCTATTTTATACAGCTCCCAGAGCCCCGGATCCATCCATCTAGGATGCGGCACGTGGGAATCTTCAAGAGGCTCTTCGAATCCACAAAGCCGACCATGAACGAGGAGGGGGCCACTCTGCCGGCCTCGATCGATGACGCCGAGGAGGCCAGCCTTCGTCCGCCCTCCACGGTGCACACGACGCCCGAGGGAAGCCTTACCTTCAGTCCCGTCGTCCGAGCCGAAAGTAACCTCGCCGGGGACGGAGACTGCATCAGCGACGACTCTTTTGGGGAGCTCCTTTCGGACCAAGAGGGCCATGCCGCCGCCTCCGCGGTCAGCACCAGGAGAAGCACGCCGGTCACGAACATCTGCTGTGTGGGCGCAGGCTACGTCGGTAAGATATGAAAAATCGAGCTCCTCCAGTCTGGAGAAAATGTGCCAGTTCTGACCCTTGCTCCCCCCTTCTCTCCATCTCCCAGGCGGACCGACCGCCGCAGTCATAGCCTTCCAGAGCCCGCACATACGCGTCACCATCGTGGACAGAGACGAGCGGCGGATCCGGCGGTGGAACTAGAGGCATCCCCCGATATACGAGCCCGGCCTCCGGGACGTCGTGCGGGTCGCCAGAGACGGCGCGAGCGCGCGCTCGTTGTCGAAAGAGCCCGCCAAGCCGGGACGCTCAACCGTCCCATCTTCGGCTTCGTCGACGGCGTCGTCCGATTGCGGAGGTCAGTGCGGCCAAGACGGCGGCAGCAGTAATAGCATCACCGCGGCGGCAAGGCAGCCGAACCTTTTCTTCTCGACCGAGGTTTCCAGGTGCATCGCGGAAGCGGACATCGTCCTGGTCGCGGTGAACACGCCGACGAAGACGCGGGGGCACGGCGCCGGCATCGCCACGGACATGGCCGCGTTCGACTCGGCCGTCGTCGAGGTCGCGAGGCACGCGAGGCCGGGGGCCATCGTCGTCGAGAAGTCCACCGTCCCCTGCAGGACAGCGGAGCTTGTGCGCGAGACTGTGAGTTCCCTCGGGCGGACGAACGAATTCCACTCCCTGCTTGATTTCTTTTCTTCTTTTTCCCCCTTTTTTTTTTTTTTTTTTTTTTAATTTCCAGACTCTCAGAGCAAAAGTAACCCTCGTGTTCCATTCGACAGCTTGCGGTGCACCGGCCCGGGGTTCACTTTGAGGTGCTCTCGAACCCGGAATTCCTGGCGGCCGGCACCGCCATGAATGACCTGCTCCACCCGGACCGCGTCCTCATCGGGTCGGACACGACGAGCTCGGGGAGGCGGGCGGCCGAGGCGCTCGCGGGGGTGTACGCGGCGTGGGTGCCGCGCGCGCGCATCCTCACGACCAACGTGTGGTTGTCGGAGCTCGCCAAGCTGGTGGCCAACTCGATGCTGGCGCAGCGCATCAGCAGCATCAACTCCATCAGCGCCATCTGCGAGCGGACGGGGGCCGACGTCGACGAGGTCGCCGCCTCGGTGGGCCGGGACCCGCGGATCGGCGACAGGTTCCTCAAGGCCGGCATCGGCTTCGGCGGGAGCTGCTTCAAGAAGGACATACTCAGCCTCGTGTACCTGGCCGAGTCGCTCGGCCTGGACGAGGTGGGCGAGTACTGGAGGCAGGTGGTCAAGATGAACGAGTATTCGCGGGACCGCTTCACCAGGCGGGTCGTCGGGCGGCTCAACAACACGCTGGCTGGGAAGAAGCTGACGGTGCTCGGGTACGCGTTCAAGAAGGACACGTCGGACACGAGGGAGTCGCCGGCGCTCGACGTCATACGGGCCCTGCTGGACGAGGGGCCGCGGGAGGTGGCCGTCTTCGACCCCTGCTGCAACCCGATCGTGGTCCGCGACGAGATCCGGCGCCTCTGCGGCGGGCGGGGCGGCGCCGAGGGGCCGCCCATGGAGGAGGAGGAGGAGGAGGAGGAGGAGGAGAAGGAGGAGGACGGCGGGCCCCTGAAGGTGTACGGGAACGCGTACGACGCCTGCCGCGGCAGCAGCGCGGTCCTCATCACGACCGATTTCGACGAGTTCCGCAACACAAAGACGACGACGACGACGACGACACCGCCGCCGGAGGATGGTCCTCCGGACGACGCGCTCGGGCACTACGTCGCGGAGCCCGGGTGCGCGGATGACTGTCCCGACTGCAGGGCGGAGCTGGACGGCATGGCCTCCGGGTTCGCCGCCGGGCTGGCGGGCGCCGGGGGGGAGCACAGGCCCAAGGAGAGGTTGGACTGGACCAGGGTGGCAGGCGACATGCAGGTTCCCCGGTGGGTATTTGACGGCAGGGGGGTCGTCGACGCCGACGGCATGGCCAAGTTGGGGGTCCGGGTCGAGAGCGTCGGGAGACGGGGGCGAAACTGAGAGGGGGGGGGGTTCCGGTTTACGAAAAGCCAAACGCTCTCAATTTTAGACAAAGGCTTTTCTTTTCTTCTACTACGGTATCTTTGTCGAGGCTGTTTCCTCTACTCTTTTTTTTTTTTTCTTTGGAGACCTACATGAGCATATGGCTGCTTCACCGGCCGAGTTCAGCATTAATATAAGACGGACGCATTTAGATGACACCCTTTTTTGTTCCCTTTCTCTTATCTTTTTTTTTTCTTTTCCTTTTCTTTTGTTTTTCTTCTATTGACGAATTCATATAATCTGTGGCCCATGACGACGACAAAAGACTGATATAGCAATACTACCAAAAACACTGGAAAGGAACCTTTTGCCATCGTCCAATAACAAAAAAAAACGTCCCCCCAAAAAGGGCAACTCTCTTGGGGTCCAGCTGCATCCGAGTACGGCTCGCAATCGCAACGAGTCAGGACGGGGGCTTTGAACCTCCAAAAAACCTCGGAAGGGAGGGTGAGGCGGCCGAACTCTACGCCACCGGTTTTCCCAATTCTTCGCCGCTACACCACGACGCTGCATCCGAATGCGCGTGCAATGGACCCCAGGCTCGTCATGTTCTTTCAACTTGATTCTCCTCCCGCCCCCTCCCTCTCTTTCCTTTCCTCACGAGCCGCGTTTCATCGACGATTTGAAGGGAAAAGGGGAGGGGAGGGGAGGGATTTACCTACCCGTAAGTTGGGACCGTCCGAGGGCAAAAAATAAAACAAAAAAAACCCCGCTTTAGGACCCGGGGTCTTTGCAGAGTTCATCTGAGGATGGGCCCCGGGGCCCGGGTTCTAGACCGCCGCGAGATTTGGCGATGAAAAAACAAGAAAACGAAAAGCAAAGGAGGAGACGGTCCGGGGCAGAGGTTAAATCTGTCAAGCCAAAGAGAGTGATCGTCGGATCTGAACGTGTGTCATGGTCGACCGGCGATCGTTGTTGGCCTGGGTGGTTATGGTCATGTCGAGGTTCTGCTCTTCGTGACAACCAGACTTCCCGGCACACACGTTCGAGCTCTAGCCCCATGGGTTGTTTTAAGCATTGCAAATCATCGTCATCACGGGCGACGATCCCGTCCTGCGAGCCGCAAGCCGAACGCGTTGGAACCCACCCTACTTTATTCTGCAGGTTGCGTTCGCCTCCCCACGGTGCAGAGATCACATCACCGCCGAGCCAGCCGGCATGCCCAACTCCCCCTCTCCCCTTTATACATCATGACAATGACGGGCTCGTTTGTGATGACTAACTGTCCTGCCCGTTTTCTTCATCTAGGGGGGTTGCCGTGGGACCGCCGGATTGGCTGGCAGAGAGAATGGGACGGTTCTAAGTTGCAATGCCTTTTTCTTCCGCTCATGGACAGCGTCCATCAGGCAGTCTGTTCGCCGTTTCACGTCGCATGCTCCTCTTTCGACCACACAAAATCCAACCCGCCGCCGCCGCCATTCGATGCTTTTTGTTTCCGAGACATGAGAGATTATTCGTTCGAACCCAGATTGCCCTATGCGGGTGGCATCATAGCATAGCATGTGGGCAGAAAGCTTGTACGATCGTGCCCAGCGCCCTTCCCAACGGGTTTCACGTCCCCCGCCTGATGCCTCGACACAACCTTGGTTCGAATAGTGTGTGGGGAGGGAAGGAGAGGGCGTGTTGGCTGACAGGCCAGTCGCGCGGGGGGCGGCGATCTGGGCCAAGCCTACCTCGGCGACTTGTCCACTCTCCCGGTCTGATGAAGTGAATGGCAGTTTAGCTTTCCCTTCCCCGTCCAACCTTTTCTTCCTTTTCCTTTCTGGACGGGGCGCCGTTTCATCCATCCACTCATGCTGTGTGGCGGGAGCATGTGCGGGATGCTGCTTCTGCTGCGGCCTAGGCGGGACGACGTGAAGGCCCGAGGGGACAGGAATGGGCGATGATGGCTGTCTGATATAGGCGGTTGTTCTGGGGGCGAATACGTCGTCCTTTCCTGACGGGTATTCTTTTTTTTTTTTGGATGATGTGCGGATGATCTTGCTTCCAGCAACTAGTCCGCGCTGTCCTCTCGACGCCGGCCGACGCTCACGATCTCGCTCTCTCTCTCTTACTCACTCTCTATCTCTCTTTCTTTGCCTTGTTACGCGTATTACCTGGAGAGACGCTTGATACCCAGACCGTCCCCCCCCCCCTCCCCCGTCACTACATGTAAGGGGGCTGATATACGAAGAAACCAGTGTCCGGACACGAGCAGCTCGAACGGGGAAAAGTGGGAAAAAAAAAAAAAAAAGAAGATGAGGGGGGCCAACACATCGGTGCTGTTCCTCTCCGGCCTCGTCGCGCTGACGAGGGCGAGGGAGGTCAGGGTCGACGAGGTGCCCGTCGAGTGCGCGACGATATGCGGACCCATCGTCGAGCTGACGTACAAGTGCGACGTCGACGGCAGCTTCGACGAGCTGAGGAGGCGGGACCTCGACGGCCCGCCGGCGGGACCGCCTCCTCCGGAAAAGAGGCAAGCGAGGAAGCATGTCCCAGAGGAGGGGAGCGATCAGGGGGGGTTGGTGCGCCGCACTCACCACCGCCGTCCGGCGCAGGACGGCGTCGTCGTCGGCGGCGGCGGCGGCGGCGGCGGCGGCGGCGGCGAAGGAGACGCATCCTCGTCGCCCCAGAGGCGGAAAGCTGCGCCTACAGGGCCAGTCGCCGCGCCGCTGCCCGGGGACACCTCGCCAGTCTTCATCGCCACGCTTCCCCTAGTTGCCCCGGATGCGGATCCCTCGACGAGCACGTCGGAGGCTCCGAGCACGCCCACACCGCCCGCGCAGCCTCTCCCCCCTCCTCCTCCGCCGGCGACCACATCGTCATCGCCGCCGCCGAGTACATCGGCATCTTCAACAAGCACCTCAACAAGCACTTCGACTACAAGTACATCGACAAGCACCTCGACAACAAGCACTTCAACAAGTACATCTACGACGAGCTCTACGACGACGAGCACATCCAGGAGTACGAGCACCTCCACGACGAGCTCCACGACAACAAGGATCCTAACAACGAGTACCCTCCCGCCACCTCCACCGCCTTCGGCAGCCCCGCCTCCCCCGCCAGTCTCCCGCGCTTCGAGCGTCTTCCTGACGGTGCCGCCGCTGACAACGCCACTATCGACGGCGCCACGGCCGGTGCTGCCTGTACCGATTCAGTCTCCTCCACCGGCACAGTCTACTCCGGTAAAATCCGCTCCGCAACCGGAGATACCACCGCCTCTGACGTGGCCATCGTCAATATCACGATCACAACAACAGCCCCCTGGGCTCCCGACGCCGCCTCCCCAAACCTCGTCGTCGTCACCATCTCCCTTACCGCCCTCGTCCCCGCCACAGACAACGCCGCCGCAACAACCGCCCACGCCGCCACCACAACCTCCGCCCCAGCCGTCCCCGAGCGATCCCGTCCCGGAACCCATCGTGGTTGGCGATCCCCAGAGGCAGCCGAGCCAGGAAGAGCTCCGCGAGAACGCCGAAAGGGACTGCACCTGCAAGAACAAGAGCTTCGACGTGCAGCTGCTGACGGGCCTGTGTCAGAGTTGTGTACGAAAGTCTGGGAACTGGGTGCATGGTAAGTCCCGAGCTGCCTCGTCAACCCTCCCACGTCCTCTCCCGCGGGCTTTCCCCGAGCTGGAAAACCAGTCACTGACCGCTGCTAGACCTCGACATGATCATGATCCAGTGCAACTTTACCGGGGCGGATTACACGCCCCGCAAGGACAGACTCGTCGACCCGATCCGCGTTGTGGCGAAGAGGCCCTCGCTGTCCTCTGGCGGGAATGTACTGGCCTGCGCGGGCAAGTGCAAACCCGGAAGCGCCGCGGCGGCCGCGTCCCTCGTCAGCCTTGTTGCGGGCATGGCGTTGTTCCTGTAGGCGGTCCGGGGGAGGGGGGGGGGGGGGGCTGAGTCTACCCCCCTTCCCAGGAACCGGGGGATGCTCGATGGTGTAAGATCACTACATGTAGATTAATATTTAATCATGCGAGCATCGGGTAGCTCGCCCCGTGAAGCCTCTTTTTCACGATACAACGAAAGGCAGCAGGATGAGCGAAACGAGAGGGCATCGCTTTCTTACAGTGTAAAACGTCTAGATTGCGATTGATGTGTAATCTAGTATGATCCGTATTTCAACTCCTCGCTATGTCGCTTGGGCTTTTGCCACACGACGAGGGCCCCGTCATGGCGGTGTATTATTACATGGGCAGAAGAAGAAAGCAGTACAACAAAAACTCGTAAACTCGTCATAACCGGGCCGGGTATCACATCTCCTGTTTGTTTCTTTACACACTCTCCACCCACTTATCGGTCTTCTTCTTCTTCTCGTCCCCGTCGGCCACGATGCCATCCGCCTCTGCCTCGACGGCGGGCTGCTCGGCCTCCTTGACGCGCATGATGTGGCGGCCGTGGCGGAACCAGTGGAAGGTGGCGTAGCCCACGACGTAGGTAAAGCCGACGAGGGGCACAATGTACGAGATGCGGATGTGGGCGGCATCGGCGATGGCGCCCTGGATCGGGACGAAAACTGCGGCGCCCGCGACGGCCTGCACCATGATGCCGGCGCCGCGGCGGGTGTGGCGGCCGAGGTTGGCGGTGCCGAGGGTGAAGAGGATGGGGTACATGGGCGCCTCGAAGAAGAAGATGGTCATGAGGACGCCGACGGAGGCCTTGCCGGTGCCGACGGAGCAGTAGGCGGTCAGGGCGATGGCGGCGGCGGCGTAGACCATGAGGAGGAAGTCGGACTGGAAGACGGTGGCGAGGGCGGTGGCGACGAAGCGGCCGACGGTGAAGGTCATAAGGGCGAAGGAGAGGAAGTTGGCGCCCTGGGCGTCGGACAGGCCGCCGTTCTCGTGGGCGTAGTTGATGAACCAGGTGGCGACGGTGACCTGGGAGCCGACGTAGCAGAACTGGGCGACGAAGGCGAAGATGAGGTTGAACTGCTTGTAGATGGGGCCGCGGTCGGCGGGGCGGCCGAGGGCGTCGGCGCCGGGGGCGGCCTCCTCCAGGGTCTGCTCGCTGACCTCGGGGAGGCGGGCGAAGAAGAAGAGGACGGCGACGGCGGCGCCGGCGCAGGACACGGCGAGGTAGACGTACTGGACGTTGGTGAGGGAGTTTGCGTTGGCGCCCTCGAAGAAGAACTTGGAGGCGATCAGGGGGCCGATGAAGGAGGCGACGCCGTTCCACGACTGGCAGAACTGGAGGCGGGCCGAGGCGGTCTCGGGCTTGCCGATGACGACGGCGTACGAGTTGGCCGACGTCTCGAGGGTGGCGAGGCCGCAGGCGATGACGAGGGTGCAGACGCAGAAGCCGCCAAAGATGGCGCGCTTGTTGTCCGTCGAGAGGGAGGCGTGGGCGACGGGCCAGAACAGGATGGCGCCGAGGGAGTAGAGGGCCAGGCCCATGAGGATGGTGAACTTGTAGCCGCGGCGCTTCAGGACCTCGGCGGCGATGGGGGAGAAGAGGAGGTAGCCGCCGCCAAAGTACATGACCTGGAGGCCGGTCGACTCGAGCTTGCTGATGCCGAGAACGGTCTGGAAGTGCTTGTTGAGGACGTCGAGCAGGCCGTAGGAGAAGCCCCAGAGGAAGAAGAGGGAGATGACGAGGGAGAGGGGGAAGATGAGGGCTCGGCCGGTGAGGTAGCCGCCGGACACGGCCGGAGCCACAAGGGGGGCGCCGCCAGCCATTGCGGTGGACGGTCTGTTTGGTGGTGACGGGTGGTGATGGCGATGGTTGGAGGTGAAAGGGGGGAAGACTATTTGAGTGGAAGTGCTTCTTCCTTGGGCAGGCGAGACTTGCCGGTTCAACGTTGAAGGAGGCTGAGCTGCGAGCGATGATAAAAAAATAAAAAAACAAGAAAAACCAAATCCTCAAGTCTGGGGAACGAACCACATTTTATCCAGACAAGTCGGCAACGTGATCTGTGATATCCGCCCATGGGCCGTTAGTCGGTTGAGCCCCCAACCATCCACCCCCAGGTCTGTCTATCTCCTCCCCATGGGCGAGTGGTTCCGCATGGATCACCTCTCGACCCGGCGTCCGCACTAGCGTCCAACTTCAACGTGTTCAACATGGTTGACACGACGAGGGCCATCTCGTACTGGGTGTATAGTCTGCTGGAGAGGACCGGGGGAAGGGACTGTGACCGCACGAAACCAGACCGACGGAACAAGCACCGAAGGAGGGAAAAAAAAAAAAAAAGGACGCTAGGCTCGCCCGTGTTGTCGAGCCTTCTTCGAGTCGCCAAGGGACGGCCAAGACCTGGCTGCCCGGGAAGCACAGAACAGCGCGGCCGGGGGTCGTGGGCGGGCGAAGCAGAGGACGGCCGGCTCGCCACGAGACGGGCAGAAGGCCGTCTCACCCAAAACACTCCGCAATACGGCCGGGCGCACATTCTCTCGCTGATTCTCGCGGCAGCAGCCAAGCATACCAAGCACACTACGCGTTACCTAGTTCGGGGGGGTTAGACTACCGGTAGGGGAAAGGTGCGGAGAGGGAGAGAGAGAGGCAACGAGCTTGGCATCGTTCCTATTGGAGAGCGGTGATGGGAGGGCTTTCGCCAAGGCCTCACGGACTGGCCAATGACGAAGGAGGTGCTGGAGTCGATGCCGGCGCCGAAACTGCTTCGTCCGGCAGGACGCTAGAAGCTACGTTGGAATCTCACCAGAAGACTGCCGTGAGGCCGGTCAGCCCATTACCTACTCCCCTTAGCGCGCCCGGCAGTTTGAGCGAGGTGATCTCCTGGCGTCAGCGTCTGGAATGCAGCGAAAGCTAGGCGCGGCCGGTGGCGTGACGAGATGCAAGATTCGGGGTCGTTGAGGAAGAGAGAAGAAGCCGGCGACGGGTACCGTCCAAACAAGGTTGTTTGGTAGATTGCGGTGATGCTCAGAGGGGGTGGGAGAAGGATTGGCAGGTTTCTCTCAACGGGCCCCAAGGCTAAGGTCACCGCCGGCTGGCCCCAATGTGCCTGCCTGTTGATCAATAACTTGGTCCCAACGGGCTGGGTGGAGGGCCGTCAGATGGCAAGTAAACCGGACCGACCCTGGGGCCTTGGACTGACCTGACTGACTGCATGTAGGTTGTTTGTGTGGTTCGAGCCGACTTCTCCAAGCACCTCCACAAATACCACGTTCCTCCCCAGTCTCCGTAAAACGGATGGAGAACTAACCCCATGGGCAGACAGGCTGGGGCTGGGACTGGGGCTGCGGAGATGCGTGCTCCAATGCCCCCTCCCTCGAGGGAATCTCGGTTGCGGGCCTTCAGGCGAGCTTGCCGGGTGCCACTCATTCTCTGACCTCGCCCGCTGCTGGATACGAGAGCAGTCTCGTGCATGCCGCGCTACAGAGAGGAGAGAACCCCGTCCTCCTCACGGTATCATCATGCGTTCCCCAACCGTGTCTGGAGCCGTCTGGATCGCGGTACCCTCAGAAAAAAAAAAAAAAGGTTGAGGTTCTCCCCAGCCTCCATAGTATAAGGTAGGCCGTAGGCTCAATGCGGCAGGTTATCACCCTCGCATTGACGGGTGTGTGTGTGTTTGTGTGTCCATATCACCAGTCGCCGTTAGCGTCGCAGACTCGATCCACTCGATCGGGCCGTTGTTGAACGCCAAAGACGGCCAGGCCCTCGCGGCAGGGCTTGGCTTCGGCTGCGTCTGACTCGAGAGTGAGTGGCGTTCGTTTTCGCGGCCGGTCGTCGGCCGGTGCAAAATTCTTTCTGTCAAGCGTGTTGCCCGAAATCACATCATCGTCCTTGCATGCCGCGGGTGCAGACGCGTCTCTCCTGTGTTCTCGAATCCTACGGTGTTTTGGTATTACGGTATACCTGTTGATGGCATGGCATGGCATGATCGTCTCGGCTACACACGTCTGGCTGTGTGGATACGCTTCCGAGACAAAAACCGCTCCGAGTGATGGCTGCTCGGTATTAAGGGAGAGTTGCAGCTAAAGCGTAGAGCCCACCCCGTATTGTCGTGGTCGTTTACGAAGTAGGGTCTGGGGTGAAGTCAGGGCCGGACGAACGTATGTTTAAAGTCGCACGAGACCACTGCTTACAGCCAAGCCGCCCAAAGACGACTCTGTCCATCAGGCAGTGCTAGAGCACGTGGCTCAAGGCAGAGCTCCCCCGTGGGGGTTTTATGGGTGACCCTTGTTTGCATCAGTGGCATTGGCCTCAATGATGTTGATGAGTGAGGACTTGAACGTTTCCAGGGTTTGTCCCAGCACAGCATGGCTTGTCATTGACAACCGTCAGTCAGCTGGGCCCAAACGCACGTGTCTCACCTTGATCAGTTCCTCGGATGGCTCTCAGGCATGCCCTGTATATCCCCCAGCCTCGATCAATGGTGAATTCGAGAAGAAGGGGTTCAACAACAAAGCTCTTAGTTGCCCGTTCTCCGCAGATGCTTCGTCGTGCGGGAAAGGGGACATAATTTCGAGCTTGAACGAAGACGGATCAACGTGGCGGCGCATAGCGGCCCGCATCCCTAGGCTGCGTCAGCGTATACTCGCAGCCCAAGACCGCTGTAACTTGAATTGTTTGTCTCATATGGGTGGTGATCTTATTTCTGCTGACAGGGAGAACGACCGCGCCGCTGGTCCCTCATATTCTCCAATCCAGCTGGAAATGGCCACTGACACTTACTTACTCACGGAGGCCTGAAGACTCGTGAATAGAGCTCACAGTTGCTTTTTTTTTTTTCAAATGATTCGCGACAACCTCGAGCTGAACCCCCCCCATGCAGAGTTAGAGAGCACCCTTTAATGCGGCAAAATGCCGCTGCGGCGTTAGGCGTTTGCCGGGCTTAACAGGGGACGCGTTTTAGACGCTCAGCGGGTTGGGAGCGCAGTTCGGGGGGGGGGGTGGGGTATGAGACCTAGGGTTAGGGTTAGCAGGCTTATTTAGGCTTAGCTTAGAGTGTGAGGAGTGTAAGGATTAAGTATATTCTCAGCGTATGCTCAGTATATACTTAACATATCCTTAAAAATATAGTGCTTACCTTCTATAACTATAGAAGACTAAGGTAGCTACGTCCTCTATAACTATACAGGGTAAACACTATAATCTTTAGTGGAGTCTTAGTATGGCTTCAGCATATGTTTAGCATATTCTTTAAAATATAGTATTTACCTTCTATAACTACAGAAGACTTAATAAGAACTAAGGTAATTAAGTCTTCTGTAGTTATAAAAGGTAAGCACTATAGTTTAAAGGATATACTAAGCATATGATGAGTATATGCTGAGACTATTTTAGTTACTTTTTTTTTTTTTAATTCACACAGTGCTTAGGGCTTGTACCCCCTACCCCCCCCCCCCGAACTTTTGCTCCACTTTACGGATGCCCCCCCCAAACTGTCAGCCCGCCCATGGCTTTTCCTGTGGTGATAAGTGCTAACTCCGCGATGGTCTCCGGTGCATCTACTTGACAACTACGGCTTACCTCCGGAATGAGGTGGACATTCCCGTTCCGCTCGCTGACGGGCGCGTCGTCCGCACTGCCGCCTGGCGGTTCCAAGATAATGCCGCGTGAATAAAAGGTTTGCCACGCCGTTGACAGTAATGCCGGTTATACCTCCGTGTCTCTCTATCGGCCATCCCTTGGATTAATAATACGCATCTCCCAGCACTGCACTCTGCCAAACTCCGACCTGAACGATTCGATAACCTATTCCTCGTGACACATCCCCAACATGCATCTCATCCTCACCGGCGCGACTGGCCTTGTCGGCTCGGGCACCCTCGACGCCATGATCAAGATGAAGGACATTACAAAAATCTCCGTCCTCAGCCGGAGGCCGGTTCCCATGGCCGAGGACGTCAAGGACCCCCGCGTCAACGTCATCATCCACAAGGATTTTGAAAGGTACGACGCCGAGCTGCTGGAGAAGCTCAAGGGCGCAAGCGGTGCCGTGTGGGCCCTGGGCATCAGCCAGAACAGTGTCAACAAAGAGTAAGCACACACACACACACACACACACACACACACACACACACACACCCATCACCGGCGCGCTCCCTTTGCTCACTCACGGTAACACAGGGACTACGTCAAAATCACAAAGGACTGCGCCCTCGCGGCGGCAAAGGCCTTTGCCGAACTGCCGCCGGGGGACGAGCCCTTCCGCTTCGTCTACGTCTCGGGCGAGGGCGCGACCCAGGAGCCGGGCCGCTTCAGCGCCATCTACGCCCGCGTCAAGGGCGAGACCGAAACGCTCCTCTCCGAGATGCGCGCCGCGAACCCGCGCCTGCGGACCGAGTCCGTCCGCCCGGCCGCGGTCGACAGCTCGGACCACCACGCCATCAAGCCCTACGTGCCGAACCCGGGTTTCCTCTACAACGCCATGGGCGCCGTGCTGATCCCCTTGACGCGGACGCTCGCTCCGTCGTTCCACAGCCCGACCGAGAGGCTGGGCGGGTTCCTGGCGGAGATGGCGATGGGCAAGGTCGACGCCGGGCTGGCGGCCGGAGGGAAGGGTATCGTCACGTTGAATGGCGGGCTGAGGATCGTGGACAATGCCGCATTTCGGAGGTTGGCCGGCTTGGCGTAATCATTGAATACTCGATGAGACACCCAGAGGGAAGCCGGCATGGAAAAAAACACACGGACTCGACCGGTTTTTGTACACAGATGTATATCATTGCAGCGATTTCTAATCATAATTACATTCGTCACGAGTCGAGGGACAGTGAGCCTCCCGTCAAGGTTTTCGTCTCACAAAAGCGCTCATCGGATCTGCTGCTTTCGTCTGCCGACAGCCCGGACTTCGCCCTCATCGGCATGTACACAGGCGACACAATTGGCCTCACGTTTGTTTGGCCTCACATATACACGCTTCTCTGGAGCGCGAAGGTGAGAAGATGGAAAATCTGCAGCTTGGCCTTGTCGGGGTTATCGTGAGTCACACTTTGGATGGTGATTTCGCTCTTTTTGTTCTCGGAGTGATGAGATGGAGGTGAGATGAGATGGGGTAATAAGGTACATGAGTCAGAATGTCCAGTCTATTATAGTACTGAAATTCAGCGTGAATCGCCATCAATTACTCTCCATTTGGTTCCACAGGAGCTGATCGGCTCAATGGTCTAGAGGTATGATTCGCCCTTCGGGTTCCACCAACCCTTAAGCAAAGCTTGATTGGGCGAGGCCCCGGGTTCGAATCCCGGTTGAGCCCTCACTTTTGCGTCGTTGCTCTCATCTTCTCTAGAAGCAACCAACAGAATTTTTGTCTTTTTATTCAACTTCTCTTCTCTAGGCGTCCGTCATGGCCTTCTGGAAGCTGGCGGTAGGTAGTATGCGGCTTTTGTAAGGCCTGGCTGCAGGGTCCTACGAACCGGCAGGGGGGGTTGCTCCTAAGCTCCTTCAGGTAGGTAAAGTCTCCAATGTTGGGGAAATCCCATCCATCCCTCACCATGCGCAGCACTACACGCCATACGCCAATTGTGAACGTCCTTCTTGCGCTTGGCATGATAGAAGAGCTTCGCCGCTTGGAAGCATTCCTCCCACTCCTTGGTGTCGTTTGACGCCCAGGCTGTCGTCACTGCTAGGGGAGCAGACAGACCAGTCGTGACTGTTCCACCAGTCGAGGCGGGTCTTGTCAAGTGAGTCTTCCTGGTTACCGTCTTTATCATTTGCCTGGTTTTTTATCTCTTCGTTGGGGTTGAGGACCTTAGCGTTGTCTGTGTTGCCCTCCTCGCCATTGTCGTCATTGCTTGGGTGGTTGACGGCGGTGAAGGAGCCCTTGACACGTATGGCCTTCGCGGTAGTGGCAGCAAGCTCGTGCGGGCCGGGGCTCTTGTCGGGAATCCCCCCCCCCTGATTCCCATTTTTCTTTGTCTTGAGAATTAGGTTTTGCTAAGCCTACGTGTTGTAATGAGGCGTTCAGTCGATCTCTTTAACAGTCATCTATGCTTTCCTTCCTTCAACTTGTCCACCAGTTGGGCCATGATCTGGTCTCCTGTGGTATCGGCCAAGGGCCAGTCTGTGTCGTCTGTCTTCATACCGTCCAGCTGTTATTTCTGGATTATGTTGCTTTTCGCGAGGATGTCCAGTATATCCTCCGCAATCTTAGACTTCCTGGTCGCGAAGACGTCGAACATCTTGTCTCGGCGGGGGCCGAGGTAGGTGGTGTTATGCGTGTTGATTGAGGTTATCTAGATCGACCGGAGTGATCTCTTCCGGCACGGTACCCGTCCCGGATGTGCTTCCAGATCTTGGACAGGGTGGCTAGGGAGTAAGTCCCACTTGGGCCATCCGCCTCTGAGATACTGTAACCAACAAAAGGATGAAATAAAAAGACCTCTGAAAAGTGACGCCAAAGCTAGGTGATGGCCTTAGTTCCGCCGTTGATATACCAGATGGGGTGGTTGTCTGCCTTAAGACAAGAAGAACGGCGATGGTGCCTCACGTCTTCTATTGATATCGTATAGAGTCTCGCGAAGCCGTCTTGAGCCATATGATCCAGCATCCCGCGGTACACCTCGTTAACCTCTTCTTCCCTATATCATAATACTTGTATTTCAAAGAGAGGTTAAGGTTATAATTTGAGGCTGCACTAAATATCCTGGTAGCAGGCAGCGTCATCCAACGACTGCAGGTCAACAGCCTGAAGACAGGCGGGCATACCGGACCAGGATAGGTATAGCCTCCGTCGGTGTAGTAGGTATAACGAGTGCCAGAACCTAGAGAGGGAGGCGAGCAAGGTACAAGCAGCACAGACGGACAGACATACCGGCCTGGTTGGAGCAGCGCTCCGCGTTCTCAGCGTTAGCAAGGCAACGCACGCACGGGGCACAGGGAGCAGGGCGGACTTGGCCGCGCTCGCAGTGCTTGCGATATTGACCACCAATATAAGGTGAGGTGTGAAGGCGATTGTAGGTGATGCGAGGTCTAATAAGGCCAATCGTCAAGGTATTTTGGAACATCGTAGCCAGGTCGACTCCGAGTCGGCAGATGGTTGGATCTGACAGCGCGGATGATAATTCACCCTTTCGCAAAATTTTCCGCCGTCTGTCCATCCTTTTGAACTAGGAATTTGGGAATGGACACTTCTCGGCGTCGCGCGGTACAAGTCTTGTCCCTTGGGCTTCATGATGACAACGCTCGGTCGACCTTCGACACGCGGGGAATAGTTACGTTAGCAGCTTCAGCAGCCTTCCTCTCTTTTCTGGTTCCTTGCATGAGTTGGGTCTATTGATGTGTCGTATAAGGACGATATTCGGGAAGCCTTTTTTTTTTTTGTGTGGCTTGGATCTGATCTTGGAATTGGGGTTTGAATACCCCGGGCTCGTGTTTCTTTGAGAATATGTAGCTAAAGTGCGCAGGTGAGCTCGTACGTAGTGTGTCCTTGATGATGCTAGTCCACCGGCTCGTCCCATCTCCTGACGATCTTGGCGGTCGTGTCGTAGGTGACGATGTGAACATCGTCTGGGCGCTGCATAGCCCACTGCGCCACCTGAGAGTAGAACCTTCCCTCAGTGCGGATCTCGTCCTATTGTAATCCTTAATTCAGAAGGCGGTTGATCCAGCTCATCCGCTATCATTCATATACGTTGCGACAAGCACGATGGCTCCGTTTGGCCGGAGGTTCGCGCGTGACGCGTCGGGCTTGCTGATTTCGGGAGACATGATTTTTTGTCTCACGGGTAACAATTGCAAACATGCCTTACGGACAGTCGACTCCGGCCTGGTATACCCCTTTCTAACCGTGGTGTCCCGGGTGTATAGGGGAAGATCGTGGACCTGTTGCAAATGCCGACGTGTCTCGTCCCTTCAAGACCAGTCGTGATGGCACTGGTTGCACGGCCAGCGGGGTCCTCCGTTACTGATGTACGTTATATCGCTTTAGATATACACAAGGCCCAGTTAACTTATTTAGGCATAGACCGGCTTTCTGCTTGTTTCTCGGGTACGTCGTCTACTACGCGCGAAGTGAATGGGAACGGTCACTTGCACAACGATGGCAGCGGCAGTACTGGCGGTAGGAGCAGTAGCATCCTGGTCGACAGCCGCCGTGGTCTTTTATACGCATGTATTGACGCCTCGGGCCTGAAAATCTTGACCCGCGATTCTCGGGGTTCTGGCAGGATATCTTGGTCGTTGTTCCGTCGTGCAGTCCTGATCAAGCGTGACGCAGTGGTTCTTAACCCAGATATTGCTACGGCGGTCGGGAGAAGGGGGAACCCGCATACGCAAAGTTGGCGGCGGCCTCAGCAGACGCGTGTAAATCTCGAGTCGTGTCCGTACATCTCTGGCGGACACTATGTGAATCTCGAATAATCAACACCCAACTGCAATCGCCATCCCGGCCCCTCACAAACCATCCACGGAAAATATAAGAGTCTAAACCATACCGCCTCTACGGCCGCCGCGGGTGTTGCTCCTGGTATTAGTCCTGCGCTTGGCCAAAGGTGCTTCATTATCCTCCGATTCTCCCTTGGCGGGGATATATTTATCGCTTTTGGGCTTCTTCCTCTTGTTGCCGGCCCTTCCTCTAGAGTTATTATTACCACCCTTGGCGTTCTCTTTAGGTGGTGTCACCTTGGAGAGCTTGCTGTTAAGGCTGGCGCTTGCGGATGCCTCCGTTATCTAGCTCTGTGAAAGCTAGAAGCGAAGTCCAAGCGTAGGATCCGCAAAGGTGCGCTGGAAAAGGCGGGTAGTTGTCACCACTTCTCTTTGGCGAGTACTTCGTACTTTGTTTTGTTGAGTTCTGTATTGATAAGAGTGCCTCATAGATGTCGATATCGTCGTCCGAGTCGGCCACATGGACTGCTTTGTCGGGATGGTCGACTTTTTCGTGCCGGGCGGGGAGGTGCTGCTTGTTGCAGAGATGGGCGGAGATTCAAGAAAGTCGGAGCCTTGCTGTCCTGGTAGCTTAAGAACACCACGGGGGAGCCGTCCATATACATGGCTAGTATACATGACTCCCACCTTGGGCATGGGTAGGAGTCAGCGCCCCTATGGGATTGTGACATCCGGCGCGAGCTTCACCATCTAAGAAACGGAGTCGCGGCTGGCTTGGCGACGTTGTCGATCAGTTGCGCGAGTGCGGCGGCTGGTAGGGAGCAGACGTCCGGCTTCGACCTTAGGCGTGGGACCAGGTGTAATTCATAGGTTGCAGGAAGGTGTCGGTTTGTCTGGTTGAGGTTTGAGCGTGGGACGACAAGTGAAACCTTTATGACAGAATCTGGCGTCATGGATGTCGTTGCAATCGCGGTTGCAACATTTGTTGGTGGATTTGCACACCGTCGACGGGGATTCAGGTTGTCTGCTTGATCCTCGATAAGTTGCCCGAGGCTATGGCGAGTCTCGATCGACGGGCGAAAAGATGCTCAAGTCGGGGTAAAGATGGTCGATGGACTTCAATCGACGAGTCCGAGGTCGGAGAATCTCTGAAGACGTGCCAATGACTCAGAAACGAGGCTTATAAAGAGAGAAGCTAGTCCTGGAAACATACCTTTTATATCAGAGTACGTATGAGGAAATTAACAAAAATGTGCGTCTGTAAATTCAGGCTGGTCGATGGCAGCATATGTGGCTTCCAGGAGTGACATGAATCCTACAGCGTCGAAGTTCCCACCAGGAGCAGCCGTCTCGGCCTTAGCAGCGGCAAGGTACTCGTCGAGCTGTCGTAGAGCGCTAGCCTGCTCCTCGGCAATAGAACGGCGCAAAGCATCCATGCCCATGGCGCCGCGACCAGCCCTTAAGACAGAAGAACTGCAGGCGTAGAGGACGCCGCGAGCGGGATGAGGATCGTTTGTAGAAAGATAATGTAGCCGAAGCCCGTCCCGTGGATAGCTACATCGGAGGAACATTAGGTCGTTAGTAGATGAGACTGGATGGAGGGAACCAAGACCTGGAGCCGTTTAGAGCCAAGCTCGTATTCAGTCTGCGTAGGATAATTCCAATGGGCGTCCTTTGTGTAACGGCACACTCTGTCACTTAATGACCCGGTGACCTTGGGCCTAGGCTGAGCATCACCCGCCTCGGATTTGGCGAAGCGGGCCTCAAGCTGGGAGACGCGGCTTGCCTGAAGTGACGACGTATCTGTGTATTACTTGCTCTCGGGAATCGATACAAGGTTCAAATGCTGGATCGCCTAGCGTATATGTGCGCAGCTTCCTGCGTTGGAGTAGGTGGCCGTGTCCTCGCTGTCTCTACGAGGAGAAACTTGACAAAGGTACGTGACCCTGTCGTAAATGTGGGTTGGCAGCCGTATGTCCGAGACCAGATGGAGGTACCTGGCTGTTGCCATCAGGAGAAATACTTGGCCTCGTCGAGAGTGAGCCTCTACCAGACACGTGGGTTCTCTCGGATGTTGCCCTGAAGGGTCCCTCGAGCTTTACTGCAGAACCGAATTCCACCGGTCTGTCGAGATGTCTGTTGTTTAGGCTGTATCTTTCGAGTCCTATCGCGAACGATATGATCGGGAAGGACTGTCGGCGGGTTAATATGTACCGCGGCAATGATTTCGTCTCGCTTGCTCCCTGGGCGAAGGTCGACGCAGCCTCGTCAGTGGGCGACGCGTAAAGCCGAGACCTTGCCGTTAGGTGCGCCACGCAGCAGTGCGGCAAGCATCGTTTTGATGAGACGAGACTTTCCGCAGCCTGCAAACCGAGGCAAGAGTAGGACTTCGTTCTCGAGTTTCCTTTCTCTAACGGTAACGTCAGCCGTGGCGATATTAGATCTCCCTCGAGCTTTTCGTCGTCCAAGGAGTACCTTTAGGCGAGCTGGATGGATAAGCCCATCCGGGCCCCGTTATCAGGCAAACCCAGGGCATAAGGGCGAGTTAATGAATGATGGAAGAAATGCTGAGGAAATGAGCAACCCAACCAGACTGAGCAGGAGTATTTGAACAGAGTCAGGACTGTTGCCTTGCACCCACGAAACCTTGGTCAGGATGAGGTTGCGTAGGTCTAGCTGAGCTTGCGATGCTACACAAACCCATTTCTCTGCATGATTTTGCGGTTCCCTGCAACCAAACCAAACCGTCTCTTTCCCGCCGCTTCTCGCTTGTCACAACTTCTTGTTGCTTAACTCAACTACCCCACTTCCGAAACACCCCCGCATCCGAAACACCCGATTTCTCCTCCTTCACAACCATCACCACCTTTTTCAAACTATCATAACAATTACCATATATAACCAAACAACGCCATTTTTTCAGGATACCTTCTTTAACCCATCATGAAGCAATACTCCGAATATGAGCTCCAACAGGCCCTTCTAGAGGTAGAAGCTGGGAAGGGTATCCGGGAAACAGCTCGCGCATGGGGCATACCAGTCACATCACTTTATCACCGATTCCATGGGCGCCAAAGCAAAAACACTGCCTATACCCATATGCAGCGATTATCCAAAGCCCAGGAGGATTATCTGGCTGGATGGGTTCAAATCCAGGAAGCCCTAGGCGCTGGCCCTACCCATTAATAACTAAAGGGCCTGGCAGAGCGTATGCTGGGCGATACCTACCAACCTCTAGGCAAGAGATGGATACACCGATTCCTACGGCGAAACCCATCAATTAGGACCCGGCGATCCAGAGCAATAGATGCCCGGCGATGGAAGGCCCATTCCTCCGAGGTTATCCAGGGTTTTTTCCATCGTCTGACCAATATCCCTGCCATCCAGGGAATCCATCCATCCAACCGATGGAATATGGATGAAACTGGTATTATAGAGGGCAGGGGATCTAATGGGCTAGTGCTGGGCTCTGCGGCATCTCGGCATCCCCAAAAAAAAAGCAGCCAGGATCCCGGGCATGGGTATCTATCATCGAGTGTGTGGCTGCCGATGGGAGGTCCCCATGCCCACTGGTTATATATAAGGGCAAGTCAGTCCAGGCCCAGTGGTTTCCATCCAACCTATCTGGATATGAAGGATGGCACTTCACATATACAGATAATGGCTGGACGACTGAAAAAACTGCCCTTGAATGGTTGAAGAAGGTCTTTATCCCAGGCACTATGCCTAGTGAACCAGAGGCAGCCAGACTGCTGGTTCTGGATGGTCATTACAGCCATATATCTACAGACTTTATGTGGGAATGCTTCCAGAACAAGATATATCTACTATATCTACCGCCACACTCCTCTGCTGTCCTCCAGCCACTGGATATATCGGTCTTCAGCCAATTAAAGCATGCCTATCGAAGGGAGGTTGGATATCTAGATGACTGGGTTAGTGATTCAACTGTTGCTGGCAAAAGGGCATTTCTGGCCTGTTATATAAGGGCCAGAGATACAGCTATAACAGTCCAGAACGTTAGAAGTGGCTGGAGGTCAGCTGGACTACGGCCAATATCCATACAGCGACCTCTATCTAACCCCATGGTAACCAAGGACCAACAGACCAGCCAGACCAGCCAGCAGACTAACCAGCCTAGCAGCCAACAGTGGGATGAAGCCGTATCTATCGTCCCATGGTCAACCCCTCGTCGGTCTGCTGACTTACGGCATCAATTACACCAGTTAAGCCAGTTAGCCAAGGATAGGTTGGATACCCATACTATTCGTCACCTATCTAGAAAGGTGCAAAAGGGCTATGATGAGCAGTCATCCAGACTGGCCCTTCTAGAAAGGCAAGTCAGCGCGTTACAAGCCCAGTTAGAAGACCAGCGGTTACGCAAGAGGAAAAAGGTCCCTCTATCGCCTAACAGCACCTTTGCAACTATATGGGATATCCAGCGGGCGCAAAATACGGATATCGGCGAAATAGATAGTCCGGTTGAATCCAGCGCATCCGAATTATCCAGCGAGGCCGAAAGTTGTATATGGGTGGGCGGCAAGCCCGAGGAATATGTGGTGATAGTAGTGGTGATGGTGGTGGTGATAGTGTTTCGGATGTGGGGGTGTTTTGCAAGTAGGGTAGTTGAGTTAGCTGCAGGTGAGGACACTAGGGTTGGCAAACGTTTGTCTGGCCCAAACCACAACCGGCTCAAGATGCGGTCATAGAAGGAAGGAAGATGATTGAGGAAAAAACGTGTTTGATTGGTAAATGCTGATGTCGTTGGATTACACAATTTGCCTTATCGGCTGCTCTGAAAACAGACAGCCAATGATGTCCGCGCGGTTTGTTTGTGGAAACGCGCGGTCACATACATGTACGGCAGCTAACATGCCTGTTCTCCTCAGGCCATGGAAAGGACATCATCCGGCATGTTTGCCTCAACAGTTTGAATCCCCTGCTCTGCACACGGCGGCGGCAAGACAACAGCACTGCCGGTTGTTCCGCTTCCCACCCGCATCCTTTCTTCACCAGAAGGCGGTCGAGAGATGACAATCGTGTAGTACGCGGGTGGCGGTGACTGGCCGCCCACACCAGGGCTCAAAAGTCCCCGTTCCATTGGGTCTTGCTCACTGTAGATGGGCAAAGGGTCGGCCGCGTGCTCCATCCGCAGCCTCCGCCGTTCTGCTCTGCGGGCACGGCGCTGCTGTGCAATCACGTCGTCCGGGTCGAAGTTTGACGCGATACACCAACCGGCGATGCAGACGAAGAGAGCAATTGGTATGCAGATGTAAAGACCGATTAGAAACAATAATGTGAGGTTCTGTGATTGTGGAATAGGACCATCGTCAAAGGCCTGTGTCGTCTGTGTGATGATTTCAGAGACGGCGGTTTTCAGTAAGGTAGACATCTTGGTGGCTAATATCAGACAAATAGCTTCAGTTTTGCTTGAATATGGAATCCGGGGGTTGAGAGGCGAGGCGATGATCTTACTTCGACTGTTGATGGTGCGGTTCAGTGCTTTATCGTTTCAGTGCTTCGTGATCCACCCAAAGACTGGAATGGTCCTTTCCCTCCTCGTTCGGGCAGCAGTATGCACTGTAGAGAAGCAAGAGACATTTTGTGGGCGAGATGGGTAGATTTCTAATATAAACTGAGGACTATCTCCGAGGTGCATTTTCTTTCACTTTCCTGTTTAGTGGGAAAGTTTTGTTCAAGTACGGCAGGCCATGGCCATGGACGGGCCCCTTGATGAGCTACACATCAGACAAAGATTAAGAGATGGGAGACCTGAACCAAGTTGATGAACATACCTACCACGGCTTGTGTGAACCTTGGTTTCCAAGACATGGGCAGATCTTCTTGTGTGATGCGCCCAGTCATGTTTCTATGTTAGCCGCTTCAATTCGTGAAAGACTGCTCTAATAAACTATTTTCTGAATAATAAAACATGTATTATTCATCTCGAGGGCCCATCTCTATACAGCAACTCCACAACAGAACTGTCATCTAAAACCACAAACAAGGCATTGTACCACCGATATAGGCCAGTCTTTGTCAACAAAAAACTACCAAAGGGCCTCGGGGTGCCTTGTTTTGGATTGAGAGATACGTGCACGGTGATTTAGGTGGAAAGACAACAGAAGAGGATTTACTCGAGTGAGGGAAACGCATCAAGCTGTAAGGTTGACGTGGGGATACGGGGATCGGGGTCCTTCTGATCTGGTCATCTTCATAAAGCAATATTTTGCCAACCCAGTTTTCTTTGATTGCTCGCTTCCTAACTCCATCTCTTCACACTTACCTACTTCACGACTTGGCTTTACCAACGCGGACCCGAAAGCACATACACAACCAAAGGACCGGCTGATAACGCCATCCGATCGTTCCATGCCATCCTATTGCCGAAGGTTCCCAAATATTGCAGAAAGTCTTAGGCTCTGGTCCGGAATAGGGCCAAGGAAGATGATGCTCAACATGCGCTGCTAGTTTGTCTGAACTGACGTCTTTCCGGCAGTGAGAGGCATCTATAGCCGTACAGAAGTAGCGGCGCATGCCCGATTAAGACCCTCTCGCCTCTGACAAAGAGTCGTTCCTCGGTACTCAGAGAATTCCTCGCCTTAAGACGAATCATCCGCATAAGAATCAGATACCGATGAAGACGTCAAAGTCATTCACCGAGAAGAGAGCGAGTCGAGTGCATCTCCTCGGGATGAGCTGATTGAACCTGTTCCGGACGCAGATGATAAACTCCAAGGTAATATCATCCAAGCTGCTGAGGATGAACTTCAGCACTCCATCAAGAGAGAAGTCTATTTAGCAGCAGTATATCCACCAAAAACGACCCTACCATAAGAGTTTTCCTAAAAACACCATGGCGATACCGAAGTGTTCCCCCAATTGATGTGCAACGGCCTTCGCAAGGGCAAATGGCGATCTAAAGATGGAACCGAGAAGGATGCGGGCGAGAAGAACACAGGCCAAACAGAAACAGTTCAGCAGGACGCGGATGAGATTGCTGATGATGATGATGATGATGATGGCGACGGCCTGGATGATCAAATTCTACTGGCAGAGATGCAGTTAGCGCCTTGACATGCAGAGATGCGACTGGCGATGTTGCGACAACGATTGAAAGAAGCTAAGGCAGTATAAATCCACTAGCAAGTATTATCTTCTATATGAAGGATGCATGAGACTATAGTCTTGCCCCCGAAGGATGATGGGCTTTCTTGAATCCCCGTGCATATTGTCGACCGCGTCAAACATGCAAATCGCAACCTTAAGCCACATCTTCCTGGTTGCGTTTTGAGCGCGGGCAAGCCGCCCACCCAATCATCCAAGACATAATACACCATCAGCGGGGCGCCGCTATCGGGGCTGTCGTGCGTCATATCAAAATGAGCCTTATGGGAGCTGCCTTTGTTCTCGGACCGGCCTGCAGGCGCCAACTCTGATCGGACCCCTCCGCGCGGGTCCGGAAAGCATAAATTGGCGGAGTCCGACAACACAGTCCTGTCTACCACACTTCAACCCCGCTCCTGGCAGATCGAAACAATCATCACGTAGACTGTTTGTTGACAAGAAAGAAGAAATAGCCCAAAATGGATTACAATGCGCTCTTCAGGGTCGACGGCATGGTGGCCGTCATCACCGGCGGAGGCACTGGTATGTCTCTCCCGCCAGGCCCCCCCCCCTGGTTCAGAACGCTGTACTGACAACCCGTTTTCAAGGCATTGGCCTCATCATGGCCAAAGCCCTGGCAACCCATGGCGCCGCAAAGGTTTACATTCTGGGACGACGTCTGAATGTGCTCGAGGACGCCGCCAAGGGGTACCCCAACATAATCCCGCACAAGTGCGATGTCACCTCCAAGGAAGACCTTCAGGCCGCCGTCGACCGCATCACCAAGGAGGTCGGATACGTCAACCTCGTCGTCGCCAACTCGGGTGTCGTCGGGCCCCCGGTGCGCTACGACCCGACCCTCTCGGTCTCGGAACTGCGCAAGGTTCTCTTCACCGACTTCGCCATGGAGGACATGACCGACGTCTTGAACGTCAACGTCACCGCCGCCTTCTTCACCATGTCGGCTTTCCTTGAGCTGCTCGACGCCGGAAACAAGAACGCGCTCAAGGGCGGCTTTGGCAAGCCCGACAAGGAGGGAAGCGATGTAGTGACCGTCCAGAGCCAAGTCGTCTTCACCAGCAGCATCGCCGCCTACAGCCGGCATACCGTTACCTCGCCTCCGTACATGGCAAGCAAAGTCGCAATCATGCACATCACGAAACACGCCAGCAGCCAGCTAAGCAGACTGGGCATCCGCGCCAACGGCCTGGCCCCGGGACGTAAGTCCTCCTCCCCGCATGAGGATGTGTACAAGACTGGAAAGACTGATTTGATGGCAACTTTCTAGTGTTTCCCTCGGACATAGCAGCGGGAATGATTGGCGACCGAAAGCCTGAGAACGAGGCGACTGATGACCCGAGGTTCATTCCTGCCCGAAGATGGGGTGGAGACGAGGAAATGGCCGGGACCATTCTGTACCTTGCGAGTCGCTCTGGAAGCTACTGTAATGGTAACATCATGGTTACAGATGGCGGTCGGTTGGGACTCATGCCTGCCGCATACTAGACATCATGATGGGTCTAGAAGAACAGGTTGCCGTCCGTAGAGATGAGCCACGTACTGCAAAGTTCTCAAGAACCAAAGACCCCCCCTATACCCTTCTAGATGACGAGTCAGCTACATCTCTCTTTGTGGCACAAGACCAGCCAAACTCAGAATGACTGGTTATACCCAGATGACCCGTAGTTGGCTATGATTATTGCAAAGGGCAGTGTACAAGTACACGCACAGTGCTAGCTATTCGTGAACGTGACGAATATTTCAAACTATGGTCAACCCTACAGGTGCGATGACGCCCCGAACGTGCCGTTTGACCTTTGATGTTCCCATTTGGCAGACCTGCGTTGTCAATTATGGGTTTTAGATAGCCAAGGTTAGAAGAAACCTAGGCGTCAAGTGCTTCACTCCTCATGCGGAGTGAGCCACCACTTCGAGACTCGGGACGGCCGACGTTCAACGCCAGGTTAGTTCAAGATTTTCGGCTTCGTCGACTTTCCCGACAGGCAGCCCGCCACTTTTCGCATTGTTTTCCGCGGTTCTCGGAACATTTACTAGCAGGATGGGCTGGCTTGCTACCGTGTGAAATATTTCCCAACAATCTCTGTGAACATACGAGACACTGTAATTAACATCAGGTTATCATGGCATAACATCATGTGGAAATTTCTTAATTCATGTCAGATCCTTCACATCATGTTAGAAATCCCATATCATAAGAAGCTTAGGGGTAGGTATAAAAAGACCTAGGGGATAGGCATAAGGGACCTACCTAGGAGACCACTCTAGGGGCCTGTGGGATAGGATAGTGGAAAAAAAGAGGTTGTTAGGGGAGGGATAAACCCTTGACCTTTAGATGGCTGGAGGCTATACGCACAGCTAGCTCACTTAGAGAGCTGTGCTCTAACCCACTTACCTAAGTGTTTAACGAATTGATTAGGTAGCTAGATAGACTTTAAGGCCCTTACATCCCTTAACTATACTGTTATTATAATATGGGATTCTTAACATGATGCAGAGAGATCTGGTGTGACGTAAAATTTCTTCTATCGAGCTTGCCATGTAACCACAGCTTATCATGAACAACATATTCGCCCTATTAAAGCAGCCTTTATATCATCACTAATGAAATCGTGAGCCTCATGGCTCCGGTTGGGACAATACTAGGCAAAGGTTGCAAACCCTTCAAGAGGTTAATCGAACAAAGCGAGAAGAGAAGAAGACCCGTCAGCCATGCTGGGAGAGTCCGTTCTCATGCACCAGAGAGAGTTCGCGATCTCCGACACCACCATCACTACAGTTGGCTGCACGCTTTTCTCCAAAAGTGCCCGACTCCAAGCTCATGGGGGTTCGGCAACGGAATCATCGACTTTCGTGTGATTGATGACTGGGCCGTCGAAGAGCATTGTCAAAGATAAAGTTGATATACATGTGTTAATATGCCTGTTATATTTCATAAAACACGTGAATTTCAATACTCTAGTACATGCGGAAAGTATCTTTATGGTGCCAGACCTGGCGGTTCCCGTAATGAGGCACAGGCCGCCACAACCGGCCTGCCTGTATCAGACCTGGCACCTAGCATTGAGCTTGCCTTGCCTGTTTGATGTTATTTACATGTCGTTGTGCCCTGGCAAAGTCTCTCGCGTGCGGAGCATGCAGCGAAGGCTCCAGTGCTAAGGGCACCAATAGAGAAAGGGGGGAGGAACTATGGGGAAGGCCGGGGGGGGGGTTCCACCGATGTTATTAGGAGTTATCAGGAGTTATTAGGGGAGTAATTCGGCGCAACTCTCTGAAGCCCAGAGAAAGAAATATGGCGAACATGCGGCTGCTCGCCTGTAGGAATCGCAGAATCCTCCAGAGCCAAGCCGTTGCTCCCCATTTATCATTTCTCCTTTCCCCATCACACGACGTCGGCAGTCGGACCGTTGGTTTTAGCGAGGCGGCTCTCCCAGGATGATTCCCACCTTGGAATCGGACCGTTCCAACTCCACCCTCGACTCCCATTCCATCCCGAACCGCGGGGCACTGGGGGTGTCTGGCGTGTCCAGTTTGGGGCCCCGACCCTCCGCGCCTGGCGGTCAACTTCCCTTCGGAGGGCCCGGGGAACGTCGTGGAGGTACAGCTACATTCGCCGGGAGGCCCACGGGGGTGCTGAGACAACCATGTCTGACCAGCGCATCGGGCGGAGAAGGAGGGGAAGGGGAATGCTCTACATAGTAGTGTAGCATTTTGGAGTTTGGGGGCGATTTGAAGAAGGACATTCGGGTCTGGGGGAGGTAAACGAGCACATCGGGCCATCCTTTCTCGGCGGTGAGCTACGAGGGACACACACAGTCGGCATCATCAGAACTGCACGCGGCGCGTGTGTGTACTCGGGGCAAGGCCTCCGGTCCGCCTAGCGTCGGGAGTGTTGTTTGAAGGGCCTAGAACAAGACCATTACCAGTGCCGCGTAACGCATCTCTCTGTACGGACCCAGGGCGCTTCGTCGCAGTCCGCAAGGATGGCATTGAACTTTACTTTCGTACCGGGCAATTATGTTGTACGCGTACGGATACCGACAAGCACAACTGTGTGCCATGCGCTTGGCGAGTTGGCGGACAAGAGAGAGACCTTACCGCTTCTCCAATGAGAGGAACAGCTCGGGCGCGCCGTTTGCTGACTCGCACGCGAGGGTCTTGGGGATCGTCATTCCTTGTTTACCTCTATTTTTTTTTTTCTTTTTTCCTTCTCACTTGCCATGTTTTCTCCAACTTCCAAGACTTTTTTTTTTGTCGCGCTGCGTCTGCGGTCTGCCCCACGCCGTAGTTAGCGAGTCGCTTCTGAGAAGCATCGTCGTTGCATTGCGCCGTGAGATGATATACTATGCACTATGTACATATATAAACGCAGTAGATGAAAGGGGGTCAATGTGGATATTCCGGCAGGGCTTCCCACTCCGTGCCAGGTCTTCCCTCGGGTCCTCGTTGGGAGCTGACCTTGGCAGCTATTGGGTCGGGCTTTTCTTGGCTGCGCAACTTGTTCCGTGTGCCAATGTTCGCCTACCCCTGCTTTTTCTTCCGCCTATGACGCCGGCCAAGCGGCCGATCTCCAAGGCTCACCCAGGATGCACCCAACCAGTGTTGGCCCGGTCAGCCCCATGAACAGATGCGTTTTCAGTCCACTGACGCTTGTATGTCAAGACAAGAGAAAGAGAAAGAGGGGAAGGAGAGCAATAGAGAGCGAAAGAGAGAGGAACAGAGAGCGCGATAAGAGAGGAACAGAGAGCGTGATAAGAGAGGAACAGAGAGCGAGAGGGAGCATGAAAGGGGCAGAGAAAGAAAAGACCCGGGCCTGTCAAGTGATACACTTTTTACTCGGACTCGTCTGTCCTTCGGTCCACTCCAGCTCACAGCTCCATCATATCCCATGGACTGGCTACGGTCCCGCCCTGGTGGGATCTGGGCTGTCACCTCACCCCCGGATTATCGGTTATGGGCCGTCGCGTGCGTGGCGTCTGCGCCCATCCCCCCCAGAACATTACCATTGCATGCAATGGGCGAGTGTGTGTGTGTGTGTGGGATGTTACGCTACGGGATGACCGTGGATCGTGTACATCATGTACGGATACACGCGGTATTACTTTCCCCGTCCTTTCCCACACCTTGTTCCGGCGTGCCCTCACAACATCTCCTTAACCCCCCTTTTCCCAGTCCGCGCCCCCGGAAACGAGAGACAGAGAGAGAGAGAGAGAGAGAGAGAGAGAGAGAGAGAGAGAGGGAGAGGGTAGGACCGAGTCGGCCTCTGGGGCAACGTCATAGTACCTTTCCCCGTCATTATAGGTATTACTCCGGCCAGCAGACTTTGGGACTTGTAATGTTGTATGCGACTGCGGCGCGGCACCTACGTGGCTTGCGGTATAAAGCCATCGTGGTGCGTTTATGAATCGAAGCCGTCTTCTGAGTCTCACCCCAGGTCTACTCCTCGACTGGTCTTCCAAACTCCTACTACGTTTCCCGTCTCCCGCAGCCTCATCTTTTTGATCGGTTCTTCTCGCCAACCTGGATCATTGCGCCACCCGCATGATACCTTGACTCCCTCCTCTCTCACATTCCAATACCAGGATCCCACAGTAACATATCGTCCAAGATCGGCAAAGTCCACCGCACTTACAACCATGGGGTTGGGCAGACTGTAAGCTCACCACTCTTGACGACTTGCCCCATCCGACAACAACTAATCTCCCGCGTAGGTCAATCCGCGTCAATGGCGCCGACTGCGGCGCCGAGTCCCTCCTGCTCGGTGTCATCACCAGCATCGGAGGTTTCCTCTTCGGATACGACACCGGTCAAATCTCGTCCATGCTCCTCTTCACCGACTTCAAGCGGCGGTTCGCCACCGGCGAAATTGGCCCGGACGGCATCCCGGAATGGGTCCCCACCACGCAGTCGCTCATGGTCTCGCTCATGAGCATCGGTACCCTCATCGGCGCTCTCTCCGGCGCTTACACGGCCGACTGGTGGGGTAGGCGGAGGAGTCTGAGCTTCGGCGTTGCTGTCTTCATCGTCGGCAACATTATCCAGATCACGGCCATGAACTCGTGGGTCCACATGATGATGGGCCGCTTCGTCGCCGGTCTCGGCGTCGGCAACCTGTCCATCGGCGTCCCCATGTTCCAGTCCGAGTGCTCTCCGCGTGAGATTCGCGGCGCCGTCGTCGCCTCCTACCAGCTCCTCATCACCTTTGGTATCTTGATCTCCAACTTGATCAACTTTGGCGTCCGCAACATCCAAGAGTCCGACGCCTCGTGGCGCATCGTCATCGGCCTCGGTATCGGCTTTTCCTTGCCCTTGGGCCTGGGCATCCTCTTCGTTCCCGAATCGCCCCGCTGGCTTGCCGGTCGCCAGGATTGGGAGGGCGCGCGCATGTCCATGGCCCGTCTGCGCGGTCTGAAGGACGACCCCCACTGCGAGCTCGTCGAGAAGGACCTCCAGGAGATGTTCAAGGTCATCGAGGAGGAGTCCAAGACCGGCTACGGTACTTGGATCGAATGCTTCACCGGCTCGTCTGGCATCCCCAAGACGGTCTACAGGACTCTGCTCGGAATCTGTCTGCACTTCCTCCAGCAATGGACCGGTGTCAACTTCTTCTTCTACTACGGAGCCACCATTTTCGAGTCTGCTGGCATCGAAGACCCCATCATGATGCAGCTGATTCTTGGGGCTGTCAACGTCGCATGCACCTTCTTCGGTCTGTACGCCGTTGAGAAGTACGGCAGACGGTGGCCTCTGTTCATCGGCACTGTCTGGCAGACCGCATGGCTCACCGTGTTTGCCGCTGTTGGTACGGCTATGCCTCCCGAAACCAACAGCACGACTGGCATTGTCATGATTGTCTCTGCCTGCATGTTCATCGCCTCTTTCGCCAGTGTAAGTCTTTGCGCCCTTGGATCCTTCAAGTTTCCCGGTTCCCACGCTTACCCTCTCAACAGACCTGGGGACCCATGTGTTGGTGCGTCATTGGCGAGACTTTCCCTCTCCGCACCAGAGCGAAGCAGGCGTCTCTCGCTACGGCCGGCAACTGGCTCGGAAACTTCCTCATCTCCTTCCTCACTCCCTACGCTACCGCCGGCATTGGGTACGCTTACGGATTCGTGTTCGCGGGCTGCAACCTGGCCGGTGCCCTGCTTGTCTGGTTCTTCCTCTACGAGACCAAGACTCTGTCCCTCGAGAACGTCGACCGCATGTACAGCGACCCCAGCGTCAAGCCCTACTCTTCCAGCAAGTGGGTGCCGCCGGGCTACATCACCCGGAAGCAGAAGGACGACTCGGCCTTCCAACGCGCTTCGGTGCACACCGACAACACTGCTGTTGGCGAAAGCCAGCACGAGAAGACGAGTGATGACGAGAGACCTCTCGCGGAGCATCATTCCAAGCAGGAGCCTTTGGGTAGCAACGTATAATAGTTGTATTAATGGAAAGCACGGAGGGGAACAGGAAGCATATAATCTGCTTAGCGTATGGCGCTTAAGACACCCGGATATGGTGTTGCTTGTATCAATATGACATATTAATATATTATGATGACTCAAATGGATGGGTATATGATCGCCATCTACTTCTCGCTTTCAACGTGATCTTTCTCTCGTCCTGTCTTCTCTCCAGTTTACGGCGCAGCCGTCGGCGACTCGTTGCATTGGACTAGCTATACCACCCGACGATTCGCAGTCCACCCGTTCTCGCTTTTAGATATAATAGGAATTATGTGCAATGTACTTGCGCAACACACAAAGGGCGGCAGTATCGAGCGTTGCTAACCCCTTGCTTGCTTTGCGCAACCGTGCTGATTGACCTTCGCTATGCTGCTCTATAGTTCGGTACGTCTACAGGCATTTATGAACGCAAGCAGATAATGTGCCATGAGTGATAGAAGGCATTGATTGCTGCCCTGAACCGACGGCGTCGTTTGTTTGCGACATGGTCTTACTGTACCTCGCCCGTACGCATAAAGATGTTGGACGGCCTGTCGCGGTGCGCGAACTGCTCGTCGACCTCATACTCGATCTCGGGTCCCTCCTGCTTGAAGCCCAGCTTCGAGTACACATGCCTGCCCATGGTCGAGGCCTCGAGCAGCAGTTCCAGCCCCCCGCGTCGCTTTGCCTCGCCGAGACCCCACCGCACCAGCTCCTTGGCGATTCCCTTTCCCTGGAACTTGGGGTCTACGGCGCACATCTCCAGCACGAAGACGGCCGGCTCGTCCGACGTCGCCTTCTCGCGGATGACCTCCTCCCGGCGCCTGTGCAGAGACCCCATGCACGCCGCGGCGTAGCGCTGCTCGGCCTCGTTGCCGGGGAAGACGGCCTCGAGGCCGAGCTCCTTGATCAGGTCCTTCGGGGGCGGGTCGCCGTGGCCGTCGACGGCGGACATCTGCACCCAGATGGCCATGCCTGCGATCACGCGCCCGTCGGGCCGGTCGGGGTCCGGGAGGGTGGCCTTGAGGAAGACGGTGTTCGGCTCGCCCTTGTTATTCTTGGTCACGGAGCCGTGCCGCTTGGCCATGGAGGAGGCCTGCCTGGCCTGGCCCTCGGGGGTGTCCCAGCCGGGGTTCATGGATATGAAGACGCCATCGTGGACCTGGTGGCCGAAGGCGTTGCTGACGACCTCGACGACCTGGGTGAAGTCTTCGGGTTGCGAGATGACCTCGACCTGCACGTCGGAGACGGTCGCCATGGTTGCTGCGGGGAACCTGTAGTTTCGAGGTGGGGGTAATAATAAACCGGTGAGGTCTTTTGGATTGCTTTCAACGTGTCCGTCGAGTGTCGTGATGTTCAATCTAGGACAGCTAGAAGGTATGGGATGTGATCTTTATATTCGATGGCCGATCTGAACAAGTGTCGTCTAGTAGACGAGCGGGGATGGAGGGTACCTGGTATTATTACCAGCTTGACACCATTCATTGTGAAATAGTGCCCGACGCATGAATCGCCCTGTTTTTATCGGAAATGGCCCACTGAACCCCGCAAATCAGAGAACTTGGTGCTAGCCTGGAAAATCCAGCATCGTACTCGACCTCTTGTCGGGTTTTAGGCGACGGGGGACGGACGGGGGCCGCTAACCCTTTGGGTTCATGGAGATTGATTCTGGCAGCGTTGCACATTCTCACAGCTTAGCCCCCCCCCCCCCGGTCAGACGTCAGACTACGCATTTTATACTTATTAAAGTTGACGAAACCCCTGCTGTCCCGGAACTCACCCCACTGTGGCTTGTTTAAAAACAAACAAGGTCTTTGGTGATATTCACTCTAGTTAGGTCACCCAGCCTATGATACGTTTTCGGCAACGCAGCCACTGATTTAGGAACTACCTTATCTTCTAATTGGGGTACATTAAATAGCATTCCATTACAACTCAAACACAGCCATCATGCAGTTGAAACAGAACCATGATGTCCAAATCACGCAGAGCCAACACCGACTCTCGACCACTTCAATGATATAAACCGCACCAAAACTTCACAACCAAGCAGAGCCAGCAGGAAATCCCCCGACATCTCGTCAGAGGAGCAGTGATATTGTGTCCCACTAAAGGTAATTTGTGGTGATGATGGAAAGACTTGCCTCTTTGGGAATTTGTACATCTTAATTATATAGAACTACAAGGCCACAGCTTGTGCAAGTGTGCTTTTTTGACAAAAGCTTTATGACACCCATGTACCACAGTGCCATACTGCCATACCACGATTCTGTATGCTTGCTCCAGCCGTTGTTTCCATATTGCAACTGAGCTCTTTTTCACGTCCATGTGAGCGGAGACTTCGGTATCGCAGCCTCCCATGTTGTTTTCAGCTGCCAAACTCTCTGGAGATGTATCGTGAGCTGAACAAAGCAGATTGGCGAGTGATGGACTAGCATACATTCAAAGTACGTCTGACCACCCAAGGTTGTAATCTCGAAGCGGAGATATAAAGAGATTGACACCGGCATTGCTTGACGACTTGATCCTTCGTAGTCAAGTCCCTACTCTCGTAAGGCCTCCGTAGATGAATTACCCGCAAATACAAAATGCGGTAGGCTAAACACCCGGCGGAGTTGTATATAACCTTATCAATGACCGGGCCATATGCGTCGAATAAGAGGCAAGCGATACTTTAAATCCCTCCGCCTCGGCGCGAAAGTACAGCAAAACGTATGAAGGGGAACGCACTTCGTTTCTAGGAATCGAACACAGAGTAGTACGTCGGGGTCATCACACAGACGTCAGTATGTGACCGTCCTTGTACATGGACACATATACCTACGTGTACGATCACGATCTGCACGAACGATCCAACCTTGATTGCTGGGTCGAATCAGGGCACTTCATGTGCAAGGCCCGGTCATGAAAGACGGAATAGCTAATTTGAGATGTGGTGTTCTTTTTCATGGACCAATTCTGCTTGGGCTGGACGCTTTGGAGTGGTAAAGTAGCAGTTCGATTCCCCTTCAACGTTCACCAAGACCGGGACATGTGAACTTCGTCGTTAAAAACCTTGCGGGACGCGGCGCTTGCGGCTGCCGTTGATAGAGTCAATTCCACAATGTACGGAGACCACAGCCCAATCTAGGTACAGACACCCCCCCCCGTCCAGCTCGATTAGCCAAAGGCGAAAGGCGGGAAAAAAAGGGAAAAAAAAGAAAAAAGAAAAAAAAGAAAAAAAAAAGTACAAGTCGCTCAAACCACTAGCTCGGCCGCACACACCCACACACCCACACACCCACACACCCACACACCCACACACCCACACACATTCACTCACGTACCCGGGAGGGAGAGGGGGTCTAGTAGCCCTCCTTCTTGTTCACCAGGTTGGTAAGCTTCTTGCCCTCGCTCAGCTTTTTCAGGTTCAGGTCCAGGATGCCGAGGACGCGGTCCTGGTAGCTCGCCGACATGCCGCTGATGTGCGGCGTGACGAGCAGGTTCCTGGCCCGCCACAGCGGGTGGCCGTCCGGCAGCGGCTCCGGGTCGGTGACGTCGAGGGCGGCGCCGCGGACGGTGCCGTCCTCGAGGGCGGCGACGAGGGCGTCCGTGTCGACGACAGGGCCCCGGGCGATGTTGGAGACGAAGGTCCGCCTGCCCGCCAGGAGGGCGAGCTCGGGCGCCCCCAGCAGGTGGCTCGTCTTGTCCGTCAGCGGGGTGGCGACGACGAGCAGGTCGAGGCCGGAGCCGAGAAAGGCGTGCAGGTCGGCCCGGGAGGCGCCAGAGAACCAGGCGGACGGGAACTCGCCCTCCGGGTCGCCGAGGCCGGGCGGCGCGTACGACCTGTCGCGCCGCGACTCGGGCGTCGGCCGCGGGTGCAGGGTGTAGGCGTGAACGCGGAAGCCGAGGGCCGTGGCGACGCGGGCGGTCTGTCGGCCGATGCTGCCGTAGCCGAGGATCCCTCTTTTCATTGGAAAAAGGTGTGAGATTGGTGGGGAGCAAGCAGATTTAAAAGGGGGGGGGGGGTTTGTTCAAGAAGCAAGGCTTACATTGTGCGGCCGACGGCGTCTTCGACGATTTCGTTGCCGCGCTGCCAGTGGCCGGCGCGGAAGTTGTCAATGTACTTGGGAACTGGACGAGTGTCAGCCTGGTTCAGAACCGAGCCTCACACTTCTCCCTCTTTCTTGAGATGTGTCTTACGGTGATGCTGGAATGAGAGATATGTTGCAATGATCCACTCCGAGATCTGAGGTCTGCGCCGGATCGACAGTCAGTAAAGATCCCGCCCAACCATCCCGGCCCCCAGGAACAGATCAATCTATAAAAAAGAAAAAAGAAAAAGAAAAGGAAAAAACAAAAGAAAGAAAAAGGATGTGCCTCACCCGTGAACGCCGTTGGCGGTGCAGAAGCTCACGTCCGTGTCCTTGAACAAGGGGTCGTCGAGGATGTGGTTGGCGCCGGCGCTCTGCAGCTGGACGTACTGCAGCTTGGGGGCCTCGTCGACGGCGGGCAGGGCGCTGCCGGTCAGCAGGATCGTCACGTCCCTCCACTCGCCCGGGTCGAGGCCGGCGCCGGGCTTCCTCTCGGCCCAGTCCAGCTTGTGCCACACGACGGCGAGGCCCGGGTACTCGGACGTCAGCTTGTCGATGTACTCCTGCGGCGTCGTCCACGAGGAGAGGATGAGGAGCTTGTGACCCTTGAGGGTCTTGTTTGGCGCCGGTACGAGCATGGTTGATTGATGCGAACGAGGGGTTGTCTTTTTTGAGTAGGATGTTTGTTGCGGGAGGAAGTCTTGAGAAACGGGAGAGAGGCAAACACGCTCGCTGGATGAGATACTATGTATGTACGTATGTACGTATGCACACACACACACACACACACTCTCTCTCTCTCTCTCTTAGGTAATGATGGTGATGATTATTAAGTCGGAAGTGTGGGAAGCCCGGGCGGAATTTTAGGGGGGGAGAGAATTCGTTTCAGGCCTGATCGGATCATATAATATGCAGCAGATTACCAGCTCCAGAGCTCCAAGCTTCCGCCCCCTCCCTCCATCCCCAACCTTTATGGAATTGAATTCGCGCTGGGTGCGGGGTGTTGGACGCTTCGCGCATCGCGCAACAGGAAGGTCGGAAAGCCGCCGATGCGGCCGACGCAGGGGTGGAAGGGGTGGGATTTCGGACGGGGCGGCCAGGTTCGATGACGTGCCGGCGTCTAACAATTGTCAATAGCATAAGTGAGAGAGAGAGAGACTGTGTGTGTGTCAATCCCTCAAACCCGGCCCGGTGTCGGCGACCGGCTTTGGGTGAAGGGAGGGGAGGGGAGGAAAGGGTGTGTTCCGCCGGACAAGGCCTACCGAAGACTCCGGCCTTTTCCAATAAGAGAGTTACGGTTACGAAAGTACCTAGCTTGTTGATCTACGACTACTGCGTATCTACGGATACCTAGATATCTTATCTTATCCAGGACGCCCGCCGTCTGGGATGAAACCCTGTACCTTGTGGAATGAAACTGGTTCGGCAACGCTGCGGTGCTCCCCCGAGCTCGTGTGCATCTTATCTCTCGGCCCGCTTGGCTGGCTGGGGGTTCATTGTGCAGCGAGTCCATCTACTGTTTTGCATGTAGGCGCGCTGCAATGGACGTATGAATCGACCCTTCAGCCGGTGTCGACCTTTTGCTCCCCCGAGTCAACTCACCCCCGCCGTCACCGTCAATGAATCATGAAACAACCCCAGCCAGCAGGCGGTGAGCATCGTGGTCAATTCTGCCGCAATCCAGTCCGTCCAAGGCGGGGGAGACTCTACAAACCCCACTCGACGACATGAGGGCGCGCCCTTTTGAGAACGGGTCCATTGACTGGTCTGGTGTTTATAAGTCACACAGCGGTCCAGCTGCTCGTGATAACATCTTGAATTAATCCACGGCCAAGACATCCTTCGAATCTCATAATACGTCAACATGTCATCCTCGGGTCCTACCATCAGACATGCCCGTCGTGAAGGTAAGAACGAATGCCACCAGCGCTGCCATGAACCACCCCCCCCACTTGGCAGGGTCTTGCAGCTGAGACCGGCATCTTCGAGGCTGACACAACCACCCCACGGGAAGACGTCCCCATCATCCTGGGCCTCATCAGGGAGCTCGCCGACTACGAGCGCGAGCTCGACAGCGTCCAGGCGACCGAGGAGTCCCTCGCCAACACCATCGCCTTCGCCCCCTCTGACCAGACCACCTACACGCCGGGTCACCCGCAGACCGAGCCCACAGCGCCGGGCCGGCCAGCGCGGTGCCTGCTCCTCTTCAACGAGGCCGGCGAGGGCGTCGGCATGGCCCTGTACTTTTACAACTACAGCACCTGGCGCGCCAAGCCGGGCGTCTACCTCGAGGACCTCTATGTCCGCCCGTCGGAGCGCAAGAGGGGCCACGGCAAGCGGCTGCTCGTCGAGCTGGCCAAGGAGGTCGTCGCCATGGGCGGCGGCCGGCTTGAGTGGGTCGTCCTGAAGTGGAACGAGCCGAGCATCAGGTTCTACGAGTCCATCGGCGCCAAGGCCATGGACGACTGGGTAGGCATGCGCGTCGACGGCGACGCCCTGCCGAAGCTAGCGGGGTTGCTTGGGTGATGGTGGTGGGGAGTGTGTGTGTGTGTGTGTGTGTGTGTGTGTGTGTACCAAAAGCGGGAAAAGATGAATAGACTATTTTACCTCTCGGGTTCTTTTGCTCGTCCACCTTAGGCCTCCTTGGGTTTCCCCGTCACCGGCAGCGGGCTGCTGGTGCCTTTGCGCCGGGGAAGCGGCCGGGGCCAGTCTTTTGCCGCTGGAGTCGACGCCGTGGAAGAGACGTTGATGGACGGCGGTGGCCACGGGCAGCTCCGCCTCCTTGACGCCCCAGACGGATTTTGCGACGGCCCGCTTCGACCCTTCCTCCCGGGGGGTCGTCGTAGGGGCCTCCATGTACGAGGATATCATCCACATTCGTTCATATTCTCGCCGGATCAGTCGTGTGCGGAAGGGCTGCCCACGAAACGGCGAACGCCCTGCGTTCTTACGCCGGTGCTTCGCAAGAGGCACACTGGTGGTGGTCTGGGAGTACGGCCCGTGGTCCCACTGCCCGGTCAAGCGGGTGAGCCGGGCATTGCGTAGGCGTTGGACGTCGCGGGCGGGGAGACGGGTGTGGATTGTCCAGTCCCAGTCGGGCCGAGCGCCGGGTTTCAGGCCGACGGGCGCTGCGATGCGCCTCCTCGGCGGGAACCGGTACATTTCACTCGGTGCATCGCCGGACGCGAGCATCTTGAGCAAGTCCCAACTGTCCCTGTCGATCGGGGGCAGGACCTTGTCGGCGGCCGACTTCCACCACTTGCGGACGGCCTTTGTCACCCTCCGGGGCGCCACCGGGCGGCCCCAGACGTCTTTCTTGGGCACCTGGCTGTTCGAATCGGTGCTCCTGATGGGGCTTCGGGGGAAGGCGGCGCCGGTGGCTTTGTTCTGGTGGGCCTGCTGGGCCTTGATGTAGGCCTGTAGCTTGGGGATGTCCCAATTGTCCTCGATGGGGCTGAGTTGCTGGTATGCCCAGGGGGTAGGGTCTTGTCTGTCGTAATTTCGCTTCCAGGGATGGGTTTTGAGCAGCTTGTTCCGCTTCTTCCTGTCCCTTTCCATCTGTTCTATGCGCTCGCGGAGCTGGTCGAGGCTGAGGGGCGGTTCGGGTTCTTTGGCGACGAAAAGGGACATGAGCTCGCGGCGTTGCTTGCCCAGGCGGCCAAAGACGTGCCACATGAGGGTGCGCAAGCGCTTTTTGTCTCCGTTGGCCGAGGCGTAGAGAAAAGGGACCCTCTTCTTTCCATCGAGGAGGTGCTTCTTCCGGCGGTATTCCTCGACTTTGCGGGCTTGTTCAGGATTGGGAGCACGGCGAAGCTTCAGCTCGCTCTCGAGGGCCCTCTGGCGCTCTTTTCGGAAATCGGCTCGGATGCGGTCGTCGAGAAAGATGCGTATGGTGGCGGGGAAGTAGGAGGCGGCTCGGAGGAGATGGCGGTAGACGTGCAGCGGCTGGACGGGATGGGGCAGGGGAATTCGGGAATAGGGCATTGTGGCGGATTATAAGGGAGCGAGAGCCAAAGACAAGAGGGATAGGCAAATGACTAGAATGGGAGAGATGTAACAAGGGCGTTGTTTTCCGGCATGGCTGGCTATCTTGAGTCTGGGTCGGGCAGAGAGAGAGAAAGAGAGAGAGAGAGAGAGAGAGAGAGAGAGAGAGAGAGAGAGAGAGAGAGAGAGAGAGAGAGAGAGAGAGAGAGAGAGAGAGAGAGAGAGAGAGAGAGAGACGCATGCGTGATGTCGAGCAGGATGGATGGATGCAGGCGTGCATGCAGAAAGACGGCAATGCAGAGATTTGGAGCTTGGAGCTTGGAGACAGAGGGGACAGCGGCCGATTGGCCAAAGCTTTTCTTCCATGTGGGGCTCGTTTGGATCCGCAGTAAGATAAGATAAGAGATCCGATTAGCTTTCAGACCGTACTTGAATTATTAGTCATCATATCCCATCGCATTGTCTCTCTTTCTCCCAAGCACGGGTGTACGTACTGTACTATAGGCACTTAGGAGCAGGTGCACTTGGACAGGTAGGTAGGTAGGTAGGTACATACCCATCTCAGACCGCGGTGTCAGATACTTTCTCTGGTCTGTGCGTCTCGCTTAGCAAATGAGAGAGCGCCAATTGCCCAGCCTACCTGCCTGTTGCTTGCCTGCTTTCCCCCCTCTTGCTCTCTCCTACCTACCTACTTACCTGTGTACTACGTAGGTACCTGTGCAACCCCCCCCCCCCCGTGTAAATTGAGACGCGACACGACCAAGACACGAACGCTGCGTCGCCTCGCGAAACAGACACGTCCCCGCGAAGACACGCTTTAATTGAAATTCCCATTCGGGCTCAGCGCCGCGGACCTCTTTTTTTCATCAACTTCCGGCCCCGGACAACCTAGCCGACGACCACCCAAAGAGATAGACAGACAGACAGACTGCTCTGCTGTGCACAGCTTTGGATATTTCCCAAAGTCCACAATCGGCTCTGTTGTCTAGACACTCAGTCCGCTTACCCACCCACCCGCAAAGTCAGTATCTGTATACATACTATTATCCATTCACAACTTGCCTAGACTCTCTACTATTCGTCTCTCTCCATTTTTTCTCTCTCTCTCGCTCTCTCCTCCCGGCAAAGGAAAAAAAAAAACGAGAGAGAAAGAGAGAAAGGGACGTACTTTGTTTTTTGTCTAACCACACGACCCAAAGACCGGCCGGCCTCACTTTGTTAGGATTAGCCGCGCGCCCCCTCCCTCACTCCCTCACTCAAAGCCGTCCACAATCCGCCAATCCATCCCCCTTCCAATCAACTTACTTTTACTCAATTGTCCGGAGACTCTACTTTGCTGCTGCACCGCACAAAGTGGGCTTGCTTCAATCCACCATCAATTGCACCGCACCGCACCGCACCGCAACGCAGCCAAAGAAAGACACCATCACGAACAAAGTCAAAAGGCCGCGGCCGACAAGGACGGCGGCTGCACGCATTTCCCCGACTCACCTCGGTTCAACTCAAAATCAGCTCAAAATCAACTCAACTCTACTCTACTCTACTCTATTCTACTCAACTCTGCTCGAACCCTCTGCGCCCTCGCCCGATACCCTCTCGACCATTTCTCCCTTGCAACCCCTCTCCGCATCGTCTCTCTCTCATCGCCCGTTGTCGCATCCTTGCGCCTCCCAGATGTTCTAGCCTTGGCACATGTCTTCGACCGCCCTCACTACCGCCCAACCCTCTCACTCCCTCCATTCGCGCCACAAGTCTTCCTCCTCGTCCGCCGCCCAACCGCGCCTCGACCACCGGAGACCCGATCCCCCTACAAAGATGCCCTCCGCATCACAATCACAACCCTCTTCGCAACAGTCCTTCACCATGAGCCAGCAATCCCAGTCTGGCTTTCGCGCCCATGGAGGAGACTCGTCGAGGCTCGCCAACGAGGCGCCCCAGATCTACAGCGTAAGTTCCCTCCTCTTGCATTCGCGCTGCCCTTTCTCGCCCAGTCGCACTGACAGTCTACATCTAGGCCGTCTACTCCGGTGTCGACGTTTACGAAATGGAAGTCAACGGCATTGCCGTCATGCGCAGGCGGCAAGACAGCTGGCTCAATGCCACCCAGATTCTCAAGGTGGCCGGCGTCGAAAAGGCAAAGCGCACAAAGGTCCTCGAGAAGGAGATTCAGACCGGCGAACACGAAAAGGTCCAAGGAGGCTACGGCAAATATCAGGGCACCTGGATCAAGTTCGAGCGCGGCGTCGAGGTCTGCCGCCAGTACGGCGTCGAGGACAGGTTGCGCCCCCTGCTGACCTACGACATGGGCCAAGACGGCGGAATCGCCGGCCGCGGGGACTTCAACACCCCCACCAAGGAGCAGGCCATGGCCGCCCAGCGCAAGCGCCTCTACAACGCCAGCAACGAGGCGAGGGCCAACGGCATGGCCGGCCTCAACGGCACTTTTTTCAAAAACATCTCGGCCACCGCCTCCCACGCCGTCGCCGCCATCAGCAAGGCCCGCTTCGACTCCCCCGGCCCCCGCGGTCGCAACGGCCCGAGCAGAGCCCCCAGCTTCAGCCGCCAAAGCTCCATGCAGAACGGTGACGACTTCCCGGGCAACTCGCAGCAGAGCTTCGCCTCCGACTTCGGAAACCAGAACGACTCGGCCTACTCGACCCAGCAGACGAGCCAGCAGTTTGTCGACGGCCCCGAGCCCCCGCGCAAGCGTCAGCGCGTGACCATGACGCCGCAGGACAGCTTTGGCGGCGGCGGATATAGCAACTCGGTCGAAATGTACCAGAACAACTTCCCCGGCTCGCCCACGGAACCCAACGAGTCCTTCATCTACTCCCAGGCGAACCCCCCCGCCCACGACGGCTACAGCCCCCTGACCCCCCTGCCCTTCGAGATGTCCCCCGACGCCGAGGCCAAGCGGAGCATGCTGATGAGCCTTTTTATGGACTCGGCGACCTCAGACCAGTCCAAGCACGAGATGCTGCGGACCCTGGCTCCCATAGAGCTCGACATGCCCATCGACCAGCAAAGCCACACTGCCCTTCACTGGGCCGCCACGTTATCGCGCATGCCTCTCCTGCGCGCCCTGATTGCGGCCGGCGCGAGCCCGTTCCGCGTCAACGCCTCGGGGGAGACGGCTCTGGTCAGGGCGTGCGTCGTGACGAATTCCATGGACCAGGGGCAGTTCCCCGAGCTCCTTGACGTCCTCGGCGGCACCATCGAGGTCCGCGACAGCAAGGGACGGACGGTACTGCATCACATCGCCATGACCAGCGCCGTCAAAGGAAGGAACGCGGCCAGCCGGTATTACCTCGAGAGCGTCCTGGAATGGGTGGTACGTCAGGGCAGCAACCCCGCAGGCCAATCGTCGGCCACCGCCGCTGCTGCCAACGGAAAGGGGGACAATGCGCCGGCCAACTCGCAGGCCGGCCAGGCGCAGTCACAACAGCCTAGGATGGGCATCGCACGCTTCATGACGGAGATCGTCAACGCGCAGGACCACGCCGGCGACACGGCTCTGAACATTGCTGCACGGATAGGCAACCGGAGCATCATTTCGCAGCTTTTGGAGGTCGGCGCCGATCCCAACATCGCCAACCGTGCCGGTCTCCGGCCCGTGGACTTTGGCATCGGGGGCGATGCCTCGGAAGAGAGCTCCAAGCCCAACGGCGCCAGCCCCACCGAGGCCAACGGAGACGTCGAGAAGAACGGAGTCGTCAGCAGTGAGCGGACAAAGGAGAGCAGCGATGACATAATTTCATGTGAGTACCAACCCGGCTCCCTTTTTCATCAACCCCTATATATATATATATATATACAAGCGCTTCCCCCCCTAAAGAACCAATCTGACAAAAGGCCAGCCATCACGCATCTTCTCAACGAAGCAAGCTCCACGTTCCAAGTCGAAGTCAAGACCAAACAGGCCGTCATCGAGTCCCTCCACTCGACGCTCCGCATCACCTCGGCGCAGCTCGGCGAGGCCCGGCGGAACCTCGAGGCGATGCAGGCGACGCTGCGGAAGCAGCAGCTGGCGCGGCAAAAGGTGTCGAACCTCAGCCACGCGCGCGAGGAGGAGCAGGTGCGGCTCACGCAGGAGCAGAAGCGCGCGGGGCGGACCGACTCGCTGTCGTCGTCGTGGGAGACCGAGCTCGGCGCGGCGCTCGAGACGGCGGGCACCAACGGCGAGGGGGGGCTGCTGCCGTCGGCGGCGGTCCTCAGGGCGCGGCTGGCCGCCGTGTCGGCGCGGCGGGACGTCACGCGCAAGATGGCGGGCGCCCTCAAGGGGAGGAGTAAGGACCTCGAGGTCAAGTACCGCCGCGTCGTGTCCATGTGCACGGGCGAGCCCGAGGACCAGGTCGACGCCGTCGTCGACGGCCTGCTGCGGGCCGTCGAGAGCGAAAAGGACGAGCTCGAGGTGGAGCGCGTGAGGCGGTTCCTCGGCGGCGTCGAGGGCGTCGTCCACTGAGTGCCCCCTCCTTGTCTTGCTTGTTTCGCGTTCTGACGAGAGAGGGGAAAGGGGCACTTGCCCGGTTCGGAACCCGTTGTATGGTTTTCTGGCGTTTTCTTTTTTCCTGCTTTTTTTTTTTTTTTTCGTCATCATACCCCCGGGTCACACACGTCAAAAGACTCGTTCATGGCGGTTTGGGCCCACTTGGCCAGTAGTATATACACCCATCTTTCAAAGAGGAGACAGACATACACACCCACACCTACAGAGAGGGAGGAAGCGAGAGAAAGAGAGAGAGAGAGAGAGGCATCGTCGAATTGTGTACACCAGTACCCGCCGCGTCGTTATTGTTTTTTTTTTTCACAGCAGGCGAAGGGGGTCGGGTAAGTGGACGGCGTTTGGATTGGGCATGTGTATGGCTCCGGCTTCCCTCCCTCATTTTCTGTAGTCTTTTTTCAAAGCATCTTGGGGGGTGGGAGGGTGTCAGGATATCTGATGATTATTACTAGTTCTCTCAAAACAAGACTATTTTGTTTATTTACTGCCCATGCACTTCAAAATTGGGCTATCTCGCAACGAGCACTTTTTGATAGGAAAAAAAAAGTAGCAAAAAAAAAAAAAAAGAGGGCTGAAGAAATCCCGGATGAGAGGTGGTTCGTTCTCCTTCCACGCTGAAAGGAACTTGCCGGCGCGTCCCGAAAAGAAATAAAACCAAAATAGATGAAATAAATAATGAGAAGATAGAGAATGACCGGCCGCATGCCGTTGAATGCTTCGCCTGCCGCGGTGAGGAGAAGAAATCCGGAATCCCCACGTGCCGCCCCCCCTTTGGTGTAACTCCCATCATCTCCATCCCCGTCCCTTTGTCCTTGAACGCCTTGCAATGCTGTTGCTCCAAGAATGTTGATCAAAATCGCTGCCCTCTTGCTCCCCTTTTTCCTCCTCTTTCCCCCTCTTCCCCCCCTTTTCTGCCGCCGACTCACCGCGCCAGGCCTGACGCGTATAGACCCTCCCACCGTTGCTCGACGCCGCCGACATTCTTCTTGGCCTTTTCAATCTCCTTGTCGAGCTCCTCCACGTTGCGCGTCAGCGCGCTGACCTCCTCGAACCGTCGGGCGTCCCGCGCGTTGTCCACCATCTGCTGCACCATGAAACGCTGCTCCTCGAGGACCACCAGCCGCTCGCGGGCCTCCTTTTCTTCCGTCTCGAGCGCCGACACGGCGGTGCTGGTCTCGCTGGCCTGGCTCGCCGTTTCCGACTCGGCAAGCTCCTGGTTGCGGAGGGGCGACAGGTGCAGGGACGATGAGGACGACCCGTTGACGCTGCCCGACTGAAGCGCCCGGAGGCGCGATGTCTGTGACGACCGCGACCGGAGGATTTGCGGGACTGATTTGAGCGTCAACATGTGCGTGTGCAGGAACGAGGAGGCGGCGGCGTAGACGGCCTGCTGCAGGCGGAGCTGGGTCTTGGACGTCGTCTTCAAATCGCGTAGACGGCGCGCGGCCGTGTCGTACTTTGTGAAGGCATCAGTGAGACGTTTACGGATCTTGGACGCCTCTTGGATCTGAGCGTGGGTCGGTGGCGGTCTCGACGGTTCTGGGCCGTTCTCTGACTCTGGCTGCAGTGCGAGCAAGGTCCGCTGGAATATGGGCATGAGCTGGCGAATGCCACGTTCGAACTGACGAAGCGTCTCGTAGGCGCGCTGGTCTGGCGGCTTGTGGGATAGGGTCGCCGCGAAGTCGCGCTTCGAGAATATGGTGTGGTTGCACTCCCGGCACATACGGATGTCTATGCTGAGCTGGCCGGGCTGCGCCGTCGCCGGAGGCTTCTCCGTTGCCGGGCTCGTCGCTGGGACTGTTAGGCTCGGTGCTCGTGATGGCTCCGTAGGACGGGACTCACGATTGGCTATGCTCAAGCCCACTTCATTCGAGCAACCCGTGAGTGGATCGGCGCAAACCACGCGGCCACATATCCGGCAGTGGTGTCTTCTAAACGTCCAGGATCCGAAGTCTTGCTGGCAGAAGGGGCACTGGGTGACGGCAGCGTCGTCTTCCCAGGTGACGACCGACTGCTCTAACAGCTTCCGTTGGTTCTTTTGCCCGGTCAAGGTGGCTACAGGTGCGAGCAGGTTCCCGCCCCCGTTGGCTGTGACCTCCTGAGGCGCATTCGCCAGCAGCTGCGTCAGCTTGGTCAAACGCTTTTCCAGCCTAGCGACTTCAAGGTTCTGCCTCTCGACCCTCTTGCGCCGGATCTCGGCAAAGGCCGACGTGTGGTCAACCAGGACGCCGTTGTGGTCGTTGTAGCCGTCCCTCGACTTGTAGCACGTCTCGCAGACTCTGACCCAGTAGCCGCGCACAGGATCGTGCTGTGCGGCTCGCGACAGCCTCATCTGGTACATGGTGTGTTCCTCGCAGAACAGCCTCCCGCAGTTGCGGCAGTTTATGCTTCCGTTGACGGCACCGAGCCCCTTGGGGCATGTGGGATCGGTGCATCGGTCGTTGCTGGTCTGGCGCTGCCAATGCGCCCTGGTGATGAGCTCGTCGGGGTCTATGGGGCCTTCGACCAGCTTGGCCATTGTGGGTGCGGCAACGGGCATGGACTCGTTTGATTCGAAGACGTCGAGGCCTCGGAGTTTCTGGTTAATGATGGACAGCGGCTGGAAGCGCTTGGCCTTGAGGACCTGCTTGTCGAACCAGGTACGGACCTCATCCTGCTCGACCTCGGGCAGTTCTTGATGGTTGTCGTCGATGTGTCTGAGAAGGGAGGGGATGGTCAGAGACTAGAGTTCAGTGTCGGCAAGATGGTCGTGCGGTGTTCACCTGTTTAATTGAAGCAAGGTCAACTGGAAGGCGGGCGTCAGTCAGCAAAGCTCAGTCGGCCGAGGAGACGAGGAAGGCGGCAGACTGACCATCTCGTCGTCGCATATAGGGCAGACCAGCTTGGAGGTGGCGGCGGCAGTGCTCGAAGGCCCGCCGAGGCTGACGTTTGAGGCGAGGTCCTGGGCAAAGTCGGGCAGGGGGCTCTCGACTGGTGGAGATGCGGAGGAGGAATCGATGGACAGGGTGCTCTCGGAGGGAGCAAAGGGACTCGGGGTGCGTCGATGGCCCTGGACGGCGGGAGGCGTTGGGGGCGCGAGGCCCTTACCGCTGCCCAGGATGCGGCCGCCTCCCAGCTTGCGGCCGGACATGGTGAAAGTGAGACGATTGCTACAACAAGACCATCAAACAGGACGACGATGATGGGTGGCCCAAGTCGGCGGTGAGGGACAGGGTCGAGACGAGGTCGAGAGGGGGGGGGGAGAGAGAGGGCAAACCGCGGTGAGGAGGATCGACGAGGGACGGAGACAAGGGCCTGCCTGAATCGCACGAGCGATGAGCGGATGAGTTGGGGATGTAGGATGCAAGCAATCAATTCCGTCCTCCGTACATCACTCGGTCTGCGATGTTGTGGTGGTGGTGGCGGTGGTGGTTTGTCCAGTTCGTCGTGTACGATGGAAGGTCGTGCCTTGCCCGCTTGGTTGGCTGGTTGGTTGGTTGGCTAGCCGGTAAAGCGGCTTCTGGTCCAGCAGCAGCAGCAGGGCAGGGACAGGGGCTGGGAGAGCAACGCTTTCGGCGGATTTGCAGCGAGGAACGGTGGGAGGAGGATACGCTAAAGTGCCTGCTACAGGCGAGAGACAAAGAGAGATAGGTACCTAGGTACATACTTCACACGACCCACAGACTGGGTAGAGGCGGGGCAGCTCCCGTGCCGCCAGATGCGTGGGTACACATATCTTTCACGTAGCCCCACATAAAAGACAAGTATCTGCCTATCGCACAGACCGCCATGACATCGTCAGTGCGCCCCTCCCCTTGTGGGGGTTCAGCCTTATCGGCCGCCTTTGCTCCTTATCGCCCACCGCTGTGTCCCTGTACTCGGCTCAGTGCTCCTTAATCCAAATAAAAAAGTCCGAGTTGACTCCGTCATCAACTCCAAGCCTCCGCCCCCCCCCCAAGAATTCCACATCATGGCCGAAAAGACAAAGACGAACAAGTTCCCCCAAGTCCGGGGAGGTGGGAGTCTCATTCTCGCCTGGCGGATCAAGGACAAGAACGTCTTGGTCGTTGGAGGCGGCGAGGTATGTAATCAACCAACCAACCAACCGAAACCCTCGCTTGCTCTGTTATTGCCTGCTTCATATGATTCTCTCACACAACTCTGCGGTTCCGATGCTGACCAGATATTTCCCTATTCACCCACAGGTCGCCGCCGGCCGCATTCTCAACTGTCTCGATGCCGACGCCAAAGTCACCGTTGTCTGCCCGGCTTCCGGTCTCAACCCCGAAGTAGCCCACCGAGTCGAGCATGCCCAGGTCACCCACGTCGATCGCCTCTTCGAACCCTCCGATCTCGACGGCGCAGATATGGTCCTCGTCGCCATTGACGACCCCGCCGCCTCGACAACCATCTGGAAGCTGTGTAAGGAACGCAGGATACCCGCAAACATCGCCGACGTGCCGCCGGAATGCGACTTCTACTTTGGCAGCGTCCACCGCGACGGCCCCCTGCAGATCATGGTCAGCACCAACGGCAAGGGTCCCAGGCTGGCCGCCATCATCCGCCGTCAGATCGCCAAGTCACTCCCCAAGAACGCTGGCAACGCCATCGAGGCCATTGGCACCCTGCGCGCCAAGTTGCGCAAGATGGCTCCCGAGCCCGAGGCGAGCCCCAAGCGCATGGGATGGTACGTCTCTTCCTCAATGGGAAACCCGCCGTCGTGAACCGCCATACTGACAGTTGCCAGGATGATCAAGGTCAGCAACAAATACGACTGGAACGAGTTCTGCGATCTCACCGACGAGGACATGGAGAATCTCCTCAAGTTCTACGAGAGCAACCAGGTTCCCACCATTGACGACCTCCTGGCCATGAGAGCGAACCCTGGCTTCAACGTCAACGATGTCTTTGACGGCTCTTTCGGCTTCTGTATCGGTGTCTAGGACACGGACCATTTTACAAACTATATGTGCACATACGGTACCTACAAACGGATATGGGTGTGTTTTTAAGCGGTATTTATCATGGCGTCGATTCTACTTGGGGGGTTCTCTAGATGTTTTTCGTTGGCAGCATCTCACGGCTTCAAAAACGGTTCTGTACGGATGTATGTATGTATATAATCCTAGCGCATTACGGCATGCCCAGACACGTAACATGGGCTTTGGGATCAAGCATGAGGAAACACCTGTGTGGCGCATCAAGATGCCCCATTGTGACTTGCACCCTACTCCGCCGCGGGCATGCAAAATGCGACTTGAGCATGCATCCCGACATCGGAGCTACGAAGAAGATACTGGTATGTAGGTCGCAAGTGTCGTAGATGGTTCTCAGCCATGATGCTCCAGTCCACTCCACTCCATAGCCCACCCACAATGTATCCTCAATATGCACATAGGGCTGCCGGCGCACTTGGTCCGAGTGACATTCACTCGCCGGCAATGCGGTACCAGCTCCGGAGGGGTAGGTGGGTCCCTGCGCCGGGGCCGGTCCTCAAGCGCTTGCTACTGACTGCGAACCGAACATTTGCCAGCTGCTGCCACCTTAGCTCCCAACTGGCACACTCTCATCTTGACATACCTACCTACGCAGTACATGCATCTTCACCTTCGACACGGTTGTAAACAACAACCCGCCCTGTTCTGCGCCGCCCACCGTCAAATCGCACAATTGGTTCTCAATCTAACGCGTATTTTTCGCCGATAAATCCAGCCCGATCGCTTCCCGTCTCTCTGCACCACCGGCTATAGAATCTGCACGCGTCAAGGTCCCGCCTCACCCACCACGCTTTGCGCAAAACACCAGCCACATCTTCCAACAACGACCGTCAAAGCCGTCCGACTGACTTTGTCACACAAGCCTCCGCGATGCCTCCACGCGGTCGCAAACGCGCGGCAGAGGTCGAACCCGGACCGCAGCACGAGAGCCCGTCCTCTTCTTCCCTTGAGGATCTTGAGCCGCCGCCGCCCTTCTTCAACACCACCTTCTCCACCCATCGCGCATCGCCCCTCTACGTCGGCGCCAACGCCCTCACCTTGCCCCGTTTACAGACGCTCTCGCAACGCTTGCGCGACACGCTCGTGGGAGACGTCGTTAGAGGCGTCCAGGTGGGTCTGGAAGGCAGTGACAGCTCGCTTGGACGCGCCGGGCCCCTCGAGAGGGTCGGCATCCGCTGGGTTGGTCTTGATGCGCTGCTCGGCGGCGCACTCGATGTAGATGCAGACCTCGATCAAGATCGAGGCAGCGACGTGGCGGACAGCAATTCGGCGTCCAAGAAGAGGGGCCTGGTGTTCGAGATCAAATACGAGAACGCGATATGTACGGCTGTGCTGCTGCCCACACTCTCCAACAAGACGCAGGATGCGCGACAGGACGGACTGGCTGCCAACAAACTCGAGATACCCGGGTTGCTCAACAATGCTAGCTCCGAAGAGGACAACCAATTTCTGCATCTACCTCTGCTGCTCTTGCGCATGCCGGCGCCCCTGAAGACCGTCATCATCGACTTCCTCTCGAGCACCTTCGATTGTCGCATCAGCTCTATGCGCCTGGGCACAAAAGGTCTCACAGCTGCGTGGGAGAGGTGGATCGAAGACGCCGGGCTCCCCTCGCAAGGCCCGTTGGCCAAAGACATGGTCTTGACTCTGGGCTTTTACGTACCACCTCCCGACACCTCCGACGCTGGTGAGGACCAGCATTTGGAGGGACTTGGCATCAAGTCCGTGGATGTCATCATTCCGGCCGACAAGCTACGGAGATTCGTCGAACAAGGCAAGGGTCTTGCAATCCCCGCGGAAACTACCAAGCGGAAGGCAGGCAGCCAAGGATATGAGGACGATCAGAGAAAGAGGAAGCGGTTGGCTGGCAGCAAGGCCGATGAGGGCTGGGGATGGATCGAAAACGACAACGGCAAAAATCAGGAGCCGTTTCTGCGCGCCTTGGGTGCCTATTTGAACAAACACCTTGCCCTCAACCTCTTCCATCCTGGGGTGAGGGTCACCAAGGTCGCATGCGGCGGATTCGTGCTCTCGGAGGGACGGGTCAAGGTGTTTTCGCCGCCTGGCGGCGACGAGGACGACCAAGTGTACCAACCCGTCAGGAATCTTGTCAGAGATCTCATCAGCAGCGCCGTGTCTTGAGCTCCTCGGGTACGAGTCAAAACGAAGACGATCATGGCCGAGATGCACGATACAACCCGTCCAAGATTCCCAGCTGGATACGCGACATAACAGAAAAACGGCGGGTTGGGCCACACTTGTCCACAGGCTCCAACCACACTGTTCCGCGGCCAAGCGGAATACATTGCAGCAAATGCACTGCAGGCATTGGCGCAGAAATAGCTGTCTCAATGCCGGTGCGCGATACCCGATCAGGAATCGGTCACTACTTGGCGGCATAAGCTGACGACTTCTTCAATTGGTGCACATTTGTCCGGAATCCATTCAGGCACGCATTCATCCAGGAACCGGCCTGGCCCCTTCTGACACGGCACGTATCAGTGGGTGAAGCGGGAGATTATCAACCTCGATCAAGGACGCTTGCACAAGGGACATTTACCAGATTCCTGTTTGTCAGAAACACGGATGAATAGGCTCAAATACGGGGTGATGGCTCAACTGTATTGCACCAATCGGTCGTTCTCCCGACGTTGTCATAAACATTGGTTCTGCAGGGGGGTGAGCATTTACCGGGCCCGGATGATTCGCGCTTCTGCAAGACTCGGTTCCCCGCCCAATAGGTCATTGCTGTAAGCCTCTCGAACCTGTCGGTCACAATCTATCTGAAATCCACCTGGCAGTCTTATGACCATGCCAGCGCATTCGGAGAATCTCGTCTGGCTGATGTCGCTGTCCAACGTACCCCAGAGGACGAACCCATTCGGTATTGAGCCGGTCGCCGGCCCGCCCTCTCCCCCGCTCTTGCTCATTCTTCCGCAAACTGGGGATGTTGACGGCGTTTTTGCCATATTGCCGGCACCTGGGACGAGGGGACCCTTGGGTTAATGGAGAACACTTACGTGCCATCGCGGCTTGTCACCGCCGAAATGCGACCTCCGCAGCGAGCTACGATCCTTGTCCGTGTAAGTGCGAACGTCTAGTTTGGTCCTGGACCATGGTTCGATGACGGAAAAATTATGGTCACAATGTACCACATGGGGGGGATGGCTCCGTCATTCGAGGTCGTTCTTGTGTTACTCGTTTTTTTAGAGCCTCCGCGTTGGCTGCAAGTCGATTCCCGAATCCATATAAAGACCGCCCGACAATCGTCAGTTGTTGAAGGCGTCTTCCTTCAGCGACCAAAGTCATCCATTCACTCTTTAACACACTTTGTCCCATAAGCCAACGTTCCTCCGTTCCCCCTTCAGTGTCCTCGCCATGAAGTTCTCCATGAGCCTCGTCTGCCTGCTGGCGCCCATCACCGTTCTCGCGGCCCCGCTCGAGGGAGGCGGCCTCGAGCAGCGCCAAGCCTCCCAGAGCGTCGACCGTCTCATTAAGGCCAAGGGCAAGAAGTACTTCGGCACCGCCACCGACCAGCGCCTCCTGACGACCGGCAAGAACGCCGCCATTATCAACGCCAACTTTGGCCAGGTCACGCCCGAGAACTCGATGAAGTGGGACCAGATCGAACCGAACCGCGGCCAGTTCAACTGGGCGGCGCCCGACTACCTCGTCAACTACGCCCAGCAGAACGGCAAGCTGGTCCGCGGCCACACCCTCGTCTGGCACTCCCAGCTCGCCGGCTGGGTGAACAACATCCGCGACCGCGCCACCCTGACCCAGGTCATCCAGAACCACATCAACGCCATTGTCGGCCGTTACAAGGGCAAAATCTACCACTGGGTGAGTCTCTCATCCTTTTTTGTTCTCCCCCCTCACCCCTTCTCTCTTGGGCCCCCCTCTAGGGGTGTAAATATGCCTAGCTGCTGCTGGGAGAAGGAATCAATCCCCGTTTGCTGATTTGTTGTTGCTGTGTAGGACGTCGTGAACGAGATCTTCAACGAGGACGGCTCCCTCCGCTCGTCCGTCTTCTCGCAGGTCCTTGGCGAGGACTTTGTCGGCATCGCGTTCCGCGCCGCCCGCGCCGCCGACCCCAACGCCAAGTTGTACATCAACGACTACAATCTCGACCAGGCCAACGCCGCCAAGACGCAGGCCATGGCCCGTAAGGTCAAGCAGTGGCTCTCCCAGGGCATCCCCATTGACGGCATTGGTAAGTCCGGCTTCCCTCTTGCTCCCCCCGTCTCCTATGCCGCTTTCTTTATAGGGTTCGGCAAAGAAAGAAGAAGAAGAAGAAGAAGAAGAAGAAGAAGAAGAAGAAGAAAAATAGGGCAGAGGCTGACGAGGGAAAACAGGCTCCCAGGCCCATCTCGGGGCGGGCCAGGGTGGCAACGCCCTCGGCGCGCTGCAGACCCTCGCCGGCAGCGGTGTCAAGGAGGTCGCCGTCACCGAGCTCGACATCGTCGGCGCCGGCAACAACGACTACTCGGCCGTCACCCGCGCCTGCCTGCAGGTGCCGCAGTGCGTCGGCATCACCGTCTGGGGTATTCGCGACACGGACAGCTGGCGCTCGCAGAACAACCCGCTCCTCTTCGACGCCAACTACAACCCCAAGTCGGCCTACAACGCCGTCGTCTCGGCTCTGCAGTGAGCAACGGAGAAGAAGGAGAGAGATGGAGAGAGCCTCATGGGGTGGGAAGGCCGGCATGTCTTTCGTCCACGCTCTGTAGTCAGAGAGGTCTTCCCCTGTGCGAAAGAAAAGAAATAGGACATGTGGCTGATCAAAAGCCTCTGGGTGCCCCCCCCCCTTTTTGTTTTGGGTGCCCTGGGCTGATTTCTTGGTATATAACTTGAACACTTTTTGGCCTCTGTGCCGCACATACATACGACGACGAAATGGAAAAAGAAGCTAGTTTGCTTTACTCCCCGCGCGCATTATGCTCCACGACTGATATTTTTTTTGGTTGATGTGCTGCCGGGTCTCCGTGTTCCCTCGGCGATGTAAACCCTCGGCATCCTGCTATTCCGTCACCCTTCACTCGGCACCCCAAGTTTCTGCTGTGCTGTCGGTCTTGGCGCCCACTTACGTCTGCGGTTGTTCAGGATTCGAACGACCCCCAGTTCCACCGCTCGTTCCCGAAAAGCTTTGAACTTCATCTTGCAATATATAAGGGCTCTCTCTACGTTGGCACCATCTCTACGTTGCACCTCAAAGCTCCTCAATCAGCTCCGTTAGGATTCCCCCGGTCATGGCGCAAGAGGTTGTTGCGACACCCTGACAGTCACTTTCTAGACTACCAATTCGTATACTTTACTTTGACACATTGAGTCAGTCAAGGGCTACAGATCAGGCAGCGGTATGTGTATCCATCATTCACCCCTGCCAATCTTTTCGCGTATGCACGTCTTCACGGCCGAATCGAGCGCTTCTTCTCGGGCCTGAGCATGGGTCACGTTCTGACATGGCATCGGTTGATTGTGGCGGCCCTACAAAAGAGTAGAAAGTTGGCCTATAAGGCTATGGTAATGGACCCGGCTTGAGCCGAAGCTCGATGTGTTCAAGATCAATATATACAAGAAGAACTTCCAAACATGACTATCTCTCTCTGCTGCCCCACCCCCACCTCCTTTACAACCCGAAGAACTTCATGTCGTCATTGCCCCGGATCGGGACGTTGTGCCCGACGCCGTTGGCCCAGACGCCCGTGAGGCGGTCGCCGAAGACGTCGGTGCGGTAGTTGGCCACGGGCGCGTTCTGGGAGGACGTGACGGGCCTGTCCGGGTTGTAGCCGAAGACGCCGGACCACTGCTTGATGGTCTCCTTGTAGTTGGCCGAGTTGAGCGTGGCGTCGGCGCTGCCGTGGTAGATCTGCATGCGGGGGCGGGGGCCGGAGTAGCCCGGGTAGGCGTCGTACACCCACTTCGCCCAGCGCTGCGGGGTGGCCGTGGACTTGCCCTGCGAGCAGGTGCTGTTCCAGCCGTTGACCGAGTTGGTGAAGAAGCAGCCGGCGGGGACGCCCATGTAGACGACGCCGGCGGCGAAGAGGTCGGGGTAGGTGGCGGCCATGACGTTCTGGCGGTCCGTTAGCGGCGGCGGCGGCGGCGGCGGCGGAAGGGGGGGCTCTCCGACTTACCGTCATCATGGCTCCGGACGAGGAGCCCGTCACAAAGACCTTGGATTTGTTGCCATTGTACCTGTTCAAGGTGTACTTGACCATGTTGGCGATGGAGTTGCTGTTGGCCCCGCCCTCGTGGGTAAGGGTCGCCCGGGACGAGACGTCCCAGCAGGTGCCCGAGTAGGGCGACTCGGGGTAGATGACGATGAAGCCCTTCTGGTCGGCGAGGCCCTTGTAGGGGCTGCCGTTGAAGTACGCCTGGGCGGTGCCGCTGCAGTAGTGAATCGCCACGACGATGGGGGGGTTGGCCGCCAGCCTGTCCGGGACGTAGATGTACATCTTGGCGCCGCTGGGGTTCGAGCCGAAGTTGGTGACCTGCTGCAGCGACGCGGCGCCGGCGCAGACGGCCAGCCCTATGGCCGAGAGGATCGTGCTGAACTTCATGGCTGGGTGCGGTGGTGCCCGGTTTACTGCGGTTGTGGAAAGGGGGCTTGCTGGGATGAGTTGCTGGTTTCTCTCTCTCTCTTTCTCTCTCTCTCTCTCTGTGTGTGTGTGCGTGTGTCTCACACTCCTACTTGTCAGAGGCTATCCTAGTCGACGATAGCTTCTCGTGGAAAAGAGACCCTAATGCCAGCACTCGGCTCTAAGCAACATCTATATATCTTTCCCTCTCGGGAAGACCGTAGGGCCCTCGCGCAAAATCCCCCACCCCATCATCTTGTTGCCCCACCTCCTGGGATCATGTTAGGGGGGGGGATGCGACTCTATCCTCGTCTATTTAGCCGGTTGGCCAAGCCAGGGCGAACCGCGTCAAGCTTTATCTAAATGAGAAGGAAGCGGGAAGCTGTTCGTCCGGCCTTCTTGAAAAGCTTTTTTTTTGTCCCTCCCTTTGGCAGAGGAGGAGTTCGACATGTGGTAAGTCTTGGTTGGCAGAGAGCCGTGGTGTAGTCAATGCAACGAACGTGGTTGAGCCAAGGCCCTTGCGGGATGCACCCCAGTCTATGTGCGCCCCCATATCGCGCGAGCCGATGGGGGGAGGTGGTGTCCCCGATCCGTGGCTGGGTAATTTGGTAGGGTAAATAGATCCATCCCGCAGGCGATGGTCGATGGATGCCACCAACGGGAGATTTTCCCGCGATGGTGACGGGTCTAGGGCCGTCTTGGTCCGGGGCCGCCATCTTGGAGGGGGGAAATGGGATGTGTCTTTGGATTAGAGCATTGCGGAGACGACCAGGATGTGCGGAGCATCGAACCAAGCTTGAAAGGATGGATGATCGCATCAAGAGGTTGCCCCGGCCCTAGCCACATGATAGGCAACTGACGGCAGATATGGATGAAGAGCGAATAATCATTTCTCCACCAATTCCGGCCGTCCGATCGTCCGACACCTTGTCTATGCTGTAAGACCGACTCGGCCGGCCCACGGAGTTCCTCCTTGTCGTCCTCCTCTTTTCTTCAACTAGTGTCTCGATCATCCCTTGATTTATTCATCATCTTACAAGACTGTTATGGTGATAAAAATAGCAACAACAAAGAATCTTCAAATGTCATGGGCTGTCTCGATGCTGAGAATGACATCTATACCGGAGTAAAAGAAAAGAAAAACAAAAAACTTGTGGCGGGCGCGCGAGACAGGGTCGCCATTCTAGACGTCCGGCATCCAGTAGACTGGCGACCCGTCAAAGTCGGGGAACGTTGCAAAGGCCTGGGCAAGGATTGATCAGCTTTTCTTCTCCCCCTTCTCTCTAGATGATTTGTAGAAATGGATGTACCGAGGAGTCGAGGTCGAGCCAGTCCGTCGTCTCCCAGCCGCTCAAGAGGTTCGTCATGCCCTCGAACCCTTGCTGTTGGAAGACTTCGCCCATGTCGGCCGGCGGCGCCGGGTGTCCCGTGTTGTTGGTGGTGTTGTTGTTGTTGTTATTGTTATTGTTGCTCTCCGTCTGCACCGGCTCGGCGCACCCGCCGCGGTCCGTATGCTCCGCCGCGTGCCTCTGGTCGCGCCCCGCGGGCACGGCTGAGTGGTACTTGGCCTCCTGCCGGAGCTCCTCGAGGATGACGCTGTATCGGCGGCCGGGGCTCTCGGCCGCCGTCGCTTCCGTCAGGTGGTTCCGGCACCGGTCCGCGAGCTCAAAGAGCCCGTTCTCGCCGTGCTTCCGCCCCCGCTGGATCTCCCACACGTACACGACGGCCAGCGCGCAAAACGTCACGTACGGCGTCCACCAGAACGCGTGGAACAGGGTCCCGTCGCTGGCCATCCCGTCGACGGTCTCGAGCGCGGCCTTGGCGGCGTTGATGCACTCGTCCACGCTGTCCTCCAGGGCGGACCCCTGGTTGCCCCGGGAGGCGGTCCCCGTGCCCAGGAGGAACGGGCGGTTGGCGTGCATGATGGCGTGGCAGTACGCCAGCTTGAGGGCGGTGTTCTGCCGCCTGAACGACGGGATCAGCGACATTGGCCGGACCGTGCCGAGGTGGTGCGGCAGCGACTCGCGCCACTGGTGGAGGGCCTGGCCGTACCGATGTGCCGCCATGAGGCGGTCGTGCTTGGGTATCTGTTTGATCGAGTAGACCTCGCGCGAGATGCCGTCGATGAGCTGGGCGAGCTTCGCGTGGAAGATGAGACTCTCGACGTGGCAGTCCATCTCGGGCTCGTCCCTCGACCTCCCCTGGGGGGTCATGTCTTCGTCGTTGACGCAGTCTGGGAAGTCTTGGTCGATGTCGTCGTCGCGGTACATCGGGGGGCGGCCAAACACGACGGACAGGTACTTGTCAATGGTGTAGGCCACCCAGAAGGTCCTCTTCCTGCACTGCGATACGATGTAGTCCCTGTCGCTGCTGCCCCTGTTGCGCCCGGATTTCCGATGCAGACCGAGGGCCGAGACGATGGGCAGGATGCTTCCGAAGACGTACCATGCTTGGTTCATACGCGTCGTCTGGAGGAGGTAGAGGCCCTGCAGGATGCGAGACTGCGCAGACTCGAGCTTCGGCAGGCCGACCTCCGTCTCTGTCAGGCTCAGGGCCTGGCAGAAGTAGGCGTCGCTGCGCCGGAGGTCGGAACTCTGCTCTGACCCAACCCCCCGCACCTTGCTCTGCCGCAGCGTGACGATGGCGAGGATTGCCATGACGATCGCGGCTTTGGCGTGCCCTATGTCGCGATGCAGGGGCCGGTTGTTCTGCGCGTTGGCAAGCAGCGCCTCGAACCACTCGGTGACGTACCCCTGGTGCAAGCAGCGGTATGTCACCATGCAGACGTCAAAGTAGAACCGCATCATTACCAAGCCCGTGGCCCGGTCGGGCAGGGTGGAGGGGTCGAGGGCCTGCGATTCAAACGGCTTGTCGCCCGCCCTCGTGAGCTTCTGGTGCTGCTCGACGCCGCTGGGCGTGTGTCCCGGAACGCCGGTGCCGTTGGACCGCTGCGACGAGAGCCGCTTCCAGGCCCGGTGGAGGAATGTCAGGCTGGACGTGTTGTCAAAGTATTGGCCCTCGATCTCGGCGATCTCGACTTCCGGCGATGGCCTGGACGTCGGCGGGAAGCTGCCGTCCCCCCCGGCATCCGAGTTGACGGCTCCGGGGTCCCGAAGCGATGGACGGGCAACGTTCCCCGCGGCCAGGACGGGGAACGTGGCTCCGGGAGGCTGCGGCTGGAGGGATGCCTGGGTGGGAAGCGGTCTCCTGTGACTGGTCAATCTACTCATCCTCTGCAGTGCCTCGTGTGTTGCGGTGACAAACTTTTGGGGCTCGACGGGAGAGAGTAAGGGTGCCAGTGTCGCTCCGGTCGTTGGATGTTCAGGAATCCCGGCTGCCGGAGGAGGGGTCGGGGGCCTGCCTCGGCGGTAGCTTGCATCGTATATGCATGAAAGCCGCTTCCTGGTGCATACGTCGCAGGGAATGGTGCCGGAGCATTTGAGCTTCTTGGCCTTGCAGTAGTCGCACGCACGGCTGACTTTTTGACTCCTTCGTCGGTTGGCGGCCGCCGTGGCAGCTGCGGACGACGACCGACCTTCATCGGGCGAGTCTTCGGGCAGGCTGCGTTTCCTCCGTTCCGAGCTGGTTGGCGGGAGGCTCGACGGCGAGGGATGGGATATGTTGGATGCAGGAGTGGGTGCACCAGGGCCGCCGTCGGTAGACGCTGTGGGTGCGTCTGCCATCCTATGAAAAAGGAACGAGTACCCGATCCTCCGATAAGTATTTGCTGACAGTTCCACTGAATCAAGTCCGTTTCTCCGGAGGGGAGGGAGGGGGTAAGGGGGGAGTCCGGGGGTCTACCGCGAAAGGTTCCCCCGATTCGATCAGTAGATCACTAGACACGGGCAACTCGGCGGCGGTTTTAGCACCAAGCTGGTCGAATATGGTACGAGAAGCCAACGTTTACACTTGTCCGATACAGTGTCCAACGTTTCCGTACGTGGGCCAGTCATAGATGGTCATGAGGCGCAAACCTGGAGAAGACGGGACTCGGAAAAGCAACGCAGAATAATTAGAGGGGAAAGGGGGGCAGGGCACGCTGATTACTAATGAGGGGGGCCTTCATACAGCCAGTTAAGTTAACAAAGCGGCTCGGATGCGGGGAAAAGACATCCAGCCAGTCTCCTGCTTGGGCGGCTTAGACTCTCTCGTCTCATTGTATCCCGGCAAGTCCGGCGTCATTGTCTGTCCTCTTAGCACTCATGGCGCGCCCCCCTCTGTCTTTATGTGCTCCTTGTTGGAAACTGGAATTCCGTGCTTGTATCTGTAATATGACCCAGAGACTTGTTGTGATGAGAACCCGTCTTGGGTGTGTTTACATGTGAGCCACATGGCGCGCTAACCGATCACTCGGTTTCATTGACACACTTTTCCATGGGGATTGGGCAAAGCCATGGCGCATACTCATAATTCCCTTTGTCTAGCTGACAAGGTAGTACCAGACCGATCCCCAGGATACCATGTGCTTACTATATACGGATACACACAGCTACACTTGCGGATATATCCAGGCTGTATGTATTAGCTTGTGCATACATACTACATCGCATGTAGCAAGCTGCAATGATCGCTTGACGGTTCGAAGGGCGTGGCCCATTATTACCCCTCATTACAAATTATTAATACCTACATACCTAATCCGCACCTCTGCACCCAAACGCCACGCCCTGTCATATTACCATTTGTGATACCTACATCTTTAACATCTGAGGCTACAGGTTTCCAGAGTATCGACGCCCACTCTCCGGAAACACTGGCTAGATATCTGACGGTCGCCGCATCTTCGCTCGCAAACACTGTTCCTGATTCTCTTGACGTCAACATGACGTCACTAAAGATGGAATATACATAACTTGAGATACCTGTAGATCCCCCCGTGAACTTTATAGTCTTGGGTTTCAAGGAACAGAGCGACCACTCCTCATATTGACTCGGGCCTCGCTACAACTAACAACAAGCCCCTCAACTAACCCAAACCTTGATCGAGGTATATCTCACAAAGCACTCGGCAATCATGTCCATTGAGGTTTTTCACATGCGTCTCTCGCAATCCGAGAGGGTCGTTTGGTTGTTGGAGGTGAGCCGCCGAAGCTAGTCTGCGCCGGCAGCCACATACTAACAAATATTACATCAGGAATTGCAGATTCCCTACAAGCTGCACGTCTGCAATCGGGATTCCAAATCCGGTCTCGCGCCCAAGGAGATCAAGGATATCGTGAGTGCCGGGGACGTCCGCTCCAAAGATTTGATACCTCAACTAAAATACGTCAGAACCCGGCCGGTACCGCGCCGTACTTCCGCGACAGCACTGTCGCGCCGCCGGTCGAGATCTCGGAGTCCGGCGCCACTGTCGAGTACATCCTGACCGTCCACGGCTCCAAGGTCGGCTCGGGCGCGCCCAGGCTGCGGCGAACCCCCGACGACGCCGACTACGCTCCGTATCTCGAGTGGTTCCACTTCGCCAACGGCACCCTCCAGCCCGCCATCCTCCGCAGCATGACTCTCTTGTTTGCGGGCGCCTCGGAAAGCGGCATCGGTAAGCGAACAGATGCAAAGATCCATGACTGCCTGAAGTTGGTCGACGACCGCTTGGCCGACAACAAATGGCTCGCCGGGCAGAACCTGAGTGCGGCGGACATCATGACCGTCTTCAGTCTCACCACTATGCGCGGCTTTTACCCGCTCCTGGACCTATCCCCATACAGTAACATCCTGAGGTACTTGAAGGACGTTGCGGAGCGGCCTGCTTACCGCGAGGCACTGAAAAAGGCGGAGGACGGGATGGAGCCTCTAATTGGGCCCAACGCCAAGGCTTTTAAGCAGTTTGAAGCGTTCGGTGCCCTGTTCGACCGGCTAGGTTACTAGTGACTTGATGGAAATAAGGAGAGGAAAACGACAGGGTGGAGAAAGGCACTGTGACAGCGTACCCAGTGCGTTTCGTACATAGTATTTCGACTCTCTTCTTAGTAATACTAAAGAAAAATGATACCTTAGGGTATAAGGTCAGGAAGGTATGTATTGTATGCAAACGAACGTACGGCGCCCATGCGTCTTGATAATTTAGACACGCCGCAACGCTATCTATCAAGATAATATGGCAAAAAAGCGTTGGTATGCTTGACCAGCCTGGGGGTCGAACCCAGAATCTCCTGATGACTCGATGAATCGTAGTCAGACGCCTTGCCATTGGGCCAACCGGCCGCATCGATAGAATCAGTGCTCCACTGATATGAACGACGGCTTCCCTGGCATCAGTATGTTTGTAACGCTGGACGAAAAGCAAAATTACGGGTTGCGTGAAGAGCACAGAGGCTGTATTCTTAAGGTTTCGGAGGTGTCTTGAATGCGTTGCATCCTCCCAGAAATGAGATCACTCGGCGGATTTTATACGAAGCCATATTCCCTTTTCAGTTATTATCTGTGTAGTAATAGTACAGTCTGAACATACAGCCATTGTCCCCGGGGCAGACTGACTTCCAGCAAGCTTCATTGACACTGCAATCACCATTGTCTTTCAAAAGCCAGGAAAACAAGAGACATGTGCAAAGACGCTTCCTAAAACATCGTGATGCGAGAGTGACCAGAGAATGAAACAACTGAAATTGCCATTAACTAAATAACGCAAAACCATTGCCTCTGTTCAGATAGCATACTTGAACAGTGGGCTCTTCTCTCCCATGCGGTCAAGTTCCTCGTCGGTGTACCTCTGCCTGACATCATCCTCGCTCATGAGCGCCTTCTTCTTGTTGAGTCTATGCAACACGAGCTCGAGCGTGACGGCAGCAACAATGCCCGCCGAGGCGAACCCGAAAGATGTGCCATAGCCAGTGGGGTATCTGGGCGCTTCCTTGTCCATGTAGATGTAGCTACCGATGAGGCCGCCAATGTTACCGCAGCAGACGAGGAACCCGATGCTGATGGCTCGCTTCGTAGGGCTCGGCGTGTTTGCGACGTTCCAGGCGTTGACGCCAGGTAGGATCGGGTACATGCTGGAACGGGCCGAGTTAGCTCTGCGTGACTTCTTCCGCTGGCAATTAGGTTCCCTGACGAGGGAATGCGACTTACCCGAAGCAGGCGAGACACACGGCAAAGTAGCACAGGGCAATGTTGTCTTTGATGTCGGCGGATTTGGCAAACAAGATGCTGAAGGAAACAACGACACACAGTTGCGGGCCGAGGATGAAAGGCATACGCCAGGAGTAGCGATCAGCAAACACGGAGAAGACATAGGCCGAGATGGCGCCGACCGCATAGGGAGGAATCGTCAGGAGCTGTGCGTTGGCCGAGGTGTAGCCCATGTTTTTGATGATCTGAGGCATTGTGAACTTCATGGCGTAGTTGGGGACTGCGTTGGACCAGTTGATCAAGATCAACAGGTATATCTTCCAGTCCGTCAGAACAGAGATTAGTGCTTGCTTGTCGAAGTGGCTGTCTCTGAACTCGTCCGGTCGGACGACCCTCCTTGATTCCTGCCGGAGTATGAGGTATCGCTTCTCATCGGCATCGAGCCATTTTGATAGAGCGGGCGAGTCGATGAGGAAGAAGAAGCACATCACCCCGATAGCGACCGTCGCCAGCCCTTCGAGGATAAAGATCTGGTCCTGTCAGAAGACTTGCATCAAAAATCAGGATTTTGCGCCAGCTCACCCATCTCCAACCCTCATAGCCCCCGACACCGTCCATCTTGGCGATTCCAAAGGCCAACAGCCCCGAGAAACCTCCTCCCGACGCCGCCGAAGTGTACAAAAGAGCGATTCTAGTTTGCGTCTCGTTGGGGAGGTACCATTTGGAGATGATGAGGATGGCACCGGGGAGAAAACCTGCTCTGCACCAATTCGTTAGCATCTTTCTGCAACTCGTCACGGTTGTCCACGCCTCTGTACTCACTCGAAGAGTCCGAGAAAAATGCGGACCGCGATCAAACCACCGTAACTCTGAACCACGCCGTTGCACGTCATAACGATGCCCCAGCAGGTAACGATACCGCCAATGTACAGTGACGGTCTCTTGAAGAGATGAAGAACCATGTTGCTCGGGACTTCGGCCAAGACGAAAGGGACGAAGAAGACGGAGACAGCAACGTTGTACTGCACGCCAGTCATACCGAGACTGCCGAGTAGTCCCTCGATCTTGGCGTTGCCGATGTTCGTTTTGTCAAGGTAAGCCATCAGGTAGAGGACCACCAGCATCGGGACGAGGCGGTGCTAGCGATGACAAAGTTAGTTGAGTTGCACTTGTGCCACGACCGTGCATAGTTTGATGGACGGTCAAAGGCTTCGTGGATACGTACATCGATCTTTCTGACAGCCCTCTTCTTCTTCTCCTCCGGGAAGGTGTCGAGAAACTCAACATCTTCAGGTCTCATGCCGCCACGGCTTTGATACTCGTCATGTTGCATGGACCCCTTCTCAGGGGAGGCATGCTCGATGTCGGAGCCGTTGGTATAGGTCCTCGTGACGGCCATCTCTGCTACTGTTAAGAATAACGGCTTTGAACAAATTTGTGCAAGTTTTGTGAACGACAGCCCAAGGAAGCGAGGTGTCCTCCTGGACGAGGCAGCGTCGAGTCCGGAGATGAAAAATTCTCGCGGCTCGGTCTTATAGTTAAAGAGCGTGCAACCGAGGACTTCTCAACAGACCAAGGCGGGTACGTTCCCTGAAGAATGGGATCTGCTGCCTGCCAACAAAATACCCCAGCTGAGTCTGGAGTTGCGCGGGGACAAGTGTGTGAAGAAATCCGGGGTAACATACTTGGCACTGGGGCGAGCTCCTCTGAAAGGAGTTTGTGCCGTTAGCGCCAAGCCAACAGATGGTCTTCTGACCGATAGGCTACGTGCTGCCGGACTACGGCCGGGAATTGTCCAACCTATTGAGGACCGTCTCCCACGGCTTCCAAGTGCTTCAAAATCTTGGAACAACCGGATTTGGTGGAAATCTCAGCGAGCTGATCTATCCGGGATGCGTTTGCACGAGTTGGTGTGGTACAACTCTCCACGATATGGAACGCGCTCCTGGGGTAGCAGCCAATATGGCATAGCCAAGAGCGGGGATGGAACGAAAGTCCACCCTGGTTCCTGGCTCTTGTGGCTTACTCCCCGCTGGCCGGTTCCGTCTTGATCCATTGCTTCTCCTCATGCGAGTGGGTTTCGGTGGACTTCCCTGCATATCAAACAAGCTCGGCTCCGGAATGAGCCCGGATTCGCGAATCCGGATCGCCTCCGGAAAAGGTGAGCTGCATTTCCGGACGGTCAAGAGCGTGCGGAGGCGGCGTGATGGTTGCCAATAGGCATTGCGCATGACGATACCTTCCGTAAACGTCCTGGAAAAGCTGAAGCTCTCCGGAGATCGTAGCCGCGACTCGGCTCTTCGTTAGGCGCGAGGCTTTTGCGACGAGGGGGTCAAGTTCACAGTTCATTGTATTATATAAAACAGGTCATCGCGAGGCACATATCAGTCTTTCTTCACTGCCATCTCAACCAATACATTCAATCACTACATCCTACACAGGCACTTCAAATCTTTTAATTACCTTACATCAAGTACCATCTCACACACGCAATCATGGGTTCCAACGCCGGTCTTGACCTCCGCGGCCTCACCCCCGCCCCCATCACCCCCTTCAACAAAGACGGCAGTGTAGACTACGACGCCATCCAGCGCCTCGGCTCCTGGCTCGGAAGCATCTCCGGCGTCACGGGCTTGGTTGTTCTCGGCCACGCTGGTGAGGGCACCTTCCTGACGCAAGACGAGCAGCTCTCCGTCATCAAGGCCTTCGTCAAGTCGGTCGACAACCGCATCCCCATCATTGCGGGTATCACGGGCGAGGGAACCGAGGTCGCCGCGCTCGAGGCCAAGCGCGCCCGCGAAGCCGGTGCCGCGGCTGGCCTCCTGTACCCCTCGCACGGCTGGCTCCGATTCGGCTACCAGCCCGGTGCCCCGCAGGACCGCTACAGGAGAGTTTACGAGGTCAGCGGCCTGCCACTCATCCTGTTCCAGTACCCCGACAACACCAAGGCGACGTACAACCTCCAGACCCTCCTCGACATCTCGGCGCTGCCCGGTGTCTTCGCCATGAAGAACGGTGTGCGCAACATGCGACGCTGGGACACTGAGATCCCCGTCATCCGCAAGGAGCGCCCCGATCTCCAGATCCTCACCTGCCACGACGAGTACCTCTTGCACACCGCCTTCGACGTCGACGGCATGCTCGTCGGGTACGGCAACATCGCCCCCGAGCTCCTGATCGAACTGATCAAGGCTGGCAAGGCAAAGGACTACTCCAAGGCGAGAGCGATCCACGACAAGCTACTGCCCGTGACCAAGGCCGTCTACCACAGGGGATCGCACATGGAGGGCACCGTCGCCTTGAAGCACGCGCTGGTCGCAAGAGGCATTCTGGAGCACGCCACCGTCAGGTCACCTCTGCTTCCGTTGGAGAATGGGGCGGAGGAGGAGATATTCTCCGCCGTGTCGTCCGCTTCTCTCTCGCGTGTGAAATAAATGTTTTTATTCTTCTTTGGACATAGATGGCGGATATCATGATAGAAGATGAGCGGAAGGATACCATTCAGATACATCGGAATAAGATTTTCAAATGAATTCATGGCTGTTCCCACGGCGTTCCCCCTCTGCAAGTGAAGCTATTCCCAGTGTCCATTTTGGGGTACCCCCTTGTTTCCTTGTGATTTATGCACAACTATCCGAGTCCCGAGAGACATCAATTGCCGCTATGTGTTCTTGAGCTTCAAATACTGCGGTCTTTAAGAGTTGCCAACCCGTTTCATCCAAAACTTCAGCAGCAATCCGCATGTCTCTTGCATCGCTCGCCCAAAGCCCTCGGCAAGTCATCCGCCATTTCAGTTCACGCGAGCCATCGTGTCGTCACTGGATGAGACGATATAGGAGTAGAAGCCTCGTAGGGTACGAATTTGACCGTAACGTAATCGTATGAGATCTCGATCTGGCGCAGAGCCCGACTCCCTCGTGAACCGTGAGGAAGACTCCGAAATGGAGGTAGTCTGTTCATCTCTGCCCCCCCGAACCATGGATGGATAGCCGCGTAGCAAGATAGTCCCAAGCGCTCATTCCAAGGAACCTATAGCTTAAAGAACCCCCAACAGACGAGCTAAGCGCATATACAGGGTCTGGACATGCGCGGGAAATCCGGACCAAGACACGGATAAACATCCACCTGGCCGCGTTTCTCCATTGGTGTCCTTTCTCAAGGCACGCTGGGTAGACGAGGCACGCTTGCTTAACGACCCTGGCAATCTCAACAAAACCCAGCCACCTCCATGGATCCTGGCAGCGGGCATGCTGATGCTGTCCGTCCCCACCTTCTCGCACCAGTTTCATCCTATAGCATAAGTCTGTCATGACCAAACACGACCCCGAGTTACAACTATCACTCAGGTACCTGGTACAAGTCACTTTTAGCCTAAAGATCCTCCCACGTACGAATAAGGCTTGGCTACATCGGTTGCCTAACACAGAAATCATACACAGCGCCGGTTGACCGAGGTGTTCACGTCGCTAGGAGAAACAGACGTATTTTTCGTTTGATAGGATTATGCATGCCAGGCTGGTCTACATCTTGGCACTTACAAGATAATAATACAACCTTCCCTGGGCCTATGATCTATCAATGCCGTCCTGGATAGATTGGTGAGGTGGTGGTCAGCGTAAGCGCTACCCAGGAAGGGAGGTCATAATAGTTATTAGTCGACGCCTGGATCCAACCGAAAAGCTTTCTCCTCAACCTAGATAATCGCCGCAATGAAACCGAAGCATTAAATCCTTTGTAATACGGAGTCACGGGTAATGTTGAGGGGATTGGTCGACGCCATATCTGGAGTTCCTCCTCTCAGTGGTACATCTGCAACTGGGCAACGAAGTGACGGTGATGTGAGTAGAGTGTGGCTTTGTAATTGTTTCATTCCTACGATAGTACAACGGGGATGACAATGTGACTTGATTGCAAGACGATCTGGTCCACACACGAGACACTTCCTGGTCAAAACTTGATGAAGCCTCTGGTGTAATACGCTACTCAAGATTGCTACTTCCAGGAAGTTGTAGAGGAGAGGGTCGGTTCCTTGTTCAAACACCAGGAAACTACAGTTTCGAAGCACGAATACCCAGAGAGGAGAGGAGGGTATATTAGTAATAAGATTGGTCAGCGAAGCAGCGGGAGAGGCTCCCAATAGGCTCACGGGTACCCGTGCGTGTAAAATTCCACGGGTGCCCGTGAAAATGACTAAGCAACCCCGCTACACGGGTCTTTGGCCAATTGGAGGCTTGAATTAGGTTTAAGTTGTCTTTGATTTCATGATTTGACTACGATGCAATCTCCAGGCCGACTCTCAGCATACAACGCCTCTTGTTCGGCATTATCTCTCTCGACTCGTTTCCAGATGTCTCCCATACCTCTCCTGTTGTTCAGAAAAGGGTCCTCTCCTTCTTCTACGACGACAAGCTCATCAACCCGTTCCTGTTCGGCTCTGTCCCAATCCAGATAAGCCATCATCTCCTCCTTAAGCCAATCTCTTGACCCCTTTGAAGTGGTGCAGCGTCTACTCATCTGCTTGTAGTCAAGACACCACTCATAGCACTTCTTTCCATAACGCAGTGGAAGTCCCATGGCCCTCCGATACTCCTGGTTCGTTTTAACACTTCCACAAGGTTGGACAGCATACCAGGCGTTTCTCGCTGCATAATACCGCCTGTATATTGCCTGAGGTGAATTATATCTCGGTAGTAAGAGTGAAGGCGAACGCCGAGACGGTGGTGGCATCTCAAGTGGTAATATTCTGCCTTCTACTGCTCCATCTGTAGTCGATTGGACTAAAGTTGACATGGACTATACGGCGCTCGACGGAAGACTGTCTATGACTTTCGGTGTAGTGCTGCAGACCGCACTTGGCGTTGAGGGTGGACCCGGCGTAGGCGTCGGCTCAGGTAACAAATGCGAGTATCGCAGAGGGCACGCCTTTGAAGTCATAGTATGACCAACCACATGACACCTACTACATGTGCTTGAGGCCCGTGACGCAACTTCGACGACTTCAAAGCCACTTGGCTCTCGCCTTGTGCTTGACTTCGGAATTCTGGAGTTCTCCAATTGTAACCTGGGCTCGATGCGCTGGCGAGGCTCCAGCAATAGCTGTGGCGCTCCTTCGCGCCGTAAATGCCAATGCGTATGGAAGTGCTTACGTACCAGAACAAGGTTTTTTTCTTGTAAAGCCTTCAATTTGTGTAAGCATGGCAGACCATACACATGAGAGAAGGCCCCGGTACAGACCGAGGAATGGTTTTTGCCTTCCTTAGTGAGCAGCTTCCGTTGCTCTTCTACTTTGCGGAGGGCTTCATGTGATACCCAACCAAGTACTGCGCCATACATTGATCCCGAAAGCTCAACCGGTATCCGCATCTGCTGTTTGACTTGATTTGATCTCAGATCCGATAGCTGATTGAGTAACGCGTGTTTCATCGCTCGCCAAGCTTCAAATAGGTCCAACGTGGATCTCTTCAGGTGCGATTTGAGCAGAGCATGGATGCCCTCAACCCGCGAAGTAGCCATGTTCCCAAAATGGGTATGCCGATCAACCCAGGCTTTCACTAGCTTCTCCTTGTGTGGGCCAAGCCAAAAGGACGTGACATAGCCGACTTCTCCGAGATGGTCCGTAAGGTAACGCTCTTCAAATTGAGAAACACGCTCCTCAAAAGTCACCTCAGATGGCGAGCTGATAATCAGATGCCATGACTTGTAGAACTCTTCCCAGTTGTGAGTCGATGAACCGGGAGCGGCAGGGCCATTAGTTGTTTTCGTCTTAGCAAGGTCGAATGCCGAATGGCAATGTTGAAGCACCGCCTTGTTCGCATGCCAGAGGCAAAGCAAAGATGCCAAAGAGGGAAAGACGGTCGCTACAGCATTGATGCATGCTAAGCAGCGATCTGTGAGGACAACTGCCGGCAGGCTGGCGTTGCACTGATCATACAAAGACCTGACCCGCTCCAAAGCCCAAGTATAATCGTCTTCTGTTTCGCCACTCAGAAATGCGAACGCGATACAGAACGACCGTTGGCAAGCATCGACGCCAACTATATCAAGAAGCGGCATGCCGTACTTGTTGGTCTTGTAGGTACAGTCCAGCAACATTATGTCCGGGTAAGCTTGAAGAAGGGCTAAGGAATCTGGATGGGCGAACAAGACAGCTGTAACTCGGCCATCTGGTGTAAACTGCATCTGACTCCAGAAGCCTTCTTTGTCGAGTTGATTGGTAAGTGCATGGATCGAGGTCTGCCCTCCTCGGATATCTCGTTTAACGGCTGTAATATGATTATAGATATCCTGTTGGGTTGCTACAGAGTTTGTTGTTTGTCGTATGTATGTCCGGATATCCCTCGGTGCGACGCCAGCATTTGATAGGCCGGCTACTTTCGCAAAGTCCTCCTCTGTTAGCTTGCGATGCGTTGGGTGAGCAGACGGATGCTGGCTCAGCGGATGATTATGAGAAGAAAATCGCTTGTCGGGCCGATGTCTCAAGCTCCATGTGCTTTTATCCAAGGATTCCTTTGCAAGGACAGAAAACTGACAACCAGTTCCCCTGCTCGTAGTCCGTCTTTGGCGCGCTACTGATGTGCTTGGAGGACGGCACGACCGATCGCACGAATATGTAATCGTCCGCCGTCCGCTTTTCTCTCTGGTTGATCTCCCGGTTGTGAATGCGTATCCCCTTGTCGCCGCCCAATTGTTGATTGACAGTATAAGTTCATCGCGCGATCCATAATCGTTTTCAGGAGGGAGACAATCGTCTGGGAATGTAAATAGTGAATTTTCAGGGGCTGTATCCATCCTTTCCGGAAACTTATGACCGAGGTGCAAAGTGCAGAGGACCGCATGGAACGCCTCAGACGCGAGACGCGTTCGTCGAGGTCGGCAGTGGGCAGAATGCTTAGTCATTTTCACGGGCACCCGTGGAATTTTACACGCACGGGTACCCGTGAGCCTATTGGGAGCCAGCGGGAGATGGCGGTTGGTCTGCTGTAGGGGACAAATATGACTAAGAAGACGGACTGTAGGACTCGAACTAGTGCGGGCGCGCGCGCGCGAGAGCGAGAGCGAGAGCGAGAGAGAGACGCACTAGGAAAGAGGGAAGAGAGAAGAGAGAGGCGGGTGAGAGAGGGTGAGTGAGAGTACGGATAAGGGTGAGCGAGAAGAAGGCATCCGTGCGGCGGTTAGCGCCGTACTGTGTCTGCCTCCGGTCTAGCGCAACCCTCCGGGCCGGCGATCCACTTGGATCGAGTCGGGCCCGACCGGAGGCTCCACCTTTGCTGGCCCAGCCTGCGGCGAACAGGCGCAATGAATGGCCGGCGCTACTGGAATCTAACAAGATGATGGCTTAATACCTTTGTACACACAATGCTATCTGGGCATGCCCATGTCCATGTGCACAATTGACGCGAGCGCGCGCGCGCGAGAGAGAGAGAGTATCACCAATGTGCCAATGCACCGCAGCCGTCTGTCTTAGCCACCGTTGCATCACAAGGTCCCCTCCCCCCCCCCCCACGCTGATGATCTGCTCACTCTGACGACACCCACCGGCCCGAAGAAGGCCTGGCCTCAATGCGAGCTCGGAGAGCAACGAGGATCGGAGGCTATCAGCTGTGCCTCTAAGATGGGTCTTCCGCTCCCGAATGCGAGAGTCCGCTGACTGAAATGGAGTTCTGGGCAGACCAACCAACCTTCGAGAATCGACTCTTTGGGCTCAAAGGAAGACGCTGAGCCTAGCAAATCCTGGGCGCGGCCGGAGGGAAAATCGAAAGCACCCGTCCTTTGACCGGAACTCAGGCCGCCCGCGCGCTACCCCACGCTAGTACCTTTGCAACCGCCGCGTCGTCGCCTTGACCCGGGACCCCTGTGCCGTATGCCTCCTCCATTCGCCAGCCTGCCCCTACATATGCCGCGGCCGTGCAGGGCACTGTTTGCTGGAAAGCCGTGCAGCAAGCCTGTAGGTGCAGATACACATGGTTGTTTTGCCTTTGCATTGCAGCGCGTCGTGATCTCGTACGGTAATACTCATCAGATGCCTTTTCTCTGCCTGCGTGTCTTACCCCAACCCCTAAAAAAAGCAAGCATGCTGTAAAGTACCCTTAGTGTAAGTAATCTCGCTTGTCAGAACATGGTCGCAACTCAACAATCCGAGCGTTCTTTCGTGTGAAACATTGGATCGGATTGGTTCCCAATGGTCCAAGTCCAGAGTGTACGTAGTAGATAATAGTCCCTAGAGCAGAGAGAGACGAAAAATAGACACCCCGAGCCGTAACGCAACGCAACTGTCAAAGCGGCCGGTCACTGGCGTCCGGCCGAAGGACGCTGTGTAAGCTTAGAAGAAGAAAAAAATAGAAAACACACACATACCGTACACCCCCCCCCCTTCTTCCCCCTCTCCCTAGTCTCTCACCTTTGTGACGTTTTAAGTATTGATTACATCCCCTTTCCCACTTGCCGGAACTTGCGCCGTCTTTCTCTCTTCTCGTACATCTTTTTTCTCCTTTGGCTGCTTTTGTTGGTTCTGCTCAGGTTACACTCGCACTCCCGCACTCCCCCACGCCACCCCCGGGCCCGCTCCTTGACCATCGCCACTTACCCTTTCCCCCCTTTAAAAGTAAAAGGTTCTCCTCATTCTTCCTTTCGCATCTTTCGTTATCTGGCCACTATCGACCGGCAGTGATTCCGCCCGACAGAAAAGGAAGAAGCAAAAAAAGAAAGAAAAAAAAACACATCGTCATCCACGCAGTCCCGACCTGTTGTAAACTCGCAAAGATGGTCCAGAACGTCGTCATCTTGGGCGCCGGCTACGCCGGCCTCGGCATCGCCCACAAGCTGCTCAAGTACACCCAGCCCAAGGTCAAGGACCTCAAGGTCACCCTCGTCTCTCCCTCGACGCACCTGTACTGGAACTGCGCCGCCGTGCGGGCCATCATCCCCGGCGAGTTTTCCGACGACACGCTCTTCAACGAGATCAAGCCCGGGTTCGACAAGTATCCCCAGGACGCCTTCGAGTTCGTCCTCGGCAAGGCCATCAGCTTCGACGCCGCCGCCAACACTGTCGAGGTCGAGACCAACGAGGGCTCCAAGTCCATCCAGTACGCCCAGCTCATCATCGCCACGGGCTCCGGGCTCGCCAGCGGCCTCCCGTTCAAGACCATCGGCTCCCATGAGGAGACCGTCTCGGCCCTGCACGGCCTCCAGTCCGAGGTCAAGGCCGCCAACTCCATCATCATCTCGGGCGCCGGCACCACGGGCGTCGAGACGGCGGGCGAGCTCGGCCACGCCTACGGCGCCTCGAAGCAAATCACCCTCATCGTCGAGGGCGAGGCGCCGCTCCCCGGCCTCCTCCCGCAGCTCGGCAAGATCGCCGCCAAGAGCCTCTCGCAGCTCAAGGTGAAGCTCATCACCGGCGCCCGCGTCACCGAGGCCAACACCACCGGCGCGCTCAAGTCCGTCAAGCTGTCCAACGGCGAGACCCTGACGGCGGACCTGTACCTGCCCCTCTTCGGCGTCCGGCCCAACACCACCTTCGTCCCCGAGCACCTCCTCGACGACAAGGGCAACGTCAAGCTCAAGCACGACCTGCGCGTCGAGGGCCTGGTCAACGTCTGGGGCGTCGGCGACGTCGGCAACCTCGAGGCCAAGCAGCTCATGCGCGCCGAGGGCCAGGCGCTGCACCTCGCCGACAACCTCGACGCCGTCCTCACCGGCAACGAGGCCAGGGTCAAGGACCTCAAGCTCACCCTCAAGCCGCAGGTCTTCGTCACCATCGGCAAGAAGAAGGCGACGGGCCAGTTCAACACGATGAAGCTGCCCGGCTTCATCGTGAGCGCCGCCAAGGCCAAGACCTTCTTCACCGAAAAGGGACCCGGCCTGGTCGCGGGCAAGAACATTGCGAGGGCGTCAATCTAGACAGATCGTGAGACAAGGATGCCTGGTTTTTGGCGAGGTGGTTTGTAATGGAGCTTGCTTCAGCTTTGATATCCCGGATTGTTTGCTGTCGATGGCTTGAATAATATTGAGCGTGGGAGCACGTCAAAATGGTAATTAATGGTTCTATACCCTAATCAAATACTTTGACTTGAGCGTTTGTTGTGTGCTCGGTTCTTTTTGCCGTCTCTCGGTAAGGCAAAGCACCCACTTTCCGCCCACCCCTGCATTCCGCCCACCCAGAAAATGATGCTATCACAACAACCACCACTTTATTAATTAACTATCAACTATCTCTTGAAGCCACAATAATGCAGCTTTCAGCCTCACTGGGTATATCAGATGCGGCAGATTCATCTGTACTACTTTCAGCATCGCCAGCCTCAATCTGGGCTTGCCGCACCTCTTTGATTGTCGCGAACTTCGTATTTGGATCCAGTTGAACAGCCCTCCTCTTCCTAGCAGCAGTATTGTTAACTCTGGCCTGGAGGAGCTGTATTTGGTGCTCAGCGGCAGCCAACTTAAAGGCTTGCTCTTCGAAGCCTTTTTCACCTTTCTGAAGAGCTGGCGTTGTGTGGCGATAGTTTGATCCAGCTGGGTGAATAATCGCAGTTGATCATCCAGCTCCCTCCTTTCCTAGGCGTTGACCACTGCCCACCAGATATACTAGATACCCATCCCTCTATATCCTGGGTATCCTGACCACTATAGCTGCCTTCTTTTGCCTTATTAAGTGGTGTTGATGGTGTTGTTTTATCTGGTAGCAGATGGGAGCTCATTAGAGGCTTTGCAATAGCAACAGGCCATAACCCAGTATATTTCCAGCCACTCTTGATGTTCTTTTCTGTCAGCCCAGCCTGACAAGCCTTCTGATAGCAAGATATAAAGTTCCTCTTGCCTATAATAGTAGAGTCGTTCCAAAGGCTGAGATATCCTAGCTCCTTACGATAGGCTGACTTCACTGGGCTAAAGACTGACTGATCAAGTGGCTGGAGGACATGGGAGGTATGTGGCGGTAAGAATAATAGATGAACATTATGGGTATAGCATAACCACATAAAATCAGTTATTATATGGCTCCCATGCCCATCCAGGATCAGCAGCCTTGCCTCGCAAGGCTGACAGGCAGTCTAAGGCAGAAACACCCTTTCTAGCCACTCAACAGCAGTATCATCAGTAGTCCAGCCATTCTCTGTTGCTGTGAACTCCCATCCATCATATGGGCTAAGATCTAGAGGAAACCACTGCTGCTGGACTGCCTTGCCTTTATATATAACCAGTGGATGAAGTGCCTTGCCCTCAGCAGAGATACACTCGATGATGGATACCCAGGCTCGTGATCCAGGTTGCTTTTTCCTTACTGCCTTTGTCACAGCCCTGCCCAGCACCAGCCCATTATCTCCCTTGCCCTCAAGGATGCCAGTCTCATCCATGTTGTATCGATTAGCTGGTTTAATGGCCTGGATGCGAGGTATAGCGAGGTTTTTAAACCAGTCCCTGATAACCTCAGTAGATGCCCCATTAATACGCCTTGAATCGATGGATCGACTTCTCTGGACCTTGATAGATGGGTTTCTTCTAATAAAGCCATCTACCCACCTCTTGCCTAGAGGCTAGGTGTCCCCCATGGCTTGGAGGATGCGATGGGCAAAGTCCTTCAGTTGTTGATGGGTTGGTGGGAGCCCAAGGTCAGCCTGGATTTGCACCCAGTTGGCCAACTTGGCCTCTTGGGCACTAGAGAGCCTCTGAAGGTCTTCAAATGCTGCTGGCCGCGGTTGGGCGCCCTTTATGCGATCGCGAAGGGTTGAACGCGGTATACCCCATCGCTGAGAGGCAATACAAGTAGATACCCCATTTGCAATGTCGTTAAGGGCCTGATTGATCTCATTTTCAGTATACTGAGTCATTGTATAATAAAGAAGGTATCTTGAAAAAATGAAGTGATTTGGATAAAAATGGTAATTGTTATGATAGTTAGAAGATTAAGGGTATCTAGAAAGTAGGTGGCTGGGCGGCATTTTCTGGGTGGGCGGAATGCAGGGGTGGGCGGAAAGTGGGTGCTTTGCCTTACTTGTGAATATAGTGGCAAGGGTCTCGGCAAGGCCTGTCATCATCAATCATATAGTAAGCTGTTATCGACGCATACTATTTCTACTCATAACCCTTGCCCCAGGTCCTTGATGCCGACATGGTCAGCGAGGGAGGAAACCCTTAAGTATAAGTGGGGGGTGTTGCAGTCGCTACAGAAGCAGAAAAAGAAGCCATAGTCATCACACAATGCACATAGTTATTACCACAGTCTCTTACTTCCGTGTAAATCTTTATTTCCATGGTAATTTTACCAATTCTTAGTTTTTTTTGTTTTCAATTGTCTTTTTATGTTAGGTCCGAGATTTGATATACCTGTTTTTTCTTGTGTGTTTCATCTGGATTAGGAGAGGTTGGAGGTTGGGGTAGGATCCGTCCCTTTTCCTCCTTCTTGCCGGTAGTCTACACGCTTTTTCATCATTCTCCTGTTAGTTCCTAGTATTCTATATCAATGCTGTAAGGCCTGCATCCTGCCTTCTCTGGTGGGGCAACATCGCCTGTAGCGTGTTAGGCTGTAACGGTTAGGCTGTCTGATTCTCAACGTAGTCTGTAATAGTATACTGGAGTAGAAGCCGTCGTTAACGCTACGTTTAAAGCTGCTATTAATGTTATGTTAGAGGTCTATACTATTCTATTTGTCTATTACATTTATCTATTCTATTTATCCATTGAAGACTAAAAGTACTAGGCTGGTTTGGCCGGTGCGCTTTGTGTGGCCTTTATACGTGATGGCGCTTCTGCATGGCCATGTTCTAATAGCCTCTTTGCAATTTTGGCTTTTACCTCTGATGATTTCATATACACTTGAAGCTTTGCTCGTTCTGGATTAGCTTTGACTTCCATAGCAAAGAGAGCAAAGTTTTCGGCATTGTCTTTCTTCATGTAATCAGGGAGTTGCAAACATCTTTTGTTCCTTTGTCAGCACTTTTTCTGCTCCAGACATCACAAGCATAGATAGTTTACTTACTTGTCAGGACGACTAGCGTGATCATTAGCATACCAGTCCCATCCAACCACTATACGTTGATGGAGCATCTCATGTAGCAGAATCTGTCCACCAACGTCAATGTCCTCCCGCCGATCCCTCCAAGCTACAAATCCTTCTTCATAGTTTGTACTAAGCTCAAAGTATTCAGGGCAAATCTTTACATAGCTGTGCGCGTTGTCTTTGGCGACGGCGAGAGTCTTCCCATCACAATCTACTGGATCTCGAGGAAAGCAGCCGAAAACGATAGCATTATAAGTGCCATGCTCGACACTCACGGCATAGGATACATGCCGCCTGCCAATGCCCCATATGTTTTTGAAGACTTCAGTCCTTACCTCTGCCGCCCTTCTTGGGTATGCGTTGGCTTCTAATGTCAGATGTTAGCCTACATACGTATAGGGGCCTTTTCCCTTGATAGATACGCCTCTAGCGTACCTCCAAACCATGCAATATATGCTGCAGTTGTATGAGAGTCGGGTTGGAGTAGAAAGTCAGACGCAGAACCAACAAGTTCATGCATCCACTCCAGGTCTTTAATGATCCTTTGCACCTGAGAGTTATTACAAAACTCTTTGCGTCCTTTACCCCATTTTCCACCGACTATCTGTGCTTTTCGCAGTCGTTCTTCTCTCTTTAGTAACGGTTGAGGCGATGTGGCTTCTAACAACTGCAAGCTTGGCGGCAGGATAAGGCTGTTCGCTAGTTCGAGAAACAGACGGGTTAGGAGGCTGTGTTGTATGAACATGATCGCATATATATTGAAAAGAAATAAACGGAGGCAAGCAGAGTAAGTGGAATGGAGTAAACAGAGAAAAATAGGTCAAGGTACGTTAAAAGACTAGTCCTTTCGTAAAATAGTAAATGCACCTAAGGCGTTACTGACCGCTACATAGTAGGTAGAGATATACTAATAAAGTTACCAACGTACATGGATAGCGAGTCGTGCATCATAGCGAATTGCTATGCATGTACGGAGGTGCCCTTCAAAAGTCTTGACCACCCCCTGCTCCTTGGCGGTAGGGGTCCCCTACCACCCCCTAGCCCACATCCGGCAATAGGATAGTCCAAAAAATAAGATCTATTTTTTACGGTATCTACCAGCTTCTCGGCCCTCTTTATATTCATTACCACCCTTAAAGGCTATGATCTCTTCGATATACCGTGGGATACACTCTATCCATTGCTAAATCCTTTCTTGCTCAAGGTCTGTCTAGCACTGCTGCCACTTCTGAATAGCTTTAGCCCGGCTCTTTAGAGCCCTTTTTCTTATAGTATACCTCTTTATCTATAGCTAATAGGGCTTAATAAGGTTTAAATCTAGGCTATTACCACACTAAAGAAGCTTTTAGATACCGGTAAGGCTATAGGTATAATATATAAACCAGTAATTATAAGCTAGAGCTTTATCCTCCTATATAATAGCACTTAGGCTAAAGCTATAGGTAAATAGGAATAGCTTTAAGAGGAGTATCTCTTTCTGATACCGATACTAGTTAATCCCTCTTTTACCCTTACAAACAAGCTTGCTAGTATTCTCATTAAATATCTATCTCGGCTTACGGCCAGGCCGGCTCTTAAGGCCAAGATAGGCTATAAAGTTATTAAGCTCCTATTTATAGCGATAGGCCGGTTTAATCTCAGTATTTAGAGCTTTAAATTCAGCTTCAGCAGCCTTCCTAACAACTACAGTCTCTAGTAACCAACAATAGCAGAGGCCTTTCTAATTATATAAGAAACAGCCCTAAAACATAAACTCAAAATATCCCTTCTATTACTTATAAATACAGCTCTTTACTATAATATAATTACTTAGTTAATAACTACTAAACGAAAAGGTCTAGTCTTATGTTACGACCCGTTAGGCATAACCAGACCAGGGGGACAACCACGGGCACCTGGCGGCTACAGGACAGGATATATGCAGGAATCACGGGAACATGAGGGATCGCCCGGAAACGGAGAAACTATGGTATAAGTCATGTGAAGATAAGATAAGAGATTAGATCCGTATGCCAAGAATACGGAAGCCGTTCGCCGGGCGAACGGAAGCCGTACTCCTAAGATACGGATGCTGTCCTTTAAACGTACGGTACCAAGACAGTAGGACTTATATATAGGATAAACTTAGGCCGCCTAAGAACAGACTTCTATAGCTCTTCAGCAATTAACTTATGATATATTCTCTAAATACCTTTCAATATCCCTTTAGTGATTCATTAACAAGAAGCTATATAAGCTACCCTCACGACTTTTGACCACACAATTAATCACCAGGTGATCAGTAGACCAGCAAGCCAACAATACTGTTACTAAGTATTGACCTCAGCTATACTATTAGCGGAAACCCTACTGTCAGATTACTAACCGTAACACTTTGATTGCTCCTGTTAAGTAAGTTAACCTTAATACTCACCTAAGGGTATTCCATAATGTCTACTCCTACCCCACGCGCTGCCACTCTAACCCCGGTTGCGACCAGACCAACCAATCAACAGCTGCTTGAAATAATTACCTAGTTACAGGAAGAAAATCAGTAACTCCAAGCCCAGCTGTTGGCACCCAGGCCTGCTCCACCCCTACAAGCCAAGTACCCGGATCTTGAACCCTACGACGGGACCCCAGGAACTCTACAAGGATTCCTTACTCAAACCAAGGCCTACTTCAAGTTCTACAAAGATTCCTTTACGACTAAGGCCGACAAGGTGTCATATGCCGCCTTATTCTTGAAGAAAGACGCCTTAGCCTGGTTTGAACCTACCATACAAGACTACCTGGACAACGATAGAGAAAACTAAAAAGATAATACCGAAAAGATCTTTAGGAAGTTTAAGAACTTTAAGAAACGACTTAAAGAAGTCTTTGGTAGCCCCAATAAGGAACATGTAGCGGAACGAGAACTCATGACCCTTACTCAGAAAGGATCAGCTAGTAAATATGCCGCCGAATTCCGACGTATCACCTCCAAACTAGAATAGGGAGATGAAGCCCTAATGGCCAAGTTCTATCAGGGACTTAAGGAAGACATTAAAAACGAACTCAGTCGAGACGACCGACCAGACAAATTCCATGAATTCATAGACAAGGCCGTCAAGATTAACAATCGACTATACAAACGACGGCTCAAACAAAAAGGACAATAAATATGGCCTAACAGGGTTGGTGCCAATATCGGCTGGAAGTATAGACCAAAGACACCGCAACAAGAAAACCGTGGCAGCACTGCCTACAGACATCACATAGGACCTATGGACGTCAGTGTTACCAAAAGACAAGATAAACGCCTAATATGGGACCCTAACACTATTAAATGCTTTAATTGTGAAAAAATGGGACACTATATATGAGATTGCAAGCAACCCAAGCGACTCTAAAATAAACCGCTACCTGAGCATGCTAGGAAAGCTAATACGGCCACTAAGGAAACACCACACAATCAACTCTCTTAGACCGCCTGCTATGACGACAACTGCCTGATGCACCAAGACAGCAAAGAGCAAGCAGGATAGTACCCCAGGGAACCTTACCATAAGATTCTTGCGATGGTCAGGAAAACAGGAAAAAACCAAGTAAACAAGTCAAACAAGCAAGACGTCATTATAACCCTCCCCAAGAAAACCATCGATAGTGACACCTTCCACACCAATAGAACGATAAATCAAATAATGGGGGAATATAATAAAAGCGTTCTGAGGAACCTTAAGAAAACACTTAGGAATATATAACAACAAGCGAGATACCTCCAGAACCAAGTGGAAATCAAGGAGGAGGTATAAGGCAAGCCTGCCAGACAAGCATAGATCTACCTACAACTCTATAAGGAACTTAGGAGACATATTGAGAACCAGGAGAAGTCAACCGACATATTAGAACTTCTAGAACTCACCTAATGGATATAGGCCGAAACCCAGAAGATCACTAGCCTACCTACTAGGATCATGGCTATGGCCAGAAAGGTCATAAACTTCCTAGAACCCAGACTTCAGATGAGAGAGAGTCCTAGTTGGAACCAAGATAACAACTTATACACTGGAGAATCCCTTAATAAATTTGTTCCACCAAGCAAGATGGAACGACAAGCAGCCAAACAACTGATGGAATTAAGGAACACTATAACCCCTATAGTAGACAAGAATAAGACTTGTTCTCAGTGTGTCTGAACATAGGCAGAAAACGTTTCCTTACCATCAGCTTAAGAAGACAACCTATATAACGTATATAAACCCTTAACCGTACCAACCTCTATAAGAAACCTACTAACAAGGAAAGATGAGGTACTAGGGTTTAGAGAAATCAGGAAGGACACCAATGATCAGGAAGTCCGTTTCTACAGAACTCAAGACCTAGATCAAGACCATATATCAATCCTTGGAGTTAAGGAAATATCTATGTTTAGAGATAATAAACAATTAGATCCTGATCACTTTGTATATTGTGGTATATTCTGGGCGGAATGTATCTATAATGATTATAAGAAACATGAGGAAGAGAAGGGACTGTTCTCTTTCTACCTATAAAGGCAGAACAAACAACTAATTCCTAAAATCCATATAGATCACAAATTAAGAACATGGGAAATTAGAGAATACCGCAACAATTGGCTCAGTTTTCAGCCAAGCTTAAAGAAACCAATGGCTTATATATACAAGATAACCAAATATTGGTCTGACTATATGTATAATAAATATATTCTATATTATGAAGGAAAAACATATGTATGGCGAACTTAGTTACGGAAGGATGCTTCTACCAACAACGATGACGCCAAGAAACAGTCAAAAAACAACAAACGCCGACTGTAATGGGACCATAGAAGGCAACACAGGGCAGGAAGTCCCTATGTGTAACAACCACTAACGACGACGATGTACACCTAATACTCAAAGTCTAAATCAACAGACAGCCCACTTAAGTCATGATAGACAGTAGAGCATAAGTAAACCTAGTGTTACCTTAACTAGTGAATCAATAAAACATTCTATGGCGATATAAGGATAACCTATATACCCTTTAAACCGTTAAGGGAGAAATAGTTGTATATAGTAAAGGAACCATTGAATTAGAGACCGTACACCTCTCTATGGTTACCTATAACCATTACAAACAACTAGTCTTTGATATTATGGCAATAGGATAACTGGATGTTATACTTGGTATCCCATGGTTAAGAAAAAATAACCCCGACATAGACTGGAAGTCTGGCCAACTTTAGTGGAGAAATTCAGCGGTAAGGCAGCGTTACATGCCGCAACCCCCATGTAAATTATGGATATAACTAAAGTATATTGTATATATCTAAAGGATTAAACCTACTAAGGAAGAAGGATTTGGATTAGTGAACCAAGAACAAAAAACAACGGAACGACTTTTAGTGATCCCTGAGATCTATAGAAAATATATAAAACTGTTTACTAAAGAACTAGAAACAGGATTACTAGAACATGGTCTATACGACCATAAAATTAAACTACTATCTAGAAAGCACCCTAGGTTAGAACCGATCTACAACTTGAATGAGATAGAGTAAAAAGCACTTGATAAATAGCTAGATAAAAATCTCAAGAAAGGATATATTAGACTATTAGACTTACTAGCAGGATACCTAATCCTATTCATACCTAAGAAGAATAAGAAATTACAACTATACGTTGATTATAGGCAACTCAACGATATCACTAAGAAAAACATATACCTACTACCATTTATTGTAGAGCTATAAGACCTTCTATATAGGGCTAAATGGTTTACAGCCCTCAATCTGAAGGGAGCCTATAACCTAATCTGTATTAAGGAAGGAGACAAATAGAAGACAGTATTCCAAACATAATGAGGCTTGTATAAGACGCTTGTTATGCCCTTCAGACTCACCAACACACCTGTAATATTCCAGACAATAATTAACCATGTTCTCTAAAAAAATCTCGATATCTTTATTGTCTGCTACCTCAACGACATCCTCATCTTTTCAAAAACGCTTAAAGATCACAAAAAACATGTATATTAGGTACTATAAAAACTTTAAAAAGCAAAACTACTAGTTGAACCAGAAAAGAGCGAATTCCACACACAGAAAGTCAACTACCTTGGATTCACTATTACACCAGGCGAAATCCAAATGCAAGAAAGGAAGATTCAGGCAGTCAGGGACTGGCCTATACTATAAAACATCAAAGATATATAATCCTTCTTAGGATTTATAAACTTCTATTAAAGATTCCTTAAGAACTATATAAGCTACGTCAGAAGACTCTAAGAACTTATATATAAAAACACCGAATTTATATAGACAGAAGAATACGACAAATCTTTTGACAAGATTAAGAAGCTTGTGACTTCTAAACCAGTCACTTGAATACCTGACCTAGATAAACCCTTCAAAGTTGAGATAGATGCCTCAGACTTCGCCATGGGTGGACAATTAGGACAACAAGACAAGGAAGAAAGACTCCATCCATATACATTCTACTCTAAAGCCTTCCATGGACCTGAATTGAATTATTAGATCCATGACAAAGAACTTATGGCTATTATTAAAGCATTCTGAGAATAGAGACCACACCTATCAGGAACTAAGCACCAAGTCCTGGTATATATGGACCATAAGAACCTCTCCTATTTTACAACCTCAAAGGTTCTCAATAAGAGACAAATCCAATGGTCAGAATTCCTTTTGGAATACAACTTCAAGATTGTCTATAAAAAAGGCACTAAAAACGGAAAAGCGGACGCTCTCAGCAGAAGACCAGACCATAAGACCCTAATACCAGAAGAAACACAAGTAATTCTCAAATATAACACTTAGATTCCACATATAGGTAATGATCTTGTGTCAATTGATAACATCAATGGCGCGCCACATCTTTTGTGCAGTTTCATTTCTTAGTGGTTATGAGCCCAGCTTAGCTCTGTGCACGAGAGTGTGCGAGTTCGAGTCCGGTCGCACGCACGCATAAAAAATAGGATTCTTACCTAGGAGTTGCTTACCTAGGGTTCTTGCCTATCATAACATAACTGTGCAAGGCCAATAGTCTCTATAGCCCTTGAGGAGGTGACTTAGATTCCACATATAGGTAATGATCTTGTGTCAATTGATAACATCAATGGCGCGCCACATCTTTTGTGCAGTTTCATTTCTTAGTAAAGGTCTAGTAACAATAATTAAGACACCACTTAAGCCGCTCTATTTCATCCTCTTTATTAATCTAGGCTTCCTTATTAGCTTTATCTTATAATATCTAGCAGCTTAAAGGATCTACTAGACGGTTATAACTAATATATTAGTCCCTTTATAGCTAAGCTCTCTAGTAATATTAGTAATATTTTTTTTAACCGTAACGATCACATATAACCTTTAAGTATACCACCTTAACCGTATCTGTTATTTACTTAAAGGGACAGCCAGACCTCTTACTATCCTTAATGTACTAAGGCCAGATCGTAAGGATAGGTTGATTTAGGTTAAAGCCACGCTTAATTACCCGGGCATACACTTGGTTAACTTGACGTATATTCCAGCCAAGGATCCGTAATACTTTACTTATTGTTTTGCCGCTATATAGGCTTAATAAGGCAATAATAAAAACCCTCTTGTATGGGGAAGAATTTAGCGCCATAATAGTTAAATCTGTATATAGTTATTAATAGGAAAAAGTGATAATTTTAGAAAAGGGAAAAAAAGGCCTTAAGGAGGGGTAGGATAATCTAGCCAATTAGAGGATAATACCCACTTATATATGGGTATTAAAATGGGTTAGAGTGGGTCATATGGGACAGGGCTTGGTCAAAACTTTTGAAGGGCACCTCCGTACGTTATATACTTTTTACAATGATTACTAGTAGGTCTTCTAGTCAAAGATACCTAGTTTCCTTATTAGTTGTTACTGCGCTAGTACTATGTGCTCATTTTAAAAAATCTATAATAAACAGCATACATAGTGTGCCTAATATGTCATAATCGACAACCTCTAATAGTAGGCCTGAGGGCTAGAGACCTTAAGTGTTTGCGATCACTCGCAAGCACTGACGAATTCTTTTTTTTTTTTTGTCGACAATTGCCCAATAGGTTGAGGCCTCGGCGGCCAAAGATTAATATGGTCTCTAGACGTCACTGTCAGCGTCTGATACATAATGATAGTAATTAGGCATAAGAATAAGAAACTAAACGAAAGTGGTTCTAATCAGTGGCTAATTTACAGTAAGTGAAAGTATTATAGCCATAGACTTTTATCAATATACTTATAATTACTGTGAGTGTTACTACTGCTAATAATTATAGTACTAGGCCAAAGTAAAGGGTAGTACTTGTAATTGTAGTACGCCTTTCACCTAACACTGTCCTGCCGCCAAATGGCTGGGACTCGGATCCCGGACTCTGCTGGCCAGTCCACCTAACCTCGTGAGGGCCCGTCCACAGCGAAATTCCCACATACCTACTACGCGGTCGCAAACACCCTTGCCGTCGCCGCCAATCAATTGAAGCTATTCACAACTGCTGCCTACGATGGATATCACCTACGACCACCCAATTAATTACGAAAACTCTGATTACGTGCGGTGCAATTGCCCACTTACTGGGCAGGCTTTTCCTAGACTCAAGGCTGGCTAGCAGGCCCTTTTCACTACCTGTCTGGAGGGGTGGATAATTACGCTTGCTGCAGCAGAGGGTTGTTATAAGGGTGTTCTAGGGACGTAGCTTATGTAATTATCAACGTGTCTGAGCAGGCTTATCAGCTTATTAGCTTATTATCACGTGCGCAACAAGACACCTTAGTAATCGCGGCGGTGTGGCCATTTCGTTCGTCGGTGAGCTGCCCCATCCGCCCCACCCCCATCACCCAATGAGGCTACACAGCCTGCAACCACTTCACTGCCCCGCCCCCGCTCCCGCGGAGCTGATGATAGCTCACCGCGCCGAACCGCACCACACACACACACGGACGGACGGCAACGGCATTCGAACCTAACTCAACCTTGGCTGAACTCAGGAAACCAGTCCCCTCACACCTCACATCATTACTGCCACCCAATCTGTCCTGATTGGATTCTACTCCTGGATCGCCTTTCTTCCTCCTTGTCCCCCTCCTCTCACTTTAAACCCCCTCAACCTCCCTCTCTTCCCGGTATGCCAAAGAACACACCGGCTCCCGATGAGCCCGTCGTCACCTTCAGTTCGGGCTCCCAGGAACCGGTTGCTTTGCGTCTTCTCCACTTGAACGATGTCTACCACCTGGAACCTTCCAGTGCCGAGCCCGTAGGCGGTGTTGCTCGCTTCGTCACTGCCGTCAACGAGTACCGGAGCCATGAACGCTTCAAGGGACAGCCCGAGCTAGTAACTCTATTTTCGGGCGATGTGTTCAACCCCAGTCTCGAAAGTTCCGTCACCAAAGGTTGCCATCGCCTCACGTGCCAACATACACTTGCTTATCTGCCCGAGGTCATGACACTGACGCCCATCAGGAGAACACATGGTCCCCGTTCTGAACAGGATCGGCGTCGACTGCACCTGCGTTGGTGTAAGTGAGCCTCTGTCATCCCATATATTATGTCCTCCGCCCTATATTTAGCCTGACACGTCCGTGCTAGAACCATGACTTCGACTTTGGCGTCAAGCAGTTTGAAACCCTGACCGCAAAATGCAACTTTCCATGGCTGCTTGCCAACGTCCTTGACCCTCCCCTCGGTGAAAATGTGCCACTCGGAAACGCGAAGCACACACACATGCTCACGGCATCCAATGGCATCAAGATTGGTCTCGTGGGTCTGGGTGAGAGGGAATGGTTGGAGACCATTAACAGCTTGCCGCCCAACATCATCTACAAATCCGCCAGTGAGACCGCCAAGGAGCTTGTCCCGCAACTCCGGGCTCAGGGTGCCGACATCGTCATCTGCCTCAGCCACCAGCGTGAGCCCAACGACAACAAGCTCGCCGAGAAGACGGACGGCCTCTTTGACATCATCCTCGGTGGCCATGACCACTACTACGGCCACAGTCTCATCAAGGGTACCCACGTGCTGCGGTCTGGCTCCGACTTCAAGCAGCTGAGCTACATCGAGGTCCGGAAGAAGCCGGACGGCCCCGGCAAGTGGGACTTTGACATCTTGCGACGCGACATTGTCTCGTCCATCCCCGAGGACAAGGAGACGCTGAAGCTGACGGAGGATTTGACCTCGAAACTCAAGCACAGCTTGGCCAAGTCCGTCGGCTGGACGGCATCGCCCCTGGATGCGCGCTTCACGACCGTCAGGATGAAGGAGAGCAACATGGGCAACTTTGTCTGCGACGTCATGAGACACTACCACAACGCAGACTGCGCGCTGATGGCCGCCGGGACCATCCGCGGTGACCAGATCTACCCGCCGGGTGCGATCAGGGTTAGGGACATCACCAACTGCTTCCCCTTTGAGGACCCCGTCATCTTCATTCGCGTAACTGGCAAGCAGCTGTGGGACGCTTTGGAGAATGGCGTCTCCCAGTATCCCGCGCAGGAAGGTCAGTAGATCAGCCAGGTCAAGCCGCCACCGGCCGCATGCTAACAGAGGACAGGCCGCTTCCCTCAAGTATCCAATATCGAATACACTTTCGATCCCAGCAAGCCGCCTAGCTCGCGTATTGTATCAGCCAGCGTGGGAGGTGAGCCGATGGATTTCGAAAGGAAATACACCCTCGCCACCAGAGGCTACATGGGCCGAGGAAAGGGTATTACGACTTAAAAGTCCACGCACAATCCAAAACATTTGCTGACCAACCACAGACGGATACACCAGTCTCCTGGTAGAGCCGGAAGGCGGCACCGCTGAGGAGATCGTATGCGAAGAGAACGGCATCCTCATCTCCGCCATGCTGCGGCAGTACTTCATGAGTCTCAAGACCGTCGGCCAGTGGAAGAACCTCAGCGAGAGCTGGCTAAAGGTCGCCGAGAAGTGCCACAGTCCCGTCGAGCCCCGCAAGATGTGGGAGACGCCCGCCGCGACCGGCACCTCGGACCCCCAGCCCCAGACCGGGTCCAGGTCGTGGGCCGAATGGATGATCAAGCGCCACAGGCTGAACAATAAAGCCCCGAAGGACGACTCAGACGACGATTCGGACGATTCCGAAGACGAGGCTGACACCGTTGCGCAGCTCGACACGGAGATGCTCATTATGCGTAAGTTCTTTGCCAGGTGGGCCGGCAAGGCCGGCGTCAAGGCCGAGGTGTGTGACCCCCTGCGGGAGGGCGAGTTTACCGTGGACTGGACCCGGGTCATTGCACCTGTTCTAGAGGGCCGCATCAAAATGGTTAGCTAGGGCAGAGAGGCACATAAAAGCATACTAGAGACTTGTCATTTCGACCGGCGTCCGCATACCTCGTGGTGGTTGACCGTTGCACGACTGATACTGCGCTTGATTCGTACGTACTCACTCCTAGGAATCGCGCTGCGGCGTGAAGGCAGTACGGCGAAGCGTACAGAACATAGGCCTTGCGATATTGACTTGTATATATAGGGGCTGAAAGTGTTTGGGGAGATAGAATCATAACGCGAACCCTTACATCGTACTTTAAGTTTCGTGACAGCTTCCCACTTCCTATACGGCTCAAGTCGACATAAAGCCTCTTGCCTTCGTGTATGGGGTTACCTCCCGGTCCATTCCCGATCCTTATCTGCCTGTGGTCAAACCTTGCCGAGCCGTGCACTTCATAGCACTCATCACCCGTTAGCCCGGCGGCGGCGGCGGGCTATTTGGCCTCGGATCCATTGGAAGGTGCATGGGATAAAAAAACGGCCGAATCTCGTCTGCTCCGTTGGGCCCCGCCGTTCGGGTTGCGGGCAGCTCTGCGCATAGCCCTCCGCGAGCTTTCCTCGTCCTCGGCGCCCTGGGCCTCGGCACGCGTGAGCACGTACCCGTGGCAGACCAGGTCTGGCGTGCCTCCTTCGTCGTCCGCGGCGGCGAGGAAGGCCGGCCACACGATCTTGACAACGTCGCTCGCCGACAGCGCAGACGGTCTCGGCTCCCTCTGTCGTGTTTGCGGCTCCTTGTCTCCCGGACGCGGCGCCGGCGATTTCGTGTAGTTGTCCGGTGTGACTTTGCCTGTCCGCCACGCCAGGGGCTGCCAGTCGTCCAGCGTGTGGAGGACGAAGCACGGCTGGATTCTCTCGTCGAGCCTCTGGACACGCTGCCAGCTCGCACGCAGCGAACTTGTCAGCTGACTGAGTCTGGACTTGAAGGTCGCGTGTTGGTCGGCCGGTACCCAGTCAGCGACCGCACCGAATACGTCGTCAACCACGAGTCTCGAGCAGCTGTCCCCACCCGTTCTTTGTTGCTCGGGCAGCGCTCCATGTAGCACGGCGCGAACAAACATCTCCTGGGAGGGGTTCACCGCGGCCAGCGCGCCCAGCAACTCTTCGACGTCGGAGCCCATGGTGAGGTATGTTGGCCGGAAGAGGTGTGTGGCAAGTGCCCTGGCACAGATTATCAGGCCCGCGATCGCCCTCATCCGCTTCCCATGGACAGAGTTCGAGGCCGGAAGTGGGATTGCGCGCTGGATGGCCGCATGATCTCTGACACGGTCCCAGGACTTCGTGTCTTGGAGCTGTGCTTTGTCGAAGTCATGGCCTAGGAATTCTTCAAATAATGCCAAGGCGTCTTTGAATAACGATGCATACTCCTCGGATCTGGTGCCAAGCGTTAGCCTCCGTCATACAGTGACTGACCGACTTACTCATCACATACATGTCCGCTCGCACATCCTCAAGGGCCGTCAACTTTGCAGTATACGACCAGATCTTTGCGAGGTTGTTCTCGGCTGTCGTTAAATCTCTAGATCGCATGCTCAGTTTGTCCATGGTGGCCTTCAATTCGCCGTTTGTTTTGGCAATCTTGCCCTTGGCCTCCTCTAGTTCGTTGCTCAGCTTCGAATTAATGCTCTCGAGCGTCATGACGCGGTCTGCTTGTCTCTTGCTGTCGTTCATAGACCTGCGGACACTCTCGTCAAGTAGCTTGATCCTTCCGCTTAACTCCATTGTAGTCTTTTGTTCTGTTTTTAGCTTCTGGTAAGCCGCTCCTCTATCTTCCTGGATCTTCCTGTACTCCTTGGTTTGCTCCTCGATCTTCTTCTTGAACTCCTCGCTTTCAGCGTTTCGTTCCCCAGCCAGCCGCATCAATTCTTCCAGGTTCCTCTTATAGGCGGTGTTGACATCGACAAGCTCCCTTTGCAGTGCGTCTTGTTGCGAAACCACAGCCTTGAGATGGAGATAACTTTTCTCGACGCAGAATCTTTTCACGCAAGAAACAAATTCTTCGAGAACATCTTCGGACTCCTGACGATGGGCGGGCGAACCTGCCTTTGCTGGATCGTGATTCGCGGTGGGGGCCATGGTGACGGTGGCAGAAGAGGGGCTTTTGATCTGTGAGACGATGTGAGAGGAATGAAATGTTGGAAATGACTGTCATCCACAGTTACTTATACGCTCAGCTCTGGCTCAATTGTGATGCTGCATCGAGCCTACGTGCTCTTGTGTCCAAGTCGGTGGGAAACTGTTGTTTGACAAGGCCCAGTTTATGCAGATGACAGGTAAAATTGTACACGTTGGCAATGAGGCGAGCAGATTGCTCCATTGGATGTTGCAGTTGGTTCAGAGACTCGTTGGAGCTCACGCGGACGTCACAGTCACCACAATTCAGTTGGCCTCCCGCATAATCTGGCGAGGTTTGGGTCCCCTTGAGGGCGAATGGGCCAACCAAAACGTGCGTTGCGTGTGAGGTCGGGGTGTGGTAAAGACCACTATCTGTCCGCGGAGGTGTCGAGCAGGAAGCAATCTACCAACCATTGGCGGTTATCTCTCCTCGCTGATGCAATCAAGCACTTTGGCGTCCTCGTGCATCTGTGCCTTGTTCTGCGACTTTGGGAGGCACCCGGTCTGTGTGGCATGCGGGTGCAAGAAGAATCCCCAGCTTACGTGCTGCCATCTTGCACCCGATGAAGACTAGACGAACCATCTATCTTCTTCGCCTTGGTCTGGTTGGTGGTAGTCTGTTGGCTCATGTTGTGGTTCGTATCAGTGAGCGAATCATGGATCGTCGAGAGGAACATCTCGTCCTGTGTACGCAAGCCGGTTCGTGGACTTCTGAGTTGGGGCATGTAATGTACATACAGGTAACGTCTGCCCCCCGCTTTCACTTCCATCTCCGCTCTTCTTCGCTGCCTCTTCGAATTTGCGGCTCATGTCATTTGCCTTGTTTTCGTCCATAGCCTTTCGCTGCTCCACGTTGCAGGCGCCGTTCATGCATTCAAAAGACGTCTTCCCCGTAAGCGAACATTCGCAACAAATCGCCCAGCCATTTCCAGTCTGTCGCAAAAGATCCCCAAGCCCCAATTAGCTTTAGAATCACATATGCCAATAAGCTTGAAATCCAGAGATTTGAACTTGTCGCGTGGAAGCCAACTTACGTAATAAAGGTTTCCGGGAGAGTATGAATGAAGGTGAGGTCATCACTAGGTAAGGTGAATTCTGTTTTAGGCGAACCCATATTGCACTCAAAGCCTAATGGAGTGTAGTGTTTTGTCGGAGGCTGATCACAACATAATTGCCGGCGGGGAGAAACGGCAAGAGCTGTAATTGAGGATGAGACGGTACCGGCAGCCCAAGATATCATCATATCCGTTCCACGTCTAAGGGTTCAGTTTACCACTGGCCTTGATCTTGTTATTCAAACACGTCTGAGTCATTGTACTGCCTATAAGTAAGCTGCGAACTGAACTAAAGTCTCAGCCACTACAGACATAGACTACATGTACTGAGGTTCTCTAGAATGGGGACGCCTTAATGCGTAAATATGATGGTTGAGTGACATTGGTCAGGTCTTGTGGCTATGGTTGCTCAGCTTGCATGACATTATACAGTATTGTAAGCTATTTGCAGAATCATACGTCTCTTGCATTTTGCCGTAGCCTCTTTGATATTGCACCGACATATTGAGTGTTCGACCACGAAATTTCCGTTCTCTGCAGTTGGAATAGCGTGGTTGAGTGTATTTGATACTCACAAAGCCAGGTATCATTCCGGTCGGTTCCAGATTAGCCGTCTGTACATTGAGTTATGACCGGAATGACTCTTGCTGCGATTATACCATAGTGCGCTTATGGTTTTTCCGAACTGCAAAGTAGCACTTCCTACTATCTGTGGCATCGTTGTATTATGCGGTCACTGCTCCAATTGGTAGTCTGCTTCATCATCTGTCCCCATGGTCAACGATTCGATACCACTATAAGATGGAAACATGGCTGGCCCAGGCAGTCAGTACTCAAAAAGTTCAGGCTCCAAGATTCTCTTTTTGGAGTGGATGTTACATTTGACAAAGCGCGTTTCTCAGCAGCTTGTACTCCTCATGGTGTCGCTTCACCATCATTGTACTTCAGTTTATTCCAAAATCCATGACAGTTGATAGGTTCTACGGATGCTATTTGTATACATTGCGAACCTGATGCATGATGATCTGGCTCAAATCGGCTGCCTCCAGGTCCCGGGTGTAGTATAAACGGTATCGCCCTTGGCCACAGCCGGCCACACAGGTAACTACAGCGCATAGCATGCCGTGAAACTCAAATAAGTGTTAGCAACGCCATCCAGGTTGTCAAGCTTTGGCAAAATCTTGCTACGTCAGATACAGGTGCGCTACCCGTGTCCTCGGCAGCCATCGCTTAAGACACGCGAGAGCCCGTTGACACACCGAGAAACCTTTCTTGCCACCCTACAAATCCCCAAGCTGAAGACCCCTACCGTTTGTTCGACTTCGGAATGCCTTCCTATCATCGAAGAGCGCTTGATCATCCCCATCCGGTCGCGAGACATCTTTTTGAAATTGCAGAGAGCAAGAAATCCAACCTGATCATTTCGGCTGATCTGACCACTACGGACAGTCTTTTGCAATGCGCAGACAGTAAGTGCTGCGTTCCCTGACTCTTAGCAAGCACCGACGTTTCGACTGCTTCTTTCAAACGTTCGATTTCAATCAATATCTGACTCGTGCCCACGATAGCTCTCGGTCCTTACATTGCGGTTTTCAACACCCATATTGATAATATTGTTTCCGACTTCTCCGACAAGACAGTACAAGGGCTTAAGTCGGTGGCAAAGAAACATAACTTTATCATCTTCGGGGATCGTAAACTTGTTGACATCGGCAATACGGTAAAGAAACAATATCACGGCGGTGTACTGCGTCTTTCTGAGTGGGCAGATATCGTGAATCTTAACATTCTTGGTGGCGAGGGCATCATTAATGCCCTTGATCAGACGATCACCAGGTCGGAATTCCCATATAAAGGAAAGCGAGCCCTGCCTCTACTAGCAGAGATGACATCCGAGGGAAGCCTGGCCAAGGATCGTACACAGAAAAGTGTAAATCTCTTGTGTCAAAATACCCTGGGTCAGTCATTGGTTTTGTCGCAACCCAGTCTCTCACGGCCCCCTCAGTTGGCATGCACGACTTCCTTGTGTTCACAACTGGCATCAACATGTCGCAATCCGGAGATCAATCAGGCCAGCAGTACCAGACGCCAGCCAGTGCCGTGCAAAGGGGCTCTGACTTTGTGATCGATGGGAGGGGCATCTATGCCTCGGACGATTCTGTCAAGGAGGCGGAAAGGTATCGCAAAGATGATTGGGATGCGTACATCAAGCGATCTAAGGGCGGGGATCGCAGTTAGAAAGCACAATGCTATTTCAACTGCATTGACTCGATCGATCCAACTACTTGTCATGACAATGATATTCCGTCTTCACTACGATTAATCTGCAAAATTCTAAGCCTGTACAATTCTTTGGCGATACTGGCGAATTCTCGTCATGACTGGCGACGACGAGAAAACCGACCAAGGCACTTTGAGCAGGTGGATTGACCAAAAGACCGCCCAAATCTATAGATATACGTTAGCGACAACTTGATCATAGATGAAGGTTTTCAAACCGTAGAGTCCAATACCACCAGGCATGTCGGACAAGGCAGCTGTCGGAGAAGATCACTTCATCCAAAACCAATGGTCCAAAGACACAAACAAGTCCAGGAGTTACAATAATGGTTTCTTCCAACACCGCATCAAGCAAAACGAGATTTTCGATAATCAGAATATATGAAAGGCCCTACTCCGTGAGCCTGCATCATTCTTGCTACATCACCAACCTTCAATATCACTCATGTTGGTGACCAGCCTTGTTATGGCCTTTTATTGGTCCACGTTGCTGTTGCCCTGCACTGTATGTGTGGCAAGACTCGGATACAGGGATTGCAACTTGGGGGACCTCCTGCATATGCTGTTCAGACATCGCGGGACACTTTCTTGACGCATCGATGTCAGATCATCCGGTGTGGAAGGACGCACACAACGTTGGAGGCCGGCAATTACAGGACATAGACCATGCTCGACGGTCAGTATGCCACTTCGAATACCATGATGGCTTGATAGGCATGATACAATCGATACGTGATAAGAAGCCAATCAGCTTACATGTCTGGCAGCCTACGAATTGAGCCTACCCATGGTCGTGAATGGCATAGTTGTACCAAACTACGCTCGCCTTGCATTCTCTCACTGGTCCGCATACACACCCAAGCCACTTATTGTGACTTTTATCGGGCCAAGCATCCGCTTCTGTTGGTCGTCTAACCTTTTTCACAGTAGTCGCCTATTGGTTTGCAACTTGAGACATGCGTCGAAGCCTGCGTGTGTCCAGTCCGAGGCGCATCGGTGGCCATTATTTTTCTGAATAGCTGTACTTCACGACATATCAGTGATAACCAAATGCTATTGGCCAGGGCTTGGGGCTGCGATTGCCCAGCGTGATGATACCCTTGGAACGATTAACTATCGGATGCAGAATCATTCGACTCTTGCATCTTATCTCGTTATACGTAATGTTGATAGCAGTACACCAAGCACGCAATACCAACCACGAAGGGAGCTGCAAACTGGGTGCTAGTTGCGTCAACGCGTTGCAGAGGTATGTAATAGGCTTATGAGGCATCAAACAACAACCAGCAAGCTATAAGAACTGAGTGAATGCATCGCTTTCTTCATCCCATGAATCCATGACAGGCTGTGGTTATCCCCAGCTATCGTGGTTGCTTGTACGCAAAGACCAACACCAGAGCACAGCCGCATCTCTTACCTCATCGTCTACAAGGCCTGAAAAGTGCAGTTCAAGCTCCAAACCCCTCTTCAGTAAAAGTGGGCTTGCTAATCGGCTAGGACAAGCTGTGTATCTCCGTCATCGTCTTCGCCTTGCCCTGTGCCCTTGGCCTGGCAACCTCACAGAATAGATCCAAAGTACGACACAGCCTTCACATCTTTGAAGTATGCTTTTAGCGAATATTGCCTTGCGGACCAGGCTGCCAGAGCAGAGCGAGTCCTTGACTTAGTAAGAGGCTTGAGATGGGATGTTGAGCGGGTCGAAAGGAACAGGCCTGCCATAATTGACGACGGGGTTTGTATGGGAACTGGCCAGCTAATGCTGCGCGTGCACTTGAACAGTGCTCGTGGGTATTTAACCACCGCCTCCCACGAGTTTAAACGGTATGGTATGAGGCTGTGTCAGGCCGCATGTGATGATATCAGGCGAGGTAGCACGGATCAATGAAATGTTGCATTCTCGATTGCTAAATATCTGTCCCACCTGCGATGGCCGTGATGGTGCACTTGTAAAGAATAACGGTTTGTACCTGTAATATAATAGTATATGAAAAGGCTAATACTAAGAGCTAATATACAGGGAAGACTATTGCGATGATAACCTTGCTAGAGATAAGCATAAGCTAATGTAACATCTAAGGGGAGATATCCCTGGGGTTTTGCAAGGGTATGGTGTGTTCGACAGAAACTTTCTCGTTCACCTGCCGAGACACTTGACATGGGAAGAGGTGTGTCGATGCAATACTGATCTGATGAGTTCTATGTGTTGTCCTGCTGATCAGGAATAAGAGGCCACACTTAATGCTTGTACAGGTATTACGGCATTGTAAGGTTTAAAAAAGAGAAAAGCCTACTAGACTTACCGTTAGACAGAAACGCATCAGTGCATAGCCACTGACTATCGGACTCGGGTACCGGATTCGTTAGCTTGTGTGCACTTCTCCTCTATCTTGCTAGATAATAAGCCGATGATTACCTCGTCTTCGGATGAGAAGCCTGAAGTAGTCAAGAAGCTTAGTCCACATGTCCATGGCATTGACTACAAGATAGCAATCAGGCAGAAAAGAATATTGGGTTCCTGCGCCAGAAAGGTGACACTGTGCCACTCATTGGCTTTCAAGGAGAGGCGAGTGCCGACTGAAGCCCAAACACCACCATGGCCTCGATGAGGAAGTCTGCGAAAATGAAGTAAATCACTCTTCTAGATGCTTATTGGTATCGATTTGATTCAAAACACAATGTTACTAAAATTTTGATGCTATAAGGGCGTTGCTCTTGGCTCGAAGCTGGATTATCGTGCAGGGTGTGAACGGCGGCGTTTCGAAGGAAGACAGGCTTAAAACCCATCATAGACCAAATTTCCCCCTTCCAGGACTCTAAGAAGGCTGCGTAGTATTGAAATTCCGGGAAACCCGTTAGCAAATTTATCATTACATTTTACGTTACAAGTGGTCAAGAAGAAAGCGCAATGCTTGGCGTTTGATGCACTCAACTCTCTTTGTTGTGATGCCGAGCAACCCACGATAGCTTCTTTTCTCCCCTACGCATAATCGGAAATAACCTCAGTACCCTTAACTATTTATTAACCTCTCCGAGTGTACCTGTGATATAAACCCTTTTATGGTCCGATCTCACGTCTGACGCAATCCATATCCACGGTCAAATCATAGAATTCGCTATAGTTGCATTTCTCATCTGAACAACTATGTTGCTGTTCTGAAAAGGGATGGAATCTTCCAATGACATAATTGGTCATAGTCTTGCTCACCACGCTCTAAAAACGCTTGCCTAGAAACCAACCAACTGACCCAACCAGCATCTTAATCTTCTATTCCATGCGTTGCATTTTCTATCTGCATGTTGAATAAACTTATTTGCGGCGATCGACATGCGTTTTATCAGGTTGGCAATCACTGAGGATGACGGCACAGGCGTGGGGTTTCGGCGTCGTGACAGGTAGGAGACTGCAACTCACCATGTCCAACGCCTGTTGCACATATACATTTGATATGTCACTAGATACGTCATCGCGAGGAAGGCAAGTAAAGAGTGCACAAAGCAGTCAATTCGTCACCTAGATGTATTAGCCTCTATACTTGAGGAGTTCATGTTTCTGTTTGGTTATCTCCAAGACCATACCCTAGGCGAAGCACAAACTATTAGACGTCGAATATATGACTTCAGAACTAGGATCGAAACATAGAGGCTCCTGAGGCGCGAAGAATGGGGCATATTCGCGCTACCAAAGCACTCCCAGTGGTAAAGCAATATGAGTAAACGTGGTGGGCCGTCTCGATAACATGCCAACTATGCATCCCTTACGTTGCTTTGGAGTCCTGCGACCTAGCTAAAAGCTTCCGCTGTGATGACATCGTCGTTGTCTTACTTGCTGAAGGAGCGTCATCGTTCAAGCAGAGGACTTTTCTGGAGTTACATACCTAGACAAGTCCCTGAAGCATACGTGTCTTGATATGTGTCTCAGATTTTCAAGTTTGCTTTTCTGAAGATCGACGGGTGACGACATTGTGTCAACTATGGGCTCGCATGATCTTCAAGGGAGACTGAAATAGATCGGAACGTTTGTACATGTTTCCGTGTGTATCCAACACCAGAGTCAAAAATGTCTAGTTTCAACTTCAATCAGGCAGCTTTCAACTGATATGATGAATGAGTGAGCGACTGTGAGCTCTAGGTGGGTCGATCACCAAGGAGTGTGCATTCCTGGTCCTGGTAGTGTAGCAACAGTGTGGGCGAGTTAGATTAGGACGATCACTGCGGTTCATCATATCTAGTCGCCTTATATTATTGCAACCCTCTCATCGCCCTATCCCGGACCGGTTACTCCAGTGGCTGACCATTCGGGACTTGACGTTGATGGCGTTCATGATTGAAACCGCGAATCAAGTAAGGCTGACTGGTCCATCGTCAGTGTGAGATTCGCAACCGAGTTGACTTGTCAGCGAAGAAGGACAAAAAAGCCTCAGCTGAGTCTCGGTGACGAGAGCCAAGCCTCCAAGAGTGTTGGCAGTGCAACCGATTCGTGCATCTCCAGCTGAGACGGGAAAGCGGAGATGCTGTACCGCATACGATCGGACAAACTATTGAAAGAAGAAGCACGACGCCTTCATCACATTTACATTCTCGAAATGTATATGTACCCACGCTTCCTTCAGGCGATTCGCAATAGGATTACAATGCCATTGCAAAATAGTAGTTCTATAAACTTACATGATGCACTACCGATCTTGTCTCCTCGCTGCCATTTCGGCAACAGCAGCACTCGCAGCCCTCAACCAGCCATGTTACGGTTCTGGAGGGAGAGCTGGTGGGAGCGTTCCATTCGAAATCTACTGGTCTTTTACTGATATTGCAAATAGGCGTCTGCGTAACAACAACCACTTGCTCTTCCAATAACGGCACGACTACTGACGGCGCATGCCCCGCCGATGCAGCCAATATCAAGTGCTGCACCAAATCACCTTGTGGCAGCGGCGGCAATTGTCGCTGGTCGAGCGATTGCGCCGGCACAACCGCGACGAATGAGTGTCCAGGCCCTAGCACGTTCAAATGCTGCTCTTCATCAGCCACCGGCTTCGGCGGCTATGGCACTCCTTCCATCCCGTCCGTCGGTGCCTGCAAGCAGGTGGCCGTTAGCGGGGCAAATAAGATTGTCGCGGCCTTCCCCGGTAGGGTCCGAGAGGTTTTCTGCACGCGAGACTGCGCTTGCCCTGGTACTTCAGACCACTGCTGTGGTAAAGCAACGGATATGATGTGTTCCGACGCGGGTGGTGTAAGTCCTATGTATAATAGCATCACTAACTTGGAGGTCTCCCGCTGACTGAAAATACAGGCGCCCACAATCTCTGGCAAAGAAATTGCGGAGTGGGTCATGAAAAATAGAGAAGAGATCGACCTGAAGTATGTTATCTGGGGCCAGAAGATTTGGAACCCTTCTCAAGACTCCGAGAAGTCTTGGTCGAGCTGGCGCACTATGGAGGATCGAGGCGACTTTACTGCAAACCATTGGTAAGTTCTAAGTACCTGAACGCCGAGCTGTGTCTCACGATTTCTTTCTAGGGATCATGTTCATGTAAGCTACAATTGATGGTAAGAGTCGATTTGCTACAGGAAAGGGACACACCATCATAAGAATAGGGGCCAAAGGGAGACTTGCTTCAGCGGCATGTTCCTGGCAAGTAGGATAGGATTTGCTTTTGATTCATGATTTGAGGTAGCTAGACCACAACATTGTCCAGTGGCCATTCGTCCAGACCCCTACCGTTACAATGAGTGTGATGGATCTACTTCATGGGCATGGGAGGCTTACTCAAGCTAAGAAACAAAATTTGAGACCCTGCCCCGTCATGTCTTCGGAATGGCACAGGAAAAGCCGCGGGTACTGCTCACCCCTGTTAGTTGCCAGGATAGTTTACCTAGTACGCGTATAGATACTTCATTCGGCGTCCGAAGAGCACGAGAAACCCAGATTGAGGGGAGAGAGGCAAGCCCCAAATAACTGCAATCCTGTGTCTCTTTTTTGTAAACTACGTCAGTTGGCCCGAATTCGGACGTCCAGTGTTTAAATCGTTAACAAAGTCCGCAATCTGTTATCGTACAGATAAGAATCTGTCAAGGGAATCATACCGAATCAAGGTAGCCAGAACGTGGTTATCGTCGTTTCTCCAAATTGCAGTTCTCTTTTGTATTAACTCATCTTCACCAAAGAGTGGAAAGAGAGGTCCTCAAAGTAGACATACAAGCAGAGTGTGGCCGATGTAACTTGTCCATGTGGAGACGGGATCAGGGATCACGCAATAGGCAAGTACTAGATGTAACGTCCTTTAATAAAATTCGGACATGGGTCAGTACGTACCCGGGGAACCATTTCTAGTATCCGTATGTATACATCTTTGATCTTCACTATGGATACAATGTCAGGAGTGGGCTTGACCGGGATATGTGGAATTCATCGTGTCATGAGCTGCTGCGATCGTTGGCATACTACCCTCTTCTGTAGGCCGGCACTTAGGCACAACAATTCCAGCCTATGGTTGGAGAGATCTATACCTGCTCATCGTTTACCCATACTCAAGTACGGTTGCGAGAAACCTTGTTTTGGCTTGGCAGCAAGGAATCGGCTGGGGAATACGCTAGGCTGGACCCAGAAATATGGCTACAATCAGACCAGAGTAGATTGTGAGTCTCGCCGTTCATGATGAAGGGTCCCATCAAGTTCCCATTGCTTCTTGTAAACCCCATGCGACGTGCCATTATGTGCAGCAGGGATTGCGGCTCATTCCGTTCTGATACGAAGATGTATTCTCCTCTTCTTTGCTTTCGGTTTACGCGTTGTCTATCTAATTCTCTCATGTCCGGGGAACTGGGCTTTCATCTGAAGACTTATAACAGCTGGTGATCATCCAACTAGTTCTCTCCCCCAAGCTCGTCTGCCATACTCTATTTATCTCGACGTTCTTCTAGGAACAGCCGGTATCGTAATCCCAGCAGGGGTATCTCAGTTCATCATGAGGCTTTCAACATACGCACTGATGGCAATGGCCATGCTCTCGGGTGTTGTTTCGGCCGCAGACCAGGCCTCTGCCGCAGCCCAATCACCAACACAGGTTGCCATGCAGATGTTTCCTAAATGTGCCGTGAGTACACCAGTACGGCCTTTCCTTCACGTCAAGCTAAACCCATCTTTACAGCTACTTTGCCTCAAAGAACTAATCCCCAAGTCGGCTTGTTCACCAACAGACGTACCCTGTTTGTGTACCAACGTGCCACTTAACACGCAGCTGAAAGGGTGCATCGTGCAATCTTGCACCACATACGAGGGGCTGAGTAAGTACAGGTACAGATGGCGAGATATGTTCAACAGGCTGATGGATCATTTACAGTGTCCAAAAACGCGTCAATGACGATGTGTGGTGTGCCGGTCCGCGATGAGACTGCCAAGCCTCTTCTGATTGGAGTGATCGGGGGCGCCATCGCATTCTTGGTCTTCGGGCTCCGGATGTGCTCCGGTCTACCCGTTGGTGGTAGGGTCTTGGGGTGGGATGACTGGACAATTGTCATCGCCATGGCACTTACCATACCTCCGACGGTATTTGCTGTAACCCGTAAGATACCTGATCGGATCTGTACGTTTCAGCATCTAACAAAACTGCAGTGTCGAACAACGGGCTTGGCAAAGACATGTGGACTCTGCCTCAGAAGCAGATTGAGAACGTCCTCTTTGTAAGACTACCGCGTGGACTTGAGGTTTGTTCGCCGCTAATATCGTGCAGTACTACTACTTGGGAGAGCTGTTCTATTTCGCGGCATTGACTGCAACCAAGATGAGCATTCTTTTCTTCATGCTTCGCGTTTTCTCCATGGACAAGACATTCCGCCATTTTGTCTATGGAGCAATGGGTCTCTGCATCGCATACGGAATCGCCTTCGTTACCTGCACGGCGGTGCAGTGTACGCCGATCAGTTTCTCCTGGGAGCAGATCGACAGTAACAAGGTCGGAAAGTGCAACGACGTTCATCTCCAGGGGTGGATGTCGGCCATCTGTAACATCGTCATCGACATTATCATCCTGGTTCTTCCCTTGAAGAAGCTATCTGAGCTTCAGATGAAGCTGAAGAAGAAGATCATGATCATGTTTATGTTCTCTCTGGGAATTTTGTAAGGCTCACCTTGACAAAAAGTCAAAGCCCCATTTCCCACATCCGCTAACCGTGTATTTCAGCGTTACCATTGTCAGTGTCATTCGTCTCAGGTCCCTCATCGCCTTTGCCAACTCGCAGAACATCACTTGGGACTATACCGAAGCAGCCTGGTGGAGCACCGTCGAACTTCACGTAGGCATCATCTGCGCTTGCCTGCCTTCGTTGCGCGCTCTTTTCATGGCATTGGGCGTAAAGGTGCTCGGCTCGAGCAATGGCAACTCGCATGGGCACTCGAGTGCTCAAAAACCAACCGGAAACAAATCTGGAACGAGCAAGAGCGGAATGAGCTCTACGACAGAGAAATCGGCCAGGAGCGTCCCGCGGCAGGGTGATGAAAGTGACTTCATCCCGCTGGTCGACGTGGACCATGGCAAGCCTGGCTTCGGCGGATCGGTTCGCAGTGTTCACAGCACCTGGACCGCCTCATCATTACCTCCTGATGCGGAGAAGAATGCCCGGTTGTAGAGGTGGACCCTGGTTTTGAAGTACACCGTAGTCCGGGTTAATACTGGCTAGGGGTGCCAATCCTTGAAAAGCACCTTTGCTTTAATACTACTCCATAACCATCAAGCCCTATTCAATCTACTAATATTTTGTTTCCGATCAACCATACTGCTTTTGTCTTTGACAGGTTAGAACACCTTAGGCCGAAGCCCAAACTACATGAGAGTTGTCAGCAACAGTAGTCGCGTGACTGTCTTGCGTCACATATCTCGTTGTCCGGGCCGTACTCTTTTGCAATGGGACAATGAGTCGTCCATAAGTTCTAGTGTATGCGAACCAAAAACAGCATGGAGTTCCACTGTATGTCTGCGTTAGATTTCTTATACACCCAGCAGTCGCAGAACGGTCGCGATGTTGTTGCAAGCCCAGGGCATATGAGTGTCTTATCGCAAGGGTACAACGCTTGGTGTCTCGGGCCTAATTGGGCTGACGGCTTCAATGGACTAAAACGCCTACTTCTTAGTCTGTCTATTCACTCATAAGCTAATGAGGCCTCCGGGGATATAGCGCGTTTCGGAGACCAAATGCCATATTGTGATAGCCAAGGCAAATTTGAGCAATCCTTGATTGCCCCACCTAGCATGATCGGGGGGAACATGCCAAGCGCGGCAATTGGGGAAAAAGTGGTGTTCACCGCCCAGCTACCTTTCCACCTGAAAAGCAGTGGGAAGACGCGGATTGGGACAGCAGCGATGTTGAGAGAGTGAGGATGAAAGCATGGAAATGGTCTCGTAGTTACAGAGGTATAGCAGTAAGCGTGTATTATCGATATAGGAAGGGAAGATACAGTGGGAGTCGTGAATGCTAAGATATCAAATTTCTGTCTCTATACTAAATCGCTACGGTTTTTGGGGCCACTCATTCCTCTATGTTCCGCTAGACACGGTAAGATAAGGGGGCCTTCTCTGTCAGTGAGCCAGAGTTAGTAAATATTGCCTTATATGTGGCTCCAATCGCCAGAGGATGTATCCGTACTACGTACATATATTGTAAGCTGCCCACAAGCCGCGACTTCCTGAAGTTGCTTCATGAAGATTAGCATGACAATGCGAACATTGAACCCTTGCCCAGTTCTGGACAGGCCTTGGTCTTCTCGCTTCTATCGCCGGTTATCGATCGATACAAATCATGACGACCCTAACTGCATTCTGGTTCCTGATAACAACTATCGACTAGCAAAATCAGTCGGAAAGAGGGGCGTGCTGCTACGGAAAGGCTTCAGACCTTTCCATGGTCACGGGTAACTTGTCATGGCCCGCACGATGGGCAGCTGGAGATTGGAAAGAGGAGGCCCAGAATTGATATCTGCTTCTAGAACCGTGCTAACACAATGGAGCCTATGTCCTTTTAACTTTCGGCCGTGTTGCCTTTTTGAGAAAAGAATGCAGATCAGATGCAGCTTGAAGCCCAGAGAGTCCATCATTCCTCTTTAGGTAAGTAATTCATCAAAGTGGAGCTTTTACGTTGAGACTACATATGTAGTATTAAAAACTTCGTCCTCCCCTGTCGCGGGTTCTACTACGTGAGGAACACACACCTCCTTTCGGTTTGCCGTTCCCAGCGAACCGCTTCCGGAATTTATCGTGACAATTCTTGAAGGTGACAGGTCAACGTCCTGCTTCTGGATTTTGATACTATCCAAGTATAACCCCGCTTTTTTTCCCCTTGCTCCTCCTGAAAATGGTTAATGACAGTATGAAGCTCTGGTGAGATGTTCTCCTAGAATCGCCGGGGTTTTCGTCTTTTGCCTTCTTCCTTCCATCTTCTTTTTGCTTTCAGTCCTCTCTAGCCAGGCCATCCTTGGTTGCATGATCCGCAGTGTAGGGGAAAGGGTCATTGGTGGATGGGACCACGTGGATACAGAGGTACGCTCCACCACGTTCCGTCCCAAGACCCATGGTTCTGCCACGCCATCGGCGGGGTTCTTATATCCCGTACACCGCTATACCTAGTACGATGGATGTCGTGTAGCTCCTTGCATTGTTGAGGCACAGACGCCATCTAATACCTGTCCAACGAGGTGACGTGGTACCCGACTCCTCAGCATCGTGCTATGTACTTGACAGGTCGCTTAAAAGTTAAGACTCCTGGGCGTGCAATGGCAGCCCAGGGACTCGCGTGACAAAAAACGGGGCCGGTTGCCATATGTACCTTAACCAAAGCACTATGAATACCATCGATTCGGAAGCCTCCATTGGATGGCAAGAAACAGGCAGAAGGCTCTTGTGTTCCTTGGCTTGGCTTCCAGAAAGTCGTACACTATTCGTAAATGGGCCGTTTTCATGCTGAGTAGCTTCTTGACGTGGCGGTAGTGGCAAGGGAAAACGGCCCTGTTTGTTTTGTTATCACCCGAGTGCCAGAGAACTAGGGTGACGCCAGTCCTCAATTTCCGCAACCCCAGCTATACTGCCCACAACCCGCACTGATTGTGGACGCTGCTAAATACGACGGAGAGAGGCTTGCTGATCGACTAGACAGTTTGGGAAGTCGTTCATGATCATCGTCCGTTGTTAGCCCCTACTGTTCGCATGATATCCACCTGGTCCACTGCGATCTACAAGCGCTTCGATGGCGTTCGCCTCGTGTCCTGTCTGTTTGACATCTTTCTGTGAAGCCATTTAACCAATAGCACGCCACTTTTCCATTTGCTATGATATCTCACCATCCATCCAGCGTTCCAGCTGTGCCGCTCTTTCGTCCAAACAACACCACTTACTTCGATTTGTGTGTGTTAAGTCGCTCTCTTAGTTTTGCTTTCGAAGAAAGATTCAGTCGTCAATCGTTAGCGTTGCCGTCTGCTCCAGTCGCCCACATTCGCCCACACACTCGCTCGCTTTACTTCTTGGAAACACTCATCGAACCTAATTCATAATGAGGCTGCTCAACTCCGTCGCTATTCTAGCGACGAGCGCATCTGCGTAAGTAAAGCGGAGTACGTCACCAGAATTATAAGCCAACAAGTTCTCAGGTTCACCAGCTGGAGGGCACCCGTTGTTCCTAATCAGCCATCCGCCGAGTTGCCCCCGAACGGCTACACCCTTCCTTCCTCTGGTCCGAAAGCCAACTCAACCTACGAGTACATTGTCGTAGGAAGCGGTCCTGGAGGGGCACCGCTTGCTGCTCGCTTGGCTTTGGCTGGTCACAGCGTACTGCTTATCGACGCGGGTCAGTTGCGAGTGGCGTTTCTGACCTCGTGAAGCCCTCCTGCTAACAGACATGCAGGCGAGGACCACGGAGCCGATCCTGTCGTTCAGGTCCCAGCTGTACATCCCTACAGCAGTGACCATGTCCCCATTAAGTGGGATTTCTTCGTCGACCACTATGCGAATGACACCCAGGCGCGCCGGGACACCAAGATGACCTACTTGACGCCAGAGGGTGACTACTATGTCGGACATGACCCCCCGGCGGGCTCCGTCAAGAAGGGTATTTTGTACCCGCGTACCGGCGCTCTGGGAGGTTGCTCTCAGCATAATGCTTTGGTGACTATCAAGCCCACCAGGAAGGACTGGAGCTATATCGCCTCCATCACCGGCGATGACTCCTGGGCTCCAGATGTGATGGACAAGTACTTCGAAAAGCTTGAGGCTGCTCGTTACCTGCCCAGCAGTGTCGTCGGTCACGGCCTCAACGGATGGCTGCAAACCCGTGTCACTCCGTTGACCCTGATCGCTGAGGATCTCAAGGTAGCCTCTTTGGTCGTCGCCGCTGCCACTGCCATGGGTAAAGGACTAGTAGGAAAGCTCTTGGGCACTGTCACGGGCCTTCTGGAGGTAAGTTCGTTCCCAGTGCGATAAATGCACTCTCGCTCACAATTTCAGGTCTTGACTCTGGACATCAACAACCCTTCGCCCGAGCGAGACAACGCCGAGCTCATCTACCAGATGCCTCTTTCCATGGACGAGAACTATTCACGAAGCTCTCCCCGCGGATTCGTCCTCGATGTTGCCCGCGCCACTAACAAGGACGGATCCAAGAAGTACAAGCTGGACATCGCTCTGAACACCCTCGTCACCAAGGTCAACTTTGACACCAGCGGCCCAAAGCCCAAGGCTACCGGCGTTGACTATCTGGTCGGAAAGAGCTTGTACCGCGCCGACCCCCGCGCAACCAGCGAAGACAGCGGAGTTCCCGGCATCGTTTTTGCCAGTCGTGAGGTCATCGTGTCCGGTGGCGCCTTCAACACGCCGCAGATCTTGAAGCTGAGTGGTGTCGGCCCCGCTGAGGAGCTCAAGTCGTTTGACATCCCCGTGGTCAAGGATCTTCCTGGTGTCGGTGGTAACATGCAGGACCGTTACGAGATCGGTATCGTGGGTAAGGCACCCACGGAATTCGCCCTGCTCAAGAAGTGCAAGTTCCTGAACGGCACCGACCCCTGCTACAACGACTGGAAGAACAACATCGGGGGACCCCTCAAGGGTGCTTACACTACCAACGGCATCGCCTTCGGCTACGTCAAGCACTCTTCCGTGGCTGAAGACGACCCCGATCTGTTCCTCGGCGGCGTTCCCGCGTACTTCAACGGCTACTTCCCCAGCTACTCCCTCCACGCCACGAAAGACCTGAGCATCTGGACCTGGTTGACTCTCAAGGCCCACTCCCGCAACAATGCCGGAACCGTGAACCTGACCAGTGCCAACCCCCGCGACACCCCCAAGATCACCTTCCACAGCCTCGGCGAGGGCGTCGGCGGAGACAAGGACCTCCAGGCCGTTTATGAGGGCATGAAGTACGGCATCCAGGCCTTCAAGGACCTCATTCCCCTCGATGGCAGCTTCGAACGGATATGGCCGCCTGCTGAGATGACTTCCGAGGAGGACCTGAAGCAGTTCGCCCGCGACGAGGCGTGGGGCCACCACGCCTCTTGCACCGCTCCCATCGGCGCCGATGACGACCCCATGGCCGTGTTGGACTCCAAGTTCCGTGTCAGAGGCATCGACGGCCTTCGTGTTGTGGACGCATCCATCTTCCCCAAGATTCCCGGAATGTACATCGTCGCTGCCATCTACCAAGCAAGCGAGAAAGCCGCCGATGTTATCATCGAGGCTGCGAAAGCGAGTGCATAAGGAACTTGCAAGACAAGTCAGTATTAAGTCAATAGTAACATAAGCCTTACTACATATACCAATGACGAAAAGCCTACCTTACATGTAGCGCTACGTACCATTCAAACCAGACCTAGTATCGCAAATGCCTTCAGAACATAATTTGTTACTCTTAATGTACTCGATTATCGCTGCCGGTCTTTCCCTGAAGTTGGCGAAATGCCGTGAATAATTCATTGTGTATCTGTTTCTGGAACAGCCGGATGCAAGCCTTCTTGCCAGCGATTTGACGAGACCCTTTCCTGCAGTGGAAGATACCCAGATAGCGTACAATAAAGCCAACTGCGTGGGTTGTCACTTGAGCACATAGCGTGATGGCACAAATGGACATCAACTAAGCAAAGACTGCGAATAAATCTCTAGCCCGAATATCCCATATTTTCGATTGGAGACCACCTGAGTGCCATCTAGCTTTCATCAGCAGTCACTGAATCAGTAAATCTTCCATCAACAGCAACACCACATTCACATTCACATAAAGGTTTGCACGGGGCGACGGCGCATCAAATCAACTGGCCTGAGCTCCACGGGAGTGACTCCCCGCTGAGATCGGACGACATGTTGTAAAGGGGTTTACATGCTCACCCATGCCTCAACAGGACTGGCCTCTTGTCAAAAGCGTCAAAATGCTGAAGGGATCCGCAGTCATCTTTGGAAGACCCTTTGTGTACATCCAAAGCCTCAAGGATAAGGCGATACAGGCCGGCTTCGAAGACGTCCACATGCAGCGCTTCAAATGGCCCACGAATGGGTGGCCCGAAGATAGACACTACACGGAAATCGGCGCCTGGAACTATGAGCACTTCGGAACGAACTGGGAAGCGTTCGTGATGGCCCCCTTCACCAGAGCCCTCGGGTGGTCATAGGAAGAGGTGCTCGTACACGTCATGCAAGTTCGCAAGGACCTCGGGAACCGGAACATCCATGCGTCCTTTTATCTGTAATTGGACAACCCGTACCTGTCAACGTCGAGCCACGTTTGCTGACGTGCGATAGCTGGTCTATCCGGGGTAGAAAGCCCATGAAAGCCCCCGAGACACCAGCAACTTGAATTTCCTAAATGGTTGGGTTCAGGTTTCGGAACTGGTGAGAACGAGATTGAAACGGGCAAAGGTAGTACGTGAAGAAGATGGGACAAACACTGGTTTGTTTCAATCCCTGTCCTAATTAAACCTTAAATCAAGACATGCGCCGTGGGTATGACTCGCGCAAGCGGGATTGTACATACCTGTAGGTATGTAATTCTTTTTCTACTAGTCCCCCTATAAAGTATCCTCGTGGCTCTTTGCAACCCATGAAACGGCTTCTCAGTGGTCAAACTCACCTCCTTGAGCTTCAATAGGTCAAATGCCACCCCCCCGAGTCTTCTTATTCCGAATCCTTGCGTCAATGAATCGCGCGACATCTATTTGGGAGATCGGCAGGAATCCTTCTGTTGGGTACCATGGAGAAACTGGGCCGGTGGAAGGGGGTAACAAACAGTTGGGTTATTATCGAGGATGTTATTCTCTATTATGGTCAGAGAAATTTCAAGCTATGCTGGGTTGCTGTTGAAAAGCCAGAGAGATATCCACTAACCTACCTTAGATAGTTGCAGCAGCACGTGCGCGACTCAAGCTGCCACCAATATATATGTAACAATGCGAAACCAACAGGGGGTACGCAAGGGGCATTATATGGGCAGTATAGTTAACAAGTAAAACAAGGGGCGGTTTTCTAGTGTCACTAGCTGTTCCCGTTTATAGTAATTGGTTGAACACAATCTTATGCGTACCGAACAAAAACTTATAAAGAAGTGTAGTCCTCGTTACCCAGGAGCCATCAGTCGTCCCATCTCTATCCACCTCAGCCTTGGTTTTTGTACTGGTTACATACCCGCCTCTGTTTTTTCATATCTCTGTACTGGTTACATACATAAGCCTTCTACTTTGTTTCTCTTTTTTATATTATTACATTTTCCTACACACCGCTGTGATGTACGCCTCTACTCTCTTTCTTGCCCCTCTGGCCCTTCTGGCCGGCCTGGTTACCGCCAGCCCTGCACCGCAACGTGACGAGCCTTCTACGGGCCTTCGCTGCTGCAACGGCGGCGTAGGCGATCCTTCTGGCAAATGCAGTTCCCTTGGCCTGAACTCTTTCTGCGTAAGTTCCTGTGTCCTGTCACAACTGGGCTGATAAGCGTAACTAAACAAAAATTGGGTTGCAGTGCAGCGCCTTTGACGCTGGCCGGAAGGGCGGGTGTGACCAAATCGCCGAGTTCCCCACAGGCCGCGACGTTAAGAGCATTGCCCCCAGTCTGACGGGCTGCCAAGTCCCAGGCATCAAAGTGCCTCAGACCTTGAACGGCTTTATCGGATGTGCCTAAGGGATCGCGTGGGTGGTGGGGGGCCGTATCAGAAACAAACCCTCTGATGGCTGGCGATGCCGGGCATCGCAACGCCGTCCTGTAGCCGGCCCTTCACTCAAAGCAGCTGGCTCCAGGATGATACAGTCAGGCGTGTGTACGTCAGCCTTTGAGCAGGGCACTCATGGACGCGAATGTCGCCGTTCCGGTTCAAGGCTGGATTTGCAGTTTGAGTGGCTTTGATGACCTTGGGCTAGTAAGGTACTTGGTGAAGGCGGTACCTGTTGGTCGCACAGGTACACAATAATAGTAACACAGCATAAGACTGATTACCCAATACTCAATCACAGCAAAGTCTGTGATCATTCAGGCTCTTTATCAGTTTTGACAGATGAACATTGTTTTGTATACCATGGTCGCTGGAGGCCCTAATCGACTGGCAGGTTCCCACTATTTGATCGTCGACTAAGACCCCACCCTATAACTCGGGCCACCCTCAATGTCGGGTCACCCTGAAATGCCTCATTTTCGCCACATGATAATCCATTACCAATTAATATGGTACTGCCCATACAAATCCAAATTCATTAACATAACTTATGAAACTACTACTATTACTGCCTCTACCTCTGCCTCTGCCTCTACTGCTGCCTCTGCCTCTGCTTTTGCTTTTGCTGCCTCTGCTAACTGTAGTGCCTTTTCAGCATCTGCTACTGCTTTTGCTGCCTTGGCTGCTGCCCTTCTTGCTGCCTCTTTTGCCTCCTCCTTAGCTACCTTCTGCTTTGCTATGATAATTGACTCTATACCCGTAAAGCGAGTATTAGGGTCTACAGTAACCTTGCCCTTCTTTTGCTTCTTCATACGCTTTAGCTGGGCCTCAAGAGACTGTATCTTCTTGCTGTTCTCTGCTAGGGTAACATCCATATCATCTAGCCGTTTTCCCACCTTTGCAAAGAGGAGCCTCCGAGTACTGTGATCCCACTCCTCATCCCCCTCTTGAGGGTCCTATAGACTCTGGTATCTCCTTAAGTCTCCTGACTTTTGAGGGGTCTGGACTGCAAACCATTGGGGGGTGCCAGGCTCTATAAGGAATGTCCCATTCCAAATAGGTGCCTTTAGAGTGTTAGCACTGTTGTCTGGGTTGATGAACTTGCTCATCAGAGGTCTAGCCATATTAATAGGCCATAGGCCTGTTGCTAACCACCCTACTTGAATGTTTCTTACTGTAAAGGCATCTGTTGATGCCTTAAAGTAACAGTAAAGAAAGTTCTGCTTTCCAATAGGTGCAGCAGAGAGGTCTGAAGATATATCTGTAACTTCTCTCCTATATGCCTGCTTTAAGGAGGAGAATACTGCCATATCTAGAGGCTGGGTGACATGGCTAGTATGGGCTGGTAGACAAAGCAGGTAAATATCCTGCTGAAAGCATTCCTATATAAAGTTATCTAAGATATGGCTCCTATGCCCATCTATAATAAGAAGGGTCTTAGACTTATACTTTTTAGCCTCCTCTACAGTAGCTGGGATAAAGATAGTCTTAAGCCAGTTAAGACCAATCTTATTAGAGGTCTAGCTATTCTCTGATGATATGAATTGCCATTCAGCAAAAGATGAGAGCTCAGGAGGAAACCACTGTTGTTGTATAGTAAGTTAAAGCACCCACTGTTGGACCACCCCCCCCACTTGGACCACCCAAAAACATCACCATCATGACCACCACCACTTTATTTAATTGACTATCAACACTGCCTTGATGCCACGATAATACAACTTTCGGCCTCACTAGGTAACTCCGATGCGCTGGATTCATCTGGCTCACTTTCAGCATCGCCAGCCTTAATCTGGGCTTGCCGCACCTCTTTGATCGTCGCGAACTTCGTGTTTGGATCTAGAATAACAGCCTTCCTCTTCCTGCTGGTGCTGTTGTTGATTTTGGCCTCAAGAAGCTGGATTTTATGCTGAGAAGTAGCCAGCTCATAGGCTTGCTCTTGGAAGCCTTTTTTCACCTTTCTGAATAGCTGGCGAGTTGTGGCAATACTTTGATCCAGTTGGGTGAATAAGTGTAGTTGGTCATCCAGCTCTTTCCTCTTCCTTGGCGTAGACCACTTAACAGCTGATGCCCAACCATCATTATCATAGGCATCTTGGGTATCTTGGGCCTTACTGGTAGTATCTCTGACCTTGTTGAGTGGTGTGGATGGTGTTGTTGATGATGATATTCCCGTCCCAACTAGCAGACCACTCATAAGAGGCTTTGCTACACTGACAGGCCATAACCCAGTGTATTTCCAGCCACTTTTGATGTTATTGATAGTCAGCCTAGCCAGGCGAGCTTTCTGATAGCAGGAAACAAAGTTCCTTTTGCCTATAACAGTAGAGTCAATCCACTGACTGAGGTATCCAAGCTCCTTCCTATATGCTGCCTTAACAGGACTAAAGACTGACTGATCAAGTGGCTGGAGGACATGGGAGGTATGTGGTGGCAAGAATAATAGATGGACGCTATTAGTATAGCATAACCACATAAAATCTGTCGTCGTATGGCTCCCATGCCCATCCAGGATAAGGAGTCTGGCCTGATCAGGTTGAGAGGGCTTAGTCTGAGGGAGGAAGACCTTTTCTAGCCATTCAACAGCAGTGGTATCAGTAGTCCATCCATTCTCTGTTGCTGTGAACTGCCACCTATTATATGGGCGAAGGTCTAAAGGAAACCACTGCTGTTGGACTGTTTTGCCTTTATATATAACCAGTGGATGAAGTGGCTTGCCTTCAGCAGATATACACTCAATAATGGATACCTAGGCTCGTGAACCAGGCTGCTTTTTCCTTACTGCTTGTGTAGCAGCCCTGCCCAGCACCAGCCCATTATCTCCCTTGCCCTCAAGGATACCAGTTTCATCCATATTATATCGGTTAGCTGGTTTGATGGCGGTGATGTGTGGCATTGCGAGATATTTGAACCAGTCCCTGATAACTTCAGTAGATGCTCCATTAATACGTCTAGAGTCTATAGAGCGACTTCTCTGGACCTTGATAGATGGATGTCTTCGTAAGAATGCATCTACCCACCTCTTGCCAAGAGGTTGAGTATCCCCATAGTATGGAGAATACGTTGAGCAAACTGCCGTAGTTGTGAATGGGTTGGTGCCAGACCTAGGTCAGCCTGGATTTGCACCCAACTTGCCAGCTTAGCCTCTTGGGTTGTAGATAGTCGCTGGAGATCGGTATATGCAATAGTTCGGCTTTGGTGACCTCGAAGTCGATTTATGAGTGTTGATCGTGGTATACCCCATTGCTCGGAGGCTTTGCGAGTTGATAGGCCACGTGTAATAGCCTCAATTGCTTGATTGACTTCATATTCGGTATACTGGCCCATTAGGCTATAAAGAATAGATCCTGAAAAAATGAAGTGATTTGATAAAGGTGAGAAAAAGTGGTGATAGTTTGAAGTTGGTGATATTCTAGAAATAGGGTGGCTGGGAGACATTTTTGGGGTGGTCCAAGTGGGGGGGTGGTCCAACAGTGGGTGCTTTAACTTAGCTCCCTTGAAGATAACTAGAGGAGGAAGTCTTTTGCCATCTGCAGAGACACACTCAAGAATACTCGTCTAAGTGCGCCCTTCAGGAACTTGAATATATGTAGTTTGTTTGCCAGACTTGCCTAGTACTAAAGACTGCTGAGCCTCCCCTTCAGCAATCCCAGTCTCATCTATATTCCATCTAAGGCATTGTGGGATATCCTTGATGATGGGGAGTGTGAGCAGACGAAATAGCTCCTTAATCCTCTCCTCAGTGACGTACTTGATCCTCTTAGAGCTTATCTTCCTAGCCCTAAGGGTCTTCATGGCTGGATTTCTCCGTAAGAATCCCTCCATCCATTTCCTCCCTAATGGCCGTAAATCGCCACCAGCCTTAAGGATCCTCTGGGCCATCTCTTTGACCTGTGAATAACTTGGTGCAAAGCCAAGGGCTTCTTGGGCTAATGCCCAAGAAGCAAGGCGAGATTCTTGTAGTTGACTAAGGCGTTGATAGTCTTCTTTGGCCTCATGGATTGAAGTGGCACCATTAAGGCGGCGGTATAGTGTGGCGCGGGGTATGCCCCATCGGCGGCATGCTTCGCGATGGCCGAGGCCACCGAGAACCTCGTTAATTGCCTGCTGTAAGGCCTCATTGGTATAACTGGGCATTCCGAATCATTTGGTATTTTCAAAAGAATTAATTTGATTTTTTGCTGTTGGGTTATTTTGGTGTGTAAAAGGTAGTTAATTCCTAATCCTATCAATAAGGGGTAAAAATGCAAATGTTGATACGTGGCCCGTCTTTGGGGGTGGCCCGAGTTATAGGGTGGGGTCTTAGTGATGCAGATTCTCATTCGCTTGGAGATGATGTTATTACTGCCCCCCACCCGCAGCTCTGCCGCCTCATAGGGCTGCGCAGCAAACTTGGCTAGCGTAAAGGATCAGCAGGTTGTAAGTTGTGACAACAGAATTCTATCGGCTAGTAGTTTGGTGGTGTGCGTTGAACTTCGGTAAGCAAAGTCGGTTCCTGTCGCCAGTCCCACAAAAAGAGTGATGTGTTGTAACGGCAGTAATAGGTAGATTGGGGTCTTGGCAAAGATGCTTTATACTATGTAGTCACACTACCGGTATCTACGATCATTCACTGCGACAGCTATATGTGATCGTAATAGTCCCAGTGTTGACTTTCTTTCATCTAAATAGGCGCTTGATTAGTTAGACTGATACGCCTGGTGTTTCAGGTTCCGCATAATATATCAATCAGAGTGTGGTAGCAAGAACATATCAAAATCAAGAAGAAAGAGGAGGTGCTGTCTCTTGTAAGTTGTTACAAGTGTTGTCTCACCCATCCCTTGATCGTTAAAATGGTATAATACAATCCAGTGAGATGGTCTCAAGGGAAATATCAAACGCCAAACCTTAGGCGACCCTGTTCAGTGTCCTTTTGCAAACTAATAAGGCTTTTACACGATAAGCATAATGGTTTATTAAGTGACATGATCCTGTTGAATTCGGTATTAGCAGATCCTTGGGTTCACACTCTCTGCGGCAATCATCCTTTCATTCTGCTACCGGTAGCCTTCACTCTTTTGTTTATTTTCACTGCTTCGATAGCATAACTTTTTGTTCACTCATTGCCCTTGCACTGCCCATCGAGATGCGGCCTTCTGTACTTGCTCTATCCGTTCACTGCATCGGCGGCATCTCTCTTGCTGCCGCTCTTCCCTCGGCACAGGGCGCTGCTCCCAATGCTGTCAGATCCATCAACGGGCTACAGGAACCCAGCCCGGATGTAAGCGCCTCCTAATTGCAAAGGCCCCCCGCCGACAGAAGATGTCCCTGCTGACGGCAGAGAAGATTGTCCCGCGTGTGGCTCCGGCTCCCCCTCCCAACGCAAACGTCCCTCTTTCCAAGGCCGCCGCGGTAGTCGACGGCCAACCGGTCACGAAGCGCTCTCCCACAAAGCGACAGAACGCTTTGCGACCGAGGCAGACTGATACTGTCCCAGTAACACAGGACCCAGGCGCTGATACCCCGGGCACGTTTGTCGGCACCGGGTCGACTGGAGGATCAGGTGGGGGGTCGCAGGGCTTGTAATTGCCATCTTCCAGATTACAGCCGATTTTATCGGCAGAACCAAGTCTTTCAACGACGTAAGAGCCCCCAACGCAATCGTTGGCTTTGACATTGTATTTCTTATACCGCGATAGGCTCGCAGGGCGTTCACCCAACAACAGCCGGATTTAATGTGGCAACGGAACCCTGATTACACCAAGTTTCCTGCTGCTGCATGCTAATATGGCTTGGGCTACCGTCTAGCGAACCCAGCTGGTTTTGATGGATTGATACACGTAAATATTACAGGGCCGGGCAAACTGGAGTCGTATGTGCCCCCTACGACTGTAAATTTCATTAAAGCTAACCATCTGTTGTTTTAGATATGATTGTATGTCCATCACGGCCCCGAATCGGTTCTTCACCGACAGCGACGGTGGCTCCATCAAAGTAAGTTTAGTAATTGCACACTTCCTTGCCCTGTAATTTTCTTTTTTCTTTTTTCTTTTTTTTTATTGTGCAGTTTGACTAAGAAGAAATAGCTTGGCATTACATACGACCCGACCCGTTGCTCCTTTGACTCGGAAACGGCTGATCTCACTTGCAACTAAGCAAGAACGCTTACCTAGGCTCCTGCGTCTGCTTCTGCGGATCGTCGATTGCTATACTAGTAGCTAGTCAGCTAGTCAATAGAGATCGGGTTCTTCTCAAGGTGCAAGGCTTGGCGTTGACTCGCCCTCCATCACATCATCTTGTCCGCAGCCTGCCGCTGTATTGGATGATGATCGACGCCAATCAAGTCCAGCTGCGTCTGCCATGCAGCGCGACCAGCCCTCGGGCACCAGAGCCTGGTGACGCGGGGTGACTTGGCTCCGTGATTACTCGCAGCCGAGGAGCTGAACTCTCGAAAGAAGCAATTGTTCGACCCCGGACCCCAGTCAGACGACGCCACCGCCCCTCCCTTCAAACTCGGCCGGGCAACCATTGAGGCACATTATGACAAGCTTCGGTGTCGTGGGCGAGTTTTTTGCTGCAAGAGCGTAGAGCGCCGTCGATGTGTGGTATATTAGTGAATATGGTTGATTGGACGCCACACTGAGGTTTGCTGGCAACTTCATCTCCGCCCGGCATGCGAGCTGAGAGTTGCTTCGCATCGTGAGAGAGGCGGAGCAGAAAGCCCAACGACGCAGCTTCGTTGCTGTCCTCCATGTACTTAAAGAAGGCGGCGTCTTCACGATCGAGACGGGACAGACAAACGTAGACTGCCGTGTCAACGCAATCGCCTGCAAAGCGCGACCAACAAAAATTGAAACCTCTGCTCTCTCTCTCTCTCGTTGAAAAAGCACATCCCGCCCCACCTGCTTGCTTGCTTGCTTCGCCGCCAGTATGCTCAGGACGCTTCTCGTCCTGGCGCTCTCGGCCACGGTCCTCGCGGCCGACGCCTTCCCGGTCTTCAACAAACGGCAGACGATCCCGATCCCGTGCAGCGAGTCGGGCCGCAAGGCGTGCGGCGACGGCTGCATCCCCCTGTCGTACACGTGCTGCCCGGACCAGCAGGGCGGGTGCCCCTCGAGCTCGACGTGCTGGCTCGGCACCAACGGCGCGTACGGGTGCTGCCCGATCGGCCGGCGCTGCACGGGTCCGGGCGGGGTCGACACTCTGCCCGGGAGCACGGTGACTTCGACCATCTTTTTCACGCAGTCGGTGCCGGACGTCGAGACCTCCACGTCGGTCTTGACATTCACCTCCGAGGTTGAGAGCACCTCGACGGAGACTCCCTTCCTGTCGGAGCAGACGACTTCCACGTCCGTTGCGGCCACGACCAGCACCCGAACGACGTCGCTCGCAGCACCCACGACCGATACTCTGAGAAACACGCCCACTGAGGCGCCTCCAGTGCCGGCCAAAGGCGCAAACAGCCGCAGCGGGCCGCTCCTCCAGGCCGTAGCAGCCGGCGCTTTGGCTCTGCTCGCGATATGAGATGGGTGGTTGGGACAGGATACACGGCAAGGATTCGGATGTGTTGACGAGTAGGTAGTCGCTGGAGGCTTCTACGGGGAACGTAATAGTCAGGAAAGGAAAGCTGGAGACGATTGAGAGGTATCGCCATGTATTATGCGCACAGTGTAAGGCACGCGGGTTGTAGGGGGGCAAGTTGCATAGCCAAACGTAATAGAAACTGAGTCTGTCAGGTTGTTCCTCGCCTGACCCATAGCCGGCAGCCCCCAAAGACCCGCACGTTGGGTGAGTTGGTCTGAATGTGCCTCGAGCTTGCTCTCGAAATCTGGGGTTTTGGGGTCCATCTCCAAGTAGTGTGCTCCTTCGCGGGCGAGGCGGAGCATACTGATATTGCAGGCATGTGGAAAGTCTGGTTGCATTTTCGACCCGGGGTGACGTAAGACTGATAGCCGGGACTAAGACCTCGATCCGAATCAAGTCTGATCACGCTGCTATCTCTAAGCCAAGTCTTGCGAGATGATATGGTTGAAAGGGCCAAGAGTGCATGAGGTTTTCCGTGTAGATTCGGCATCGGGATCGGGAGTGTCCACCGACAAGGCGCTAGTGAGAGGGAATTGGCGTCGGAGGAGGATCCCGTCGCTCTGGGCCGACGTGGCTCGACGGAGGGGGGCGGGACGGCACGTCTACCCTACCCTCTATTGCCGCTTCATTGCACGCAGGACTCATTACCAAACTACAGTGAGTGAGTGGTGCATGGCGAGATGAGCCGCCGTATCAGCACCACTCGCAACCTTTCCCCGGTCACAGCTGATAAGCATCTAAATGAGTTTGGGTTGTTTTGGGGGCAGATTGAATTGGTGGCCTGGAACTTGAAGCGGTGCGGCAGGTTTCTGTCCGTAATCGGTCCGTTCTGTACTACTGTACAGAGTACGATGTGATGTCTATCAAACAACGGCAAAACCCTGTCGACAAAACTCTGCAGTATGTTGCAAAAAGAAACAGGAAAAAGGTGGGAAGCTGGCATTGATTTCGTGCGGATGAAGGGCAATCTTGTCGAAAGCACGGCGCACCGCACCTGTCGCGCCCACGCGATCGTGACGCGGAGGTTAATACGCGTTCACTGTTCATGGATGGATGGTACCTCAGCCAACCAGAGGACGAACAGGCTTCCCCGGAGCGGAGAGGCCAGATCGAGAGCTAATTAGCTACAATTCGGTAAATGGGGGATTCAGTGCGTGCGTGCGTGCTTTGCTTGTGCCGCTCAAAAGTCAAAAGTCAAGGGACTCTGGAGAGAAGGAGGGGAAGCATGAAAATTTTACGTGATGGTTTGATAAGTTTGGCTCTGGAAGCGTGGAACGGACGGGTATCCGCGGTGTTTCCCCGTCATTTCGGCAACCGGTGCTTCCACGTGACATGGGGTCCTGCACCGCCTATCGGTACGTGCCTATATGTACATAGTACAAGTACATACCCCAGGCACCTCACCCCATCCCACGCGGACAGTACAGGTACATTTGTCCTCTGCGCGCTTATGCCGAGTCGAGGAGTATAAGTACTGGTCTCGACTTATGTAAGACCCTGGGAGTTCGGTTGAAGACATGGGGCACACCAACCACCAACGGTCTATCCGAAAGCTATAATGTACATAGTAATATGAATTAATCCACATTTATACCTGTACATAGTAGATAGGCACCTGAGAATCGCCATAGAAGAAAGTCATTTCTTTTACGGTGCTGATAATACCTACCTAGGTATCCATCCATCCATCCATCCATCTTATCATGCCTAGGCAGCTGCGGTTTCTCTCGTTCGGACATCCCTCACACACACACACATACATGTCTACGCACTACGTACTACGTACAGAGTAGTGGACGCCCAAGTTCCAACCGGTATCCGTACGGCTACATGTCCATGTCTGACCATCCGACTTATCAGGCCTGGATTCCCCGAATGTGTGGCCGAGTGTGGATACCATGGGGCTCGGCGTCCACTCATGGTGGCCCGCCAAGTAGATAAGCCTTTCGTCCGAGTCTTCTACCCCATGGGTTCGGTGGCTCGCCACGAAAACGTTACGATACAGAATCACTGATGCGTGCGCTGCTTTCCCCACGAACAGAAGCTTTTTTGGTTGGTGCGACACAGTGCGCTCTGTGCCACAAATACATACCTACTGTACATATCTACTGTACCTCCTGTCTTATCTACGTCACGTCGGGCACACTCGAGCAACGCGGGCTTGGCTTCCAAGAGGGAGAGGGATGAAAGAGGAGGAGAAGAACGGGAGAATGATATGACGGAGGCGCGTTCCGTTGGTTTGGGGCTCTTGGGGGCAAGATGCAACTGCAGCCTCCCCAGCTTTCCGACAGATGAGAAAAGCTTTAGCCAATGCTATAAACTTGCTTGGCCTCTTGTTCACATAGCCTCTTATTTCCTCCCTCTTTCTCTCTTGTTCTGGAATCATTCCGTGGTTGCGCCGGACATGCCCACCGTTAAGCCTATATTCTAGCTTTGCGCCGCGACGACAGGGGAACGAGACACGATTTTGCATCAAATAAAAATAAAAAATAACAAAGGACAAAAAAAAAAAAACCGCCCACCCGCCATTCCTTACGGATACTAATATAACAACACCGTCGGTCCCGCCCGCCCACAACTTGTTCTCTCTCCCTCCCTCTCTCTTGTCTCTTGTCTCTTACCTCCTCGTCTATTCTTGCAAATCCAATCGGCGACTCCATCCCACCCTTCAAACGTCGCGACCATGGAAAAAGACGAGAGAGGCGGCGGTCCTCTGTACGACGTCGAGTCCAAGCAGGCCGGCGAGACCTTCCCCCGCGATGTCAACTTCGCCACCCTCAGTGGCGACCCCAATGACCTGGTCAACCAGCACGACCAGCTGCAGAGAGGACTCAAGAGCCGACACATTCAATTTCTGGCTCTGGGTGGCGCGTGAGTAGCCCCCCCCTTGTTCCCCTTGTTCCCCTTCTCCTCGGTCTTGCTCAATTGGCTCGATCTTCTCTTGAAGAGAAGAAAGATGAAAACAAGATGAAAAGGGAAACAAAGAGAAAGTAAATCCGACTGACAACCCCCTCACAGCATCGGAACCGGCCTCTTCGTCGGCTCGGGCAGCATCCTCTCAACCGTCGGCCCCGCCCCCCTCTTCATGGGCTACCTGTCCATGATGATGGTCGTCTGGAACATCATGAACAACCTCGGCGAGATGGCCACCTACCTCCCGCTCAAGGGCATCTCCATCCCCTACTTTGTCGAGCGCTTCGTCGAGCCCAGCCTGGCCTTCGCCGCCGGCTGGAACTACTGGTACGCCTACGCCATGCTCGTCGGCGCCGAGGCCTCGGCCGGCGCCATCCTCCTCGACTACTGGCAGAGCCCCGTTCACCCGGCCGTCTGGATCACCATCATCCTGCTCGTCACCCTCGCCCTCAACATCTTCGCCGTCGAGATCTTTGGCGAGGCCGAGTTCTGGTTCGCCAGCATCAAGCTCATCACCATCATCGGCCTCATCCTCGTCAGCTTCGTCATCATACTCGGCGGCGCCCCCGACGAGGGCCGCATCGGCTTCCTCTACTGGTACGACCCCGGCGCCATCAAGCCCTACCTCGTCCCCGGCGACACCGGGAGATTCCTCGCCTACTGGACCGCCTTCGTCCGCGCCGGCTTCGCCTTCATCACCTCCCCCGAGCTCATCGCCCTCGCCGCCGGCGAGACCGTCGCCCCCCGTCGCAACATCCCCAAGGCCGCCCGCCGCTTCGTCTGGCGCCTCGCCGTCTTCTACGGCCTCGGCTCCCTCATGATCGGCGCCATCACCCCCTCCGACGACCCCAGGCTCCTCAGCCCCTCCTCCAACGCCGCCTCCTCCCCCTGGGTCATCGGCATCCAGCGCGCCGGCATCGGCGGCCTCAACCACGTCATCAACGCCGCCATCCTCACCAGCGCCTGGTCCGCCGGCAACGCCTTCCTCTACTCCGGCAGCCGTATCCTCTACAGCCTGGCCCTCAACAAGCAGGCCCCCCACTTCTTCACCCGCACCACCAAGCGCGGCGTCCCCTACACCGCCGTCCTCGGCACCTGGTCCATCGCCCTGCTCTCCTACCTCACCATCAGCAGCGGCACCTCCACCGTCTTCACCTGGTTCATGAACATCAGCACCATCTCCGGCTTCATCGCCTGGATCGTCGTCTTGATCACCTACCTCCGCTTCCGCAAGGCCATGGCCTACCACAACATGATGCACCGCCTGCCCTTCCGCACCCCCCTGCAGCCCTATTTCTCCTGGTTCATCCTCGGCCTCCTCGTCATCCTCACCCTCACCAACGGCTTCCAGGTCTTCTTCCCCGGCCACTGGAGCGTCTCCGACTTCCTCGCCGCCTACATCACCCTGCCCATCTTCCTCGTCCTCTACGCCGGCCACAAGATCTGGTTCCGCACGCCCTTGGCCCGCAACGTCGCCGACGTCGACGTCACCACCGGCGTCGCCGAGATGGAGGCCATGGCCGAGCTCGACGAGGAGCCGATCCCGAAGAACATGTTGCAAAAAATATGGTTCTGGATCGCATAAGTTTGCCGTCCAACAGATAACGAGATGAGAGAGAGGCGCGGTCGAGAGATGTATATGTATATATAATTTCAAATATCTTAAGAATTGGAAATGAACAAACATGTCGCCCCATATGCATCGCCTTGCCATCATTCTGATAACACTGAAAACGGCTGTCTCGCCTCACGGGGCGCCGCCCGCCCAGCGATTGTTCATCGTGCCTGTCACAAGCCGTTCTTGTCAGCAATGAGAGGGCAGCCAAAATGTCAAAACTTTCGCGGTTATTCGCCTACTCTCTTGGTCGTGGTCTCGATGACCTGGCCCTGCTCGTTGACGTGGTACGTCTTGCCCTCGTGGCTGGGCAGCGATTCGACGGCCTTGACGACGGGGGGCTTGAGGAGGTTCTTGAGCTTGCCGAGGCGGAACTTTGGGTCTGTCGGCGTTTTCCCCCGGGGAATCTCCTTGACGAAGCGCGTGGAGAAGTAGTGGAAGTCGTCCGCCGGGGCCGGTTGAGGATCGGTGCCGCGGAGAGGCCACGAGGAGCCGCCGCCGCCGCCGCCGCCGGCGTTGCGGAGGAGCGGGTGGAGCGAGTTGGTGTCGGAGCCGACGACGGTGTCTTGGCTAAAGACGGAGGGCGTGTTTTCCTTGTTGTCCCCTTGGGGCTTTTGGTTGGCCCTCATGTCGGTGTTCTCTCCTTCGAACGCCTTTCTTGGCGGGGCGTCGGCAGACAGTTCAAGAGTCGTGAGATGTTGAAGAGACGACGATCCGACATCAGATGTATTGCTCGAAAAAAAGAAGAGGGAAGAGCGCGTGCGGTATATACAAGGTGCCGAGACGCAGTTTCCCAAGGCTCCCATCACGAGGCATTCTCCGGCGACCTTTGTTTAACTGCTGACAGCTCATGTGACACCAACAGTTACCTAATGCGGACATCATGCCCAGCGAAGAATGCTTGGCTGGGAGCCATATATGAAGCTCCGTCGCCCATGGACTGTGTTCAGTGGTGGGCGCGCCCCAGCGGAATCAGGCCCCAGGGTCATGCATGTCAGCAACTGCACGCCTTATTTGTGCTCCAGTCGGGGGAGGTGCAGCCTCCCTTTGTGACCGGGCGTTTTGGCGTTCAGAAATGTTGGTGGTGCAGATGTGGCACAGCATCCGTAGAGAGGTGGTCAGGCATTGGACGTAAGCCGGCACAAAGTTGGTGGAAGTAACATATGTTTTGGGGCCTTTTTTTCCCCCAAGAATCGAACGCGTTAGTGGTGCTCACTACACACGAGTATCGAAATCGAGTCCGTGGTTGTTCCTGTGCCGTGTAATCTGATTCTCTCAGTCGCCAAAGACATTGACTAATAACAGCTCCGCTCGAATCGGCACTGCTCCCTAGGTATATCCATACATGATTATATGTCGGTTTTTTCAAGTGCTGTGCCCATTGTTTAGAACAAGCTATCCTGACTCATTATAACACAACGGTAAGAGGGACCAGCAGCACATGAAGACTCGGGCCTAACAAGAAACCCACAGGATATCGCATATCGCACAGACTTCTATCTACCGTGCGTGTTCCACAACTAAACACTCAACGCTGCTATATATAATATGGACAAGCTTACCCGCATTAGCCTCCGCGACATGCGGCTGGTGGCCACGTGGATTACGGACAGCTATGACATGTTAGCTACCCCTCACCTCGGGGTCTCAGTCCAGCTGTTGGGATTATATATGTATCAAGCTTCCATTCCTTCACCAATACAGCACTATCAATTTACAACCACTCGGTTGCTTACCACGACGTAAACACCACATCGCAAGCAAGAAAATGGTTGAACCAAATGCCTCAATGCAGATATAAGGCTGCTGGAATTTTCACAACAAAGGATCGGTCACTGTCCCAAGGCAATAGATCGAGGCACAAGCGCGCACTCGTGTTTCGCCATGACAAAAGAACGAAACTGCCTGAGAAATGGCAACAAAAACAAAAGACACCTTGAGTTAGTACACAAAACTCAAGATGCTCTTCAAGGCACGCTCCAAGGCGGCCACTCATATGGCCGCACAGGTACACAATGCTTCCACAGCATAGCATGTACCGTTCATTACTAACACATTCAGTACAGCATAGAAAAATGCCTAACTGTCATGGAATCTGATAAGTGAACCTTCCCAGTACCAGCTTCCGGAGATGTTTCCTCCATTAGATATACTCAGCACGTGCACTGTAGAAATTCTTGTTGCAGTTATCTTTCCATCCAGTCTACACAGCAAACATCACACAGCTGGAACCGTACGCTTTTCATATTGGCTCTGGTGGCCGAGTTGCGAAACACAATTGTACTGGCTGGTCGCTGTTGGATTGTTTTGTTTCGCCCCCCCCTTCGGAGGTCCTCGGCCCCGCACCACCGGCCCAGGTCCGAAGATTCACAACTACCACTCTCCGGCTCGTCTTTATCGCCCAGGTCATCAACAACTCGTGTGCCCGTGTGCCTGTTTGCTCGCTTGATCTTATTACAACTAAGCCGGGTGCTTTTCTGCCTGGTTTCCTTCTCCCCCCTCACTTATCTATACAAACCCCTTCTTCCTCCTTTCTTCTTTCTCTTTTTCCTTTTTTTTCTTCTCTTTTTTCCTCCTTTTTCCACCACCCTCTCACAGCTTTTTTTTTATTTGTTCTTTTGTCCCTACACTTCTGCCCATCACTGTAAGTATTGTTGTCTGCGCCGTATTCACGGTCAGTACTGACAGGACGACGACGACGACGACGACGACGACGACGATAATAGAAACAAAAATGGCCTCGAACATCGCCCCCAGCCTGCCCTACGGCCGCTCCCAGGCCGACTACTTCAACTCGGTCAAGGTCAGGGGGCTCATGCCCCTTGGCCGGCACTCCGCCAACGGGGTCAAGGAGACCGACTCCAGTGTGGTCAAGATGGTCCAAGAGGTCATGGTCTTCCTGAAGTACGTCAGGGACTGTCGCGCCGCCTACCCGACCATCGCCCCCCGCGAGCTGTTCGACGTCAAATACCCTCTCAAGACGTGTCTGGCCAAGATCTTCAACCCTGTCCCCGGAGCCAAGAAGGAGTACTTCCAGGAGAGTGTGAAAACCCTCGCCAGAACCCTCCACAAGTGGGCCGACGGCCTTGAGGACGGCACCCGCCTCGCCGCTCAAGAGGCGGCTCTCGAGGAGGCCCGAGCCAAGGCTGCGGCCAAGGCCATTCCTACAAAGCCGGGTGACATCCTTCCGCCTCCTCGCAACCACCCGATCTGGGGCGTGAACGGCATTATGCACGGTCTCGCTCTTCGTCCCGGCGATCGACAAACCGCCGTCCTCAACCCCGACTACGCACACGAGAAGCGCCCCGCCAACGTCCGCGGCCACAACGGCCTTCAAGTCGGCGACTGGTTCCCCTCCCAGCTCTCCGCTCTTTTCCGCGGCGCCCACGGCCACTCAAACGCGGGCATATACTTTCAGGGCGACGAGGGCGCCTTCTCCGTCATCGTGGCCGGCGCGTACAAGGGCCTCGACGTTGATTTTGGCGACCGCCTCCTCTACTCCGGATCCAACGCCCGCGAGAGCAACGACAGGGATAACATCCTTCCGAGCACCGAGGCGACCAAGGCTTTGGCCACCAACTGGCTCACCGGCCAGCCCGTCCGCGTCCTCCGCAAGGCGCACAAGGGCTCCCAGTGGGCCCCTTCCCACGGGTACCGGTACGACGGCCTCTACGAGATCGTCTCCAAGGAGTTCGCGCACAACGACAAGAACGGCATGTTTGAGCAGTTTGAGCTCCAGCGCCTCGATGGCCAGCCTCCACTTGAGAGCTTGAAGAACATTCCCAGCCGGCGCCAAGTCAGCGACCTGTCCAAGTCCAAGAACCGCTACTAAGCCGAACGACCCCTGCCCGCCCGTCCGCATATTCGCAACGAGAAGCGATCAGCACTTTCGAGACGGATACGGTTCGAATTTTAGCACAGGTAGAAGGCCCAAGGCATTCGAGTGAGAGAGAGAAGGGGTTGCGAAGAACAGAGATGAAAATAATTCTCGAGTTCGATATCGCATTCAGGAAAACACAGAAGCAACGGCATGCTTGGTGGAGGAATTAGCCCTACATTGATGATTACTGAAGGCTGGATGCGCCTAACAAAGACATGGTTTGATGTCCTAATGGCAGAGGATCGTGTGGGAAACCAGAGACGTCTTTCCTAGATATCCTCCATACCCCGAACGAAGGACAACGGTGGTCGAGGAAACAGGTGGTTAATATTAGAAGATTCTTATTAGAAAGATTCATTCATGCCTTTTGACACATCTCTACCGATGAAACTGTCCACCAGAGGCTGATGATACGGTTGGAGGCTTTATTACGGATAATCGAGGCGTTTGGCCTCATTGGAATGGGAATCAAGCTACTTGCGAGGTACTTAGAATGAGATGAGACGCTTTCCCATGCCAATATTTCCCGTGTCTTGAAAAAGTGACGCCTATTTTTCATTGCTCATGGCTTGCTTGCAGAAGAACACCGGTGATATAGAGATGCGGTTTACCCTCCGATTGGATGTTTTCGCTGTGAAACTCATCACTTCCCAGGACAGCAAAGAGAGAACGAACGCACGGCGAAGCTGCCGAGCAATGCCATCACAGCGAGCCGCCTCTGTTGTAGAACCAAAGCCTCGCCTCGTCAACGCCCATGGCCGCCGAAATCAGGATCCTCCCAAACGTGTCCACGTCATCGGCGCCGGCATCCTCGAGAACGTTGCCAAAAGATTGCTGGGTGATGACGAAGTGCCGCTTCTCCCCCCAGGCCACGGCGAAGGCGACGACGTCGGGTGCCTTCCAAAGGTGCGCGGACATCGTCCACGACAGGCCGGCCAGGTTGTTATCCTGGCAATTGCCGTACGCCTTGCCGACGAGGACGTTGTGGACGGTGAGGAGGAAGCTGGTGATGAACACGGTCCGCCGGGCCGATTCCTGAAAAATCCACTCCTGCCAGGTCTCCTTCGTGGGACAGGCGGAGGAGCGGTTCTCCGCCGGGCCGATATCCGGCCGTCCGCGTTCCCATTTCACAAAGGGTACGAGGGCCAGCACCGCGCTGTCAAGAGCGGGAAGGGTCTGCTGGGCGGAGGCGCGGAGGCTGATGTCGCTGTCGAAGAGGCGGATGATTTGGTAGATCAGGACGGCCTGGAGATAGGCGAGTATCCCGAGGCGGTCCTTGGGTGTGGGAGAGGAGAGCAGCTCATGAGCCCTGGCTTGGATAGTCCGCAAGACGAAGCGAGAATTGGTCGAGTTCTTGGCGATGTACAGTGCACAGCAAGCTTGAGCGTCTGTGTCGCGATGGTGAGCAGAAGTTCTGACAGTTTGGGGGAGGGGGCTTGGAGGGGAAAATATCACCTTGCATCTCTCTCGGCATGTGAGTCCGGTATAAGTATGGGTGACACCAAGGAGTCTGGTTCTCCAGGACGATGGATGCGGGCACCTGTTTCATCTCGTTGAGGGCGTATTGGAGGCGGCCAGCTATCATCTCCTCCAACGAGCCATCCGATGCTAAGCCCTGGCTTGGGACCAACGTCTGTTCTGGGCTCGGGGTGAGTGACGAGAGAGAGGAAGGCCCGTCGAGGATAAGGTCAGGGGCCAAGAAGCTGTGGAAGTCCGTATACAAACCAATGCCGTCAAGGTCAGTCATATCCAGCGGGAGAAGATCCGTCGCGTCTTGGGGCCATGGTACGAGAGAGTTGTCGGGGCATGTTGCGGGTGTATTGGTCGGCCTCTCTGGGTCTTCTTGCGGCGCGGGTGTGCCGATGAGCTTGGGGCCAGTCTGCCTCCTGGATCTGGATGTCGGCGGGGTGGGATAAACGCAGTCGATCTTCCGCCGCGAGCACCGCAAGCACGCCGCTTGGCCGTGGTCGCACCGGCGCTTGGCTTTGACGCAGGCCAGACACGTCTTCCGTCGAGGCGGGGGGTTCGCCCGCTCCATGAAGGAGTTGGACATTTCGCATACGACCCGAGTATTTTCGTCTCGCGGACCTGGCACCAAGGAAGGCTCAATTCTATGTGATTTTCCTTTTTTTCTTCTTTTTTTTTTTCTTCTTCTATACTCTTGAGGAACTTCGATGAGCAGCAGCGACGGACCAGAGGAGACGCAACGCTTGAAATGAGTGCTGACCGAATGTTATCGCAACAAAGCGATTAGCGGCGGCCGCCGCTCTTGGGCTTATTTACTTACATAATCCACAGATGGCGGAATTCCGCCAATTTCCTTCCACCACCAACATGTCACGATCGATCAGCACACGGTCTTCGCCCATGGCGGCGCAGATGATGAGTGGGAGTTTTGTTGTTTGGGAATGCGGTGCTGCTTCGTTGGGTGGCAAAAGACGGTGTGTAACGCTGAGCCGATTGGGATTCTGGCCAACCGCAGAAGAGAATGGCGGCAGCGATTATGACGCTTTTTATTTGTTCGTGCTTTGTTTTCGACAATCTTTTTAGTGTCAAGATAACGGATGACATGGTAATAAAAGAAAGGCGTCACCTTGTACGCGGGCATGGACATGGGGTTCGGCTATGAATCTGTGGGCGGCTACGCCAACCTCATTTCTTGTGGATTAACAAAACTCGGCAGAGTCTGACAGGGTATGTATTGCAGACTTCAAATGAACTACCAAGAGCAAAGAAGGGTATCGCCTAATGCCATGATTCTACTGCATCGCAATCTTAAGCTGCGTTCTTCTTGAGCTCCTTGGCTTTGGCCGCCTTGCGCCACTTCATGCCCCAGTACATGATGGCGAACAAGGCCGGGCTGAACATGATGTACAAGAGAGCCAGGAGGGTGAAGGCCCAGCCCACACCCATGCTGTTGATCATGGGGAGAATTGCCGCCGTCGCGGCCGCACCCAGCAAACACCTGGTAAAGTTGTTCGCCGCCGTCGCAGTTCCGGCCTTGCCCGGGTGGATATCAATGATGAGGGTGTTGGTGGTGTTGTTGAAGCCGATCATACCTACTCCGAAGAGGAAGAGGAGCACGCAAGGGACCGCAACAGGGGCCCGGAGATGGAGAGCCCAGCCCCAAATCAGAAGGAGTATCGAGCTCAGAAATAGCAGCGGCAAACCAATCTCCAGGCGGACCCTCTCAATGGGAAAGTCAGTCAGGTCTTGCTGACGAGACTTGTCGAAAGGGATTCCCAGCCGCCTGCAGTGCCGGCGATAGTTCCAGGTGGTCAGACGACCGACGACAAAAGCGGCAACTACAGATCCACCGGCCAAGGGCAGATACATAAGGCCGACTTTCAGACTACTGAAGCCGTATATCTCTTGGAACTGTGTTGGCATAGAGGTAGCAATGGCGTAGAACCCGGCAAAAACGATGGCGCTGAAGCCGAGAAGTAGGCCAAGCTCCCGCTCGAAGAGCAGGAGAAGCGACCCGAATGGGTTCAGCTTGAATTTCAGAGTAGGCTTAGAAGTGCTCGAAGCTCCCGTCGTGGACCTCGTCATCGGGGCTACGGTCCCTCTCCTGGCCCGGAAGTGGTTTTTAAGGAGCTGGTAACCGGTTCGATACAGCCGGGGCGGCCGAACAGATCCGTCGTCAACGATCATGCGACACGTTTCCGGAAAGAACAGCAGTTGAACGACAAAGTAGACGCCGGCTAGGATGGCGAGGAACCAGAATATGGACCTCCAGCCGAGGAATTGGGCAAGGACGCCACCAAGAACCGGCCCCAAGGCAGGAGCCAAGACGATGGGCACGACGGTGATTCCAATATACTGCCCTCTCTCGGCAGAAGTGACGACATCTGCTACAACTGCCGAGGCCAGGGCGACGGTGCTGCTAGAACCGGCCGACTGTAGACAGCGGACGACAAGCAGGGAGGCGTAGTTCCGAGAAAGAGCCAGGCCGATGTTTGCTGCAATGTAGACAACGAAGCAGATGACATATGCGGGTCGGCGACCGCTGTGGTCGGCCAAGGAGCCGATGAACATGGGAATGATGCCCTGGAATATCATGTAAGTGGTCACGGTAAGGTTGATGTCGGAATCGGAGACGTGGAACTCGTCGGCCAGGACCGTCAGCGCCGGGAGGTAAATCTGGGCGGTGAAGGGGGAGAAGAAGGCGGCCAGGCAGGCTCCTAGGACGATGGCTCGCTTCTCCCATGTCGTGAAGATGGAGTACCGTGGGGGTTGTTGTTCTGGCTGCGACGGCGGCGGCACAGCTTCTTCGTCTATCGTCGTTGATTTTTCCAGTAGCTCGGGACTCTCGGAGCGAGACATTGTAAGTGAGTATATGACGCTTCAATCTGGTGAAGAGCGCAAGCGTTGTGTTTTGGGTTGTTGTTCACAGCCCAACAAGGGGATAAGAAGGGGGTCGAGATAAATAGGCATGTCGGTAAGGACTGGAAGTAAGTAGATGAATTCAGAATGTCAGAAGTAGCCCGTCTCCAGCTAGGTACGTCGTGGGCCACTGGGGGCGAAGGAACTAGATCATGGCCGTTAGTCGGAGAGGCGGCATTGTAACACAACCGCGAGTGCATGTCGGTGCCGGTTCGGCATTTTCTTTAGATCATGCCCCATGGTAAGTAAGACACGACCCCTGGGCCTCGTGGAGATAGCTGTTTTGAACAGTTGTTTGATTTATTTCGAGGACGGAGGAGGACGGGCTTAAGGAAAATAGCTGCGAAATAACGGGCTGGAGCGGGCAGAGTCCGAGGCTGCTGGAGCCATTGCCGTAGCCCCCCAACAAGCATCATGGGGGCCAGCTGAGGCTCGCGAAGCCAACGGTCCACGGCCCGCAGTCGGCGACATGCATGTCAAGTAGCTTTGGGGGCTTTTGGGGGTGCGTTTTCTGGGCGAGCTTGGAACGATGGAAGCCGCCGTCATGACAGGCCTAGTTGGGGTGTTTGGAACGTGGGCATCTCGAGGAAGAACACAAGCAAAAACGCAAAGTTGAGGTTGACGGCACAGTACGTAGTAGCAGTGTATAGTGGAGTGAGTGTACAGTTACCCTTGCAGGAAGTCCCGTCTCTCGGCAGTGACACAGTCGACAAGGACAAGGCATAATGTTATCAACACGGTACATCGAATCAGGAAGGCGGTGACGTGTTTGCCTGGAGAAGCCACATGTAGTTTGTCAGCTAGAGTGGCTAACAAGATACGTACCTACACGTACTTCCACGTAGGTAGGTACCCTACCTACCTAATCTAGCTCAAGCACGTCGTCCTGAGCTCCAAGACCAAAGACCGTGCGTGGAACCCTGCGTTCGCCCGAATTATACATCTCAACATCTCGACATCATCTTTGATACCTCACCCGCCTCTTGTACACCACCTAACCTACGGTAGTGTATACCACGCCGTCCCCGAACAACCCGGTCCATCCTGCTGTGTCTTCAACCCCGATACCGATGCCGGTCTTTTGTTCCCAAATCAAACCCGAAAGAAATCCCCAAGCATGGTTAGCCATTCCCACCGCCCGAGCATTGCACTGAGGGTTGCGCCCCTCCTAACAGAAAGCCACAGAACGTACAGTACAACTCGGCCCTGCGCCAGAGCAAGGCCATCCGCAACGACCTCGAGAAACTGTCCTCCTCCGCCGCACAGCCCGCCGCCCTGACGCCCGCCGAGATCGGCAACGTGTCCGCCTCCCTCGCCTCCTTCTCCAAGACGGTCGATGAATATAACAACCTAGCCCGCCAGGAGCTCGTCAAGAAAAAGCAGGATGAGGCCTACGAACGCGTAAAGCGCTTCCGCGACGACCTGTCCGATTTCAAGTCCCAGGTCGATTCCCTCAAGAAGGCCCGCGAGGACGCCATACACAGCACCAACCGCAGCGAGCTGCTGGGCCGCCGCGCCTATGTCACCTCCACCCCCGAAAATCCCTACGCCAACGTCGCCAAGCCGTCCTCCTCCTCGGCCTTCCACAGCCGCACCGCCGCCCCCACCGCTGGCCACGCCGGCTCTGGCCTGAGCATGGGCGGCAACGACGTTACGAGGGAGCAGCACGCGCTGCGCGAGCAGAACTTCTTCGCCCACACCAACTCGGCCCTCGACGAGTACATCGCGAGGGGCCAAGCCGTCCTGGGCGACCTCGGCACCCAACGTGAGATGCTCAAGAACACCCAAAAGAGGCTGTACTCGGTCGGCAACACCTTGGGCATATCCGGCGACACCATCCGCATGATCGAACGCCGCGCCAAGGAGGACAAGTGGATCTTTTGGGCCTGTGTCATCGTCTTCTTCCTCTTCTGCTGGGCATGCATACACTTCTTGCGGTGATGATGCTCGCGGGCAAAGGGGACGAGAGGGGACGAGAGGGGGGCGGGCCGTCGGACGAGGCTTGGCTGGGCTGAGTGCGGCATGATAACGAAGTTGGGGGAAAAAAAGACACATTCAGGGGCATGGCGTTTTTGTGTGTGTGTTTTTGTGTGTTTTTGGGCTGTTTTTTTTTTAAGGAGTCGGGCAGCTGCAGTTATGTTTTTCTCGAGTATCGCATCGCATCGCATCGGGGACGAGAGGGGTAATCCCGTGTATAACAAGCGGCAGTCGAGTTTGGGTTCTATTCGATGCCCGCAAGCGCAATGGTGAAGAGCACCGTGCTCGTCGTTTCGATCTCGACCACCTCTGTCTCGGGCAGCACGTGGTTGCTGGTGCTGACGTGGCCCCCAAACTTGGTCTCCCAATCCTCGACGTCCCATTCGAGACCCTTGGTGGTGATGTGGCTGGTCCCCCCGATGGGGAGGATGCCAACGTGCTTGCCAAACACGTCGGGGCCACCCTCGCGGACTCGGATGCTGTGGCGGCCGGGCTTGAGGAGGAACGTCAGGCTTTGGCCCGACACGAGGTACAGCTTGCCATGGGCGTAGTCGGGCCCCGGCTGGAAGAGGTACAGGTGGTGCACCTGGCTGAGGCCCTGGTCGACGCGGCCGCCCAAGCCGCCGAGGGCGACGATGTCGGTGTTTGGCCCGTGGTTGGATCGGATCCACGAGACGGCCTTGCCAAAGTCTGTCGAGTACTGGTCGGGGTCGTGTATCACCTGGGCGGGCTTCTCCAGCTTCGTGTAGTAGTCCCTGACGGACGGGAGGAGGGAGTCCAAATCACCGATGATGACGTCGAGATTGGTCTGCCCAGGTTAGTCGGCTTGCTACAATCCGACATTCATACGAGATGGACGGCGGCAAAGGGACGACTAACGAATGGTGGGTGAGGGCGGGCTTCGGCCGCCTTGTTCATATCGTGTAATCTGTTGGCTCCGCCATCCGCAGCGACTCGCGTGAGAGCTGCGAGGAGGAGAAGGAAGAGGAGTATGGTTAGCTGGAGATCTGAATCGATGGGTAAGCAAGTGCCCATACCGTTGGTCCACAGCGATTCAAAGACGGGGGTCTGCTTCACGGGCTGGTTGAGCACAATGAGTGCGAAATCGGCGGGACCGGGATATTCTGGCGTTCTGTCGCGAAGAAGCGCTACGGGGCGCCACTCAAAGCTTGGCGGCGACATCTCGAGGTTTCTCGGCGCGCAAATAGATCCACGCAAGATACCAAAGGAACAAAAGTCCAAATGCAGATCAGCTAGATACAAGCCACCTTTTGTTTTTCTTATCCTCCTTCTTTTTGCTTAACTTGTTTTTCCTTCAAGAAATACGCTGAGCCAGGGCCAAGGGAACAACAGATGCGCCAAAGTGTAGCTTGGGGGATGGGTTAAGTCTCACAAACCAAGTAAGTCAGCGGGAATATATCGTTACCACCAACATCCGTAATACCTACATAGATAGGTATCTTGTATGCATAGGTATGTATACCTACGATGCGTCGTTGTCACCAGACCAAAACTGGAATATCTCGCAGAAAGTGGTGCAACAACACAATTGGCGACCAATGACGCGCTGACTTGGCCGAGTCTGCAGTGGGTGGGTGGGTGTGTGATCCCACCAATTAGGTACCTACCTAGCCAGCCAGGTGCCCGACGCATTACTCTTTTTTTTTTTTTTTTCAACCGACCGACCGACCGGCCGGACCTGCGTCGGGCTCATCTGGGAATGCGCCGCTAAAACCTCGGCGCAACCCGTCAGCAATTCGAAGCGAAGCTTCAATTTTCTTTATGATGCGGGATTACAAACCCCAGCTCCGTTTACTCCCGCCCACGCCCTGAACCCGCCGCCATCCATCACCTCGTGCTATCTTGGTGACTTTCCCTTTTGTCCTCCGTACTTCTCGTTTGGTCTTTGTCTTCCTCTTTTGTTTTCGGCTTTTTCTCCGTCGTAACACATACTCGCACACACACACACACACACACAACCCCCGACATGTATCGCAGCGCCGTCCGGTCGACGCCCCGCGCCTTGAGTGCCGCCCGTCAGTCGGCAATCCGCGCTGCCCCTCGACGATTCGCCTCGACGACACCAGCCGACAAGCCGAGGACATGGAAGGGCTCGGCATTGAGATGGGGTCTCGCGGCCGGCGCCGTCTACTGGTACAACACGAGTCCGGTCTTCGCAGAGGAGCCTCTCCGTATGTTTCCTCTAGGGGGGAGTGTGGGGTGGGGCAGAAGAGCAGCAAGCAGCGTTGCGGACTGTTGACCATGGACCGTATTGCTAACTAAAGCTTCGCGACAGCCCGAACGATCCCGGCCCCGTCCCAGTTCTCCGACTCTGACCTTACCACTGTCGATGCCATTGTCGAAGAGAAGCGCAGGCGAGCCATTGCTAAGGTCGAGGAAGCCAAGCCCGTGACTGCTGCCGCCGCCCCCGTGTCGACGGAATCGAGCGAGAAGACGAAGGAGGCCTCCCTCGAGGGCGGCGAGGCCGAGCCGGCGCCGGGCTCCCCCGAGGCTCTGGAGGCTGAGGCCGGCCAGCAGGGTGCATTCAACCCCGAAACGGGCGAGATTAACTGGGATTGCCCGTGCCTCGGCGGTATGGCGGACGGCCCCTGCGGCGAGGAGTTCAAGGCTGCCTTTAGCTGCTTCGTCTACTCCACGGAGGAGCCCAAGGGCATGGACTGCATCGAGAAGTTCCAGTATGTCGACGCGAGAGACCAATGTCTAAGCTACGGACGTGCGTGCTAATTTTCATGTTAGGGGAATGCAGTCGTGCTTCCGGAAATATCCCGAGGTCTACGGCGCCGAGCTGGCCGACGACGACGAGTACCAGGAGGGCGCCGAAGATGCCCGGCCCGCCCTCGACGCCAACACTGACGCGACTATTGCGCCGCCCGCCCCTTCGGCCGGCGAGAAGAAGGAGACCGAGGCCGACTCGCCCGACCAGGCGCCCAGGGCCGAGGTCAAGGGCGAGTCGGAGCAGAAGAAGCGTGCGGTCAAGTCGGACGCCGAGAAGCAGAACGAAGAGGTCAAGAAGGTGCCCTCGCCGGAGCCTGTCGACCTCACCCAGTCCAACACCCGGGCGACGGACGCCACCGCCGCGAATAACAACTAGAGAGTGAGGCGCCGCCGCTTCTTTCTTTCTTTCTTTCTTTCTTTCTTTTTCTCTTCCCCTCTCTTGATAGAATTCATCTGTGTGTAGAAGTACACAGGAGGGGGGGTGCGGTGCATCGCAAAAAGGGCGGCTAATGACACCATGACGGGGAAAATTCGGGGCATATCTCGTGTACTATAATCGTGTACAAAGTGTACCAGTACGAAGAAAGCAGAAACAATAGACATCCACTTCTCCGAGGATGATTGTGTCTTTTTCACACCATGTTTGCTTACTATTATTATTGCTGTTAATATCATTATTATTATTATTATTATTATTATTATTATTGTTTCATGTTGGCCAAGGTCTATCGACGCTTTTCTTTGTCTTGACAACGACGCAAATGATTTTTTGGTATTGCCCGGCAACATGAGGATGACTCTTCCTGCACGACCCATGGAGCATAAAAAACAATACCGCATTCCGTCAGCGCCAGCTCATACAGGACCCATCGCCACCCTCCCCCCCCCTTCTCCCCTAATCCATGGACGGGGTAACGGGGTCCGGCGCATAGCACCATCGTTCCTGGCAAACTGTCCGGGTCCTCCCCCGGTGCTAGCGACCGAACGCCCCCCCAATCGGATGCCCTTTACGGCCTCTCATTGGCTCACTGGTCGACGTGCCCCAAGCTCCCGAGCCGCATACGTCATACGTCATTGGTCTCTTGGTCCAGTCGCGCCAAGCAAGATCAAGGAAAGCTCCAAGCACACACACACACACGCACACAGAAAGAAGGGGGGGAGGGAAATGGGCAAACCACCTGACGAGCTTTCAGCTTGGTGCTAGTTATGCCTGCCTACCTAATACCTACTTACCTAGTTTCCCCCCTCCCCTCCCCTTCCCTCATTTAATCTTCCTTTCCTTCTGGTTCTTTCCTTCACATGACAACATCTTCTTAAAAGGAACGAACCATCCGTCATTCCATTCCACGTCATTTGTCGATCTGCCACACCTTTTTTTTTTTTTTTACCTCCTTCCAACCTGCGTACTCACACCTTATACACACACACACAAACACACACACACACAACTTTGAAGCTCTTGCTCATCTCATTTGCTCTCTCTCCATCTCACTCCCACCTAGGACACCTACACACTCAGGCCTCAAGCTCCCCCTTTCATCCATATATCACAAGTAAGTGTCAACAAGTTACGTCATCATCAGTATGCCTCTGTGCGATTACTAACAACTTCTCAGTGGCTTCCTACGCCGACATGGCCGCCAAGGGCCCCAAGCAGACTCCTGAGGAGGTAGGTTCACTGATCGCGTGATGCCACGGCGCTCCCAACACCAATCCTATCTACCTAATACATGGCAATACCAAAGGAGAGAAAGCAATGCTGACACTCCGTCCCCCCCTCGTCCTCAGGCCGCCGCTCCCCAGCCCCCCGAAGTCGCGGTCGAGTCCGTCGAGTCCCTCGCATCCACCTCGTCCCTCGTCGACGTCGACATGCCCAGCGTACACACGGTTCCCCACGACTTCAACGACCAGGAGGTAAAGACCAACACCCAGGCCGATCGTATCGAGCGCGAGGAGGAGGAGCAAAAGGCCCGCGCCGAGGCCGACCTGGCCAAGAAGAAGGCCGCCAGCAAGGCTCGCAAGGCCGACTCGTGGCTGAAGCGCCAGTTCTCCTCCCTCAGTGACGGCAGCGCCTCCGCCCTCGCCATCTCCAATCTCGTCGGCGTCGTCGGCCTCAGCACTTTCCTCGGCTACAAGGCCTGGGGTCTCTACGACCGCGGCCGCCTGTCTTGGCAGAACGTCAGCCTGGGACTCGGTATCCTCGGCGTCGTTGGTCTCGCCGAGGGCTTCTTTGGAAGGTAACGACCATCCCCCCCTTCCCTTCCCGCCACGGAACAACTTGGGGGATTCGGCTACGACACGTGCTAACTCCCGCGCAGCTACCTCTACAAGACCAAGGGCAAGAAATGAGAGACAAGCGCATCGGGCGATGACGGCTTGGATTTTGTCTTCTTCTAATCACTTGCAACTCTTCTCCTTCTTTGGCATGTAGCACGGGTTGCTGGCATGAGCCGGGGGTGGCGAGCGAATAGCGTCTTGATGAGCACGGCGCGGAACACCTCTTTCCGCCATGCAATATGTGTATGTACATGGCGTTCGGGGCGAATACGGAAATCACAATTTTTTTTTCTTCTTGGCTATTTCGATCACAGGCCGAAAACAACCGCCGTCTGCTTGAATGACTTACTTCTTAGGCTCACCACAACCGGACTTCCGTTCATTTGTCGTGGCGCCCTGCACCGCCTAGTCGTGATGTCGCCTTGGGGTCTCGCTCGGACAGGAACTACATTACATCACGGCGGTATCAACAAATAGATCTTCTTGAATATACTACCTTAGGAAACCGACCGCGGCGTGCGGCCTCTCGCCCCCCTCTCTCTCTCTTTCCCAATCGACTAAACAGCACTCTCTGCCGGGTCCTTTTTACGACGTTTCTTGGGAATAGTGTCGTCAAAAAACAAGAAAGAAAAAAGTCCTCAGACCAAAAAAGAAGAAAGAAGAAAAAGTAGGTTTCGCCAAAGCTCAACATCCCAGGTCGCTATGCCGTTTGGTTGCTAACTCCTTTCAACCCCCTGTAAGAACTCCTTCAGATCGGACACCTTTGAACGCCCACGCCACTTCCGCTTATCCAGCCTTCAGTAGTTTCGAGCCCGCTTCCCAAAAGAGCCTTTGATCCCACAGCCTAACCATGCCTTTTTAGTCCCGTTGCCCGCTTGCCCACGAGTACACACACGCGATAGTCTTCTTACATCGAAACGGCGTCTTCGCCGTCTTCGCTCGCCGCCGCCGCCACGGATTCCACATCGTCCGCTTGCGCGCAGGCTACGCGTTGCGGCTGTTGTTGTGCAACTCTCTCAGCCGCTTGACCCAGTGCTTGCGCAATGCCGGCGACATCTTGCAAAATATCATGGCCTTGTTCTCGTCCGCCAGGGCCTTCTCGGCAATCTTGAGCTGCAAGTCCATGTCTTCGTCGGAAAAGTCGCGGAAGAAGATGTCGATGGCCTGCTCGGGCCACTTTGGTGGGCTCCGGCCGCGGAGGGCGTCGGCTATCCTGATGAGGCCGTCCTCCATCAGCTGCTTACCAGCAGACGCAATGGACGCCGCTGTCGCGTCGTTGCCGTGGTTGGCTGATGCGCCGGATCCCGATGCCTGTGCGGGGTTTGTGTAGCCCGATACGCGTCGGCGCTTCTCGGCCGGTTGTGTCGGTGGCCCCATGGGAGCCGTCGGGGCCTTGCCACCGGCGTCGGATGCTGGGACCTGCTGCGGGAATCGTTTACGTCCCGTGGCCGTCTCCTCTGGAGGCGTCAATGCGCTCGTACCCGCGATGTGCGTTCTGGGCGGAATCGCGGTGGATGTAGGCCTCTGTTGTGGCTGCTGTGGCTGCTGCTGCTGTTGCGGCTGTTGTTGTTGTTGTTGTTGTTGTTGTTGTTGTTGTTGTTGTTGTTGTTGTTGTTGTTGTTGTTGTTGTTGTTGCTGCTGCTGCTGCTGTTGCGGTTGCGCTTGTTTCTGGGGTATCATTGGTTGCTGGGCTTGTGCTATGGGAGATTGGCTAACTGGTCCACGAGGCTGCGCCTGTTGGTTAGTGCCCGATTGCGAAGGGGGTCGATAAGGCGGCTCAACCTGAAGATCGAGCACGGCGGTGCCCGGCATATCCGGGTCTTCGGATCCCTGGATCACGTCCGGCCCTTTTCGCTTCGGCTTCATAATACGTTTCGGGGCGCCGCCAGATCCGACCACGTCCGGATACAAGACTTCCATGAACTGCTCATGGTCGAATGGCCGACCTCGTAACGCGCGCGACAACGGCTCTTTCTGCGGCCAAAAGTTAGCGACAAACCCCGGAGCCAGCGACGTGGGAGCGGGCAGGGAGAGGTGAGGGAAAGGCAGGGCGTGAGGACGCGCGCCGCGTCAACGAACCTCGATATGTGCCTTCCAGGCCTCCTCAGAGGCGGTGACGGTACGGGTGGTTGGGTTGTAGAGGAATTCGGGGTCCTCACGCAAGCCGCGCCACAGACGGAACTTTTTGCGGGCATTGTCCGACTTGTTCACGAGATGACTCTTGGTGGGATAGGCGCCGTGTTTCTCGCGGAGGGCGGTGGCGGCACGGTCCCAGGCGTCGGCCTTGAAGGAATGGTTCTCGCGCAGGCCCAGCTGGACCGAATCACAGAGAGACCGGAAGAAGGTGGCTTCGTAGGCGGGCGTCCAGCTAAATCGCGGCGCGCGCTTGTCGCGGTCTCCACCGGCGCTGCCGGGTTGGCCATCTGGGCCGGTAAACTCATCGTCTGACATTGAGTCGTCTTCCCCGGGTCAGAAGGGGCGAGTGCGAAAGAAGAGAAAGCAGCAGGCCAAAGAAAGGAGGATAAGGGTTTAACCCCCCCGAAGGCTTCAGGATCCCTCTGCAGGAGGAAGACACAACGGGTTCGCGGCGGGATTGGAAGGCGTATGTGCGTGCGCCAATGCCCTGGATCTCGCTACAGGAGTTGCGATACCTCTGGCCGGATTCGGGGAAAGAAGGGGACAAGGCCGGCGGCGATGTCTGATGTTGATCCGACAATGGACGTTGAGGAAATGCACGAGGAGCACGCAGGCGGCCCTGATGGACGGGACGGATGGGGTTCGTGCAGTGCGGAGGATTGGTGGGCGCGTGTGACCCGACGAGGGATGTTGGTCGGGTTTGCGCGGGAAGCGAACGGTTGCGCGTGGAGGGAAAGAAATCAAAGCAAAGGAAAGCAAAGCAGCGCAACGCAAGACAAGGCAACGGGCGGGCGGGCTGGCTGGTTGGCTGGTTGGCTGGATTTCGGGGCCTGGCTGGGGATTCGCTCGCTTACTTTGCTTGTACGAGTCGTTGTCGTTGTCGTCGTCGTCGTCGTCGTCGTCGGAGTGCACGGGTGCGCTCGCCTTTGCTTTTCTCCGTGGTAAATCAGCGAGGCTGGCGGCGGCTGGAGCTGAAGCTGAGAAGGGCGGGGCAGCCAAAAATGACTGACTGGGAGCGAGCGAGTCGGGCGCAAGTCACGTTGTCTCTAAGAAGGAATCCGATGTGGTGGTTGGTGGTGTTTGGGGAGGGGACCAGGGAGCTGGAGACTGGACTGGGCGGCGGGACTGGGTCTATTGTTCTCTCTTTGGGTTTAGGTTGGTTGGTTGGTTGGTCATGCTTCTCCTCCCGCCGAGTCGAGTCGAGTCGGGGTCCATGGAGCTCAGCCCAGGGCGTCAGAGCCTGGTCATTGGTGAGTGCGATAGGTGATAGGTACAGTAGGTAGGTGGTACCTACCTGCTAATTAGTGGGCTGTGGAGGGAGAGAGAGAGAGGCCAGACAGGTGCCCATAGGTGTTCCTCCTATTCGCTGGGACGGTTCTTATTGGCTGCCGATCACCCGTTTCCTGCTTCAAGTCCACCTCCAGAGCTTCAAGTCCACCTCCAGGTGCTGCACGGACCAGATCACGTGGGGATTCATCACCTGAGTTGTCTCTTGCTGCCCCACCGTTGTCTGTATTAGATGAGTCAGCATAACCATTCTTAGCTTAGCGTTTGCTCCAAATGCTCAGCTCAGGTATCCATACATGCCTAGGTAGTAGGTACCTCGGGTCCGTTGTTTACCTAATGTACCTAAATAGATGAGTGTGCTTAGTAACGCCGGCCGAAACATCTCCGTGGTCCTTCACTCACTCCTCCGATGCCATTCATTCATCCGCCTGTTCTGACCATCACCACCACTACACAACCGTGCACGCCTACCTCAGTATCCGGCTTGGCAGAAACACTAAAGGCTCTTGTGTGGTCGAGCCATCAAGCTTTATATGAGGGAGTCTGTGTCTGTTTTTCATTTTGTTGTTCCGTTTCCCCCTCCTTCACCTGTTTTATCATTGGCTCTGCTGCTTACCTATTCATGTGAGCGGGCGTCTGTCTGTCTGTCTGTCTGGCCGCCCGTCCGTCCGTCTAAAGTCCCGTTTCCTCTCACTTTTCCCACTTTATTAGCTTACTCCCTCCCTCCCCTGTGCATCTCTTAGTGGGTAGTCAAGCTTTGACGCCATGTTTGCCCAGACCCGAAAAAGCAGACGGGCGCTACTGACCAGATTTGCGACGCCGCTTCTTTTCTTTCCCAAACTCTGCGGTAGTTGCGTCCGCCGCTCAACTCCGCCGAATGCTCGCTCTGTTCACACAAAGTTCTACAGTTCACTCTAGCTAGGTAGGTCCCTTGGACAGCAGGTTAAGTTGACTACACCACTCGGAAATAGCGTTCCCGTCTCACATGCCCTTCCCTCCCACACAAGACAAACAAAGCCCAACCTGATATCCTGGGGCCGGGAAACCCTCACGATACTTCCGAGCACGACAGAAGGTGTCGATACAGCCGAGGTCGATGTCCGCCAGCAACCCACACAGCAAGCCATAGACTCTGAACTAGCCGGCATCCATCCATCCATCACTCTTGAATGGATACCTTGAATCGCACGCAGGCCGAGTCCTCGTCTGCCACTTGCCAAGCTGCTCAGGATCATACCCGAATCGCCCGCCCGCAAGCAGGACCCTCACGACGTCGTCTGCGAGCTAACCAGCTATACAAAGGTAAGCATACGCTGTCATTTGAGGCGGCAATCGTTGGCAACTGGCGGTGGCATCCTTCCCAAACCTAGCGCAGCGCACACCAACGCTGCTTAACGACAACAAGAACAACGACATCATGTCCCCCGCCGTGACTTTTTCGAATTAAACCTCGAGTTCCGCCCCGCCCTTCTTGAATGCTTTGCAGATTGGCTTTTAGTTAGACTTGCGTCTTCAAACATGACAACTTTCCATGTTCCTGAGGCATGCGTTTCGTTCAGACGATGGTAGGCGTGCGCTCCTCCCTCTACTACATACCGTAATACCCTACCATGAGGCTATCGCGCTACTACTTGTAGTACGTATATCCTGAGTCTCTGAGTCCACCCAGAGGCCCAGCCTCAGGCGCAAAGGTAGAAAAATTATACTTGATCTCATCTGGTCGTCCGCAGGGCTCGTTTACCCCGTACCGTGGTCAGCCAATTTGGCTTGCTTCCCATACACCTAATCTGATATTCGCCTGCCGTTTTCAGCGCATGTACGGCGCATCAACAAAAAAACCATCTGCCCATCACGCACTCTCTCAAGGTTGGTTGTATGAACGGATCCATCCACTCCCTTTTGCGGGTTTCCAGGGGTACTGCAATTGGCACCGGCTTCCCTGAGACGGTGAGATGATTTGCTTGCTACTGCCTGCTACTACTGCCATGTCAAGGACGTGAAGCGGAGTGCATCATCTGTTCGCCACAAGGTCAGACTGACAGAAGATGGAAACAAATCGGGGTAGAGCTCAGCTCAGCTTTGGGCCATGTCATGTTTCTTGCGAGGGAACACAAAGATGACTGCAGACCGTGCAACGAGGACCGTACTGACTGACTGTCTGTCTGTTTGACTGGCTGTCTGGCTGCGCCGCATGCTGACTGGCGTGCGCGGATGAGGCATTTGAAATGGTCCAAGCCTGCGGCGCAACGTGCGCCAAACTATCTCCTACCCTACATAGGTACGAGTAGGTACACACGTGACACTAGGTACAGAAGGTGGTTTACCAAGTCACCCACCAGTCACTTACTTACTAAAATGTAAGTACTACCCACCACGTGCATACCTCACACGCCCCAAGACACATGTGCCGCTCGGGATGGTGAGCCGCTTGGGGTTTTTCTTGCCGGGATCACCTCGCTCGATGCTGTCTCGGAATGCTCGGTGGGTCGTTTCAGGGCCTGTCGAGCTGGCCACTCGGGGAAGCCTACCCTGCGAGGGGAAGACGAGAGGGGGGGAGGGAGGGAAGGCCTTCCCTTCCCTCTCTCGGCTCTTCCAATCTCTCTTCCCTACGTTCAGGACTCCGACGATGACGATCACAACCACGACCGGCCTTTCCGTCCGCCGAGTACCCACAACGCGTCAACAGCCGCCAGCAGGTACGGAGCCGGCCTGGGACCATCCTGGCCGTCATCGACCGATTGGATCTCGCTGTGCCGATTACTGACTCCGACCTGCAACACATCTTGCTTGCAACCGACATCGTATAGTACTGTAGGTAGCCAGCTGCGCCGGTTAGCCGGCAAATCCTTGACGTCAGCCATTCTCCCCTACAATCTCCTCTGTCGGGCTGTCGAGCCAAACGAGCCGTTCCTCTCAGGAGGCCAATTGTCGGAAAAGCAACCAGAAACCAGTCAACAGACGTGAAGGGAACCGGCCTTACGGCTGACTCCTAATAGGAGCTCGCCCGTTCCAGGACTGATGCACGCACGCAGTGGGAATGGACGCTGCCCGCCCGGCAATGACACGGACGAGAGCCACGACGGCTGCCTCCCTCCCTCCCCTCTGTTTGGAGCCCAAGTGCCGCAAACAATGTCGGTTTTGGCTTCAGCAAGGCCACTTGTTTCTGCTTCGTCCGGTATCCCCAGATAATCCTCCTCGGTGTCCCTCTTCCGCAATTCGCAACACTTCAAGCGAAAGCATGCCAAGCGACTAGTATCGAGGCCTGCAGGGCAGATCGCCCTTGGCAAAAAGTCTTCTTTTTCTTCTCTCTTTTTTCCTTCCCCCTCTCGGTCCGCCCGACGCCAGCTAAGCGCTATGAGGCTAAGCCAACTAGCGAGCGAGCGGGAAAAGCCCCCTCCCCCCCGTAAAGATCACTGACTGAAACGCCAAGCAGAAACAACATTGCGGACGCCGACTCATCTGGGCAGTTTACAACGGAAAGGGTGTACCAAGATAGAGAGCGGCTCTATTGACGATGCCGGGTACCCAGATTGGCCATTTCCCTGAAAACGCTTTCTATCCGTACCAGGGTCCTTTGTCCTCAATCGGAATCCGCCGTGGCCATTGTCCTTTCCAGCCTGACCAGGGCCAGGGCGACCGGCAGGACACTGGATTTGATCTGGACCAATAATAGCACCAATAATGCTTCCTTGCGTCCTCGCCGGATAGTTCGCCATTTCCCTTCCTTTGTGCCAGCGTTTTGTCTGATAATTAAAGCGTCGCCCAAAGCTGGCGTAGGCGCGCGGGGGGGGGGGAGTACTACGTAAGGCTGTGGCATCCAGCCTTCATTTGGCCAGACATTCGGAAAGGCCTGTGGAGAAAAGGGGGAAACGGGGACTAACCAATCTAGCTGGCACCTCGTCTAAATGCTTAGCCAGGCTCTTCTGGGTCACTCAAGGCCGATTTCGGGCTACATGCCCCGACCGACCCGGTTCGGCGGAGAAGTGATGGGCAAGTTGACAACAATGTCGGTACCACAATGTCTGGCCTCTGGCGCCAGAAATAGGGAGAATGCAACGGGCCGGCAAGCTGTCCCGGCATCCTGGCGTTTCTCGGCAGTATGCGCACTCGCATAACCCTCGCAGTAGTTTCCGACGCCTCTGGGCTTCGCCCGTCTGTCTACCTCCCCTCGCAGTAGCTGACAGCAATCGACCCTCAGGGCCGAGCGAAAGCTCAACACTAAAAGTGGAAAGGGGTTTTTGACGGCGCCACCGGCTTGCCCTTTCGCCTTCTCGCCAGGGCCACATCAGCATCTCTTGTGTAGTGGAAAGGGGCCGGGATCACGCCGTCAACCTGATTTGCTTGCCCAGCTACGCTTAGGTAGGTAGATGGTTCGAAAATAAGCTGGGCGATGCTTCAGGGAAAAGGTTTGCCAGCTTCCCCATATTCCTCGAGACTTTTACATCGAAATCCCTGAATCTCTTGGCCCTCTCTCTCTCTCTCTTTCTTTCGTTGTCTCTGTCTCTGTCTCCCCCCTCAACTCGCAGGGCCTGCGTCGTATACTCGCTCGGAACCACCCCCTTCCCCTTCTACGTGTGTTATACTCTGGCCTCCCCGGCACGGATCGCCCGGTATCCTTGCTTTGCATCACAGCTTGGCCGGCTGTGGGGTAAGGGGGCACCCTGCTTGAGGCCGTTCTTCACTCAACGTATGCCACCACGCCAAAACATGCTACCAGATCCACCTCGTTGCCGCAACTCGCGTCTTGGAATTCCGACTGGCAGGAAAAGGGACTTTCTGATGCCACTCACGCACGCCCCCTTGCACCCCCTTCGCCCATCCCGTACTCGCACTTGCTACTGATTTCTTCAGCCCAAGTGGTGCATAATGGTTCGACCGGTTCAACGATTGATCCGGGCATCCCAGGGTTGGCCCGGCCTGACATGGACGCGCACGCTCCTTGCTCAGCGGAACATTCTGTGACCAGGGCATCACAACTTGAGACTTGGCCCGCCTGCAGCCTCCAAGCGTCGACGCGCACGACGTCGTCGTCCCATTGTTTTTGCAACATGTATGACCCCCGTAATCTGAACGCCTATGGTGGCCCTCTCTAGGGTGTCTTGCTTTAAACATTAACTCGGCTTGCCCTCCATCTTGTTCCGTCTCTCTTGCTCGGCCAATTCTTCTCTTCTTGACCATCCTCTGTTTCTTCTCCTTCCCCTCCCCCTTCCTCCCGTCACCAGGTTCCTTTCCTTCACCACGGGTTTTTAATTTTCATTTTTTTTTCTCCATTTTCTACATTTCGAGGGCTCCTGGTGATAGTCCCTCATCCGTCTTTCGTTCTCGACCAAGAAGCCTCCTGGTGTGGCCTATTCTTCGAATCCTTTGTTTTCGTCTCTCCGTTGTCCATCTGGTGACGGACAGCATCACACACATTGCAAAATGGAGTCGGTTTCATTGAGGTCCCTTTGCCTGTACGGCCTGCTGGCGACCTTCGCCGACGCCTCCCCGGTCGAGAAGCGCGCCAACATCCAGAAGCGAGGACACTTCCTCGTCCCCAGAGTGCCCAACGAAAGCTTCAAGGGCCACGATGGCACGAGACAACTGATCAAGGCGTACCGCAAGTTCAGCATGCCCATGCCCCAGGGCCTGCTTGACGCCATGGCCGCGCAGGCAGCCAAGAACCCCGAACCCTTCAAGGCCGAGAGCATCAAGGCCGTCGGGAACCAGACCAACGCCGCCGCCGGCGCCCCCGGCACCGGAGTCACCACCGCCACCCCGATCCGCAACGACGTCGAGTACGTCTCTCCCATCAAGATCGGCGGCCAGACGATCAACGTCGACTTCGACAGTGGCTCATCCGACCTCTGGGTCTTCACCTCCCAACTCAGCGCCCAGTCACAGACCGGCCACCAGCTGTACGATCCGACCAAGAGCACGACCTCCAAGATGCTCAACGGACAGAGCTTCAAGATCCGGTACGGTGACGGCTCCGGCGCCCAGGGCGTTGTCGGAACCGACGTCGTCGACATTGGCGGAGCCGTCGTCCAGAACCAGGCCATCGAGATAGCCACCGCCGTCTCCCAGTCGTTCGTCGAGGACACCGCCAGCAACGGTCTCATGGGCCTCGCCTTCTCCCAGCTCAACACCGTCAAGCCCGACAAACAAAAGACCTTCTTCGACAACGTCATGCCCAGCCTCGCCGAGCCCGTCTTCACCGCCGACCTCCGCAAGAAGACCGTCGGCGCCTACGAGTTCGGCCGCATCGACACCTCCAAGTTCACCGGCCAGATGGCCTGGATCCCCATCAACACCACCAGCGGCTTCTGGCAGTTCTCGAGCGAGAAGTTCGCCGTCGGCAACGGCCAGGTCCAGACCGGCCTCGTCGGCGGCCAGGCCATTGCCGACACCGGTACCACCCTCATCCTCGCCAACCCCACAATGGTCTCGGCCTACTACAAGCAGGTCCAGGGCGCCAAGAACGACAACACTGTCGGCGGTGTCACCTTCCCTTGCAACGCTCAGCTCCCCGATCTGATGATGGATATCGGCGGTGTCTACATGGCCCGTGTCAAGGGTAGCGACATCAACTTCGCCCAGGTTGACCAGAAGAGTAAGTCCACACACGCACCAACCCTCCCGTTTCCTCACTAGAGCCCACCGCTAACCTGCATCCAGCTTGCTTCGGCGGTCTCCAGGCCACCACCAACAATCTCCAGATCTACGGCGATATCATGTTCAAGTCGCAGTTCGTCGCATTCAATGGCGGCAACAACTCCATCGGCATGGCGGAGCACGTAGTCGACGGACAGGCCGGCGCAGCGGTCGGTAATGGGGCAGGCGCAGCGGCGTAAGCATTGACACACTGTGGGAACTTCAATCCTTTTTTTGGCATTAAGATTCACTTGTATTCGTTACCAGGTTCAACATGAACAGCGACGGCGCTACCTCCGGAAGCGACAGGCCGATGAGGGCTACCATGGGAGGCTTAATGGTCGCTTTGTTGTCCGCCATGCTCGTCGGCGCCTGAGAGGGGGGACTCGGCGAGGACACAAGCTCCCTGCTCTTGTTTTTCTTATTATCTAAATGAACGGGGGACCTAGGTGGTAAATCTCACTCTAGCTTAGATATCCCTTCAGCTCTCGAGCCGGCATAGTAAATGAATATGGCATTGTGATCCGAGAAAATTATCCCACCTCCGCCCCCCTTCGTATATGAGCCGTTTCCCTCTCTTTTTTACCACTCATTTGGTCACATCCGTCGGCTTGGGCTTGTAGTCCTGTTTCCCGACTCGCTGACAAAGTTCCTTGACGGTGTCGCCAAGCCACTCAAAGTCCGTCTCGTCCAGGAAAATCTGCGCGCTGATCCTCATGTACCAACGGCCCTGGTGCCAGAACAAGGGGATGAAGGTGGAGTACTCGTTCACCAGCGCCCTCATCATCCAGTTGACGACGACGAAAGCCTCGTCCTCCGGCACCGTCACCGTGCCGTCCGGGCCGACCGACGTGGTCTCGGCGTCCGCCGCGCCCGTGACGATCGGTAGCGCGATATTGACCATGGCGCACTTGGTCAGCGTCTTGGACTTGTTGTCCAGGATGAAGGTCCCCAGCGCGGCGGCGACCTTCTTGCCGCCCTCCTTGGCGAGGGTCCAGAGGTACTCCATGATCTTGTCCTCCCCGCCGATGCTCTTGCGCCACTCGATGGCGTGCTTGACGCACAGGTTCGGGCTGTTGTCGGCGGTCCCCACGAAGCCGAACGCCGTCACGAAGGGGGACTCGCCGCTCGGCGGGAGCGGGTTGTGTCGTTGCACCCCGGAGCGGGCCACGTAGCCGTGGGACGTCGGCACTGTCGAGGCCAGGAGGTGCTGGTTCCGCTCAGGGACGTAGAAGACGGCGCACCCCCGCGGGACGTGGAGCCACTTGTGGCAGTTGGACACGAAGAAGTCCGGGTCCGTGGCGGCGAGGTCCAGGGGCACCATGCCCACGCCCTGGGCGCCGTCGACGAGGCTCATGATGCCCAGCTCGCGGCAGGCGGCGGTCATGGCCCGGTAGGGGAACGCGACGCCCGGCAGGCTGGAGACGACGTCGAAGAGGCAGATCTTGGGGCGCTTGCCCTCGGCGCGGCTTCCGCCGACGGTCTCGCGGAAGAGGGCCACGATCTCGTCATCCTCGAGGGGGTAGGTGAGGGGGATGCCGCGGGAGGAGACGAGGCCGCCGCGGGTGTCGACGACGTAGTCGATGGTCTTGGCGCAGGTGCCGTAGACGGTGGAGAAGTAGAGGATCTCGTCGAGGCCGTCGGGGGCCCAGGTGAGGTTGCGGAGGACTGTGTTGATGCCGACGGTGGCGTTAGGGACGAAGACGGTGCAGGAGAGGGGTGCGTTGATGAGGTTCGCCACGGCCTGGCGGGATTCTTTGAGTCGGTCATGGTAGGTCCAGCGGATGAAGAGGTCTGGCCGTGCTTCGGCTTGGTCTTGGTAGGAGCGGAGGACGGTTTGGATGTCACGAGGAATAGTACCAAAGGACCCTGAGAAGGTTGGTCAGCTGATACCATGCTAAGATGTGTTTCGGGGGGGGGGGGGAGGGAGCGAGGGATTGGTCGTGGATTGAGGCCGTACCGTGGTTCATGTTACGATAAGCCGGGTCCATGAGGAATTCCTTCAGCATGGACTTTCCAAAGGGAGTTGAGCTGAGCTGCAGCTGGCTCGTTTCTTTGACGAGGTCACCCATCATGGCAATTGGTCTCGAGTAATAACGATGATGACTGTCACATTGGGATGAGTGGAATAATAAGCCTTTTCCACGTGGGGAAGTGAGTAAATTGAGTATTGATGGATAGAGTTCATGTTTCTCAGGCTGCCACATACGCAGCTTTTATGCAGAAACGACAGCATCCTATGAGTCTTTGGCTCCAAGGGCCTGAGTCACCGTTGAGGTTGGTTATCGTGTCTGTCGTTCAAAGATACGTAGGGGCCGAGTCCGCTTCCGCACACCTCGCGGCCCCGGGGGCATGGGTTTCACACGGGAGCATACATAACATAACCCGCTGCGAGCCGCCAAACATGTCCTGCGCAGGGCGCCTGGGGGCACTAACTCACTTTGAGCTTAGTAAAGGGCGAGTTGGATGGTATCGCGGCACCGGGCCTAGCCGACGGAATGCGACCGAGACAATGGGAGAAGGGCCACATTCTGAGCCATTGCCTCTGTATATCTGGATGGTTTGAAGGGAATTGGTTGGTGGCTTACTGAATGAAGCCTTGTGGTGAGGATCCGACGTTGTTGAAGGTCGTTGAAGGTCGGGGCACTTCCGCGATTCCCTTGAGATGAACGTCCTGGCTTGGCCCGACGCAGCCTGGGTTTTTGAAGTCGGCCCCTGCAAAAGCCGAGAGACTCGCGGAGTTTTGCTTTCATTAACCCCGGCTGACACGGAACATCAAGTCTCGGTGAGAAATGCGTTAGACTGGGCCACTTATTTAGGATCCGCCGTGGAGTAGACGGTGACTCTTAAAGACCCTGAAGCTGACGGGCAAGTGGGCTGCCGAAACAGGCCTGTTGGGAAGACTGCAGATAGGCTTTCTTGTGGTTTCAGACAAAGGTTGTTGGCTACAGAGTGTTCCCAAGTATGTTTAGAAGAGATCAGATGGAAGGGTTGGGTCGAGATTAAGATGACTGTTCTTCGCTATACGAATAGGTACTTATATTGAAGATTGAAGAAATTTGGCAACGAAGATCGTGGCGGACATAGCTCAGTTGGGAGAGCGTCAGACTGAAGTCAACTTCAATCGCTTAATCTGAAGGTCGTGTGTTCAATCCACACTGGCCGCATCTTCATTTCGTTTTGGCCTTTGTTCTTTTCTTCTTTTTCTATTTTGCTTGTCTGCCCACATACATATTGACTGGCTTTCAGATTGATTGATCAATTTCAACGTTCCAAGTAGTGTGAGTAGGTAGGTGGTAAGTAGAGTAGGTACTTGACCTGAAGATCAGGTCCTCCATCATTTGTCACTCTCATCGGTGCGCGCGCTATTTATTGTTTGGTTTCAATTCGACCGCTGCCAACCTATTTAGACTTTCTTCCCCTTCCACGGTGCCTGTTTCCTCCAACCACCACGTGCCGGTTGAAAGTTACTTTAATGCAACCTTGGGTTACTACGTGGTTGTGTAACACTTTACAGACCACATCGCTGATCTCCTTGCATTCGCACGAGAGGGATGGATGGTTCAGGGTGGTGCGCAACCTTAAAAAGTACAGCCAGCCCGCAGCCATCGATCGGCATTGGAGACAGACAGAACCGTGGAAGTAAGGTAGTTCTCCGGGCCAGGTTAGCCAGGCCGAATGCCCGCCGTTGTCGTCTAGCGACAATCTAACATGAGCCAAATGCCGCAACGATGGAAGAACAGAAGGGGCGGCCTCATGGCGGCCAGGACAGGCGGGGATAAGCAGCTAGCCAACACTACACGACGCCTTCAAGATGATGCCGTCATCGTTCACTAGGGCCGCTCCGAATGAGTTCATCCTTTCTCGTCTTCTTCCCCTTTTCGAAAGGGCCGGGCCCAAATCTCCGCCGTTGCGCTCTCCCCGGAATCAAGCAACCGGCATGCCGACGCGGGGTTGCAGGCGGGCCGGCACTCGCTCATCAATGTGTGCAGTGAATTCCATCACGTCATCTTACCCGCGTCCAGGGGGGGCCACGACGTTCGCTCGGCCATGTACGAATTTTCACGCGCAACGCCCCCTTTTGTACAGCCGCCTATTCACAATTGGACGACGGCCGACGATTGTCCGATGCGCCCCGAGGCACCAGCTCTTGGCCACTGGTCTCTCCGCACTGCAACCTCTCCTTTCCCCTCACCGTGGTGGTGCCTCCCCGCCAAAACCCCGGCTCCCCAAGTGATCGAGTGTAACCCAACGGCAGGGTCAACCATCACATGAGAACCGGGTGGCCTCTGGGGAAATGACGATCTCGCTCCCTTTTTCGAGCCGGAGGTTGCAGGCCGCTCTCACCAGAGGAGATTGGGGTAGCTACCACGGTATGCGTGTTGTACCAGGGTTGAGCTCTTGAGCAGCCGACTATTAGCCGACTATTAATCACTCATCGCATGAAAGGGAAGGGGGGTTGTCAATACCAAGCCGCCGGATACTACCACCGGGCGGTCCAATCATGAGACTAGTTGAATTATCCTTTGCCCTTAATGAGAGAGCCAAGAGAGGAAGTCCGGTTCGCAATATATCCCAGCCCAATCAATGGCCGTCGAAACCAGACGTGCCCCTGCCGCTGGGCATGATATCATCAGACAGCCAGACCTCAATCATGCCTCAAAATCGAAGCCACCGGATGGACGGCTCCCCTCCTCGGCAGCTTGGCTCAAATCCCGGTGGGATCCAAACAGGTTGAATGGGACAAGTCGTCACTGTTCGAGCCGAGAGGGGGCAGAGGAAGCCGAGGTCTGCTCACGAGGCCGACCTTGTGAGCCTCAGACCTACACGCGGAAGTATAAATAGGAGGACGCAGGAGCCACACCGGGGGGAAGTGAAGTAGCAGCGCTTCCTCTTCCCTTCCAACGTCACCTTTCACGACAAAGCACCGAATCTCGCAATGCATCTGTCCAAGATCGCATTCCTCGCCGCGGCGACGACCCTCGCCGCCGCGCAGGACTCGGCGAGCCCGCGCCGCTCCCCGGAATGGGACGCCGCCTACGCCAAGGCCGACGCCGCCCTGTCCCGCGTCTCCCTGGACGAGAAGATTGGCATCGTCTCGGGCATCGGCTGGAACAACGGCCCCTGCGTCGGCAACACGTACCCGGCCTCGTCCATCAACTACCCCTCCCTCTGTCTCCAGGACGGCCCCCTCGGCGTCCGCTACGCCAGCAGCGTCACCGCCTTCGTCCCCGGCATCCAGGCCGCGGCCACGTGGGACGTCGAGCTGATCCGCGAGCGCGGCTTTTTGAAAGCCACAGAAGCCAAGGGCGTCGGCGTACACGTCATGCTCGGCCCGGCATGCGGCGCCCTGGGCAAGATCCCGAACGCCGGCAGGAACTGGGAAGGTTTCGGCCCCGACCCGTACCTGATGGGTGTCGCCACCAAGGAGACGGTCGAGGGCATGCAGTCCGCGGGCGTCCAGGCGACGGCGAAGCACTTCATCGCCAACGAGCAGGAGCTCAACCGCGAAACCATCTCGAGCAACGTCGGCGACCGGGCCATGCACGAGCTGTACCTCTGGCCGTTTGCAGAGGCGGTGAGGTCCAACGTCGCGTCGGCCATGTGCTCGTATAACAAGGTGAACGGCACGTGGGCGTGCGAGAACGACGTGGTGATGAACAAGCTGCTCAAGCAGCAGCTCGGGTTCCCGGGCTACATCATGACGGACTGGTACGCGACGACGGGCACGGTCAGCGGCGCCAACTCGGGCCTCGACATGATGATGCCCGGCTCCGACTTCAACAGAAATCCATCGTCGGTGTGGTGGGGCCCCCAGCTCAAGACGGCGGTGCAGAACGGCCAGGTCTCGCAGGCGACGCTCGACGACAAGGTCCGCAGGATCCTCGCGGCGTGGTACCTCGTCGGCCAGGACGGGGGCTCGTACCCGCCCGTCAACCTCGGCGCCAACGTGCAGGCCAACCACAAGGAGAACGTGCGCGCGACGGCGCGCGACGGCATCGTGCTCCTCAAGAATGCCGGCGCCATCCTGCCCCTGAAGAAGCCGCGCAAGATCGCCGTCATCGGGTCTTCGTCCGTCAACAACCCGGCCGGCATCAACGCCTGCGTCGACCGCGGCTGCAACACAGGCACCCTCGGGATGGGGTGGGGGTCCGGCACGGTCGACTACCCCTACCTCGTGGCGCCGCTGGACGCGATGCGGGCGCGCGCGGCGCAGGACGGCACGCAGGTGTCGGCAAGCAGCAACGACAACGCGCAGCAGGGCGCCGCGGCGGCGGCGGGGGCGGACGTGGCCTTCGTCTTCATCACGGCCGACTCGGGTGAGGGGTACATCTCCGTCGAGGGCAACCCTGGCGACCGCAACAACCTGGACCCGTGGCACAACGGCAACGAGCTCGTGCGCGCCGTGGCCGCGGCCAACCAGAACGTCGTCGTCGTCGTCCACAGCACGGGGCCCATCATCCTCGAGACCATCCTCGCGCAGCCGGGCGTCAAGGCCGTGGTCTGGGCCGGGCTGGGGTCGCAGGAGACGGGCAACGCGCTCGTCGACGTGCTCTGGGGCGCGACGAACCCGAACGGAAAGCTGCCGTACACCATCGGCAAGACTCCCGCGGACTACGGCGTCTCCGTTTCCCGGGGCGGCCAGGACAACTTTGCCGAGGGCATCTTCATCGATTACCGCCACTTTGACCAGGCCGGCATCGAGCCGCGGTACGAGTTCGGTTTCGGATTGTGTAAGTGAACAGCCCCTCCCTTCCCCATCACCCCCATCTCCCCTCGCGCATGACCCTTCCTTTCGCTTTGGCTTGAGAAAAGCGATGCTGACGAACGCTCAGCATACACCAACTACACTTACTCGGGCATCAGCGTGACCTCGACCGCCACGTCCGGGCCCGCAGTCGGAGAGGTCGTCCCGGGCGGCCGGGCGGACCTCTTCGACGTAGTGGCCACCGTGACGGCGACGGTCAAGAACACGGGCGCCGTGGCCGGCGCCGAGGTGGCGCAGCTGTACGTCACGCTCCCGTCGGGGGCGGCCGTGTCGCCACCGAAGCAGCTCCGGGGCTTCGAAAAGCTCCGTCTCGGCGCGGGAGAGTCTGCCACGGCGACGTTCAACCTGAGGCGCAAGGACCTGAGTTACTGGGATGTCCCGAGCCAGAACTGGATCTTGCCCAAGGGGACCTTCACGGTGCGGGTTGGGGCCTCGAGCAGGAACCTTGCGCTGGAGGGGAGCTTGGTTGTGTCGTAGTGGTTTTGCCTAACTTGGAGGCCGGGCCGGCACGATTGGGGGGAATAGGAGGAGTGAAGTTTTGTAGAATTATATGAAAATGACAGGTGTGTGTAGAATGAGACCCGGACCGTTTCTCACTCGAGGCGTTGCACTACTAAGTGAGCCGGGTGTCCAATCGGCCCTTCACGCCAATCTGAATGTTGCGTATTCAGCTCGACGGAAGACGACGCCCACCGGAAGCGAAACCGCCATCCTGTCGAGTTCGGAGCAGCTTCGCGTTCGGACATGTGGGCGACTCTCCGAATGCCGAGTGGCGGAGCAAACCCCCGTAATCCCTGTTCATGGCACGGAGAGCCGGATCAAGGCTTGCGCCCGGGAAACCTAGAACATGTTTCCATTCGTTCTAGAAGGGAGCGGGAAGGGGGGCAACGCCTCACTGCACTTGGGGAGATTGATGGAGACCGGACCAGGTTGATGCCTGTTCATGAGTCGGACGGCCATAGGGGGAACTTGGGGTGAGAAGGGGACCGTGTCTTTTGTCATCATCTTTGTCCTGGAAAAAACCGGGTTGCTGGGCCTGTGAGGCAGCGGTTCGGGGACATTTGGGGGGGCATTGCGTTCCGAAACATGACGTGATGCGAGGTGTGCGAAACAACGGTGGAGAAGTGAGTTTTGTGTTAGGCTCGGAGGTGACGTCCTAGGAGGCTGCTGTGGTGACGATGGGCTCAGATCAAGGTTGCTGAGCAAAAAAGAACATCTTTGCAATCTCGGACAAGTCCACCAAGAGCCAAAGGGGAGCGATGAAGGGCAGTCGAGATGGGTACGACGTCGCAGGCAGGGCGGGACTGAGCAGATAGAAGAAGAAGAACGAAACGGAGATTAAGAATAAGAAGAAAGCCTTTCTTGCGGTAGAGTCTCGCCGGTGGTGATGGGCCGTTGGGACTGGCCGAGAGAGAGTCGTAATCTGTACATTGTACAATACATCGTACATATCGATGCCGAAGAGCCGAATCACTCGACCAAAGTTGGGCATCACGTGGGCGGAGGGGGCTTAGCGCACCGCCTCCCCCGCCCGAACCCTTTCTTCCTTCCAAGCCTCAACTCCGGAGCTGTGTACAAACCGTAAAACGTGTATACTATGGTATTTTATCGCAGCCGGTTAAGCCTGCGTGGAAGCTCTGGGCCGGTTCTTCTCTCCTCGGTCGGCACAGAACGCGACTCGTCGCATCGGCACCCGGGGGAAGAAGGGGTGGGGGGGCACATACGGCATTACGCCGCCTTGCGGGAACCGAGACCACGATAGATAGGTAGGTAGCTTAAACGTGGTCCCAAACGACGGTGCAAAGTACAGCCAGCCCCTTAACTAACGGTACTTATCCCATTCCACCTGCAACAAACCGTCTGACCAGGGGAAAAGACAAATAATAACAATAATAATACGCGGGAATTTGAGCAGACGTGCGACGATGACGAAGGGAGGCAACATCAGACGTCCCCTCCCACTCCCGTCCAAGGTCCAGATAGGAGACACCCTCTTTTTTTTTCTTTTTTTTTTCTTGCTTCTTCTTCTTTTTTCTCGCGAAAAAAAGATCCCGTGACGGAAAGGCCTGGGGCCTCGGTATCATGACCGCCTGTCTCGGTACTAGTCCCCGTCGAGGCACGAACAGTTTCCCCTCCCTCTCGCCGAGAGAGCCATGGGGGCAAACAGAGTGACTCTTTGCCCAGACAAAGACACCTCAGCATGCGTTTGTTATATGTTGGGTGTACGTGTAGACATGAACTCTTTTTTTTCCTTTTTTTCTTAACCTCCTCGCATGTGGTGGCTAATTAAAAAAAAAAAGAAGAAGAAGGATGTATAGTTATCCCCCAAGTCAGCCGAGAGGTGGTCCCCTTGGTGACCAGAACACGGTTACTCGGATTACACCCGTCCCCGCTGTCTAGAGTATTGGGGGAGGGTTCTGCCGGTATACCATGAGGCGGCAACGTGGGCGGAGGACGACCGTGAAAGGATGGACGCGGCAAGGTGAGGATGGGAGGGTACGTGTTCATAGGTAAGTCATCTTACGCAATACACGAGCCTCCCCACCCCCAAATGGCTTCGCCCCCACCCCGCCCCAAGCGTGCGGCGCCGGGATCCCATCACACCCCAAAAGAAGCTTTTAGGTTGTTCCCGGTTCATCCAGGTCTCATGCCTTGATCTTGCGTGTGCTGCTTTTGCTTGTTCAGCTTGGACTGTCTGGCACTCTGTGACGATGGGGGCGGGGGGATTTACTTAAAGAGCTCCCGCGTTCCCGTTCGTTCCTTAACGCGGATTTCTTCCGTTGCCTTTTTTTTTTACCTCTCATCTTGGAAATCGTTACTTACACGCAAAGAAACAAAACAAAACAGAACACACGCACAAACACAAACACACACACACAAACACACACGCACACACACACACACACACACAAAAGCCTCCAAATGTCAGCACAAGAGTACTACGGCGGCACACGCCCAAACACGCACACCCCGGGTGGCTCCCCCCACGACAGCCAACGCCTCTCACCCCCCCAGGACCAAGACCGCCACCGCTCCCGCTCCGCCGGCTCCGAAGGCCCCCGCCACGGCCACCACTCTCATTCCCACTCCCATTCCCGCTCCCCCCACCACCGCCCCCACTCCAGCGGCCCGCGCCCCGCCGGCTCCGACGCCCAGTTCGGCGAGGACGGCGACCGCGGCCTCGTCTCCACCATTGGCGGCGGCGCCGCCGGGGGCTACGCCGGTAAGAAGCTCCTCGGCGGCAAGCTCGGCGCCGTCGTGGGCGCACTCGGCGGCGCCGTCGTCGCCAACAAGCTCGAGCACAGGCTCAGCGGCTACGGCCACCACGGTCACCACGGTCACCACGCCCCGCCCCCGCCCCCGCCTCCCCACAGCCACCACGGCCACCACGGTCACCACTACGGCCCTCCCCCCCCGCCCGCGGCGCATTTTGGGCCGCCGCACCATCATTCCCCCGGCGGGCTCGGCGGCCTGGTCGGCTCGTTCATGGGCGGTGGCAGGGAGGGCGGCCGCTTCGGGGGCCGCTTCTGCGGCAGCAGTCACCACGGTCATCACGGCCACCATGGGCATCACGGCCACCACGGCTGGTAGGGCCTTTTTTTTTTCTTTTTTTTTCTTGGGAAATGAGTCATGATTTTTTCATGTTATCTATTCTTCTTAATTACTGTTTTTTTTTTCCCTTTTTGGTTATGGCTGGCGCTACGGTACGGGCGGGATCCGCGATTGTACTTGCCATATGAGCCTGCTGTTTTCACTCTACACAACATAGACACCTGCCTCGGCTTTCGGTCAAGCCCACGATTGCTGGTTTCGGGAACTGGGTGGACTTGCTTGGGTCAGATACAGATAGCTTTGTTACCACGGCTCTATAAAATATGTATAAGCGCCGCAAGACGCGTCAAAATCACACCTTTTCATTTTGGAACTTCCATTTTCAAACCCAAGCGGCCTCGACGTGCCATGCAATGTTTTGATATATATGATGCTACTGCTGTAACCTCGGCCATGCAATGCATTTCAATCCTTGATGGAAAACCCCAATATCCAACACCGGTCGAGGCTCATGGCCCTTCCCCCAATGCTCCTAGACAAACCCGACCCGGGCGGGCGGACGGGTCAAAATAAGATAAAATAAAATAAAAGTAAAAAATAAAAATAAAAAATATGCCTTTGTAAGATTAGTAACCCCGCCCCCTTTGGATGAACTTCGCCCAGTGCGCGGCTATATACGCGTCCTAAAGAAAACAAAACAGAGTCGTCATCATTGCATTCGTCTGATGGCCCAATGGGGCGTCGTAAGACAGGACGCGGCTCCACGCCATTCGAATAGAGAGGGTGTAAAAGGCCCCTCCCGGACCGTCATCCCGCCTCGCCCAGCCATTAGACGCCAACGGCACCCTCTGGCCGATTCCTGAGCGGGATCTGAATTTCATCGTCGTCGTCGTCCGAGCTGTCCCCGGCTTGAGCAGCCTGGTCAATCATCCGCTCAATGTCGGCGTCCGCCAAGCGTGGCCGCGGCCGCGAGGTGCTGCCGAGAGCCGCCGGGAGAGAGAGTTGCGGACGCAGGGTACTGGGGCCGGAGCCGGCTGAGAAGCTGGCGCTGCCATTTATACGCCTCCTTGTGGGGCCGCGTGACTGAGGCGAGTCTATATCAATGTCCATATCGCTCACCGCCGTCATGCCTCCGGGACTCTTCTCGAAGCCCACGCGTTTCTGCGGAATGGGCCGCTGCGACGGCAGACTTTTTCGGGGTTGGGATCCCGGCAAGGCGTGGCGGTTCGGCATGTTGGATGCTGCCATGGACGTCGAGTACGTGTTCTTCATGTTGGCCGAGTTTCCGGGGCTGCTCATGAAGAGGAGAGATTCGATGGCGTCCTGCTCCCTAACGTTTTGATGAGGTGAGAAGAGGACGGGGTCGAGGAGCGGAGTCCGGCCTAACCTCTGATTCGGCGTTGCGCTGTGATTCTGCTGGCTGGGGGTGTGCGGCGACGCGCTGTGGGAGTGGGAGAGGAGGGTCGGTGTATACCGGGGATTTGAATTGCGGCGAGGGTTGTGCATCGGCCTCGAGGGCTGGATGGGAGCCGGTGGTGCGAGGGCGGGAGCGTTCTGGGCGGCAGCAGGCGGGGAGGTTGAGCTGTAGGCGGATCTCTGTCCCTCTTTCCAGAAGGACTCGTACGTTGCGGGGCTTGGATTGGAGCTTGCGGTGGTTGCAGTGCTGGTGGGAGCATAGCGAGCCATGTTGGCGCGGGGACTTGCCGACGGCTCGTGGCGGCCGTGCAAGGTGGAGTGGCTCGAGGCGGGAGAGGCGGCTTGAGAGGCCATGGACTCGACCTCGTCAATTGAATGGGACTGCCAGCCGTGGTTCACCTTGAGCATCGCATACGACAGACGCGTCTTGAGGTCGCTCGACCACTGCGGTTGTCGGTCAGCTAGTCGGTACAGCGGGTTAGGGCGGAAAGGGTAACTTACATCGCCAATACTGCTGGCCGTCGTGGAGGCCATGCTCACAGCACTCGTGTTCCTCGAGTGACCCATACGGACGGGGGAGGTGTCCTCCTTGAGGGCACCGTCGGCCATACGCTTGCGGGCCGTGGTCATGACATTATCCTCGGTTAACTTGTCCTGAGCGGCTGCGACGTGTGACAGCTGGAGCAATTGCGACTCTTGGCTGGAGGTGTGGCCGTTTGGGTTTCCTCCCGGCATGTCGCCCTGGCTGGCGGGCGGCGTGAAGACGTTGGCGGACTCGGTAGACAGACTGGAATCCTGCGAAGGAATTGACGGGACGGGCCTCTGGACAGCGGAGGAGCGGTCGTTGGACGAGGTGGGAAGAGCAATTGGTGTATTTGTGGTCGGTCGGGCGTTTGTTGTATGGGGGGAATTACTTTGTTGTTGTTGTTGTTGTTGTTGTCGTTGCTGCTGCTGGTGTTGCATGACGGGCTGGGAGTGTTGTTGGTAGATGTTGTGGGCGTGATTATGGTTTTGATCGTGGGTATGGGTTGAGTGGTGGTGGTGGTGATTCGGAGTCGCGTCGGTCGAGGCTGGTGTGGCGTGGGTGGGGAGCGCGTCGGCGGGCATGGCTGTATGCGGGACATGGGTCGCAGGCTTATCGTACAGCAGTGTGGCATCTTGCAAAGTGGTAGGCGAGTGCATTTTGAAGCGTTGGCGGTCGGGATGGCGCATATTGCCCAACCGCGGCGGGATCGAGGCAGAGTCCATGGCGGACAGCGTTGGACATGCGGCGGATTGACGTGTGGTGTGCAATAAACACGAGACGTCGCGCGGACGGGCGGCGGGTCTAGCCGAGGAACGTGTAGGTAGTAAGTAGGTAGTTACGTGTGTCGTCGTTGGGGACGCGGATAAGGATGATGGACAGCGACAAATGCCAGAGCAATGAGAGTGAGAGACGGATTGTGTGCGTGTGTGTGAGAGAGGGCACGAGGGAGTGAGTGGGTGAGAGAGAGAGGGGAGGGGACGGTGGTGGTTCGGTCGTCGAGGGTGGAGGCGTGACCGAGGTGAGTTGAGTGTGTAATGTCGAGCGAGGGTTGCGACGCTGAGAAGATGGGAGTCAGTTGGGCGTGCGATGGATGAGGTGGTGGTGGTGGTAGTGGTAGCGATGGTGTGGTGTCGGTGTCGGTGTCGGTGTTGGTGTCAGCTGCGCTGGTCACAGAGGCAGGCACTGGCCGCTGTATTCTCTCTCGTACCTGGTAGGGAATGAATGTATACCTACCTACCTACCTACCTACTACCTACCTACAGAGTACCTACCTGGGCGGAGTCAGCCAGTCAGTCAGTTACGCGTATCTGTAGTGGGGGGATACGAATACCGTCTGCTCTCGGGCTCACCTAGGGAGTAGGTAGAGTAGCAGGGGCGTTTTACGCGGTTCTAGTCACGTCTTTTCTACTTGTTCGTATTTCCTTTCTTTCTTTCTTTCTCTCTCTCTTTTTTTTTCTTTTTCGAGGTTTCATCTTATACTATTTTGTTTCTGCTTCCACTCACTCCCTGACCACTGTGATTTACAATAGCCACCGAGACCCCCCTGTAAGTCGCCGACGACCCCTAAAACCTCACAATGTGGCCCTTGCTCTATATAGACAGGTACCTATCATAGCGTTTTAGGTACGTACTCAAAGCTAGGTACCTACCTACCTACCTACCGAGGAAAAGCTATAGCGTCCAGAAGCACCCCCGCACCCCAAGAAAATAACAATAGGAAAAAAAGACAGCGCTCGACACGCCCCGGGCCTCCCGCTCGGCCTGACTCAGCAGGTCAAAGACACGAAGTCACATGACGTGTACCCATGTACCTACCTACCGGTATTCTTTTGTCTCCTCCGCCCTCTTCTCCTCCCTCACTCATCCCCGCACCATACCAAAAGGCGCCGTCCTGTTGCACCGCGCATCACGGTCCTGCTCCCTCAACACGTCGCTCAAGGTCACCTTGCATCTGGGGGAGGCTCATGTTTGCTTTTTTTTTTTCCCCCTCGCTCGAATTGCTCTTCCTGGTCGTGTCTTGACTCGTGATTGGGTCGCCCGCTTCTGACCCCTGGTATCAGCCGAGTACCCTGCATCGTCGGGGGTCGCGTTGCTGCCCAAGTCAATCCGTGAACCGAGCTCAAGATGCCAGAGAGCCAACCCGCCCTTCTCCGTCCAACATATCTGAAGCCTCATGTGCCCCGCCATTGCCAATCCGTGTCTCATGGGGTCATCGCATATCCTCTGAATCCCGCCCTCATCGTCGTCATGTCCCCGGCCACGTCTTCCATGCAATGCAGTCAACCGTACAGTATGTGCCTCTAGAATGCATCCATCCATCCATCCATTCCCCTTCCGAGCCAACGCGACTCAGCCGCACTCTGGCTCATCCGCCGTCGCCGGGTGCCCCCGGGCTCCGCCGTCCAGTATCACCGCCTCGTTGTCCTCCATGTCGTCCTGTACTCTCCTCCACTGCGCCTTCCTGTCCTTGCGGCCCTCGAGCTGCGCTCCCTTCCCCTTGGCATCCCACACCGGCTTGATCAACCCTCCCAGTAGCGGGTTTCGGCTGAACGCCCCCCCACCGCCGACGCCGCCGCCACTCTGCTGTCGACTGCTGACGTAGTCGTTCTCGTTCGAGTCCTCGTGAATCATGGCTTCCTCTTCGTCCGGCGTCGTGGGCCGCTCTACAGCCGCCATCTTCCTGACCACCTTGCCCCCCACCACGTCGATGCTGACCACCTGCCGCCGCTTCTCATACTCTGGCCGCGCGTTCCACTCCATCTCCCGAAGAATTTTTTGCTGCCGCTTGAGCTCCCTGGCTCTGTCCTCGGGCGTCGACCACATGTTGCCCCCGCTGCCGGCCATGGCTCCACTGACGTCGAAATCAGCCGCCTCGTCCCGCACCGTCGTCCGTTTCGCGTTGTGAGACTGAAAGTTCAAAAGCTTATCGCGGTGCTCCCGTGCCTTGGCTTCGGCCTCGGATATCTTGTTCTGACTGAACGGCGCCGGCTTCTTGCTGACCTCGGCGCGCTTATGGGCCTCTCGGTCTGCCGCCATGCGCTCGCGTCCCCTCTCGGCCCTGAGCTCCCTGATCATGCCCTGCACGTCGTCCGACGACAGGAGAGGTGTGCCGCAGAAGGTGCAAGGGCTGAGACCCTCCTTGACGCAAATGACCTTGCCGCACGACTGACAGTTTGGCGCCGCCGTCTGAAGCGGGTGCCGCGTGGCCACGCAGTTGCATCTCCTCGCATCGGGATTGTCGCCCATGGTGGGGTTTGTCGTCAGCTCCAACGACCGAATCGCCGCGTCCAAATCGTTGAGGGCCGTCGATGCGCCTGCCATGGGAGTGCCCCCGGCGATCGAGACCTTTATTGGTTTGGCCTTTGGCTTCGGCGTCGACGATCGCGAAACGGGGTTCGACCTGGGCTTGGCCTTGTCGGATATCAGGTAGCCCGCGGCCGTCCTCTGTTGCTGCGGAGGAGGCGTCGCGCTCTTCAACGACTGTTTGAAGTTTGAGGATGCGCTCCCGCTGCTTTCCGCAGGCTGACTCGGCTTCTTTCCGCCATAATATTCCTCCTGCTGGTCCTTTTTGCTGTAAGAGACCCCCGGGGGAGGTGCGGCGTCGACTTGTCTTGCGGCTGGAGTATGTAGGTTGGCTTGCTTCTTTTTCGGGCCGCGCGATGCCTTGGGAGCCGACGCCGGGGCGCTGGTGCTGCTCGACGTGGGCGCCGGTGTCGGTGGTGTGGGCTTTGTGTCTTGCCTTCGCGAGTTGAAGGAGGAAATGAACTCGACGGCTTGAGGTGATTCGCCTAGCAGATTGTTGAAATGCTCTGCAGCTTCCGCCTTGGAGAGGGTGGTCGCGTAGTCAAGCACCTGCTTCAGCTCTTCCTCCGGAAGAGGGAGCAAACGGGATAATTGCGCCAAAGACATTATTTTGTAGTGTGCTCAGCTTGACGTCTCTCCGTGGCGGTTCGTAGCGGCAGTCGAATGGGAGCGACGAGAGGAGGAAAACGTAGTTTGCCCTGACGGAATGATGATGATGAAGTAGAAGAGTGAAAGTGGCGGGCATCTTTTTTGAGCTGATGTTCCCTACCTACAACCTACCTACCTAAGCTAGCGCCACAGCCCCCCCCGCGACGGCTGGACTTGTAGTGGGGTCACCACTGTCGCCGCTGTGGCTAGGTAGGTAATCTGCGTCAAGCCCCGCATCACCGAAAGAGTCACTCGGCATACCGAGTGCTATTGGCCATATCGTACCTACCTACATACCTACCTATACTACCTAGGCGGATAATCTACGGCTGCGTCTCGCAAAAGTGTAGACAGGGCAATGTCGGAACATTGAAACACTTTGGCGTGTTCATTCATTGTGCATTAAGTGTTGTTAAGCTCTATCACTGAGATGCCAGTGCAGCACCCGGTAAGTAGACTACCTGGGTAGGTATCTAGACTTTAGATAGGTACGTACCTATCTAAAGACGGATTGATCTCTTGTTACTATCCAGGTTGGTATTCTTGCATCAATCACTTGCGTGTATAATACCCACCTCTTGGAAAGTCCGGAGACATGTCGAACCGGGAGGTGCCAGTCGGAGGCGGACGGAGGTCGGCTACCAGGGGCGGGCCGAGCAGACGGGCCACGAGGTCATGAGTAGGGGCCGGCAGCGGAGGACCCAGATGTCCACTACAGAAGTTGCCGATGGGCAAGCCGAGCAGCCGCCATGCATCCTTTGGTGAGACAGACAGACAGACAAACAGGCAGCTTGGCTTCTTCAGCGTGTCAGGCCAGTCAGTCAGTTTCTGACTGAAGCGGCTGGAGCCAGCCAGCCAGCCAGCCGGCATCAGCCATGCCCCGCTGTGGATTGCGCCCGTCCCGAGTAGGTAGGGTAGGAGGGCATCACATGAAGCAGCCCGCCCCGGTGCTCAGCGACAGTGTAGTGTAGCATCCTCTTCCGACGGATACTGGGAGACCCTGGTAACGATGGCAACGGCCCATGGTCGAAGCCAGCTCGCCTGCGAAGATCCCGTGCGCCCATACATAGTAGCGGGTTGGGGAGAGTAACATGTAGTAGATATGTCGTCACGCAAGAAGATGCGTTGGATGCCCATGATGTCGGGTAAAGGGAAGATGCGCACTCAACGAAGCCATTGGTTGGTTTTGGTGGCTAGGTACATAGACTATTGCCGCAGCAAGCAAGCACGTGCCGTCGCCATTCTTCTCTTTGGGGGGGCTGACTCTCTAGGATGAAGTTCGGCAAAAGGTAAATCATGAGGAAGGGAAGAAGAAAGGAAAGAAATAAAGAAAAGACAAAGACTGTTTGCGGTACGTACCATCTCCGGCGTTTCCCTGTAGTATCCCGGTACCGAAGCAGCGCTAGTCCCGGAACGTAGCCAGGCTTCGATGTCCTGGTGCGTGCTTGCAGGCGTCTCGTCTCTCATCGTGATCAGTGGATGAATGAATGGATGCCCGTGTAGATAGAATGCCTATGTAAGTACAGTGAGGTGAGAGCGACTGCAGTCTTGGGATTCTACTCCTCCTCCGATGGGACGTCGGTGTCGTGTCGCCAACGGGAGTGTGCCTGAGAGTGAGTGTCGGTCGGGGCCAGCAAGGTTCCAGCGCTCCACAGCAACCGGCGGCCCATTTTTTCCTTTATTTTTTATTTTTTTATTATCTTTATTTTATTTTGCCGCTCTCGGTGCTGCTCGGTCACCACGTAATTGCTGCTGCTGCTGCTGCAAGTGTGTCCACAGACCACAAGGCCGCATCTTCCATTCCCGGCTCCAACTCGTCCATCCCCCCCCCCCCCTTGCGCTGCCAACTTATTTCGCGCGCCTCTAAAATTCTTAACCTCCATCCCATCCTCCTTCCACTTCCTTCTTCCCACCAACCCACCAACCTTCCAACCCACCCAATTGTGTTCCATCTGCCACACATAAATCCTCTGTCGCAAACATGTCTTTCGTCCAGCGCCGCATGTTCTCCGCCTCGGCGAGAAGCGTACGTCTCTATGCCTTGCTCCCCCTTCCCCTTAGCGCTCTATAGTTGTCGCGCGCAACAAGCTCCTGTGCCAGCCTTCCTCCAACTTCTCTACTGCAATCCCCTTGTACGTCCGAAGTAAGCCGACCTCGGCCAAAATGGAAGGGGGGGAGAACACTGGGGGGAAGAGAGAAAGAAAGACGAAGAGAGCTCGAGCTTCATGATGCAACGTCAACACAAGAAAAAAAAGAGACAACAAAAACAAAACATCCAACACTACAATGCAAAGGAACAACAATCCCAGCTGACACGATGCATACTCCATAGCTCTCCAAGGTCACCGTCCTCGGTGCCGCCGGTGGCATTGGCCAGCCCCTCTCCCTGCTCATGAAGCTCAACCCCAGAGTCACTGAGCTCGCCCTCTACGACATCCGCGGAGGCCCTGGTGCGTCCGCAAAAAAAAAACCCCCATCTTGACCAATCATCCCGTTCCCGCAAACTGACTCTTTTTTCTTCTTTACTACAGGTGTCGCCGCCGACATCTCCCATGTCAACACAAAGTCCTCCGTCAAGGGCTACGATCCCACCGCCACCGGCCTCGCCAGCGCCCTCAAGGGCGCCGAGGTCGTCCTCATCCCCGCCGGCGTCCCCCGCAAGCCCGGCATGACCCGCGACGACCTCTTCAACACCAACGCCTCCATCGTCCGCGACCTCGCCAAGGCCTGCGCCGAGTCGTGCCCCGACGCCAACATCCTCGTCATCTCCAACCCCGTCAACTCCACCGTCCCTATCGTCTCCGAGGTCTTCAAGGCCCGCGGCGTCTACAACCCCAAGCGCCTCTTCGGCGTCACCACCCTCGACGTCGTCCGCGCCTCCCGCTTCGTCTCCGAGATCAAGGGCACCGACCCCAAGGACGAGAACATCACCGTCGTCGGCGGCCACTCGGGCGTCACCATCGTCCCTCTCTTCTCCCAGAGCAACCACCCTGACCTGAGCTCCAACGCCGAGCTCGTCAACCGCGTCCAGTTCGGCGGTGACGAGGTCGTCAAGGCCAAGGACGGCGCCGGCTCCGCCACCCTCTCCATGGCCTTCGCCGGCGCCCGCATGGCCGAGTCCCTCCTCCGCGCCTCCCAGGGCGAGAAGGGCATCGTCGAGCCCACCTTTGTCGACTCCCCTCTCTACAAGGACCAGGGCATCGACTTCTTCTCCTCCAAGGTCGAGCTCGGCCCCAACGGTGTCGAGAAGATCCTGCCCCTCGGCAAGGTTGACGCCGCCGAGGAGAAGCTCCTCGAGGCCTGCTTCGCCGACCTCAAGAAGAACATCGCCAAGGGTGTCGCTTTCGTCGCTCAGAACCCCCCTAAATAAATGCATCGCCACGACCCCTCCCCTGGACAGGTCCCATCAACCCGATGGACGTCCTGTTGTAGTAGATGGACATGGTTGAGTAGGGTTGAAAACAACGACACGAACAACAACCACAACCGAAACACAAATCTCTCCCGGCCCAATCTCGACACCAATCGCGTTTTGGGATCCACGGCCGGGAGGGACAATGACGGGTAGACGCGGAGGCGCAAAAGAAAAGTCGTGCTTTCCTACTCGCGGCATCGACTTTACGGTCTGCCTCTGTACCATAGATTTCAAGCACGCTTGACTTTTAATATTTGCCGTACCCTTTGTGAGCCGTTTTGCCGTCCTTTCTGTGATGTTTGATGCTAGACTTATCTGATGGATCCTGACACAAATCGTGTGTTTCTTCTTTTTTTTTTACCAAACTCTTTTACTTTTACCCTGTCTAGACCGTCAAATCTGAGAGATTGCCAACACGCGCAGGTCGGGTCGATCGCACGGCAGTACTGCTGCGAGGTGTCAAAATCCCTGTATCCGAACTCAATCACAACGAAAGCAATGTTATCCTCTGCGGAGTTATGTAATCTCCGTAGTCACCAGTTTTGGTATGTGCAGGGTTTCAAGTGCTCAACTGCTATCATACACCGTATCCTCTTCCTCTGTCTCTTTCTCTCTTCTTACATCGTCTAACATTCATCTTCTTCCGTGGAAACGACACGGTTGGTCTATCACCCGACATCTACTGCCTCCGGCCCTGTCTCCACGCCTCGAGCTGCTGACGGCGCTCCTCCACCTTGCGCTCGAACTCGGCCACCTTCTCCAGGCGCTTCTGCTCCTCCTCCTCGTCCTTCTTCTTCTGCTCCGTCTCCTTACGGATCCTCTCGCGTTCCAGCTGCTCGGGTCTGCGGGCGGCGATGTCGCGCGGCCGGTAGTCGGAGAAGAGGCGCTTGAGGACGACCTCAATGACCCAGCAGGCAGCATAGTCGATGATCATGATGCCCGTCATCGTCGTCTTGAATTCGTCGGTGAAGGGAACCAGCTTCATCTGCTCGTTGATCTCGGGGATGAACTCCATCGAGCAGGAGAAGGCCAGAGCAGAGACACCAACAATGCCGTAGAACATGCCCTTGTTCTCGCGGAGACCCTCACGGAAGGGGCGACCCTGGTAGTTGATGGCGAACGTGCTGATCTGCTGGATGAGCTGGAGCAGGTAAACAGCGCTGTTGAGCAGACTGGGGGCGAACTCGGCCTCGAGGTCAACTTCACCAGAGCGACTGTGTAATTGTCAGCATATCCGTCGGTTTTTTTTTTAAAGGGGCGAGTATAACTTACGGCTCAAGTCTGTCACAGAAGCGGGCAATGTAAATAAGGGTAACAACGTGAACGGCAAACTGCCCCATGATCGAACCGATGATGTAAAAGTTGAAGATGTTGGGCTGAGGGCGCTCCTTGGACAGACCCTCGACAACGCGGGCGCGTGATATAGACAGGAAGCAGACGCTCATCAGGATACCGCTGATGGTGTACTGGCCGTCACCGAACTTGATACCCTCGAGGTACAGGACACTCAGGCTGTAGGCGCTGATGAGACAGTTGAGTGCGAGAATCTTGTAGGTCTGGATGGTCGCGACGAGCGTGCAACGGCCCTGGCGGATGATGTTCGGGACAGCAATGACGTTGCGCAGCTTGCTGGTGAAAGGGGCGGCAACGGAGGCATCGCCGAGCTTTAGGGTGGGGGGCTCATCGTCGCCCATCTCGTTCTCCATCATGCTCGTGGTCATCTTGTCGGCGAAGCTGGCCGCGTTCGCAGCAGCCTTGGCCTGACGAGCAGCCTTCGGGTCGTTGTTGAGAAGCTGCTGGGCACCGGGGGAAGTGACGGTCTCAATGGCACTGATGCCGTTGGCCTTGAGCCATTCGTCAGGTGTGACGTTCTTTTTCTGAGCCTCCCGCTCAACAGCCTTGTTGAAGTGGGGGTTGCTGGGGCCGGGAGGGTACAGGTGGGCAATCATAACGGGGACGGGGGGTGCTGGCTGGTTGAATCGCTTCATCAGATCGACCTGTTTCTGGTAGATATCCTTCATCTTGGTGTTGCGGGAGTGCTCGGCAATGCGCGTGAGATCCTCCTGAGTGCCGTTAAGAAGAGCGATACCAATGTGAGCCTGCTTGAGGGCGCCAACGTCATTGGTTCCGTCACCGGCCATCAGAGTGTAGTAACCCATGTCTCGGAGACCAACAAGAATATCCTCCTTCTGCTTAGGCGAGACACGCGCGTAGACCCAGGTGTGACGGAGAATCTGTTGCCAGCCAACCTGGTCCTTGAACTTGGCAAGGGCGTAGCCGGTAACACAGAGGTCGTTGTTCTCAATGATGGTGGGATCCAGGGGCTTGGTGGCATCAACCGGGATGATTGTCTTCTCGTCGATGCTGCGCCAGACGAGCTTGTCGCCGCCCTCATTGTCTTCAGGGGCGTCCAAAATCAAGACGTCACGGTCCACGATCTCGACATCTCTGGCGACGTACACGGCGGTGAGAGGGTTGTCCCCGGTAATCATAACAACGCGGTGGCTGCTCTCGTTGAGCATCTGGACAGCCTGCTTGGCATCTTCCTTCAGGGGGCAGGACAGGACGAGGAATCCAGCAAAGGTGAGGCCAGACTCGACGTTCTCACGCTTCAGGTCGTTGATCTTGCTGCCCCCGAGCTCATTGTCAACAGTAAGCTGCTTGTAGGCGAGAGCGAGAACGCGAGAGCCACGGCGGGTGAAGTACTTGTAGGTCTCTTCGTACTCCGTTGGGACTGAGGACAGTCTCTTCATGATGGTTTCGGGAGCGCCCTTGACACCGACAAAGGTGCCGCGAATCCTGTTGCCTTGCTTGTCTGCACCGTTGACAGTTGCAACGGCACTCTGTCTCTTGAGCGCGGAGGAGAACTGGAAGCGCCGCTTGATCTGAACGGTTCCGCTAATGCCAGTAGTGGCGGCCGTGGTAGGCTTGCTGGCAAGGGTGTCATTTCTTCCAAGAGTCCAGCCAAGGGATGTCAGAGTAGCCTTCTCCATGGGGTCACCAACGACTTCGCCCTCGTCGAGCTTGACAAGAGCGTGAGCAGTGGCAAGGACCAAGGTTGTGTCCAGACGGATCTGGTTGACCGGCGTCATCTGCGAGTGGGCGCCGTCCGTCTCACGAGGGGTGTCTGTACCGGCGGCTTGGCCCAGTCCCAAACCAGCAATGCCCTCAACAACCAAGTCCTCGCCGGTCAGAGTACCGGTCTTGTCGAAGCAGGCGACATCGACGCGACCAGCGAAGGGAATGCGGAATGGCTCGGTGCAGAAGATGGCGTACTTGGCCAGGGCAGCCAAGCTAGTGTTGACCGCAAGACTGAGCTCCATGGGCAGCTCGGGGGGGACGACACTGGTGACGATCAAGACGCAGTCAAGCAGAAGCTTGGAGCGCTTGCGGTCCTTCTTGACACCCTCGTCCCAGACGTACCACGAGGCAGCGATGGCGAAGATCAAGAGAAACAGGATGAAGAGCAAGGCCTCGACGTTGTTGGCGGACACACGCTCGGTGGAGTAGATCATGGTGCGGACCAAGCTGCCCTGGGACGTCTCGAAGCCGGTCTTCTGGACGATGGCCATGGCGCCGTTGTCAGGAGGAGGCGGGACACCGGAGGCCAGCTTGGGCTTCTCCTCGTCAGAGTTGCCGTGAGTGACCTGCAGGACCTTGGTGCCACCCCAAAGGAAGGCGTTCTTGTCGAGACCCTCAGGCTCGAGAGTGGCGTCGGCGGGGCGGAGCTGGATGGAATCCTTCAGAAGGGGGGTGCTCTCACCAGAAAGCATGGCCTCGTTCACAATGGCGGTTCCCTCGACGAGCAGCATATCGCAGGCGACGCCGCTGTCCTCCTTGGTGCGTCCGACAGAGACGAGATCACCGGGCAGGAGGCGATCGCTCATGATCTCGGTCCACTTGCCCAGGCGGTATACGTAGACATCGTAGGGCTTGATGCTCATTCCGCGGAACTCCATGAGGGTGCGCTGGCGCTGCCAGACGACGGTGCTCTCGAAGGCGACCAGCATGAAGAGGGTGAAGAGCGAGTAGTACCAGTATTCGTCCAGCATCCAGAGACCGACACAGAAGATCTGGAAGACAAAGAAGGGTGCGACGGCGTGCTCCTTGAAGAGCTCGGTGAAGGTGGGGACGGGAATGTCAAAGGCGTTGGGTCCGTAGTGCTCCTCGATCCTCTGGAGCTCGTCCTGGGTTGCAATGCCTCTGGACTGCTGATAGCGTCCGATCTTGGGCTTCGGCTCGGCATCGATATCGTAGGCGAGGGTTCGGAAGGACTGGAGCTCGGGGTGGTAGATGAAACGTCGCTTCTGGAAATAGAACGAGATGTTGACCTTGCCGCCGACCTGCGCGCGTTGTTAGAGGCGAGTTGAGGGGAGGGGGTTGTTTAGGGCTCCGGCGTCGGGCTGGCTCACCTTGTCGCGAACAATCTTGCAGATGTCGGCAGAGCCGGCGTTGGCTACAGGGATGACCTTGACCAGCTCGGCCTCATCAATTGACTTGGCGGGAGTGGCAGTGAAGAGGGCCTGGAGGTTGACGCTCCAGTGGGTACTCAACCAGGCGAGGGACTGGAGGGTGACGATGGAACCGATCCAGACAAAGGTCCATTCCTCGGATGCGATGTGCTTCTCGTATAGCTCGGGATTGAGGTAGTAGCGCAGGAAGATGGGCCAGAGGATGGCAAAGGGCCAGACGTAGGTGTGGAAGTAGGTCGGAAGAGGCTTCCACAACTCGGCGACCTTGATCTGGGGATTATCCACAAGGGGCGCCATGGTGGGCGATCGCGGGTTACGCGCGGGACCGACCGATCAAGCGACAGTGCACGGCGATGCTGTCTGTGATGAAGGGAGACGGAGGAGTGTCGTTGCTCGAGCTAGGATCCTCGTTTGCATCGACGGTGTTTTCTTCGATGCGGATGGGAATCCCAAAAAAGAAAAGAAAAGTAAGAAAATAAGAGAGAGACGGAGGATCGCGCAAGGTTGAAGTGACCCGTGGCAGGAAGAAGAGGCGGGCTGCTGGTGTGGGGTCTCTCTCTATTGCGTTGTTGGCGGAGAATACGGGGGAGAGAGGCGAATAAGGAGAAGGAAAAAAAAAAAAAAGGGCAGCAAAAGCAGGCCGAAGGAACTTGAGACGAACAAAGCCAAGTAATCGAATATCTGTCCAAACTGACTACCGTACACCCGACCAAATTTTTGAATTTTTTTTCCCTATTCTTCCTCTTCTCTTTTCTCTTTTCGTTTCGCGATGACAAATTGGGCGACAGGCAACTCCCAGTTGACGACAGGGTCCTTGGGTACCTAGGTAGGTAGGTAGGTACCTTGGCCCCCCTCAGGCCTTAACTCGATAGGGAGCACTATCCCCTATCTGCAACGAGACTTGGGCCCTAGGTACCAGTATCTACCTCCTGGCTCCTACCCACCTGGGTACCTATGGAGAGGTAAAGACGAGGTTGTTCCGTGCCGGTATCCCTCGGTGCATGCATGATTATGTAACACGATATATACATGCCATGACATCTCTCACCGACAGGAGGCTTGTCTTCCCTTGGACACTGCTAATTCTTCTCTTGAGTCCTTTGCTTTCAGCGCTATCTTTCAATACATCTTGCGTCTCAAGTCTGCCTATATGGAATATATCTTGATTTCTGGTCAGCCCAAGCCTGGATATGCAAGGCTCATACACACAAACACACATATATAAGAAAATCTCATCTCGTTGTACATCTAGGCGGTAATCGCCATCTTCCTGTGGATATCTTAAAAAGAAACCCACACCCCAAGTAACGCCCTTTTCTTGTTTGCCCGTCGTCGCCAATCACCATGGCACTATTAGCCTAGATAGAGCCCATGCACGCTACCTTGACTTCTCACTCTCCGATCGCGCCCACGATGACGCTTCTTCGGTTGGCCCGTCCAGTCGGCCAGTCCTCGTACGTGGGCTGGGCAGACGGCTTTGGCGGTTTGATATAGTGCGAGATGCGCTTCGAGACGCTTTCTTGGCGTCGCAGGCCCCTCGTGGCACCTGCGTCGTCGCCGCTGGGGCCGTTGGTGCCGGTTGGCGGCACGTGAAAATCCGACATCATGCTCGCCCTCTTGTTAACCGCGTACTGTGCACTGTTCCGCTTGTTGTTCCGGTTCGCCGTTGCATTCGCGGCAAGAGAAGGGTCGACGGGACGAGCGGGATTCCAGGGGTTGTCACTGTAACCATAATGACCGGAGCGGCGAGCAAGGTTGCGCCACATCTGGGCCTGGTGCTCACGCTCCGCCGCTTCGGCTTCGGCCAAGAATCGTTCAAAGTCTGTCATCCCCCTGGCGACAGGTTGTTTGGCAGGGCTTTCTTGTCGAGTTTGATGAGTGGGGTCATGAACCGACGTGGTACGGTGCGGTACTGCAGAGGCCGTTTGCTGCGGCATCTGGCTGGGGGGGTCGACTGGCGCTTCCGTCTCGACCGGGGAAGCTGACCTGGGCGGTGTAAGTTCTCTCGCGTGAGGGTCGGAAATGAGGCTGAAGCTGTGCCGACGGGAAGGGATTGAGCGGGGGTGACCTTTGAGAGCAGGTGCCTTCTTGTTTGAAGCCGACGTGTTTGAGTTGGCCTGCAATAAATTGAGCTGACGCTGCCATGGGTTGAGACTCGCCGGCTCCCTTGTGACGACCACTTCAGTCTCGCTCCTCTTGACAATTTCGAGGCGACGATGCAATTCCATAGGAGACGGCGCCTCATACTTGGACATGGACAGATCCCTCGCCATGTGCTTGTCCATCGTCGCAACTGCTAGCGTACGTTGCTTCTGCTGGGTCATTGGCTCGCCCACTTGTACATCGGCGGTTGTTGTGGCTAGTGGGCGTAGGACCTTCACCTGGTCTTTACCAACGACGAGGCTTTGGCGGTTGAGACGTGGGTTGACGGTGCGCGAAAAGTCCGCCGCCGCGTGTTTTGGTATATAGACCGTTCGAGGCATTGATGCCACTGGTGGCACTGGTGGTGCCTCGGTCTTGGCCGTCTTATCGTCTTCGCCAACGTTGTTGGCACCTGGTCTCGACCGGAAGAGATTGCCAAAGCTGCGTTTAGACTGCAACTTCAATCGCGAGTTGTTCGAAGACGGCGTGGACCGCTGGGAAGATCCCAAGTGGGTATGAGACTGGGACTTCTGGGGGCTGGCCGTCGGGGTCGTGGCTTCAGATGTCTGCCGGGGTTTTGTTACTTGTCGTAGAAACCGCGGGACAGAGGACTTTGACGTGTTTTGCGCATCCAAGACGGTCTCACTTCCGGGAGTACTGCTTAGTGCGTCATATATGTTGTGCAACGACGGGTTCAGCGGCAGACGCTGTGCCTGCATCCGACGATGTTCCGGGATCTCATTTATCACCGGGGCCGGGTCAGTTGAGCTTCCAATTTGGTCGTCGACTCCGGAGGGGCGATTCGTATTGTCGACGATCCTGGCGGAATTCCCCTGCTTCTTATAATTTTCGGCATCCCTATCGTTGGGCGCCGGCCGGCGTCGTATCAAGCGGCCAAACAGCCCTGTCCCCTCCGTTGCAGGCAGTGCAGCGCTTGACGACGTAGCGCCGTCGACCTGCGCCGCACCATCAGCCCCCGGGGCAGTCGAGGGACACCGTGGGGTTGCTGGCAGCTCCAGTTGCGAGTTCTTCTTCAGCTCTGGCAGCAGCGGTGCAACGACGTGACCGTTGTCCATGTGACCCTGGTTCTGGACAGTGCCGACCGGGGTCGACGTCGCGCGAAGTGTGTTCTGGGGATTGTGGGGTTGGGGACCATGTCGTATCGACGATTGCACCGGCATCGGCATGGGTGGGAGTGGGTGTGGTTGCTGCTGCTGGCGAGAGGGCGGCGGTGTCGGTTCGGCTTGAGCCTGCTGATGCTGATGGTTCACGGGCGTGGACTTGTTGTTGATATTATACGAACTGAGACGTCGATTGAGAACTCGGTTGAAGACGTTCTTGACCCCTGTCGAAGGCTGTTGAACTAGCGCTTTGGGAGGTGAATGAGAAGGCGCAGTGCCAGAAGATGCGCTCGCAGGCGCTATCATTGAGGACGGTTTCGGTCTCGGTCTCGGTCTGGCAGTGAGAGCAGGAGAGGGTGTAACAGTAGTAGCAGTAGCAGGAGCCTTTTCGGCCGTTGCGGTATGTTTCGAGAACCGGTCTAAGTTCTCTGCTGGCTTCTCTGCTTGACCCTGGTTCTGGTTCCCGTTTCTGCCCTGCAACTCGCTTTGTTCGTTCTCCTGGTCTTCGCGGGTTATTGGTATAGTCGCATTTGGTCGCCAGCTCCACCGGTTCTTAGACAACCGACGCGATGAGACACTCGTGGCATCAGGCTGCAGCTTTTGATCGTTTGGCTTGTCAACCTTGCCGAATTCGTCGAGAGGGCGGACGAGAGGTTGTCCCGCATCTTCTTGGGCTTGAACCTTCCGCGGTCCTCCCCATGACCATCGATTGGAGTTGGTCATTTTATATATTGACTGGTTTCTCGCCGTTCGTATTTTCGTTTGTCGACTATTCAGAACCCGACATCCCCCTCAGCCTTTACAGACGTCCAATCCTGTCAAGCGATGCACCACCCCAACCCTGACAGCTCAGCAAAAAAAAAAAAAAAAAAAAAAAAAAGCGGCCTTCCTCAGCTGAGGGTTGCAGCTGATCCAAATGCGCCAGCAATCTTGCCAGAAGAACAGTTTGGGGGGGGGGGGCAGCTAACAGAGCCGAGACCGAATGCTCGGGACCGAGACAACGAATCAGAAGAAAGACGAGGCGCGTAAGCAAGCAAGCAAATCGGCAGGCTGAGATGGATTGAGCGAGAGGAGGAGACGACCAGGGACACACACTTGATCCTGAAGATGGACATGGGACGGCATTTGACGAAAAGCAAAGGCCAGGAAGTCCAGGAATAGTCTCCTGAAGGCCCAGTTCGAACAAGTACTTAACAGGTACCCATCACACCCACCACGTCATCTCCCAGGGGCCGTGACTAACATTTCTGGTACCTGGTAATGCAAAACAGAGCAAGAGAGAGCAGCCTGTCCACTAGACAACGAAGACGAGCCCCGTGACCCTTTAGCTTTGACATGCTGTTTGAAGCGGTTCAGGAGAAGACTACGATCAGTGAGACGTGATCCCGAACGGTCCGGGTGGCTTCCGTCGCAGAGGTGGACTTGGAGACTAGTGCAGGTAAGACACTGTGTCGAGTGCCAAAGCGACATTTGGTGCCGGCAGCAGTCGAGAGCTAGAAGGGCCCTAGCACCGAGTCGAGTCAAAGTGGACATTAGCGTCTTCAGGAGTAAGAAGTGCCCCAGCCGTAATGCGGACTTGTTCACCGCCGTGCGATATTTGCCAGGGATTAGTTAGAGAAGTGCGCAGGGCAGGCTCGAGACGTCATCGGAGGCGCCTCTCGAGAATGTCCTTCAACGTTGTTGGGGCTCGCGCTCGGACGGGTACCTAACCAACGCTTCTCGCAATATGTTCGGTTGCGCAGGATGGCCGGTAGAAGCAACAACCCCTGGCCGTTGAAATGTCGAGAGGGCTGCCGCAATTGTGGTGTTGCCTGTTTGTAGAAGCGGACGGCGGCGTAGGTACACCCGCGAGAGCCTAGCATGGCTGCTGCATGGGGATGGATAGGGATGGTAGCCCGCCATGCTGTTGATCGTTTTTGGTGATTTAATCTTTAATGGTTTGCATTCAAGCAGGACTCGCGTGGAGCTTGTTCGGCCAGCGTCCGGATCATCCAAGGAAAAGGCAGATCGCCGACTAACCAACCACCTTTGCCTAGGTAGGCTATTCGGTAGGCAGAACAGCAAGCACGGGGGCTCAGTAAGCGGTGCTATAGGCATATGACGGGAGCACGCTAAGAATTTGATTTGCCAGCGGGCGAGGCGAGGCGGTTCTGAATGACCACCTAGGTGTCGCTGGCCGTTGAGGGCGTTCCTTTGTCTCCTTGGTAGCGTAACCAGGCAAGCAGTATAGACAGCATCGGCGCAGGAGTTGGGTCTCCTTGAATATCGGCAAGACTGGTTAGCCAGGAACCAAAGGCAAAAGATTTGGGCAAAGACACATAATGTTCCGTGGTGTCTCGAATCATGTCGTGGAGATTACGGAGGAGGCCCGGAAGCGAGTGCGGGCGACGACACCATCATTCACGACATGTCGCGGCGTATGGCCAAGCAGGCGGCAAAAAGGGGGTGGTTGTCTAGCTGAACTTGGCATTTTTTCAAGCGGCGAGCGGGTTGAAGGTCAGGTCAGAAAAGGGAAGGGAGGCTTGATGAGTGAGTAGGTACAAACAAGCAAGCAAAGCCGGCCAAAGTGCGGAAGTTTCATCGAGTTAAGCTTATGACAGTATTGTGGCCCCTCCTTTCTTTCCCCTCCCCGCCTGGCCGCATGCAATATCCTAGCAGGCAGGGGTCAGGCGTCAAGATCGTCCCTTCCCTGCCCCACCTAAACTTGGGATGGAACCACCTCTTGTTTGTTTCCTTTTCTGTCAGTCAGCGTGCCGAAAAGGAGGTGAACCATGTACGGCGAGCAGGGTAAGACATGAGCGACTGAGGCAAGGGAAGGAACATAGGTAAGTAGGTAGATACGAATGTCCGTATACAGAGTCCAAATATCAACTCTCTTACCTGCCTGGCGCCCTGGTACCTGGGTAGGCAAGGAAGGAAGTTTACGTGCGTATGGCGCCCCGTTCCTTCCTCACCTTACCCGCCTGCGCACACAGGAATAACACTTGGGGAATTGGACTGAGTGATGGACGTACCTACCTTGGTAGGTATGTAGGTAGGCAGGTAGCTAGCTGTACGACCTCAAGATAGGTAGGTACCTTAGGTATGTACCCAGGTGCAGCTCGCTGACAATCGAACAGGCAACTACTACCGGTACAGCATCGAGAACTGGAGGCCGACAGACTTGCTTACCCGTTCTTACCGCCAGACCGGAATGAATACCAACCCCACATCAACCCTTGCTTCGGGTCCATGGTTACACCCCTCCTCATTCTTTGCTTTTCCCTTCAAACTGCACGTGCAGGCAGCGCCGCAGATCAATCACTGTTTTTCTTACCCTTGATTCCAGAATCAACTCGGCCGGGCCTGTCTTGAATAGGTACCCACCTCCTCATACCTACCTACCTCGGTAGTGAGTGCTCTAGACCCGGATGCCGTGGCTGTCTGTCTTGCCGACTGAGGTACGCATTCTCCGTCACTCAGGGTTTGACCGCCACCCTTTGGCCTCGTTCTGAACGAACCAATACCTAACTAACCTGAGACTCCACGTTTGATCTCGTGCCCAAAGCCGCGACACCCTTAGAATCACGAGGTGGTGTCGTCCACCAGTGTCTCTCAACACTATACAGAATCCCCAACTCAGCACTATCCACCCTTGCACTTCACAACCCATTGCTCGTGGACTAGGTAGGTCTACCAACTGACACTATTGCCAGTCAGCAATGCTGCCTCGTACCTTCTACTCAAGCCACGACCGCTGATATGTGTCCGCCCGCGCGTACACCAAGTCCAGCTGCTCCATCACGGGTCGGTCCACAGACCGTCTTGCCTGCCAATCCTACGGTCATACTTTGCCTTCACCGACGCTACCACCCCGCATCTCTTGTCAACAGTTTCCAACCACGCAACCGTCCCTGCAACCCGGGCGCTCGTCAGTCATTATTGTTTCCCAGGGGTTCGCCCTGAACCTAATGTGACAAGCTGTCGCCAACGAGCACCATGCGACGGCCAGCCTGACCCTAAGACTGCTTGCTAAAAAAGAAAGAAAAGAGAAGGGGGAAAAAAGGCAGAAAAATATAGGGGGAAAAAATCCTAAGCAGCTCTCGCCCTGGCCCTTGCTCTCTCCCCTCCCCTCATCGCATCTCATCAGACTGTCGCTGTGTAGCAACAAGATTGGCGGTCCTTGCCCCACATACTATGGACTACTTGGCGACCGCACGCACTCTAGAATCCTTCTAGCTTAGCTTTGTTCAATAGTCCTTGAAAAGATGGACAACGCTTCTCTCGCTCGAGAAATAAGAAAAAGTATAGAGGCCAAGGAAAATAAGCGCCGCCCGAGGTGCCTGCTGTGTTAACGTGCTTTGAAGCTGACGCTCAGCCCGGCTGTGTCCTCCACGTGGTCCCGCCATACTGGCAGTCAGCCCTGCAATGAGGGACTCACCTGCGCGTCCAAAGCTTACCTAGGTAGGTAGTTGGTTTGCTTGTCCGGTGATCAACAAAGCCAGCGTTGTTCATAACATGACCCAAGTGTCTTTGCGTTTCTTTGTTTCTAATTTTGTGCCGCAGAAGCCTATACCAACCAGCTCGTGCCCCCCTCGGATATTCTAGAGTTCGTCAACTACCACATTGCCCCCCCAGAGGCTTCATTTGTAGGTAGCCAAGTGGAAGTGGCCGCTTTGGGACGGCAACGAGGGGTGCTCTGGTGGACTTTGGTGGAGGACGGCTTGGAGCCCAATCGCTAGTCTCATCTCCGGCTTCTGTCCCGCTTCTTGTTATTTGTGTTGTTATTTTGTTGTTTTGTTGTTGTTGTTGTTCTCAAAGAGGCGGGATAACAAGGCGTCACGACACGTCCATGTGTTTGCAGGTCAGGGTTTGCTAGCATTCATTATTCGTCGCGGCTACATTGCGCCTCCAAGGGCTGCATTCCACCTATCGGGTATCCTCAAGCGCCTCTTTCCAAAGAAATGCCTGGCACCATTACCGCACCGTGCATCAATCAACCTATCCCCTCTTCAAGCCCTGCAGCGCCGTGGCCGCGTCGGTCTCCTTACTGGACTGATTCCTTCTTGTCGGACACTCGAACCTGAGGTTACGACATTGCGTCCACCCGGGTGGCTGGGACAGTTGGTACAAGAGGCTATCTGTCAAGTAGAATGGGTTGGTCTCCCTCGGGTTAGTGCGAGCCCGCGAGTTAGGCGATATAACTGAAAGAGGGCCTGCTGGAGAATGAGCGGGCTCCAAGGGCTGCAGCTTGACCAGCGTTGCAGCAGCTTGCTCCTTCCTTCGAAGAGGTGCCAGGGTGAGCGAGTCCATTGACGCTTGCTTAATGTCGGAGAGGATCTTGGGCGAGACGGGCGAGACGACGACTGTCGGGTTCTGGATTGGCGCCGTCTTGACCTTCCGCGGGTTCGGTCGGGGAAGAGCCTTGGCAACATGAACCGGCCGAGGCAGGCCAGGCACAAAAACCTCTTCGCCGTCGATTGTCTTCCGTTTCCGGGCTCGGGGATTCAGCTTGACAGCCGCAAGGATGGAGTTCTCTTCGGTCCCAGACATGGCTACGTCTCCCGCGACGCCATCCGCCTCACGCAATGGTTGCAGCTGTTGAAACTCTTGCTTCACTAGAGCCACGCTCGGCTCTAACCCCAAATTCGTGGCATCTTGCCGAGTGCCGGGATCCGACGGCCGTGATAGAGCAGCCGGTGCAGATTTTCTGGCTCGTCTGGGTTTCGGCTTCGCAACGCGGTGGACCACAGGAGAAGATGACAACATCGAGGCACTGCCGGTAATTCGTCGGAGCTCTGCCATGACCTTCAACATGACATACACCGCATTGGTGGTGTCATCGCGAACAGCCATAGGTCGACGCGGGGCCGACTTGGGTGCGGTAACCTTGGGGGCCTTGCTTTCTTCCTTTGCTGGTTGCCCGTGGACGGGTTCAGGCTTGACCGGCTCGTCTGCCTTCTCTGAGTCGGGTATTGCCTGGGGGAGTGGAGTTCGTGCCACTACCTCGGAAGTTGCGACAGTAGTAAACTTCTCTGACTTTACGTCCGCGTCCGGCTGTGATGCCTTTGGAGCGTTGAAGCCTGACTTTGGCGACTCCGATCTTGGTTTTGGTCCCTCCTCTGCGATGCCCTGCCGCTTCTTTTGTTTGTCGCTGCTCTCCTTCTTTTTCTTAGGCAGCTTTGTGCCCGGCGGCAGCCAAAGCAAAGGAATCCTTTCCTTCAAATTGGATACCCATGCGTCGCAGTCCCACTGAACCCAGTAGTCGATGATGTCTCCCCATGAACTCTCTGGAGGCTTGGTGTAATTGACAAAGACCACTTTGCCGCCTCTGCTGTGAATGGTCTTGGCGAATTCCCTGACAAGAACTTTGAGGCCGTGAACTTTCAGAGAGGTGCCGAGGATGAGAAGGAGATCGGGCGAAAGTCCGAGGTCGTGTGTGACAATGGGAGAAATGAGGTGGGCGCTTGGGTGTTCCTCGCCGTAGAGCACGATGTCCGGTCTCAATTTACCCACACCCAGCGCTCTTTTACCCCTTTCCTGTCTTGCAGCGGTCGCCCCAGCGCAGTACGGGCATTCGGGCTGTCGGCCAGACATGGTTTCGTACGCTCTTCCATCTTCGTCCCAGTCGCAAATCTTTCCGCAGAGGAAGCAACGTAGAGACTCCAGAGACCCGTGCAGAAAGACACACTCCACGCCGTTGGACTTTCGGTCAAGTCGCTGTTGGCTTTGGGACTCGGCCGAAGAAGTGGCCTCAACCAATTCGTTTCCCTCAGCACAGCCAGCTCCCTCTGGTTCGTCGACTTCTTTCTTTTCTTCCGGCTCTGGTGCGGCCGAGGCAGTTTCGCAGACAGTCGAGGGGGTCGCTGATGCTGTCGTCGCCAACACTGCCCCGACAGACTTTCTCGAAAAACGACCTCTGTGCCCTGGTCCTTCCTGAAGTGATGTTGATAAGCCAACCTTTTCTTCGATCTGGTCAATATTTTGCGTGTAGCAGCGGACCAATTTTCCACGGTTGCGGAGGTGACCAATGAAGTGATGTGATTCTGTTGGTGCAACGCCCTTGACCTTTTGCCGAAGGGTGGTGGCAAATGTGTAGAAGACTGATGTTCGCAGCGGATCGGCCCAGATCGAAGCGTCGAATAAATCCCTGCCTTTAATGTTGGGTAAGGTTGACTTGCTGAACTGAGATGACGGAGGGGTTTCGTCGGTTTCAGAAGACGCCTCGCTGCTGGCAACACTTGAGGCTTGTCCGCTTGTCGATGACTCTTCCTCGAAAGGATCGAATAAGACAGGTGGGGGTGAAGACAGCGGGGATGAGCTGAAAGCCAGCCCTGGCTGTCGAGGATTTGATTCTGAGACACAGGCGGTCCCTCTTCGACGCGTCGGTGTTTGCGGGAATATACTGGGTGGCGAGGATAGAGGTGAAGAACTGAAGAAGAACCTCGTGGTTCGGGGCGTGATGTGACTTGAAGCCTGTGCAATTGGTCTTGGGGCTAGGTCGGGCGTCTGATCAGCATCCGCTGTCTGTAGCACTGCCCTAGAACGAGTTTGTCTTGGCTCGATTGATACCAAAGTGGCTGCATGGTTGCGTTCAGCTGCCCGTACGGTATCCAGAGAAGTAGTCAACAAAGACCTTTTTCGTAGCACGGCAGAGCGCGCCTGATAAGCGTTGGCTCTTGGTCGAGCGTCCGGGCTTGCAGAATGGCCGCGCCTCCGAAAAACACGATGGGATGGCCTTTCATCCTCAGATGAGCCGCTTTCCGCATCGTTTAAGCTCGAATGCAAAGCTATACAGGGGCCTTTCTGGGGGCTCTTGTCAGGAGGCAGGGACGTGGCTCTCCTAGTGGATCGAGTCGACCTGGTGCTGGCTTGTACACGCTTTTTGTCGGAATCTTTTGTGACACCAGACTCATTTGGGTTATTGCCATCCACTGTTGATTCCCTTGACCTCGCCCTCGTGATCGGACCCTTAGCTCTGGCATCAATTGGGTGGGAGTTCAGTGAGTCTGGCCCATTCGATCGGAGATTATTGGCCTCTTCGGAGTGGGACGCGTCTTGTTCGTCAGTAGCCTGGGAGTCATCGCTGAGACAGATGCCCGAGTCCTCGAAAGACAGCCTCCGCCGCTTTGCGGGTCGTTCTCGCTCGTCGCGGTTCGGGTTGAGCGATGCAGCGCATCTCAGTTCCAACGCATCCTCCCGACTCGCGGCGTCGAACTGAGCCTGGATCAAGGAGTAGAGTCCATTCTCACTGCGGAAGTCCTGTACCGTCATTAGCACGAGTTCCAAGGGTGGCGATGTCACGAGTGCCTACGGGAATGCCAGAATTGGTACTGATGCCTGCGCCGGTAATGACAACAACCTTGCGGGCTTTCAGAAGAGACTCGGCGATCGCTTGGAGATGAGCATCCTCGGCGGGGGTGACCTGGGTTAGAGGCATTCTGGACGCGTCCTAGATTCGGCCCATTGGACTGGTTCCGTGCGAGATGTCGACTGTCAACCACTTGTTCCCCTCCGTGCGTTCCAAGGCGCGTGTTGGCAAAGGCGGGCAATCCGGCGCGTTTGTAAACGCGAAGGTCAGCGTGCGGGCAGTGGTAGCGATTAGACCTCGCCGAGAACAGCACTACAAGGGACCCTTCTTGCCGCGATACGCCTCTGCACGAGCGCCTTGGTGTGAGGTGAAGGGTGTCTGCGACCGCAGCCCTTGGTTCCCAATCAAGACGACGGTCGAGAAGATGCAGCCAAGCTGTTTCCTTTAGAGCTTCGCTAAGAGCTGATCGCAGACAGGTTCCGGGTTTGGCGAGGTAGGTAAACAGGCATTCATACGGTTGACGTTGGAACTTGGTTGTCGGTCTGCGACACGTAGTTGAAGGAGGTTGGAGGTGGTCCAGACGCAGGCGTAGACACAGACGCAGACAGACGCGGTGGGCCGAAAATGGCAGACCGGGGTTCGCGCTGCCAGGGTCTGGTCAACCAAACTCGTAGTCGGTCAATCCCGACCAGGTAAAGAAAGCGCAAAGCTCCTAGACCAAAATGACTCCCTGATTTATCGTCTGACAGGTCGAGTTGAGGTTGCGTGGGCAAGAACGGTGGTTTGAAGCTGTGGCAAGGCGACGGAAGGTTCAAGGCCCAAGCTTGACGTTGGGACAGACAGACGCGTCTCAGAAGGTGCTCGGAAGGCCCAAAGCTCGAAAGCTTGACTGAGGGAGGGATTTGATAGGCGGTCGTTGACTAGGTATTAAGTGCGATGGGAAAGACAAGCGGTGCGTGTGCTGCAAGCGAGAGAGGGTAGTGCCGTAGTCAACAGGAAATAATTGACGATGTTGACGGAAGGTTGATCGGGGTTCCTTGTGCATCGTATGTTGTTGTTGAACCGCGCCTAGATAGGTGGGTGGGTGGGTACTGTATCGTACATACCTACATAGGTAGGTAGTACTCCGTACAATACCTACGTCGTGCTGTACTATTACTAGGCTACTACCTTCGCCGCTAAAACCGGCCACCTTAGTGATGGAGAGATCAATGAAATCCAATCCACCTTTGATAACGATAACGATAGCGATAACGATAGACAGTAAGTCCGATAAGGAACCTGAAGAGTGATTACATAAGAATTGCAGTGCGGTATTCTCGGATTTTAACACAGTGTTCGGGCAAACCTCGAGCGCTGATGTCCTGCGTTGCCCCCTCTCGATTGGGAGAGTTTGGAAGGAGACAAGACAAAGAACACAGTGCCCAAGCTTCTGGTGGCCCAAGAGACATGCTGGTCAAGCTAGGAACGTTTCGAACCCTTCATTGGTACTCTTCCAAATCTTCACAATTATCAAATCCAACGCCGTATGTGTGCCTCTCATCACAACAACTCGACATGGAGGATGGGACGGCCATCGTGACGCAACCATCACCGACGCTTGGTTAATGGCCTGACCACGAACCACGGCTGGCGCCTGTTATGTCACTGCTTAGGCGTCAAACCGCCACCCCCCTCTTCACCAAACCTACCTGCAACTCACACACTCACATTCATCGCAAATCTCAACCCATCACAATTAGGGTTAGGAATTCACGTCGACAGAGTAAAAAGAGACTTTTGGGTCCGACATCAGGCTCTATCGGGCTGGTAAACAATCATAAACTTCGCCGAGCCAGCTACTTTAACCTCTTCCGGCTCGGCCATGAGGAACCGCAACGACTAGGTACATTGGTGAACAACACATGGCGACAGTCTTCTGCCAACACCGAACTTGATGTTTGTCAGAGCTGCCGCCCCAGGCCTACCATGTACCGTCTCGGCCACCGCCGCAATACATCTAACGGCTTCGCCCAGCTTCAAAGGCTGCATCCAGTCAGTCTTGGCCGCATTCTAGAACGCCACTCTTGAACGGCGGGGAAACAAGTCAGCTGCCGTGACCCATCGTCAATGCGCATACCCGTCGACTTGCGCAGGGCGAGAAACCCGCGGCATGAGACGAGGCCGAGGACAACTCTGGTACACGTCTTGACAGGTAGATGAAGACCATGGCACCAACCACGCCGCAAGGATCTCACAGTTCCCCTCTGTCATCCGCCGGCTGTATAATCGTCTGAACTCGCCGTCTCCCACAACCGCTTCGGTCGGTACCGGAGCATGTATCGTTAACCCTCAGACGGCGCCGTTTGATCTACCTAGCCTCCACTCCCCTATGCCAAGCCCCTTCACGCCCGCCCGTTGGCCCGTTGGATTTAACGTCAACTTAGAGCCGGGACCTCTCTGCCTATGAACACCCCAGTCCCAGGGGGGTTTTCAACAGCTGGGACCTGAGCTACCTTAAACTAGGTTTTGGTCTCTGTGCCCTTCCTGTTGGGCCTTCTAATCAAGGGGGCACGGTCGTGAGGCTTCTCAAACTGGCACTCGTCCTGTTGCCGAAGCCGAAGAAACGATGGACCAGCCTCGGACTGCTGCCAAGAGCACAGGAGGCGCCGTTGATCGGTGTATCCCATAATAACCCGGGAACCTAGTAGTTAACCATGTGGTTCGAGATACATCTATAAGATGACAATGCTGTCGCTGTTTTCACTGCAAATCAGTGTCATATCAACGCTGCCAAGTCTCTGAATTGTAGCCTTCTCTTCTTGATCATTTCCACTCATTTTCTCTTCTCCAGGCTGGCCCAACTTTGGCACTTTCATCATGCATTATCCCAAGTCTTTCACTCTCCTCTCGCTTGTCGTCTCAGGGGCATTTTCCCAGTCATGTGATCTCCAGTTTGACGGCCGAGTCCCGGTCGGGACAGAGGTGGAGGAATTCGATGTCGCCAATGATCTGTTCAATTCCAGAAACGTAAAAGGCGAAGGCTTGGTCTTCAGCCAGATCCTCCAAGTGTCCAACGAGGCGAGTTCGCCCTTTGATGGCAACCATAACATCGCTCTCGCGGTCGCGATCAAGTAAGACGAGGTTGCGAAGTTCCAGGCGCATATCAACCAGCTGACCCCTTCTTTCAGTGACCAGTCCATTTACAACGGCCAGACGGGCTTCCGACGCTCCGAGCTGATTCCGTCCAGCAACTTGGGTACTGACGCGTCCACTCTCGGGGTCAAAACTCTCCATTTCAGTATTCAGAAGGACGCCCAACGGCCCCTTAATCTCTCGCACGAATACCAATTGGCGTTCCTCGATAGCAATGACTTCACCATGAACCAAATCGTTCTCAAGACCGGAACCATCCTGGGCGGTGTCGCCATCGCTGACCCGGATACCCTGACGCTCTTCGGCAACATCAACACCAAACCAGCGCCCCCCGTCCTTTTCAGCACCCCCTTCACTGAAGACACCATCCACAACTTCGCCGTCACCTTGGATTTCAACAGAAAGTAAGCTTCTACCCACAGTATGAGTTTTCACCTCTCAACACTGACATTAATACCTTCACCAGCACAGCCCAGGTCTTCTACTCTATCGACAACAACGATTTGGAAGCACAGGGCGCCGCCCAGCCCAACATCCTCGCCGGCCAGGGACAGTACCATTTCGGTATTTTGAAGAGGCCCGTCGGTGGCGTGGGTGATTTATCCAAGAACGGCATCCAGCCCGCAGGTATCGACGAGGCCGTCCTCTACAGCGGTATCTTCCAGGAGGACAGCGCCGACGGCTGCATTAGCCTGACACCGTAATTGACACACGCTTGTACAGATGAAAATCATCTCAGACTCTTGCGGAGAGAGGGTTTTTACCCTGCACATAAGCACAAAAGAAAAGAGGATGGTCATTAAGGGTTTTGTACATTATAATACTCCTTCGCCGCCCGCTACTTCAGAAAACCCTTTTTATATGGAACGAAATTATTGGTCTCACAGGAGAAGGTGGTGCGTTGTTGCAATAGCTGGTTACTTGGTGGGAAGACCGGTGATGTTGCTGATAGTGTATCTATAGCGATGTTGAGCAGTAGGGTAGAGACGGCAAAGGTGAACTGCCACTGCGGTGTGCCTGGAACCTGTCCCTCGATTCCCCCTATACGTCAATAGAAATATATGTTGCTATCGCAGCGTCCCCGATCAGAGGGGTGACCAAGTAGCCAATGCATTGGTGTGCAGCGCTGCGTAAAGATTAAGACCGGTCTCCCTGGATGCTCGGCTCCTCAACAATATCATTGCAAAAATGCCGTTGCTTTGTATTGGTCGGATTATCACAAGTGAAGGATGGCTTCATGACAATTTGGGTATTATATTAGATGATACAGTGCTGTTTCGTAATGTCATTCCAAACTCGGCCGGTATTGTAATAGGGCATACGCCGATGGACTAGGAGCCAGCCGGCCTGCCGGGCTTTTACAACGATCACGCGCCGTCTCAAGCCTCCTGGTGGCTCGAGACGGCGGCAACCTTCTCTTGGCGGTTAGCGACCTCTTCTAGCTGCGGACGCAGGGAGTCGGCAGCCTCTTGCGAGAAGTGGCGAGCACCAACGCGGTGCTCAAACAGCAAGTCAAGCTCCGAATACGTGAGCCCGAAAGGCTCCGGCAGGCGGAAGAAGGTCCAGAGCAGGAATAACGCCGTGATTCCGGCCCAGAAGAAGCCACCTCTTGCGCCCCAGTTCCAGTCATTCTTGCCGACAATCTTGGGCTGGATCGCGTTGACGATGAAGCCGCCCGAGTTGTAGAACGCGCGCGAGAGGGCGACGGTCTTGACGCGAAGGCGAGTGGACGGCATCTCGGCGACGAGGGTGTAGCACGAGGGGCCGACGGTAAGCTGGAACGCGAAAAGCATGACGATGATGAGGGCTCCCACAGCCCAGGACCTCGCAGGAAGGCTGGCAGCATCTTGGGGAATGCCGATGCCGCCGATGATGATCAACACCACAAACATAGCCGACAAGCCGACCAGGTACAGCGTGCGACGGCCGACGTGCGTCATGATGTACCAGGCGATGATGCAGCCGATTAGGCCAATGCAGTTCTGCGCCAGACTCATGTTGAAGCCATTCTCGCTGCTAAGACCCGCGTTGATCATGAACACTATAGTAAAGTTAGACCATCCAAGTAAGCTTTCATAGACCTGTTACTGACTTGTCCCGTAGCCCATGAAGGGTACTCCGCAGAAGGACTGCGTCATCCAGACCATGCAGGAGATCTCGGTGCGGCGGAGGTCGACGCCTCGGAAGCAGTCCCAGTAGTGCGCGCCGGAGCTGACCTCGATCTCGAACTGGTTCGTCACGCGCATCATCTCGATGTGGGCATCCAGATCGAACTCGATATCGCTCTGGGAGCTGATCAGGCTGCGGACTGATTCCTTAGCCTCCTCGAGGCGGTTCTTGCGGACGAGCCACCAGGGACTCTCGGGGGCAAGGAGCGTGCCGATGATGATTGGAACCGGCCAGATCCATTGTATAGCGAAGGCTGACAAAGGTGTTAGGTTTTGGCACGCATCACACCAAGTTATCTGTTACGAAGAGCTTCGTGACGCTGTATGTAGTTAATCATGTGTCGAGGCACGTGATCCTCTCCAAACGGTTCATGAGCCTGGTCTGGGAGACAACCACGTGATTTGTCACATGACCATCGTCATTCTCAGAGCCTCAACGCCATGAAGCTTTTCGTGATATCACCACCGGGTTTCACTCACGGATACGGTATCCCCATTGATTGTCAATCTTCAACAGTCCGCGAAGCATGCCGCTGCTGATAAGCTGGCCAATGACCCAGCACATGTTGCTGTAAACGTCAGCTGCTGAGGGCTCTGCATTGCGCAACTCTACTCACACCCAGGAGGTCATGTAACCTCTCAGAGACATGGGGCAAATGTCAGCCGCGTAAGTGACTGCAAGAGTCTGGAAAATGCCCCAAGGAATACCCTGGATGAGATTTCCCGCTAGGAACATGGGCAGACCATTGGAGAAGAAGGGGATGAAGACAGCGGCGATCATGGCAATCATGGAGACGACCATGGTCTTCTTGTAGCCGATCCACTCGGTGATGAAGCCATTGATGATGAGGCCAATGATGGAACCGACCTGGGTGCCGTTGTTGATGATGGTCTGCCAGCGGGCGGAGATCAGCGGGTCACCATCCGCATCAACCTCGTCGCCGTATCTCTTCATGAATGCCGGGAAAACGAAGAAGTTGCTCATCAAGTTGGTGTCGTAACCCTGGGAGCCAGTCAGCGCCATTGTAATACGGGATTGGGGACACGAGAGACAGCATACCTCCATGATGATGGCGAGGGAGATGATGAATGAGAACAGGATCGCCTTGGGCCAGAAACGAAAGGAGTCCCTGACGCTCATCTGGCGCTCGTTCTGGATGGCCGTGGCGGCCTCGCCTTGATCATTGTGGTGGTGGCTGACGGTTGGAACCGCCTCCACGCCCACGGCCTTGTCTTGCGCCATGATGAAGAGAGTCTCGGGAAGGATATAGCCAGAATGAGCAAGCGACTACGTGCGAGGTTATTCCCATGCTTCCTTGGGCAACAATGGGGCACAAGGCCGACTTTATAGAAAGGCGGAGGCAGGGGTAGAAAGATTCACCACCCCTGTAGCCTGAAGAGAAACCCAAGGAGGACAAACCGTTGTTCTTCTGGTGTGAGTTACCGAGGCAAAGAGGAGAACCCATCATAACATCATTGGCAGTCCCGAGGAGGCGGAGAGGAGGGGGGCAGCCACAACATTGCAGCACTGACACGTTTTGAGAACCAACGCCGGACGCACATCAAGTCAGACACACTTTGTGAGGGTCCCATGGGGAAATCTCCAGGTCTTGGGGTCATGATCGGTCGAGACCTCTGGGGGACCCAGGAGACGCGGTCATTCGTCCAACGATTGTGGGTAACGCCATGACACGGCGCAGATGGGGGGAGGGCCGGGGTTAAGAGGAGTATTCCGCCCCTTTTCCGCCGCTTTTTCCCCATCTGTCGTCAACGGCCGGCCAGGGCCCCTGGTCGAAGCCAACCGGGCCGGGCAACCACGGCGTGGTGAAATACACTCACCCAACCCCTGGCCCTCTTCTCTCTGCCAGAGAGACTACCTAATCCTTTTTGGTGCTTTTCTTCTATCTTGTTTGCTGCTGTACGGCTTGCAAACGGCCCCATCCCTTCCTATCTTTTTCTCTATTCGTACATACTAAAACCTCCTCTCGGTCTTCAATCCGAGGCATGCGGAAACCCTCGGCTTGTGCTGCGTGCCGGTACATTCCCTCTTTTTTCCCTTTCTGGTTCTTAGTTGGTGTTGCGAATTATTCGGTAACCTGATACGATTCTTTGCAGGGCCCGGCGGCGCAGATGCCAAACCCGGGACGACCTGGTCGACTGCATATACTGTAGCGAGAGGGGGATCAAATGCGACCAGAGGCCCCCCCAAGGTGGCTACTATGAACAGCGAGAGAAAGAACGGAAACAGCGCCGGGAGGAGCAGGTTCGGTCACGGGGGCCGCCGTTGCATCAGGGACACGCGAGCGCGTCGTCGCCCGAATGTCACACCGGTGGCTGGTGTGCCCGATGTGACACCACTGCGCATGCCGCGCTACCTAGCCTGCCGGTCCGTCTGGATATGGTGAGACTCTACTTCGACTACATCCATGACCAGTTCCACTCCCTCTTTCATCGGCCGAGCTTCATCGATGATGCACTCGGCGACCAAGTCCCACACGGGATTCTATACGGCATCTGTGCCCTATCTGCGAGGTGGGTTTTCCTACGAGGCTGCCCAATGCTAGTGGGTATTCTGAGCGAGAGGTTGCCGGCTAACTCGACTCCAGGTTCTCCACAGACCCGGCTCTGGCAGATGTTGACCCTCGAGACCGAGCACGAGGGTACTTGCAAGCTGCCGAGGGGTTCCTGAACATCCGTGACGTGTCGCTGGCTACGATACAGCTGTGCGTACTGATAGGGGCCGCGTGGACTGCCGACGGCGACGGGGAAGCAGAAAACGTCTATTACAGTGTCGCATGTAGACAGGCCCAGCTGCTAGATCTCCCCAACAGGCCAGTGACCACGCTGCTGGAACGGGAGATCAACATACGGGGTAAGCCTGGGTCGCCCTCTTCCCATCGCTATGCCAAGCTTAGCATCTGCAAATCTTGCATCATCTGCAATGCACAGGAACCAAACTAACAGGTCCCTTCTTCCCCAGTTTGGTGGTCACTCTGCATGATTGACGTCTGGTCGTCCACCGCGGTGAAGCTGCCCAAGCTGCTGCCGGCGAGATCCGACATTCCCCTGCCAATGGACGATCTGCCGTTCCTCTCGCTGGACAGCAGCGGCGCATCCGGGGTCAACGGCGGCGCGGGTGCGACGCTGTCGGGCCAGAGCTCGCAGCACCTCTCGCAGATGGTGCGGCTCAACCGGATCCTGCTCGACATCAACGACTTCAACCAGCGATGCGTGGCCGAGAACCCGGACTGGGACGCCCTCGGGCACGGCGTCGACGCGCTCCACGCGAGGATGGAGGGCTGGCTCGACGCGCTGCCGGAGAACATGCGCGACACCCCCGAGAACTTTGCGTGGTTCGCGGCCCGGGGCCTCGGCAGGACATTTGCGGCCGTGTACCTGGGGTATTACCACTTTGGCCAGCTCCTGTACTATCAATTCCTGTACGGCGCCGGCACGACGACGGCCATCAACCCCACGGCGTCGGGGTCCGTCGCCCGTCAGGACACGTACGCGACCCGATGCAAGGAGCACGCGGCGAGGCTGTGCGATATGGTCTACCGCACGCAGACGGCGGCGGGGGCGGACGTGAGGTACACGATGGCGGCGCACGTGCTGGTGATTACGTCGACGGTGCAGATCCACACGCTCTTGTTCAGTGTCGACGAGGCGGATATCGGCCTGGCGAGACGGCGTCTCGAGAGGAACTTTGAGCTGCTTTTGCAGTTGCGGTGTTACTGGCCTACGGTTGACCGGGCCATCAGCCGACTAAGGGCTTTCCACGAGACTGCGCGGACCAGCATCGACACAAGCTTCGTGCTGGACCGCTGGATGCTGCGGTTCCTGGTTGAATTTGCGGAGCCGATGGAGGAGAAGGAGGCCGGAACAAGCCGGCTCGGGGATAGTGACGAGATGGAGTCGTTGTGGGCGATGGAGGGGCTCCGGTGAGGGGTTGGGTGTTGGGGGTTATGCGGTCTTAACTGGGGGAACCAACTTTGGGCTCTTGGCCCGATGGAGTGCAGCGTACATAGGCAACCACCAGTTGAATGAGTAGGCTCGAGAGGCTGACAATTTTCTTCTCTTGCATGTGACAAGCTTGCCCGGCCGGCATAGACCAGGTACGGGGAGACAGGACTGAATAGTAGAAGGGGTTTATCTTAATGGCATGGGTTGCCAGCCGCATCGTGTCCCCATAACTAAACTGGCCAGTCAACAATCTCGCGTCCAGGTACAAGAGATGGATTGTTGTCTTTTGTGCCTCTGTTAGATTCTCACTTGTACCCTGGCTCCTTGACATGTGCTGCGCAACAACGGGTTTCCTCTCGGCATGATCAAGTCCATCAATGCCCCTTTTCATATGTTACTTGTTGTAACGCTGTGAGATTCCAAGTCCAGTCTTCATCTCATCAGTTGACCGCAGATGTGACTGCATGAGTCGGTCACGTTTGGTGCGGAGAAGGGCGGAAAAGTGCGGGAAACTCTACGATTTTTCCGCCCCCTGTCATCCGACCTCACCGTCTAATTCTGCCCTTCTGGCCCCTCTGCCCCTCACTTGGCAACGAGCATAGTGTTTGTTGGCCGAGGATGAAGAGACGACACGATGTGTATAGGAAACCTGGAAAGTCGCCATGAGGGGCTGAGAGGATCTGTTATGCCACTTTTTTTCTTGCTGCCCCGGACGGTATAAGAGTCGGGTTCCAGCACCAGCATTGATTCCCCGTCTAGTAATTAATCAAAGACTGAAGCAGACCTCATCGCCCTTTCTGCAACTAGAGGGGGAAAAAGAACACAAGATGGTTTACAGATCACTGGGCCTTGTGGCCGCAATGGCATCCGTTGGGCAGGTGGCAGCTCTCAGTAACGGCTTGGCCACCACGCCTCCAATGGGCTGGGTAAGTTATAATAGTTCTTTGCATATCCCACGCTCTTAAAGTTCCAAGTTCCGACGGCTGACGTGAACAAGAACAATTGGAATGCCTTCGCGTGCGACGTCTCGGAGGATCTCATCCTCAGCACCTCAGAGCGCGTCGTAAGCCTGGGTCTGCGCGACCTGGGATACGACCATGTCGTGCTGGACGACTGCTGGCAGGACGAGAACGGCCGTGATGCCCAGGGCAAGATCCATGAGAACTCGGCAAAGTTCCCCAACGGCCTGAAGTACGTCTCGGACCAGTTGCACGCTTGGGGACTCAAGTACGGCATGTACTCCAGTGCCGGCGAGATGACGTGCGCGAGATTCGGTGAGTTATCTAGATGAGAAATCCGCTCCTCGGCGTCTGCCTCGGAATGAGCAATAAAGGCAAACAAGTACTGACATCCCCCTCAGCTGGTTCGCTTGACTACGAAAAGCAGGACGCTGAGAACTTCGCCGCTTGGGGTGTCGACTTCCTCAAGTACGACAACTGCTACCACATGGGCCGCATGGGCACACCCAAGATCTCCTTTGACCGGTTCAAGGTCATGGCCGACGCGCTGAACGCGACGGGGCGGCCCATCGCCCTCAACCTCTGCAACTGGGGTGAAGACTACGTCCACACAGTAAGTGTCTCCCCGTATCCGCGTCCATACATCTACTACGGGACGCCTGAGACTGACAAACCTAGTGGGGAATGTCCATCGCCCACGCCTGGCGTATGTCAGGCGACATCTACGACTCCTTCACCCGCCCCGACGACCTGTGCAGCTGCACCACTGCCGCGGATCCCTTCTGCGTCGCCCCGGGAACCCACTGCTCCGTGCTCTTCATCCTCAACCGCGTCGCCGCCTTCGCTGACCGCAGCATCCCCGGCGGCTGGAACGACCTCGACATGCTCGAGGTCGGCCAGGGCGGCATGACGGACGAGGAGTACAAGGCTCACTTCGCCCTCTGGGCCGCCCTCAAGTCCCCGCTGATGCTCGGCAACGACCTGCGGGACATGCCCGCCGAGGCGCTGAGCATCGTCAACAACCCGGCCATCATTGCCCTCAGCCAAGACCCGCACGGCCGCAGCGCGCTGCGGGTGCGGAGGGACGTCGGCGGAGGGTTGACGCCGGACGAGTACGGCGTCGCGGAGACGCAGGTGTGGAGCGGACGGTTGGAGAACGGCGACCAGGTCGTCATCTTCCTCAACGCTGCGGGCGCCGAAGTCGAGATGGAGTCGTCGCTGGCCGAGATCTTCGTGTCGGACGGCCCCGGCGGCGCGGCGCCGCAGGTCAAGTCCCAGTGGGCTGTCCACGACCTCTGGGCCGACAGGATGTCGACGGAGACGGCAGAGTCGTTGTTTGCTGCCGACAGCCACGAGTCTAGGGTCAAGATCCTCCAGAAGGCCAACTGGTACAACGCCACTGAGATCCCATACGCCGTTGGCTTAGAGAAGGAGGACCCGAGACTGTTTGGCAAGAAGATTGGCGTGGTGGAGGCAAAGGGCGTGTTGAAGACCAAAGTTCTTAGCCACGCGGCCAAGGTCTTCCGTCTGAGGAGAATTGCAACCCCCGGTGATGGTTTCAAAGCCAAGAGTCACGACCGCACGCAAAGGGCTGTCAAGGAGGAGCTGTGAATAGGCGTACCGCTGAGCGGTAATAGAGCACAACCACGTACTGATCCGAAATAGGGTTGGCATGCATCAAGACTAGAGAAATGGTGTCAAGGATATCGGAGAGATCATGGGTATGATGAGGACGATTGACTGGGAACGGTTCTTTTATAAATGGCCAGTCTACAGCATCGAAATTTAGAAGATATAGATAGAAGTCAATTGGAGATACATAGAGAGGCCATGGACACGATCGTTTTGCATTAGCTCCTACGAGTACCATGTCAAGCAATCCTGTTCTTATGGGCCAATGCCGAACATAAACACAATGCAAGGGGCAGTTGTTATCTCTTCTTACACGTAATATCACTAAACAAATGGACACAGTAACAACAAGAATGCAAAAAGAGCCCAAAACACGATTATGGAGCCATTGTTCATAGCACGTGGAATCTGCTCTGAACGCACTTCAACTGTCTGGAAGTCACTTCAGCTTAGTCAACTTTTAAGTTTCATGGCACCGAGGACGCCAGTCAGTAAGCTAGGTAGAGGAGCGTTGGACCTGCGTCCCATCAGATAGCCCTCATGGCTCATCGATGCCGGGCTCGGACCGATACGGAGTGATCCAACACAAGACTCACGGCTCCGCTGCCGCGAGACAAGAGGCTCGACACGCCCAAACCAGCTTCCAAGCCCAACATCGAGGTATCCGAAAACACAATGTCCGGGCGCCCGAGACCGCAGAAGCCTACGCGACTCCATCTGTCTCGAAAGGGGGCTGCCCAAAGCCCGCGCGCCACCGATCGAGCCTGAAGACAGAACCAATCTCACCCTGTAACCTCGAGGCCCGTCCGCTCACCAAGGCCAGCGTTCAGATCGAAGAAGGAAGACGCGAGGGAAAGCACAGCCGGGCTGGGAGAGCACGAATTCTGCCGAGATCTCCAGCGGCGAATCTCCTCATCCCTGGCCCAGCTTGACCGAGAGGCTCACCGTGGGACAGGACTCGAGCCCTCCCACCCAACTGGACACAACGACATCAGAACTCGGCTATTCGATCATGGGATGTCTTGGAAGAAACGCCCCTGAACGGCTCTTTTCCTCGTGGTCCGGGGAGCTTTCTTGTCTTGGGCGTCGAAAGGGACTAGATGAACGAGGCGCCCACCCGTCGCCGCGATGTAGACCGGTAAGCGCACCCTTCGGACATCGAGACCCCCTGGTCACCGAAGCCATCAATCGACTAGAGATCATGATAGTACCGGAACCAGATTGATATGACAAGGAAAGAGCGTCTGTAGCCATGAGACGCACGAGGAAGAGCATTGAGTGCCGGGTACGTTCATCGTTAGGGGTCACGATGAAGTTTCATCGTTAGACCGTCGTTAACTCTTTCCTATCGTGAAGGATCCAGGACACTGCCAAAGCCCTTATTCTGCATTAATATCATTGTTGAAGCAACTGCACAAGACTCGATCGCATGTCACCACAAGAACGACGTGGTGGCGCCAGGTGTTGAGGGCCTCGCCTCCACCCACAGAGGGCCAGGCGCCGCCCTTCAATATTCGAGATTGCTTCTCCAAATAACCCGCAGAGGTTGGAATTGATCACTCTGATGAAAGCTCAAACGACGCAAGAGGCGCGAGAGGATTATCAAAAGGGGGGTCCCTGCAGAACGATCCTCCTCATACACCCCTATCTATGTATCTCCCTCCCGCGCCCTCGAGTTCGACCAAAGAAAAAGCCATGACTACAGAGCTGTCTTGGATCTAACCCCCTTGTTCAGAACAACTCTCGGGCGCATCCGCAGGAAAGAAAGGAGCGACAGAGTGAAGAAGAAACCAAGGGGGGGCCGAGGGCGTATTCGACCGTCGCCACGAGCGCACAACAGACGCCTCAGTCCTCCCTCCCCCCTTCGGGGCTTGGATGACAGCGAGGGGCTGGACCAATAGAGGACCTTCGCGAGCGAGACCTGCACGGAGTGGACTTTCGTTCTTGTTTTTCTTGTTTTTTTTTTTTTTCCTGTGGCATGTCTAGCCGAGAGATTGTGTGGCAGCGCGCCGCGGGCGAGGAGCGCCAGCCACTGTTGGCCATGCCGTTTCCTCCGTCCACCGACAGAAAAGGGGAAGGAGCAGGAGCAGGAGGAGGAGCAGGAGGAGGGAAAAGAGACGTTTTGCGCGACAGTTGAACGGTGCTACCCTCGCGTGGGGAGGCGGTGCGAGGCGCGGTTGTGAGCCGCGAAAGGTTGTGTGTGCGGTTTTGGATTGAGTGGCAGGGCCTTGCAAGCGATGTCGTCAGGCTCGTATCTTCCCTTGGGGCAACATTCCCTCCCCCTCCCCTCTCAGCCGCCTGGCTGGGACCGGTCCGTCCGCTGCGCAGAGTTGGTTAGTTCTCCCATCAAGGGGGGTTTCCACACACATCCCCAGTGAAAGAAACCGAGCAAAAGGAGCGAGGCGCGCATCAGCTCCCAGGCCGCTCGGTCTCTGTTCGTAAGACATGTCCAAGTTGGAAAGAACGCGTCGATCTCACCGTACACGGTCCCCCGTTAGGTGTCATCGTCCCCCCTCCCGCCTCCCTCTCTGGGAACCAGCCGGGGGAAGAGGAAGGGTCCAAGGTGGAAGATGCCGAGCTCGGATTGCGCCTTACCTTGGTAGGGGGCCTCAAGGATGAGCGGGGAGAGGTGATGATTTGGTCGGCGACCAGACATCTAGGTAGTGTATCTGAAGGTTGGCGCGCCTCACAGGCTGGTTGTGGCGGGGATCGCTGCCCAAGGATACCGCGAATCTTTTCTCGTGCCGCAGCCCGTCTGTTCCCCGTCGTCAGGAAGTGAAGCGGTGGGTATACATTACACCTGGTACTGTACGTAGTTGGGAAGCCGGCCGGGAAGCCAGATCTGCGGTGAAGTTTGTGTTGAGGCGAGCGATCGAGAAGCGCGGCGAATCCAAGGACGACATGTTCAAGGCACTCTGCATCGTCTGATGGCTGCTCATTGCTCGAGACGATGCAGCCATCCCACCATTTTCTCTTCTCATTCTCTCTCTGCTGCAGCTCTTGTCGGTGTACATACACTACCTAGGTACGGAGACGTGCATGGTACATTTAGAATTTAGGGGATGACCTTGATGCGAAGAGTCTTGCGAGCCGAAAGCTCGTGCGCCTCTGCTTACCCACTTCGAGTGCAACGGTGAGCTGGGAGATTTTCTCTCCTCTTCCCCCAGAAACCCTGGCCCTCCCAGCTCTAAGTATACCTGTACATACCTAGCTTACATAGTATGTATACACGTAACAGGCAGATCGGGCCTGGGGGGGAAGGGGAGGGTAAAGAGTAAGACAAGGTTATGCTTGAAGTCGATCTCTGGAGCGGTGTCCCCCCACCTCACATCCCCCTCCCAAACAAGATCTGCCCGCCCTCCTCCGGTAACTTCGAAACCGAGCACGCCGTTCTGTTCATCCGAACAGGTCCCGCAATACCTAGGTGTGCCAAGAATAAAACAGACCACCGAGTCCTGCGCGAGCCTAACCCTGGGATGCACCCTCGAGGGTAGCAACAAAAGGGCGATGCGCGTCGAGCGATGGAGGACGGGAGGGGGGGATCCAAAACGACGCTGTCCGGCTAGCCCGGACGATCATTACTCTGCCCACGTGGTCGCAAATCAAACGTGAACCGGTGAGGTTAATGAGCTTTACGGCACCGAACCCAATGCCTAGGGTAGCCCAGAAGGGGGAGGACCGCTTGAGATTGCGAGCGGCACCTCCATGGGTCGAGCCAAGACATTCGATTCGCGAACCAGGTATGGACAATGTGGCACACGAGGACTGCGCTGATGACCGGGATCCCAGAAGATCTGGGGCCACAACAGGCCGGTCCCATGTCGTTCAAGATATCGCAATCAGTCGCACCGTCCGTGGCTAACTGCGTCCAGTTCAATATGCCCATTCCGCCTAAGCGCTGCGGCTGCCCGTGGCACCCTGACCCGTGTGCCCGAGTCGGTAAGCCACGTAGGTAGTAGGTAGGTGCCCCGTCGATGCTGGAGCTTCGGGTTTCCAAGAAGATCGTTGCGCCCAACATACATCGTAGCAGGTTGTCGGTTAGCACAGTACATCATCAGGGATGTCCTTGGCTTGCAGCTTTGCCGCAGACATACAAGTAGTGGTAAGTGATCAGGTCTAGCTCCCTCTTTCTCTCTTTTAAGATTTCATGTCGGAGGCTACTGGTAGCCGTCTCCAGGTTCGATTAGCTCGTAGCCCCCCTTCTCCCCTCACCAAAAATCCATCTTAGTCTCCGTACCGCCCAGCGCCACGAAACGCCCTCGTTTCTTATTCCAACAACTCCCCCACTTTCCCAGGTTATTTGGAAGGTTCATGCTTGGCAGACTGGGACATGAACGCGAAATCGAGATAGGTCCATCCAGCTTTCTACACAATATTGTTCCGGCAAGACGAAAAAAAAAAACGAAAAAAAAACGAAAAAAAAAGACCATCAGCCGGTCTCACCCTGCCCGGGCCGGGTTGAGGGACGAAGCCCGGCACACTGCGACTCTTTGCGTGCCCGTACACAGGATTGCCGCCTATATGCCTCTTTGTCTATTGCTCATTGGTCGGTTGGTTGGACACGCCTTGCTGCAGGATCGTGGGAAGCCCCGAGATGAGGCATGTTAGCGGCTTCCCACAGAGCTCTTACGGAATCACATGGTGCGACGAGTGTCATTTGCGTGTGCCATGCTGCCGTGCCACCAACATGGAGCCCGCTACGACGTTCCCGGTACTCAGTGTGTGTGTGTGTGTGTGTGTGTGTGTAACCGCGAGTTCTGGCGAGGCAGCCCAGCAGAAGATGAACGGTGGATGTGTCTCGAGCGCAGAGGTTGACGACTTGAGCGGGGCTTTAGAGCCAACACGTAACATACTGAAAACAGTAGCCAGATACGATAGCGATGGGGGGCATTTGGTTGAAGCCCAGTGGGCCTTTTCTATACATGCTACGAGCAAAAGAACATCTCACCGCGGTACCTCGGCGTATCGGCGTAGCTAACAGAGCCGTTCATCTGTCCATGAGACCTCCCGCCCGAACGGGCTGGTGCGCTCACCCAGAATGACGGTGCTGGGGGAGGACGGCAGCGCACATGGTCTCGTTGCCGTCAAGCCTCTCACCCGGCGCCGTGTCGCGGGGGGGGGGGGAGCGACAGCCACAGCTTGTTAGCCTGTAACCTTTCTCACGGCTAGAGACGTGTTGCAATATGGGGCTCGTTCGACGGGTGGCAGCACGACCTACTATGTACTACGATCATTTCCAAACCTGCTTCACCCCAAGATCCAGCAACCGGGAGCGGGCGGTTGAGACAGGCCCTTTGTGCGTGCTGTCTTCGATCCACGGGTCAGCGTCCAGAGCATCGGGTCGTGGTAAAGGAGTGGATAGGCTGAAGTTGCGTGCCAACGTCGCACAGGTAGCCCAGGGCATACGCGGTATAACGTCTTTTGCCGAGCGCGCATGAAATATTCGACTTCGCCCTGGGTCCTGGGACGAGTAGGTAGATGGGTAGGTTGGTGTTTTGAGACGCTGAGCCACTACTTGCTTGAATGGGCTATGGAGCGACGTTTCGAGACAAGTGGCCGTCGTACGTCAAATTGTGCTGCCATCGGGTTGACCGGTCTGATTTGCACGCTCTGATAGATTGGCGAAACCTGCCATCACGACCGCTGCGCTGCGCGGCTCATCCATAAAGTAATACTATGTAACATGCGTCCCTCAGGAAGGGGTGGCTGACAAGGGGAGGGAGGCAACATACAGCAACGATAATAACAACAAGATTAATAGTTGAGAGGAGGAAAAAGAAAGAAAATGGCCACTGACCGAGCCCAGAATGACGGATGAGAATGGGCGACGCAAGGGGAACATTGCTCGGGCGGCCCAGACTTGGGCGGGCGGCAACGCGCTCATCCGCATCGTCAAAAGTCCGATGACGACGGATACGGGACAACACGAAAGGAGCGCCAAGGAAGGCCAAGGAAAGCTTGAGGAGCATCACTGATTCGATACTGTGGTTTGGTTTCGGTGATGCGGGTGGCTGTTTTGCCGACCACAAAGCGTCCCCGTACGGGAGCAGATTAGCGAGCATGTAAGCACTCCAGCGGCGGTTATCCGCATGCAAAACCATGGCTGTGTGTATTTGTACTGGGCCAGGCTGAACGCAACCGTAGCTGAGCAAGGGTTGGAGACGGAGAGAGAGAGACTGAGAGATTCGCCCGCATGGACAAATATGGTGTTACACAATGCTGTTTCTTGGAGCCTCCTCAGTTCTTTCAGTCTACTACCTACCTACAGGTGCACCTCACACCCGCCCCCCGAGGCGCCGCAGGCCCATGGCGGTGTCTGTCGAGGAGCGTTGCCGCTTCCCGAAGAAGAGGCAGCAGCAGAGGTGTGTGTTGCACAGCAGTTGGGTGATGGCAGCAGAGGGTTGGGTTGGGGGAGGGCGGCGGAGGAGAAGCGACCACCACCTGCCCAGTGTCAACATGGCCCGCGAGCCGAGGCAAGGCAGAGGGCGAGATCTGCTTCGTAGGCAATATCGGTGTGCATGATCTTGTCAAGTGAGACCAGGGTTTCCTCCTGTCAGTCCTCGTTCCGCACCCGACCCGAGCGAGTGTCGCCGCCCAAAACCTGGAGATGGTTGCGCGCCGACGATTGAGCGGCAACAAGCTTGCATGCTGGACAACACCCGCCGATATCTGACTGTGCGGCTCATGAGAGGCATGCTTCTTATTCTTCTTATTCCTCGTCGTCTTGTTCTTCTTGTTCCTCTTTATATCCCTTGTCTGTTCTACCTACTGTGTTGACTCGGAGGCTATCTGTTCGGGTGAACAGTTTGAACACATGCGGCCATCTCGGCGGCGGCGGCAGCAACAACAGTACCAGCAACTTGGGGTCATATCGATGCGGTCTCAGGGAGACAGGGGAGAAATGGAATGCTTAGGGCTTCCTGGTACGGTCCAACAAGAATGTGGGCCGAAGGAACATTGTCTCGTAAACCAGGAAGCGAAACAAATAATGGTAAGGATAGGTAGGTAGGCACGAATTGCCCCGGGCACTTCGAATCTGCAACATGGGGGATTCAAAGACAGAGCAAAGCAAGCAATGGACGCAAGGTACCGATCCGAGTCTCAACACGCCCCTCCCCCCTTGACAGGATGGATGACTTGCATAAGAAGAGACAGCCCTAGACAGGCCGGACCAGTCATCTGGTAGGACTGCGTACCCGTCACCCCATCGGCCCGGGGGATGGATAATACTACCTAGGTAGACGACAACAAGACGCGCTCTGATCAAACCGACAGGGTAGGGTAGGGGGGAGGCTTGTATTCGTGAAAAGCTGCAAGGTGAGAGAAGAGAAATGAAGGCGAAATTGCAACGGGACGAGTATGGGCAGAGTTGTACCAAGAGCCAAGTTGTCAAACGGTAAGAAGCGAGAGTCGAGAGGGTCGCTAGGTGAGGGAGGACCAGCGAGCTCAGGTGCCACCACGGCTGGTAAATAGTGGAGGGGTGTGATAACTGACGACTCTGACTGTGGTGACGCATGAGATTGGCGGGACGGGCAGGGCTTCCCAGAGCCATGGTAAAGTGAAGAGTAGGCAAGACAGGAAGGGAATGAGGGAGGGGGATGGATCCCTTACACTAGGTAGTTGGACAAGCGCGAGAGACAAGCGAGTCGAGGGGTCGGGATACGACATGTCAACTCATCATAGGCACATGTGCAGGGATCATGAGATGGGGGGATTTGTGAGGTGTGCAGCGTAGCGCAGCGCAGCGGCGTCCGGATCCGATGCTTACTGGAGAGAGAGAGAGAGGAAGAGGGCCGCGGCGTCGACGAGGAAGAGGAGGACGACGAGGAGGGGTGAGAAAAGTAAGGGTGTTCCTGGAGGAGGCGAGCTCAAAATGGCACCATATCATATCGATAGGTATGCGCCGAGAGATGAGATGAGTGAGAGAGAGAGAAAGAGAGAGAGAAAGAGAGCAGGGAGCGGGTGGCGATGTCGACTGGTGAGAGGAGATAGAGAGGTGGAGATGGAGGTAGTGTAGAGGTGTAGTTTAGTGTACGGCCGTATGGGAAAAGCAGCATCCGTTGCTCGAGGCGGTCGGTCGGATGGATGGTAACTTGACGCATGCGGTCAGGAACAACAAGCATGACAGATGGAGCTGGACGAGTACTTAGCGTATGTACATTGAGTGAGTGGGTGAGGTGCGCGAGTTCGGTCGAAACGGCGTACTGCAGAAACGGCGGTCTCCTCGTCAACGAGGGACACACGGAGGGAAGGGAGCCATGAAGATTGAATGAGTGCGTTGAGTGAGTGAGTGGCCAGTGTCGCTGTGAAATTGCCAGGGGGGCAGGACATGCTTCTTTTCGGAAACTTGGGAGATGGGTTTGACCGAAGGAAAAGAAAGGAAAAGTAGCTACGGTAGGGTAGATTGGGGGTACTTAGGTACCTTACTATGTGTACCAATATTACCCATCATTCATTGGGTGGCGTCGGCGGTGGTGCATTCATCGTATGAGGGAAGGAAGGGATGGGGAGGGGAATTAGAGAAGGGAAAGAAGGTGACAATGCTGCGGGCGGTGGTGCGGTGTGGTGAGAGGGGGGAAGGAACCTGCCTGCCCTGCCTGCCTGCCTGCTGCCTGGTGGGTCGGTGTATATCGTACACTGAAGAGGAAACTGCGGGCTCGGGGCGGCGAGGTTCTGGACTTCTGGGTCCCTACTGTACCAGGTATTCTTTCCTTCCTTGCTTTCTCTCCCTGGAAAGCAACGCCAGCGACACCAAACAGCGCCCTGCGGCGACCATCTTCCCTCGGTACCTAGCTAGGTAGGTAGGCACGTAGGTAAGTACCTCCCTTAGAGGGAACTCGAGGACCCAAATGCCCACGGAAACTCGCCTGATGTCTGCCCAGAGCGTGTACTGCGTCAGTTTTGACAGCGGCCCTTGCCTTACGCTACAACTATGTACCTAGGTAGGTAGTGCAGGTAGGTAAGTTCATGGCTCACCGTCCCTGACAAGATCCCTTTAGGTGCATCGTATACTGGTGGGCAAAGAACGTGCCTTCTTAGTTGCCTACCTAGGTACCTATCGATCACCCACTACGCACCACCTGCCCATGGTATCTACCTACCTAGGTACCGATACCCAAGGAAGGTACTTACTTACCCTCTAGATACATCATGTCTAGGTACAAGTAGGTAGGTAGATTGTGCATCTTGTGAAAGGCAGGTAACACCTGCAAGTACCTATGCCGTAGGGTGGTGATGCGTGCCTCAGCCATCTTACCATACCATCCATCCGCCCGTCCTGGTCGTTCCCGTCCGCCTCCGCCGCCCTCTCTCCCGCCCGCCCAACCAAGCCACTCACTACTCCACACACAGACACACACTCACTCGACTAGGTAAGTCCGAATAATCATCACTAGTCACATCTCACCACTGCTCACATCATCAAGTCAAGCCCTCGCAACCGATGCCAGTACCTCGAGAAATCCAACTGCTTTGAGCCACCTCCTACCTACTACTAGTGTATTCCCACACCGACACCGACACCGACACCGACACCAACACCATGACCTTGGCTACCGCTCCCGAGTTGTTGCACTTTGTTTCCCTTCCCTTCCGGCGCCCACGGCCACGGCCGTATGTATCTATGCCAAACGTCTTCCTCCCGCCCTACGAGCATGCCGAGTACCGATACTCCACTACTTACCGCGGTATCGCCTTTGCAACTCAAGTACGGATACCTGCTGCCTACGTATTGTATCCCCCCTCCTCCCCCCCCTCGGAACTAGATCTCTGCCTGGTACTGGCGCACGAAGACCTCTGAGGGCCTTCCTTGGTCGACATTGGGTACCCGCTCCAGACCTGTGAGATCTACAGCAGGGGTTGTCCCTGCAATCCTCCTCCTAGGCGTCGATCCTGTCTGTTCTTTTTTTCCTCCGGAGCAAGAGAGGCGACGGGCGACCGACGGTCCTGAACTGGACCCTGCCGTGGCAATGGACTGGACTCGAGCACAACACACGTCACTTCTACCACTACCTACCTGGATAGGTACCTACACCACCGCGTCTACCTACCTAAGGTACCTAGGTATTAGGTATGCATCAACTTGCAACGCCCTCCCACAATTTGCTTGCCGTTTCTGCACCACTCCATGGTCCCTCGACTTTGCACCGAGCCTCAAGAAGCGAAACTGCGTGCCCCCTTGGCCCTTCAAGTCGCCCGCCTTTCCTCACACTACAGCCGCCAATCGCCGTCTACCCAATTGTTTCGTCATCCTTGCCATTCATTGCCATGGCAGGGACCGCCTTGACAACGCAACTTAGCCTCGTGAGGGTGTGGCTCTAGCCTCCCCCCCCTCGTTGCCCGGCGTCCATTTCAACTCCGGCCTTCTTTCTCCTTCACCTTATCATGTCGGCTTCTGTCACACCCGCCGCTTACCACTACATGCACGTACCATGTGGTAATATCACTTCTGGGCATCGTCCGCCAGCTACCTACGCTTCGCTTCTCTTGGCGCAAGGAGATGGTCTCGATCAAGGGCACACACGTCCTTCACCAACTCATTCTATACCCTAACAATCATTATTCCCATCATCGGCTCCCCACGGACGCGGAAACACAAGGGCGATTGAACCAAGCACTTACAACCGCCGAACGCGTTAGGCCGTCGTTCGCTTCGGCCCCCCTCCTCATTTCACAGAGAGTGTATGGGTACAGCGTCTACAACCCCGAATGACAGTGCTTCGGCCTTCATCCGTGTCTGTCTCTCCTAGGCCGCCGCATCGGTACTCAACGCCGCGCTCTGATCCGCCAAAAAGGCTACACCAACGTTTTCGAGAAAGGCGACGTTTGGACCGATGGTACATCCAACCTAGTGCACCTAGTATAAGACGCCGTCGCGGGAAGCCATTGGCCTATTTCAGAATACCCACGTTGAATATAAGACCGCAACCGTTCCCTGGCAGTTGGTTGACGTTGAGCCGTTCAATGCCCCCGTCGACACCAAGCCCTTCATCCGACGCTAGTTATTAGCCAGCACGCTTGAGGTTTGACTCTTGGGATCGTGCCACTACTGTCCGGCTTTGCCATTTTGAAAACGCACCCTACGCCCGTCCCTCTGGTTGCCGCCGGCCATCCGCCGCATTCTATCCTTGCGTCTGTCCCCGAATATCTCACCACATCACGTCAACCTATCGCCGGCAGCGGATACTTGTCGCCAAGCCATCTCAGACACGAGTCTCACGCTTGTTGCCTCTCCGGCCGGCACACAAGCTAGGAACACGGTCGACGCCAGTGAGCCCGCTAGGTAGATTTACAGTGAAGAAGGCTCATCCAACGGGGGGCTTGCAACAGTACGTGCGTGCCTGACATGACAGCGAGACACGGGCGCTACGAGATCCAAATGAACAAAGTTGACATGCAGAAGCAAACAGACACCAGATCCGTCTATTCCCGCACAAGACAACGCCAACTCACGGGCCACTCCACGCCCTTGCCAAATTCGTGAGTCCCTCTTGCTCTCTCTTCCCCTTGCACCCCCGTCCTCTTCCGCCTAGATTTGAGCTAGGCACCAGTATCATTTGTTCGGCGTTGCCTTGCCCTATCTGGCCCACTCCGCATGGCACAGCTGGATCAGAAGCGTGCCGAATCCCCCAGGTGGCGGTGGATAGAACATTGGCAGCTTTTGAGAGAGAAAGTGAGAGCGAGGCGCGGGTTTGCCGGTTCAAGACCATCATCGTCATCATCAACGGAGCAGTAGTTGTGGACCAGCCCTCAGCTTGGGCCCTGGAGAGCATCGGCATTTACGGCAACACGGGCTCGGCATTGGTTTACTTACCTTGCTTCGGCCAGTGACAACTCCCTGCCCGGACCCCCAACCCCCAACATGCCCGCCCCCCCGCCTCTCTTCCCCGTTCACCCACACGCGCGCTCACGCGTCGTTGGAGGGGGCGAGGAACAGGGCGCTCAGCTGAGCTGGGGGTAGGGGCTTGTTCGGGCAGAAACGACGGGGATTTGCTGATCTCGCTCAATTTCCCAGGTCTGCAGAGTTGCCAAGTTTGATTGGACCACCCGACAGGCGTCGCCGTCTGGCTTGCTTCCTCCCGCCGTCGATCATCCCGTGTCTAGATGCAGCTGCTTTAAACTCGCTGCACTGCCGTGTTGCTGGCTGCAAGGGGTGTGCGTATATGTGTGTGTGTATCTGTTTTGTGTGTAGTGGTCACAAAAGGCACACATACACACACACACCCACCGAGGGAGAGAGAGAGAAAGAGAGGGAGATAGAGGCCGAGCCAGTACTAAGAGCTGGCTCGCCGGCGCAGAGAGACGGGCTGATGGCGAGCCAGACGCGGTAGCGGCATCGGATACAGAGCATATGCTGTCCCATGCAAGCATGTCTGATCTGATCATCAGCAATCTCTAGCCTTGCTCAATCTCATGTCTCTCTCAATGATGCGACCCGACAGCTCTCTCTTTCACCGCTGAGGTTACAGTCGCGCTATTCTACAGCGGGAGGATGAATCCACTGATCGCCACCAGGGCCGAGTGCCTCACCTGCACTATTAGGATTTTTCTTTGGGCTGGCCAATAACTAATCACAGTAGTGATAGGAAACAGCAAGACACCAAGACACTACCACCACGCAAGGCGCGGGGGGGAACCAGAAGCCAGGGAGGGAGAGGCCAGGCAAGTTCCGGCATCATATCAAACCCCCCACCCACTCCCCTCTCAACAAACATCTAAACGCACGCGTACAGCCTGGGAAGCTGGAGCGAAGCACACGAGTGACATGAGAGGGGAATAACGACACTTGGCTCGTCTGTGCACGTCCATCTCCAACGACCCTTGGTCTCGTTTCGTCTGCGGACCAGGGCAAGGCTGTCGGGGTCTTGTTGATCTGTTTCCCGAAGCAGAGGAGACAGAGAGTAAGCATCCTGTAGTTAGTTAGCTGGTCAGCCCCGGCGCACCTCTCTCCCGGTGAGTAGTACCTAGACATACATTTCTCCTCCTCGACGGACAGACAGACAGACGAACGGACGGACGGCTAGTCCCCGTCGGGACAATTTGCGACCACTCCACAGCGGCATCAGAGATCGTCATTTGGCAGATGGGTCGCCGAAGCAAGCCCAGGCAGTGGAGGGGACGCCAGCAAGTGATGTGAAGGCCCGAATGACTGATTTCGCTCCAGGGAGTACAGTACAGCCCAGCCAGATTGCTCTCCGGGCTTGAGATCTTGGTAGATCTCCATCGGGCTCTCATCTCGGCCGCAGACGACACCGGCGCATCCCAACGCTCTTCCGGCCCTACCATACCTACCGTCCGTAGGATTGGTCATTGTACGCTCGGCTACTTTTGATCAACTTTCTACCTTGGTCGTCGTCGTTGTTCTCCTCAGCCTCATTCTCCCGAAAGCGTAGAAATGACAAGGGCCGATTGACCAAAAGCACCCAAGCACGCACGCGCAAGACAGACAGGTCGACCCCAGCGAATACACGCGCGCGCGCGCGCGCGCACATACACACACATACACACACACACACACACACACATACGCCTTCCGCTGGATCTCACTCACGGTTTTGAACCAGATAGATGTAAGGCCACTTACCCAACTTGGCTGTTACATCCCTTCGCGTGGATCTCCCGGTCTCCTCTTTTTTTCTTTCTTTTCTCCAGCGGACCTGGTCTCCCGCCTGTTCCCATGTCTGTCCAAACAAAAATGCACCCTTTTCGCAGCCAACTACTGCCGGCTGGGGGTGACATGCCTACATAGAGGCTCCCCAACTTGGAGTCTGGTTCTACGGCCATGCCCACATACACATACACACATACACACGCACCTTTCCTAATCCTCCTTGCGCCCCCCATCTCTCTCTCTCTCTCTCTTCCTCTTCCCTCACGTCCCCTCCATTCTTGATTGGCACGAACATCCAGGGTTGGTATTGGATGATGTGGCGCCCAAGGCTAGGGTATCCCTCCTAGGCATTCGTACTGGTACGATGTACAGTACATTGCCTGACAGGTCTTGTGCAAGGTTTCGGGGTGCGGACGGACGCATGCAAGGGTTCAGCCGGTCGGTAGTATCCAAGCCAGATCCAGTGACACTGGAGCGTGTCCCGATTGCACAGGCTACCGCCGCACCCCTCCATGCCGTTAGAGTGGCCCCGGTTCGTCTTAATCCTGGCCACATGCCACAGTCGGTCTACATACAGCCCCATCCATTCCTTTTTGTCCATCCCATACTTGCCGCTCATTGGGCTCGATGCAGCTGCTCTCGCTCACAGGAGCTATCGCCAATCACGCTAACTCATGGCTCACAGACAGAAATTGGCAGCCAACAGCTCTGCTCTGCTCTTCTCTCTCTGGGCAATAGGTAGGTAGCAAGCATTGTTGATCAAAACACACGCCCAAGGGCCCGTCTATCGAGGCAACGCCCCTCCCCTTTCCGCTTACCAGTAGTTAGTCCCCTTTCTCTTTACAGCCAGCCCGATTCACCCATCTTTCTCACTATCCCTTTGGATCAAGCAAGCCCAAGATTCAGAGTCTAGCTCCCTCTCCCGCCGTCCTCTTGGCTATTCATCTCATTCAGCGTGCCGAGCGACGACGAAGCCAGCCGACGACGGGCAAGGCCTGCCTACCCTACCTACCTATCTACCTACCTATACCGCCCACCACGTCGCTCTTTGGGGCGCCCGTCCATATACTCGGTAGGTAGGACTGGGATTGATTGACTTACATGCATCATTCACATCAACAGCAACAACGCCTGTACTTCATCCTCAGTCGTCTGTGCACGCAAACAACTGGGTGGGTGCATGTAGTATCCGCAGCAGCCAGCATCTAGCTACCTAGCTGCCTAGGTATTTTTCTATCTGTACGTCCGCACATCATATGTACGTACTTGGACGTACCCCGGCGCTGCTTCTTTTGCGTTTTTGCTCATCGCGGACGATCTTGACGAGTAAGAATCCTCCATAATTCCTTTTTCCTCTTCTCAATCCCGCCCTTTCTCTCTTTTCCTGCCCGCCAAGGACCTATGCTACTCTTCCTCGACTTCCGCCTATTCCTGATCATTTGTCATTCACTTTCTTCCCGCAACAGTCGTGCCGTACCTTTTTCTCCTTCCTTAGGTACCTATCCTGAACGGTCTATCCGTGCTTATCCTTACTCTTGAGTCCCCTTGCATGAGAAACTCATCCTCTTGCTTCTCTTATTTGGTCTTTTAACACTGCATCCCCGTGTCTTGTCTCTGGCGAGAGAATGGCCAAGCTCTTTCGCCGTGTCCGAGTAGCATACCAGAGCAGCAGCAGCACCTGAAGACGGCGGCAGCCCTATTCCAAGGCTCTTGCCACCCCCCTCCCCAGCTTCTCTCTCTCTCTTTTTCTAGTGTCTCCTGGTTGCATACCACCTTTGCCAGCTGAAGCAATTGTTCCCGCACATCCTCATCGCCCATAACTACAGCCACTCAGACACGCGCCCACTAAAGGTGAACGACTGACTTCCGCTCCCCCACCCTTTCTCTTCAGTTCAATGGAACCTTGCAGCTCATAAGACAACTGCACTCACGCATCCCAACGGTGGCCCTATCCCTGTCCTAGCCCTCCTCTGTCAGTCTCTCTCACACACACACTCTCTCTCTCTCTACATGCACGAATTCCTTGAGCTTTGGGTGCGCCGGTACCTATTCACCTTGCTTTCACTCTCACTCTCTCTTCATCTCTCCTTCAACCCCACACATGGTACCCGGCCTTGGATCGGTCCTTGGCCACTTAGTCCTCCACCACAAGGTCACTCGTAGGCCAGACCACCTTGACTGACAAGGGAAAGAGGCAGAGCCCTCCTTGAAAAGAAACTACCAGGGTGTGCTACTACTGTAAGGGAGGGTTGTCAGGATCCCCCCCGTACAGAGCTATTGGTGCATGAGCTTCCTGTTAGTGCGGCAAGCAGAGGAAAAGCAATACCATCTTCGCTAGGTTCCTGTTCCCTCCGTGTGGATCCATCTATCTGCCCGGCCGCAACCTCTGTGTCGCCACAGACTCGTCCTTGTCTTCCCTTCACTCTCATAACACGTACCTGGCCCTGCAAGGAGACCAGCCGATTGCCTTGCCATCTGTCCATCAAACCATTGCGAGAAATGCAACACCACTTGCCCATACCTTGTCAACATTCCTCATCTACCTCCTTCACCCCCCGCAACAAAATCAGCGACAGAGTCTGACCTTTCTGAGTCCACGTCTCTCCCCCCTCCATCTCTTACCTCCATTTGCAGTCTACCCATTTCTAAGCCCGCACGTACACCCTGTTCACCACCACCGCTCGACATCTGGCGGCTTTGCCAGCCCTCCGCATATCTGCTGCCTGCCTGCCAAAGGAAACGCACAAGTGCTACGGAACCTTGGAACTTGGTTTTCCTTTGGAGCTTGTTTCTAATTTGCTCTTGTCCCCGCGCGAACAGGTTCGCCATCGGTCTGCAGCACGAACGAACAAACGAAGCTCGGTCCAGCTCCACATATCCGGCATCGCGAACCGCATCATCCCGTTTGTCCACGATTCCGAGCCCCGTCATTGGACACACCTTTCGCGAGCTCCCCAGCCTCAACGGTTGAGTACGTGATCCCCCTTCCTCTGCTTGCGCCTGGTGGCAGGTCCACGAACTCCAGCAGGAAGCCGATGATGGTTCGTGCTGCGGCTTGCCGTCCAGACAGCAGTTCTTGCCAAGGAGCACCTCCCCCCGGCCAAGAGAGAGAGAGAGAGAGAAGGAGTACATCCTGGCTGACCTCCATTCCGACGAGTAGAATAGGCGCACGAAGTCTTTCAGTTGGTAACCACCGCGTTGGAACTTTTTGGTCCTCACGGAACTTGTTCTCGGATTTCGGTTTGCCAGCACCCCAGCGACCAATGACAGCTGCATAGACCTGAATCTTGTTGCGAAAAGCTGCCATCAAAGAATCGGGTCTTGGTTTTAAGATCGCTGGCCCTGGGTATCCTCTTAGCCTTCCTAGTTCTTCCAACCCTCTCTCATTCCGACATCGTTGATATTCTTGACCCGGCCACATCGACCGAACTGAGCCTCCCAGCAGCACCCCCCCCCCCATTTTTCTCCTTCGATTCCAGTCGCGCCGGCGGTTTGCAAATCGGTGGAGTCCATCATCTCAATTTCACAGCGCCACCAGCCAGCTCGGAAGCGCCACCCACATATCTGAGTACGGTGTCTTGAAGCAATCCTGGCGGGAAGAATCTTCTGAGACTGACGCTCCTCTCTACCTAATAGGGATCCTCCCTTGGCCCGCTCGATAACACAGGCCCGGGTCTCTAGCCACAGCAATCGCAAGACATATCTCTCCCTTTCTCCCTTTGTCCCTCGACTGTCCCACAAGGCTATAGTTCCTCCTCCTGTCGTTGCAACACCGCTCCCGAAACAGTGGTTTGCATTTTCCCGACACCAAACCAGACATCCTTTCCCAAGTGCACCCTTCTCTACAGCTTGAATGTCTGCTGCGAAGTTTGAGTGTGCTTCCTACAAGCATTTCGAGGTGAGTCAAACCTTCTTGACAGCGTGGGACTGGGCCACTTCCGAGACGCAGTTGGAAGCCATCACTGGAGCGTTCGGCCCCAGCTGGTTCAGAGTGTGTTGTCGCCAGGCTGACCTGTTATGATGCCTCACCAAAAACAGCCCGACTTCCACCCTCAGAGGCCGATCATCATCGGCGAAGAAGGTCTCGACTCGCCCGAGACGGTGACTCTCAAGTACGAAGAGGCGGTTGCGAGGGCAAACGGGGACCTTCGGGGCGACTCCCCCCCAGGTGGTCTCCTCCCCATGTCCCACTACGGGAAACAGCAGGCTGGTCCAATCCACGGTAGGTCCTATCTACCGCTCTCACGCGGGTCCGGAAAGCTTCTCGACCGCTTTGCCCACGAAAAGAACCTCGTAGAGACGCTCGGGGCCACTTTGACTGACGCGCTCCATGCTTGCTCACAGGGTATGATGCCTCCCGTGGGTATCAGGAAGCTGCCTACCAGCAGTATGGGTCGCAAAGCTATCCCGCCCAGCACGGCGGTGCGGCTCAGCTTACCGCGGCCCAAATGAACCAGGATGCGTTTGCAGCCAACAGCGCGGTTGGCTCGTACATGCCCGTTGGCGTAGGCCCGTCGGTTGTGTCATGTCAACCAAGCTCGGGAATGGCCGGCACAAAGGTCATGGTCAAGGTTTCGTCGCCGTACGATCTTCTCAGCATGGCGCCGTACTTCTCTCTCGTTTTCGGCGTGCAAAAGGTGTCGGGGCATACCATCAAGGACCCTCAAGACAGCAACGGCTACATGCTGACCATCTCGGCCGAGGCGCCGCCATTTGGAGTGACCAGCTGCAACAACGAGAACGTGCCGGTTACGCTCCTGATTGAAACCGAGAGCGGCGAGGAAGTCTCGAGGACGGCGGCAGGGCAGTTTGTATATCACGAAGCAGGCCCAGGTGCTAGCTCAGACGACATCACGAGGAAGGTGTCCAAGTCACCTGAGCAACAACATCAGTCCCCCAGGTCAGCAAGCACTCAGCTCGGGAACGAGGCCAGTACAAATACGTACGACTTCGCAACGGCTCCTCAGCAACCTTCATCGACCCCCTATGGAAGCAACTTTTCTCAAGACCACAACAACGGCAACAACATGCTCAGTGCCTACCGAACCAACTCCTTTGCGGAGCAACACTATTCGCGTGCGGTGCCGCCGCCGCTCCGACCACCCATGACGGGATGGCAGGCGTACGGAAGAACGCCTGGCCCTCCCATTACGCACACGCAGATATCTCGCCCGAGCTTGACGCCGTTGCCCATGCCGTCTGCGACAACCCCTCAGCTCGTTCGGACCAGCTCCATTCCCAGCTCACCGGGCGGAGGACAACAATCGGGGTACAACCACTGGGGCTCTTACTCCAACAAGGCCGTCCTGAAGATCCAGGGGAAGCTCGACTCCATGGCGGTGGACTGGACGCCGGAGGAATGGTCCAACCGCCGACGCATCGTCATGTTCAACAAGAAGCAGACGGGGTCGACGCTGACGACAAGCTTCCGATCGGTCAACGTCAACGAGAGACCGCCCAACAGCATCTGCATCAGCTGCATCTGGTGGGCCGAGAAGAACGAATGCTACGTAACGTCGGTGGACACCATCTATCTGCTTGAGCAACTTGTCGTCGCCCCGGCTAGGTTCACGGTCGAGGAGAAGAACCGGATTCGGCGCAACCTCGAGGGTTTCCGCCCGTTGACAGTCAGCAAGGCCAAGGCGGACTCGGAGGAGTTCTTCAAGATTATCATGGCATTCCCGAACCCGAAACCGCGGAACATTGAGAAGGACGTCAAGGTGTTCCCATGGAAGATCCTCGAGTCAGCACTCAAGAAGATTATTGGCAAATACAGCGCCAGTCCGTCTTCGACACTGCCGGCATCGCATCTCTTGACGCCAACGCCCGTCAGCGCATACCCGCCGCCACTTCCGACGCCGCCAGCACCGAATGCCGCACCGGACCATGTCGGTGCGTACGGGGTCCCTTCACAAGTCCACCAAGAGGGGCTGACGTCTCCGAGATCCATCAGCGGCAGCACACACAGCTGGCCAGCGTACTCGACGGGACCAGGTCCTCGCAACCTTTCGCCAGCACTCACAGCAGTGTCCCCTCGACAATCCGGACTCCGCCTTGCCGCGCCCCTGCCCGCAGTGACGGGTTACGATAACCGGTCGATGACGACGCACTCGTACGGCAGCGGACTGCACACGCCGCTTGGGAACCACCACGCACCTTCCATGGGTCCTGGGAGATGGGATCCTACGATACCGGCGATGCACGCGCCCACGACATACGCGGAACAGTACCAGCCCATGACCACGCACCATGCCCCCAGCCACCAAGTGTATGGTGGTGACGGTTACGGGGACGGGGCGCAACGCGCATGAAGCCGTGAGGCCTGCAGGCGGGAGGGAGTGAGGGAAGGGCGTCATGGTTGTGGACCAGGTGAGGGACGGCTCGGCGGCCAAGGGTGTGACGGGCTATCGCGTCTTGTGAGGCGCAAGCGTGATACACCTAGCAACAAGTCGTGGTATGAATGACAGGCATGAGTCACTACTACTGCCAGGGGTATAGGGGGTGGGTGGCCAGGAAGCCGTCGGGCAAGCGCGTAAATCAGGCCATGGGATCAAGAGGAGGGACCGAGTACGGGAGGCAAACGACGAACAGAGGAGGCATCAAGGAACGTCCGGCCGGGGAGTTCCAAGTCGCACGTCGTCTGCTTGATTGGGGATGGCAGGCTATCACCTTGTGGACTGGGATGCTGGAGTTGAGTGCGAGAGGAGGGAGGGTGTAGCGGTCCGCGGATGGTTCCCCTTCCCATGTCACACACACATTCCCTCTCTCTCTCTCTCATACACACACACACACTTTCGCACTCACTCACTTACACACTCACAAACCGACACACACACCCTCTTCTGTCAAGCCAGTCACTCGCGTCGTCCCCGGTGTGGATGGGTGGGGGGGTCATTGGAGAGGAGAGCCGTCAGCTGCTGTGGCGCAGGCCAATAGGCGCGACCATGGTCGAATCCACTTTTCCCGATTTAGATGGAGTCGGCGAATCACTGAGGCCCCGCTTTCGCCCGTACGCACGCACGCACGCACGCACCGCCAGCTCCACTTCCCGGCGTCGATATCCAAGGACGAGCGAGCCACTTTCTCCGACGCAGTTATGCTTCATCCATCTATCCATCCACCCCTCTGTCCTCTCTTAGCAAGGCTGATCGTTTTCGGTCGTCATTCTCCATGTTGTTGCGACAACAGAAAGGCGGCACCGGAGGAGAGGGGGCGGGGTTCGGACTCGATCCCCCCGGCCAACCCGGAGAGGCAGTCGAACTGTGCATGGGATTGAGTGAGTCTATCGCGACAGCACCTCGTCCTCGATAACGGATGCAAACCCCGAGCCTCAAGGCTATCCCTCATTGGCTGCACACTTTTTATGCATGATGGGTTGGGGGTGTATCCGGTGATCGTCTTTTGGAAGGGGGCCCGCCTGTACCCGTCCGGCCTGCATGACGTACATCATCTGCGTCGGGAAGCCATCCAACAACACGGCGCCCTATCCGCCTGCTCCAATACCTTACTGGCACCCGATGCTACTTTGGCATCTTCAGTGCCCGTCAGCCTCTGCACTCGACTCACCTTCCCGCCACTCGCTTGCTTTCCCGCCCGCCTTTCTTCGGTCGTGCATTGGCGTTCCCGACTTCTATACATGGGTCTCAAGGGCTTACCCGAACCACTCACACGGCTTCTCACTTCACCGCAGTCTCCCTCTGCCGTCCCAAACGAGAACATGGACTGTTGTTTCCTACCGAAACGGCATGTGGAAGAGGCGGCCTGGCCAGGAAGTCCATTTCCTGAGCCAAGCCCGAAAGCCCCTCACCCCCTCGATGGGCAGTAGTCAAAGCTTGTCTTGGCAAAAGAGTCGACGGCCTTACGAATGCGGGTGGCGCGGCTGACCTTGTTTTCACGACGCCGTTCCGACCCTCCCTTCTCCTACTTTTACCTTCGGGCAGACGCTCTCGAACCCCCGAGATCGGCAAACGGGGGTTGGGGGGGGGGTTGCGCGGGCTGATGCACCCACCGATAACAGCGCTCCTGGCGGCTCGTACCTCCATGGGCTGCGACTACCTTATCGTCGTCGTCGTCGTCGTATCGGTTGTCAACAACATTCCACACCATTGTCCTTTCCCCGCTCTCTCGGAACCTCTCTTCAACCTGTTTCAGAACTCGCTGCCGCTGGAGGTCTCCTGCTGCCAAATAGAGTGATGGACACACCGGTGTTTCTTGTTTAGCCTATATGGCGATAGGCATTTGTTACATTCTTGCGCATCATTCCCCCCCTCCTCCTCAACACGATCCCTCGCTACCACCCTGCGAATGGCTCGGCCGCTCTGAATACGACCGCTTGATACAGCCAAACACCCTCGGCGTACCGCCGACGGACCCGGCCATCACGTTCCGTGGTGTCCTCCATCGCTTATCGACACTGCGCCTCGGCAATCTCACAAACAATACAACCATCTCTTTCTATACTCGCGCTGCACTACGCCGCACTGCACTGAGTCACAAGATCCCCTCCCTTAACCCCTCGCCCAGAACACGATACGCTGCAAACACAGTTTACACCCGGCACCTCCTGTTTCTCTCTCTCTCTCTCTCTTTCTTTCTCTATTTCTTTCTCTCTGATACATTTCATACATCTGCATTTATTCCTACAGGCGCGACGGGGACGGACGGGACAGGCAATAGAACGGGGAGGGGAACCGGGAACAGGTTCCGGAGGAACGGCGGAACGGGCTCGGACCTGCACGGATGCACGGGGGCCATTGTACAGGATACTGGTGGGAATGGCAGCATGGCTGGGGGGCAGGGGGCAGGACTCGGTCGGGAATCGGATACACGGGAATACAATAACAACAACAACAACAACATGGTGGGCTGCACATAGCATTATACCCTTCGTTTTGCTCTTCATGGTTGGAACTGACTCTGGGGCGGGGGATCAACTGGGTTTTCGGTATGTTACATATGGGATAGTCTCCTGATAATCATAATCCTTCCGACATTTTTACAAAGCTGTCGCCCCTCTGTTTGCTTTGGTGATTGTAGTAGCTGTTACTTTTCCACGCCGCCGAGCCCAGACTGAAAGGTGGAGGGAGGGGAGAAATCCAAATGTCATTTCCCATGTCTCGGGCCATGGTACAGCAACGCAGCGGTCCAGTTTACGATGGAATGAATGCATGTCATTGCGCCGAGATCAAGGAAGCACGGGGAACCCGACATCCATCATTGTATACCAACTCCCCCCAAGATGCCTGATCGGAAACTCTGTCACAAAGAAACATTCCCTCACAGTACAACCATGCCGCTTCCAACGATCCATTCCTTGGGTACAACTCGGGGTATGAGCCCACTTCATGAAAAGATTTTATATCCCATCCAAGGTACAGCGCTCATCGACCAAGACACCCTTCAAAAAGGGCAGCAAAGCGGCGGGAGGTGGGGACAAAGGTCATGGCGGGCGTCTTTTTCGCCTTCCCTCATCGTCTCCCTGTCCTTTTTCTCCTCCTTCTCCTGGTGCTACGTTTTCCTTGTTGGGCGGCGGTTCTCGACAGAGGCAAAGTGGGCGCCGGCTGCAACGAGCCGTTGCTGCGGAGGCCGCCCAGTCTCTGGAAGATAACGAAACCAAAGGCGGGGAGACTCGAAGAGAAGCATCACGGCTTGGGTGGGCTATCGAAAAGCCTGCTACGATACTCAGGGCCGTACAGCCAACAAGACGCGATGAGTTCCACGTTGCGAGGGAGCGGTGGGAGACGACACCCCGCCCGGGTGAGAGTCGAGAGGAGGTTCAAAAAACAAACTCACCAAAGAGCTACCCATCAGTGCCCTTCACTAGAACTCCTTGTCCCCCGTTTTCTGCAGACGAGGCGCGTCCGTCACGCCCGGCGTCGATGGCGGTCCATGCTGCACCGAAGCAGTATACCACAACGCCTATCCACGGCATCCAGATCCGCACAACACGCACTGCAAGCAGCCGAACCTTTGCTTGACCCTATTCCCACGTCCCCTCGGCCTCCGCATGCGAATAGGTTACTGCGCCCCGATCGTGGCCTCGTCGACGTTGAAGAACTCGTCAAGCTGCTGTCGCCACGAGCACCTAGTGTCTTCCCGTCGTGGGGTTTCTCCATCATTTCAGGTCATCTCTCAAACGACGCGGTCATGGTTCTCAAACGTTTGCTGGCCCGCGATGCTCAAGCTGCTCATCTTGATGTTGTCCGGCACACCCCCGATGGTGATCTCCGAAGCACCGGCGGCGGGCCGGTATGCAGCACCGGGATCATTGTCGTCTTCGGGCTTCGGAATCGTGATGGTGCAGCACATCACGTCGATGATGGATTTGTGGGAGCGCATATGTGCGCGGCTGGCCGACAGGTCTTTCAAGCACCGCCGTCATCCGCCTCTCGAAGACTTTTTTCGAGGTGGTAACCTTGACGTTCTCCCCTCTCCGGCGCTGTGGGTTCTTCGTCTTGCCATCCTTGTCGTTGTATCCTAAACTCGGTCTCTCGTGGCGCTTGGGGCCAAGCCACGATTTGCATTCAAAGGGACACGAGCCAGTGCTAGGCAAACGTCACGTCCCGGCTCTGCTGCCTCCGAGCGGCCGAGCTGTACTCACACCGAGGATCCACTGCAGCTAACTGAGGACTTCTCCCCCGACGTGCTTATCAAAGTTAAAACTGTGTCGAACGTCACGAAGAGCCCCCGGACTGGGCTTGTTTTTCAGAGGGAATTCGTTTAGTCTTGTATGGACTGAGAGATTCTGTCCGAAGGACAGCAGAGATTGCAGCGTTTGGCGCAACAGGGCGGCCAGGAAGATGACGTCAAAGTATCCGGTAGTTATCCGTTGGATCCCGTGCGACGCGTAGCGGCTTTGTTGATCGGCCCGGGTCTGCCGAGCCGATGCCGGCAGACCGATACAGTACACGGTGTGACGGTGTAGTGGTCCACCAAGAGCTTGCCAGTGTCGGCCAGCAACTATGAAGTCTCCCCCGTTTCGAAACTAAGAAACTGCGTAGGATGGACATGGCGCTATCGTTACGTGTCGGGATTTACAAAGTGAAGTAGCGGATACTTCTTTGCAGTTTGCCCTCCATGTTGCGTGAGAAAGTGTATGTGGCCATGGTGTTGGCGATATCGGGGTTGGATACAGTCTCAAGAAGAGTAGAATGAATCGTGCCGTGGGTTTTTCAGATGGACCTTTGCCACGTTTGGCCTCAGTCGAAATATTGTGCAGGACTGGTTGCTTCAATTGGGCCAATGATGTGGGCAGAATTGACCATGTCCGACGAGGCTGACGGGATGTCGAAAAAGAGACGAATGTATGACGGGCGTGGAGTGGCGGGAATGATGTGTTGGGACGGACGGACGGACCTTCCATGCGTTCCGAGACGGAGGGGTCTAGCCTGACTGCTTGGACGTTCCTGACGCAGCAGGTGGTTTTGATGCTTGATGGGCAGGAACAGACAGACCAGACAGGACGACTAACGAGGGAAGGGACGATGAGTAAACTCGCCAGAGACCACAGGGAAGGAAGGGACCAGATGCGGGTACCTGGCACCTGGGTAAAGCAGGTCAAGTGAACGAAGACGATGCCTGATTGACTTTGGGAAGTACTGTACTGTACTGTACTGCACTGCACTGTACGTAGGTACCTACCTATCCAGAGGCGGTGGTGTCTGGCTGTTTTGTTCGATTGACTGGCCATTCTTTCGGGGCCAGGTCGTGTCGTACAGGTATTACATATCTTACGGGAACCAATCTATCGGACAACCGCGCTCTTGTTCTCTGTCTTGTCTTCATCGTCCTCCGTTCCTATCTGCAAGCAAGACGCTAGCTAGGATATTCTGTCCTGCGGCCCGTCATCCACCATCCCCTTGCTCATCCACTGTTCCACCAGCCACGCTAAATATCCATCCATCCATCCATCCATCCACCCAGGTGCCCCATACAATCTTGATAAGGGAGACAGATAGACGCAGAGGGACCGCGTACCTTGGCCGCGTACCCCCTCATTGGTCAAGGAGAGAGCGAGTCTCGGCTTTGGCTGCCAAGATGGACGGATAAAGGTCCACTACTTGGACTATCAATCACTGCCCAGGTAGGTAGGTATCACAAGCGCTTCTCGTATGGCTCGAACCGGGGAACACGACGGGACAAGCTGAGCTGAAGACCCGCCCGCCGTCCCAGCTGGCGACCGGTGTTTTGTCTTTGCAGAGGCGCTACTGATGCGCCAGTCCCAGCACTCAGGCGCCAACCTGAGCGCCAACGCCATTATTGGCAGCCAAGTATCCGAACCTAGCCATAGTGTTATTACCATTATTTGTACAAGGCCTGCCCCAGCAGAATGGGACATGGAGGGATCGGGCGGGATGCGGTGGATTCGGCCCCTCTCCTCGCTCACGCCCAAGTACTACATAGTATTAAGGCACAAATGATTAGTAGGTATGTACGCCGTACATGCATAAGTATCCGTAGATGGAGATAGATGGGTAAACTAACCAACAACAAAGGATCTTACCTGCATCACCTCTCACCTTCCTTGGGTTCCCAATCCAACTCAGGCTAGAGCTTGCTTGCTTGCTTGCTTGCTTGGGACTTGGCTCCAGGGCTGGCATTGAAACAAAGACACCTTTGCTCTCCCGCTCCCACCCATCCATCCTTGCTTGTTCTTGTTGCCTGCTTTCCATTTGGTTTTCTTTTGCCGTTTGCCTGCCTGCTCGTCCTCGCATTCTCTCCCATGCTTGCTTGCTTGCTGTTCCTTTAAGGTCCTTTTAAGGATTCGTATCCTGTGTCGCTCGCTTCAATCGTTTGTTGCCTCCCTGTCTCGACCTCCAATTTACCCCTCCACGCTCGTTCAATTGACAATCGCCCCGACTATCCGGCAGTCTCCGCAATCAATATCCCGCCCCCCCAATAGATAGTTCAAACAGCGCAAATACCCGCCAAGTCTACGCGCGTTCCGGTTGCCCCTGCGGGCCACAACGACCGCCCATCATGATGCTCACATCCCTCCTCCTCGCCCTTGTGCCCATCGTGGCAGCGACGTCGTCCTCGAAACGCGGTCTCGTTTTCACTCCCAATCCCAACTGGCCCCAGGACAACAAGATCTGGATCCAGCGGGGCTCCGGCCTGACGTGGTACTACAACTACCAGGAGATCCCCAGCCCGGCCTTTGCATCAAAATCCCAGCAAGAGTTTGAGTTCGTCCCCATGATGTGGGGTGTCTCGTCCAACCCCGAAGACATTTCCTTCCTCCAGAGCGTCACGAGCTTGATCAAGGACAAGGGCATCAACATCACCCACGTCCTCGGCTTCAACGAACCCGACGGCCCCACCCAGTACGGCGGCAGCAACATCGCCCCCGACATCGCCGCCAAAGCCTGGGTCGCCAACTTCATCCCTCTCCAGGAGCTCGGCGTCAAGCTCGGCCTGCCTGCCTGCACCGGCGCCCCTGCCGGGCTGCCCTGGTTGAAGCAGTTCCTCGGCAACTGTTCCGACATAATCAGCCAGGGGGGCGACAGGAAGAACTGTACCTACGACTTTCTCCCCGTCCATTGGTACGACAACTTTGCCGGTCTCGCCAGCCATATCGGCGAGCGCGTTGCCAAGTATGTTCGCCTGCTCATCCTCGCCTCCTCCTCCTCCTCCTCCTCCTCCTCCTCCTCCTCCTCCTCTTGCATGCCATGTTTCTCACGGCCGCGCGCGTGCGCTGACAAAACAAACCTACCTGCAGTTTCCCCGGCACCAAGATCTGGGTCACCGAGTACGCCTTCGCCAACCAGGACCTTGCCGCCACCCAGGAGTTCTACAATATGAGCGCCGAATATTTTGATCGCATCGACTACATTGAGCGGTATTCCTACTTTGGCGCCTTCCGTTCCGAGACGAGCAACGTCGGCTCCAACGCCGCTTTCCTCAACAACGACGGCAAGCTTACCGACGTTGGAGCATGGTACCTGGGCATGAGCGCCACCGGAGTCAATCCCCAGTCTGGCGACAAGAGTGCCGCCGTCCGAGGCAGCGCGCCCATGTTTGCCGCGCTAGCAGCTACTGTTGCCGGTCTTGCCTTTACCAGTATCACCTCATGATTGAAGTGAGCAGCAGCGTACATGACATAATGAGCACTTGGAAAGGGATTTATTTCGCTTTTTCATCACCACGTAAAATGGGATAAAACAGTACCGGCATCGACTATGATCTTCTGCCGCATAGATGGATGGATTGTGTATAGAGACGAGTTATAGACTTTTAAATGTCTGTCTTTATGTGGAACCGGAGCATAGAATGGGGGGAGAACGGGGAAGGATGTAAATGGATGATGAGCGCTTGTAGGCTGTAGCCCACTCCCCCCGGATTGGAAATGAGTCAAGAGAACATATATACATGGTATTTCGGAGTCGGTGGATATGAATATAAACAAACTCAACTGGCGTCCCTCTTTGTGCCATTCCCGGCTATACTACCTATCCATGCGCTCGCTGTATTTACCCTCGGGCCAAAGTCGGCATGCCGACCCAAGGTACCCAACATGCATACAGCACAACCACCCTCCATGCCGATGCTGCCATCCCGATAGAGGACTTTTTTTTTTTTTTTTTTTTGGTAAGAGCATATGGCAAAATACATAAGACTTGTCAAGACAGCAGGGCTCGAACTTGACAAAGGAGATGGGAAGAGCATCTCTTACTTTAAACCAGATACGAGCTTCGACAGACTGACTGATGGTAGCTGTTAGTGGGCAGGGCCTTGGACCTGCTAATCCCTAACACACGGTAACTTGGGTACCTACTCACCTAGGTAGGCTGCTAGGCAATGTACTTGCTGTAGGTAGGTATGTACCCCAGACTCAGCACCACCTTGACGCTGGGACGTCAATGGTCCGACTCCGTGACCGAGATGCCTCGGTCCGTTGGCCTTTCCCCACAGCCGCTGGTCTGGGACACACGCCTGGGGAAGAACTGGCATGATTGCCGGCAGCTTTTAATTGAGCCGTCACGAACCACGTCGTCTACTTTATGGTCCCCTCCCCCACCCTCCTTCGTTCTCCATCCATGACCAGAGACGGAAACTCTTGAGCTTATTTTCTCTCTTCTCCTTCTCCTTCTTCCTCTTCTCTATTCACAGTATACCCCTAGTCAGACATCATGGCTCTCGAAAGAATCGGCTCCATCGTGAAACACCTGGCCCCAGGTAGCGCCATCAACCAGATGTACGTCTGTCCGTCCGCACATGTGATTGTCGCCGTCCCCCCCTTAAGAATCAACCGGTGACTGACATTTTTTTGCCTCTATGCAGCCAATCCAAGAACCCCGATGATATCGTCATCACGTTAGCCATCCGCACGCCACTGGCCAAGGCCAAGAAGGGTGGCTTCAAGGACACGACCCTCGAGTACATGATTTACGCCCTCCTCAAGGAGGTCCGCGAAAGATCCAAGATCGACCCCGCTGTCGTTGAGGATATCTGCATGGGCAATGTATGTGGTGACGGCGCACTCGCGACGCCTTCCCCCTCTTACCCCAATACATGGCATGCCCCAGCAAACTGATCTGACCCCAATCGTCAGGTCTCTGATGGAAAAGCCGCCTACAAGCTCCGCGCCGCTGCCCTCGCCGCGGGCTTCCCCAACACCGCCGGCGCCTCCTCGGTGAACCGCTTCTGTTCGTCCGGCCTCAAGGCCACGGCTGACATCGCCAACGCCATCAGCGCCGGTGACATCGAGGTCGGCATCGCTCTCGGCGCCGAGCAGATGTCCGTCGGCGGCGACGCCCTCGACAAGCCCTTTGACGAGGCCGTCACCTCCCAGAGCCAGGAGGCCACCGACTGCATGCAGCCCATGGGCTGGACGTCGGAGAACGTCTCGCGCGACTTCGGCCTCAGCCGCGAGGAGCTCGACAAGTACGCCGCCGAGAGCTTTCAGCGCGCCGAGAAGGCCCAGAATGCCGGCTGGTTCGACGATGAGATCGTCCCAATCAAGACAAAGGTCGTCGGCCCCGACGGCGAGGCCAAGGAGGTCACCCTCACCAAAGACGAGGGCATCCGCCCCGGCACCACACCCGAGAGCCTCGCCAAGATCCGCGCCGCCTTCCCCCAGTGGGGTCCTACCACCACGGGAGGCAACGCCAGTCAGGTCACTGACGGAGGTGAGTTCACATGCCCCCCCACCTCCCTTTTTGTTTTTCTTCTGTTTTCTACTCCTTCTATACTCGCTTGTCTTTTGTAATTCTTTTTACTGATCAAGCGCAACTCGGAAAAAAAGCCGCCGCCGTCCTCCTCATGAAGCGCTCGACGGCCGTCAAGCTCGGCCAGCCCATCCTGGCCAAGTACGTCGGCTCCACCGTCGCCGGCCTGGCCCCGCGCATCATGGGCATCGGCCCGTCCATCGCCATCCCGAAGCTGCTCTCCCACTACAACCTGTCGCTCAACGACATCGACGTCGTCGAGATCAACGAGGCCTTCTCCAGCATGGCCGTCTACTGCCGCGACACCCTGGCCGTCGACTGGGCAAAGATGAACCCCCGCGGCGGCGCCGTCGCCCTCGGCCACCCCCTCGGCGCCACCGGCGCCCGCCAGATTGTCACTGGCCTGAGCGAGCTGCGCCGGACCAAGAAGAAGATCCTGCTCACGAGCATGTGTATTGGTACGGGACAGGGCATGGCGGGTTTGTTTGTCAACGAGGTCGTGTAGAGAGCAGTAGAAATTCGGTTGGCCAATGTGACTTTTATGAGAGAGAATATGCATTGCAGAATAAAAGAAACAGTGTATGACTGACCACTTATTACTCGCCAGTTTTTTTTTTTTTTAAAAAAAAAAAATTCACCTCCGCTGACACATCGAGGTTACGTTTCTACGATGGCACCCATAAGTGTTTTTCATGGCATTTGATGGTGAGGGGTCCTCATGGTGTGGAGGATCCGAATGCACGCGCTGCTTTTTATACACACACATGTATATATATACTGTCTATGTACGTATATCCATAACGTTCGTGATGACCTCGTCAAACATGACAACATTTGTGCCGGGAGAACCAGTAGAAAGAAATGCCGTCTAGAAAGTGTGACAAGTCGTGACGCCTTTTTTTTCTCGCTTCGAATGCTGGTTTCCAAAAACAAACGCCCCGTTTTATATGCAAACTCCTTCCTCCGTGGGGGGGGGGGAATGAAGTGAGAAAGAAAAAGCGCTTGCGCCACCTACGGATTCGTAACTTCGTTGACGCTGCTCTCGTATTCGGTCAGTTTTAGGGCCTCTTGGACATCCGATACGAAGTGCGACTCCCCGCCGACCAGGTCTATGATGCCCGCCTGCCTCAGGAGCCTCCAAATGTGATGGCGCGGGTTGCTGGGGCCGCGGCTGAAGAAGACCCTGACACCACGCTCCTTGTAACCGCTCACAATCTCCAGCAGCACCTGCGCACCGGATCCGTCCAGCGAGGTCACGCCGTGGATGTCGAAGATGACGTTCTTGTTGTGATGCTCACCCCGCAGTCTCGGCAGGGCGGGATGCGCCATGTTGGTGCCGTACAGTTCCAGCCTCCGGAGACGCGCCTTCAGCTCGCCCGTGTTGGCAAAGGTCAGGGGCTCTGGAATCTTGACAATGAAGCAGCCCTCGACAAACTCCAGGCTGTCGGGGTTCAGCTCGGCGTTCTCGAAGCGATGCGTGCCGGGGATGCGGCCCAGGATCTGGATGCGGGGGCGAGTCGAGTGTTTGATGACCTGGAGCAGAGAGAGACCGACGCCGATGGCCATGCCGAGGCTAAGCGAGTAGAAGATTGTCGAGACGAAAATGATGGCCATCAGCGCCAACTCGGTCCATCCTCGGATCTTGAAGAAGAAGGCGATGTCGTGAGGGGCCTCTTCGAGCAGCGACCAGGCCACGACCGTAATCATGGACGAGAGGACCGGTTTCTGCCCGTGTTAGCGAGCGAGCACAAGTCCATCAATGCGGAACGACTTACCGGCAGGAAGGCAAAGTACGGCAGCAGGAAATACACGGCGAAGAGGGCGATCATGCTGAGGAACATGGAGCTCATGGGCGTTTTGCCACCCGTCTGCTTGTTCAGCTTGCTTCTTCCATAACCGCCAAAGGCAGGCAAACTCATGAAGCAGGCTCCGACAACGTTGGCAGCTCCCAGTGCCACGAGCTCCCTGTTGGGGCTGAGCTGGACCCCTTGCACAGCATCAGAGCTGCTCAGGCTCTTGGCTGCGACGGACGATTCGAAGAAGCCCAGGAGGGCAATCAGGAAGGACGTGCCCATGGCCTCGCGGATGTGCTTCATGTGGGCATACTGGAAAGGCCAGCGGAAGGTGAAGAGGTGTCCCGAGGGCGCCTTGACGGGTCCCAGGATATCGACACCCTTGCTTTCCCAGTCAAAGTACCAGGACAGAATGGCGGAAATAAGGACGACAAAGAAGCGATCGGGTATGTACGCGACCCCCGGATACTTGGGCTGGAGGTGTTTCTTGACTTCTCTCATCGTCATCATGATCACGAAGCTGACTCCGGCAACAATGAAGGTGAGCTTGTGGACATGGTCGAACGAGTTGAAGATGAATTCCAGCTTTTCCATGCTACTCCCGTGGCCCACGCCTGCCTCCGCCGCGTAGTCGACCAGGCCGAGCTCGGGAATCGCCTGGTCAACTGCAATGACGAAACCAATGGCGGAGATGAAGCCTCGTAAGAAAGGCTTGCTGAGAACGCTATCAAGAAAGCCCAGCCGAGCCAGGCCAGCGATCAAGACTGTAGCACCGGCCATGCCCGCCACTACCCCGCAAATCCTGGCCTGCACCTCGGCATTGTACTCGTGGTCCTGGTCCTGGTCGATGCTACCTCTGACGACGGACCCGACCAACAGAGAGCCGGCAGCTTCCGGACCAACAACCATCTGCGGCGCGCTACCGAATATGGCGTAGATGAAGGGGTTGAAGACGAAAGCGTACAGGCCGTTGATGGGAGGAACATGGGCCAGGTTGTCGGCAAGAGAGAGCGCCATTGGCAGGTAAAGGGAGGCAAGGGTCAAGGCCGCGACGAGATCGCCCTTCAGATAGGACCACTTATATTGTGGCAGCCAGGTCAGGAGGGGAATGTAGTAGGAGAGGTACCTGCAACCCAAGACTTTTTGTCAGCCAGCGAATCCGTTTTTTTTTTTTTTTCTTTCTTTCCTTTCTGTTTTTCGAGGGCGCATGCGAACTTACATCCACAGGTTGTCCTTGAAGCCGGCTTGCTCTGCCAGGGTTCTCGAAGAGTGCATCTTCTTGCTCTTGATGCTCCTGACGAAGCGCTTCCTCCAATGGTCGTCGCCGGTGATGACAGTCAAGACGGGGTCGAGGATGGGGATCTCGGAGGCCGAAGAGGAGGCGTGGTCGCTTCCGACGGAGCTCACGGGTCGCGGGGAAAAGGTGCCATGAGGATAGGTGTTGGAAGGGGAGTTGTCGACGAGGACATTGTGGAGCAGGTTGGTCGACTCGCTTGGGGGCAAAGTACTGGAACGGGCATGACCAGACGCAGGAGCAGGGCGAGGAAGATCGCGAAATTCGCTGTCGGTGGGAAGGGGAGTGGCCAGGGGAGTGGCATCTTCGCGAGTGCTCAAGTATTCGGACTCGCCGCCGAGAGAGCTGGGAGACTGGATAGGAGACCCCATTGTATAGCTCTGGCGCAGGGCGCTGGGGTTCGCTGGGCGATGTGTGGTTTGGGAAGAAGGACTGCGGCTCGGCGAAGGTCGGCTTCCTGACATTTTCGTACCGTCTGTGGGATCTCAAGCAAACAACAAGGCGATGACGTTACAGGCTAACCGAGAAGAAGAAAAAGCATAAGCATGCGGCGGGTTGCGGAATGAGATCCCCGGGTGCGACTTTGGCGGGGCTGGGCGGCGGAAGTGGAAGCTCGAGAAGGCAGATGGACTCTCGAAGGCTGCAGCGGAACTCGGCGACGACAAACGAACTTAGTTGCTTTTTTTTTCTTTCCCTTAAAGAGATTGAAAGCGTGCCGAGTTGAAAGTCGCACAGGTTGGCGAAGGTTAGTGACGGGGACAGTCAGAGAAAGAGAGAGAGAGAGAGAGAGAGAGAGAGAGAGTGTGTGTGTGTGTGTGTGTGTGTGCGTCTGAGGCTTGCGAGGTCGGGACAAAAAAGAGCGGTGATGGAATGGATAATAATGCCGGTATCAGTTTGCTGCACCAGGCCCCCCCCCACTCCCTTCCCTTACCTTCCACCCGGGCCAGACCATGTAGAAAAAGGGATGGATGGGTGGCATTTGTCACACCAAGGCTGACTCGTCGCTTTGTTGCTTTGGAGGATGGGAAAAGTTGGGATCTGTCATGGCATTCGCAGAGGGGACGGGGCGGGTTGGCAGACAGAAAGCAGAGCGGTCGGCGACGGACCGAGGTGGTGCGAGGGTGCTGTTTTCCCCACGTAACAAGCAAGGATGGCCATTCCGCAGTGGCCCACAGGGATCGAGACAGCATCAATGCGCAATGGGGCTCAAGATCGGGTGGGTTTGCTCTGTGTGTCAGCAGAACTCGATTTGACGACACGATTCCGGGCAAGGATGGATGGGATGGGATGGGATCGTTGCTCTGTTACGTACTGATTGCCATATGCGGATACATGTACGGTGTACTTGCAGAACGAATCCATAGTTACTTACGTACGATGTACTGTGGTATTACTAACATGGTCGTTGTATGTGTATGCGTGTACTGAGTACATGCGTGCGGCACCGCATTCCTCCTTCCTTCCATCCACAGCGCAGCAGGTACAGTGGGGACTCGCAAGTCTGAGATCACCCCACTTATGCCGCGTCGCGTCGCGTCTTCCATCATACACATCTTTTTCTTATAACTACTATAACTTTGGCAAATGGAGGCTGATTTACAGTTATTTAATACCCTTTTGTCAGGAAATCGAACCTCTAACCATGAGCTTACAGAAGTCCAACGAGTTGCTATCATTGCAGTTGTGTTAACAGGCTCATCCTACCGCGAGGCAGCACACGCCTTTAACTGCTCCTATGGAGCAGTCTCCAAGACACTTCAACGCTTCCGTAACAACCACACCTACCAGTCACTACCCTGAAAAGGCCCTCCAGAGAAACTTTAAAAGCGTGAGAAAAGGGCTATTATCAGGTCAGCTCGATCAAACTTCCGGCAGACGTACCGAGAGCTTGCTAAAGAGTGGAAAGGTCGTGTGAGCCTTAGCACTATCAAGCGAGTCCTCTGTGGCGCCAACTTTCGCAAATGGCGAGCAATAAAGAGGCTATTTATCATAAAGGAAGCTGTATCTATTTGCCTTCAATTTGCCTATAAGTGGCTACCAAAAGTTGAAAAATTAATGGAGGTATTTTAATTCTTATGTGGACCCCTTATATAGACCTTCTTGCTAATTTATCTCCCTACGCAGACTCAGTTCTCTGATGAGTCTTTATGCCAGAATAACACCTTATCGCCCTCGGCCTGGGTATTCAGATTACAGTATGAACGCTGGGACAAGCAATTCGTTAACCTAACAACCTATGTAAAGGCAAATATCGCCATCATGGTGTAGGCAATGATATAGAGGGAGGACCGGAGCAAGCTTATCTTTCTTATAAGAGATATAAAGGCTAAGAAGAAGGGTTATAGCTCTAATAGCTATATATCATACCTAGAGGATAGATATCTCCCCTATCAAGATGAAACAAGGCATTTTATGTATGATAATACCCCTATTTACCACTCAGTAAAGACGACTGAATAGATGCTCCAGAAGGGAATTTCCTAGATTGAATGGCCTCTATACTCGCCGGATCTGAACCTAATTGAGCATTGCTGGCGGATAATGAAGTCTTACCTACGAAATACATACCCAGAAGCATTTGAGCTTAGGCAGAATAAGTTAGATATTAGTAGATTCAAGGAGCAATTAGAGGAGGCGTGGGAAGCTATCCCCCAGGAGAAGATTCGGGGTCTTATTAAGTCCCTGCCAGCCAGGCTTGAGGCTGTTATTAAAGCACAGGGTTGGTATACACGATACTGAAGAGCAAACTCTGGGCTTTACTTTGCATATAGTTTTACTATATAAACCTAAAAGTTGATGGTTTTCTAGCTAGTTGAAGTGGTGTATGAAGATGGAGGGGGCTAGCGATAGTGGGGGTGATCTCAGACTTGCGAGTCCCCACTGTAGGGACTACCTACCACTCGGGTTAAAAAAAAAAAAAGGCCGGTCGCTCCAACACCAAACACCACCTGTTCCTACCACTATACCCGTATTATTTTTATTAGAAAGAAATACTATCCCAGGACAATACGTCTGAAAAAATATATACAAGAGGTGCTTTCTCATTTCGTGAGGCTAAGAGACTCGAATACGAGAAGTGAGCTTCTGAAATATACGCATGTTTGGTGTTTTAGCGATGTGGTAGAGACCGGCCATTTTTTTGGGAACCCGGGTGCCTACCTACCGGCAAACCCTTCCCGCGGCAAACCGTCAACAGCCAGGCAGGCGTACCATACCGCTTTGGGGGATAGCCTACAGATGCACGTGAACGAACCACTTTTCTTTTCGCCGAGTTACCCCGCTGTGCGTGCAATCCATTGACCCAGGCAATCTCCCTCTCACACTGCCTGTGTCTCATCGCATTCACCACATACCTACCTAGGTACTGTATATTACCTATCTACCATGTAATATGTATCTTCAAATCCTTCTCTCCAGCGTCGGCCCTTCCCGTAGTTGAGTTGAGCGGCTCCTGCCGGTCGGGAAAGAGTACGAATACTGACCTACCCGCTACATACATACCTAGGTACCTAACATATCTACCTAGGTGGGTAAGTATAGGTACTAGGCATGTACGTTTCTACCTACCTAGGTCGCGAATGACACGTGACACCAACCAAATATGCACCTTCGCCGTCTCGTCTTCTCTCTCTCGTCTGACACAAACCCCACGTGATCTGGATGGGTGACTTGCAGCATTAAGGGATTCATCACCAAACGTCCGAACTGCCTGCAAATTCTGTACATAGGTCTCGGACTCAAGGATGATGCTCATGCTGCTTACCCATTTGCAAGACAATGACAATGTCAGTAGAACACAACAGTCATTGTCGGCGGTCAAACGCAAACCTCTAGTCGCCAAGGAAAGCGCGGCCTTGAACCCAAGCAAGCAAGCGATCCCCGCTCAACGTCTTTCCAACCCTCCCCGCGTCTTCAACATTGAATCTCACACCCAGAGCATCATCTCATCCCTGCGTCCAGTATAATTGCAAACATCCCATGCACGATGCTACACTATCACGGTACTCGTCACTACGGCTCTGGACGGTTGCAGATCCTGAACTAGACCAACAGCCGACGTGGCATCGTGATTGGTCCTTTGCGCACCAACGCACATGTGCCGCTGGGATCCCTCCTCTTTGCTGGGCGCTTCCGGTGCCAATCCCGGCGCTCCCGGGGGCCGTTTCTCATCACAATCACATTTGGGCCCATTACTTAGACTTTCGACACTACAAACACCGCAGTCGATATCACCAAGGAAGCTTGTTATGCCTAGTAATTCATCAAATCTCGGGCATCGTGGCGTCCTATCGGCGAATCACTCGTGCTCTACTTGGTTGTTAATGTTTGTGACGAACCTGCGCATATTGTTGTCAGCCCAATGGCACCTGCGACAAGCTGCACAACGTCACCCAGGGGGGGGGGGGTTGCACGACTCGTTCCCTTCCTTCTCTTGTGATTCCATCATGATCACAGCTAGAGTGTAATGGTGCCTATATAAGAGACAATCGACGCATGCCTTCTTCTTCCTTCCAATACTTGCACTGCGCTGACATCACTTCACACTCATTGACGAGCTTTTGATAGCTCCTCAACGAAAGCTGATCATACATTGCATCTCGAACCAAGACAATCTCACCTCACTGTGTTTCTGCTGTTTCCATTGGCAGCAATTATTTCACAATGCGTGTCTTTACCAAAACACTCCTCGGGGCCAGCATTCTTTGCCTCGTCACAGCAACTGCTGCATCCGAAGACGGATATGAAGACATGGTGCCTCGTACCTTCTACGATGCGGACGGCACTGAATCAACCATCCATGTAAATCGCCGGCTCCAATTCACACCAGGAAAAGAAGGCTCACGGCCAGCGCGGCTCTCCAAGCGTTTTGCCTTCTCGTCCGGAAGAGTCGAGTGGTGCGGCGAGCAGGCCGAGGACCCAGCCACAGACTTTTCGGCTTCGGCCCCTTCGGCCGCGGACTGCCAGGCTCTCGTCACCTCCTTGGGCAACCAGAACGGCTTCTGGACCCTGCAGCCCAACGACTTGTCACCCGACGGCTGGGTCCGTGTTGTGAGCTCAGGGTCGTGCTCCTTTGCGGCAAGATATGCCGACTCCGGTAGCGCTGGCAACCCAATTAGGATCGGTACCAACGATATCCGCTTCTATACGACAAGATACGGTGTCTTGGCCAAAGACGGAAAGCTCGGGCTGCAGGGGACTGTCCAGTGTAACAACGCTGAAAGGATGCTTTTCGTCACCTGGGGATTGCTCCGCAGCTGAAATCTGTACCGAAAGTACAACACGTTAAGCAGGAGTAACGTGGTTTAAGCGTGTCATAGAGTTTATCCCGAGCAGTCCGGGAATCATAATAATCATGAAACACGTCGAAATCGGACCATATTCTTTGACGGTTATCAATTTGAAATACAAATCAGCTGCTAATCAGCAAAATAAAGACTTATTCCGTATTTCAAGCGACAAAAGTTAATGAGTCTCAAATCTCTCTGTTTTCTAAACAAATCACTTCGTTTATGAGTTATGAGAAATTTTGCTGTTCCTGAGTATCTAAGAGGAATGAGCTATAAGACATAGTTGTGCTTCTCTGGTCGTGCCTCCACTCTTCAGGCAGTCGAGACAGTTGAAAGTTGGCTTCTGCTCAATTATTCCTCTTACTTCATTCTTGACTTCTTGCGATAAGTTGCAATCAAAGTACTTATTTGAACGACAATGGCAACCCGATATTCCACATGAGCTCGAAGGATTGTCCATGGTGATTTGGGCAAGCTTGGCCACCGCCTCCAAAAGGTCGCTAAACTTATGCGTTGAAAAGTCGATGTCCTCGGGCAGAATATTGAACTTGCGAAGCTTCCTCATGTAAGCTCCAAGTGCTTTCGAATATGCAGCACATTTCTCTTGTGAAGAATCCCAAGTCCATATCACGGGTCTGATCAGACCTTTGTAGAGAGCGTTGCAGCATTCGTGTCGTTTTTCTTCCAGACAGCCTTATTTCGTCAGTTTTGAATCACACATTGGAACTCGAAAGTACGCTTACGGATGACATTGTGCCCTAGAAGAGGATGCTCTGTGAGTAAACTGACTTTGTCCGAAGTCGATAAGATTGGGCCTTCGTGATACAGGAAGATCCTTCAGGATACCTCCGAGAACTCCCGAGGGAGGTCGAATACATACGAAAATACCAGTAGGTGGCAAAAGTTGATCATTTGCGGCACGTTCTTTTCGTAATCCCGGAGCCAATCCCTAGTCCATACTATTCCCCAATACTTTAGTGCTTGGGTGCATTGGTATTTGTCACTGATAAAAGCCAGCCTGTAAAGAAGCTTCGGTTCTGGTTTCTGTCTAGTTGCCGTCTTTGCGTTGACTTTGTTCGTAAATGCAGCAGCCATGAAGTTGACATAAGAATTTATTACAAATACAAAACCTCTGAATGCTATTGTCAGATTAATGCTTTTCGTTAGAAAGGTTTATCATCACTACACGTTTTTCTTCTACTAAACTCCCAGAAGTAATTGGATGAGTGATTCTAGAACTTTTGGATATAAAACGTTAGCCGAAAATATAATTCAGATCTCTCCAACTTTACCCCTTGAAACCACCAGCCACGCCCGGGCCACCTACCGGCTATATAAGGCCCAGGCCACCAGGGCATACGGCCAGGGCATACAGCTAGGGCATATGGCTATAAAGGGCCTAAAGGGGGGGGGCTGAATAATCTATGTTTGCACAGCGGTCTTTATGGTGTTATGATCGGTACGGTTGGTCCCTGTACAGCGTAGCTACATAGTGTGGAATAGGGGATAATAATGCAGGCGCATCATTACCGAAGCTTTTGGTTTGTGCCACAGTTGGTTGCCCTCACCTGCTTGTAACATATGGCACCCTGTAGCATCTTGTGCCCTCCCTATTTAGGCTCTATTTAGCACCTGTTAGTGTCAACCGTCTGGCTGACCCAAGATCAGCTAAAATAGACCCACTTATCAGTAGCAACGCTAACTCTAATCAGCTATACCTAATATAGCATGTGATACAGGTATCTACAATGCGCCTCCCCCAGTACGGAAGGTAGCATCCTAATGTTAGATACAGCAGTGCTTATTTCACCGTGGGTGTGTCTTATCTCAGATATCCTCAGCCCACAGTAGGTACTATATATTGTCGCACTCAAATGCTACACTAAAGCAGAACCGCTTAAGTGGATTGATTCACTTTTGCCCCTGTTAGCGCAGTTAGTATTTCGTGACATATATTGTCGCCCCCATACCCCCAGGACCCACCCAATCGAACCAATCAGAGTGAAGCGGTGACGGGCTCTTGCTGCCGATCATTGCTTACGTACGTGCCCACGTTGGTTAAAAGGATTACACGGTGCCTCTCTTCATTCCTCACCATACGAGATTCGGGAAGCTTCACTTTCATTTGTGTCCTTGTGTTCGCTCGAAGCCGAACCAGTACCGTGAGGACCAGGTCCTTTCCTGGCTATACGATAACCATCTTTTATCAACGAAACCTTCGATAATTCACCAGGCTTACCTAATATTCTGTGACCCAGCATGAATAATGTGTCGAATATCTGCCACGATGAGCTTTTCGGGCCAGCCGTCGCCACGGAGTCTTGTCGAGGCGGGTTCGACTTCACAGGTACGCAGCCCTTAAATGATAATGCGATAATTTGTGGCTAGTCACTGACATGATGTTTCCATAGTGCTATTTGAAGAAAGCGTCCTGTCTATCCCGCTGTCGGCTGGGTTTCTCCTGATTGCCCCTATTCATGTTGCCTGTATCTTCAAAGCCGTTTCGGCTGTGAGGCCATCACTACTTCTATCGATGTTCAAACTCGTTCGTACTTCTCGGTCACTCTTGTTGTTACACTTTTTTGTAATTATTAGCAAGTTCATGTCATTAACATAGACTGGCAGGTATTGACTCTCGTTTATGCCGGACTTAACTTAGCCTTGCTGATCTTATGGGCTTCGGGACATGGATTCACCACTCGCGCAACCCTGGCCTCATCCGTGTTAAGTCTCTGCGCCGCTCTCGCCCTCACTGTCCTGTCCCAAGTTCAACATGGCAAAAGCCCACGGCCATCTTTCATAATCACTGGTTATCTCATAATTTCACTACCCCTGAACGGCGCGCGCGTCCGAACCGCCTGGCTCCTGGCATCGGACAAACATCTCATGCCAGCTATTCTCACCGCTGCTGTAGCCGTCCAGGTTCTGATTCTCGTCCTAGAGACCAAGAGCAAAAGGAAAATCCTGGCTGGTGAGTATCGCAGCTTCTCACGCGAGGCAACAAGTGGCCTCCTCAGTCGTGGGCTTTTTTGGTGGTTGAGACACTTACTTTCTGATGGATCCCGACGCATCTTGGCCGTTGAAGATCTCGAGTCCACCAATGAAAAGCTTAGATCTTCCAAGCTTTCGAGTGAGCTACAGGTTCGATGGATGAATAAAAATGAGAACTATTTGAGCCCTCTTGCACCGGGATTGTCGTCCAGTACTCTGACCTTGCCTCACGCATCAGACAAAGTAAACCACAATCGGCACAAGCACGCCTTGGCTCTGGCTACGCTTTCGGCCTGGCGTTTGGAACTTGCCAAGATTGCGCTTCCTCGTCTTTGTCTGGTTGCATTTAGCCTTGCACAGCCTTTCCTCATCCACCAGATCGTAGAGACTATATCGGCTCCTGTCAGTCAGCAAACTTGGAACCAAGGATATGGCCTGATCGGTGCTGTGGCTTTAGTCTATAACCCCACTACCCTACATACGAACAAGCCCTACATCCGCACATCCCATCACCACCACCATCACCACCACTATCACCACTTTATTCCTCGGGTTTTCCTCCCACCCATATGCAACTTTCGGCTGGGCTGGATAATCTAGATGCGCTGGATTCATCCGGACTATCTATTCTGCCGATATCCGTATTTTGCTCCTGCTGGATATGCCATATAGTGGCAAACCTACTGTTAGGAGATATAGAGACCCTCCTCCTCCTACGCTGCCGCTGGATATCTAGATGACCCTGAAGATGGCGATTCTTCTGCTCTGCATTTGCCAGTCTAGATGCTATATCATCCCAGCCCTTTTGTAGCTTTCTAGATAGGTGACGAATAGTGCGGTCATCTAGCCTATCCTTGCGCAGCCGCTGGAGTTGATATAATTGATGCCGAATATCTGCTGACCGGCGAGGGGTTGACCATGGGATAGCAGATACGGCCTCATCCCACTGCTGGCTGCCACTAATCTGCTGGCTGGGCTGGCTGGGCTGGCTGGAGGATGCCTTAGATACTAAGGGGTTAGATAGAGGGTAACGTATAGAGATAGGCCATAATCCAGCCCCTTTCCAGCCAGCCTTTATATTCTGGCTGGTTATTGTAGTATCTCTAGCGCCTAAATAACAGGCTAGAAATGCCCTCTTGCCAGCCACTGTTGAATCTGTAACTGTATCATCCATAGATCCAACCCTCTGCCTATAGGCATTCTTTAATGGGCTGAAGACAGCCACATCTAGAGGCTGGAGGACTGCAGAGGAGTGCGGCGGTAGATATAGTAGATAGATGCGATGCTGCCAGCATTTCCACATGAAGTCAGTGGTTATATGGCTGTGATGACCATCTAGAACTAATAGTCTGGCCTTATCTGGCTGGCTGGGCTGGGTATATGGGATGAAGACCTTCTCTAGCCATTCTAGGGCAATAGAATCCGTCGTCCAGCCATTATCAGATACCGTAAAGTGCCATCCTTTATATCTAGATAGGTTGGATGGGAACCACTGGGCCTGGACTGATCTGCCCTTATATATAACTAATGGGGGTAGGGATCGCCCATCAGCAGATACACATTCGAGCAGTGAGATCCATGCCCTTGATCCAGGCTGTTTTTTCTGGATATATCTGGATGCGGTAGAGCCCAATACCAGCCCATTAGTCCCTTTGCCCTCTATAATACCAGTTTCATCCATATTCCAGCGGTTGGATGGATGGATACCCTTGATCTCAGGGATATTATCCAGACGCTGGAAAAACCCTGAATAACCTCTGGATCATGGGCCCTCCAGCGCCTGGCATCCATTGCCCTAGATCGCTTGGATCGAATAGATGGGTGTCGCCGTAGGAATCGACGCATCCACTTCCTCCCTAGAGGTTGATGCCCATCACCCATCATGCGCTCTGCCAGTCCCTTCACTTGCCCATAGGAAAAGGGATAGCCTAGAGCTTCTTGGGTTAATATATAGGCAACTAGATTATCCTCCTGGGACTGGGTAAGACGCTGCATATCTGCAAAGGCAGCATTCCTACTCTGCCTACCCCTTTTCAGCCGATGATAAAGAGTGGCATATGGGATGCCCCATTGACGAGCAGCCTGGTTAATAGGGAGCCCATCTTCTGCATCACGAAGGGCCCGTTGGAGCTCAAACTCGGTATATTGCTTCATAGTGTGATAGGTAAGGTATTGTGAAAAGATGGCGTTATTTGGTTGCAGATGGATAATGTTGTGATAGTTTGAAAAAGGTGGTGATGTTGATGGAAGGGGATAGAAAACGGCATTTCTAGGATATTCGGATGTAGGGCTTGTTCGTAAGTGGGGTAGTGGGGTTAAGTCAAAGCACCCACTTTCCGATCACCCCCACATTGCGATCATGCATCTCCACCCCCAGCCACCTACCAACCCCTTCATATATACTATCACCACTTTTACAGTCTTTATCCAAATAACTTCATTTTTTCACTATCTATTCTTTATTACCCTATGGTTGAATATACCGAATCTGAGATTGCTCAGGCAATAGATGCTGTTGCTGCTGGCAGCAGTATACGCCAGGCAGCTAGGATCTATGGCATCCCCTTCACCACACTCCAGAACCGTCTATCTGGCACCCAAAGGAGAGATGCTGCCTTTGAGGATCTCCAGCGACTATCAGCTGCCCAGGAGGCCAGCCTGGCTGCTTGGGTTACCTGCCAGGCAGATCTCGGGCTGCCACCAACCCATCAACAACTAAAGGACTTTGCCCATCGCATCCTCCAAGCCATGGGGGATACCCAGCCTCTAGGCAAGAGGTGGGTAGATGGCTTCATTAGAAGAAACCCATCTATCAAGGTCCAGAGAAGTCGATCTATCGATTCAAGGCGTGTTAATGGAGCATCTACTGAGGTTATCAGGGACTGGTTCAAATATCTCGCCATACCTCGCATCCAGGGCATCAAACCAGCCAACAGATATAATATGGATGAGACTGGCATCCTTGAAGGCAAGGGAGATAATGGGCTGGTGCTGGGCAGGGCTGCAACAAAGTCAGTGAGGAAGAAGCAGCCTGGATCACGAGCCTGGGTATCCATCATTGAGTGTATATCTGCTGAAGGCATTCCCATCCATCCCTTAGTTATATATAAGGGTAAGACAGTCCAGCAGCAGTGGTTTCCTCTGGATCTAGGCCCATATAATGGATGGGAGTTTACAGCAACAGAGAATAGATGGACTACGGATATCACTGCTGTTGAATGGCTGCAGAGAGTCTTCCTACCTCAGACTAAGCCCTCTCAACCTAATCAGGCCAGACTGCTTATCCTTGATGGGCATGGGAGCCATACAACGACGGATTTTATGTGGTTATGCTATACCAACAACGTCCATCTATTATTCTTACCGCCACATACCTCCCATGTCCTTCAGCCACTTGATCAAGCAGTCTTTAGTCCTGTAAAGGCAGCCTATCGCAAGGAGCTTGGATACCTTACCCAGTGGAACGATTCAACTATCATCGGCAAGAGGAACTTCATATCATGTTATCAGAAGGCTCATACTGCTAGATTAACTATAAGCAATATAAGAAGTGGCTGGAAATCTACTGGGTTATGGCCTGTTGCTCTTGCGAAGCCTCTAATGAGCTCCCATCTGCTGCCAGATAAAACAGCACCATCAACACCACTTAACAAGGCTATAAAAGGTGGCCATAGTGGCCAGGATGCCCAGGATATAGAGGGAAAGGCATCTGCTATATACAGTAGGCAGTGGTCAACGCCTAGGAAAAGGAAGGAGTTGGATGATCAACTGCGATTATTCACCCAGCTGGATCAAACTATCGCCACACAACGCCAGCTCTTCAGAAAGGTGAAAAAAGGCTTCCAAGAGCAAGCCTTCAAGTTGGCTGCCGCTGAGCACCAAATACAGCTCCTCCAGGCTAGAGTTAATAATGCTGCTGCTAGGAAGAGGAGGGCTGTTCAACTGGATCCAAACACGAAGTTCGCGACGATCAACGAGGTGCGACAAGCCCAGATTGAGGCTGGCGATGCTGAAAGTGGGCTAGATGAATCCGCCGCATCTGATTTACCTAGTGAGGCCGAAAGCTGCATTATCGTAGCATCTAGATAATGTTGGTAGTTAATTAAAAAGGTGGTGTTGATCATGATGGCGATGTTTTTGGGTGATCGCAATGTGGGGGTGATCGGAAAGTGGGTGCTTTGACTTATGCTAATGATTAACTCTAATACCCCACTTCCGCACCACCCCCACTTCTGCACCACCCAAAAATCCCGCATTTCTCCTCCTTCATCAACACCACTACCTTTTTCAAACTATTATAACAATTGCTATATATCGCCAAATAACGCCATTTTTTCAGGATACCTTCTTTAACCCATCATGAAGCAATATACTGAAGATGAGCTCCAACGGGCACTTCAAGATATAGATACTACTTGCTCTATCCGCCAGGCAGCTCGTAGATGGGGAATTCCCTATCATACTCTTCGACATCGATTCCACGGCATGCAATCAAAGGATACTGCTTATATTCATATGCAGCGGTTATCCCAGGCCCAAGAGCAATATCTATCTGAATGGGTTCAAATCCAGGATGCCCTAGGCGCTGGCCCTACCCATCAACAACTAAAGGGCCTAGCAGAGCGTATGCTAGGCGATGGGCAGCAGCCCATAGGGAGGAAGTGGATAGGGCGATTCCTGCGGCGAAACCCATCACTTAGGACCAGGCGATCTAGGGCAATAGATGCCCGGCGATGGAAGGCCCATTCTTCCGAGGTTATCCAGGGTTTTTCCATCTTCTGGTTAATATCCCTGCCATCCAGGGAATCCATCCATCTAACCGATGGAATATGGATGAGACTGGCATTATGGAGGGCAGGGGATCTAATGGGCTAGTGCTGGGCTCTGCAGCATCGCAGCATATCCAGAAAAAGCAGCCAGGATCCCGGGCATGGGTATCTATCATCGAGTGTGTGGCTGCTGATGGGAGGTCCCTATGCCCACTGGTTATATATAAGGGCAAATCAGTCCAGGCCCAGTGGTTCCCATCTAACCTATCTGGATATGAAGGATGGCACTTCACATATACGGATAATGGCTGGACAACTGAGAAGACTGCCCTTGAGTGGCTAAAGAAGGTCTTTATCCCAGGCACTATGCCTAGTGAGCCAGAGGCAGCCAGACTGCTGGTTCTAGATGGGCATTACAGCCATATATCTACTGACTTTATGTGGGAATGCTTCCAGAACAAGATATATCTACTATATCTACCGCCGCACTCCTCTGCTGTCCTCCAGCCACTGGATATATCGGTCTTCAGCCCATTAAAGCACGCCTATCGAAGGGAGGTTGGATATCTAGATGACTGGGTTAGTGATTCAACTGTTGCTGGCAAAAGGGCATTTCTGGCCTGTTATATAAGGGCTAGAGATGCATCTATAACAGCCCAGAACGTTAGAAGTGGCTGGAGGTCAGCTGGACTATGGCCAATATGCATACAGCGACCTCTATCTAACTCGTTAGTAATAAAGGCATCATCCAGCCAGCAGAACAGCCAGCAGACTAACCAGCCTAGCAGCCAGCAGTGGGGTGAATCCGTATCTATCGTCCCATGGTCAACACCTCGTCGATCTGCTGAACTACGGCATCAACTACGCCAGTTAACCCAGCTGGCAGAGGATGGGCTAGATACCCATACTATTCGTCACCTATCTAGAAAGGTGCAAAAGGGGTATGATGAACAGGCATCTAGAAGGGCACTTCTAGAGCAGAAGGTCCACCAGCTGGAGGGCCAGTTGGATGATATACGGCAGCGCAAGAGAAAGAAGGTCCGTCTATCGCCTAACAGCACCTTCGCCACTATTTGGGACATCCAGCGGGCGCAAAGTCCGGATATCGGCGATATGGATAGTCCGGATGAATCCAGTGCATCCGAATTATCTAGCGAGGCCGAAAGTTGCATATGGGTGGGCGGCAGAGGTGGTGAAATAAGTGGTGATAGTGGTGGTGGTGATGGTGATGATGGTGGTGCAGAAGTGGGGGTGGTGCAGAAGTAGGGGGGTTGAGTTAACCACCTAACCAAGTAAGAAGCTTACGTAGTTACACCATAAGTATAAGGTTATAAAAGTGGTATCCCTATATATAGTCAAGTTAGACATGCCAGGCCGGATTCACAACCGGTTCCATGTGGACCTCTTATGGCGAGCGGCAGAGGACCTACTCCCCTACCAGTCCTGTGCCGATAAGCAGCCGCCGCTAATAGTTGGTCAAGATAGAGAGGAAGAATACCAGGTTAATAGTATACTTGCTGTGAGATGGAGATAGAGAGGGAGGGGGAGGACCAGAGAGGCACTGGTGAGCTGGAAGGGCTACATAGACCCAACATGGGAACCAGTTGACGCAGTCAAGGGACTGGCAGCCCTTAACGCTTACAAGGAGTTATATAGCGACATTATGGATAACGACGGGAATCAGGCGTACGTGCCAAAAAGAACCCGGCAGGGGACCAGAGGGGGAGGCTAATGTTACGGGCTGATGCCCGATGGACCAGCTCCGGCTTTGCCCGAGCAACCCTAGGGCCCCTCGGCGCCCCACCGGCGCCCCACCGGCGCGTGACCCCCTTATCCCAAGCAAAGCTTTCTACACCGCATCCTATTTTCCCTTTTACTCCTCAGCTAGAAGTAAACAGTAATAGAGGCACTTCACCAGTTAAACGCGCTGCGGAGCCAGCCCTTCACATATACCAGTGGAGAGATCTATCTACTGACAACTATTACGTTCCTTAACGTTAATATTGCTAAGGATAAAAGGAGTATTTATAGCCATTATAGGCAATATATAAAGGGGTTCTTAACTATTAATGTTAGTAAGAGAAGCAAGGTAAAAAAGGGATATATATATAGATAATAGGAGAGAAGTGCTGTTATATAAAGCAAAAGAGACGTATATACAGTTGAAAAGTGTATATAAAAGAGTTATTATGGCATAAAAAGGGGGAAAAAAAAAGGGAAAAAGGAAGAGAAAGAGGAAGGTATTTATACAAGAGGAAGAAAAGGCTACTAATTGTAGTATCTGCATAAAGAAAGGAAGGTGTATATAAAGGTGAAGTAAAAGAAGAAGTAAAGGTAAAATGAAAACCTTTTATGTAAATAACTAACTATTTAGAACAATATAAACAGGCAGGTATATATAAAAGGAAAAAGTTTTATTAGTCAGGTAAGTTTGGTATATATTTACTTATAAAGAAGGGCAAGTTTAGAGTTTTTATTTTGTTTAATACCTTTATATATAACTATAAGTCGTGAACAAAGCTATTATAAGGGATAATTATCCTTGTTTGATTGGCCAGATATAACGGTGTATACGATTATAAAAGAAAAGGTTGTAAGTGTTAGTATAATAATATTATATGATTATATGACGCCTATGGGACTTATTGCTTGTATGACGAGCACGACTCGTCATGAGGGCATAGACTGGATACTTGGCCCTTGGTTATGGAATATGAGGGGAAGACATATTGTATAACTGAATGACTTAAGGCGTATGAGGCAGTATATGACTGCTCGTACGATGACAAGTAGAATAGTCTGTTTAGTCACCAGAATATATGTTGATTCACCCCTACGTTTTACCGGTATATCGATGTACGAAAGACCATTCAACATCCTTATTAAATAAAAGGTTATTTTAGCCACCTTAGACTAGGTTTAAGTAAGCTTTCAATAAAGCTTAAGGAGAATATTACTTACTTTCTCTTTTTTCTCTATTTATTTTTAATATTAATTGCTTAATCTTTAAACTATATATTATTAGTATTAATATAATAAGTAATCTAAAGAAATATTTATAACTTAATACTATTATTGTTTTATTATAAAGACATTTTAGATTTTTACAACCTTAATAAACCTTAGTCTTTTTAGCTATTTAATAAATATAACTATTTTAAAAATATTATATATAATATAACGTTAAAAGAATTAAATTATTAGAAAATATAGTTATATACTAAATAGAGTATTAACTTTAACGCTAATTCTTTTATATAACTTAATATAATATTAGTATTATAATAAATAAGGAAGTATAATTAATAACTTTTTAACCTAAGAGACATAACCTACTTATATAGGTCTTAAGGGTAAGACCTTTAGAGGAGAGACCTAATGTTATAACCTATCAAGTTATAGGTAATAATAACCTATTAAGCGTTAAAGGTATAGGTAATATAGCCTTTATTGTGAAGGGCTGGCTCCGCAGCGCGTTTAACTGGTGAAGTGCCTCTATTACTGTTTACTTCTAGCTGAGGAGTAAAAGGGAAAATAGGATACAGTGTAGAAAGCTTTGCTTGGGATAAGGGGGTCGTGCGCCGGTGGGGCGCCGGTGGGGCGCCGAGGGGCCCTAGGGTTGCTCGGGCAAAGCCGGAGCTGGTCTATTGGGCATTAGCCTGTAACATTAGCCTTCCCCTCCGGTCCCCCGCCGGGTTCTCTTTGGCACATACGCCTGATTCCTATCGTTATCTATAATGTCGCTATATAACTCCTCATAAGCGTTAAGGGCTGCCAGTCCCTTGACTGCGTTAATTGGTTCCTATGTTGGGTCCACATAGCCCTTCCAGCTCACCAGTGCCTCTCTGGTCTTCCCCCTCCCTCTCCGTCTCTATCTCACAGTAAGTATACTGTTAACCTGGTATTCTTCCTCTCTATCTTGACCGACTATTGGCGGCGGCTGCTTATCAGCATAGGACTGGTAGGGGAGCGGGTCCTCTGCCACTCGCTATAGGAGGTCCATATAGAACCGGTTATAAATCCGGCCCGGCATATCTAACTCAACTATATACAGGGACACCACTTTTATAACCTTATACTTATAGTGTAACCATATAAGCTTCTTACTTGGTCGGGTGGTTGTGTAGTTAGCTACTGATAGCCAGACTTTATTACCCACTAGATACCTCTCTGCTAGGGCATACTTCCTATTTACAGCATCCTCTGCCCAGTGCTGGGCTGCTGCTATCACGGCTTAGGCCAACTCTATTGCTTCTTTCAGACGCCTGACCAGCTGGTCAGCCCCTCTCGTCTTACTGTCCATAGGTGGTACTCCCTTGTCTTAGTCCTCTTTAACTAGCAGTAGGTTGACATAATACCCATGCTTCAGGAAGAATGGCGATACCTCGGTAGTACTGTTGACCCTATTGTTAATCGCCAGCTGGGCACTGGGCAGCAGCTCTCCCTAGTCTTTCTGTATGTAGCACATGTATATATAGAGGATAGACTAAATCTCCTGGTTAAACCGTTCTATCCCTCTGTCGGTCTGTAGATAGTAGGCGGTGCTTAGCTGCTGCTTTGTCCCTACCAGTTGACAGAAGCGCTTCCAGAAACGGCTCAGCTAATTACTTCCCCTATCGCTAATAATAGACTTTGGCATTCTATGGAACCTATAGTGGCTGCTAAGGAACCGCTGGGCACACGCTTCTGCCTCCATGGTCGTCATCTCTTCCAGCGTTATGGCCTTACTAAGCCTATCTATAATCACCCACAGGTATCTGGCTTTAATGCCTTTAGTGGGTGGTAGGTCTGTTATAAAGTCCATCGACAGTTCGCTGTGTAGGCGGAGGGGCACCGGCAGGGGCTTAAGGAGCCCCCTCTTCAGTTGTTGCCACACATGTACTCCTCCACAGGTGTTGCAGTTCCTGTAGAATCTCCTAACATCCTAGGACTGGCCTGGCCAGAAGAACCGTCTTCCCACTATCTCTAGGGTCCTATTCCTCCCAGGGTGGCCTGTCGTCTTAGAGTTATGGTATCTCTATATGATCCTTATGTAGAGTTTGTTGAGGAGGTCATCCGGTGTTCCCCTGCCAGGTACCTATAACCTCTCTCTGAATGTCAGGTGTTAAAGGTTGTCTAAGGTATATTTGGCGATCTATACTTTCAGGTGGAGTTCCGGTGGAAACCCTCTTATGCCCTCTTTTATAGCAGTGTATACACGCTGGTATATACGGTCTTCTTTAGCAGTTGTCTCCTATAGTTACTGTAGCTCCTGATCGCTCTTAAACACTATAGGGGTTGGCGCTATAGTCTTGTCTCCCTGGCTGGCATGTCCAACCCAGGGGGCAGCAGCTGGGGGTGGTCTTGGAAACATATAACTAGGGATCACTTGTATAACCCTTCCCTTCTCCCTTTTATCGTCCCATCCAGCTAGGGCATCTTGTTCCCTATGTAATAAGGCATCTGGGACTATAGCGTCCTTACCCGGCCGGTATTTAAGGTAAAAGTCGTATTATGCTAGTTCCTTTGTCTACCGGCTCTACCTCTCTGTCAGGCGCTGCTTCTTTATAAAGTATTCTAGGCCTTTATGGTCTGTAAGGATCTTAAAGGTCTTCACACTGTATAGCTCTGCTTGCCAAGCTTATAGGCAGGAGAGCACTGCTAAGAGTTCCTTGTTATGGATTAGATAGTTATACTTAGCTAGGGATAGCTTCTAGGAGTAAAAGGCCACTAGGTGACCTTTACCCTCTTTATTGTTTTGTGTTAGGATGCCACCTAAGGTGAATCCTGAGCAGTCGGTCTTAACTGTTGTTTTGGCATCAAGGTTAAACCTATATAGCACCGGTTCTATTGTAAAGAGTCTCTTGATCTCTAGAAAGGCTGCCTCCTCTTGTTTAGACTATTGGAAAGCTACCCTTTTTCCTATAAGTTTTATAAGTGGCATAACTATTTCTGTGTAGTTAGGTATGAATATCCGATAGTAGTTAGTAAATCCCAAGAAGCTTCACACTCCTTTTACAGACTGGGGGGGAAGCCACTCCTTAATAGCTTTCAGCTTCTCTAGGTCACAGGAGATCTCTTCTCTAGCGGTAATAATAAACCCTACATACTTAACTTTCTTAACAGTAAATTTACACTTAGTGGGATCTAGGTGTAGCCTAGCTTCTAAGAGGGTATTGAGCACTTGGTACACCTTGGTTTTATGATCCTCCTTTGACCTATCTGAGTATATGAGTACGTCATCTATATACACTGTAACAAAGTCGTCTAGGAATCGCTATAGGGTGCTATTGATGTATCGCTGGAAAGACGCTGGAGCACCGGTGAGCCCAAAAGGGCACACTACCTATTCAAACAGCCCATATCTAGTTTAGAAAACAGTCTTTTCTTGATCTCCTTTATATATCCTTATCTTATAGAATACAGCAACAACGTCAAGCTTCATATACCACCTTACTGCCCCTACACATCACAGTATCTCTGATATAAGGGGTAGTAGGTAACGGTCTTTCTTTATGATAGCGTTTAGGGCTCTATAATCAACATAGAAGTAAATACCCCCTCCAGGCTTTTTAACAAACAACACTGGGGCACCAGCGGCTGAGCTGTTAGCCCTAATAAATCTTTTGTCTAACAGGTCCTCTAAGGTTTTCTTAAGGACCAGTAGTTCTTCACGCGACATGTTGTATAGTGGTCCCTATGGCAGGGGCAGGTCTCATCCGTCAGGTCCAGGTATTAGCAGAATCTTGTGGTCCATGCTGGGTCGGCTGAGGGGGAGCAGGTAAGCCTTCTTTGGATTAAAGAGGTCTGGAAAATCCCTTAAGATGTTGGCTGAGACATGGTCCTATAGGTCGACTTCCTTCTTCAGTTAGAGGGCCCTTTCGATATCCTTGAGGCTAATAGCTCTTATACCGGTGATCCCCTTTTTTATGCTATCTTGGCTCCTAAGCGTTCTAGCTACTCTTTAATATAACACTGTAAAGACAGGTGCCTATGTTAATTGTGTACTTTAAATCGCCTGTATTATTTCTAGTTCTTTCTGGTTTAAGAGGTATACCTAAACGTTTCCCTTGCCGTGGTGGATCTGGTGGTCCCTGGCTTGGTATATGACGTTATTCAGGATCATCTATAGTCTTCCTAGGTAGAGCTGTGGCTCTAGGTTCTTCACAACGTAGGCATATGTCTTCTGGGTGTACCCACTGATCTCCAGGGTCAGTACTATTATCCCTTTAGTGTAGGTAGGCGGTTTCCCTTCTTCAGAAAACCCTTGAAGAGGTCTTCTCTTACGGTCCATGTACGGTAGGCAGAGGCGGCAGGCTAGCTTCTGGTCTATTATTGAATATGTGTCGCAACCGCTGTCGACAAGGGGATAGATCAAACAGCCTCTATTTATTCAAGCTTGAATAGTGGCTGACCCCTTGATGGCAAGTAGGGCGTCCTGTAGCTGTTCCTATTCCTTAACCTCCTCCTTTGTTGCCTCTGGGGCCCGATTTTACCCCAAAGCTATTCTTTTCCTAAGTCCTCAGTCTTAGAGGAGGAGCTGGGGCCCATTGATTCCTTGGACTTTGGCTCTTTTGGCTTCTTGGTTTAGGTAACCCTAGTAGGTTTTACTGACTTCTTCTTCTTCTTTTTATGCTTATACGCCTTACGGCAGTTCATGGCAATATGGCCAACCTTGCCATATTTAAAGCATTCTCGGTGGTCTGGGCGTTTGCTGGCTTCTGAGCCACTAGACCCCTTGTGGGACCTAGGTCTCTGCGGCTTTGGGGGAGCGGCAGCCGCTACTCTGACCGATCCGGTTATATAAGTATCCCTATTGCTGTCCTTTGAGGGCACCTAAGTGGTCCTTGGGTTCCTTCCCATGCGGGCGCCTGTCGCTATCCTTTCTATCTTCCAGGTGACCCCTTGCACTCTAGATAGCCAGTTAGGGTAATTATCTAACGGTAGTTTAACCGATATAAGGCACTCTTTAAGTTTCTGGTTAAGGGCCACCTTAAGGAAGGATATCTGGACAGTGTTGTGCCACTAGTTACCCCCTGCTTCCGCTAGGGTGTATTCAAACTTCAGAAGAAAGCTAGCCAGACTCTTATTATCTTTCTGGTATAGGGTATGGATAGTAGTAATAGCGTATGTCTGTGTACTTGGGTCCAGATATGTCCGATCAAGGTACGTTAGGAAGTCTTCTGGCCTTTGTTGGCCGTTATTTCCCCCAGCTGTATAAAAGGTGGCTATTATCTGTTGGGGACCGATGTCTAGGCATAAGTTAATTAAGTACTATAGCTTATGGTTTATGGAGTAGAAAGGTCGGTCTATTTTGATCTTATCTCTTATCTGCTATACCTAAGCTGGATACTCCTGTCTCTTGCCGTTGAACTTCGGTAGGGATAATAGCGGCTTTCTTTAGGGCTTCTTGCTGATGGTCGCCTAGGGGGTACTAGTTCCTAAGGTGGTTATATCTATTGCGTTCGTTGTGTTCGTTTGGTAGTGCTTAAGCTCTATAGTGAGCTGCGTGATTCTTTCTTTTAGGGGCTCTACAGCCTTATTTACTAACTTCTGTAGTTAGGCTTCTATCGTTCTGTCAGCCATTATCGATCCGGTGGGGAGCCACGCTTGACCTAGTGTTGTTCCGTTGTAGGCAAGCTAGAAGTATATGAAGGGCTGGCTCCGCAGCGCGTTTAACTGGTGAAGTGCCTCTATTACTGTTTACTTCTAGCTGAGGAGTAAAAGGGAAAATAGGATGCGGTGTAGAAAGCTTTGCTTGGGATAAGGGGGTCGCGCGCCGGTGGGGCGCCGGTGGGGCGCCGAGGGGCCCTAGGGTTGCTCGGGCAAAGCCGGAGCTGGTCCATCGGGCATCAGCCCGTAACATTTATGTTAATAAAATAATTAGGGTTATAGGATAAATTACTTTTTAGAAAAAAGAACTATAGTATAAGTTATACAATAATAAAATTAAATAAAATCTATATATTAAAATATAGATACTATATACTTAATATATAGTTATTATATTGAAGACCTATAGGTATTATATAATAGAAATATAGCTCTATAAAATAATAAGATTATAGACTTATATATAGGATAGACTTAGATATACTTAAGGATAAACTTCTATAGCTTTTTAGTAACTAACTTATAATATATTTTTCAATGTTTTTTAGTATCTAACCTTAGTGATTTAATTAATAAGAAGCTATCTAAGCTATACTAACGACCTTTAACTATACGACTGATCACTGGGTGATTAATAGACCTATAAACCAAGATTACTGTTACTGAGTATCGACCTCTGCTTACTCTTAGCGGAAACCCTACTGTTGGATATCTGACCGTAACACACAGCCCCTGAGAAAGTAGATCACGATGTGAACCAAGACCTTGCATTAGCCCTCCAAAGGGATAATACAGTGCCTCGTGGTGTTGGAAGTGCTCATGTACCTTCATTTTTCCAGTAGAGAATTTACCTCAAGTTATCATAACTCCAGACCGTGTCGTCTGGTTTGCAAATGGCGCACTACGAAGCAGGATTGATTGTTGGCTATTATGTAGGTATAGTACCTTTGATAAGGTTATTCCACTGGAAAACTTATATCAAGTAAGTTTGAAACTACCAGTGAAACCTGCCCTGTGCTGTAGGTATTGTTATCACCCCTGCTTACGCAGAAGAAGTCTTGGGTCCTCCACGTTGCACAGCATAGAGCTTCGCGAATGCCCCATCAACCCTCGCCAATAGCTCCTCTGGCTCACCATACTCAAGTAACACGCCCCCATCTAGAACAATAATCTTATCAAATCTACGGACACCAGCGAGACTATGCGTTGCCATGATGACAGTGCTAGTCGCGAACTCCGACTCGACGATAGCTTCTATGTAAGATTCGGTGCTGGCGTCAACACTGTGAATTATGAGTGATACTTAGTGTCAGCTTTCATACTGTATCATAATATCTTTTTTCAGATATGAACGCAAGGAGGGGGGGGGGGGTCTGTTACTTACCCGCTGCTCGGCTCATCTAAAATCAGGACCGGGCTCTTGCGCAACAGCGCATGGCCGAGGCAGAAAAGCTTTCCTTGCCCTTGGGACAAGAAGTCTTCTTCCATCTTCATATCAAGTATCGAGAATTCTGGGGGGTGAGAGGTCCCTATGCTCTCCTTTGATCGGAAGATATCCCATAGCCCAACCTTCTGCAGGGCAGAGATGATATCAGTATCTGTAGCCTCGCCATGCGGATCTACATTCAGTCTGACACTCCCGCCAAACAAAAAAGGGTCTTGTGTGAGACATGTAAGCTTCTGGCGTGTGACATCTTTGGGTACTAATGCAAGATCGACATCGTCTAAGACAATCCTCCCGGTAGACTCCTCGACCATGCCGAGCAGGGATAAGAGAAGTGAGGTTTTGCCACTTGCGGCACTTTCGTTAGCAAGTTTCTCGTCATAAGGCTTGTGGAATGATTTATGTTTGTGACTCTTACCTTCCTGTCCTGCCGCATATGGCAACTTTCTCCCCGGCCTGAATCGAAATATCGATCTCGCGAAGCACGGTGTGACTGTGATATGATGTTAGCTACTGCTTTGGGCTGGTAAAAAACTCCAGAAAGTATAATGTGAGATATAGATACCCATTATAGTGGGCCGACCAATTCTCAATGACCACCGATCCTTGAGACGGCCAGCCAGCGAGAATTCTTGTATTCACAATCTCGTGAGGTTTCTCGGTCGGGGTATCCTCGGAGAAAGTCTTCACTCGCGAAATGGCAACCAAGGACGTCTCAAGCAAGGTCCAAAAGGTGATAAGGGCAGCCAAGGATTGGCCAAGATTCATCATGCTGACAAGGGCAACGCCGAGGAAACCGGCGTCCAGTCTGGTGCGGAGCGTGACGCCTAGGGTGGTGAGCAGTATCGCGAGCCCAGCAACCGTCAGTCCCAATACCAGAGTCAGCCATCGTTGAATGCAGAGGAGCGAGTAATAAGGCTTCTGGACCCTGTCGAGGAGGGCGAGATTCTTGGCGACGTGGTTGCTCGTCCAGCCATATGCTCGGATAGTGGCGATGCCCTGGAGAGACTTCAGAACGTGAGAAGAAAGAGGTGCTTTCGCTTCCAGGCTAAGCCAGCATTAGTACTTCATATCGTTTGCAAGGTAACAATAGGCATTGATCTAGTAGTCGAATCTGCCGAGATGTCCTTAGATAAAAGCGCTGGAGGAAGAAGAGAGCGCAGGCGACGAAGGGCAGTACAGCTGCGAAGTAGGAAACAGCGACAATGGCCAACGCTGCAACTGCGAAACACGCAGCAAGCTCTATGATTTTCAAATTAGCGACCAGCTTCCTAGAGGATTGCGTTAAAGTTGCTACGGACGAAAGCTCGCATTCACGAGTGCCCCGGGTAGGGTCATGTCAACCAATTGCATGTCTTGACTGAATCTGTCATGGGAAAGAAATACTCATGGTTTAGTTCATACTCTTGTTGTCTTACGCGAAAGTCATGACATACCTGTTAACCAACACCCCAGTGTCAGTCTTGGCGAGAAAAGACATTGGAGCTCTGTCGTTACCGTAAGCACATGAACAAGCCACTGGCAACAAGAATTCGGAAATCTTACCGTATAACTGCACGAAGCACAGTCAAGTGGAGAGACTGTGCAGACTTAGGTACGATCACCACGTACATGTAGCTGGGTATAACTCAACCCCCCTACTTCTGCACCACCCCCACTTCTGCACCACCATCATCACCATCACCACCACCACTATCACCACTTATTTCACCACCTCTGCCGCCCACCCATATGCAACTTTCGGCCTCGCTAGATAATTCGGATGCACTGGATTCATCCGGACTATCCATATCGCCGATATCCGGACTTTGCGCCCGCTGGATGTCCCAAATAGTGGCGAAGGTGCTGTTAGGCGATAGACGGACCTTCTTTCTCTTGCGCTGCCGTATATCATCCAACTGGCCCTCCAGCTGGTGGACCTTCTGCTCTAGAAGTGCCCTTCTAGATGCCTGTTCATCATACCCCTTTTGCACCTTTCTAGATAGGTGACGAATAGTATGGGTATCTAGCCCATCCTCTGCCAGCTGGGTTAACTGGCGTAGTTGATGCCGTAGTTCAGCAGATCGACGAGGTGTTGACCATGGGACGATAGATACGGATTCACCCCACTGCTGGCTGCTAGGCTGGTTAGTCTGCTGGCTGTTCTGCTGGCTGGATGATGCCTTTATTACTAACGAGTTAGATAGAGGTCGCTGTATGCATATTGGCCATAGTCCAGCTGACCTCCAGCCACTTCTAACGTTCTGGGCTGTTATAGATGCATCTCTAGCCCTTATATAACAGGCCAGAAATGCCCTTTTGCCAGCAACAGTTGAATCACTAACCCAGTCATCTAGATATCCAACCTCCCTTCGATAGGCGTGCTTTAATGGGCTGAAGACCGATATATCCAGTGGCTGGAGGACAGCAGAGGAGTGCGGCGGTAGATATAGTAGATATATCTTGTTCTGGAAGCATTCCCACATAAAGTCAGTAGATATATGGCTGTAATGCCCATCTAGAACCAGCAGTCTGGCTGCCTCTGGCTCACTAGGCATAGTGCCTGGGATAAAGACCTTCTTTAGCCACTCAAGGGCAGTCTTCTCAGTTGTCCAGCCATTATCCGTATATGTGAAGTGCCATCCTTCATATCCAGATAGGTTAGATGGGAACCACTGGGCCTGGACTGATTTGCCCTTATATATAACCAGTGGGCATAGGGACCTCCCATCAGCAGCCACACACTCGATGATAGATACCCATGCCCGGGATCCTGGCTGCTTTTTCTGGATATGCTGCGATGCTGCAGAGCCCAGCACTAGCCCATTAGATCCCCTGCCCTCCATAATGCCAGTCTCATCCATATTCCATCGGTTAGATGGATGGATTCCCTGGATGGCAGGGATATTAACCAGAAGATGGAAAAAACCCTGGATAACCTCGGAAGAATGGGCCTTCCATCGCCGGGCATCTATTGCCCTAGATCGCCTGGTCCTAAGTGATGGGTTTCGCCGCAGGAATCGCCCTATCCACTTCCTCCCTATGGGCTGCTGCCCATCGCCTAGCATACGCTCTGCTAGGCCCTTTAGTTGTTGATGGGTAGGGCCAGCGCCTAGGGCATCCTGGATTTGAACCCATTCAGATAGATATTGCTCTTGGGCCTGGGATAACCGCTGCATATGAATATAAGCAGTATCCTTTGATTGCATGCCGTGGAATCGATGTCGAAGAGTATGATAGGGAATTCCCCATCTACGAGCTGCCTGGCGGATAGAGCAAGTAGTATCTATATCTTGAAGTGCCCGTTGGAGCTCATCTTCAGTATATTGCTTCATGATGGGTTAAAGAAGGTATCCTGAAAAAATGGCGTTATTTGGCGATATATAGCAATTGTTATAATAGTTTGAAAAAGGTAGTGGTGTTGATGAAGGAGGAGAAATGCGGGATTTTTGGGTGGTGCAGAAGTGGGGGTGGTGCGGAAGTGGGGTATTAGAGTTATATAGTTAGCTATTGATAGCCAGACTTTATTACCTACTAGATACCTCTCTACTGGGGCACGCTTCCTATTTGCAGCATCCTCTGCCTGGTGTTAGGCTGCTGCTATCGCGGCTTGGGCCAACTCTGTTACTTCTTTCAGACGCCTGACCAGCTGGTCAGCCCCTCTCGTCTTACTGTCCATAGGTGGCGCTCCCTTGTCTTAGTCCTCTTTAACTGGCAGCGGGTCGACGTGATACCCATGCTCCAGGAAGAATGGTGATACCTCGGTAGTACTGTTGACCCTATTGTTAATCGCTAGCTGGGCACTGGGCAGCAGCTCTCCCCAGTCTTCCTATGTGTAGCACACGTATACATAGAGGATAGACTAAATCTCCTGGTTAAACCGTTCTATCCCTCTATTGGTCTGCAGGTGGTAGGCGGTGCTTAACAGCTGCTTTGTCCCTACCAGTTAACAGAAGCGCTTCCAGAAACGGCTCAGCTAATTACTTCCCCTATCGCTAACGATAGACTTTAGCATTCCATAGAACCTATAGTGGCTGCTAAGGAACCACTGGGCACACGCTTCTGCCTCCATAGTCGTCATCTCTTCCAGCGTTACAGCCTTACTAAGCCTGTCCATAATCACCTACAGGTATCTAGCTTTAGTGCCTTTAGTAGGTGGTAGGTCTATTATAAAGTCCATCAACAGTTCGCTATATAGGCAGAAGGGCACCGGCAGGGGCTTAAGGAGCCCCCTCTTCAGTTGTTGCCACACATATACTCCTCCACAGGTGTCACAGTTCCTACAGAATCTCCTAACATCCTGGGACTGGCCTAGCCAGAAGAACCGTCTTCCCACTATCTCTAGGGTCCCGTTCCTCCCAGGGTGGCCTGTTATCTTAGAGTTGTAGTATCTCTATATAATCCTTATATGGAGTTTGTTAAGGGGGTCATCCGGTGTTCCCCTGCCAGATACCTATAACCTCTCTCTGAATATCAGGCGTTAAAGGTTGTCTAAGGCGTATTTGGCAATCTATACTTTCAGGTGGAGTTCCAGTAGAAACCCTCTTATACCCTCTTTTATAGCAGTGTATACACACTGGTATATACGGTCTTCTCTAGCAGTTGTCTCCTATAGTTACTATAGCTCCTGATCGCTCTTAAACACTATAAGGGTTAGCGCTATAGTCTTGTCTCCCTGGCTGGCACGTCTGACCTGGGGGGCAGCAGCTGGGGGTGGTCTTGGAAACGCATAACTAGGGATCACTTGTATAACCCTTCCCTTCTCCCTTTCATTGTCCCATCCAGCTGGGGCATCTTGTTCCCTATATAACAGGGCGTCTGGGACTATAGCGTCCTTACCCGGCCGGTATTCAAGGTAAAAGTTATACTATACCAGTTCCTTTACCTACCGGCTCTACCTCTCTATCAGGCGCTGCTTCTTCATGAAGTATTCTAGGCCTTTATGGTCTATAAGGATCTTAAAGGTCTTTACACTATGTAGCTCTGCTTGCCAAGCTTGTAGGCAGGAGAGCACTGCTAAGAGTTCCTTGTTATAGATTAGATAGTTATACTTGGCTAGGGATAGCTTCTAAGAGTAGAAGGCCATTAGGTGACCCTTACCTTTTTTATTGTTTTATGTTAGGATGCCACCTAAGGTGAATCCTGAGCAGTCGGTCTTGACTGTTGTTTCGGCGTTAGGGTTAAACCTATGTAGCACTGGTTCTATTGTAAAGAGTCTCTTGATTTCTAGGAAAGCTGCCTCCTCTTGTTCAGACCATTAGAAAGCTACCCTTTTTCCTATAAGTTTTATAAGTGGCACAACTATCTCTATATAGTTAGGTATAAATATCTAATAGTAGTTAGTAAATCCTAAGAAGCTTTACACTCCTTTTATAGACTGGGGGGAAAGCCACTCCTTAATAGCTTTCAGCTTCTCTAGGTTACAGGAGATCCTTTCTCTAGCGGTAATAATAAACCCTATATACTTGACTTTCTTGACAGCGAATTTGCACTTAATGGGATCTAGGTATAGCCTAGCTTCTAAGAGGGCGTTAAGCACTTGGTATACCTTGGTTTCATGATCCTCCTTTAACCCATCTAAGTATATAAGTACGTTATCCATATACGCTGTAACAAAGTCGTCTAGGAATCACTGTAAGGTGCTATTAATATATCGCTAGAAAGACACTAGAGCGCCGGTAAGCCTAAAGGGGCATACTACCTATTCAAACAGTCCATATCTAGTTTAGAAAGCAGTCTTTTCTTGATCTCCTTTATATATCCTTATCTTATGGAATACAGCAACAACGTCAAGCTTTATATACCACCTTATTGCCCCTACGTATCGCAGCGTCTCTAATATAAGGGGTAGTAGGTAACGGTCTTTCTTTGTGATGGCGTTTAGGGCTCTATAATTAACATAGAAGCGAATACCCCCTTTAGGCTTCTTGATAAATAACACTAGGGCACCAGCGGCTGAGCTGTTAGCCTTAATAAACCCTTTGTCTAACAGGTCCTTTAAGGTTTTCTTAAGGACCAGTAGTTCTTCACGCGACATGTTGTATAATGGTCCCTATGGCAGGGGTAGGTCTTGTCTGTCAGGTCCAGGTATTAGTGGAATCTTGTGGTCCATGCTGGGTCGGCTGGGGGGGAGCAGGTAAGCCTTCTTTAGATTAAAGAGGTCTGGAAAATCCCTTAAGATGTTGGCTGAGATATGGTCCTATAGGTCGACTTCCTTCTTTAGTTAGAGGGCCCTTTTGATATCCTTAAGGCTAATAGCTCTTATACTGGTGATCCCCTCTTCTATGCTATCTTGGCTCCTAAGCGTTCTAGCTACTCTTCAATATAACACCGTAAAGACAGATGCCTACATTAATTATGTACTTTAAATCGCCTGTATTATTTCCGGTTCTTTCTGGTTCAAGAGGTATACCTAAACGTTTCCTTTGCCGTGGTAGATCTGGTGGTCCCTGGCTTGGTATATGACGTTATTCAGGATCATCTATAGTCTTCCTAGGTAGAGCTGTGGCTCTAGGTTCTTCACAACATAGGCGTATATCTTCTAGGTGTACCCACTGATCTCCAGGGTCAGTGCTACTGTCCCTTCAGTGTAGGTAGGCGGTTTCCCTTCTTCAGAAAACCCTTAAAGAGGTCTTCTCTTACGGTCCACATACGGTAGGCGGAGGCAGCAGGCTAGCTTCTGGTCTATCATTGAATATGTGTCGCAACCGCTGTCAATAAGGGGATAGATCAAATAGCCTCTATTTATTTGAGCTTGAATAGTGGCTGACCCCTTGATGGCAAGCAGGGCGTCCTGTAGCTGTTCCTATTCCTTAACCTCCTCCTTTGTTGCCTCTAGGGCCCAATTTCACCCCAGAGCTATTCTTTTCCCAAGTCCTCAGTCTTAGAGGAGGAGCTAGGGCCCATTGATTCCTTGGACTCTGGCTTTTTCAGCTTTTTAGTTCAGGCAACCCTAGTGGGTTTTATTGACTTCTTCTTCTTCTTCTTATGCTTATACGCCTTACAGCAGTTCATGGCAATATGGCCAACCTCACCGCATTCAAAGCATTCTTGGTGGTCTAGGCGTTTACTGGCTTCTAAGCCACTAGACCTCTTGTGGGACCTGGGTCTCTGCGGCTTTGGGGGAGCGGCAGCCGCTACTCTGACCGATCCGGTTATATAAGTATCCCTATTGCTGTCCTTTGAGGGCACCTAAGTGGTCCTTAGGTTCCTTCCCATGCGGGCGCCTGTTGCCATCCTTTCCATCTTCCAGGTGACCCCCTATACTCTAGATAGCCAGTTAGGGTAATTATCTAACGGTAGTTCAACCGATATAAGGCACTCTTTAAGTTTCTGGTTAAGGGCCACCTTAAGGAAGGATATCTGGATAGTGTTATACCACTGGTTACCCCCTGCTTCCGCTAGGGTGCATTCAAACTTCAGAAGAAAGCTAGCCAGACTCTCATTATCTTTCTGGCGTAGGGTATAGATAGTAGCAATAGCGTACGTCTACATACTTGGGTCCAGATATATCCGATCAAGGTACGCTAGGAAGTCTTCTGGCCTTCATTGGCCGTTATTTCCCCTAGCTGCATAGAAGGTGGCTACCATCTGCTGGGGACCGGTGTCTAGGTATAAGTTGATTAAGTATTATAGCTTATGGTTCATGGAGTAGAAAGGTCGGTCTATTTTAATCTTATCTCTTATCTGCTGTACTTAAGCCGGATACTCTTATCTCTTGCTATTGAACTTCAGCGGGGATAGTAGCGGCTTTCTTTAGGGCTTCTCGCTGATGGTCACCTAAGGGGTACTGGTTCTTAAGGTGGTTATATCTATTACGTTTGTTATATTTATTTAGTAGTGCTTAAGCTTTATAGTGAGCTATATAATTCTTTCTTTTAGGGGCTCTATGGCCTTATTTACTAACTTCTATAGTTAGGCTTCCATTGTTCTGTCAGCCATTATCGATCCGGTGGGGAGCCACGCTTGACCTAGTGTTATTCCGTTGTAGGCAAGCTAGAAGTATATGAAGGGCTGGCTCCACAGCGCGTTTAACTGGTGAAGTGCCTCTATTACTGTTTACTTCTAGCTGAGGAGTAAAAGGGAAAATAGGATGCGGTGTAGAAAGCTTTGCTTGGGATAAAGGGGGTCGTGTGCCGGTGGGGCGCCGGTGGGGCGCCGAGGGGCCCTAGGGTTGCTCGGGCAAAGCCGGAGCTGGTCCATCGGGCATCAGCCCATAACACAAAATCCTTATATGGCTCCTGGTTAAGGGTATTATATACCTAGAGGTATTGGTTCTTTATATGATTATATTCTTCCTTAGAGTGGTTAATAGACCAATATCCTTCCTTCTTATATATAAAGTATCTCTTTAGTGTATTTATATAAAAAGGTTTTTACTAAAATAGTTAACTTTTCTTCCCCTTTTTAAAAAGGCAACAGGTTAGTCTATTATACAGCGGTCGTTATTATTATTGCTTCTTATAGTTAGATATATACCGTCGGTCAACAAAATTAATGTTATGTAAAAGGGTTTTCCTGTCTAAAGCAACTTATAAAAAGGCCCTAAGGTTTAAAAAAAACTCTTTATATGTATAGTGTGATTTAAGGTTTACTAGTGCTGTCTTAAGCTCAGGAACACCTCTACAGGCTTGGGTAACCTATATATAAAGCATAATTTCACCCTAAAAGTTACTACTAAATACTTTTTAGATAAGTGGTAGTTTGTTAAGGAGTGCTTCTAGCACCTCTATAGGAGACTTATCTAGGTTCTTTTTCCTTACTCATGCAAAGGAGATAGTAGTCCAGTCAGTCCAATATAGACTATAGTTAATACTAGTGTTGAAGTGTATGTCTAGCATCTTATACATCTCATCCCAACGTTATATAGGGCTAATATAATATAGAAAGAAGTCTTTTACACGATCTAAAAGTATATCTAGGAAAACAGTATAGTATTAGTCTTCTATGATCTAAAGGCGTCAGTAAAAACTAATAAACATTTTTACCTTATTATATAAGATATCGTATGGCTTTCCTGTATAGTTCCTCTTTTTGTAAGATTAATGGCTAGGGGCTCTTAACCAGGTAGGGCTTGATGGTAGGTATTGGTATATTGTAAGACTTAAGCTTGCAGAGTTCAATCCAGCAGCCGTGGCCAGCTGGAAAACTCTGCAGTGGGGTCTATACGCCGGAGGCTCGGCAAGCTGTCGCCAAGACCCACAACATAACTACGGATCTCATTACAATTGCTCCCCTCCCCACGTGACTTTGTCCCTAAAGTCGTCACAAGAGTCTTCCAGAGCAACAACAAATATCCCTTGCAGACTAGAATATCTTCATTATTGACCTGTAACCATGTTATTCTTTTATAATTCCTAGATAACAGCTTTATTACTGTTATTCACAGTTTTAGGTGTTTTATATTTATTGTTTAGCGACGTGTTGGCGACTTGTTGCTGAGTTGTCAGTCGGGTTACCAGGTGAGACATAGTTATATATAAGTGAATATATTAGACGGTTCGCTAGCCCTTCTCTCTGTTGCTGGCTGCTTAAGTGAAAAGTTTTCTTCCCACCAGTTGCTCTGTTTTTCTTTCCCTCCTCTTTCTTGTGCTCTGTGAGCTTTCAGTGACCCTTCGCCTTTATACCTATCTCTCCATAATACTTACAGCTTTTCGTTTTCTTATTTCTTTTCCCTTTTCACAACCTCACTTTCTTTAGCAAGCTTTCGCCAAACCGTCGCCGCTATGTCGGTCATTTCTCACATCCAGATGATCCTTAACACTAAGTATGATCCTCATGAGGGCTTCATGGGCCTAAAGGGAGGCGCTCCCTACATCTGTTGCCTCAGCAGCATGTATCGCAACCTCAATGGCCTTGTCTGTGTCGCTGGCCACCATGTGGCGAAGTGTGTCGTTTGCTAGATTGATAAGAAGAAATATTCTATGGTATGTTGTTGCCCCTTTGGCAAGCCTTTTGCGACTATGCTGACGTTTCTACAGGTTCTGTAAGAGCTTTATGGTGTGGCTTAATACACTTGGAACACACTGATGGACTTCTGTGTGAGAGAGGCTAAGGGCAAACTTGACCCTACCGAGCGCGGTCAGGTCCTCCTCGCCTTTTCTCGTTGTGCCGCCGCCTGGGAGCGTGTCGGCGACTACATTGCCAACCCTTCGGTCGGCGGTCGCAAGGTTCACCTCAAGCAAGCAACTCTTTAGGAGCTTACGTCTAACCGTAAGTATTTAAGCCTCTTAGTTCAGGTTCAGGTATGTCGCCAATCCCTTTGCGATCGCTCTACAACTAACCCGTGTTTAGACTGGCCTTCTCAACGCTATAAACAAGGATGATATTCACAACCGTCTCAATGCTCTCCAGCCGGTGTACCTTTGAAACGATAGCCAAGCTCTTGCCCTCCAGTTGGCGATTAACTATCTGGGGGAGTATGAGACAGAGACCTGTCCCAGCGACAAGATCAAGGATATTGATGAGTTCCCTGAGTTTGCTAAGTTTTACAGTCTTGTCGGCAAGTACTCAGCGAATGATGTCCCCTCCTGCGTTGTCGCTGTCTACAGCGCCGCCCCCATCGGTCACAGCCACAACACCATAACACCCAGCAAGTGTTACGTCCTGGTGACCGGTTGCGTTCCTAGCAGCCCTGACTTGCCTGCTTTATCGTCTGTTCCTAAGAGTAAGGTTAAAGAGCCTAAGTCTCCCTCACAAGCTTGTATCAAGCGCCACAAGCTTGGCAAGTCGTTAGCAAAGGTCTCCACCCGCTTTACCCTCTTCTCTTTTGGCTCCAGATTCCTTAACACCGCTTAAAAAGCCATGGCTCTTGATACTCTCAGCCATGATCTCACTGAGGAGCAGGCAAGCGTTCTATAACAGTTTAACATAGCTATTAGGGCTGCTGAGAAGGAGGCTAATAAGAATAGTACCACCTTTAACACCGAGGCCTACCTGCTGTCTCTAGGCCCCGCTTTGATTCATATAACCGTAGGTTCCTCTAATTCTATCGGCAGACAGTCGCCAGCGTTCTCCACACTGGTCATAGAGGCCCTTAAGGCCCAGAGCGCTCTCTGGGATCTATTTATAGATAATACCCAGCGTCCCATTGTAGAATCTGCCTGCCGCAAGATCGCCGCCTACTTGGCGATCATCCAGCACGCTATAAAGCATAGCTATCCCATCCTGTCTAACAAAACACAGGCTGACTCTACTATATTGACCTATATAGAGCAGGACGCTATGGATAAGTATAAAGCACTTGTTGCCGATATGGTTGATGCCTCCCATGCCGCCAAAATCGGCTACTTTGATCCCTTTGACCCAGATGCCTAGACGTGGCTTCTCTGGTGACTCTTCAGCGACTGCTCTATGTTTTAGGATCAACTTTAGGGTTAGGAATGGCGTTTAGTAGAGAAAAGGAAAAGTTATTTAGGTAGTCTCTAATAGACCTGTGTTTGGCAAGCAGTCGCTGCTAATACTCTACTTATCCCACTTCTTGTAAGCTTTTTTCCTTTGCGTCTCATACTTTTTAACCATATCCTTAGCGCTATCCAAATAGTCTAATGGCTCCTAAGTATTGTATTCCACAGGCCATCCGGCCTATTTGACCAGGTAACAAAGATCGTTACTGCTTCCCTAGTGTATAACGATTTCTTTAACTTCCTAAATGTCATCTTCCGTTTCCAACTCTAGAATTATTGCCGACCCGTCGGTAACCTGTCGGCCTGCTGTCTATGGTTCTAATAGTGACACCGGGAATACATTGTGTACTTGCCTGTACTGCTCTGGCAAGTGAAGGCGATACGCCTGGTTGCCAACCCTTTCAGCGACCGCAACCTTTATATAACACGGTGCCAACTTCTTGTCCTTAAGGCACAGATTCTTCATCAATAGTCTGACGACTTCTCTACAACGGAATTCCTTCTGCTGATGCCTCTTGTTATAGTGGGTGGCCTATGCCTCTGTGGCCTTTTCCCACGCCTTTACCGCTTGTCTCCTGACTTCAGCAATTCGCTCAATACGCTCTCTAACCCCCTATACTTTAGCCTTACAACTAGGCATATATTCTATATATCTGGGGTGGTATCCATAGAGGGCCATAAATAGAGACACTCTGATAGTTAAATGTCTACTGTTGTTATACACAAATTCGGCCTCATCAAGCTGTGCTGCCCAACGGTTCAGCAAACCGTCGGCATACAGTCATAGGTATCGCTCTAGTGTCTGATAGGTATGCTCTGTCTGGCCGTCTGTCTAGGGGTGATATACAGTGGACAGTTGGCAATAAATTGCCTTTTCCTTTGTAAATTCCTCCTAGAACGCACTAGTAAACAGTTTATCTCTATCACTTATAATCCCTTTAGGTGTCCCAAACTTGTATTCTACTTGCTGGTATAGGATCCTTACTAACTGGGCTATGTTTAGTGTTTTAACTATAGGAATAAACAGAGCGACTTTAGTTATTCTATATATAATAACCAGAATACAGTTATACTTGGCGCTGTCATTATAAGCGCTTGGCGATAGCCCTGTGATAAAATCCATCAAGATTTCCTGGAATAGGTGTAAGGGCAATGGCAACATCTATAGCTGCCTATACAGCTTATGTCACGGCACTATAACGCTGAGGCAACGCTTACAGTCTTGGATATACTGGCGTACGTCTTTACTAATTCCTTCCTAATAGAACTTCCTTGAGATAAGCTCTAAGGTCTTTGTTGCCCCTATATGACCCGCCCTAGGGTTATCGTGGTGTCAGCAAAGGATCTCTGATCTCAGAGATTCCACCTATGGGATCACTAGCCTTCCTTTGAAGAACAAGGTGCCTAAGTCGTCAACGGTGTACAACTTTGATCTGCCGGCTGTACTATAAGCCTTTACCGATTACGATATATAGAACTTGTCTTTGGCCTATAGTCCTTAGATAAGCTCCTCTATCTTAGGCGTAAGGTGTAATACTAATGCTGTTTCGCCAGTCATGAACTCCCTTATGACTTAACGTGGGATATGCTGCTCCGGTACAGCAACCCCAGCCTGGTCAGGCTCCTCAGTCGCCTAGGCGACTTCCCGCCAAGCACTCTCCGATTCATCCCTTGCTCTCTGGCCTCAGGTTGTTACGGCAGTAATTATTACTGAATATCTGGGGCGCCCTGTAGCCTGCCACCAGCCTGAAGGAGAAGAATCCTCACCTTAGGAGTCAACCATCTTATGGTCAGGGTTGTAAAGCGATGCCTTGACTGCCTGGATGTATGCCTTTGCAGTCTCGCTTTTCCCTTCTATATTGCCAATTATTTGGCACATGTTGGGCGACAGTTCGCTAATAAGTTGTAATTTCTTTATTAGTGTGGGAAGGATATCTATATATGGCACTTCCCCCTCTATGTAATCTGGCCTCCTGGATAGTCCGTCTGTAGGGTTTATCTTCCCTGATCTGTGTTCTAAGTTGAAGTCAAACACTGACAACTTGTACACCTAGCGGGCAAGCCTTCCGTAAAGGTCCCACATAGGCGTGCCGATAACGCCTTTCAGTGCCTGGTGGTCTGTCAAGACTGTGAACTTCTCTGACAGCCCTTGGAGATAATAAGCCTAATACTCCAATCCCTCCACAATAGCTAGCAGCTCCTGCTGCCCTATAGCCCATCGCTGCTCTATATCCGTGAGCTTCTATGACCAGTAGGCGACTGGTTGCTACTGTCCCTCTACCAACTAGGATAGGATGGCTGTAATGGCCTTAATAGATGTATCTGTCTCCACTTGTATAGGACGCTACAGGTTCTAATATATGAGTATAGTTGCCGATAAGAAGGCAACCTTTAGCCGATTGAAGGCTTTATTGGCCTCCTTGGTCCACTCAAAAACATATGAGGCATTGTTGTGTCCCTTTAAAAGGGCCATGATTAGGGCTGTGATACCTGAGTACCCTGAGATGAACTTGCGGTAGAAGTTATAGAATCCTAGAAACGTTTGGACGTCTTTTATGGATATAGGCGTTTTCCACTTGGCGATCGTTTATACACAAGATTCATCCATTTCGATTCCCTCAAGGGTAATTATATAACCTAAGAACTCAACCCTTTATTAGTAAAACAAACATTTAGATAGCTTTATAAATAGTCTAAACATTTGTAATCGACAGAGGACCTTTTTAAGGTCCTCAGTGTGCTGCTCCCTTGTGGCAGAATAGATCATCAGATCATCCATATATGCGATGCAACATGTGTCGAGTAGCTTGCCAAGTGCTCAGTAAACATACGCCTGGAAGGTCGCTGGAGCATTAGTTAGTCTGAACGGCATAACTGTATACTCAAAGTGACTATATCTAGTATAGAATGCTGTCTTCCAGCGATCTTCCTTTTTAACGTTAATATAGTGATATATATCATGGATATCCACCTTAGATATCCACTTCACTCTATAAAGCCTATCTAACAGCTTACCGATTAATAGCAGTGGATATTAATTCTTGATTGTGACTCTATTAAGGCCCTAGTAATCCATATAAAGGCGCATAATGCTATCCTTCTTTGGTATAAACAATATAGGCGCCCTGGCCTTGCTGACCGATCTTATAATACACCTATTCACCAGGTTCTTAGCAAGGTATCAGCAGAGCTCTTCAAGCTGCTTATTATTCAGCAGGTAGATTGGTCCATAGGGTGGCTTTATCCCCAGGACAAGGTCTATCACATGCTCAGCCTTAACGTGGACTTACGGCCCAGTCGCTGAGCCTTTGTCAAAGGTGGCTGCCTTGCTTTATAGTTCCTCCAGGAGGTCTTTTAGCGGCAGAGGTTCTTTCTAAGGCCTAACTTTACATAAGATATACAATATATACACATGCTCTTTATTCTTAAGGATATTGTAAGCTATCGCCTCTGGCTCTGTAATAGAGATCGACTTATAATACCACCTATTAGTGGCCGTGTCGATTTAGATGCCTTCCCAGCCCATAGACTATCTGGACATCAGGATATCTAGCTGATCCTCTCCACGGTCGGCTTCAACGACCAGTTGCTGAACCTTCTGTGGCCATCCCTTATGGTCTATAAGGAAAAAGGTCAACTAATAAGCCTTTCCTTGGCCTAGGGTTTCCCCTATGAATGACTTTAGGGTTGGGACGCTAGCCTTTGCCGGCTTGAGGCCCAGATATTGTACCAGCCTACAACTAACAAGATCCACCTTAGAGCATATATCCATTGCCACCTACACCACTTTCTTGATGTCCCCTTGCAGAACGATCGCTATGCCTATAGTGGTGGGTCCCACTGGTACCCTTGGTTTCTAAGGCGTAAGTGGTTGGGCTGCATCACCTACGCCTACTTGTTTTCTGATAAGTCGACTTTAACAACTCTGTGGTGTGCCTTAACCTGTTGCATAGTAGCGGTCTTCAGCTCTGGTCGGCAAGCCGTCGGCCGGCCGTCGCTTGAGCTACTAGTCGCTTTCTTGGGGCATGTATTCAAGTAGTGTCCCTTCTGGTTGCAATTATAACACCTGACACTCCCTTGCTGATCCTTTGGCAACAACCCGCTGCGCCGGTCTGTGAAATGCCTGCATGGGGAGTCCATCGGTTTAGGGCCCTTAGATATATCCTTCTGCTGATCGCGATAGGCTGGCGCAGGTCGCCACGGCTGCTTGCTTGTGCTTAACGGGTGTTTCTTGTCGTCCTTCTGCAAACTGTCGCCGCCTACTTACCGGTCCCTTAATGACCACAGGCGATCTGCCTTATGAGCCATGTCTCTGGGCCAAAGGATGGGTGTCTTCTGACGGATCATCTCGTCCTATAATTAGGCCGGAAGTCCAAAGAAGTATTAATAGGCCTCTACCTTTGACTCTTCTATGTCTGCTGTCCCTAGATTATGGTGTATCGCCAACCACTTGGCGAGGTATTGTGATAGGGTCTGACTGTCACCTATACGCTTCTTCCTTAGCTCCTGCCGATAATCCCTTTCTTGGGCTTCCGGATTAACATGCTGTTAGCGAACAAACGCCAGGAAGTCACTCCACGTCAGGGGTTTAATCAGTCCCTTCTCATGATTACGCCATTACGTCTGTAACGTTGGGGATACCTTTAATAAGGCCTATTCTATATGTTGCTCTACAGTACTCCCAGGTCGGAGCCTGTTTGCTGCCTCTACCGTAACAATCCAGTCTGCCACTTGGGCGCTTATGGATTCCTCCCTAATAGTTCTATAATTATAGGACAAGGGCTTCTCATACTCCTTCCTATTAGAGCGCTATACCGGTCTATTGGTAAGCTCTCACAGGATGAGCTCATGATGCCGCCGCTCCTTACGGTGTTCCTCAACCATGGTCCTCATGGTCTCCTGGAAATACGATATTATGGCCTACATAGGATCTAAGATCCCTTGCTCTGGTGCAGCTGTGCTAACACTCCGACGCATGCTTATGCTCCGCCTGCTCCGCGAGCGTTTAGCAACAAAGGCCTCATCTATGTCACTCACGATACTTGGGGAGTCTGGTGTCCGAAGTTCTCGGGATAGCGTCCTTCCCCATGGTCCTTCTCCCCCCAATCCTTGTAAATCCCCTACTGGCGATAGAGGTCGGTTTCTTGCCTTGGTACGTTAGACTGAGTCCTTAATCGCAGATAGCTGCAGTTTGTCTACACTGCCTATGCGTCGGCGAAGCACCGGCAAACTTTCGGCACGTCTCATGTCATTCAAATCCATCTTGCCTGTGCTGGTTACTCCGAAGAGGTAGAAGCTTAAGAATTGTAAGATTAATGGCTAGGGGCTCTTAACCAGGTAGGGCTTGATGGTAGGTATTGGTATATTGTAAGACTTAAGCTTGCAGAGTTCTGTTGAAGTACGTCAATACGGCGTTAATCCTTGGTTAATTACTGGTGTGTATCTCCTATGACTATGTTCTAGGGAATTCCCCGCCTATTTCTGGCTATTATGTTGCCTTAGGATCCAAATGCACGTGCCATCGGATTTCGGATATTTAGCTGGTGAAATTCGTCCCAGGGATGCATCCGACATTTCTCCGTGGACCTTTCCTAATACGGTCTAGCTCACGGGGAGGTCCGTGCCCATCGCCGGCATATTGTCCACTTCGACACGCCCTCTCGGGTTGAAGCTATTCCCAGATTTAACCCGACCAATTCGTGGCAATTGCCGCCTGTGGTGTTCGATATGGTCCCTATGGATCTGTACATGTGATCCTCTTTAAAGTATGGTATTAACCATACTTTTGACCTTTTGTTGTGACTTTCTGACTTTGAATAGTCGTCTTTTGTAGTCGGGTTTTATATTGACTTGTAGCCCTGATTAAGGCGATTACAAAACTGCAATCGCCGACTGTGAAAGTCGCGTGGTTGTGAAGATATTCGTGGTTGAAGTTTTGCTGGTATGCTGGTTGATTTCTGTTGACGTCGATAAATGCCGGGCGTATCGCCGTAATAACCCACTTTTGCTGGCCGGCACAACCGTGACAATTGACCATCCCGGTCGGGGCCGTACCAGCCAGATATTCCCATCGCTGTGGCGACTATCACTTCGATCGTATAGGCAATTCGTCAGTTATATCTTTTACCAGCTCTTCTTCACGGTTTCACGTCAACCAGGCGCTTTGGTCAGAGATATTCAATTGCTGTAGAAACGTCGGCCACTTTTGCGTTGGCAGGGCCTTTGTTAATCCGTCCGCTATTAGCTCCGCTGACGGGGTGTAGATAACTTCAATACGACCGTCAGCAATCTCCTGTCGCAGCCAATGGTGATATATATCTACGTAGCGAAGACACGTTTAAAGTTACACCAACTCCTTCGTAACGAGTCCAATCGTCTGCTTATTATCGCATTGTATTGTGACCTTTAGCGGTGGGTTCGCCGCCGTATTGCCGATCGTCAGTTCAGCAATTAGTCGGCTTGCGAATATTGATTCTTTCGCGGCCTGTGACAGGGCTAATAACTCCGCCTCTGTTGTAGACGTTGTCACTGTTTGCTGCTTATTTGCCCTCCAGCCAATTAGTCTGCTGTATAACTTAATAGCGAAAGCCTGTGAGCTTTTGCGGTCAATTGAGTTGTCGCCAAAGCTCACATCTGAGGCGACGATTAACTCGCCGTCGGGCCCGAATTGGAGGCAGAGTCCGGCAGTACGCCTGAGGTATTGTAGCGTGCGATTCGCCGCCCTCTGATGGGTTGGCGATGGGTTGTGATTGAATCTTGCCAGGCGACTTGCGGCGAATGCGACGTCAGGCCTGGTCATCACTGCTGTGTACAGGATTAAACCGACTTTCCGCTGGTATCTCACCACTTCGCAGATCGCTGCTGTCTTCTTTGATGGAAGAAGTTCCTCATCACCCATCGGAGTATCGTCTGGCGGCGGCCTGGATTTATTGTCGATAAGCTTTGCTGTCTTGTCGATATATACCGACTGCGACAGCCATATCTTTCGTTGCCTTTGGTCATGGAGAATCTCCATGCCTAGGAACCATTGTATCTCCTTGCCGCCCTCTAGATAATATCTCCTTTTCATACCATCTATCACTTTGTTGGCTTTTTGCTGTAGTGACTTGGGGAAGGTAAAGACGCAGTCGTTGACGTAGAAGAAGAACGTGATGGCGCCTTTTTGCCAGCAGCATGGTTCGCCAGCAACTGGCGTGAATCCAAGTTCTTGAAGTCCCTTTTCTAGGTGTTTTTGCTATAGCAGTGGTGATTGTTGCAACCTATAAAGCGCCTTTTGCAGGCGAACGATATTGCTATTTCCATGATTTGGATGTCCTGGGGGAAGTCTCATGAATACTGTCTTATCAATATTAGCGTGTATAAATGTGTTTACTGCGTTAAACTGAAGCAATTTAAGGTCTGACTTAGCTGTAATCGTTATAAGTGACCGAAATGAAAGTCTAGCCAGTGTTGCCGTATATATATTGCGGATTGTATCTTTTGGCTGCTGATCGCTGTAAATGACTAGGTGCGCCTTAAACTTCACGAGATACCTGTGTTTGTTTAGCTTATAGGTGTATACCCATCGGCAATTGAGTATCTGGTTGTCACCAGCTTCCTCTATACCGACTTTGTCCCAGCTATTTATGGCGATATGGCTCTGCAAATGAGCCTTTTCAGCCTTGCGAAATTCCCCCGCAAATAGGTGGTTTTTCAAGTCTGCATGTGCCTTAGGCAATCCGGGCAGATCTTTCCAATGCAGCCTTGCGGCCGATTTCGGCCTTGCGGCTTCTTCTGTTTCAGAGGCTTCAGATATATCCTCTCCTACTATAATAACCGTTTTCCTTATGCCGTGAGGGGGCCAGCCTGCACGGTCATTAGGTTGGTTGTTTTGCTTTGAGCCTTGCTAGGGACCACGGCGAGGGTTGTTGAAAGTCCCGGCCATGTGAGCGGCTTGCCAGTCTTGGGTACCACGGCGAGGACTGCTAACAGTCCTGGCCATGAATGCAGCTTTCCAAGATTCTTGTGGGTATATTTGCCTTTACTGGGTGATGCGATCAGCGTGACGGACTTTATTATGGTCTTCATGATCTTTCCGCCCTCTTGCGTCAAGCGTATCCGACAGCAGTGTAACGAACAACGCTTTTGGAGACTCCGGTGGAGTGATTAATGTGAAGTGTGACTTGATATATTTGTAGGCTGATTCTTGTGAATCGCCATTCATTTGCGCCGGAATATCCGCAATGTTATCTTCTGTAGTTGTCTCACTGTTAGCAGCATTTATGAAATTCTTCTTAGTTGCCTTGAGGATCCATTTGTTGATTGCAGCCTCGTCTGCATCGCTTAACTCGTCCACCTATTTATCCTCTTTGCCTGAGAAGTATCCGTCTTCGTCAAATATCACGTCACGAGATGTGACCACTTCGTTCTTCAGCGGTATATATATGCGATACTGGTTGGTTGATGTATAACCAACTAGGTATCCAATATGTGCCCTTGACTTGAAGCGCTGTAGACGATTACGGCTGAGTTGGGCGTCTGCAGTCATGGCGTATGTGTGGCAGCTAAATACCCGTAAGTGGCCAAGGTACGGCATGGATAATAGCCGCCCTTGAGATATGTGCCGTATTTGATATGGCGATTTCCAAGCGTGAGACTCTGCCGGGGTGCGGTTATATAGATATACCGCTGCCTTTAGAATCTCTGGCCACAGCGATGAAGGCAGCTTTGATTTCAGCCTCATCGCTCAGGCTTTCTCCTTGATCACCGCGGCGATTCTCTTGGCACCTCCATTCTGCGCTTGGGTGTTGGGCGCCGAGGATTCAAACAGGATTCCCAGGCTTTCTATGGCTTCCCTCACCTGCGGATAGGTAGTCGTGATCTCATTGTCGCACTCGATCACGCGGACCTCGGTGGACTCATGCACTTTGATTAATTGCGTGAAATCGTTGAGTGCAGCTTTGATGGCCTTGGAAGTGCGATGTGGCAAGTAATAGTCCCATGTGAATCCGGATTTGCGGTCGCTGAGAAGCAAGGCTGACTTATATCTACCGTAGCCTTGCTTGAATGGGTGAAAGTCTAGTGCTATACGGTTTCCCACTTCTGCGTACTTAATTGATTCCTGTGATTGACGTAATATTTGCCGCTGTATCTTGCTCATTGTGCATACTTTGCACTCTGCTGTAGATATTTCCGGTATATGCCCTTTTATCCGTACACCGCGGGCTTGTGTGGTTATCTTCTGGAGTACGCGACTGCCTGGGTGGCCGAGACGGTCATGCCAGCGGTCCGCCTTCACCGGCCTACTTCGCCGACGTCTGTCCACCGGCTCTGGCGAATGTGCCGCGTTTGCCGCCGCTGGGGTCGCCGCCGGTGGTGTGTGAAGGACATTGTGGTCCTCTTTGTCTCCCGCAGGTATATCCCCGTTTGCTGCCGCTGGGTACGCCATGCCACTTGCGTGAAGGACATCGTGGTCCTTGTTGGCCTTGATTACCTGTTGGCCAGCGATTTCATCCATATCAAATACCACAGCGTAGTCCTTAGCGGTGCGGATACAGTTATTAGTAGGACTGTTATCCCACCACCAGTTATTCCTCATCTTCAGCATCACATATGATATCAGATTACAGGATAACGATGGGCAGTATACGACTCTTTACAGAGTCAGCTTTGCCTCTCTTTTTCCTGCCATTACATGGATGACAACAGTCCCCCACCCTTCGATTGGGATAGTGGTGTCACTGGCCTAGATAAAGTCATCTGGTTTTGCTGGAGTTATCTCCAAAAAGCGATGACGAGAATAGAAGACGTAAAGGGTTGCTCCTGAATCTAGGATCACAAAGTCCTTGAGCGGGTAGTTGGATATCGTAAAGGCAGCTGACCATATTGATAAAGCCCCCACGCCCTTCAATTGCTTCTCCTTATCGCCATCGATTAACCGTCACTTTGCTAGAGGAGCCGATGTACTGTCTGGCGGCAGTGTTGCTGAGAGCTCCTCCAGGCGGTTGTATACTGACGATATCGATATATCCTCCTCTTTCAGCTTGTCCTTCACCTTTTGCTCCATTAGTGACCGTCTGATGTAGGCGATAACCTTCTCACGCGGTCGCCACGGGAACTTCAGGCGGATTTTGCCCGTGTAAAAGCATCTATTGACCAGATGCCCCAGCCCGTTATATAAGGCGCATTTTCGTGTATTGCCCTGGCTATTGCCGTTGTTGCGCTTTGGCTCCTTTTGTATGCGGTCCTCCGCGACGTCGTTGGTGACTGTGACCGCGGCGATTGGGCCGAAGGCCCTGCGGGCTGCTTTTGCCTGGGGGCGGTCCGGCTCCACGGCGATTCACGCCCTTATAGCCGACGTCACCTCACGATACTGGAGAATATCCTTGCTTGCCGATATGCGGTTGCCGGTCTTGTATGCCTCGACCCATGCGGCCAGGGGCGTATACCTCAGCGCTTTCATCAACGGCGGGAACCATTCGCTGGTATTCATAGCCAAATACCACTTGACGCGGGTGCTGTGAGAGAGCGCTGCCTCCCAGTCCGCCATCCATTTCTCCAACTCCTTCATATCGTTCACCTTGTAGTCCATGGCTTTTTTTATTACTTTCTTATACTTCGCTACAGCGATTTCCTTCTCCTTGTATAGTGGCAGGCCAACGCATGCCTCAATGTTGTGTATCCATACGTGTATCGATTTATGTACATCGTAACACTCTGTAACTATTGTGGGATCCACCGTCGCGTGGATCTAAGTTACCACATTATTAACTGCCTTGCGGTTTTGCTTGTATTGTCGCTGTAGTTGTGTATATATCTTCTCATCGTATTCCAGCTGCTTCTGACTGTCTGCTGATAGCTGGGATAGTCTCAAAGGGCGGGTACTGTTCCCATCAGGGGTATACCCTGGCGATGAGTTGTCGGTTACCTATTGAGTGAGGGCCGCACGTGTCATCGGATAATCCGATATCTCTGGAGCCCGCGGTGGGACCACCAGTTGCCTGGTGGTCCTCCGGTGGGTATCGTCGCCGTCAGGGTCAATTAATTCCCATATATTGAGAGCAGTGGCCCGTTGTTACAGTTGGATATACCAGTTACTCCAGTCGGTAGGGCTCTTCAACATGGCCGACGCAGTAGTAACCTTGTTGTCGGTCATGATGACGGCCAAGGCGTATATCGTATATACCGTATATAATACTTCAAGCGACATCAATTGGCGCTTCGCGATTCAGACTGTTAATTGTTGAAGTACGTCAATACGGCGTTAATCCTTGGTTAATTACTGGTGTGTATCTCCTATTGATTGATTGATTGATTTATTCCTACTCGGTTATGGAGCCGCTCTTTAGTCAGCAGCTATGCCCGGATAGCGGGGTCCGGCAAACAGCCGAAGCGTTCAGACGTTAATCCGAGCCGCCCCACTTCGCCAATGCAAAACATTGACCAGCTGTCCCCATTTTCCCGCTTTGCTCTCTAACCTCTATCTACCTTTGGCGGCCACCTCGTGTAGACTACGGTTCTTACTAATGTGGTCTCTATGCTAGGATCTATCGAGGCCTGATGCCTCATACTGTGGTTCTGCGTACCTACAGTCTCCCCCCAATGTTCAGCTTTGTCTGGGTTGCGACTCGATCCTGAATTGCCCAAGGATCTCGGTCTGTTCCATGAATCTGATGACTTTTGCGGCTGCTTTGCGCTCGTTCAATACGGCCCGGAGGTTGTGTCGTCCTGGGATGGCTCCGAGTTCCTGGCGTCGGAGTTGTCGATGTCTACGGCATCGCAACAGGATGTGCGATACTGTTTGTCGTCCTTCCCGGCATGGGCAGTTGGCATCCGTGGCGTCCGGCACTCTTCGGTTGAAGAGGAAGTCCTTAAGTCCTATCTTTTCCGTGCGCATTTGCACGAGGATTGAGCTCTGTCTCTTGCTTAGCCCCTCGTGGAGCTGAAGGACCTTCTTTGTCGGTCTCGGTGTGTATCGGAAGGTGGTTTTGCCTCGCGTTTCCGCCGTCCACTTGGCTTGCCACATTTTGTTCGCCTCTCTGTACGTCCATGTTTTGAGTGTGGATCTGAGTGCATACAGATGCTGTGGCATGTCCGCCTTGGTGCCCGTTTTGCCGTTCTGTCTCCATCCTGTGGCTTCTTTGGCTGCCTTGTCGGCGTCTTCGTTGCCCTGGATCCCCGTGTGGGCGGGGACCCATCGGATCTCCGTTTTGAGTCCTTGTTCTTGGAGTTTTTGTGTCTTGCATGCGATCGTTTGGAGCAGGTAAGAGCCTGACTTGCCTTTTGGCCTGGCCGATGATCTGATGGCTGCTTGGTTGTCGGTATAGATCAGGACCTTGCTTCTGTTGTTTCCCCTCTGTCGGTCTTCTTCGGCTATTTCGAGGGCGAGGATAATGCCCTGCAGCTCTCCGGCGTACACCGTCGATATGGCGTCGGATCCCATGTATGAGTTACGGGTCTGGTATGTAGTTATACATACCGCCGCCGCTCCTATGTAGCCGTTGATGCCGCTCCCATCCGTATAAATGTGTATGGCTTCAGTCTCGCGATCGATGCATTTCTGGTGCTCTTTCCTAGCGCTTTCCGCGGTGTCCGCGATGAACATGCGCGGTCCCTGCCACCACGGTGGGGTCACGAAGGGGGCGATGGTCTCCCGTTGTTGCTGATGTCTTGTGCTATCGCCTTGCTTAATGCGTAGTTCTCGTTCGATCGTTTGCCGAGGGCTTGTTTTCTTTTTCTTTCTTTCTCTTTGTCTTCTGTTCCTGACGTTTTCGTCTTCTCTTTGTTCTATTGGGCCCAGTCTGTTGATCGTGTCGATGTTCTGCTTCCATATTCGTTGCTCTATTGGAAGGAGGTGCATTTCCACGTCGAGTGCTGGGAAGGATGTTGCCCTGAAGGCACCACACATCGCCCTCGCCGCTCTGGCCTGTAGTCTTCGCATTCTGTTCAGGGTTCGATCCGTGTATCCTTTGCCGCCCCAGCCAGCGTTCGACCACGCTGAGCATGCGTACATCATTTGTGGGATTGCTACCCCTTGGTAGATGTTCCGCATTTCCCTTGCTCTTACTCCCCAGGTGGAGCTTCCTAGGCTGCTGATGGCTGCTATGGTCTTTAAGACTTTGCGCTCTATTTCATCGATGTGCTGTTTCCACCTGAGGGAAGTGTCCATGGTTAAGCCGAGGTATTTGCATGCTGTATTGGGCTTTATCTCGCCCCATTTGCTCTGCAGCGGTGTATCGACGTTGATTCGTGACCTTGCTCTTGTGAAGTGGACGAGTTGGAACTTTTCAGGTGCGAAGACGGATGCATGTGTTGTTGCCCAGCCTTCCGCTACTTCTAGTGTCTCTTGGAGTTTGCTGCAGGTTTCTTCTGCTGTATCTGCCCATGCGAGGCCCGAACAACCCACTCCTTCCGGGAAGCCACTCGGCCGGCCGTGGCTGCGCCTTAACGACCCCGTTAGCCTTTTGCTCCGCATGGAGACCTTCCCACAGGAGTGTCTCGGCCCCGGGCAAAGCCGAGACGGTGCCGCCCCGTATCCGGTACGGGCCATACGGTCGCGTCGTCCGAGTTTGCACCTTAAGCCGGCTGCAACTGCACTCCAGTCTCTGAGCCGACCGACATGCGCCTCCGTCCTCTCGAGCCACCGTGTCGTCTCCGCAGGTCTCAAGTGCAGGGGCTACCACGCCAGCGATACCACGTCGCATCGGAGGGGCATGACATCCGGCACACCGGACACACCGGCGATACCACACCCGAGGGCGGCCCAGGTACGAACTGGGAGCGCCTCCGACATACCGGTCCTTTCCCTCCTCACGACGGCCCAGGTACGAGCTGGGAACGTAGCTCCCCCGCTGCCTTCTGGTCACGACCACGGCGCTACGGCCCACCGGAAACCCCGGGCGCAACCCCAGGTCCAGCTTCCCGTTACCGCGACTCGTCTCCGACTCGCAGCCGACCATGTCTTGCAGATCAGAGGCGCAGAGCAGCCGCCACGCCGGCACGGCTACTCGCACTCTGTCCACTAACCCAACCCATGTCCGCCGTATGATGTTCGATCGCGGTGCGCTGTGTCCTCGGGATCGGTCCGGGCGCTTTTCCTGTGCTCGAAGCTTAACAAGTCTGCTGACTCCGTATCAACCCGTCGGTCTTAACAACTTCCATTACGCTCGACAGAGCACGTAGGCTTGCTCCGAGCCCTCGTCGGGAGACGCGCCGATGCTTCAGATGCTCGACCCGTCCGCCTCCCGAACCCAGAGCCGGATGGGCCGGAGGGTGTCCTGTCTCTTCATCGACATCAGCCAATGTCAAGTCGGATGGTTTTCTTACGCCAGTATCCCCCATGTAGCTTGTTGGCTTCGGAAATGGTGTGGATGGTGCAGTGGTCGTTGATCGCGTAGTCCGTTTGTAGGTTGGAGAGTGCCGATGAAAACTTTTCACAGCACCGTCCAGCCGCGGTTGTCGACCGCGCGGGACGCACCGCGCCACACCCACCACTCCTACTGACACCGGACACCACGAGAAGGTCTGCCACATCGTCCTACTGCTTTTTCAAGCAGCATCCAGTGTGCTCACTGGAGGCGTGTGTATCTCCTATGACTATGTTCTAGGGAATTCCCCGCCTATTTCTGGCTATTATGTTGCCTTAGGATCCAAATGCACGTGCCATCGGATTTCGGATATTTAGCTGGTGAAATTCGTCCCAGGGATGCATCCGACATTTCTCCGTGGACCTTTCCTAATACGGTCTAGCTCACGGGGAGGTCCGTGCCCATCGCCGGCATATTGTCCACTTCGACAAGTTCAATCCAGCAGCCGTGGCCAGCTGGAAAACTCTGCAGTGGGGTCTATACGCCGGAGGCTCGGCGAGCTGTCGCCGAGACCCACAACATAACTACGGATCTCATTACACTTTTTTCTCTATCCTTTCTAGAAAATAGAGATTATATAAGGGTTATATAGCCTATTCTAGACAATACGTATTAGTGGAAGATTATAGACATCTTTTTATATAATAGCTACAGTAATTCCCTTTATATATAGAAAGCTTTCTACCTTTTAGGTAAGTCAAGCTTCTGGCGGTGTTGTTTATATAAGTGATCCTCTAGATCTTTAAGCTATTACAGTATCCTTGTCCTTAATTGATTAACTTAGATTCCACATATAGGTAATGATCTTGTGTCAATTGATAACATCAATGGCGCGCCACATCTTTTGTGCAGTTTCATTTCTTAGTGGTTATGAGCCCAGCTTAGCTCTGTGCACGAGAGTGTGCGAGTTCGAGTCCGGTCGCACGCACGCATAAAAAATAGGATTCTTACCTAGGAGTTGCTTACCTAGGGTTCTTGCCTATCATAACATAACTGTGCAAGGCCAATAGTCTCTATAGCCCTTGAGGAGGTGACTTAGATTCCACATATAGGTAATGATCTTGTGTCAATTGATAACATCAATGGCGCGCCACATCTTTTGTGCAGTTTCATTTCTTAGTGATTATATAGGAACCTTAGGCATGTTCCTTTATACGTCAGGTTATAGGTTCCTGTTAGGTGTTTAAAGGGTATTTGTAGTTATATAAGTAGGTACTTGGTTGGTTTAGTTATCCTGCCCCTTGATTTCTAGGCCGTTAATCTATCAGGTAATCTTTTCAGAGACTAAAATATTGTTCCTATACTCTAGAATAGAAATACCTAGTTATCCTAGGATTTATATAAACTCTACTTTAAACGTTTAGGGAACCTAGTTCTACTGATATATAGACTAATCCTTAAAGTCATTATACAACTAGTCTTTAAGTATCCCTTTTAGAAGGGGTACTATAACCATATTCTATATAATAAATCCAATAAATATAGTTAGCTTTACACTTAGTGGTCCTTATATAATATCTAGTTTTATTAACCAGTATTTTAGATATATATATCTCTTCTATATCTAGATAGGAAGAGAACTTCCTTCACATATCTCTTTATATATGACCTCATTGTTGTCTTAAGGGTCTTATTATTGCTCTAATATAGGTTGAATTATAGATAGAGCTTCTGATTCTAAAGAAGCCATAGTGGCAGCTGTGTTATCTTGTATAGCGTCTTATAGTTAGTGATATACCATATACATACTAATATATTAGGATATCGTATAACGTTTTTCTTGGCTGGTTATAGGATACTATAGTAGACCTATAGGAACTTTTTATATAAGATACTAATAACTAGTCTTCTCTATTTCTCTTCACTAGCTGGTTATAGTATACTATAGCAGCCCTAGCAATATAGAGGCTTTTAGCATAAAGGAAAGACCTTTTAGTGGTCCTTATCTCTTCACTCTTGCTAATCTGTGATCACATATAGCAACTATACATAATTACTAAGTAATCACTAATCAGTGTTAAATAGTCTTTCATATATCGATATACCGGTAAAACATAGAGGTAAATCAATATATATTCTGGTGACTAAACAGACTATTCTACTTATCATCATACAAGCAGTTATATACTGCCTTATACGCCTTAAGTCATTCGGTTATACAATATGTCTTCCCCTTATATTCCATGACCAAGGGCCGAGTATCCAGTCTGTGCCCTCATAACGAGTCATGCTCGTCATACAAGCAATAAGTCCCATAGGCGTCATACGATCATGTGATATTGTTATTCCAACAAAGGATTTATATTATTTGTAAAAAGGTAAAAAGGACTAAGAATCAAAAAACTAATATCTTTGTTTCTTATAATATAAATTCTCTATATAACTTTATAATTAAAGGTCTTATGACCAGACAAGTATTACCACTGGATTCTCCTAGTTAAGAGGATTTAAATGGCACATATTTTATATCTATAGGTATATCTATAAATAATTAATAAGCTAATATAAAAGCATAAACTTAAAAGACTAATGCTAACGCTTATACCTACAGGCATATACCGGCGCTTAGTTATACTTAGTTAACGCTTAGTTACGCTTAGTTAACACTTAGTTACGCTTAGTTAACACTTAGATACTCTTAGATACGCTTTGATAACCCTAATAACTCTTAGACCCTTTATAACTATATTATATATACTAGAGATTTTCCTTTTATAAGATAGTTTCTAGAATAATATAGTTAATTTTATCTTTACCTTTTCTATCTACCTTTATTCTCTCTATTTTACTCAGTGACTACTTTAAATAACTCCTTGTTATTCTTACTTATAATATTATAAATATTACTTAAGTATTTAATTAATCTTTTTTATCTAACTATCGGTTTATAGCTAAAAGATAGTTAATAGTCTATAATCTATATTAAGTTATAAAACTAGAGATTTCTAAAACTTTAAGGTAAATAGCTTCTCTCTATCTAAAACGATTTTATTAGGTAACCTATAGTTACTACTAATATATTTTAGAAATATATATATAAGGTCTTTAGCTATACTAGCTTTTAGGTATATAATAAAGTATATATATTTTATAAGTTAGTTAATAATAACTAGAATACTATTATATCATATCTTTATAAATAGTTTTTTTTAACTTTAATAGGTTAATAATACTAAGAATTAAGAATTAATAACTCTTATTTCTTATAACAAAATCTCTATATAACACTATAACTAAAGGTTATATAATAATATAAATAAGATAACTAGATTCTACTAGTAAAATGGATAAGAAAAGTATATAGGTTGTCTCTAAGACATTAGTAAAACTAGTAACTAAGCTAGTCTTACTTAAATAACCCCTAGATATCTAAAGCAGCTCCTAGATATCTCGAATAACCCCTAGATATCTAAAGCAGCTCCTAGATATCTAGAATAACCCCTAGATACCTAAAGTAACCCCTAGATATCTAGAATAACTCCTAGATTCCAAAGATAAACCCTACATACTTTATAACCCCTAGATATCTAAGATATCTAAAAAATAATCTATTACAATATATCTTATAACCTTTTATATAAGAAGATAATATTTCCCTTATAGAGAAAGAATTATGATCATGAATATCAACACTTTTACCTCTACCTTTTACTCTTCTCTATCTTTCCCTTGACCATCGTGAATTTATATTCTTAGTGGTTATGAGCCCAGCTCGATAGAGAAGGACTTTATCTCTTTACTTCCCCTTTTTTACCTTTAAGACTTGCTACAAAAAGTTAAAAAGGATTTATTTATCCAAAAAGCTCAACCTTATCAGGGGACAAACCACATTGATAAGGGAACTTTATGGAAGAACAACTCTAAGGCTACTACACCTCATACCCAGCAATCCATATTCAACGGAATAGAGGGATCGGCTTACCGGGCAAGTTACACACCAGCTATATTTTACGTCACTACAGCTCCGGACGGATAACCAACCCAACAACGCTCAGAAGGTCTATCGGTTACTTTAAGATCCAACCGATAAAGGATCTTTCTTCTTGCCTCCAGCTGGAATTGAACCCAAGACCTCTCAATTGGTAGTCAATCGATTGAGTTAATTTAGTAGTTGACTAGACTACTAGACTAACTGGTCTGCTGTCTGGCTGGTGAAAGCTTTGGTGGATTACGCCCATATATATCATAAAATCGACTTCCAACGCAACGCAAGCCAAATACAACAAACCCACATACTTTCAATATCTATTTTTCACAACAAATCCAACCATAACCTTCAATATCAAATCCAACCACTTCCTCATCTTTTAAAGATGGAAAGATCTATCAATATCCCCGCCTTTCAGGTAGCTCTAACTACCTAGTTTGGGCAACCAGATTTGAGGCTTTACTTATAAGTAAAGATATAAACTCAAGTCTTATAACACCTCCTATAACTCCTGCTCAGCAGAAGTCTGATAACAAAACTTTAGCTTTTATGAAGCTGTTTTGTGAGGATGCCCTTTACGGGTTATAAAAGATTCAACTACAGGATTTGAAGCTTGGAAAAACTGAAGGATCTATATGAACCTACAGGATTTACCAATGAATATCTTACTTGTAAGGAATTTTTCAATACCTCTTTAGACTCTTTTGATTCTATGGAGAGTTACCTAAATAAGGTAAAAGAGCTTACAGACGACCTATCCTCTAAGGATATGGGTTTACCAAAACAAGTTATTATAGCTTGGGTATTAAATAGTCTGGATAATAGTTATGAAGGCTTTATAACCAACGTAACACAAGCTCTTAGAAAAGATGCTGATTCTTATACTATAGAATCTCTTTTTGCAAATCTTATAGATGAAGCAAAAGAAAAGGCTCTTCTACAGTCCTATATACTTCTTTTAGGCCTAAGAAACCTTGGAAGAAGATAAAAGGATTATATTGCACATATTGCAAACTAAAAAACCATTTGGTTGAAGATTGCAACTTTTACATCCAAATAAGGCTCCAAAGTCCTGGAACCATAAGGATAAAGAAAGAATAGAAAGAAAGGCAAATAATAAGAAGAAGAAGCTTTATAGAGCACAGAAAGCTCTAATAGCTAGAAAGGCTATAATAGAAGAAGATTCTGATTCTGATATACAAGAAACAGTAGATAAAATCACTGAAGAACAAGAAGAAGATCAAGAAGATCAAGATCTTATAGATCTAGACTTTGAAGACGTGAGTAATTCCTACGCTTCTATATATATGACTTCTTCTAATAAGACTATAGGTTGTAATATAGCACCTATAGATAGAAATTCAGTTCTTTTCTGCTTAGATACAGCAGCTACTGTAAATATTATAAATAATAAATCTCTTTTTATAAAGACACTAAGAAATGAAACTGCACAAAAGATGTGGCGCGCCATTGATGTTATCAATTGACACAAGATCATTACCTATATGTGGAATCTAAGTCACCTCCTCAAGGGCTATAGAGACTATTGGCCTTGCACAGTTATGTTATGATAGGCAAGAACCCTAGGTAAGCAACTCCTAGGTAAGAATCCTATTTTTTATGCGTGCGTGCGACCGGACTCGAACTCGCACACTCTCGTGCACAGAGCTAAGCTGGGCTCATAACCACTAAGAAATGAAACTGCACAAAAGATGTGGCGCGCCATTGATGTTATCAATTGACACAAGATCATTACCTATATGTGGAATCTAAGTAAGACTACATCTATAAACCATAATATAAAGGCACCTTATACACATGAACCTAATGGTATAATAGAAAGAGCTATAAGGACTATAACTAATAAAATAAGAGCTTTATTACTACAAGCTAACTTACCCTTATATCTATGGGGAGAAGCTGCCCTTACAGCAGTCGATTTATATAATATAACTCCTCATAAAGCTCTAGAATATAAAACACCATATGAAATAAGGAATAATATAAAACCTAACTTAGATAATATAACTACATTTGGATCTATATGTTATTATAAGAATAAAGATCCTAAGATAAAGAAGTTAGATAATAAAGCTATTAAAGCAATAGTGTTAAATTCTAGAAGCAATATATATAAAATATATGATTTTCAGAAGAAAACTACCTTTTGGACTAGAGATATAGTAGTTCTAGAAGATCAATTTATGCCTTCTCCTATAAATAATCCCCTACGTGACAATAACAGTGGAAGGGAAGCCTTGAATCTAGGAGAAATAGATAATAATAATACTAAGAAATGAAACTGCACAAAAGATGTGGCGCGCCATTGATGTTATCAATTGACACAAGATCATTACCTATATGTGGAATCTAAGTCACCTCCTCAAGGGCTATAGAGACTATTGGCCTTGCACAGTTATGTTATGATAGGCAAGAACCCTAGGTAAGCAAGTCTTAAAGGTAAAAAAGGGGAAGTAAAGAGATAAAGTCCTTCTCTATCGAGCTGGGCTCATAACCACTAAGAATATAAATTCACGATGGTCAAGGGAAAGATAGAGAAGAGTAAAAGGTAGAGGTAAAAGTGTTGATATTCATGATCATAATTCTTTCTCTATAAGGGAAATATTATCTTCTTATATAAAAGGTTATAAGATATATTGTAATAGATTATTTTTTAGATATCTTAGATATCTAGGGGTTATAAAGTATGTAGGGTTTATCTTTGGAATCTAGGAGTTATTCTAGATATCTAGGGGTTACTTTAGGTATCTAGGGGTTATTCTAGATATCTAGGAGCTGCTTTAGATATCTAGGGGTTATTCGAGATATCTAGGAGCTGCTTTAGATATCTAGGGGTTATTTAAGTAAGACTAGCTTAGTTACTAGTTTTACTAATGTCTTAGAGACAACCTATATACTTTTCTTATCCATTTTACTAGTAGAATCTAGTTATCTTATTTATATTATTATATAACCTTTAGTTATAGTGTTATATAGAGATTTTGTTATAAGAAATAAGAGTTATTAATTCTTAATTCTTAGTTTCCTCCTTAAGTTATACTTATAAAGTGTAACTATAAAAAAAAAAATTTATTATAAAAACCTTTATTAAGGGAAAATTGTATAGTTATAGTTATAGAAAAACCTTTATAAAAAAATAAAAAAATTATAAGGGGAAACCTAGTGTATAAGCTGTTTAACCTTTCTTTTAGAAAGTAATTCTTTATTATCTATAGTTTCTTTAGGTAAAAACCCCTTTATATTTAAGTTTATTGTCTCTATAAAGTATTTAAATACTTCTTTATTAACTGGTTTAGTAAAGATATCTGCTATATTATTTCCAGTGTATATATGATATAAAGAGACTAACTCATTATTAACAGCTTGTCTAGAAAAGTGGTATCTTATATCTATATGTTTAGCTTTCTTATGCAGTTCTGGATTTTCAGTTATCCTTTGGGCTGCTTCATTATCTATTAATATAATAGGCTTATTAAGAGTTAACTCTAAATTCAACTCTTTATATATATAAGAGAAAGAGTTATATAGATATATAGATTCTTTTATAGCTTCACATAGAGCCATATATTCAGCTTCACAAGTAGATAAAGCAACTGTTTTCTGTTTTATACTATTCCAACTTATTATATTATAGTAACCAAAAGTACTTATATATCCAGTTGTAGACATTCTATCATCTAGATCTCCAGCCCAATTAGAGTCTGAAAATAAGATTAACTGTAGGTCTATATTACAGTTATATATTAATCCAAGGCTAGGGTATTTATTAAGATATCCCCATATTCTATCTAGAGCTACAAAGTGTTCTCTAGATGGGTTACTCATATATCTAGCACATAAATTAACTGGATATGTTATATCTGGCCTAGTTTTTAAACTAGCATATAGTAGCGATCCTACTTCTTGTTGGTATCTTGTTATATCTTCTTTTGTTGCTTGTTCTATATTTTTCCTTAGTTTTATAGAAGGTAATATAGGGTTATTATAAGGATTTATATCCTTTTATTATACTTTTCTAGTAGTTTATTTATATATTTTGTTTGGTGTATATATAAGATCTTATCTTTTCTATTTATAGTTATTTCGTTCCCTAAAAACGTATGCGGAATTCCTAAGTCCTTTATTTCTATATATTTATATACAGCCTTATAAAAGTACCGTATGTCTTCTTCATACTGAGCTGTTATTATTATATCGTCTACGTGACATACTATTATAGCTCTTATATTCTTATTATTTGCTATAAAGATTCCTTCATCATAAGGGGATTCTTTAAAGCCTATCTTATTTATTATAGATCTTAACCATTTATACCAAAGTCTAGGGCTTTGTTTTAGTCCATATAGAGCTTTATTTAGCTTACAGTATAGGACTTTTTCTATATTATTAGTATATTCCAGGGTATTTATGTTATGGTTATATGAAAATCCAGTAGGTAGTTGTACCCATATTTCTTTATCTATATCTGCATGGCAAAAAGCATTAGAGATATCATATTGTCTAAAATACCATCCTAGCTTTATGCCTATTATTAATATAGCTCTATAGTTTTCTGGCTTACAGGTAGTACTAAAGGTTTCTAGGTAATCTATACCTATATATTGGTTATACCCTTGTACTACCCATGTAGCCTTATATTTTATAGGATTTTCCGCTATATCTGTTTTTAATTTATATACCCATCTTCCTCCTAAGGGTTTATATCCATTAGGTAGAGGAAGTATATTCCAAGTATTCATCTTATGAAGATTATTAACCTCTTCAACCATTGCTTGAATCCAATTATCTTTATATATAGAGTTTATTGCCTTTTTATATGTTGAGGGTTCATCGATTGTATTTATAGATAAGATATATAAAGCTTTATTAAACCTATTTATTTGATTATCTTTATTATTTATAGTGGAAAGTATTGGTTTAATTATAGGGCAGTCTTTTATAGTATATAAAGCGCTTTCTTGTTCTGCTACCCAAGTATATTCTTTAAGCTTTTCCTTATCTAGCTTAGGAATTTCTACTACTATCTTGGAATTATTAGTTATAGGACTATTATTATTATTATTATTATTATTATTATTATTATTATTATTATTATTATTATTATTATACTAAGAATTAAGAATTAATAACTCTTATTTCTTATAACAAAATCTCTATTTAACACTATAACTAAAGGTTATATAATAATATAAGTGAGATAACTAGATTCTACTAGTAAAATGGATAAGAAAAGTATATAGGTTGTCTCTAAGACATTAGTAAAACTAGTAACTAAGCTAGTCTTACTTAAATAACCCCTAGATATCTAAAGCAGCCCCTAGATATCTAGAATAACCCCTAGATATCTAAAGCAGCTCCTAGATATCTAGAATAACCCCTAGATACCTAAAATAACCCCTAGATATCTAGAATAACTCCTAGATTCCAAAGATAAACCCTACATACTTTATAACCCCTAGATATCTAAGATATCTAGAAATAATCTGTTACAATATATCTTATAACCTTTTATATAAGAAGATAATATTTCCCTTATAGAGAAAGAATTATGATCATGAATATCAACACTTTTACCTCTACCTTTTACTCTTCTCTATCTTTCCCTTGACCATCGTGAATTTATATTCTTAGTGGTTATGAGCCCAGCTTAGCTCTGTGCACGAGAGTGTGCGAGTTCGAGTCCGGTCGCACGCACGCATAAAAAATAGGATTCTTACCTAGGAGTTGCTTACCTAGGGTTCTTGCCTATCATAACATAACTGTGCAAGGCCAATAGTCTCTATAGCCCTTGAGGAGGTGACTTAGATTCCACATATAGGTAATGATCTTGTGTCAATTGATAACATCAATGGCGCGCCACATCTTTTGTGCAGTTTCATTTCTTAGTATAATAAAGTATAAAAAGATTAAATACTATACTTTAGGTAGTATTAATAATAGTTAAATATACCTATTAATATAGTAAGAATTTATATAGGGAAATAGTGGATAAGTAATAATTTATATAGTAAAAAGCCTCTTTTTTCTAAGGTATATAGCTAATATTTAATAATACAAGGTTCTATAATATAGAACTATAACCATGATATACACTCCTATTTTAAGCTTAATGCGACATGATTTAAGTTTAAGGGGTACTTATAGCTGGTGTTATCAATTATTTGAAATCCTTATTAAACATTTCAATTTTTATCGCATGAATCGATCAGGCTCTAAGTGTCAGGGAATCCAGATTTGTGATAGAGTACAGTTGAAACCAAACGAATCAATGGATACGGCCGTCGTAAACCGTACTGCGACTTTCACCGTTTTGTCGTCCTCGTGACGGCCAAGTCGCATTCTTCGTCCCTGCTCTTCCTAGACATCGGAGTGTTGACCCGATCATAGCTTGGCTCCTGTTCTTAGTTTCTTCCACGAACATTTACTGTCTCCGGAAGCTTCTCGAGGGTATTCACTCCTTTCTACCGTCTCTTTTTCTAAATATATCCCGGACCCCGTGGGGGAGGCTTGTGCGTCTGAAGGTTGACTCGGCCGAGCTCGCACTGCTCCTTCGCCGTCCTTCGGGGGGCGGCGTTTCTTGCATGATCCTAGCATCCGCGTAGTGACCTAAGAATAAACATACTATCCGTCAGCCACACATGACCCAGACAGCAGACACATCAGGGAGGGAGAAAAGAAAAGAACAAACAACTCACGAATGTTACCGGCTCCACCTATCCCAAATGACACACGACGGCCGCTTTTGATGTTCAATTCATTCATCGTAGGCAACAATGATGTGTCGACGGTGGGTAGTGATCACTTTCAAGCCCTCGATTCGTGTGGCTTAACCAGCATCAAGAAACGCATTCATATTTATGGCCCAAGGACCAACAGATCACCCCCTCCCCCCGTTGACACCATTTCCATCATGATAAGTCGTGGGCTCTCAATTGGATCCCTTCTCTTCCACCTTTCCCCTGTCCCTGGTAACCGACCCCTACCCGCCCCCACGGAACGGGGAAGACAGACACTTTGTTCTGGAGGATGATGGCGGGTGATGTAAGATCCCCGCAAAGCTTGCTCCGTTCCCGTCTTAGCGCCATGATCTACATATATCCCAGATAACTAGGTGCTAGATAGCAAATCGCGAGGTGGTTGGCAAAAGGAGAGGAACACAATCATCCATGACGGTCCAATAGACGCCAATCGTATTCTCCTAGGGGTGATGTCATAATCGGCAGAGACCAAAAACGGCTTCATTACTGGTCTGTCGCCCGGCGTCGCGCTTCAAATGTTAATCCTGGGGGAACTTGATCCCAGGCCAATGGTAGAGTGGCCCTTGTGAACCCCCCCCTTGATGGCTTTGGGAAGGTTTGTCATTGGGCGGATTTTGTCAAATTTCCCACGTTGTGAAGTGGTCGCAGTTTGAGGGGCGCTGCCACCCGTTCACCTTATAGGCAGGCAGAGACGGTTCGGGCTAGTCTAGAGCCAGTGATACGGACAAGAGCTTAGGGCTTGGGGTCGGATGGATGTGGACTTGGTGACGGCCCCGCTGTTGGCACCCCACCTCCTCACTCACTGCGCAGGCCCGGATCCGGTCATCACATCACCCCCCGCTCTATCGGAGGCGGAGATGTGTCCCAGTATATCGGCTCGCTTAACAGTGAGAACCGCAGCCCATAACGCCCGTCAAAAGGCCAGAAAACCGGTACGAGAATGGGTTTCAGAGCCCAAGGGCCTGGGCCTGGGCCTGGGCCTAGGTCGTTCCCCGGTAGCCATCAGATGCTATACGCTCGTTGCGGGAGTTGTTGCATTTCTGGTGGGTCACACCGGAATAGCTGGACAAATGCGCATGGACGAGTTGATAGGAAACTTCCGGCACAGGAAGAAAGAAAACCACTAGCCCCTGGGCTAGGCCTATGAAAAGCTAGAAGTGGCCGAGAGCCAAACGCTAGCCGTGAGGGGAGTGCATGTGCCCTAAGCCTCTTTGTCGCCTGATGCCTCTTGTCTGTGTGAGTAGACACCCTGTTATCGAGGTCCCGCTTCTACCGCTGTGCATAACAGGGCGGACGCCAACTTGTGGACACTAAGTTTCGTCCATATGTCACACGCAAGGAGGCAAGGGGGGTGGGGTATTGAAACAGTACCAGAATTGTATTGTATCAAGAATGGCATTTTGGTATTGGTTTTGCTCAAAGTGTATGTAATGTCCCGATCAACATGTCCCAGAGTAGATGAAGACCCGTAGCAGGAAATCGTTGTTCAGAAAGAGTGCCCGTCAAGACAGCAACATCCCTCACGTTGCTGTAACGTCATAGTAGCACGAGAAGACGGGTCTCAGGTCCCGCTTGCCCGCATTTTCGCTCGCCGCCCTGGAGTGATGTGAGGTGACACCGTGAATCGTGTCGACCCGTTGGGCAGGTGTCGGCGGAGTCAGGCTCTCAACGTATCCCTTCAGGTGCCCAGCCATCAGCGCTGCCCTTGCTTTGCGCTCAAAGCTGGGGACGTCGTCAAACTCTTCCGACTCCTCTTCGTCCAGCTCCCCGGCGCTGCGGCGATGAGCCGCGAACCGAAGAGGCGTCTTGACGGCCTTGATCTTGCGAACGAAGTCTCGGCGACGTAGGTGATATCTTGACGACCTCGGGCTCCAGAAGTCTTTTGACATTTCTCCCAGCTCCTCCGCACGGGCGCGGGCCAGCCCTGCAGGCGATACGTCGACTCTGCTCTTCCAGACCCCCGGGCCCAGCTTCTTTTCGGAAGTGAGCATGGACTTGACGAGTTTCCGCATGCGGGTGTCGAGGAGGGCGCCCGAGCCAGGAATTGTGTGGTCGACCAAGCCCATTGTGCGAGCGTCGGTCGTCGACAGTGGTCTCATGTCACGCAACAGCTTGGTGGCACCGGACGAGCCACATCTTCCGGTGTATGACAAGGAATGGTATTCGGAGCCGTGGAGACCAATGGCACGGTAAGCCGGGTTGAGAACCGCCTCAGTGCCAGCGAGGACAACGTCGCATGCAGCAGCTATGGCGACGCCGCCCGCCGCGCAGTTGCCTCTGATGCCGGCGATGGTGAGAATCCTGCGTGATTGAAACTCATGCAGGAGGTAGTGTACTACATCGTCAATGCGGTTGATGTTGAGCCAAGACTCGAGGGCCGGGTCCGCAGCAGCCTCGATAACGTTGAGTGCGATGCCGTTGCTGAAGTAGCCCTCGCCTCCCATGAGCACAACGGCGCCGAGCGGACGTTCCACAACATGGGTGGATATGATAAAGTCAAGGGCACTAATCATGCGGGTGCACTGTTCCGTACTCATAGCGCCGTTGTAGAATTCGAAGTAGAGGAATGCAACCCGTCTGGCACCTGGAAAGGTCTCAAAGTCGACCCAAATGTCCTGCTGAGTACTGTGCGGGGCTCGCGACCAGTCGACGGTGGCCCGGGAGATGGAGTTCCGCGCGACAGCATCATCGCTGATGATGCCCAGCTCTTGCAGACCGGAGACGGCTGGAACCTTGGGCCACAACATGGCGTCCGTCTTCTTCTTGACACGGCGGATGTGGGTGATCCAAACGGCCTTCTCATCGCACGTGGCGACGCAAACGGCGTCGTCTCGGTAAGCAATGATTTCTCCCGGACGCGCCTGGCCGATGAAATCGTCTCCGTCCTCGATGGTGCCGCCGTAGACGTATAGGGACGGGCCGAAGAGTTTGGTCAAGCAGCCAGGCTGGGAGTCCGACGACCGAATCCTTCGCGATATTTCCCGAGCTGTGTGTGACTGTACGTCGAAGTCGCGTTGGGCAGCCTTGAGAAGGGGTCGGTGACGTGTGACCCCGCCAAGGAAGGCTTTCTGCAGTGTCACCGAGGCGTCGCGGTAGGCTGGTTCTGCTTGGAGGAGAGGAGTGATAAGGTGTGGGGCGAACTTGACATTACCGGGCGAGGGAGGTGGGGTGTAGGGTGAGTCGGTTTGTACACAGGCGGCTCGGATCCTTTCGATGGCCGCAGAGGTGGCCGTGAGCGCGGCCCGCGTGACCGGCCCGCGATAGACGCTTGACTTTGTGATGCCAGGAGAATCGATCTGTAGAGGGAACTGCTCGAACGCCCATACTGGTCCGGCGTCGAATTCCTCGACAGCTTGAAGGACAGTGACTCCCCAATACGATCGACCAAACTCGCTCCATGTTCCGTCCCTGATGAGTGTCTCTGGGTCTGCCTCCGTCCCGTCGTCGCCCATCAATACCCAGTCCAAAGCGCTAGGTCCGGCGTCACCAGGAGGACCGGGGTGAATGATTAAAGTTAGGTAGTTTTCATATACTTCGCGAGGAACCCGTGTCGTCAGGAACGGGCAGATGATGAGATGGGGCTTGAACAGCTTGGCCGCCTCAATCATGGCTTCGTCTGATAGGGCATATTCGATGGTGATGTTGTGAGACTTGGAAAGAGTGAGGTAGAGGCGTTGCGACAACGAGTTGTGCGCGGTGCAAAGGAAAAGGATGTTCATGGTGGCGGCGTTTGATGAGACCAGCAGCACTTGAACGGAGAGTAGAGTGTAAAAGGAGTGTCATCAGGGAAGACAGGCTGCGAGGACGTGCGATGAACTGGCATCATATATGCCATTTTCAATGAGAGGGCGGCGGCGGCTGAGGGAGGGGGGGTGGTGGCGCGCGCGAGTGTGTGTGTGTATTCTATTGTGTGTATGTGTGTGTTAGTTCTGTCGGAGGCTTCAGCTCGGAGCACACACACGAAGCCAAGTGGCTCACACCCCTCCCCGTTCCTGATCCTAACCGGCCGGCATTGAGTGGCCTGTTGCATAACGGCCCAACTCCTGGGGCTTGCCATCGGGAACATTCTAAGATCAATGCACCTCGCCTCTCTTTGACCAGGATTCGTCTTTGAACCGGCTGCAAATCCGGTCGAGTAGAAGCAACACGGTGATGATGTTGTCCTAGCTTGGAGATAGGGCGAAGACACTCCGGACGAACCGGGCTCGGACCTGACGGGCCCAGGCCTAATCGGTGTTGGCACATTTGGGACGGACAACCGAAAGTGGCTGCTTTGTGGGATTAGATAGAGCAGCTCTTTGACTCAGGGGTGCGTGCTGCATTGGGCGATCACTCCAAGCCGCTAAACCGTAGAGCAAAGGCCTTGTCGACTAGCGCCGCGCCGTCAATGGCCCTCTCTAGTCGGCACCCTCCATACGGACATGGCTAGACAGCGCGTTACGAAGCCTTTGAACAATTCGAGATCAGCATGATCCAAACAAGCCATCGTTTGAGTACGGCGAGCGGGTGTGTGTCACTTTGTCAACTCGACCTCCCCATGTATTGTACATACCTTGTCAAGATCAAATCGCCGACCCCGAGCACTGCCCCTCTCCATAGACCGCGACATGGACTGACTGACTTGTCGGCCCGTCATCAATTGTCACCCAGGCCCAGCTTCCATCATCCAATTAAGTTGATGAGGATTCCACTTTCGGATGGCGGTCGTGAGACTTGTCTGCAAATAGAGTGAGGATTGGATTGTGCGCAGCATTCTCCGCTTGACCCTTGACAGCCACCGTGTTCCCACCTCAGGAAACTTCGTCTGCGAGTCACAACCCGAGCAGGTGGCTTCGGTCCTCGTCCAACGCTTTCAGTCTTTGCACTAGTTCGATGTGACGAACAATGTGACGGCAGAAGCCGGAGAATCTCTTGCCGACACTTCACACCCAAACGAAGGCTTGCTTCACTACCGGGACACCCCTAAAATATCCGCAACCGTCATTCCGACAAGCCCGCGAACCTGGTAGGCGATTGGCCACTGCCACTCGTGGTGTACCGGTACTCTTGGTGCATTGGACATGGAATTGGTGGACGGCCAACATCCAGTAAAGTGTCACGTCTGCAGGTACTGCCGAGCGTTTGTTGCCAGCCGGTCATACCCCAAACGACACTGCGATACTGTCACCTTCGTCCGGCGTGACGGCAAGCTCCAATAGCTCATGAGCCCTATCGACCGTGTCGGCATCGATGGCCGCTTCGTACACCAAGTCCTCCTCAGCAAAGTTGAGTCTCGAAAGCGATAGAATGTACCGCTGAGAGCCTCCATGTGATACTGAGAGCTTGTTAAGAATGTTGGCGACATTTGCCGTAGTCGGATCCGTCACCAGGGTGTGAAGGAGTAAGATGATTTGCGATATGAGGACGGAAGGGTCACTACGGCCGTCATCCCAGTCGTCGGCACTGCTGCGGGGGTCGTCCGGGGTAGCATCCACGGCCCCGTCCCTGCGTGTGTTGCAAGAAACGCCACCAACGGTGCTTACCACAGGGGTAGAAATGTCGTACAGGACATCCACTAGCTCACTCAACGCTGTGACTAGACGTGGGATGACGCTGACGTGGCCCGCGATCTGTCGTGCTCCATACGGGGTACGAGCAAAGGCCATAAGTGTCCGCAGAACCGCAAATCTCACGGCGTGTTTCTGACTGGCTGAAGCAGCGGCCCGAGGCAGATCAACCAGATTGAGGGACACTTTGTCGATGACCATTCTGGCGACCAAGTCGGGCTCTTTCCCTGCAATGACGGGTCCAATGGAGTTTGGCAGTGCGGAAGTGCAAAGCATATCGAGCATGCCAATGATGTCGTCCAAGCGTTGCTTGGGCGTGAGCAAAATCAAAACCAAGTCGAGGGTGATGAGTCGCCAAAAGTCGACTTGCCTCGTTTGTGCGCCGTTGTCCGTTTCTACCAGGGTGGTAGCACAGGCGGCAGCAGAAGCATAGAGAAGGGATAGAATATATGTCGTGTCAACCTGCTGCTGCATTGCTTCCGCGATAGGATCGGATGAAACATCGCCATCTATGCTCTTGAACCGTGCTTCGGCAACCTTGTAGATAGACTGCTGCAGAACCGGGATGGATTCGTTGATGATGTGCGGCGCCACGGATGTAGTCTGGAGCTGGAGAGTAAATGAGAAGAGCGATGCCAAGTCCCAGATTGGTCGCAGAAAATCCTCATCCAAACACTGGCTCCACATACGGATGACATGGTGGGCGAAGTCTATCAACAGCTGGACCGGATTCAACGGATTGCCCATCAGAGGAAGTTCCCGAAAAATGAGAGAAGCAAAAGATGTCGTAGGGTTAGAAGGATAGGAGTAGCGTGACAGGATGTCAAAGGTGGGCGGCTCTCCATGTAGAGACCCGTGATCCAAGATGACTTGGAGGAACTACATCAGCCGTTAGCGATGAAGTCGAGTATAAATGAGGTAAGTGGCATGGTATATACCTCAAAGGGAAGAGCATTTGGGCCAGGGCCCGAATAATGAACTGCGGAGGCGGCATTCGTCACTTCGTCCAGCATGACGATATCCTCGGCGTGCGTTTCCAGCGCCATGACCGGACTGTCAACTGCTGGACGTTTCCGTTTGCTTTTGGTAGGTGTCCTCTCGGACAGAGGCACCGCGACGGGCCCAACATCCCGAGACTTGGTCTTAGTCTTGCTCGGGCTCAGGGCAATTTCCATGTCGTCAAATCCGTCGGCCATACCCCATGTCTTAACCGTCTTCTTGGGCGTGGTGGTTCCCGGTGCTGCAGGCATTGGAGCAGTCTCTCGGGGGCGAGGACGACTTGAGGCCTCCTTGATATCTCGCTGCAAAAACTGCAATTCGGTAGTGGCCTGCCTCTCGGCAGCAATGGCGGCCTCGACAGCTCTCTCCTGCTTGGCGACTTGTTCGGCATTCTGCCTTTTTAGACGGGCAACCTCGGCGGCATGGTCTTGTTCGGATTTCGTGGAATTGTTGCGTATGATGGTAACCTCTCCGCGGGCAGAATTGAGCTCCGACTCGAGTGCCCTGACCCTTTGTTGCAGAGTAGCGACAACATCGTTACCAGCCACGTCAGGGACTCGCGGCTGGGACTGCTGGGCATTGAAGCGTGACGAAACGGGAGGAGGGGGAGGTCGGACGTAATGTGCTGGACTGGGTTGATTGGGCGGCCCGACGGTGCGGGATGGAAAGCGCTGGGAAGCACCGGGAGGGATGTAGGAGGGTACTGGCGGAGAGTATCGAGGCCGCGAGGAGAGGACGGGCGGCGGCTGAGGGGTTGGCGGTGCAGGGTTCCATCGCTGCTGGGGTGGAAGAGAAGGGTGCCTGGGTGGTTGAGGGTGGTGATGGTGGTGAGGAGGAGGAAGGGTCTTGTCGGCGACGGGACGGGCAACTGGAGGTAAAAGATCGTTGGTTACCTCAGTGTCGTCGAGATCGTCGTCTTCGAACTCGAGGTCGTCGTAATTGTCGAGCTGCGAACGGTCATGATAAGATTGCGAGTCGGGCTTGGGGTGTATTTGGGTGAACTGGATGGCGTTGTTCTCAAGCTCCTGGAGAATGGTGTCATTCAGGTTGTCAAAATCGTCGTCGGAGAAATCATCCATGGCTCTTGTGCGGCGTCAATCCGTGGATCAAAGATCCATTGGAGACTGAGGAGTGTTGGGTTCAGGCGTGAAGGCATTTCTGTTGTGAATACCAGATATTACCTACTTAGGTAGGTAGTGGCATATGCTGCGGCGGGCAGGCGTCTTATCTTATCAAGACGCGGGACACGACGCGGCAGTAACAAACGCGTCACTTGGATGAGGGAAGTATCCCACAGCCACATGAGGACGTAGCCCCACAAGAAAATGCCCTACAAGCCACATGTGTATCTACAGGTATGTTCTGAGTGGTGAAAGGTGGCAAAGCTCGGGGCAACTACCTACCTAGGTAGTAGGTACAAGCAGGTTACTTGCAGCTGCATTGCAGGTTGAGGTTTTTAATTTTATTTTATTCTTTCAGCTCAGCGTTGGACAAGGAAAGGTAGGCCAAAAGTAGAGTCGCTGTTGGCCAGTTGCGCCAAAGTTAGTCAGCTTTTACCCTACTGTACTACACCAGTAAGGTTAGTCCCTGGGATGGATCGTCAAGGCTGAGCCAGTTTTGCTGGGCACACAGGGGATGCTGGTACCGGATTTTCAGAACATAAAAGAATGTTTTGGTTACCGTGGTTGGGAACCAATGGCGGATGAATAAGTGTTATTGGGCAGTCCCTTTGGGGGGAAGGGAAAAAAAAGGGAAAAAAGAAAAAGAAAAAAGGGGATACCCGCAATTCGACAGAAGAATACCTACCTAGACATGTCAAAGCACGGACCTCATCTCTCGTTACCTAGTTGCCTAGGAAGTCACGCAAGCAAGCAAGCATGTACTTGGGATAAGGCGGTGGCATGTGCGCGTTTACAAGCACATAATAATGGTACGTACATGGTGTGTTTTCTCTCGGCCACGACATGTCCAAATTTGTTGGCGTCAAGGCAGGTTGAGCCAACAGGAAGAAAAGGGAAAATCAGCTAATGGCTGAGCAGCTAGGTAACTAAATACCTACTTGCAGTTCCTTGGCAAGTTGGCGGAGTTGATAATCGACGGGGAAGCCCGACTCGGAGCAGCACCCAATAAATAACGTACTGGTACTCCGTCGAAGCTTACCTCATCTCCGCCCGATACGCACTGGAGGGCGATATGGAGGGTGGGTTGTGTGCATCATCCATCGGGCACGGGCGGACTAGGTATGCTACGTCTGTACCTAATGACAAGTCCAACTCACATGGCATGCCTGCACTATCGGGCGCATGTGTGTGTGCGTGTGTGTATGTGTGTGACCCAGCCCAGCTCCGGGACCTCCCTCTCCCCCACCAAGAATCCAAACAGGTAGAGGGCCTGACGTAGCTCTCCTCCTCACCTACCTAGGTACTTACTTTCCTCCGAATCTCCGCAGTAGGCATGTATCTATCTACCCAAGGTGCATATGCGCTAAGTGAGTGCATCGTCATCATCCCGTCCAGACCAGCTGTCCGGGTCCTGCGGCACAGCTTCTTCTGCATTTGCTGAGCACCGGAGACATACACCTGGCGGATGAATGAGGAGCGAGCAATGGGGAGGAGGAGGAGGAGGAGGAGGCGGCGGACATGTCTCACGCCGCCTCCGGTGGTTGCCTGCCAACACACACTGCCTTCTGTAGGCGCGCTGTTCCGTAGTATGTACGCCTTTTATGCATATTGTGCTCTGTGAGAGAGAGGCGCCAGAAAATCCCACGTAATACCTACCTGCCTATCGACCTTGCCTTGTACTGTATGTAGAAGAAGATGATGCATGATATCCGTAGCCGCATTACGCTGTAGCTACGCAGCATGTTGGGGACTCCTGCCAAAATAGTACCCACCCACCCTGCCTACGCAGCACTTCAAAGTATATAGGTAGGTACCTAGGCACGTGCCCACACGCTTGCATTTTGCACCGTAGGTACCCAATTACCTTGTTATGCAGGTAGGTACATAGGTAGGTAGGGAGGAGGTACCTGTATTATGCCTCTCCCGCCTCTCCGCCTCCGTCTGTCTGTGTGTCCGTCTGGCTACCTGCCCATTACATACATACCCACCTTTACTTACCTCACTTTACTTTCGCGCGCTTCTCCGTCTTCCCGCCTCAAGCCCTTCTCGACCTGCCGCGAAACCAATCTTTGCCTTTCCTTGACGCTCTTGGACCGCAACTTTGTAAACTTGCCTTGCCAACGGTGCATAGATAGGCTCTCCCAGCACCCGCCGGCCAGCACCCGCATCGCATCCTATCCTGCGTCTTGTCTCGACGGCCCAATTTGCGCCGACCCTCCGCTTCGAGTCTTCTTTCGCCGCGTCCGAACCACCCGGCCCTGCGACCGATCATTCTTCACCACCGACCGCCCTCAACGAACCTCTCGTTTCGTCAGACGAATCCACTGCCTGCATCGCCCCTCCAACCCTCGAACCCGACTGCCCCTTTCCTCCCCTTGACAGACCGCGAACCCGCCAACGCAGACAGACATGATGGCACGCACGCGGAGGGGGGTCAAGTTCCCTCACAAGACCAACGGACACGGCGAAGGCCGCCGCTCAAGCTTCAGCGACCTCAGCGAGGATGGTTCGCCCTCCAAGCTCAAGACTGGCCTTGCCCTGGATAACATTGCAGAGGTAAGCGAGCTACCTTGCCATCCATGCCTTCCCATGCCATGCCTCGATGTCAAAGCACGTCGGTCCCTCCACGCCTCCTGCTAACGCGCGCCCCGTCCTGACAGCAGCCGCCCAAGTCCCCCGAGGAGGAAAAGCGCGAGGCCTACGAGAAGAAAAAGGCAAACTTTATGACCCGCACCTTTTGGACCTTTGTCATGTTCGCCGGCTTCTTCGCTGCTCTCGTCATGGGCCACATCTACATCATCTGTATCATGACCGCCATCCAGATCATCTCCTTCAAGGAGGTCATCGCCATCGCCAGTGTCCCTAGTCGCGCCCGCTTACTGCGCTCCGCCAAGAGCCTCAACTGGTACTGGCTGGCCACCACCATGTACTTCCTCTACGGCGAGAGCGTCATCTACTACTTCAAGCACATCGTCCTCGTCGACAAGGTCCTGCTGCCTTTGGCAACCCACCACCGCTTCATCAGCTTCATCCTCTATATCTTTGGTATGCTCCCTCTCACGCTGAACGAACCCGCCGTCGAGTCTTGGGCCGTTTGCTAACCCGCTGCACCGTGTACAGGCTTCGTCTTCTTCGTCACCTCGCTCCAGGCTGGCCACTACAAGTTTCAGTTCACCCAGTTTGCCTGGACCCACATGGCCCTATACCTTATTGTCGTCCAGGCCCATTTCATCATGAACAACGTCTTCGAGGGCATGATCTGGTTCTTCCTGCCGGCCGCCATGGTCATCACCAATGATATCTGGGCCTACCTCTGCGGCATCACCTTTGGTCGCACCCAGCTGATCGCCCTATCTCCCAAGAAGACTGTCGAGGGTTTTGTCGGCGCTTGGGTGTTTACCATTATTTTCGGCATGCTCTTAACCAACGTTCTGATGCGATCCGACTTCTTCCTCTGCCCCGTCAACGTGAGTGATGCTCCCTACTCCCCTGTGCTGTGTTGTGTGCCAGTAAGCCTGCTAACTTGGCTAGGATTTGGGCGCAAACATCTTCACCGGCCTCGAGTGTACGCGCAACCCCGTCTTCAACCCGAAAACATACAGCTTGCCCCCTCTTTTCTTCCTGCCCCCCAACATGCACAAGACCTTCTCCTTCACCGTGGCCCCGATGCAGCTCCACACTCTGGTCCTCGCAACCTTTGCCTCCCTGATCGCTCCCTTTGGCGGTTTCTTCGCCTCGGGTCTCAAGCGCACTTTCAAGATCAAGGACTTTGGCGACTCTATTCCCGGCCACGGTGGTATGACGGACCGCATGGACTGCCAGTTCATCATGGGCTTCTTCACTTACATGTACTATCACTCTTTCATCGCCCTCCACACGGTCAACCTTGGCGACGTCATGGAGATGGCCGTCACTGGTTTGACCGTAGAGGAGCAGCTCGAGTTGGTGAGGGGCATGGGCCGTTATCTCAGCAACCAAGGTGTTTGGGGAGACGAGGTTAGTTTTGTGGCCCCGGGGTGTTGTTCGACTTTGCGCGTACTAACCGGCTTGCCAGATCATCCAGTGCCTGGATAAGGCTCTGCAGGCCAAGCGGTGAAGGATGCTCGTCCGGCGAGCGATACCGCGGCATCGGAGCACGAGCAGGGTACTGCTATTTAATGACGAACTAATGCGAAATTCGGTACATGTGCAGACTCGAGCCATGATGCATCTTCGGCCCCCGGTCCTGTAGTAAAGCGGGAGAGTTGTTTGTTTGTTTGTTTTATGCCGGGCAGTTGGGAGATCTGTGCAGCACCACGGATAAAGAAAAGCATTTGCGTAATAACGACGATGGTCACTGTACAAGGGACGTTCTTGGTTTATGACGGGCAGATGGAAATTTGCATGGGTCTCGCTGCTGTAACATACCCTCTCGCGACGTTTTTTTTTTTTTCCCTTCCTCTTCCCCCCCCCTTCTTTTCAACATACAACACCCCTCATCTCAGCCACGTGATAATGCCTTTGTGACCGGGAGAGATGCCATTGCATTCCCATCTTATCGATCGAAAGTTCAAGGATTGATTGGACGGTTGGGATAGGTCATCTGTGAAGCCGGGTATGCCAACATGAAAAAGGATATTCGGCAGCCCCGACAGAACTTTGGACCGGGCCGGTTTCCGGTCGTCTGTTGGAGAAACGATCCCGGTCGTGCTTTATCTTGACCCGCAACCCCGCTCCGACCAGACCAGACAGACACAGGAATGAATACCAAGTCCGGGATGACAAGCTGCGCCCTTTGTGATAGCTGGCTGCGTTATCATACCGACCATCCCCGCTTCCTCCCAACTACCATATTACGATTCCAGACTTTGGACAACCCCGTTGCAAGACACCCATTCCGTAATACCAAAACAAGATTGGGAAATAACCTTGACAAAGAAAGCCACACACAGCCCAACAGGATCACTTCACCGCACCAAAAGCCCATTTCCCCCACAGATCTCCGTCCATCGGCGCGAGCGTGACCCGAACTCAAAGCCAACTCACAATGGCCCCATCAGCTGTCGTCAACGACGCCGAGTCCGCGGCCGCAAAGGCTCATGGAGCTTCTTCCGTCGTGCCCAAGGACGAACCTCACGCCAAGCACGGCCATGAGCTCGCCGACAAGACGCCTCTGCAGGCCATGTCCCATGGCGACGTCGTACTCGCCGGCATCCCCAAGTTCCCCGACTTCGCCTCCAAACGCCAGTGGCAGCTCGAGCACATGGCCGCCGCCTTCCGCCACTGGGCCCGCGAGGACTACATCGAGGGCATGAGTGGCCACATCTCCGTCAGGGACCCCGAGTACCACGACGCCTTCTGGACGAACCCTCTCGGTCGGCACTTTGGCCTGCTCAAGGCTAGCGACATGATCCTTGTCAATTTCGACGGCGCCGTCATTGGCGGCAACCGCTCCAAGCCGCCCAACACGGCTGGTTTTCTCATCCACGCCGCCGTGCACAAGGCCCGCCCTGACGTCCACGCCGTCTGCCACAACCACAGCATCCACGGCAAGGCCTGGTCCGTCTACGGGCGCCGGCTGGAGATGCTCACCCAGGACGCCTGCAAGTTTCGCGGCGACGCCCACAGTGTGTACAATAGCTACGGCGGAGTCGTCCTCGGGCCCGAGGAGGGCGAGGCCATTGCCAGGGCTCTGGGCCCCAGGGGCAAGGGCTGCATCCTGCGGAACCATGGCCTGTTGACGGTCGGCCAGACCGTCGATGAGGCTGCCTTCCTCTACACCTCCATGGAGCGCAGCTGTCGCGTGCAGCTTCTGGCCGAGGCGGCGGCGGCCAACGGGCTGCAAAAGGTCTTGATCACGGACGAGGAGGCCCAGTTCAACTTCGATGTCGAGAGTGACCCGGAGATCTGCTACTGCGAGTTCCAGGTGTATTATGATTTAGAGGATGAGTTGACCAACAGTGCTTTCAAGAACTAAACCAGGCCGTGTCTACAACGGGGCATTGCCCGATGGTTAATTAATTGACGAACTTCTCTATTTATGTCGAAAGACTTATTCCAATCCAAATCTGTGCTGGATCGTTACACAAAATTGACACAAGTTGCAGGGAGCAATGCCACTTATATTCGCCGCGCGGTAACAAGCATGACATGAGGATTAAAGTGCTATAATAACTCTACTCTTACTGGGTCATGTGTACACGCAGTCTGACAATCGATGCATAATCATAATCCTTCTAACCACCGCCGGTCCTCTTTTTCATAGCGATCTTCTTGAATGGGTTTTTGCCCCTAAACTTGAGCCAAGTTCCGAGGTAGACGACGCAGTAGTTGAAGACGATAAACCCACAGAAAATCCCGAAATCACGCCAGATGTTGCTGTAATAGACGTTGAACCCCCTGCCAAATTGGTCACCTGCCTCATACTGGCAGAATTCGCAAATGCCTCCCTCTCCCGTCCGAACATACCCGCCAGCTTGCTGGATATACGGCCGCGTGTATTCTTCGCAAGACTGATTGGGAGGCGGTTGGTACCTAGCAAACTCCCCTGCTTCGCACTGGACTGGTTGGTCGTGAATGGCAACCCCAAGGAACGCCTCGAGTAAGTAGTGGAAGGGCGTGAGCCAATACATCCAATCGCGCCAGAACGCCGGGAGCTGCATGGGCGGCACAACCACACCGCAGAAACTGACGACGAACAGGAAGAAGATGGGCACCAGCAAGGAAGCGAGCAGCTCGTTGGGGGCGAACGCCGCGATTCCCTGTCCAAAGCTTACGTAGTACAGCTCGAATAGGATCACGAGGAGGAACGCGAAGGCAGAGTTGAAGCTCGGGAGGCGCCATCCAAACACACCCCACCACCAGCAGTTGAAATAGACGGCCCCGGCGACGATGGCGTAGGGCATCTCGACGAGCACGGCGGCCGTCGTCCACGCAAACCAGCTGTAGATCTTGGCGTTGTTCTCGCGCCACTGGAAGATCTGCCGCGAATGTAGGAAGACGGGCTGGAGCTGCTGAATCAGGGGGGGACTGATGGTGAGAGTCATGAAGATGGAGAAGAGTCGGTTTTGGTAGTCGATAGTCGCGTACCCGATCTTGTAAAAGGTGAAGCAGTTGAACAAGCCGGTGAGGATGTGCAACATGAACTTGCCGACAATGTAGTTGGGCGTGCGCCAATACGCGACGAAAGACCGCTTGACGACTGCCACGGTCTGCGTGGTGAGTGGCATGGCGTACTCGCGGTCGTCCTTGAGGCTCTTGGATGGTTCGACATCCCGTCTCTTGGACAGCATGTCATTGATTTCTCGCGACCGTGCCTTGTTTTGCTCCGATTGCGCCCAGACATCGCCCCAGTCCTTGCCCTTGTAGTTGGGGTCGCCGGCTCCGATGGCTTCCAGCATGTACTCGGCAGGGTTGCCGTTGGGAGGGCACTTGTGAGCACCGTTTGACTCAAAGTACCGTAACAGCTCTCTACTGTCGTGCCCCAAGGGACCGTGGTAGGCGACGCGTCCTCCAGCCTTGAGAAGCAAGAGCTCGTCAAACTCCTCGAATAGGACTGCGGAAGGTTGATGGATGGTGCAGAGCACGGCCTGGCCGGCGTCTGCAAGCTTGCGGAGGAAGCGGACAATGTTGAAGGCGGCGCCGGAATCGAGGCCCGAAGTCGGTTCGTCCAGGAACATGAGGAGCTCGGGCTTCGATGCCAGCTCCACGCCAATGGTGAGCCTCTTTCGCTGCTCCGCGTTGAGGCCCTCGCCCACCTTACCGATCGTGGCGCCGGCGATGTCACGCATCTCGAGCAGATCGATAATGGTCTCGCAATAGTCGAACTTTTCCTTCTTCGGCACCTCCCTAGGCTGGCGAAGGAGGGCCGAAAACTGAAGAGCCTCTCGGACCGTGGCCGTCGGCTCGTGGATGTCCATTTGCTCGGCGAATCCGGTTGCTCTCTGGAAGGACCTGGGGAGAGGTCGACCGTCGACGAGGAATTCACCTGTAATGTTACCGAATCTGAGGCGTTGAGCCAGAGCATTGAGCAAAGTTGTCTTTCCAGCGCCTAGAGATCACGGGGGTCAGCAACTTTCAAAAACCAGAGGGGGGAAAGCTCAGCATCATACCAGAAGCCCCCATAAGCGCAGTGAGCTTGCCTGGCCGGACATATCCTTGGACACCATTCAACAAGGCGCGTTCGCCCTTCCCGTATGGAATGACATAATTGACGTTTCGAAAGGTGAAGACAGTCTCATTTCGAGCGACTTGTTTCATCGTATCCTGGTTGTCCTTCTCGTCAATCGTCCCATCGGCCGTCACAGCTGCAGCGTCGTTGCCAGGCGCACCAGACTCCTCGTCGCTCTTTTTCTCTCTGCCGCCGGTAGCAATGCTATTCTCTACCTTCTTGGGGACCTGTCCGCGCTTGAAGACCGTAATGGCACCACCTCCAGTGTTGGGCTTCATGTGCTCCATGCCCAAGGCGGTCAAGACGACGAAGGCAATGAAGAAAGCCCAGAGAAAGCCGAAGTTCCGCCAGAGGTGAGAGCGAGTGTACGTGAAAGAGGCCTCGATGTAGTTTGAGCCAGGCACAATAGTTTGACCCGGCACACTCCCGGCGAGGGCGCAGCCTTGGAATTCCGGCGACGCGTTCCGTCCCTGCGGAACCAAGTAAGGCGGGCTGCATTCGAGCTGACGATTGTAGAATTCGTTGGACATGAGGCACTCGAAGCCGTACTGAAGCCAGTTGATCCATCGCAACCACCCGAACCACGGCCGCATTGAACTGGGTGGAATGAGGTATCCAGTATAGACGACCAGGATCTGCACAGACACACCCGTGAATCTCGTCGCATCATCTAGGGTCTTGCACCAGGCGGAGATGGCGCGGAAGAATGCGTATGTCACCATGGTGACCAGCCAGAGTATCAGCGTGGCGATGAAGAACTGAGACGCCGTCCTTGCCAGGTTGGACATCCAGTAGATGATGACATTGAAGAGCACGACTTGAATGAAGACGAGGGGCACATCCACGACCGTTTGAGCAATGGCAAAGGAGGCGGGGCGGTAGAAGGAAAAGGACTTGTGCTTGAGCAGGATGGGCTTCGACTCGAACGCGGCAGTTTGTTCCGCAAGAGCCAGCAAGGCGTTGAAGAGGAGGAGGAAGAACAAGGTTCCGCCGCGAGGGAACGCGCCGGCGGCGGTGTTTGGGAGGTTGTAGAACAGACTGCCGACAATGAGGCCCTGGAAGACCAGGCCGCCCCATTTCCCGAAGAGAGATGCCCGATCGCCTGCCATGACCATGAACTGACGCTTGGTGCAGTACACAACCTGTTTGTGGAAGGGGATCTCGTAGTTCTTGGTCTCCGATCTCTTGGACTCATTCTGGCGGCGCTCCTCCATCTGTCGGGATAGCTGAGACTCAAAGTCATCAACATCGCGGAGGTTTCTTTGGTAGGCTTCGCTGCTTCTGTATGCCGCGTCGAATTCCTCGGGGGTTCTAGGGATCCGGTTCTCCCATCCCTCGCGAATATGCCGCTCGTGCACGTCCGTGACCGAGGTGAGGAAGTCGGCGGTTGTCCACCGCTCTGGGCACTCGAAGCCAAGATCGATAAAGTACTGCTTGGCTGCCTCGGAGTGTCCGTAGTAGAGACACTTCCCGGAGTCGATGAGCAGCACCTTGTCGAAGAGGTCATAAAGGGATTCTCCAGCTTGATATAGTGACACAGCTGTCGAGGTTTGAGCCATGTTGGTCATGGCCCGAATGGACCGGACATATTCCACGGCGGTGCTGGCATCGAGGCCCTTGCTGGAGTTGTCCCACCCCTGAACAGATGCGCGAGTGATCATGGCCTCGGCAATACTGACACGCTTCCTTTCGCCGCCAGAAACGCCTCGAACGAATTCGTTGCCGACTTTGGTGCCAAGGGTATGCTCGATCCAAAACAGCTTTGTGGCCACCCGCATAAACTCTTGAATGTAGTCTTGTCTGCTTTCACCGTCGAGTCTCGATTCTTTACCGGGAGTACGGGTTTGCAGTGCGAAGTTGAGAGTTCTTTTGACGGTGAGGGTCGGGTAGTGCAGGTCGTCCTCTGGGTTGTAGATGATCTCCCCTCGGAACTTCTTGCTCATCTCCTCAGCAGGGGCACCACCATATGTAACCTCGCCCTCAACGTCTTCGAATCCTGATCGCTGATTGCAAAAGGTCTTCAGAAACGTACTGCAACCCGACCCTGGGCGACCCAGCACAAGGAGAAGCTCTCCAGGGCGGACGCAGCCATCAAAGCGGCTGATGAGCTCACGAACGGGTGGCTTGGCGAACGCTGTTTCGGGACCTCGCGTGAGGAGCAGTTTCATCTTGCGCGGCAAACCGAGGAAAATGTCGCCGATCGTGGGTTGCAGACTAGCTCCCAGACCGACACCCTTGACAGTAAGGTTGCGGAAGACAACGCCGCTGTGCCTTGTCTTTTCCTCCTCGCTCTGTTCTTGCCGTGCTCGGCCGAATATCCGGGACATCAGACGCTCGATCTCTTGTTGCTCCTCTCCCTGTTCGGGGTCATTTTGGTTTGTTGCGTTCGTACGACGGCGCGACAGTGCTCGGAAAAGGTCGTCTTCGGTGACATTGCTGCCCTGCCTGCGTGCATTCGGCCTTTTCACATTGCTAGTGTTGGTCTTCAGGGGCGCAAAGTGAGTGCTGTCAGCAGGAGACATGGCGTTTGAAGAAGGCGAGGAGGGCGTCGGTTCATCTTCGATATATGGCTGGTTTTCCGGCACGTCGTCTGGCCCGCTGGAAGCTTTGCGGCTGCCCGTTGCTGCGGTGTCATGGCCGGAAAGCGTGACGGTTGACGATGAAGTGCGATTGGCGGATGTGTCCGTGAAGTAAGTCGTCTGAGCACTAGTTTGCAATCCCCGACTCGACCCCAAATCTGCTACTTGGGCAGCGGTTAGGCTCTTGTTCCTATCGCCAGAAAAGCCCATGGGCGTGGGACGGCCACTGGTCGGGGAAAGGCTGGGCGTCTCGGGAAACCCGCCAGGGATATCACAATCCCGAGGGGTAGGTCTGTCCTCCATGGGAATCAAGTTGAACGTCGCAAGACAAAACGGCAAAACTTTTCTGTTGCTCGATGCAAGTCCGATCCAGCGATGTACTGTGCTAGCATGAAGTCTTTTGCTCGTTGCAGGTCCCGAAGTTAGGGACGGAATGTTTAGGTGAATGGCTACAAAAGAAAGGGCCAGTCAACGTTGATTGCGCAGAGGGAGACATCCGACCCATATGGTATTTGTTTTCATAAGAATCGCAAAGAACCACTAGCTAGTTAACTAGGGAGAATCCAGATTGCTGGGCCGTAACTCCGTTGGTGACGCGAACAAAAACATGAGACCGCTGCAATAGGCAGCAGCAGCAGCAGCAGAAAGACGGCATCGGTCTTCTTGGCCCGTCCGGCCGTCCAACCAAGCCAGGATCTATGACGACGTCTAGCTTGTTGCTATTAGCAAACCATTTCAATCGCGTCAGCAGAACGTTGGCGTTGTGCGTTGGAGCCATGTGGGGGTGGTAGCGCAGTCTTCTTCTTACCAGAATCAAAGGAGCCTTCATCTATCCGTACAGGTAGGAGATTGAGGATGGCATTTCGTCATAGATCCATGGGGCCGCGCGATGGTGCCGATGGGGACATGCGGCGATCGGCATACACAACCGCCGACTAGACCTACTTGATAAGGCCGATTCCATCTCCCTCCCTACGGAGAAAGCATTTGACGGACATTTCACAAGTCCGAAATGTGCGAAAGACTAGGTAGGATTGAGTTACTACTGGCCATTGTGTCTTGGAGCACTAGTGATGATTTGAGAGTGAAATCATCGGGACATATGCTTATTCTTGGCTTGGCATCCTGCTGGCATCTTGCTGGCGTGAGCCAAGGGGTACATACGCACAGCCGAGGCACTTTAGTTACTGCATTCGGCGAAAACTTTTGGCTGCTGATTGGTCACATCAATGCTACATTGTGCCCACCGACTTTTGCGTCAGGGTTAGGTAGTGAGTGGGATTTCACAAGCAATCAGAGAATGCCATCATCACACCATCAGAAACTTGCCTCTGATGTTTTGCATGTTGGCATTGCAATAGGTCTTGCAAGAGCTGTATCTTGAAATTGTTAGGTCCGATCTGTATTCGTTCCCGAGTAAGAAGGGGTCGGTTGAGCAAGACAGTCTGGCTTAGAAGGCAAGTGTTTGAAAGGATGATTAAAGATTCAGGGTAAGGTCTGAAAGAATTCGAGAAAAGTCTTGGGTTGCTGCGTCACTTCTCATTTAAGGCCAGGGAAATATGCCGAGGAACTGCATACGATTACAAGTGATACTTTAAAGTTCGTGCTGTCATTCCCTCTTCAGGAAGTTTCTATCTGATGGACAGACTCTAATTAATTAACCGAAAGGAATCTTGTTACATAATGCAACAATCACTCAAGAGTTTTGAGGCAGTGCCTACTTGGAGTTTGAGGCCAAGCTTTTTGAAGCCCACTCCCTCTGAGCGTCAATGTATTCCTGGCTGAAGGTGTAGTCGTTGTAGCCAATCTCGGAACCCCTGATATAGAACGTTTGTCGATGATATTTCGAAAGCGGCACACCATGCTTGATACGCCAAACGAGGTCAGGGTTGGCGAGAAAACTCCTCCCAAAAGCGACAATGACGTCCCACCTTTTGTAATGCTCTTCCAACGCCCGAGCAGCAGCCTCAGGACTATAGTTCCCAGCCACGATAACAGGTGACAGATTGTCCCAAATGTCGAGGATGAAATCAAGCGTCGGATGGGAGGCTTTTGAGTTTAGATCAGGGGTCAAAAGCTTGGCAGGGTCGCCACGTGCCTCGACCAGCGACAGGTAGGCAAAGGGAGCGTTCATCTTCTTCAGTTCCTTGACAAGGTAGGTGTACTGCCCATGGGCGTCCGATGACTGCGAACCCTGAAAGATAGCATATGGTGATAGCCTGAGCGCTACCTTCTCAGCACCAATCGCTTCAACTACTGCCTTGGTGATCTCAAGGAGGAGCCGGGACCGGTTCTCGATTGAACCTCCCCACTTATCGGTTCGTTGGTTGATCGAGTCCGAGAGGAACTGGTCGATAAGGTAGCCATGGGCAGCGTGAATTTCAACTCCATCGCCACCGGCAGCGACAACTCGCTTGGCGGTATCAACAAAGTCCTGTATCACGCCCAGAATCTCGTCTTCTGTCATCGCCTCAGGTATCGGAGCTCCAGGCTCCATTGGGACAGCACTAGAGGAACGGAATTTATAGCCGCGCTCTTTCAGATACTCGGGATCCGAAGCCCGCCCCTGTGCCCAAATCTGCTGAAACCACACCGACTTCTGTTCGTGGACGGCGGCGATGACCTTTTTCCAGCTTTCGACTTGTTCATCGGTGACGAAAGCCGGTCCATTCCGTACACCAGTCTCTTGCATTGACGTGCCGGTAGCTTCGGAGATGATGAGCGTGCCTGGGGTGGAAGCGCGCTCGCCATAATATCTTGGGACGAAAGGCATGGCGACATGCTTCGTGTCGTTGCGGTATCGCGTCAAAGGCGCCATAGCTATACGATGATCGAGTTCAGCATTGCCAATCTTGAGTGGCTTGAAGAGTTTGCTCTTTGATATGCTGAGAGAAGCCATGTTGGAGAGTGGTCGGGATGCAGAGTTCTGGTAATAAAGTGTCAATCAATAAACAAGTTCGCGATATTTCAGGAAAAACCTGGACCGGATTGCAGTTTACGGATATTCTCCGTCATTATATATTCTCAGGCCAGAGTGGATTCTTGACATGTAGTGTTGTGACGTATCTCGTTGATCGAGTCAGTGGTCGAGAAAATGCTGCCGGCTTATCAAGCAATAATAATTATTAACGTCCACGGCGATTTCGTCACATATCGGAGTTAAGCAGAGCCATCCACGCAAAGCGCCGATTGTCTCAAATCAAGGAAAAACACACGAGTCCAGGCAAGGAAGCCTTATGATTTGCAAGGTAAGAAACCATCATTCTTTGCTACGCTCACTCAAATAATGTTACGTTCTACTTTTGTCAACAATTGCTTGAAGCTCAATGCCGTCTGCCCAGATCTGACAGAGGGCACCTTTAGGTTGGGTTAGGATGCCCACACATTTCGTATATGTCCATCCCACAAGCTGCTCCTCCATCCCATTACTACGCCAGGAGGGAATGCGGACCGCATGAAATCGAGTCGATCAGGCAGTGGAACATGATCAAGCCGCTGACCCCCGTTCGCGAGTGTGTCCACGACATGATCTCCAAGCAAGCCGCCTCCCAGCCGACACATTCCGTTGTAGAGCCATGGGACGGCTGTTTGACCTAATACAGCTAGCTTGATCGCCTGCCCGATAGCTTGGCTACCATTATGTGCCCCATTGGCGTCTGTCCAAATATCTATGTCCCGATCTGCTTCGAAAAGTCCATGTGGGCAACGGTCTTGATGTCGGCTGTCCTTAAAGCCGGCGCAGCCTTTGTCCCTCTTGACCCTACCTATCCCGAGTCGCTTTGCCGCTAGCTTACAAAGCAAGTCGGAGCTAAAGTCATTCCCGCCTCTCCATTAACATCTCCATTACAGATCAGCACACCACCTACAGTGGTTTCCGTTTCGCTAACTCTTCTATTATGGCTACCAAATTGAGACCTGCCTATCATGCTAAAGACTACCGTTAACCTGGACTTTATAAGTCTGAATAGCGCTATATATGTCATTTTTACTTCCGGCTCCATAGGAAAGCCAAAAGGTGTGCTAGTTTAATCCCGTGGCACTTTCTTCTAGTATCATAAGCCACGGAACCGCTTACGGCTTAAGCCCGTCCTCACGGGTTCTACAGTTCTTTAACTACGTGTTGAACGGTAGTCTCAATAAGATCCGAACACCGTTGGTGTTTAGCGAAACTATTTGCGTTCCCTCCGAGACGCATCGGCTACAAGAGATGGTCAAGTTCTCACAGGAGGCTCATGTCGGTGTGGCGTATGGTATCAGCCACGTGTTACGACCCAACAAGTTACAGGCGATGTAGCCCCACCGCCAGGCAGGGTGCAGAGGGCGCAGCACTTAAGGAACAGCGCCAACACAGGATGACTCCTCCGGAAACGGAAGAACTATGGTACAGGTCACGTGACGATAAGATAACGATAAGATCCGTACGTAGGAAGTACGGGTGCCGTATGCTTGGCATACGGGCGCCGTACTCAACAGATACGGAAGCCGTACGACGGACATACGGCCCGGACACATAAGCCAGGAACGGGACTTGTATATAGGATGGACTTGGACGCACTCAAGGACAGACTTCCATAGCTCTTCAGCAATCAACTTGTGAAACATCTTCGGATAACTTTCAGACTCCTTACATCTGCCTATCTTTGTGATACTTCCCCTTGAGCTATACGAGCTACCCCAGACTATCGACCATCCGACTGATCACCGAGTGATCGATATGCCAGCTAATACCGATACTGTTAATTACCATTGCAGCCTTAGCTATACCTTAGCAGAAAACCCACTGTCAGGAATCTGGCCATAACACTTTGATTGCTCCTGTTAGTAAGTTGACCCTATGATACTAATTAACAGTAACCCACGATGTCCACCGCAAGCACCAACTCACCCCGAGCTACCTCTGGTTCCACCTTGTCGGCTAGCAAGCAGCCACAGCGGAACCTGGCCCAAGAGCTAGCGGGGGCGGAAGATGAAGAGATGCCCGATCTCACCTATGACTCTGACGGCGACCCTATTATCACCAAAACCATCTATGACCAACTTCAAACCAAGGTTTAGAAGAACAAAGCCTACAACAAGAAACTCATAGAAACGGTCAACGCAAACACCGCCAAACTATAGAAACTCAAGAATAGCATTGCTGGAGATCCCAACCTGGCCAAACTCCAGGAACTCTAGGAAGAGGTCAATACTCTTCAAGCAGCTGTAAACGTTATTCAAACTCTAATATCGACTTGAGATAAGCTTAAACTCAACAACCCTCAAGCGTTTGATGGAACTCCAAGCCACCTTAAAGGATTCTTGACTTAGGTTAGAGCCTACCACCTGTTCTATAACGTTAGCTTCCAGAGTGAATCCGAGAAGGTGATTCACACAGCCTCATTCCTGAAAGGAAGAGCACTTGCATGGTTTGAGCCACATCTCACCGACTTCCTTACCAAGGGATGGGAAAGCCTCAGAACCGAGACTTGAGAAATCTTCTATGAGTATATAGGATTTGAGAAGGCCCTACTTTCCCTGTTCCAGGACACGGATGAAGTTAGATAAGCCGAACGAGACCTAGCAAGCCTATGACAACACAAGGCTGTATCGACTTATGCAGCTGAATTCCGACGACTTGCAGCCCGACTCAGTATGACCAACGAATCCCTTATTTTCACGTTCTACATAGGCCTTAAGGAGGACGTTAAGGACGAACTGGTCAAAGTTATAGACCTACCAGAAGACTTCCTTTTGTATGTCGAACTCGCTATTAAGATTGACACTCGCCTGTACGAACAACGCAAAGAGCGAGGAGAAAACCGATGGCCTAACGCCAACATGGGCAAGCGTTACGCCTAGGGACCTTGAAACCCCAGACAACCGGCCTAGATGAACAGCGAAAACCAGGATAACCTCTGGGCAGGAAGGTCTATTAAGCACAGAAGCACCGCCTATGGACATCACATAGGACCAATGGATGTCAGTGTGGCGTGAAAATAAGGAAACCGGCCACCTAGGGACACTAAGACCGTTAAGTGCTATAACTATGAAAAAATAGGACACTACACTAGAGACTGCCAACAAGCGAAACGACTCTAGAACAAGACACTGGCTGAAGGCAGCCGACAAGTGAACGTCGCTACAAAAGAAGTCCCACACCTACAACTCTCATGGACCGCCTGCTACGATGACAACTGCCGCACTCACTAAGACGGCAAGGAACAAGCAGGATGGTACCCCAAGGAACCCAAGACTGCTGTAGTAGGACAAAGAGCCCTGCGCACGCCAACAAGCCCCTGAGCTACCAAGGTCACTTAATAACTCAAGCAATAGAACTAGAACAAGATCATGCGACTGATCCAGGCCTGAGAAGCCATGGAGCTTAACCAAGACAAGACACCATAAGAACAAGCTGTCACAAATATGATAAAAGGACGCCTATAAGAACGCATTAAGGCGCAAGGCGATCCTGTATAACAACTAGAACTTGAACAAGAACTCAGACAAGCTATAAGAGAAGATACCATCCACTCTCAAGGAGGACCTAAACAAGTCATCACCAAGACTATCGCTATGGTCAGGAAGGGAAAAGAGAGAACTGTATTTCCCCCTCCTCGACTTCAATACCGCAAAACAACACCAAAAAGCACCATCGAAGTATGGGGCACCAGTTCAGACCAAGAGGAAGAATTGGAACCCTCACTAGACGAATTCATCCCACCAAGTAAGATGGAATGAAGGGCAGCGGAGCAGCTGGTGGAGCTAAGCCGTGCAAACCCACCTGTTACCGGACGGACTGGCAAGAACCAGCGTATCCAGAACTAGGCCAACGACATTCCATCCTTGCCACTCTCGCCAACCCCGGAATTCCAATATGACTCTGATGAGCCCCTAGCAATATAAACCTATGTGGACTTTAGGGAGGATCCCCTTGTCATTAAAGCTGAAGAAGAGGCACAGAAGGAACAACGACTGGAAATCAGCAAACATAGCAACAAACAGGAAGTAAGCTTCTATGGGACAGAAGACATCAACCTAGAACGCTACCCAGTTATGTCAACCAAAGAAAAACCTATGTTCAGAGATAACGAGCAACTCAACCAGAAGGATCCTCTACATCACAAGGTATTTTGGACGGACTGCATCTACAACGAATGTTTGACTCATGAACCCAAGAAGAAGGAACACTCCTTCTTCCCCTGACGATACAAGAACAAACCTATCCCCAAGGTTTACAAGAACCAAGAACTCAGCACATAGGAGGTCAAAGAATACTGCACACCATGGCTTGTTATGCAGCCAAACCCCAAACACCCTATGCCATGCGTCAACCACCTTATAGGATATTGGTCTAACTGCCTGTTCGATAAGTGTATTTAACACTACAAAGGCAAGGCTAAAGCATGGAGAGAATACACTAAGAAGACTCCTAAGGACTTAAAAAACTCTAAACGCCAACTGTGAGAAAGGCATAGGAGGCTGAACACAACGTGAAAACCTTTTATACTATAACTAAAGGAGATGATAGTCATATCATGCTCACGGTCCTAATCAACAGCTGGCCTACTAGAATTATTATTAACAGTGGAAGCCAAGTGAACCTTATGTTACCCCGGGTGGTGAACGAACGGAATATTTCATGGGTCTATAAGATAAACCCCTACCCCCTATAAACGGTTAAAGGAGCACAAGTTCAATACGGTGGAGGAATCGTTGATAAGGAGACCGTACACCTCCCTTCGATAATCCATGGCTGATACCAAGAACTTAACTTTAATATCACCGATATAGGAGACATAGACGTGATTCTGGGAATCCTGTGGTTATGAAGATATAACCCTGACATAGACTGGAGAACAGGCTAACTCCGGTAGAGAGATTCAGCTACAGGGCAGCGTTGCACGCCGCAACCCCTGAGTGAACTCACGCGACGAACGAGATATGTCGCATACATCAAGAGGATCAAACCTGTGCAAGACCAGAGTTCAGCATCTATGCATATCATGGACACACCAGACAAACGAGACAAGCAAAACCTGGAAGAGGATTAACTGAACTCAATACCTCTTGAATACCAGCAATATACCAGACTGTTTGCTGAAGAATTGGAGACAGGACTACCAGAGCATGGACCATACGATCACGAGATCTAACTGCTAGAAGGAAAACACCCTAAGCTTGAGCCAATCTACGGACTCAACCCAAAGGAACGAGAAGCACTCAACGAATGGCTGGATGAAAACCTAGCGAAGGGTTACATCAGACCATCAGAATCGCCAGTAGGATACCTAATCCTGTTTATACCCAAGAAGAATGGAAAATTACGACTATACGTTGACTACCGTAAGCTCAACGACATCATAAAGAAGAACAGCTATCTACTGCCACTCATCTCAGAACTGCGAGATATGCTGTATGGAGCTAACTGGTTTATGGCACTTGATCTCAAGGGCGCCTATAACCTGATCAGAATCAAGGAAGGAGATGAATGGAAGACGGCATTCCGAACACGCAGAGGACTATTTGAAACCCTTGTTATGCCTTTTGGACTTACGAACGCACCCGCCACATTCCAAACAATGATCAATTATGTACTTAGGGAGTATCTTGATATCTTTGTTGTCTGTTACCTTAACGACATCCTTATCTTCTCCAAGAACCTTGAAGAACATAAAGAGCACGTACACAAGGTACTCAAGAAGCTCTAAGAAGCCAAGCTCCTTGTTGAACCAGAGAAGAGTGAATTCTACACCCAAAAGGTTGACTACCTCGGATTCACTATCACACCAGGAGAAATCTGAATGCAAGACAAGAAGGTTGAAGCAGTCAGGGACTGGCCAACACCTACCAACGTCAAGGAAGTTCAATTATTCCTTAGATTTATTAATTTCTATCAACGATTCCTCAAGGACTACATAACCCATATCAGACCAATGTAACGACTCACGCATAAGAACAGTGAATTTAAATGGACAGACGAATGCGACAGATCCTTCAATAAAGCAAAAGAGCTTGTTACGACAGAACCTGTCACCAGGATCCCAGACCCAGATAAACCGTTTGAAGTTGAGACCGATGCCTCAGACTTCGCCATGGGAGGACAACTTGGACAACGAGATGAAGAAGGATGACTACACCCATGCGTATTCTACTTAAAAGCCTTCTATAGACCTGAGTTGAACTACCAGATCCATAATAAAGAACTCATGGCAATCATTGAAGCATTTAAGGAATAGAGACCACATCTGTTAGGAACAAAACACCAGGTAATTGTGTACACGGATCACAAAAACCTTGCACACTTTACGACCTCTAAGGTCTTAAATAAACGACAGATTCGATAGGCTGAATTCCTTTCTGAATACAACTTCAAAATTATCTATCGCAAAGGAACAGAAAACGGAAGAGCTGATGCTCTTAGCTGACAACCAGACCTTGAAGTCCTGGTACTAGAAGAAACACAGGTTATACTCAGACATAACAAGAACGGTGATATTATTCCAGCGCAAAAACTCATCATAATCGGCACACACGTCAGTACCAGCACAACTGGCAGAATGACGGATGACCAGATACGTGAGATACATGGCGCCAGAGCACATGGACACCAAGGAGTAACGAAAACCTTCAAAAGAATTCAATAACACTATAATAAACAAGTCATACAAGAATAAGTGGCTTCAGCAATCAAGGACTGTGAGCTATACAAGAAAAGCAAAAACAGCCCTCACAAGCCATATAGGCACATTCAACCATTGCCAGCACCCCCAGAGGCATGGCATTCGATCTCTTTAGACTTCATCGTTAAGTTACCTAAGTCAAGAGAACCACTCACAAAGACATGGTACAACAGCATCCTTGTTATTGTCGACCGACTCATGAAGTACGCTTACTTCATCCTGTACCTTGAAGCCAGCTCGGCTGAGGACCTTGCATACACTTTCTTGAAGTATATCGTCAGTAACCACGGCTTGCCAAAAGAAATTATGTTAGATAGAGATAAACTGTTTACTTTGAAGTTTTGGAAATCCTTGATTTTGTAACTCGGTGTAGATCACAAACTGTCTACCTCTTTCTATCTATAAACCGACGGACAAACAGAAAGAGTCAACCAGATACTTGAACAGTATCTTTGGTGCTATGTTAACTACGACCAAGACAATTGGGTACTACTACTGCCTATGGCCCAATTCGCCTATAACAGTGCTATTAGAGAGAGCACTAGAAACTCACCATTCTATCTGAACTACAGATTTGAACCCACCGTATACGGAGAACCACGAGAAGGACCATGAGCACTGAAAGCTATAGCAGACTTTAACAAACTTAGAGAAATCCAAAGCAAAGTAGCACTGGATTTAGAATTCGTTAGACAACAAATAAAGAAATACGCCGACCTTTCAAGGATTAAGGGACCAACCTTTGAAGAGGGAGATAGCGTGTATCTTGCATGCCGAAACATCAAAACAAAGCGGCCTAGCGACAAACTTGACTATAAGAAACTCGGACCTTTCAAAATCCTCCGCAAAGTTTCAAACGTTAACTATGAACTCAACTTACCAGACATGATGAAAATTCACCCAGTCTTCCATATCGCATTACTCAAGCCAGCACCTTGCGGATCAAACACCAACGACTGCATTATTATAGAACCTAACAAGCCAGAATACAAAGTCGAAAGAATCATTAACGAACGCTATAAAAATAACAAAAAATAGTACCTTGTTAAGTGGAGAAACTACGGACATGAAGATAACTCATGGGAACCAATCAAGAACCTCCAGCACTCCCAGAGACTCCTTCAGAGTTATCACGATTCCCAGACTCCAATGGACCCAACCCAGCGGACAAGTCCCCAACGTTGAAGGACTGCTAGAAAGAATCGCCAAGGTCAGGAAGTGATCCAGACAAGTCTACAGCACCAAAACCTCCCATAGACTGCACCTCCCGGACCATCGAAGACTCCAACACCGGATCTTCCCTGTCGATGAAGGATAACACTGTATCGCCCTTCTTAAACACCATTCTTTTCGCCTGACGAATACGATCGAGCTTCGCAAGCGACGCATCCATTTCAGCCTGAGCCTTCCTCAGTGCAGCCGCTCTTTGACGGAGGACAGCCTCTTCGGACTGCTCCTCACGATCTAAACGACTTGCCTTATCCAGCAGACGATCCACTATAAAATAAATCAGTACTACCACAGCAAGAAAACCAAGGATCACTCACAAGAGCATATCGCGTCTTGAGTCGCATCACAAGGACGACCCAAGCAAGTGCATTCGCCACAGACCTCAGACCCCGACATCATCTTACAACGCACCCCCTTGTTACAGCAGTACGTGCAAGGCATGACTTTGTAACCAAGTTGAAAAATACGCAAGGCATGACGCTTGCGACGAAGGGTTGACGATGAGGGCCGACTGATAGAATCTGACATGGCGTCAGCATGATGAAGGAAGAAGAAAACTTGACCGATCCCCAACCTGGAATCCACGACCTACTTATGCAAGGTCTCAAGGACAAGACCTTTGGAGGGGAGACCTGATGTTACGACCCAACAAGTTACAGGCGAGATAGCCCCACCGGCCAGCGGGAAGCACAGGCGGCACAGCCTTTGTATGGACAAGAGACAGATGGCCTTCCCCAGACACAGAAGAACTATGGTACAGGTCACGTGATGATTACGTAAGGTGATCACTATGCAGGATCCACTGAGCGATCGCCAGCATCCACTGATCGATCACTGGAGTATGCAAAGTGATCAGAGCCAACAGTATCAGAGGAATCATGACAAAGGATATCACGATACACTTGTATATAGGATGGACTTGGATGCACTTAAGGACAGACTTCCATAGCTCTTCAGCAATCAACTTGTGAAACATCTTCGGATAACTTTCAGACTCCTTACATCTGCCTATCTTTGTGATACTTCACCTTGAGCTATACGAGCTACCCAAGACTATCGACCATCCGACTGATCACCGAGTGATCGCTACGCCAGCAAGTACCGATACTGTTAGTTACCGTCGCAGCCTCAGCTATACTTTAGCAGAAAACCCACTGTCAGGAATCTGGCCGTAACAATGGGAACCAGTTGACGCAGTCAAGGGACTGGCAGCCCTTGACGCTTATGAGGAGTTATATGGCGACATTATGGACAACAACGGGAATCAGGCGTACGCGCCAAAGAGAACCCGGCGGGGGACCGGAGGGGGAGGCTAATGTTACGGGCTGATGCCCGATGGACCAGCTCCGGCTTTGCCCGAGCAACCCTAGGGCCCCTCGGCGCCCCACTGGCGCCCCACCGGCGCGCGACCCCCTTATCCCAAGCAAAGCTTTCTACACCGCATCCTATTTTCCCTTTTACTCCTCAGCTAGAAGTAAACAGTAATAGAGGCACTTCACCAGTTAAACGCGCTGCGGAGCCAGCCCTTCACAGTTATTATATAATATCTTTTAATAATAATCATAAGATATAGTCTTTTTAGGCCTAATATATAAGGGTAAGTCAGTCTAGGCCTAATAGTTCTTATCTAACCTATCTAGATATTAAGGATAGTATTTTATATATATAGATATTAAGAAATGAAACTGCACAAAAGATGTGGCGCGCCATTGATGTTATCAATTGACACAAGATCATTACCTACATATGGAATCTAAGTTAGATAATAGCTAAATAACTAAAAAAAAAACTGCCCTTAAATAGTTAAAAAAGGTCTTTATCTTAGGTATTATATCTAGCAAGCTAGAGGCAGCTAGATTACTAGTTCTAGATAGGTATTATAGCTATATATCTATAGACTTTATATAGGAATACTTTAGGAATAGGATATATCTACTATATCTATCGTTATACTCCTCTATTATCCTTTAGCTACTAGACATATTAGTCTTTAGCCTATTAAAATAGGCCTATTAAAAAAAGGTTAGATATTTAGATAACTAGGTTAGTAATTTTTACTATTACTAATAAGAGGGTATCTTTAGCCTATTATATAAAGGCTAAAGATATATCTATAACAGCCTAAAACATTGTAAATAGCTAGAGGTCAGCTAGACTAAAGCTAATATCTATATAGCGACCTCTATCTAACCCGTTAGTAATAAAGGCATTATCCAGCCAACAGACTAGCCAGCAGACTAACCAGCCTAACAGCCAACAGTGGGATAAATCTATATCTATCGTCCTATAGTTAACCCTTTATCGGTCTACCGATCTACAGTATTAACTACACTAGTTAACCTAGCTAGGTAAGGATAGGTTAGATACCTATACTATTCGTCACCTATCTAGAAAGGTGTAAAAGGGGTATAATGAGTAGGCATCTGGAAGGGCACTTCTAGAGCAAAAGGTCTGCCGGCTGGAGGGCCAGTTGGAGGACCTACGGCAACACAAGAGGAAAAAGGTCCCCTTATCGCCTAACAGCACCTTTGCCACTATATGGGACATCTAACAGGCGTAAAGTCCGGATATCGGGTCAATGGATAGTCCGGATGAATCCAGCGTATCCGAATTATCCAGTGAGGCCGGAAGTTGCATATGGGTGGGCGGCAGACCTGGTGAAATAAGTGGTGATATTGGTGGTGGTGATGGTGATGATGGTGGTGCAGAAGTGGGGGTGGTGCATAAGTAGGGGGTTGAGTTATCTGCCACTGCGTGGTCAGCGCCATTTGTGGCTTTTCGAGCACTACGCTCCAGTTCCGATAGCATTAGGAGTCTTTCTCTCTATAGATGCGATGCAGCTTTTACTCTAGAGCGCAATTAGATGACTTCCTACTGTCATCTAGTATTCCATAGACTTCCATCAGTTCTTGCCGCTGTGTCCATGAAGTCGATTCCTGTTGCCAGCCATGGTAGGTTGACCCGAAGATAGCAGCCTTCTCTTCTAATCGGAAAATTATTATTAAACTAAAAGCCCCATTGTACAAGAGCCCGCTGGCGACCACTGACCTATCCGCCAACTCTTTCGACCACGGTGCGCAGGAACACCCTACTGCAACAAGTACGAAACTCTCCGAGAGGAGGAAGAATGCTCAAAACAGCAGTGCCAAGCACCTATGTCCTACGACACCGCTCCCACCTGGTAGCCCCCCACAGGTTGTTCTGCCATGCATCATGCCAGAGAACAACGCCGATTTCTGGCGTGCGCTGTGTGATCGGCCTTCCAGACAAACCTTTCGTTGGAGGGAGTTCTGTAAAGCAATGACTGGTATTGGGTGTAGTGAGACTTCCCATGGTGGTGCGGCTATACCCGCTTCAATTGGGAGGGTGGAAGCGGCCAAAAATTATCCATCGTCTTCCATGAGCCCCATGATAATGGAGATGATAAGACAATTATCCAAGAACAAGCTCGGACGTGGTGGCCGAGGAGGCTCCAAGAAAAGTTCACGCTGGTTCTTGATACGCAGGGCGAGGACAATGTTGGTTTCACTGGGTGAATACAGAGATATCGCGTTTGACGAAATAGCCGTATATATCAACGCTGACGATTCAAGGGGGGCGGCAGCTAGTATCATGTTCCGGGGCTTGACATATATACGTACTTTTCGGTACTGCGGTGCTAAGCATCGAGTCGCTCGTCTTCAATCAGGTAGCGTAGGGACATCCGTCAAAGACGTTGGCACCACATGCCGTAGTCGAGTAAGTAGTAAGAAGCTTGACCGCTCCAGATGGCAATGCGAGGAGAACAGCAGAGACCTCTGCAATCTAACGGTCACAGCAAGTGGTATTAACTCCAGGAAGAGGGCCAATCAAAAGTCCGAGAGCGACTGCGGTCAGCAATACACATGTTGGATCATCCATAGGGGCACATAATGGAGGAAGATATCAATAGTAGTGTTGATATCCGATAGCCCGTAGTCCTCCAGCTGCCGGTCCGGTACTTCGAACGGGATAAAGGAGCCCGGCAGGCCGGGAAGACCCGGGTGTGGAGGCACATCAGGCCGGACTACCGTGTCGTTGCATTGGTCCGGTATAATACAGTTATCCAGGCAAACAACGGCAAGGTTCTGCGGTAGTACCTCCACATAAACAGTGGTATGTGTAGACGTATGCGAGTCAGACATCCTGATTTTAACGGGAATGCTGATGAAAATGATAGATTGTTGGTGGTGCCTAAGAAACTAGTAGTCTAAAATAGTGTATAGCCATGTATCGCCGAGTTTGAGGGGTAAAATGGGGTGGTGACCCACACCAGAGGATTGACGACGTACCGCCATGTATTCCTGTAGTGGGGGGGTTCAAAGTGGGTAAAACCTGGACAATCATGTACCTGTTGCCAATTAGCACACAATGGGATAGCCAATAGATAAACTGTGATGAACCGCAGCGTCTAAAGGTTGAGTAGAATTAATAGAAAGTAGTTGTCCTTTTTAGAATTAACATACGAAGAGAATTTCGTTCTAGAAATACTTTTCCAACCGGGTCTGTGCGTGATGTGAGCCACATCCTGTGGCGCTGACGCTTGATACAAGCCACACGAAGCTGTCCAAGCTTCACGACATAAACTGAAGGAACGCGTCGAGAATTCTTAGTGGGGTTTCATGTACGGAAGAGCATGCACGATGTGGACCAATGCCAGTGCAGGAAACGCATCGAGAAAGTCGAAGACACAAAAGGTGGACCAATAGAGGAATCCGACCAATGGTTGTGTAAAAATACTTGCTTCTCGACGCGTTCCGTGACGGTACACGAGTAACTACCCCAACCCACTTGCGAGACACCCCCACATCCGAGACACCCCCACATCCGAGACATCCCCACATCCGAGACATCCGAAAATGCCGCATCATCAACACCATCACCTTTTTTCAAACCACCACAACAATTGCTATTTATCGCCAAATAACGCCATTTGCTCAGGATACCTTTTTTAACCCATCATGAAGAAATACACTGAATATAAGCTCCAGCAGGCCCTTCTGGATGTAAGGGCTGGAAAAATCATCCGGACTGCTGCTCGCATATGGGGTATACCATACCAGTCACTTCACCATCGATTCCACGGTAGGTAAAGCAAAAATACTGCCTATACCCATATGCAGCGATTATCCCAGTTCCAGGAGGATAATCTGGCTGCCTATATATGCCTACAAGATTCCCTTGGCAGGGCCCTTACCCATCAACAAGTGAAGGGACTAGCAGAGCGGATGATAGGTGATAGGCAGCAACCTATAGGGAGGAAGTGGATGGCTCGATTCCTGCAGCGAAATCCATCTATCAGAACCAAGCGATCCAGAGCAATAGATACCAATCGATAGGCAGCCCATTCTTCTGAGGTTATCGAGGATTTCTTCCATCGTTTGACTAGTATCCCTGCTATCCAGGGAATCCATCCATCTAACCGATGGAATATGGATGAAACTGGCATTATGGAGGGCAAGGGAGCTAATGGGCTAGTGTTGGGCTCTGCAGCATCACGATATATCCAGAAAAAGCAGCCTGGATCTCGGCGATGGATATCTATTATCGAGTGTGTATCTGCTGATGGGCGATACCTTAATCCACTGGTTATATATAAGGGCAAGTCAGTCCAGGCCCAGTGGTTCCCATCTAGCCTATCTAGATATGCTGGATGGCACTTTGCCCATACTGATAATGGCTGGATAACTGAGAAAACTGCCCTCTAATGGCTGGAGAAGGTCTTTATCCCAGGGACTATGCCCAGCCAGCCAGAGGAAGCCAGACTACTGGTTCTAGATGGGCATTATACCCATATATCTATCGACTTTATGTGGAAATGCTGGCAGTATAACATCTATCTACTATTTCTGCCGCCGCACTCCTCTGCAGTCCTCCAGCCTCTAGATGTGGCTATCTATAGCCCATTGAAGCAGGCCTATCGTAAGGAGGTTGGATATCTAGATGACTGGGTTACAGATTCAACTATAGCTGGCAAGAGGGCATTTCTAGAGTGTTATTCGAAGGCCCGCAAGGCATCTATAACTATCCAGAATATTAGGAGTGGCTGGAGGGCATCTGGACTATGGCCGATATCTATGAGACACCCCCTATCTAACCCCATGGTATCTAAGGCATCATCTAGCCAGCAGACCAGCCAGCCCAGCCAGCAGCCCAGCAGCCAACAGTGGGATAAAGCCGTATCTATCGTCCCATGGTCAACCAGCCATCGATCTGCAGATCTACGGCATCAACTACACCAGTTAACCCAGCTGGACCAGGATGGGCTGGATACACATACTATTCGTCACCTATCTAGAAAGGTACAAAAGGGATATGATGAGCAGGCCTCTAGGCTGGCCCTTCTAGAAAGGCAAGTTAACGCATTACAGGCCCAACTAGAAGATCAACGGTCACGCAAGAGGAAGAAGGTCCCCCTATCGCCCAACAGCACCTTCGCTACTATAGAGCATATCCAGCGGGCTAGAAATATAGAAGCTGGCAATATAGATAGTCCGGATGAATCCAGCCTATCCGAATTATCTAGCGAGGCCGAAAGTTGTATATGGGTGGGCGGCAAGCCCGAGGAATAAGTGGTGATAGTGGTGGTGATGGTGGTGATGATAGTGTCTCGGATGTGGGGGTGTCTCGCAAGTAGGGTAGGGTAGTTACTAGAGTAAACGGCAGATCTGGGTTGCAACCAGGACTCAGCCGAAATGCAAGGGATAGTCAGCTGCGCTAGCCTGTACCAAAACAACATCGCTGGATTCTAGCAAACCTGAAAAAAAGGAAACCCAGGAATGCAGCCTTACCCTAAAATGGCAATGATGTCACAACTTTACTTATCCGTAGACTTCATAGCCCTCCAGAGCACGGTCAAAGACCTGACGTTGGTCAGGCATTATCGATGTTTGTCTTGGCATCACTGCCTCCAAAGTTCCGGCGCCCTAATCCACAATAGTTGCCTTCTTGGGACATAATATTCTCGATTCGAAGAGGGGCTGTCTCTGATGTCTCAAAAGCCGCCTGACCTCCTAAAGTGGATACCGGCGGGCCATGTCTTGGTTTTCCAATTCACAAGTCTATGAACCGACGATTTATACCTCTTCCGAGGGTATTGTCTACCCCTTTAGTTCGGTTACCAAGGGAAACCCGATAACAACTGGTACTCGTAAGATGAAAGAGTGTCAATCTTTTCCATTCTGGGACCTTCCCGTCCCTTACTTGGGAGACACTCTGAAGTTCACTTGTATGGGGCGTTTTGCCCTTGATAATGGCCATATTTTGAAGTGGTGAAAGTAAGAGCCTGAGTCTTATAATGAGCAGGTGATTCGTCCGTCAGGGCGGATTCCAAGTATAAAAGGAGACCATCTCCTGGCTGAGTCCCGGAAGCAATACCTCATCATGATCACTCTTAGTCCCATTGCCTGCTGATCTATCCATCCAAACCTTTCCAACCCTTTTAAAAGCTTTTTCTCCCAGTATACTCAGGTATCTACCCGCCAGCAGAAATGCAATTCTCAATCCTCAAACTTGCTGTCGCAGCAATGGCTGTCTCTAGCGACAGTGTGCTCGGAGCCGTATTGAAACCCCGGGTTCTTACGCCGGATCAGATTGTCGACAATATCAAGATGATTACGTCAAAGTCGCAGGAGCTTCAGGCCCCTGCGCAGAGCATCACCATAATCAATGGGCCGTTGATCGTCATTGGCCAGGGTCCTTTCCCGGTAATTGAGCCCCGTACTCTTCTTCCCATGTTGAAGTTTTGTGATGTTTAGTGCCAGAAACTAACAATCTATTTCCACCAGGTAATTATCGCGGGCTTCACCGACATCATTAGTACTGTCACCACTGCGCTTGCGCAAATGGATAAAACCTCACCTGTTCCGGCCGGCGCTTCTGCCGATGCTATATTTGATGCTTTCCGCGAGTTCGTTCGCGTCCACCAAGTCTTGCTCAACATCCTAATTGGAAAGGCTGGTCTGTTCGCTACGATTCCCTTCATTGGGCAGCCTGTTGCGGCTGTACTGAGGCAGCTTGAGTCGGTTGTTGACGTAAGTCCACCAGGAAGATAGTAACGTGGACGATATAATTAAGTGCTAACCTACCTGGACTGCAAGACCATTGCTTTTAGCATTATTGATTTGGTTGAGAGCCGGGCTGCAGACCTCCAACGGGAGGCGAATAGCCTTGGTGCTACACTTGACGTTTGCATCAACAGCTACGAAGGTCTGAGTTTGCGCTTGGAGTAAGCAGAGATCGATACTCGGTAGGAGTGTTGTTGGCTTATTGGTGTACTGATCATGCGGTGATTAGTTGTGTGGCCAAAGGTCTTAATGTTAGCTTGTGTAGCTTGTTCACAGAATCACTAACGTTGGATAAAGAACGGTACTTGAAGAATGTATTACAATCTGATTGCTCAAGAGCTATGGGGGAACAATAGCTACTGGAATGAGTGTCCTTATTTCTTGTTACTCCGCCGTTGGCTCCGTCTTGTTGCTTGGTGATCCCAGGCATTGTATCACTTTTTCTTTCCATGGTTCATTGATTGATTCATTCATAGCCACTCTTACCTCAGCAGCTATACCTAAATAGTAGGGTTGTCAGAAAGTGTATGTGAGGCAGTCAACATGGAGGATAATTGAATGAGTTCATTGATCAATCCATTATGATGATGATAGAAGTAGAAAGTCGGTGTGTTCCTCCTGGAATCCGACATCGGATTATTCGGAGGTAGCTGGGTTACATAGATAATCTGGATATGCAATCTGACGGTTAGTCAGAGTGGCCAGCGGAATATGTATATATGAGTGAGCAGAAAAGAGTGTCTCGTTCGTACTAAAGAGTGGATAGAATCACTATAGGCTTGTAGGCCTAATGTTATCATGATAAGTCTTATAGAGCTAAGACTAGATAGAAATAACAGGTTAGTCTATTTAAGTATAATTAGACTATTCTAGATAGATTACAATTATAACGTATATAGAAGTATATAAGAATTTTACTATACGTTTTTAAAAAAGTAAATATTAAAGTTGTATCTTTAGCTAAAATGGAGCCTTTAATATCTAATGCTGAATAAAGATTATAAAAGGTAAAATAATATAATACTAAAAACCTAAGATTAAATATTTCCTTAATCAAGGTAAATAGTATCATAACTATTATTAATCAAGTCTATAGATTATTACATTTTAGCCTTAAGGTTACTCAAGCTATTTAAGTTTTTTTAAAAGCCTTGATTTATTATTTAATACTTAATATGTGTTAGCACAACAGGTGGGCTGAACTCGTAGAGAGTAATAACAGCCTCTGGGGTATATAAGAGAGTATATCTCTTATATAAGAATATATCCTATAGAAGCAAGAATATAGGATAACAGGGGTAGATATAATAGGTATAAGGATATAAGGATATATAGTTAAAGAGAGTATAATAGTTGGATTTTTGACTACTGACTTGCTTGCTTGCTTGACAATAAGAGACTTAGAAAACAGGAAGAATTCCAACTCTTATATAGACATGTCCAGCTTACTAGAAGATTCCATACTTGCGTAAGCTGCTTATAAATCAACCTAAGGATTGCGTAATTCCATAACCCTAAGTTAATAACCCTAACTTAAAGCAATAACCTTATAGGAAAGGTAGAGTTAGGAGGAGCAGAGAGGACATTCTAGGTGCTTCTCCTAGATTCGACCAGATTACGTAATCATCCTGCTTACGTAATCAATATATATATTAACCTACTAAGTTAGTAGATTATATATATATATATCTTATATAGATAATTCCTTATAATAAAGGAAATATAAGATAAAGAAGTAGTAGAGCGCTTAAGAGAGCTTATACTTCTAACACTCCCTCTTTTCCTTTATTATAAGAGATAAAAAGGTAAAGAGAGTAAAGGAGGTACCGTGTAATAGAGAAGAAAGGTACCCTAGAGTATTCTTTAGAGTATTCTTAATAAGTAAGGTAGCTTATTAAGAACAAATTCCTAAAAATATTAGGAAAGATATATAGGCTTATTAGGTTGTTTTTAAGCCTATAAGCTTAACAAATTCTTCGAATTTAACCCTAGGAAGGGGTTTTGTTAAGCCGTCTGCTGGCATAAGTGAAGTAGGGATATATTCTACTTCTATATTGCCGTTTTCAACCTCTTGACGAGTGTAATAGTAATGTATAGCAGTATGCTTAGTCCTTTGATGGTATTCCGGGTTATAGGCTAAGCTTAAAGCTCCGTTATTATCTGTTTTAATAGTAATAGGGCTTATATTAAACCCTAACTCAGATAATAAGCCTTTTAACCATACTGCTTCCTTTATAGCCTCCTGTAGGCCGTTGAATTCAGCCTCAGTAGTTGATAGAGATATAGTTGCTTGTTTTTTCGATTTCCAACTAATAGGCCCTCCTAATAGGGTAAAGAGATATCCAGAAGTTGATTTTCTAGTCTCTTTACAACTAGCCCAATCAGAATCAGTATATCCTACTAAATTAAGGGATTTGTTATTATCTATAGTACCCTTATAAGTAATACTATAGTTAATAGTCCCTTTTAAGTATTTAAGGATATTCTTTCCTTGTTTAAGTAGGAGTTCTGATGGCTTATGGAGGTAACGAGAAGTAAAAGATACGCTATAGGCTATATCTGGCCTAGTTAAAAACATAGCGTATATAAGGGAGCCTATTAAGCGCTGATATTCTTTTAATAGGTCCTTAGAAGGCATATATCCTTCTTTTTCGTTACCTAGAGGCTGTTTAATATACCTGTTGATATAGGTATATTATTAACTGTTGATTCTACTAGATTAAACCTTTCTAGTAGTTGTTGGATATAATGGGCTTGTGAGATAGTTATAGATCTTTTAGATCTATCTCTTGTTATATAAAGCCCTAGAAACTTAGAAACTTCTCCTAGGTCTTGTATCTCTATATATTTAGAGATTTTACCCTTTATATCTTCTATATACTTAATATCTTTATTAAGTATAAGAAAATCGTCAACATGGGTAATAATATAACAAGGATTATTTTTATCCTGGTTATAATAAGTGGCTTCGTCAGATTTTAAAGGTATAAAGCCTATTTCTTTTAGTATAGACTTTATCTTTAACTGCCACTGCCTAGGGGCTTGTTTAAGGCCGTATAACGCCTTTTGAAGTAATAATATCTGATTCTTATTATTTTCCCAGTTAATAGTGTTTAAATCTGGGTATTTTTAAAGAAATCAGATAAAGGGATATTAGAGGGTCTATATATAAACCTCCTCTTCTAAATCCCCATATAAAAAGGCTCCAACTACATCAATTTGTTGGATTTCCCAATCTAGGGCGGCTGCAAGAGCTAATAATACTCTATAGGTAGTTGGATTACTACCTGCAGCAAAGGTTTGAAAATAATCAAGCCCGTATTTTTGCTGAAAGCCTCTAACAACGAGGCGGGCCTTATATTTCTCGATTTTGCCATTGATAGCATATTTTTTCTTTAAGACCCATCTAGCAGTTAAAGGTACCCTAGAAGCTCTTATAGCTTCTTTAGGATCTACTGCTTTTAAAGTGCCTCTTTTAATGATAGTAGCTATTTCTTTATAAATAGCTTCTAACCAGAGGTCTTTGTCAGAGCTTTCTAGAGCCTGTTTTAGAGTAGTAGGCTCTATAGGATTCGGTATAATACTATAGTTATATTCTATAGTATTATTATAGGCCTTGTATTTATCCTTTTCTCCTTTAGATAAAGTAGGTATTATAACCTCTATTTTAGAAGAAGGATTAGGAGGAATAGTCTCCTTATTTATAGAAGTACTAGAAGGAATAATAGTTTTTTCTCCCTCTCTTATAGTACTTTCTATAAATCTAATATGTGAAGTCCTTACTATAGAGGACTTATAAGGCCTAGAAGGAATATATATAATATATATGTTATTTCCTTCTTTAGATAGATAAATACCCTCTTCTGTATAGGTATTTAACTTGTCTGATTGTATACGCTTTTCTTTAGGCTTATAGACGTAGACTTTAGAGCCTATTTTGCGTATATTAGATAAATCTGGTTTATTATCCTTATTAGGATAAAAATAGTCTAGAAAGGCCTCTATAGGGGTCTTTTTAGGCGTTTTATAGCAGTATAATTTAGCAGCTTAGTAGTTTCTTTAAGGATTATATCCCATAGAAACTTAGGTAAATTATTTGCTGCTATAATAGTCCTAGCTTTATCTAGGACTGCCCTATTAGTTCTTTCTGCTATACCGTTTTGTTCCGGTGTATAGGGCGTAGAAGGCTCTAAAATAATGCCTTTTTCTTTAATATAGGTAGTTAATTCTCCTATATTAAATTCAGTACCGTTATCTAAGCGTAGACGCTTAGGATAACCATACCCCTGATTTTTATAGTATTCTAGCTTATTTTTAAGGATATTAATTATATCCTCTTTATTCTTAGAGAATTCTATATCTCTAAGGCTAGAATAATCGTCTGTAAACGGAATAGCGTAGTTAAATCCGTTTATAGAGGTAGGGGTTATTTTGAGAGTATCTATACATACTCTTTCTAGAGGAAAAGTAGCCCTATTATAGTTAATTCTAGGCTGTTGCCTAGTTAACTTAGAAGAGATACAGTTAGGGCAATATAGATCCTCTTCCTTTAGTTTATCTAAAGGAATCCCCTTAGTTAACTTTGCTGTTTTAACTAAGTAGGGGTAAGAAGGATGGCCTAGTTTTTGATGCCATTCTTCTGTTATAGTAGTAAATACCTCTTCTTGGTTTATAGAGGTATCTTCTTCTAGATTAATAGAAGAAATAGTATCTTCTTTACTAGAAGATAGACCAGGCTTTTCTCCCTCTTCTATATTATATAGAAAAGAGTTATTTTTATAGATAGGAGGGTGTTTTCTAGCAATATTTAAATAGAATCCCCTTCTTGCTATATCTATATTAGCAAAGGGCTCTTTTTACTATCACAGAGATTCCAGTTGATAAGGAATCCCCCTCCTTTATAGTGTAGAAGGCCAGAAAATATAGAGATAGGAAATTCAGGTATATATAAGGTATTATTTAACCTTATATAGTTAATTTCCCTTTATAGTAAATAGGGAGTAAGACAGTCCCTATCCCTTTAGGTTTAACAGGTCCTGCGCCTGTATTAACTATAGGGATATCTTCTTTAGTTAACAGGTCTAAATAATAGTCCTTATTATTTGATATATGGACTGTAGAGCCTGTATCGTAAAGCCAGTTGTTTCTTTTGTTTGGTTGGTTGAAGTAGGCTTTATAAGTATAGTTTTTGCCTTCTTGGGTATCCTCTTGATTAGAGGTGTTGTTGGCCTGGTGGTTTATTGCAAAAATTGCCTTTTCTTTGCCTTTAAAAGTCTGTGGGTTCGAATTTGGGTTATTGACCTTTTGTTGAGGTCTTTTATACCCTTTATTTACCCACTTATAAGGCTGTTTCTTATCCTTATTAAAAGGACTTTTATACTCTCTAGAAGAGCTTTTAGTAGAGTTGTCTCTACTATAGTTATTAGACATAGGCGTATCGTTTTCACGCCTATTTTCGTCTAATATATCGTTAATAAGGGCTTCTAGAGAAGGGGCTCTTTTGTTCTTAGAGCACTTCTCTGCCTTTCTGCCCATACTGGAAAATAACTGCTTAAAGCAGCTATAAAGACCGTTTTTTGGTCTATATCTTCTATCTTTGCCCCTACGTTCTTTAACTTAGAGAGATAACCCTTAAAAGAGCTAATAAACTCGTTTAAAGTGTTATAGTTCTCTAGTTTTATAGCGTGAAATTCTAAGTATAACTGTTGCCTTAGAACGGGGCCTGTGCCTTCATAGGACGATTTTAAGATAGATAGAGTATCCTTAGGATCCTGAAGATCAAATACTAAGGAAAGAGGGTCTTTTAGAAGATTTTGCCTTATAATTAATAAGGCTTGTGTTTTTGCTCTTCAGAGATATCCTTATATCTATCCTCTACTTCAAAGTAGGGATTTAGCTTAAGTAGCTTAAAGAATAGATAAATAGAAGTAATCCAGGAGTTCCAGTTTTGAGTACCCTGGAGGCGTTGTTCTGGGGGCAATAAACAGCCCGTAGTAGCCTTAATAAGTTCCGCCATTTTCTTCTAGTATTTTTACTAGAATTTTATAGGTATTTTTAACCTATAGAATAGAGGTCTTACTCTTTCTGCCTCCTTTATATAAATATATATCTTTATAAGATATATAAGGCGGATAGAGGGTTTTATAACTGCCTATAGTGGACTTATGTAACCTCTTATATAGTAGATATTAAATACTTCTTTTAGTTATAGGAAATACTAAGGGCTTACTCTTTCTGCCTTAATATTCTTATAAAGAAAAGATAGTATAAGGGATCTACTTGAATAGATAGATAAATAGGCTACTAAAGAGTATATATAACTCTTTATAGTAATGAATATATACCAGGTATATAACCTGGGCTCATAACCTGTTAGCACAACAGGTGGGCTGAACTCGTAGAGAGTAATAACAGCCTCTGGGGTATATAAGAGAGTATATCTCTTATATAAGAATATATCCTATAGAAGCAAGAATATAGGATAACAGGGGTAGATATAATAGGTATAAGGATATAAGGATATATAGTTAAAGAGAGTATAATAGTTGGATTTTTGACTACTGACTTGCTTGCTTGCTTGACAATAAGAGACTTAGAAAACAGGAAGAATTCCAACTCTTATATAGACATGTCCAGCTTACTAGAAGATTCCATACTTGCGTAAGCTGCTTATAAATCAACCTAAGGATTGCGTAATTCCATAACCCTAAGTTAATAACCCTAACTTAAAGCAATAACCTTATAGGAAAGGTAGAGTTAGGAGGAGCAGAGAGGACATTCTAGGTGCTTCTCCTAGATTCGACCAGATTACGTAATCATCCTGCTTACGTAATCAATATATATATTAACCTACTAAGTTAGTAGATTATATATATATATATCTTATATAGATAATTCCTTATAATAAAGGAAATATAAGATAAAGAAGTAGTAGAGCGCTTAAGAGAGCTTATACTTCTAACAATATGTCTAGTTAAACTAAAAGTGAATCATATTTTTAAGCTAGTAATACTTTAGTAAGGCTATCTATAACTATCTCAATAGTTTTAATGTAGTTAAAGCTAATACAACTATAAGAGGGCAATATTAACTAAGTGTATAGACCTAACGGATCAGCCCAGGAGGCTGTCGGCTAATCTTCAGTGTACTATCGCTAAATATAAGTAAGGGTAGTCATAACAGTTACAGCTACTAAGGCTTGTTAGCTAAAAGTCTATAACTATAATAACTTAGATATAAAGCTTATATATAAACCTTTATAACCCTAATTATATAATATACTACCTATAGGTCTAGAGATATATATCTAGAAATTACAGACACATAAGAATAACTGACTTAGGCTAACACAGAGCTTGACTTAGCCTATAGTAGTCTGTAACAGCCTAAGGTTTTATATAAATAACGCATGAATCAGTATGAATATGCATTAATAATTACAGGTTAGGAAATAACTATAAAAAGTCTACTTTAGTCCTTAGAGATTTAGAATAACCAGACATTAAGTGATCAGAAATAAAAAACCATCTACCTCTCTACTTTCTTCTATTAGCCGGTTATACTGCTCGCCAATCATATTGCTAGCTAAAACCTTATTTTCACTACCCTACATTCTTATTTAATAGACCTATCTTTTATATTTTTCCTAGTTATAGCTTATAGCTATTATACCTTTATAATTCTTTTAGTTTTACCTTTATAAGAAGACTAATATAGAATAAAAATTAGGTTAATAACATAATAAAAGTGATTTAACAGGTTAAGGCTATAATAATAGTATAGATAAATTAAAGGTATTAATAACTATACCTTATAATATAGAATATATTGTCATTGATTAATTTATAAAATAAACATTATGATATGTAATAAAATAATGAAGGCTTTTATATAAAAAGCCTAATAATACTTAAGGTGATTAAGGGTTATAGATTAAGATTAAGTGGAAATATTAAAGTATAGCTTTTTTAGAAGAAACTTAGGAAGCGAATTATTTAGTAAACACTTAAGCATTAATAATGCCAGGGACAACCCTTATATATATATATATATATATATATATATATATAGATTAGTACACTTAACAAAGTATACCTATATATATAGATACCCTAGAATAGAGTGTTAAACTAGATCATTATAATAATAAAAATATAATAAATAGTTTAAGAATAATAGATAGATATATAATGAAATAAAGTCTTAAGCTAATATAAGTATTAACTCAATATCTAATATAGTGAAAACGATAAAAGAAACATAAGAAACTATTAATATATAGCTATAGGGTTCTTAATAAGAAATCTGTTATAGCTTAAGTAGATAATTGGATCTAGACACTTAGATTCCACATATAGGTAATGATCTTGTGTCAATTGATAACATCAATGGCGCGCCACATCTTTTGTGCAGTTTCATTTCTTAGTGGTTATGAGCCCAGCTTAGCTCTGTGCACGAGAGTGTGCGAGTTCGAGTCCGGTCGCACGCACGCATAAAAAATAGGATTCTTACCTAGGAGTTGCTTACCTAGGGTTCTTGCCTATCATAACATAACTGTGCAAGGCCAATAGTCTCCATAGCCCTTGAGGAGGTGACTTAGATTCCACATATAGGTAATGATCTTGTGTCAATTGATAACATCAATGGCGCGCCACATCTTTTGTGCAGTTTCATTTCTTAGTTAGACTATTGAAGAGGCTAATACTCTATAATGTTACGGTCAGTAATCCGACAGTAGGGTTTCCGCTAATAGTATAGCTAAGGTTGATACTTAGTAACAGTATTATAGGCTTACTAGTCTATAAATTACCTAGTAATTAGTCGTATAGTTAAAGATATAAGGGTAGCTTATATAGCTTTATTATTAATAAATTACTAAAAAGATATTAAAAGGTAGTTAAGGAATATATTATAAGTTAATTACTAAAAAGCTATAAAACGAAATCTTTCTTAGTAGAATAAATATCCTTATATCTTATTATTTTATTATTAAGACTGATACTTAAGCGTTAGTCCTATAGGGGTGAACTACCCTTAATTTATTAATCCTGAATTATAGACTGTTTATAATCTATTAGTCCTTCTTATTATTATATAACCTCTCTTTAGTTTTTTTATTCTAAAGAAGTTATTCTATATAGCGATATCTTTTTAAGTATTATAACCTTTATACTCTACCTATTAATTAGGGCTATATTACCTATAACTTATTAGGTTATAATATTAGGTCTCCCTTTTAAAACGGTTTATCCTTAAGACTTATATAAATAGGTTATATCTTTAGGTTCAAAAGCCGTTAAACTTACTTTTTAATTTATCTATAATACTAACACTATATTAAGTCATAGGGAAAGATTAAAATTGAAAAACACTATTATTAAGGATTATAAATATCTTATACTAAGAAATGAAACTGCACAAAAGATGTGGCGCGCCATTGATGTTATCAATTGACACAAGATCATTACCTATATGTGGAATCTAAGTCACCTCCTCAAGGGCTATAGAGACTATTGGCCTTGCACAGTTATGTTATGATAGGCAAGAACCCTAGGTAAGCAACTCCTAGGTAAGAATCCTATTTTTTATGCGTGCGTGCGACCGGACTCGAACTCGCACACTCTCGTGCACAGAGCTAAGCTGGGCTCATAACCACTAAGAAATGAAACTGCACAAAAGATGTGGCGCGCCATTGATGTTATCAATTGACACAAGATCATTACCTATATGTGGAATCTAAGTCTTATATTACTTAAGTTTGTTAAAGTTTATTCTATTATTACCGATATACCTTATATCTATTATTTTTATGGAAAAATGGCTTATTAATTTAGTAAAGGATTATTTTATAATGAAACATATTATAAGGTAAAAAAGCCTTATAATAGTGTTTTAGTAGCTTTTATTTATAATTAGTTTATCTTTAGTAATATTTTAATTTTACCCCATAAAGCGAGAAGTCGCTGTTGGGGTCGCCGAATCCGGCGGGAAGTGTCGCCGTTTTACGCGGCAAAAACAGTGAGGGAACTTAGCAAGGGGCGGACACAATCAGGTATTAAATACTTCAACCAGCTACCTCTAATCTCGACCCACACCCTCGGCAAGGCAACACGCCCCACGCCGCTATTTGGGTCAAAGCGCCTGCCATGTCCTCCTCGTCTGTGAATTATGCCATCCGTTTCCTGTTCCTCGTTTTCTGATTTCTCTTAGAGCAATTTCTGGCTTCCTAGGCTGCTCAGCTTCTGCTTGACCGAATGGCGCCGCCCACTATAAAGGGCAGCGTTGCGCTCGCCGTCCTATCTTGTCTCGCTATATAATCACAACCTCTTCTTTCCTGCGGATGCGACGAGCCACCATCTCCCTGCCATGCTCCAGCCAACGGTCCCTTACAGTTGCTCTCGACAAACAAAAGCAACCGCAGGCTTTTTAGTACAGTTCACCGACCGTGAAAGTCAGCTTCAGGGCGTCAAACACCTGCAGCCGTTGTCTGTTGAGGACCATGCCGCCCTCCGTGACCAGCTCGAGAATGTCAAATTCATCAAGCCGCGATATACCGACAAGACCGAGATCAATATTGGCGTTATATGCAGGAAATAGATACGGTTCGCTTCTAAAGACCCAGACCATATCTCTTGCTTACTAACTTACAAAACAACAGTTACTGTGAAGAGCAGAAACTCGGCGAGTGGCAAGCGGCCTTGCGAAATGTGACTTAAGGGATGATGATGAGCTTCTTCCTCTACGTCAGCGAGTGGTCTATAGGAAAAATTAAATCGTAAGGTATGACCCAGGTGTATATCCGCTAATTCCAACAGCTATTCACTACTGTCTCCGGTCGCTATATTAACAGGAATAATACTAAAGAGCTCTATAAGGTAACTACCAGTCACAGCAGTTGGCACTTCCATAATAATACTAACACAGGCTCAGGTAGTTTCATAACACAGTGTTAATTCCACGCTTCAATTATCAGGCACCTAATGTTAACAGGAAGCCAGTCCTTAGAGCTGATAACCTCCTTGCCATCTTGATATTCAACATTGCATATGATAATAGTATCTTTAAGTCAGAGCGGCATTAGGTTCAGTTAGCTGCCTGCTACCAGCTTCTCTGCTATACTGGTGCAAGACCTGCCGAGATTGTGTATGCCGAGAGGAAAAAACCTAAGGATGATGGCATAGCTGAGATTTTTAAAGTTAAAGGCGTCAAGTCTATTACCTATGACTGTGGTGAAGACGCAGAGAACATGGACCGTGACAACAAGCTGCCAAAGGATAAAAACTCCCTTCTCGTCAACAGACTGTTGCTATAGGAAACAGCTAAGCGCAGACGTCCCAAAGCCCTATGTTATAAGGATATTCTCATGATGATTGTTTGCTATCTGACGACTGGACAAGCTGTACCAGCGATAGCTATCAGATTTATCTTCCACAAGGGAGCCAACAATAAGCCAAAGCCGTGAGTATATGGAGCGCTGTGGTCCCGACCCTCTTTAGCAATCTTATTCTAACTATGGACAGAACTGTGTTCTTTTTTACGCCTGTAAGGAAGTTGATCTACTGTGCTGTTAGTACCATCCTTGCCTTGGCGCTCCATAACCAGGCTTTCGACACAGAGAGCTTGACAGATGCGTCCCAGGTACTAAAAGCAGAGATTCGAGGTCTAGTCCAATTAATAGCTTTACGGTGGAAGCAGTCAATGCTAAAGGTCCCAATATTTCGAAGGTTCAACAACGGTGTGTTGAGCGTAGATGAGGCCATGACCTATGCCAATTTGCGAGACGATATGGGCCGACAAAGCCTTGATGCAGGCTTTAAGAAGGCTTGGATGCCCCGGTTCACATGAAGAGGGGCAGCAAATGCAGCAAACGGTAGGTTGAAATGAGCAGCCTGTGCATGAAATCACTAATACTAACAACTTCTGCTATAGGGAAAGCTTCTGATGCCGTCTGCAACCAGATGATACGTTATGATCCCAAGTTTGCTATTTTCCACAGCATATACTTGAATGAGAACGTTTAATTTGACCTCCAGAACACTTTCCTAGATAAACAAACCGAGGACTAGATGTACAAAGTATTTGCGCATGTCAGCCTCACTCGTGATCTAAGGGCAACAAAAGACATGGTCCCTAAGGAGGTTTAGGAAAACTTGTCACCTGATCCTGAAATCGCTAAGCTTAAGCAATAATAAGTGAAGTTAAAGGGTGGTTAACTTTGTGTTAAAGGCATGGAGTATAAACATGAGGTCTGTAGGTTAACTGAGGAGATACATACCAAACGGTATCAGCGCTATAAGAACGTTGTGAAAGAGTACCAGGAATACTACTTCCATAACCGTCTAACGTGGGATATCAAAAGGTAAACACATGGCAAACAAGAGGAGGAATACATTAAACCAGTTATTAACCTCTAAATTCCCAAGTAAGCCAGACTGGCTGAGATTTTCTGCCATTAACCTGCTAATTACTCTTATAACTAATTGGTAGGGCTTTAGATTGAGGCCATCAATCTCATGGTTGCGCTTTATAATAGGAAGGAGACAGTTAGAAGGAACCACATCTATACTTATCCTTAACCTAAGCCAGCCATTGAAGAGAAGCCTCCTTAGTCTGAGCCAGTTTCTATGGCCATAGATCCAAACCAATGCCCCGATTGCATTGGCGATAAGCGGCTTCCTTTCAAGGAGCGGTTATTTAAATACTGCCAGCCGATAGTTAGAAATAATTATTTTAATAATCAGTATTTAGTTAAACAAGAATATATAATAGAACATAGCTATCTTATTTAATGTAATCATCTAAAATACTAGGACGACCTGAAATTCCCAACACTGGATGTATTCAGGCGGTATATATAGAGTAAACATGGAGTTACACTCAGGACTTTGGATCAGGTTAAGGAGAGACGGCTGAAGAGAGCTAACCGTAGAGTGATCGCTAAAGCAGGGGTTTAGACTAAGGGCTTTATGTAGATTATTAAATCTTCAGACTATATATCTTGAACCCTTAAATACATATCTATAACCAATTGGTCTATTTTTGTCTTTTCATCTCAGCATGTAGACCATTGTAACGGCTAATATCCATATCTTCCCTGGAGCGCCCTGGGGCCTTCAAGAACAAGATCACAAGGAATGTACCACAGCCTGGTAGTATCACCAGGCAAATGCTTTCTTGGGTGTACCTGGGTAACCTGAATTCGAGGACGACAGTTCCTCCCTCTAGAGGGGGTTTACCTCTTGCCCGGACCATACGCTGAGCTTGCCCGGCCGTCACGCCAAGAGATGTGGGAGGCTGGAGCCTCTGTAGCCTCATCATCAGACCTGCTCTATGAGAATCGTAGAGATGCAGAGAATTGTCATCGCAATATTAAACATCTGCCAACTGTTGCTCTGCCTCAGAGTTGCTATAGGCGAACAGAATTGACAAACCAGGGCAATCGTATCCCAGGCTGTCACTCGGGAGTGTTGCTCTTCCGCTTTGAGCGCAGTACTTTTCTGCCGGGCCCACAATAATTCTGCCAGATTTGAGAATTCTAGGGGACCCACATTAATTCTGCCGACCTTGATAATTCTGCCAGATCCACAATAATTCTGCCAGATTTGAGAATTCTAGGGGACCCACATTAATTCTGCCGACCTTGATAATTCTGCCAGATCCACAATAATTCTGCCAGATTTGATAATTCTAATGGACCCACATTAATTCTGCCGACCTTGATAATTCTGCCAGATCCACAATAATTCTGCCAGGTTTGATAATTCTAGTGGGTCCATATTAATTCTGCCGGATCCACTATCATTACAGCTCCACTAACGTTTTGCCAATCTACCTATTCTGTCGCCCCATCTTCTTGTTCTCAGCAGTCTTCACATCGCTTTTCTGCCAGTCTCTGCGCTAGGTTTCTGCCGGCTCTTTTCTGCCAGCTGCTTAAGAGTTCCCATTCTGCGTTCTGCCGCTTTCACACGTTTTCCGCCGCTAGGTTCGATGACCTTTCCGCCATTCAATCTTCTACCGTTTGTTTAAACCCTTTTTCGGACGTGTCAACGTTTCTTTCAATTAGTCCCAGTCACACTTGCGTCTGTCATGTACCTCGAATGCCCCTGGCATTCTTAAGGTCCAGGCCAGTATGCACATAGGCCCCTTGAGTTGTAAGGCCATGTGTATGTACAGACACATATCAGAAGATCTGTTGTTACATTGGTTAATCTACCCATCTATCACTATTTAGTGATCTACTTGCTTTCTTGTGCATTCATCTGTTGTTTGCTTGTCTTCCTTTCTTGTGCTGTCTTGCATTATCTTATTGCTCTCTTTCAGCATTGTTTGCTACATACACACACATACACACACATACACACGCACACACAATTAATTACCCCCAGCGGCAAAGCTGAAAGGGCACCTGAACTGATACAATTTATTATAGTATCTTCATTCTCTTGAACGTGAGCCCACAACCACCTATGGGGTCCTCCCCTCCGTCTAGACCCTCAAGTAACTGGCCCTAAGAAGTGCGTGTAAAATCGTGGTTGGGAAAGTTGTAATACAGTTAAGAGCACATATCTCTTCCTCTTGGGAACACGCTTCAGTTCTCTTGATTTGCCCCACACAGGCTCAAATGAAGTGTTCTAGCACTGTGTACAGATTAATGACACATTTTAATCAGAAGATGGGCCCTGTCCCAAAGCCAAAAATGAATATAATCAAGTATACATACTTTAGGGGTGATATATATATTAGTTGCACTGTCGTAAGCAGCAGTGACTCCATATTTTGTTTGCGAACAGGCAACCACAGCCAATGACAGACGTTTGAAACAGACGTAACAGCAGGTTCTGGCTCTCCGAAACATTGAAAGCTTGCGTCAAAGAGGAAGAGATTTATGCTCAATACTGTAGTTAGAAGCGGGAGATTCCCGTTGAGATTGGAGGAATTTCTGGTGGCCGAAAGTTGAGTATTCTGTCGCTTCATGTGGAGACGGCCATGTGATACTCAATCGCAGCTAATGTGGAATTTCGGGGCTCGATCTAGAGTATCGTAGGTTAGGAGCCGGAATAGAAATCTGCGGACAGGGTACGCGGCGAAGTAAGATGCTCGCTGGAGAGCGTATTTGTTGATCAAAATGTCTCCGAGATGGAATTACCGCGGCATCGAAAGTAGGTTTCTGAATCATGGCGCTCCGATACGACCGTGATCTGGAAATGGCAGTTGGAATCGTTGTCGGATGGTTGAGAACGCCTTCCATGGAAGGCCAGAACTTGCTTCTATAGAAGCTGGATATGGATTTTGCAGACAAAATCCGTGGTAGAGCAAGAATTGGCCGGGAAGACTCGACCAAAGCCAGAACTGGCTTCCGCTTCATTGTCGCAGGTGCGGTAAAACTGGCTTTCGAATTCGTCAGTAGGAAGTGGAATTGGTGTTTTGTGTGAACTAAGCACGGCAAAGCAAAGTGTTTGCTGTTGGGACAATGGAGAGCCTAAACAGACCCCTAGTATAGCGATTGAAAGCCAGTCATGGACCTTGTAGTCACTGCATGAAATAGAGCTGGAAAGCTCCTTGTTGCGCGGTTGAGAAGACCGGCCGGAACCAGTTCCTGGCCAGAGCCAGATATGGAGCGTGTAGGGAGCACAAAGTGAGAAACGGCTCTCGAAAAGAGTCGGGTATGGATCTTCCAAATTCGCAAGCAAGATCCTTGTAGTGTGGCTGGGAATAATCTCGCTCCAAACTGATTCGGTTGAAGGGAGCAGAAAACGGACGTTGCGGACATCATAAAATGGTGCCTATTGCAGTGTGACTGGGGATAATATTGCTTCAAACTCGGTTAGAAGGGAGCCGTAAATGGATCTTGCGAAAATCATAAATGGCGCCTCGCAGCTAGCAGGAACGAAATTCAACTCCGACATGAGAAATGGGGTAGTTGGTGAATGTGGCTTTTAGCGAGAGCCAAATGCGGACGCTAAGGAAAGGGGATGTAAGCAAGCAAGGGCGATCCTGGCCGGGAGGGCTTACCCCAGTTGTCGCCAGAACGGCTACCAGCAACGTGACAGCTTCTGGATCTCGACTCTCCAACAAAACGAATGAAGCCAGATATAGACCTTAAGAAAAGGGCATATGTCAGGTCAAGCAGCACTCGTCTTACAGCCTTGAGAGTTTTTAGTCCAGAATTTAGGATTAGAAACGGCTCTTGGAAAAAGTTAAGTAAAGGCTTTGCTTTGGGAGGGGAGAAAGCTGATAGACACTTACACCTAATAATATCTATAAACCAGTGGAATTATGAAAGCCGGCATGCAGGGTAGATAAGCGTCTGACCTACTGTATATATATCATGTAATAAGCCTAACGTATAGATGGAATACCTCTATGCCTGGAAGAGCAGTTATTGTCTTAACAAATGTAACTCCTATTGCAGACAACAGCGTCTAGAGTGGATATTTAATCTGGTTTTGGTGTACTAGATAGAGAAAAGACTAAGTTTTTACATTATAATATAAAACTAGTAAGGCCGACTAGGTAATTATCTTTAATTCTTGGTGCTATGTCCTCTTATATGGACAGAGTTATCGCTTGGTAGCTAAAGAAATCTTTCCCTATGAAGCCGATCCCCCTCAATATCGTGTGGCATGTCTTCAACTATAGCAAACGCCAGGCCCAATCCCGATTCATATAGTGCTGCTACGTCTAGCATTCGTTCTTCAATCCCAAGCTGTACCGGCATGATGTCAAGAACGGACAGTATTCGGCCATCTTTAAGACTATTGCCTATTACACAGACCCAGGCATGGCCCTTGCCACACTTAAGCATACCCACTAAGCCGGTGCTAACTATAATAAAGCGGCAATAATGTATATAGCTGAAGACCAGCAGCCTAGCCCTTTTCTTGTTATGGCCCTATACTTAGCGGCTTTAAAAGGTTATACCGACATCGTCTTATTTCTTCTCAACCATAGTGCAGAGATCAACAGGGTGCTAGACTGCCGGCTGCACACTCCCGTCTTTATATCCCTTCTCAGCCGGGATATAGAGATATCCATGGTCCTCCTTCGGTGCGACGCATGCCTTAAGTCTGCCGAGTTTGGACTCAACACGCTCCACTAAGCAGCCGCTGTAGGACTGACCGATGTCATTACCTATCTGATCAAGGAGAAAGGACTATAGGTGGACCAGGTCGATAGCAACAGGGACACACCGCTGATTCACTCGCTATTATCGCCATCGCTAGAGAAGGTCATAAGTCACCTTACATAATTCAAGGTAGATATGAACCAGCTGATAACGATCGATATGTGGCGGATAATGCCACTAAGCATGGCATATAAAGACGGCATGTTCTCAGTAGCTTTGTTAATGCTGGAAGCCGGAGCGGATGCCACCGGTGAGTTGGACGGCTTGGTTAAGGGGGCCGACCTGGCGCTTGGCATCTATAATCAGAAGCCGCTTAAGCTGGCACTGCTGGCTTGATCTAGGAAGACCAAGGGGAGAATAGCAGTGGTAAAAGAACAGCTGATCTGCCGCCTTATTAAGTCAGGCGCCGACCTGAACATAACGGTCTGTATCTCTGTGTGCTGCAACTAGACAGGGCCACTGTTACTGAAGCTTGTCCATATAAGGTGCCGTTGGGAGGCCGAGATGCTGCTCTTGTCCAGGCTCTTGGACATTGATCAACGCGACTCACATGGCGTGACAAGCCTTACTTAGGCGCTCTTGACATGCCACAGAGACCCTGTTACAGCGTTAATTTTGTTATGGTGTGGTGCCAAGATGGATGAGGGTGTGTTGTATAGTGTGATTGGTAAGCTGGTATAGTTGGCAGATGCTTGGGATCATCAGGGTGTGATCAGCCCACTGGCATAAGAGCCTAAGCTGTTGAGGATATTCTATGTGCTGTATTTATACTGTTTCTAGGAAGCATTAAGAAGCAGCGATGCGTTGGCGACTTGATTTCTGTAGGATTCGCCGGCGTCAATTATACGCATAGTCATAGAGATACTAAAGCATGGCATTAGTCTGACTAAAACAGGGGTCATTAACGTGTTGCGATTCAACACAGGCAAGAAGGGGATACCAGGGTCCGTCATTGTGAGGATGTTTCTATAATGCCACCTTAAGGTAGGGAGTATTTGCTGCTTTGGGTTGGAAAGAAGTACATAAAGGAGTTGCCTGTAGCAGTGAAGGCGGTTGAAGCCAATAGACTTGCGAGAATGGCTGAAACGGTGTCTATCTAGACAAGGGCGTGATGGCGTAACATGAACATGCACCCCAGGCGGCTGCGCAGGAGAAGCCATCGCCCCCATATACACACTAGAGAGACAAGACTGAGGGTTCCTCCCTAGCTGCAAAAATATATAAATTGCAGTGTCCTGCTTGCAACGGTAGCTCAGAATCTTTCCTCTATCTTTCATCTTTGTAGACTTCTTGAGTACGTTGTTGCATGCTGCCTGAGACATTTCAATGACATGGCATCGTTTATCCACCAAAGCTCTCTCTGTTTAAGCGACTTAACTATACAGCTCTTTACGGATTTATTTATTAATAAAGACAAGCTTAAAGAGCAACAACAGGCTATCTAAACCTCTACATAATATCTACTAAAAAGGGCATATATTGATAGTTATATATAATTCTATTGCTATTATTATTGCCACCTGCTAACATAGTAAAGCTAGTACTAACCCTGCTACGCCTGACGATGATTACACAGCGCCAGATACGTTAGGTGCATAAATAAGGCATAAAGACTCTTGGCTAGAAAACGACGTGGTGATTGAGGTAACCGTGCCAGTTGATGTCATAACTGCTCTTATGAAAGAAGTTATGGAGGAGACTGTAAAAAACAAATGGCCTGTAACTATTGGCATGGAATTCAACGGTAGTGATGAAATAACGTTTAGTGCATGTATCTCGCATCAACATGAGCTTGCTATTCAGAAGACAAAAAGCTTAGTTTGGGAACGGTGCCAAAACACTGAGACGCATGGAAACGGCACCTATATTGCCATCTGTCTGAAGTTGCCTACAAGTGAAGGCGCATTATATTAGGGTTACTAGCAAAGTACGGTCTTGTTCCATAGGTAGCTACTGTAACAAATACCAGGACAGAGTTATAATTCAGAACAAGTGGTCCATTGGCGAAGAAGTAGGCCTGTTTCTTTAAGCAAAAGTTGATGGATCGAAAAGCGGCTGCGTCGCACAAGTGTAGACGATGGCAGTTTGTATAAATTCAGACAGCCCGCTAAGAGCCAACGGCCGTTCTTTCCTGTCCCTATTCCTTTTCACAGCTTCAGTCATCCATCCTCTCAAGGAGACCCTGACTGTCTGTACTGTTGAGAAACCACTTCCCTATCAGCTGACATGAGAGTGCAAAAAGGCACAGCGGTCCATGCCGCCTGGTCGTCATGTCTTGACGTAACTCAAGTCGTCTGTACCTTTGCAAATGACGACTGAGTGTTCTATAGCGTAGTCGCTAATAGTTCTGATCTCCTTATATAGGATTAGCCAGACGATCGCTAACTTCTATGGGTTTATCACAACGGAAACTCCATCAAAGTGTGGCAAGAATGTGTCAAGCGACCTTGGCCAAGCAATCCTGCTTGGGCGTTATGTCTTCGGTCTGTTGTGGGCTGCTATAAAAACGATGGCGGCCATGTTTCCTACGCCGTCCGGTGGGACGGTTAAGTCAAAGCACCCACTTTCCGATCACCCCCACATTGCGATCACCCAAAAACATCGCCATCATGATCAACACCACCTTTTTAATTAACTACCAACATTATCTAGATGCTACGATAATGCAGCTTTCGGCCTCACTAGGTAAATCAGATGCGGCGGATTCATCTAGCCCACTTTCAGCATCGCCAGCCTCAATCTGGGCTTGTCGCACCTCGTTGATCGTCGCGAACTTCGTGTTTGGATCCAGTTGAACAGCCCTCCTCTTCCTAGCAGCAGCATTATTAACTCTAGCCTGGAGGAGCTGTATTTGGTGCTCAGCGGCAGCCAACTTGAAGGCTTGCTCTTGGAAGCCTTTTTCACCTTTCTGAAGAGCTGGCGTTGTGTGGCGATAGTTTGATCCAGCTGGGTGAATAATCGCAGTTGATCATCCAACTCCTTCCTTTTCCTAGGCGTTGACCACTGCCTACTGCATATAGCAGATGCCCTTCCCTCTATATCCTGGGCATCCTGGCCACTATGGCCACCTTTTATAGCCTTGTTAAGTGGTGTTGATGGTGCTGTTTTATCTGGCAGCAGATGGGAGCTCATTAGAGGCTTCGCAAGAGCAACAGGCCATAACCCAGTAGATTTCCAGCCACTTCTTATATTGCTTATAGTTAATCCAGCAGTACGAGCCTTCTGATAACATGATATGAAGTTCCTCTTGCCGATGATAGTTGAATCGTTCCACTGGGTAAGGTATCCAAGCTCCTTGCGATAGGCTGCCTTTACAGGACTAAAGACTGCTTGATCAAGTGGCTGAAGGACATGGGAGGTATGTGGCGGTAAGAATAATAGATGGACGTTGTTGGTATAGCATAACCACATAAAATCCGTCGTTGTATGGCTCCCATGCCCATCAAGGATAAGCAGTCTGGCCTGATTAGGTTGAGAGGGCTTAGTCTGAGGTAGGAAGACTCTCTGCAGCCATTCAACAGCAGTGATATCCGTAGTCCATCCATTCTCTGTTGCTGTAAACTCCCATCCATTATATGGGCCTAGATCCAGAGGAAACCACTGCTGCTGGACTGTCTTACCCTTATATATAACTAAGGGATGGATGGGAATGCCTTCAGCAGATATACACTCAATGATGGATACCCAGGCTCGTGATCCAGGCTGCTTCTTCCTCACTGACTTTGTTGCAGCCCTGCCCAGCACCAGCCCATTATCTCCCTTGCCTTCAAGGATGCCAGTCTCATCCATATTATATCTGTTGGCTGGTTTGATGCCCTGGATGCGAGGTATGGCGAGATATTTGAACCAGTCCCTGATAACCTCAGTAGATGCTCCATTAACACGCCTTGAATCGATAGATCGACTTCTCTGGACCTTGATAGATGGGTTTCTTCTAATGAAGCCATCTACCCACCTCTTGCCTAGAGGCTGGGTATCCCCCATGGCTTGGAGGATGCGATGGGCAAAGTCCTTTAGTTGTTGATGGGTTGGTGGCAGCCCGAGATCTGCCTGGCAGGTAACCCAAGCAGCCAGGCTGGCCTCCTGGGCAGCTGATAGTCGCTGGAGATCCTCAAAGGCAGCATCTCTCCTTTGGGTGCCAGATAGACGGTTCTGGAGTGTGGTGAAGGGGATGCCATAGATCCTAGCTGCCTGGCGTATACTGCTGCCAGCAGCAACAGCATCTATTGCCTGAGCAATCTCAGATTCGGTATATTCAACCATAGGGTAATAAAGAATAGATAGTGAAAAAATGAAGTTATTTGGATAAAGACTGTAAAAGTGGTGATAGTATATATGAAGGGGTTGGTAGGTGGCTGGGGGTGGAGATGCATGATCGCAATGTGGGGGTGATCGGAAAGTGGGTGCTTTGACTTACACATGTCCCACATGGGAAGCCAAGGAAGACATGTCAAACTATAGCCACCTGCTGGTGGAGCACGATCAGGCCTGCCAGTGCAGGCAAAGGCCGTGAGCAGTGTGGTCAGACCAAAGGACGAACCAAACGGCGAGGCCACCGAAAAGTGGAGCGAACCACGCTCTGCGGCGCGAAGACGTCCGGTACGGTCGGTTGGAAACATGTATGTAGCTCGAATCAAAAGAGCAAACTTGTTTTGTTATGCATAGCAGATGACGCACATTGATTGGTCGTGGGATGCGGTGACCTCTGCAGTCCCTCTGCAAATACGGCATACGGCCGTCTAACAGTCGCTCTTGGAAGTTTTCCAATGGCTGGCTCCCTGCTTTCCTACTGGGCCGGTATGGTCCCAGCTAGACAGGGGCATGGAAGTGAACTGTGTCCAGAAAGAGCTTTCTGTCTGTTATACACACCCCAGACCGAGGCGCCTCTTTTGGAGCGTACAGGCATCCGCCGCCTAAGCAGCGGCTTCGTTGCGGGCGAGGAGTCCAGTAACCACCCACTATGGCCTGGGGATTTCTTATTCAACGTAACGCAACGCCCAAAAGCAGAAGTCGCACTTCCGGCTGGTCGTTGGCCAATCGCAATGTCGTGTCAGTCTTCGTCTTCGTCTTCTTTTGACGTTGTGAGCGACTGGGTTTCCTCCATGTCGCCTCACACCGAAAGCCACCCGCCTTCTGCAACGGGGCCGGAAAAGAAACATGCCACTGGCGATTGGCCACACGAGACGCCGCTCTCCATGCCTGGTCTCGCTAGGGCACTTCGCCATAAGCCTTTCTCCAAGCGACAGGCGGATCGGATCCGACCCACCACCGACAGCGACCACCGTTGTCCATCTCCCATCGGGGCGCATCGGGCTGTGCATGCCGTGCGTCACCACATGAATCATCCACAAGGGCGTCCAGCAAAAAGGGTCAGAGCAGACATTAACCACGGCATTTACAGCCACAATACCAACAGATGTGCCATCAGCGACACAGGCGAAATGACAGGGCAGGAAGTCTCTAATGAAGATGGTGAGCCACTTATAAACCGTCTGCAATTTGCCTGTTGTATGAGTTTGAATGGCACCACAGCCGGTCGTTCTTTAATTACAACCATGTTGGAGTAGCCCGGTCTTGGCATTAGGGAGAAGACACAGCTGCATGTGTGGCATAGGGAGAAGCATGCTTAATGGAATGATGTATATACTATCTTCTGGGTTAGGATTTAAAGTAATTGTATTGGTAACGCTTGTGCTATTAGGCTAGGCAATAGTATTTTAGATATAACTCTAATACCCCACTTCCGCACCACCCCCACTTCTGCACCACCCAAAAATCCCGCATTTCTCCTCCTTCATCAACACCACTACCTTTTTCAAACTATTATAACAATTGCTATATATCGCCAAATAACGCCATTTTTTCAGGATACCTTCTTTAACCCATCATGAAGCAATATACTGAAGATGAGCTCCAACGGGCACTTCAAGATATAGATACTACTTGCTCTATCCGCCAGGCAGCTCGTAGATGGGGAATTCCCTATCATACTCTTCGACATCGATTCCACGGCATGCAATCAAAGGATACTGCTTATTTTCATATGCAGCGGTTATCCCAGGCCCAAGAGCAATATCTATCTGAATGGGTTCAAATCCAGGATGCCCTAGGCGCTGGCCCTACCCATCAACAACTAAAGGGCCTAGCAGAGCGTATGCTAGGCGATGGGCAGCAGCCCATAGGGAGGAAGTGGATAGGGCGATTCCTGCGGCGAAACCCATCACTTAGGACCAGGCGATCTAGGGCAATAGATGCCCGGCGATGGAAGGCCCATTCTTCCGAGGTTATCCAGGGTTTTTTCCATCTTCTGGTTAATATCCCTGCCATCCAGGGAATCCATCCATCTAACCGATGGAATATGGATGAGACTGGCATTATGGAGGGCAGGAGATCTAATGGGCTAGTGCTGGGCTCTGCAGCATCGCAGCATATCCAGAAAAAGCAGCCAGGATCCCGGGCATGGGTATCTATCATCGAGTGTGTGGCTGCTGATGGGAGGTCCCTATGCCCACTGGTTATATATAAGGGCAAATCAGTCCAGGCCCAGTGGTTCCCATCTAACCTATCTGGATATGAAGGATGGCACTTCACATATACGGATAATGGCTGGACAACTGAGAAGACTGCCCTTGAGTGGCTAAAGAAGGTCTTTATCCCAGGCACTATGCCTAGTGAGCCAGAGGCAGCCAGACTGCTGGTTCTAGATGGGCATTACAGCCATATATCTACTGACTTTATGTGGGAATGCTTCTAGAACAAGATATATCTACTATATCTACCGCCGCACTCCTCTGCTGTCCTCCAGCCACTGGATATATCGGTCTTCAGCCCATTAAAGCACGCCTATCGAAGGGAGGTTGGATATCTAGATGACTGGGTTAGTGATTCAACTGTTGCTGGCAAAAGGGCATTTCTGGCCTGTTATATAAGGGCTAGAGATGCATCTATAACAGCCCAGAACGTTAGAAGTGGCTGGAGGTCAGCTGGACTATGGCCAATATGCATACAGCGACCTCTATCTAACTCGTTAGTAATAAAGGCATCATCCAGCCAGCAGAACAGCCAGCAGACTAACCAGCCTAGCAGCCAGCAGTGGGGTGAATCCGTATCTATCGTCCCATGGTCAACACCTCGTCGATCTGCTGAACTACGGCATCAACTACGCCAGTTAACCCAGCTGGCAGAGGATGGGCTAGATACCCATACTATTCGTCACCTATCTAGAAAGGTGCAAAAGGGGTATGATGAACAGGCATCTAGAAGGGCACTTCTAGAGCAGAAGGTCCACCAGCTGGAGGGCCAGTTGGATGATATACGGCAGCGCAAGAGAAAGAAGGTCCGTCTATCGCCTAACAGCACCTTCGCCACTATTTGGGACATCCAGCGGGCGCAAAGTCCGGATATCGGCGATATGGATAGTCCGGATGAATCCAGTGCATCCGAATTATCTAGCGAGGCCGAAAGTTGCATATGGGTGGGCGGCAGAGGTGGTGAAATAAGTGGTGATAGTGGTGGTGGTGATGGTGATGATGGTGGTGCAGAAGTGGGGGTGGTGCAGAAGTAGGGGGGTTGAGTTAGTAGGGGTGACAGTGACAAGGTTCGTGTTGCTATTGAGAGTGACAATGTAATAGCTTACCAGGCACAAAAGCTTGAACTCAATCAGGTTTATAGGTATCAGTTGTATTCTTGGCTATCCTCGAACGGGCAAGACACCGAGCTCCAATCTGAGAAGATAGGGGTAAACAGCAGTCCTGCATTATGAGTGGCATGGTTCACCACCTAGACAAGAGTGGAGGATATCCAGAGGGCGAGAGCCATTCGCGGACTCTCATCCTGCCTGCCCGAACCAATCATTCTCCCGATGAATGCGGCACCGGGGTGCTCTTGTCAGAAAGCCTTCTCCAATAGGTCCAAAATCCCGAACACCACTTGTGTGACTACACACAATATCACAATCGCGCCAGATAATTTACTGTTTCCCATTCTCATACACATCTCCAAACCATAAAGCTTCATTGGCTATTCAGCCTCGTTGCTTGGTTTGATTTCCTCTAATTCGGCTACATGTTTGAGGCGCCAATGCACTGTCGGTTTTCAGACATAATCCCCGCAAAGATACTTATAAGAGAAGCCTATCCGGCGATAAACCGAAGAACTCGCTCCTAAGCATACTCTTCTTTCATCCATTCTCAGCTTCAGTTCGTTTTCATCTTTCAATTTGGATAACCAGCTGTTTGAGAGCAGCGTCCCGTCACAGTAAGGCAGTTTGCAGGCCTCCCGATCCCATCTAGCCCAACACATAATCAAAGACCCAAACTCGCGTCATTCCTACGTCAACAGGGGCGATTCTTCGGTCATGGCGACCATCCAGCACAACCTCTCTTTTCTTTCCCCTCGTTACCAGCAGGAACATTGGCTCCATTGGCTTTGTCAGCAGCCTATCAACGACCAAGCGATCCGAACCGCCGTTGATACCGTCATCGCCAGGTGCCTGCCGGTGGATGGAGACCGACAGTTCTACCGAAATTTCTTGATGGAAATCATGCAACGCCTGGCGGCATCCTCCGCCATGCGTGTCTCCGTTCTTTGTGGCGGTCTGGTCTACATTGAGCGGGCTCTACAAAAGCACGGGTATCGACGAGTTACCGAGGCGGAGCGATGTCTTCGGGTAGTAGCCTCTCTACTCCTTGCCTGGAAGTACATTATGGATTGCTGCTACCGCACTCGGTTCTGGGTTGACGTTCTGTCCGCTCAAGGCTTTTCATTGTACACCTGCCAAGACATCAACAGCGCTGAAGCTAAGTTGCTGGAGGATCTGGAATGGGAAGCAAAGATTACCCCAGAGGAAATCTATGAGATGGCGTATGAACTTGTTATCCCTGTCCAGCAACGGATTATAATAGAATACCAAGCCTGGGCCTAACAGCATAGTAACTAAACGAAGCACCAATACAAAAGTACACCAGATTGTAATATAACTAGTTCCTTGCCCCCATCAATCCATCCTAATCCATTGTAGTAAGCATTACAAGACAAAAGTAGTGAAACTTTGTTGCTGCTGCCGTTAAAGAGAAGAGACTCTCTGTTGCTTGCGAAGTTGAAAGACCGTGGATATGGATGTGAGCCACCGAGGTGGATCACTTGTGATAGCATGCGATCTCGGATCAGCTCTTCCGGTCTTCGTGGATGCTTGGCATCCCGACAGTCTCTTCAAGTTTGAGTGATATTGAAATCGAATTCCTCGCTTGTATTTCCAGCATACGGCATGATTACACCTGTGCTCACCTTACGGCAGCACCTACCTCCCCAGAGGGTGGGAGGGGGGAGCGCGAGGGGGACTGTGCCCCTCGCACCAGCCACACCTGCAGCCGTGGCGTTTTTCCTAACGGGAGGCTATCTCAACAGGCGGCTTGCCCGCTGTTCTCCAGTGTGGTGGGGGTGGCGCACCGGAGCCACATAGAGGGAGTGGCGTCAGGAACTGGCCAATCAACGCTGACCTCTGCACGTCAAGTGCCAGGCTCGATCTGAGCGGAGAACATCCCGCGCGAACATGATTCATCCAAAAAGGAATTGGCAGAACTCAGTGCACTTTTGATTCGCGACATCTGCTTACGTCATTTATTCACATACAGATAGCGTCATGGTGTTAGCTACTGATAAACCTGCGGTTTTCCTACCTTTGGAGCGCTTCTATCAGTTCGTTCAATGCATCTCAGTGTGGGGCGAATCAATGCATTCTCCCGACAACAGGTCCCAAACTCCATGTCCGAGAGCAGCGGGCTATCCTCAGAGAGGCCGGCCAACAGGAGAAGACCCAGGTTAGGGTATTGAGCCCGTGCACTGCAGATGTCTGTTCTGATTGACCAATGGGTCTGTGGCTACATTATTTCCTCGATGGAAACGCCTCAATGTCGTGCCCGTCCTATCGTGGTGTATTTGCTCGCTAGAGTCGCTTGCACATGACACCATGGGCCTTGTCTCTAGGTCAGGCTTACCAACTGACCTAGAAGAGAGCGCTGTAAACCAGTACAGGAAATATTATCTCTCCCTAGCAAGCTCCTGAATCATGAGGCTCTCCTGCGCACGGAGGAAAGGACTCAGGGTTTGAGACCTGAAGTGACAGGTGTGGTTGGCAGGTAGGAAACCTAGGCTGAATTGCAGTGATTTTCATCTACTGATGACCTTGGATACTCAGTGAACCTGACAGAAGGGTTAGTGGGTCGGTATTGGCAGTATTCGTGTTCGCCAAGTTTTGAACCGAGTACCAGTGGTCAGACGGCCAAACCCTCCGGCAACACCAATCCAGTAAGCCGAGACGTCGGTTACTAGACCACTATCGTCGATCACAATCATAAGGTTCGCCGCGCATGATGCTGGTCATGGTACCTGTTGAGCGAACAGGTTTCTGAATAAGTGACTTGCCCAACATGCTAAATCCGGGCTGCCTTACGCTCTATTCGGCTCCCACGGTCTGTAGAAGCCCACTCTATTTTGAGGTTTCAGTGCTGGTACAGGTCACTTTTCAGTTGATTCGGTATGTCTAGTGTCTCCAAGTCATATACTGTTCACGAGCATCAAATCTAGAAGGCAGGCGGTTTAATCGCGTTTTGTAGTTTCCGATGATATGCTTGCATTCGCGAACATGCCCTGCATGTCTCTTTTAGTATCAGAGAAACCTTCGAACGACTCATCCACGTCATTCTGCCGACAAGCCATATAGAACTTCCCGTACGATACATAACATGTGGAATGATGGCTATACTACTATGTCGTACAAAGAACTTTCAGCGAGTGACATCTGCCCTATACCAAACAAAACAAAGAAGAGTGTTACGGCCCAACCAGTTGGGGTGCTGGCCGGCGTAACTATATAGTGCAGAACAGGGGATAATGATGCAGGTGCATCATTACCGAAGCTTTTGCTTTGTGCCAGAGTTGGTTGCCCTGACCCGCTCGTGACAAAGAGCTGCCGTTTTTCAACCGTGCATTTCTGTCTGATTCCGAGCTCTAACTGCGTCGTTAGGTCTCTCCGCGCCTGTGGGTAGTTATTAGGTAGTCTGATTGGAAACAAGTTATATGCTGCTCCTTACAAATGATCATCGTGGCTTGGGACGTGGAGGTGGTTTGGGGACACCAGTCGTGTCATAAGCTCCTCTCTGAGGGCGTTGAGTCTTTTCCGAAGGTTGAATCATGTTGAGAATATGGTTTGAAAGTTTTGCGCTGTAATTGGCAGTGACAATGCAATGGCGTACCGGGCACAAAAGCTTGAACTGAAGCAGGTTTATATAGGTGTCAGTTGTGCTCTTAGCCATTCTCGAACAGGCAAGGCACCGAGCTCCTATCGGAGAAGATAGGGGCAAGCAGCGGTCCTGAAATATGAGCGCATGGCTTACCACGCGAACTCTCTCCTGGTGTAGGCGAGCATCCTAGAAGGGTTGTCTACTACAAGAGTGGAAAGGATGCAGAGGGCAAAGGCTATTTGTGGAATCCCACCCTTGCTTGCCCGATATTATTCAATTCGAAGTGGGAGTGCGGGTGAATAGTTCCAGGCTGCGTTCTTTCGGGGTCGGAATCTTCCTGTCTTCGGCCATGCCGCTCAGGGGTCCTGCTAATGTATGGATACGGGTACGTATGACTCTGCTTGAGATGGGCGGCCAACACCTCAAGCTCACACAGAACCAGAAGGGCCGGGGCAATTTATCATACACAAGAAGTAGGCAGCTGTAATCTGTACTCGTACTTCTTACAAGGGATATGCCTACTGCTACAAACCAGGCCTTTCTCATTTATGCTCCGCCCTTTTAGTAGAGACTTGACTCTCCTGAGCTGTCTACGAGAATGCGAATGACCCTTATCACTGAGGCTATCGTGATATATCCGACCTGCTGAACGTCTTATTACACTTCAAGTACCCCCCTCGAGGGCCATTTCCATGCTGTTCAAGGCCGGGTTTCTTATGAATGACTTATCACTCAACAACTGCCGAGACGCTGCTCGTATCTTTCGTTACCGTCTGAAACAGTAACCGAAGGCGTGGTAAACACCAGCTGCATTCGGATGTTTGTTCTTCACTGATAGCGGAAGACAAGGTAGTTCGGAAACCACGCAATTATTTGTCAACCCCATAGATCTCGGCCATGCTGTCCCTCTCTGCATGTCTCATGCCTGGGAAGCAGCTGGATTATTACCGACTTGGACGAAATGCTGGCAAGCACCGTACGATTGGAAACTAGGGACAGCGTCTTCGCGTCGCTTAAGCCACACAGCTTCACTCCTGCCACAATGGAGGTCCAGCTTGACAAAAACAACATAAAAGTAACGGCAATAAGGTTAACAAACTTTTTGATAAGGGCATTCATCTGTTGGCTTCAGTACCCTGCGGTCTCCTGTAAACAACTCGAGAAAGCACAATTGTGACAAGGGGTTATGCGTGCTTTGATTGCGCTTACGACATTGAATAGCTTGCTCCCATAGGGGTAGGTTTCTAATCATCTCCCGTAATGCCCCTGTGACAAGCACAGATCGCAGTTTCACAAAGGGAAATGTGCACCCCGACTATGACAAATGGCAGCATTTGGAAGACATTCTGGTAGAAGTTGCGGGTTACTTGATGGCCAGAGCGAGCTAATAGACCGTCAGAGTGCGTCAGGAAGTGAACATCTCGAATGCGCTCTTTGAACTGGTGCCATACACGCATAGATGGCTTGCAGTTCTTGCAAGATCCATTTGCTGCCAGCACGCAAGTACTTTCTCCCACTCGTATGACAAGCGGCATGGCCAGGAGACCTGGCTATATATGCAGAACTCGCGCCGAGCACCTTACCCCGGTAGGTCCAGGTTGGCCCTTACTACCATAACCCCACCCAACCGTCAGCATCAAAGCCTTTCTCGTATCCGTGGTACGCCCGAAAAGCAACCAGCATACCACAGTGTGCGCCACTAGGTAGCATAGCCGAAATACATAAGGACGCTCTCAACCGGCCTCTTTTCCAAACTCACCACCCCCTTCTTTCCAAAATTCACCACTGGCTTCTCGTTCGGTCATCGTCACCTACCTCGGACATGGATACCAACGACACAACACCAGCAAATAAGGTATGCTCACAGGTTGATACTACAGGGGTTGTTCACTAATGACTCTTAGCAGGGCAACCTTGGAGAGTGTCAACAACTGCAGATTCTCAAAGTAGACCCAAGTGAAACCAAATGGGCCGCAACCTATAGGAGAATCAGGAACAACCCAAATTCCTTTACCAACATCAAGGCTCTTTACCTGAATCTTACCAACATCAAGGCTCCTGACCTAGATGCAGATCCCAATAACATTAAACTGGCTGTCATGAAGTTTTTCCTTTCCAATCTGCCGGGACTTACCGAAGTCCACTTGCGTCTCTCTGGTTGCTGCGAGAAAGATTATTTCCGAAACCTCGTGAAGGCCCCATTGCCTGATTTGAGAGCCTTCAGCATCGATTATCTCCAGACTGGAAAGAGACTCAGTCTTGATGTGCCTTTTCGTTTTCTCAAGGTTGCTCCTGGCATTCAACAGATGGAGATAAATGGATGTAACGACAATACCTTCGATGATGAAATCTCATCCGAGTATCCACGCCTTGAGGAGCTCCGACTTGTCAATACTAGCCTGTACCAGGATGAACTTGGGTTCCTCGCTTAGCTCCCTAACCTTCGTTCCCTCGAATATACTATTGACTTTGACTTGGCAAGATTCGGCATGAATCCGAGTGATAGCCTAGCCGACCTGTTGGAAGCTATACAGTCCTATGCACCGCGACTCCAAAGCCTGCACCTTACTGTGGGCAAAGGTACTCCCCCGGACAATCTGGGTATAGCTGAATCTTTGAAGAAGTTCACGGGCTTGAAAGACGTCTTTATTGCCGCGGAACTCATCAAAGACGTTTCCTTGTTTGTCCGTTCCCTTCCACACTCAGTCATCAGCCTTACTATTATCTGTGATACCTATGGGGTTTGTAAAGCGTTGGAGAAAACCAAGTCGGAACGTTCAATTACCGTCAAACATATTGCAGGGATTGAGGAAAATGCACGGGGGGGCGCAGCTGATTGGCATCATGTGCATATACTGCGTTGAATAATATGGCTTCTTTGTTCAACTGTCCGAGAATACCCGGTGACTCATGGTAGCTGGTGACTGACTCGAGCTCGGCTGATGACATCCACCATTGGCTTTGAACAGCACCGGCCCATCTCAAGGCGACATTGGGCCGCGCGCGCTAATCCTCTGCATCAGCCCAGCTATCTCGACACGGCCAGCTGTGCAACCTTCATTGTCATGGTAGGTGTAGTGTCCGACCATATCCCTGCCAAAGTATGCATCAGAAGAGACAGCAACGAGGAGACGCTGATCAGGGGCTTTCCTCACTGAGCTGTCACATTCTTGCACTCACCGAATGCCTTGGCTACCAGAAGAGTATGGATGGCAATCTGCAGTGTGAGTGTCGTTGGCAGACGAGCGTCTGATTGGCTGAGAACGAGGAGACCTGACCCTGTTCTGCATGGGGCCCAATGACTTCCATTCTGTCTGTGGAGCGCTAATGTACTTCCCGGCCCGCCTCTGGTACTCTGTCTTTGGACAGTGGTACGTCAACCGCGCTTGAGGGCCACTCGCCGCACAGGCCATTTTCAACGGACCCGTCATCTCCCCGGCCCTTGCACAGCTCAAGCACCATCTTCCAAATCAAGTGGAGAACAGGCTTACTATGGCCACGCCATCTCGAACATCACGGACAGGATCCCTAGCCCAGGCAAGGCGCCCGGTGCGACGCCAATAGCTCAAGTCATTATCGGGCAGAACATGGGATGGCGGGTTACGCTGGTCCAGACAGAGCAGGGTGTGCCACATGCTGCGCGCCTGCACACGCTGAAGCCCTGTACCCGACCCGACACCGCCAGCGCAAGTATCTGCATTCGTTAGGGGCGCGCAGGTCGTGCTCGCCAAAGGCCAAGACCGTCGGACGAGCAGCGTCTTGAAACACCGCTCCCTGTCGCTCAATTCATCGACAAGCACCTCCAACTCGGCAGGGGCATCCAGACGGTTTGTCGGATTGCCCTGTACCAGCCACCGGATAGCCGTTCATTTGGAAATGCACGCGCTCCACCTCTCAGTACCAAGTAGAAATTTTCAAGGCCAAGCGCCCGCAATACACCAGGATACAGTACGCACTCCACATCAACAAACAGCGCAGAATTGCACATACGAGCGGCTTGAACTCGCCCGAATATCATTACACTGTTCCACTCTGACATGAGTGGTTTTTCTTCACCACTTCGTGCGCGCACTACTCCTGACATACAGGAGAATGGCAAGAGGCGCAAGGCTATGTCTAAATGCAAGACTAGCCTCCGTAGAGAACGAGGCACAGGGGGTCACTGTTCACTCCTGTTGTACTGATTAATCCGCGCTGCTTCGCACTGTGGCGGATCGCACTAGATGGCAGCCTATACGACGTAGAAGTGCTGCCCTTCCAACGGCAAGATGGGCCCGTTAACCGGGGTCCGCTGGCGCAGATCCTTGTGCCGGAAAGGGTAATGAAGGCTGTCAAGGCTTGCATGCTGCAGTGATTGCCCCACGAGCATGTTGCTGACCATTCAGAAACATTGTTATCCGCCACCCTTGTACATAATACCATTGAGTCCAGCCAGCGGCTTATAGCACTCTGCGCACTTCACTGATGCCGAGATTTTTTTGTTTTTTTCGAATAGACTATTTACAGTAGGCCCGTTTCCCCTACATATATCACCTTCCACCCTCTCCACCAATGTGCTCTGGCAAAGAAAGCATATACCGACTGCTTCTGCTACTCAACGCTTCGGTTTCTTTTATTACTTTGTTTCGTCTCGGTGCGAACTCCCAACTCGCACTCCGTTGGACGTAGACACTGAGCTACAGAACCTCCACCTGCAACGAACATGCAGCCATCGCAAACCTTGACGGGAGGGCTTCCGCCGCTCCGGGGTCCGCCGCAGGGGACCTCTCTACGTCTCCCTAGCATTCACAGTCTTCTTTCCGGTACGCCCGGGACTGCATACCCGTACGCATCACAACAGCCGACTCCGAGCGTCCCGCCACAGACCCCTACCGCAAACAATAACTATACAAGTCCGTACGCATCACAACAGCCAACTCCGAGCGTCCCGCCACAGACCCCCACCGCAAACAATAACTATACAAGTTTTGTTCCGAGAGATACACATGAATACCGTCAAGGCGTCGGTAACACTGGGTCAAAACATGCTCTCCCGGCGTCTCCCACAGCAACATACAACGGTTACCTGGAAACATTGAACGACACGTATGCGCTCTTGAAGGCTGCCGGTCAAGGTCTTTTGACACCGCTGGAACAGAAACTATCACAGGATAACCTCAGACGTATCCAGCCAGGCTCAATCTTTATGTGGAGGAGACGGGAGGGTTTCATGAAGTGGATAGACGAAAGGTCGTGGATTCCGTCAACCTCTCCCGTCGAACGGCCACTCCGGCGTTACTACAAAGCCGACAAACACGGCAGAAAACTAGAGGGCGGTTTATGCAAAACGGTATGCACTCACTCTCAACCCTTTGGTATAGTTTCCTATTACCTGGAGGATAATACCTTGAATCTTATACAACCAAGCGCCGACTCTCAATTACAACAAGCTATGTCTATGGAGATGGAGTCGCCCTTTAGGCTTGGCGTCCAGTCGAATGATGTCGATGATGAAGAAGACGACGATACTGGGGACAACAGCATGATTGACGCCAAACCAAGCGCTATTTCACCAGACTTGGAAGGATTTCGGCAGCACGTTCTTCAATTAAACCTGAACTTGGAGCATACCAACACGTTCTTAGTTGATCGGTTTTCTAATGCATTGCTTGACCGATACAATCAGCTTCTTGCCGCCAAGAGGGAACATAGCAGACTCAACGAAACCTGCTCCTGTGGGTCTCTTTGCCTTGCACGACGCAACCAGGAAGACCTCGGCTCATCCTCCGGTCTTGATATTGTTCTCCATCCCGACATTCCCACGCCGCCTACACACACTCTCTCCGCCGAGTTTGAGTGCCCAATATGCTTCACGCTCCAGAAGCCTAATACGCCTTCCAAATAGATCAAATATGTCCTTGAGGATATGCAACCGTTTAGATATACCTAGAAAACATGCAACGTCTCTTAAGGCTTTAAGAGCCAAAAGGACTAGGAACGTCATGAGATGGAGAAATATCGCCATCTAAATAGTTGGTCTTGCCAGGTGGTAGGCTATAACAGTAACAGCTTTAACAGCTCCAAAGAGTTATAAGACCATCTTAAGACTGCTTACAGTATACAATCATCTACATGAAATTTGAATGTGTGCCTCCTTAAGCCCTAAGATAAATTATGTAGATTCTATAGGAATAAGCTTGCCTCATGGTTGGACCTGGTGGATCACTTGGCCAGACATATAAGATAAATCAGTTTACCTCTTCTGTATCTTGTTGTGTAAACTGCTATGCAGAATCCGCTGACAACCACTTTAACAAATATAACCGCTGTTAATAGGTCCCTGCTTAAAAGCGAACCGACTATTTCTTTATATTAAGCAGGCCTTTCACCCGCTTATCAAGGAATACCTACCTTGATTAACAAGCGTCACATAGGGCAACTTAAGCCATTATATCTAAAAAAAAACAAGACGTTAAATTAAAACAGAAGAAATAAAGCTAATCATATGGATCCAGACGTAGGGGGAAACACTATAACATGTAATTCACTCCTGCTTCCTACACCTTCTAGAGATAATATAGTCTCTTAAACAAGTAGATCTTAAACTCCTCTTAGTGTGCCTTTTTCAGCTAAAACCTTCCTCTAGGTAATTATTAAGTACCGTATAGTTTGTTGTGGATAAGGAACCCACTTTTCTTTAGATTGGTTCCCTCTAAACGATTTTAAGTATATAACTCTTTCTCAGCTTGTAGACGCTCTTTTGAAAGAATTTAGAACTATCTATAAGGCGGTTAACCTGTGTCTATATAGAGATAGTATAGATGCTTAAGCAACGGTTGAAACAGAGGAAGAGCTTAAACATGCCAAAATACACTTCAAAGATGTAATCGGCCATTGTTTTTTAGCGTAGCCTATAAATAAGTATCGTTATATAATTAAATATAAGGTATATAGCACACAAGAGGTGGTTGAGAAAGGTTATAAGTTCCCTTGGTAGTATTATTTATTTCTATTTACACTTTATAGCTTTACCTAGCTCTTGTTATAAAACGTATATAAAAGGTGATAAGAGTATAGCTAAAGATTTTTGTATTAAAGACTATACCACTAACGGGCGTTTCAAAGACTTGATCTGAGTGACAGGTGTCAAGACAGACCTACGCCACAGTTCTGGTCCCTTACAACTAATCTACTCTGCTCCACTATGGCGGCTGTGAGCTCGACAGCTTTACAGCGGGTTTAGATACATTCGACCATGTAACTGTCCCGTCCCTTCTCGATTCAGGGCCTGCTCTTCCCTGTATGGCAGCTTCGCTTGTCAGGCCAGAGGCTGGCACGTTGGTGGCCAATTCTTCCAACCGAGAGGCTATGGCTCTGACCTTAGAAGTTTCGACCCCTATCCAGGACGTGTCTCAGAACAGTTCAAGCATTGTATGCCATGGCCGTGAAAGTTCAGCATCACTTTCCCCTTTCAGCAACGCCTCTTCGTCACTTTCAAGGTCTATGAAAACAGTTGGAAAGGCTGTACATGTATACTAGCCTATAAGATTGTACACTTCACTTTCTTCCTTTCCCAGAGTGATCTCATGGATGGACCAGCCTTCCTCATACTGGAGAGGCACGAGGAGCACAAACGGTAGGCCTAGTGTGGACCACACCGGGGATAGACAATCAGTCCTCTAGGTTTGGAGAACACTGGCCCCGGTTTTGGCCTTCCGCCGTGGGGGGTGCACGACGCACCGATCACCTTGGCCAACGTCGGCGACGGAAGCGGGCGCTCCGCCTTGACAACCTGTTATCAGGAGAATGTGGATGAGAACAACAAGATAAGAGAGCACAAGATTTGCGCCGGTAAATTTCCGTCAAGGCGCAGGGTGGTAGGTGATGAATGTGGAAAACTCCTTCCTCAACTAATGTTTATAACACGGTTCCATCTCCAGCACTATGGCATATTCTGTACTACTAACAATCTCATAACTATCTTATGCAAAACGCTAACGGCTCCTAAACCGCCGAGTAGGGGGCGCTTCGATACCGGCACAGCGACGATTGGGCAAACATCACTAGCCTTTTCAGCGGCTACGATGAGATCTTTTGTGAACCGGTCTTTTCTACCACTGTTGTTGTGGAACATACCTGTGGAAGCCTGACGTCAGAGGCTTTGTAGTACATAGTACACTTCTCACCGCCTGGGTAGCTGGGGGTCGGTTGTGACGTTTATTCGAATCTTCCTGCTTTGTTTCCATTGCTGCCTCCTTCTCAACCCTTTTCGCATACTTACGGGCCACTCATACTTCCGCGCCTTGTGGATCCTACAGTAGCTTCAAGATTGCTTTATCATATTCATTGCTTATTTGGGGCTCCATCACACTCGCAAGCTGCCAATCCTGCCTGTGGTATCCATGAGCGTCGACGGAAGGGAGATATGAACTATTCGCCTGTTGCTGCTGCTGCAAAGAGGAAGCAGGTCGAACCAAGCCGGGATCCAGAGCGGAGACTCTCATGGGACCAAAGTCTCCAAGAGGCTGTCGTATAGCCGTAGCGCTCGGGTCCAGGTCGCTTCTTCCATTTGGAAACTATCAAAGTTAGCGGTTGCAAATCGGCAGGGGAGTGTAGTGGTTGGCACATTAGAGAATTGCTGGTACCCGCCACCTTTGCTTTTGTGGGAAATAAAACAAGCTCGTTGGTTGGATTCTTTAGGGCAGGTATCGCATTTGAAGGGACGTTCTCCAGTGTGTGTGCGCTTATGCCGAGTAAGACTATCCTTCCGTGAGAAGGGTTTGTGGCAGGTATCGCATTTGAAGAGGCGTTGTCCAGTGTGTATGCGTTTATGTTTGTCAAGATCCCATTTTCGCGCAAATGGTTTGCTGCAGGTATCGCATTTGAAGCGACGTTCTCCAATGTTTATGAGTTCATGTTTGACAAGATCTCCCCCTTGCGCAAATGATCTGCTGCAGGTTGCGGATTTGAACTGATGATTTCCTGTGTGTACGTTTCGCCCTTTTCCCGAGTGACTCTTTGTAACCGGCCTCATCCTACATCCATATTAGATTTCTACTGTTAGGGAGAGTTGCAGGTGGTCATGGTACCTAAACGGCTTGCTTACTCGATGGCTAGCATTAGATAGACAATAACGGACACAAAAGACGAATAATAGACGAACAATAGACGAACAAAAGCAAACAACCACCAGAGCTGTTATGAACGGGGCATCGGGACCTTTAAACGCCACATAGGAACCATATGCCTTCACCATAGAAAGCGACCCTTTGATATGTCTCCTGCCAAAGGGGACTACAGTAGTTTTAGCTGCCAGAAGAGGACACCGATGGCGAGCAGCACTGAGTGTCGTTGGCGAACGAACGTATGATTGGTTGAGATTGAGGAGCTGACCGGGTGTGGTTGCCCCACTGCGATGTGGAGCGACCCATATGCTGCCTCCCAGTAGAGGCAATCAGTTCGGCTGTGCCTGGCAAGGAGCTAGCGGATCCGACACCCCTGTCTGGAATTGGGTCAACGGACTGGTCGCCACCTCCCCGCCCCTGCACGGCTAAAGCACCGATCTTTCAAACGAAGTGGAGAACAGACAAGTTGCTGGGGGGTCCCACTACTGCCACACCTTCTCATATACCATATGGACGCGTACAATGTACAGTACACAAGACGCCCCGGTGCGACGCCAATACCTCGAGTCATCATTAGGCAAGAACAGGGGGGTGGCGGGCGGAGCGTGTCCAGACGGAGCAGGGGGTACCACATGCTCTCTGCGCGCGCTTGCACACCCTGAAGCCCTCGCACCCGACCCAACACCGCCAACACAGGTATCCGCGTTCGTGGGCGTGCGCAGATCATGCTCGCCAAGTCCTCAAGAACATAACGTTAGGTGGGCAGCGTCTTGGAACACCGCTCCATGCCGCCCAGTTCATCAACAGGCACCCTCCATAACGACCCGGCGGAGGCTTCCAATCTTGCGCCGCCGGTGAACCGCGATTGGGCAGCACTCATAACCGAAAACTGCGCAAGCTTCGTTGAGACCAGGGATGAGCAAGCCGTTGATTTGTACCTATCGTAATGAATAAGCCTATCCGCGATGACCGGCGGCCCGACATTGCCGACGACACTTTCCTTTCGTGAAGGACGGTTTGAATCGTGGATTTGGGGGAAAGACTTGCTGGAAAGACTTGTTCGACGAACAATTTGTCGCACATGGTTACCTTCTGGTTCCTCAGGATTCATTAGATTACCCCGAATTGACTTCAAAAGCGAGGCACAAGAAGGCTATTCAGAACAAAGGCCGTAGTTTAGCGGCCTGTACACAAATCGCCACCCAATTCATTTGGCCTTGGTGCACCTTCTTGTGCACGCCGATGAAGCCTGGCCGTCACAACAGGCCTGTCACCCTTTTTCTTCGACGGGGACCTCCACGGCTGCTTTAGTGGAGCTTCTCAATCTCTAAGGCACCGGCTATCCCGCGATTGGTTGTTACTAGCTAGTGGACACTTTGGCGCTACCACACCCACACGTGGAGAGATACGATCTATTTGTGCTTCCTAGCGGGCATGCATCATTTCCTCATGGGCCATGATGGGGGAGGGTCTATAATTCCGTCCGCTCTATCCCTTCTCTTTACTTTGACACCTCCATCTCCCTCCTCCAGAACCCCTACAGTGGCTTGCTTTGATTCCGTACCGCAGCCTGAAACCGGCAGATCACATTCACCAGCCTTATGACTAACAAGTCTAACTCTCAGAGAGGGACCTGGCAAGGACGTCTAGAAGCCTGCCGTCAGGCTAATATCCCCTCCCCTATTTTCCAGATTGTCTCTGATCGACGTGGTATGCCGTCTGCCGTCTCCTGGTGTTCTCATAACTCACGTTACTTGAACAGGTGGCCGCACGGCCTGGTCCAGCCAAGTAACCGTCCACGGAAGCACCCTTTCCGCACGGTTCTGGTATGATGGAAAGAATCTGAACAATGCGAAGGAGGACGCTGCGGAGATGGCACTGAACCATTTGACGCGCGGGTCGCAATCCTAGGCACCGATCTATTAACTGAAACGCCACTCTCGATGCCGTTCGCCTCCCTTACGTCAATATACCAACGCCTGGCCTTGCAATGGGTTACTTCGTACCCCTGGGAGTCGTCCTGTGTCTTCTGGGTGACAGAGTTCTGCCCATCGCTGCATCGCAGCAGCAGAACTGCGCGTCGAGATTAATCCAGAAATACAGAGGGCTGACGCTCACATTGTATGTAAATAACAATGTAATCGAACTTTCTTCCCTTGCCGTCATACACAAAGCGTACTTCAAGCAAACGATGGATCATGTGTACGCCCTCCAGGACCGTAATGATAATGCCAAAGGTGATGAATTATGGTGTGTAGGAGTGAAGGCTGTCTACCAGGCTTTCTCAAAGAGCGCACTACATGGACCTCCGCAAAGAGTCCTGGAACGTCACCAAAAAGCGCCCCGCTGTACAGTTTTCGAGCACGACCTGACAAAGTTTATGCTCCGTCTATTCTACCTGGTGCTAGTTCTGTAGGATGTAAAAATCGGTCTTCCGATCCCGCTGAAAAACGCCCGTAGATTCGTATTCCTAGGAAGCGTTCCTCATTACGTCAACATTTGCCCACTCGTAGTGCAGGATCAGGTTTCTGCCTGGCGCGCTGTAGTTCAAGAACTCCTGATCCTTCTGCACAATCTAATTGTCAGTGTGTTGGTTAATGACGCTTCTCAGTTCGGATAACAGAGGCAAGACCAGCGTTTGGTTTTCCGCAGTCATCGCAAAGAGCCACGTGAGAACCGGACCCTCCATGATGACCCTCTCGAGTCCAAGTACGTTACCGCCTTGTCCTACGCCAGGGGTCCCCATCGACTGTGTCACTGGCTGGATTTGTATGAACAGATAAAAGTTAGAAGATATTCCGGCGAGCTGTATTAAGCCGGCGTATTTCTTGACCGTTCGAATGATGAAATGCATGACGTGTACGTCATGAGAAGTTGTACCGGTCACCCAGATGGTGCTGTGCCGCGGTCAGCTACGTCGATTCCACATTCATCTTCAGGACGAGACGTACTAGAGCCCGGACGGGGTCGGCACCACCTCGCCTGTTTTGTCCAATGCATAGGTCGTGATGTTACTCCAGACTTTGTTCGACGGAACAGCTGTTCAGCAGTTAGACCTTCTGTCTTTTCTTTGCGTATGCCGCAGTTCGGACCGTTCCATCACTCACGGATGTCGAGCTCGGTGCCAGCCCGAAAGTTTTCGCACCCTGCTTTCGGAACCTTCCAGATATCCGCGTTCTCGTGGCTGTTTGCGTTGACAATTGTACCACCGGCAAGGGCGACTTCGATGTTGAAAACGCCGTCGCAGGCGAGCACATGCGTATTGGTGTGGCAATGGTACTGCCGGAGTGAGTCTTCTTCGGTGAGATGGGAGTGAGTAGGACGACGAACACGTTCGTGTGGGGGACTCTCGTTGGCGGCGGCTTGGGGGAGCACCAAGATGATAACGATCGCGATGAAATACGGTTGCATTGTTGCCAAACTCGCTTGCAGCAGTGTGTTTGATTGTGGTCGAAAAGCTTGTCAGGATGAGAGAGCTGTCAACCTTTTATACCTGCGGCCAGAGCCCTCTTCTCTTCAGTCGGCTGTGAGTCCCGCGGAGTCCAAGACCACAACGCCTGGGCCAAGACGACACTGGGCAGAGCACGGATGCACATCGCAGCACAGCCGCAGGAGGGCGGCGACATGGAGCAGACCGTTTAGGGTCCAGCATGGCCGTCTATACGGCGACCCCGTGCCTGTGGGATGACTGTCAGACGACAGCCTCTCTGGCAGGCTGAGACCTAACGGGTAAATCACATGGGCCCACCAAACTCACCCCTATACGGCGCAATACTGCCATCATTCAATCTATCGGGGTCGCCCCACGCCAGCACGGCATGATTCATCGGCCTAGGCGACCCCAGCATTGCCGGGCAAGCCATTTAGTGGTACTGTTGGGTATAGTTGCAGATGCCAGGGAAGGCAAGCTAACTGAGTATCGCATTTCTCCCGATTTCGGTCACCTTTCCTCGTATATCAGAGAAGAGCCTGGGATTCGACTGCTGGTCATGATCGAGCATGCAAGGGAATCAAGTGGAAATGTCTTCTTGACCGCCTGGTCTTTCATGTGCGTCAAGAGGCAAGAGTTGTCCATGGGCCGCTAGAGAGGATGGAAACGACAAAACCAATTTTATTCGACACAGTTAATCATGCCTTGCGCGCTGCTTGTTGAGACTCTAACTCCCCTGCCGCAACAATTTCTGTGTTGATCTAGTCTGAGTATCAGCAGTGCTTGGAACCCGTTCCAGCTTCAAGTCTCTGGGAGGTGATCCTGCTTGACCCAAATTATCGGATGGCAACGGGTATACGGGGCCTGTCCATCGTCTTTGGTGTCCTTCATGAACTTACGGACTCTAGGCAGGCAGGTGAAAATCATTTTTGTATCCCTGAGCGCTACACCGCAATAGCAGAACTGCTCTCTGAGAATGATACATAGGAACACGAAAGGCTGGTGCCAAAAGTGATTATTAATCGGATCTTCCTTGCCTTCGCCGCGCACACAGCAATGTTCAAACATACGATATGGCTCGTGGACGGCCTACAGGGAAGAATGGTAATGCTGACAGTGATGAAATTATGGTGTGTAGAAGTGAAGTCTGCTTACCAGCCTGTTACTCAATGGTGGACCATGTGGGCCCAGCTTCCAGTCTATGAGCGACTCTCTTCCTAGGACTAGGGAATAGCCTCGTTCAGCGTCCGGAACTATGCAAGAAATGAGTCTCGGAACTTCCTCAAAGAAACCCATGATGCACGATCGGGTTGAGCTCTTGCTCCGCCCGTACCAGGTGCTAGTTATGATGCTGAAAACCACCCGTAGGATCGTATTTCCGGGAGACGTTCCATTCTTCTGCAAGCCCAGACTGACAGCGTACTGGTTGAACTCTGGAACCATCTTTGAGACAATCCCGATGCGAGCTGTGCTCGAGATGTCCGTAACGCGAATTCACTGAAGGCCGGCGCAGTGCTTTGTTCGTCAATGGCCGTAGAGTAAAGTCACTAGCCGGGTTTCTGTCCAAGTTGATGTCGATGGGAGGCTCTGGACCAATTCTTATTTCCATCAACAGCGGCAACTGCCTATATTTCCTAGCCTCGGAGACGAATCATTGAGGACTATTCCTGAATATTGCTGGCAACTTATTTACAGGACAGACAGCATCATAGTTTCAAAAGCGTCAATCCCGTTCAAAGAACAGAACTCTCTCTCTCTCTTATAACACCAGGAAGGGCTTCTGTCGGATAGAATCCCCAGTTGGCCTTCCCAGCGACGCCAAAACGTGTTAGTGGTGTCGCAATGGTTAATGAAGCATAATATCGTCACACCATATCTTCTATCGGCAAATTCAGATGGCTAGTGGATCCTTCTTGGGAATGGGCTGGCCATAGCCCATATTCCTCCTTACCCCATCCTTCAGCCGTATGTGTGGATGGATTCGTTATCGGACGTGAAGAATTGCCAGCCGTCACACCGCCGAATGGAGTGCCTCCGAATGTCTGCAATGCAAAGACAGGCCTTTCCCTCTCGCTCTTGCCACTGCTACTTCCAGCTGTGGACTTTTTGATGTATCGAGTGTAAAGTGGACGGCAAACCGGTATGGCAATATAGATCATCGTTACGGCGATTTCTGCTCCAGACCAGACGATGAGATCTACAGTGTCCTCTGTTCAAATCCAGTCAGCAGAGTCAACACAGCGTCTATGCTCAGCATACTTAAGTAGTTATGGCTAGAGAGACTGGGCACCTCCAAGGTTCTTTGGATGCCACAGGCGCCGGCACTGAACGTTGGTTAGGGGTCTGGTAGGAAATGTAGCTTGACCAAACTCACAGGACGCCCAAGCCGAGACTTAGCAATATAGTAAGCTTTCCTTTCTTGCTCATTTGTAGATTCCAAATAAAAAACCATGGCAACACGGCATATAGAAAGTCAACAATGACGTATAGAACTGATATCTTTAGTAGGGTGTAATAAACAAGCGATGGAGGGATAAACTTACTACAGAGTAGTAGAGATACAGGCGTTAAATTGATTAGGCAGTAACCACCCGGTGTTATTTTATCCTATAAATACCTTAGCAGAGAGCATTAAAGCTAAAACACAAAGCAAGTTAAAAAAGACGCCATTAAAAGACAAGATATTAATATCTAGATAATACACTTATATAACGGAGTCGGTATCAGGCAAAGCAAGAATAGGCCTAAAGACCATTTTGCTACAGCCATCCCAATAACAGCGAATATTTGGCCGATGGCCTTGAAGAGCAGTGCCATAGCCACCTGGTTTGGATTATGGATATCGTTTATGTTTTGGCCAAACCTGTAGTATACAGAAATAGTGGTAAAAAGAGTGTAAAAGTATAAAAAGATCTAGGAATCAATCTTGTCAGCAATTTTACTTCTGTAGATTACATAAGTTTTACTTATAAATACTAAGTTAAATATATAGTCGTTAATACCAACCGCCTTATTAACATATATACATGTGTACAATCAAGCACCACTAAACAGGGCGACTACCACAGTCAAGGACCATATTATAGCAATAGCCTTAGGCCCATCACCACCCATGGCCATGTTAGTCAAGTCTGATAATGAGTGAAAGTTTATAAAAAAAGACTGAAGGTATTTGAAGGTTGGCTGATGTAATTGACAATCGACAGGAGCCACAACCACTTATATATAGCCTTCACTCCACGCTTGGCCACAGCTGGAAGGTTTACACCATGGCTCAGCCTGTGTCGGTTTGTCGATCGTTCGCTAATGAGAAGTGATACACTTTCAGGGGCTTCCTGATGCCGAATAGTCTGATAAAGCATGTTCGCGTGGAGACATAGCATTGTTGAGAGACAAAGTTCCCTGGACTTTATTGAGCCCGTTCAGAGTTCTCCTATGGCAGATACCTTTATGGTGGTCACTCGGGGTCAGCGCCGTTCTTTCCTATCTTGGTAGGACTTCCAGGGCTCATCCATGGCTAAATGGCTTGTGGCTTGACAAGGGCTAATCGTCCCTCTTTCATCTGCGGCAATTTGGACGCACCCTAGGACAATGCCTGCCCTTGTCCATGAAGTGGTGTGACTGTATCACACTTGCCTGTACCTCTGGCGGGTGGGGCTGTAGATGGTATCAAAGGCCAATTCAAAGCCAGGGAGTCTCAGACGTTGCTCATTCAGCGATGTTCACTGAAGAACGCCTGCCACCCAGGCAGATAAAGCAATCACACCCAATCCGACCTACTTTGTTTGTTACCTCTTGGATGTATCGTACACTATCGGCCAAGGACCAAACACAGTTACATGCCTTTTCCGCTATAGAGATGTGGGTCATCCCTAGTGGGATTGATCATTTGGATGGATGATACCACCGAGAACGGCCCATCTTTGTGACACACCCACCTTGAATGCTGAGGGGCATCTCCCTCACCGACTCCAGCTTTTCTTGAACCCAGACCTGGTGTTGGAGATCCTGGGGGTTAAATAGAGAGCTTCCCTCTCCAAACCGGAATCCAGCAACGAAATCATTCCTCAACTTACATTACTGGCACAAGCCTCATTTGTTCTTGTAACACCATGCCGTTTTCAACTGAGTTTCTGACTTTACCTGAAAGCCTTTCTGGCTGGGTACTCCTCCTTATCGGTGCAATCCCTTGTCTGATGGCCATCTTCGACACGTTTCGCTTGTATCAGTTTCCCGGCCCTTGGCTGGCCAGTAAGTTTTGTCCTTCGCGGTCCTACGTCGCTGACGGTATGTCTAGGACATATGAACTTATGGCGTCTATATGAGGTGTGGGGTGGCAGCTATCACCTCCATATGGAGCAATTGTATGGGTTGTACGGCTCAGCCGTACAGATAGGACTAAATACGCTTAGTCTGAGCAAACCCGGTCTAAAAAACAAGATTTACAATACAAGGGGGAGATACCTAAAGGTAGGAGCATCCAGAAATTTAGGTATATTCTAAACGTTAACATAGGTGTCACATAATAGACTGAATTCTATTATAACAATAGCACCGTTATTTATAGCAAAGTCACCTTTTATATATTTAGTATCACTAAGAATGAAGAGCATAAAGCTATATGAGGTCTAGTCGCTTATCTCTTTAAAATAGGGAACGTCAAGGCTCTTAAGCCTTATATAGATATTGTGATACAGAAACTTTACGGCAAGATTTCAGGCTTTATAAAGGCCAGTAAGGCTTTCAACCTTAGTACATAGATCGGTTACTATAAGATTTATATAGAGATCGTGTTACCCTGGCCTCAGGTTACTAATAGGACCAGGTTTATAGGATCTAAACAGTATAGTCCTTTCTAGAAATGACTTCAGCCTCATAGACCATAGGCATAACCACAAGAAAATCATACGTTCTGCTGACAAGGCATTGGACTAGTAAGTGACTCTTTAGTGTGGCTAAATCGCTTCTATGTAACATTCATGTTAACACCCAGTTATCAGTTTTGCCATGGTCAGTCAAGTTCCTTAGTTAGACTACATCCTTAACAAAAACCTTTTATTTTAAATAATCCCCTTCTTTTAACTTAGGTGGTTTCCTAATCTTAGTACGGTTGCAACTATCGCCCAGGAGCAACTTTAAGCCTGCCGTAAGAATAAAGATCCCAAGTTCAACCCAGAAGCTCCAGACCTTTTATATCACTTCATATAAGTCCTAAAGGATAACGACAGTGCTGTTATCAGCAACATATTAGTTGTCCTCCTCACAAGGGCTGACACAACCGCTATCACTATCTAAGCCGTTTTCTATTTCATCTTTTATAACCCTGAAGCTTATAAGAAACTGGTTGATAAGGTTTCATCTGCCGGCCTGGCTCCAATTCCTTCTTACCAAGACGTAAAGAAGTTACCCTGTGAGTTGGCACACTTACTATTCACGCTTATATATACTCATAACCCCATATTAGACCTTAATGCAGTCATTAAGGAGGCTATACGGATACACCTAGGCGTCTGTATGCCGTTGGAGCGGTACATCCCAGAGGGCAGACTAGAACTTTCTGATAGCAGGTTTATTCCTAAAGGCATAGCAGTAGGAATTAACCCTTATGTCATGGGGCATAACAAGGAAGTCTGGGGCCTGGATGCAGACGACTTCAGGCCTGAACGTTGGCTGCAAGGGGTCAATAAAGACGTTTTAGCGTACGAACAGCGACTTGCACTATATAGCCGGGAGACTCTAACCTTTGGCAGTGGGAACTGCGACTGCATCGGCAAACATTTGGCCTATATCGCAATATATAAAATTATGTCTACACTGTTGCTTCTTTTCCAATTCAAACTAGTTGATCCAAACCAAAAGTGGAAAGTCATAGGCAGTTGGTTCACGTGACAGGAAGGAGGACTCAACTGTGTCGTTACGGAACAAAGCTGAAGTAAAGGCGGTGACAAGGGCATGTGCAGGATGGCTTCGGGGTACGTTGGTTTACGTTCCCTAGGAAGCAAGTACCCGGCATGTTGAGACTGCGATCATTGACCTGCTGAGCACTGCGACTAGTTTTTATCTCTGAGGAAACATGATCATTATATACATGCCATACAGTTCCATATCGACTCAGACCATACCGTGACAGTGGCTAGGCAGAACGTGTCAGGGGTGCTAAAGTACACAGGGAGATGGCAAGGGTGTTCATCAGCCGGTCTTTTCCCCGAGTGCTCGGACGTAGCCACTGAGACAAAGAGGTCATCTCAAGCGAACGAGGGTGCTCTTTTCACGGCAATTTCCATGCCACTGCCATGGATTATCTTCTGTCAACATCAAGCCGCGGCCGAGTAGTGCTGCAAAGGTTGCGCGTGACCTCGTCCTATTGCGTTCACCTGTTTCATGTGCGTCAAGAGTCAAGAGCTGTCCATGCCAGCTAGGGAGAATCGAACCGACACAGCCAGTTCTATTCGACCGTCAATCGTGTCTTGTACTCCGATGATCTATACTCAAGGCGCCTGACGTAGCAATTCCTTCGTTGATCCATCGTCTGTATTAGGGCTACTTGGAACTTGTCCCAGCTCCAACTCTGCGGGACATAATGGACCCAAATCATTAGATGGCAACTGGCGGGCCTCTCCGTGGCTTGGGTTGACCGGGCCTGTCGATGGGCACTTGTCCCTGAAGAACTTGCGGACGGCAGGCAGGCAGGCAAAAATCACGTGGAGGTTCATTACGAGGAAGCTGTTATCGGTCAGAGCGTGCTGCGGCTTTCGGTGACTGTGGACGTACGAAACCATGTTGGCTAGAGCAGCGTCCCATGTGGAGTCAGAGCTGTCTCGGAGCTGCAGGAGAAGGACGAGGCGTACAGCAGATATATTGGCCGTTCTGGAATGCCGGTTAGTTGTCGTGCGCATCAAAGAGACGACCAACATACATCAAGCCCAGGCTAAAGAATCCTAAGACGAGAAGCTTTTTCTTAGAAGACATCTGAAGTTTGAATACTAGGACTATGGGCAGGATGACTAAGACGATGTCTGTGACGATGTTGAAGGAAGCCGTGGCAAGGACCAGGGCGATGACGTCGAGGGACGAGTTTCCAAGGCGGGCAAGAAAAAACGCGGTCATGATGAGGGTTGCGATAGATACAATCGCCATCGAGAATTTGATTACGTCCTTGAATGCCCAGTCGATGGATGATGCAAGACGCCAATACGAGAACAGGACAGAGATTTGTGCACAGCCGATGGACAACATAAACATCGGCGCTGCAATGAAGCTGAGCTGGAACGGCTTGTCAGCAACTATCTCGGCCGGGATGGGCGATGAACACACCTCGCTGTATATCTTGAACTTCTCAGGCGATATATCATCATGATGGTAGCATAAGGTCTTCAGCGCGATGGCGTCTACAGCAGTAAGCATCTCCTTTCCAGGCAGGATAGTAAGACTCACATAGCATCAAGACCTACATTGCGGCAGAGAAAACCTGGCGGCTTGTCAGTCCTGCCAAGATAGCACAGCGAATGCACTCACCCCTGAAAGCAACACAAAGACTGGCCCAATGTCAGCAATGCCGCTCCATGATATCGTCTGTCTGCGTGACACTTACGATCATCCCATCCAAGACCCATGGAACGGTATCGGTGGACGAGCCGCAGGGCAAGGAACAGAGTAGAAATGAATAAACCGATCCATGAGACGTAACAGTTCGTCTGGACCAAGTTGCCTGACAGGGATAGGACGCTTCTGACGGCCATGGTGCCAATCGAAAGCATGTTTCCTAATGTACTCCATCGCCTTAAGGAGAAAGCAAGGACGGCAGCTCTTATAATCTAGCTACTTCTCAGACGGGAGGTGACCCTATACCAGTTTCGTGCAGTCGGCAACTGGGACGTCGACAGGGCTCTCGACATTGGCTTTGCTGTATTGTGGGCCATGTCTGACCCGATCGGCCGCACTATTCTTGCTCACTTTGAAGCATGAATGCACCAAACCCTTATCTGTTGCTTAGATCCTTGATAGCCGACACATTCATGCAAGGCAGAATCCCTTCGACGTGCCGTCCGACTTGCTTGTTTGGGACCGCGTACGAAGGACTCAAGTATCACACGATGGTTCCGAACTTAACACAAGGTGCGGCTTGTAATGAGGAATTCGGAGGAGTATATTCGCATACTGCTGAACAGTGCCGACGGTCTCCTGGCACTTGCTCGCCAGCCTCTGGCAGATTGGCACCTTTACCACCGCCTGTCGATGCCAATCTCGCTGGACATATAACTCTGCTAACAGCCATGTCCGGCGCGCGAGTATCCCGGCCCAGAGCCAATATCCGTTCTTAGACCGGTCCCTAAACCCGTCGACCACCAACACGCAGCATGCGATGAACAGGTGACATGGGCGGGGGCGTTGTGATTAGCCAGCGTCTGACGTCCCATCTAGGCTAGCGCACCGGGAGCAATGGCATCTCGCCGCGGTGATTGGCAGACAGCAGCAGGGGCAACTCAACGGTCCATCGCGTCTAATCTCGGGTCTGGGCGTCGCGAGCTGTACCGTCTGGTATCGCCGGCGGGGAACACTCCACAGGGCTTGGGGGTGGCTCCAAAGCTCAGCGCACCCCAAGGCCGCCCCGGTACCTTTCACTGCAACGACGCCAGCGGGTGCGTGCCTGGGCCCCTGATGAGATGCACCCTGGTCCGAGCCACTTTCGTCCGCCGGGGGCACGAACGTTAGCCCTGGTGTGACCCACCTGGGGGTGGACAATCAGCCCTCTAGGGTTGGAGAACACCGGCCCCGGTTTTGGCCTGCCGTGGGGGGTGCGCGACGCACCGGTCACCTTGGCCAACGTCGGCGACAGAAGCGGATGGCGTGGCCAAGGGCAAGGGCCTGTCACCGTGGTTATCTCAACTCGGTCGATATCACAGCAGGGGCCCCGGTCATCGGGTCTCATGGTGTACGCGCAAGCGCTCTATGAGCATGGCGATGATGATTCAAGTCATCGTGGTAACTTGTGTCCGACATTTAGGTGTTTGCCGAGAAGTGTGAGATGGGTACTCTGAGAAATGCGAGCAACAGCCGTCTGCTTGGGTAAAACAGCTCGTGTCGGTCCAGGTGGTCAATCAGGAAATACCATACATATCGGACACGTAGGAGTATGAATGCCGGTAATCATCGATCTATGCTTGTATCCCAGTTTCTTTACCAGATTCGTACACACCGGTATCACTACGAGCATTATTCAATCAATGTATTCAGCTCCCCCACGCGTCCGAAATTCACTGTAACTGCATATGTTTACATGTAAGAAGCAGACCAGCCATCGTATCCGCGGTGGTAGTATTTATCAGGCAAGCCATCGTACTGGAGGCTGTCTGTACTTGAGGACTCGTCCATATTGGTGTCATATACCTCGTACCCGTGCCGGTGGTGCTGTTGCTGCTGCTGCATGTACTGCTTTGGGGGAGGGAATCCCTTTGAGCTGTACGCGTCTAGGCTTGCGGGCCTGGGAACCCGCTTGACGGGGTAAGAGGAAAGCGCCGCTTTGGGCTTCACCGCACGCTTGCTGACCCTGCGGTCCTTGCCGCGGCCCTTGATGCCCTTGTTGCTGTTCTTGTACAGGCTGGCGAAGTACCAAAAAATCTCTCTCTGATCGTCAGACAGGGCGTCAACATCGGAGATAGACACGATCCAGTCCGTCATCTCCATGAGAGTCTTCTCGTGGTATTTGTTCTGATGGTTCTGTAATTCAACAGATTAGATTGAGTAGCCCACGCACGAAACGACGCGTACCTTGAGACTTCCTCTCTGAGTGAACATCTTGTTGCAGTCATTCAGCTTGCAGACAAATGGCTTCGCGTTGGTGTGTGTCGCCATGTGCGTCTGAAGGTTTCCGCGCTGGGCAAACACCTTGCTGCACTGCTCGCATCGGAAAGGCTTCTCGCCTGTGTGGCGACGCATGTGAGTCTACCGGCCTGTTAGTCGAATTCACTGAGACGCATAGATGGCTGCCTACCTTGAGGTTGCCTGGCTGGGAGAAATTTTGTCCGCAACGAGGCCAGTTGCATTGCTGGGGCGTGTCAGTGCGCTCGAACAGATGCCTGGGTGCCAACTTACGAAAGGCTTCTCGCCGGTGTGGGCTCGCTTATGAGTGTCCAGGTGAGTGCTCTGGTAGAAGCTCTTGCCACAGCCCTCAACGTCGCAAATGTATCGCTTAGGCTTCGGGGCATCTGTAGACTCTGACGAGGGCTCCGACTTAACAACCTGCTCGATCCCTAGGGCACCTTTGAGGATGTCCTCGGAATCGGGTTTCTTTTGGATGGCCTTCATAAGGAGGTCAATAGGGGTGGTGAATGTCACGGAATCGGCCTTTGTAGGCTTGTTGTACTTGATTTCCTTGGTGTTGAGGGTGTGAGGTGTCTTTGGGTTGCTCATCTTTGTCTCACTTTGACTGGAAGGACTGCGGTGCTGGTCGTTTTGGACAGACGGGCTTTCGCGCTGGTAAGAGCTAACCCGAGGGATGTTGTGCTCCGACGCTGCCACGGACATGGCTGGCCGTTCTTGCTGAGGCAGAAGTCTGAAAGGCATGCTCATGTTGGTCGGAGACGAATCGTACTGCGTGTTGGCGAAGTGGGTTTGGGTCGGGCATTGGTGCCCCATGGCCGGCATTTGCGTCATGTTGTATTGGGGTGCAGCCATGTATCGGGGAGCCATGATGGCGCCATTCGTGGGAGCAGACATTGTTACCCTCCAGTCGTACGGCCAGAAGTTAGAGTTTCCCATCGTGATATTATAGTCGTGGCTGGCGGCCCAAGCCGAGGGGACTGGTAGTCCCATGGAGGCCATAGGACGAGATCAGGCTGATTTAGGGAAGTTTCTTGAATGTGAGCTGGTAGTCCTTGGAAGAAAGTGAAGTCTCAAGAAAGAGACAATCAAGAGAAGCAGAGGAGGATTGGACGCTATAACAGGCAAACGAAAGGGATAACAATTGCTTTTGCTGACCCTATGGTTGAACCCGTCGCTATGTCTGGGGAGTTGGACGTGATGAAGGGATCGTTGTCGGCTGAATGCAAGCCAACCAGTTTGGATTTCCGAGATCTGACTATCCGTCACCAAACCCACTGAAACGACCCAGCAGGACCAAGGTTGACTGACGAGGGAAAGAGAGCGTTGATGTCGGGGAAAGGCTGACCATGGCCAATAGGGGCCCACGCGGCGTAGCATGAGGCCAGTAATCTTGACTATAGCGTCAGGAACTCATTTGTAGATGTTCCCCGACCTGCAGCACGCATGCATTCTTGTCGGACGGCTGATGGATCTCGCTCAGTTAGAACTTCGATCGTCTCTTTACGGCAAGCAGATCGGAGGAGGGTTGAGATGGACAAAAGCAAAGAACGATACTTTTACTGACCCCATGGTTGAGCGCATCGCTCTGTCTGGGGAGGCGCATATATAATGGAGACGATTGTTACCGACTGATGCAAGCCGACCAATCTGAATTTCTGAGATCTGAGCGTTCATCCTATGCACCGAAGCGAGTCTGCAGGACCAGGGTTGGCTGACGAGGAAAAGAAAGCGTTGATGCTCAGGGGGAGTGGAAAGAAACGATTCAGATGGGCCGGGTTTGCGGTTAACAGATGGCAGCAAGTAAATTGCTGGTGCACTTTTGGTATTTTGTCTGCATCTAACCCAATCAGGCAGGCATCGCCACAGCCACAGCTGCTAAGCCTCAATAACTGAGAATACCATAACTAACCCTAACCACGCTGACCTTAACCCTGACCCTAACCGACCATATCCATACCACCCTAACCACTGTACAACTTACAAAGGGCAGATATGATTTAGGGTGACTAGGATGGTCAGTAACCTTGGCATTAGGGCCTCGACTGTGTGGTGGCTGTTGCACGTATGATTAATCCAGACCAAATGGCGGAGGGTTCCACTTGAGCTTCCGAAAAATTGATTCCAGTTGCACGTGACTTTTCCCTACCCGATATAGCCCGATTGTTGATAAATGGATCAACGCTATACGGATTATTGTAATGACGACTCCGTTTACACCATAGCCAGTCCAGTGACTAAGCCTTCTTAGCATTGTCCACTTTGTTAGGCAAGCTTTGCACCCCGCTTCATCGAAGCCCAACGAGGTACAATCCGCTCCAGGACCGTCACTTTCAAGCGCCATTTGTAACGCAATGGTCTATCAAGCAGACATCGAGGAAGCAAACTTTCTTCCACAGAGATACCCTACACCAACTACCTTGTCATAACGATCCTATCGCTCTGAATCAACTTGGACGAGATACAGCTTAATATGGCCGACCAGAAAGAACCAAAGACCGACGACCAGAAAGAACCAAACACCGACGACCAGAAAGAACCAAACACCGAAGCTAGATTGGTACGTTAGCAAATATGGACGCACTGCAGTCGCTAATTGTGAGAACTTATCAGAAAGCTCTATGGGCGCCCAAGGCCGTAACGACTGAATGGACTGAACTGTTTCGCGACTCCCGGAAGGACGCTGTGAAATACATCAAGGCGCAAGATCACGAGCGAGAGTACTGCTTCTACGATTGTGAGGTCATCAATTTCCAGAATGCTCAAGGCGTCACTATTTGGAAAACAAGTGGACATGGGGAGATGACAATACCAGCAGGTGTTGGTGTGTATATTATCTGGGGCAAATCAAGGCATAGAACCGAATAAGTCCTGGACTATCTGACATGATGCCCAGAAGCCAACCCGTATGCGGATGGTACCAACTTGTGGATTTGTGCGACTTATTCTCATTGTCACACAGTCCGTAGTTTCAAGGAGGAAGTGTGTTCTTTCCCACTTGCGTAGTTGACTTTGATTGATAGCTTCGCAGAGAGTCTGACTGAATACTGCAAACAGAGCCGTGCAATGTGCCCCTATCAAGGTGAAGTAGCCATGATCGACTACAGTTAGGTCAGTTTGGAAGTGTGAGGTTGGTCCTACAGCACTCGTACATAAGCCTGGCAACCGCGATGGATTGTGATCTTCTCGTTCTCCACAGCTTTCGAGGGGCATAACGGCTTCGGTTGGAAATGCAACTTCCTGCGTTTGTGGGAAAATGGTCCTCGCTAGTTCAAGAGCGGACCCGACATCTAGGTAAATCATTGAGTCCTCGTGATTCTGAACAGGGAGCCTCATCCGCACAAATTCCGTCATCTTGGGGTCTCCTTGTTGAGATTCCCTCGTATGTCTTTGACGGACAGCATGAGATGCATCATGGCCACAAACACTAGTAACTGCTTCCATGTGCGCAGCATAATAGGCATAATAGCCCTCTTTCGCACCTTCCGCTGTAGTGGTAGGGGGCGCATGAAAGCTCTCTGCTGCACCTCCCGCGGTGTCGGTAGGGAGTGCATAAAAACCCTCTTTTGTGCCTTCCGCCGTGGTTGTTGGGGATGTATGATCAGGCACTTGCGAAGGTCAGCTTTAACTGCACACATTTCGTTAGGATTCCAGATAAAAACCTGTTGGGAACAATGCCTGAAGAATTTGTCTGAAGTTATCACTGGTAGCGAAATCTTCACGTTGGGCAATTTCTTCAAGGTACTCCTTAGTACTGGCCTGGAGATGGATATTCCGCTGTTCCGTGATTTTTCCCAACTCCTGTTTTTCCACCTTTCGACATGTTGCAGGTGCTACCGCTAGTAAGAATGGTAGAAAGAGAGGAGCAGTGGCATGTAGCACCTCCATGTACACCTTCCGGGCACGTGTGATCCTTGAATAAGCTATAATTTCTTTTCGCGAGTACCGGGATCCATCAGATGGAGGCGCTCTAGACTCCTTGCAGACGATCAACAAGCGCTCTTTGAGATGCTGTTCGTGATGCCTATTGATAGTTCCGTCTTTAATAAGCTCTCTAATGATTCGGCCGATTTGATCGTATAATGATGGCGGTGCCATTGTAAGGGGTAGAAGTAAAGAAAAAGTATTACGAGGTAATGAATAGATGCTGGGTGATGCTGGGTGATGCTGGGTTATAAAGGGTGATGGCGGGTGATGCTGGGTGATGATGGGTGATGCTGGGTTATAAAGGGTGATGGCAGGTGATGGTGGGTGATGATAGGTGATGGCAGGTGATGATGGGTGATGGCGGGTGATGGCGGGTGATGGCGGGTGATGGCGGGTGATGGCGGGTGATGGCGGGTGATGCTGGGTGATGATGGGTGATGGCGGGTGATGGCGGGTGATGCTGGGTGATGATGGGTGATGGCGGGTTATAAAGGGTGATGGCAGGTGATGATGGGTGATGATAGGTGATGGCAGGTGATGATGAGTGATGGCGGGTGATGGCGGGTGATGCTGGGTGATGATGGGTGATGCTGGGTTATAAAGGGTGATGGCAGGTGATGGTGGGTGATGGCGGGTGATGATGGGTCACAAAGGGTGATGGCGGGGAATAACGCCAAGAGTGGGTACTAGTGGGCACTAGATACTCTATTAAGTTATTTTTATAGCCATTATTAACACAGGAAAGACAGAGAGCACGACAACCCAGTTAGTATAACCGTTACCTGGGGATGTCTGCAGATGGCCAACTTCCCATGTCTAAGCTTTGCTTTTTCCCGTCGGCGGAGTCGTGGATAACGTCACATCAGAAAGATCTGCCGGTGCAGCAAAACTACCTTGCTGAAGCGGCTACAGAAGGCAAGTTCAGACACCAGCACAGCCTCAAAAGTCCTCACGGAGGTCTGGCAAAAGTGAATAGTCCCATGTAAGCGAACCATGCGCCGTGACCCTGCTATTCAGGGCATTTGTATCATGCAATCAGTCCCTCCTTTGTTGGTATCGTTGTCAGTGTCGCTACCTTGGTGAAGGTGGCCGCATATCGGGCGTCCTCTGGTATCATGGATGGAAATAATCCTTGTTGAATACAAAGCCACCTCATTTAGCTAGAAGTCAATTCACTCACCTTTCAGCGGAATTCCAGTCCGAATGAGGTCTGTTGGAGATCAACTAGGTTTTCGACCAGTGTGGTTGCATTGAGACCGCCTATTCAACCTTGCAAGCGCACCATGAACGGGGATGTCTGCCTTTGGCTTGGCTGTAATCTATACCAGGCTCCTGCATATGTTCCTGACGTGTTCATGGAGTTCTGATGATCCTTAGAATGGCAGTGACTGTTTTCATCACTACTGCGGAAAGAAGAGATTACCGACCACGGGTAGGGCCCCAGCATGGCCAAGCCCATAACAAGGGACATTGCATATGTTGGAGGCAAGGCCAGGATCCTAGTAGTCGCATGTATGGCGACCCGGCCAAAGCATATGTGAACCGTCAAGATGGCCGTTACTGAGGGTGCCTGCAGACTGCTAATCTCTCATGACCAAGCCTTGCTTCTGTCTCTTAGCCGAGCCGTAAAGAATATCGCATCGAAACGCCATGGTGTTGAGCGGCCGCATAATAGGTCTAACCACGAATCGTACGTCTTCAGACAACGAGGCTCGCTTCCACCTCTAAGCTCCATACTGAAGCCTAAGAGGAGGTGGACTGCGAGAAGGCTGGCCCTAATCCAGCTGAAAGGAAGCAGGCCGCTGCATATGGACCATTCGTGTCAAGGAAGGTCGATCGCTGAAGTGGCCAAAGAGGGCAATTCGGATGTACGGCATAGCATCAAGTGGTCCTCATGGAGAAATGGGTAATGATGGTTGCCGTGAAAACCAAGGATCTATGCTGCATGCAAGCGAACAACGGCTCATGATCCTTGATATACCCACAGCTTCGTCGTTGGACGAATATACATTCAACACAGCCTCTGCGTCGCCTTTCCAACTAAGGCCACTGGCTCTCTATCGATCTCCTCCTATCTCAGAAGTTGTCTCGGTTGTCAATGTTGATACCAATGTACAATATGGACGCATAACTGGCCTCCTCAAGGACTATGAACGGGACATCAATCCTTGTTGAATGGACAGCCGCTAGTTCAATTCGATCTCGAGTCACTAATCTCAGTGAGCCCAATCCGATGGTCCCTATTGAGCAGTTACCTGGCTTCCGAATGTTTGGCTGCATTGAGGCTGCATGCCTAGCCCTGTAAACACTACATGAATTGGAACATTGACATTTCGTTTGGGTGGGATCCGAACTATGTTCCTGCATGCGTTCATGACGTGTTCATGGCGTTCTGATGGTCTATACAAGGTCTGCAAAAACAACACGGGTATGATTTGACATCCCCTAGATGTACCAGACACATTTAAATTGCCACAGCTGAGTCGGACTAGTAGCGGCCGCTCAAGTTTCGACAGCTATCGTAGTAGAACCATCCACTGTTTTACAGCCTGCATCACAGGTCGCATGTAAAAGGTATGGTGGGAATCAATGACCTTTACCTTTCTGTGAGTGGATGATCGTCACTGCATGAGATGCGTCAATGGTCTCTGCATGAACATTTCATCGGTCACCAACACTATGTTAACGTGATGAGTAGGTCTTATTGATGCCGGCCATTCTGAATAACGCATAACATCGAGCATCTCCTGCTGGGGACTTTATTCTTCTTACTAACTCAGCAAGAAAGTCAAACTATATAAACCTTAAGAACGGTGTCCGTATTGTAGGACCCAGAGCATCTATACATTAACAACTCATCAAGATACCTTGCTAGGTGACTCAAATTCTTATAGCTCCTTTCGATTTCACGTTTCCCCGAAAGAATTAGACCACCAAAGCATCAGAAACATGTCGGATAAGCCTAGCTCGACAGGTCCGGGGATCGAAATAAGCACCGTGAAACCTGTTGCCACGGAGCCTGCGACGAGTAATCAAAAATGTCCAAGGTTCTTGTATTTCACTAATGCCATCACAGATTAGGGGAAGCGGTGATTTGATTTACTGTAACCATATTCGATACCGCTTACCTCGTTCGCCAAAAACAATGCAGTTGCAAGAGTCAAAAGATGAACAGTTTAGGTGACTTCAACACGAGTTGGAATGTGAGGAATGTTTCAGCATGCAGCGGGAGTTTTCTCATCATGTGTATGTAGGCAGAAGACAGTGTGGCAGGGCCAAAGGGGAGAATCAATGAATATGCGTCGATTGGCAGTCTGGCTGTTGCCTCGAAATGATATCTTGCCTCAAGTATAGCTTCATTGGTCTTTTCTAATTTTTGCTGATTCAGTACTCAACGTTGGACCAACGCGTTGTGCTGTTTGTGAATGTCAAGCTGCCAGCGACTCAGCGCGGAGATACAGAAAACATCTGGTTGTCTTCTGGTGTCCGCATCGCGTGGTCCAGACCCGGCCTGCCCTGTATTTTGCATCTGTTGGTGCGCTGTCATTCCCCTGGATGACTGCTGCGAGATGTTTATTTTTGTTCTCCAGCTGTACTGGGAATTGATGACTGCTGAGAGCTTCCCGATCGCGAACTCAGACTGAGCAGAGAGCTCTGCACCGGAAGTAACCGGTGCAGTCATGTAGGTGGTCGTTCCGGCCGAGTGGTGTTCGCATCGTCTGTGTCAGATCGGCAATGACGGGGACCTTTGTCCAGACGAGGCTGCAGGAATACGTCGTCGTCGCCATTCGGGGGCAGTTCGACCGGCGACCAGCCACTTGTTACACTGTCCTCTTTCCTCTGGCCTAGCCCCTCAGTATGCTAAGCTTGAGTGTCCGCCACTGCCACTGTATGTGTAGTCCCATATCCGATCCGCTGCTGCTGGCGCGATAGACCTCGGTTTCGCCATACGTGGATGTCGCACAGTTTGGCCTCTTTGATCCAGCCGCTGTCGATTGGGACAACCTGGCGTTGACCCTAGTGACTGTCCTGTCCAAAAGGTCGTCGGTGTGATTTGTTGCAAACGCTATCCTAGCAATGGGTTAAGACAGACTCACCGAAGGCATTGTGCGTGGTGGATATTGGGCTCGGATGCTGGGTATTGGCGGGTTTGTTTCGCGGCTTGAACTATCGCGACCGTCGAGCGCGTTGTGCCGTGATCTATTCGAAAGAAATTGATAAACTGCCTGTCGTTCCTCACACGTGAATGGCTGTAGTTGCGGTCCCTAGTTCTTCCGTTTCCGAGGTAGCTGAGTCAGCAATCTCGGCTCCTGGAATCTCGGCATAGACAATACAATTTTCTGAGCTGTCAATGTTGTCCCCGCCCGATCGCTTTTTACGCCCTTTACAATTTGGTATTTCGAAAAAATTGGGTTTGAACCACGCAGCTGTGCTGCCATCGGCACCACGTGTCTCATTCGCAATGCGTCCTTTTATCCCAATCAACCGCGAGATCTCGTTGGCGCGGAACGTCTCAGCCTCCACACTTTAGGATGAACGAATTCAGAGTCCTCCCAGCCAAGCCCACTCTTCAAAAGATGGTCAGAAGCGAGAACCCTCGGCCGCCGTTCTCGGTAACGGGGAAGCCGGGTTTGTGGCAAGAGGATTTGACTCAAACGCACATGGAGATTTTCAAACTTTTCAACGATGACCATGTATGAACGTGTCGTCTACCTTGGAGTAGCATATCTGACGGTGAACAGAGTGACACAATTGTGGAAATAGCCAAACGAGAACGCCAAGTCCACGTCGAAACCTTGAAGTACGGCCCTCATAGACTCTGGGGCCACTTGATCGTGTCTCCCAACGCTATGGCCACGTTTATTCCGTTGAAAAATGCAGATGGTGCCGATGCATCATCCCAGAAGGTGTGGAATAAAATTGGCTGTGGGGAACCAGAGCGTATCCTGTGGCAGATTGAGTCACCCTTCCGAATCCCTGCTTCTGGCATGCTGTATATAGAAGATCTTAATGTGCGTTTCTTGATGCAGGAATATCGCTTCATGTCTCAGCCAGCTGTAGATGGTGATGGGGAGGAAACGCAGCCAGCTGCAGATGGTGACGGGGAGACGCAACCAGCCGTGGGTGTGACAAAGGCAGGAGAAGCACAGCTGACCACTTGTGAGGCGTCGCGAGCGGTAGTGGATGGTTGAAAGGACATGTTGATGATTCACTGGTATCCGCTCATACGAGCAATATGAACATCACCATCCTCCCTATCCACCGGCATAATGCTGCCGATAACATACCCATGCGTGGCACTGACAGCTGGAGACCCATACCCCCATATAATTCTCGAAGCTTGAGGCTGTAAATCTGGAAAATTGACATTGGCATGTTGAGACCAGACAGCTGGAGCGCTCGTGTTCCCCATGGGCGCTTGGGGCAGCATGGCTTCCTCGATAGTCCTTGTTTGCAACAAGCCCTGCCCAAAGCAATATGTATCCACGCCCGTCATAGTATTGCCGTCGCTGCCTCTTATCCAATTCAGGACGCCGGCTTGGTCATGTATGCTCTCGTCCGTGTTGCTGTCAGTGCCGTAGCTCTCGCGAGGATGAACATGCTGAGAGAAGTTCGCATGGGCGGTGTCTACAGACGTGGTGACATTTCCGACAAGAGAATCCTGTGCGGAGACAGTGTGCCCAAGATCGCCGTCCCATGTTGACATTCCATCTCCACTGTCTGAGAGCGCTAGATCGCTGAAGGTCGGATGACTCGTGACCTGCTCAGGTCGACCACTGATACGCTGTCGTTTCGGGTTCGGCATGTGTACGTCGGCCGGAGGGCGCTTATGTTGTGCCAACCCCAAGGTAGCTTCGCTTTGCGTATCGGCGGGCGTTTGAGGAGTGGACTGTGCCGATAACAGTGCATACCACTCTTCGAAATCGCTTTTAAGAAAGGTCCTTGACTGAAAGGCTTGGCAAACTTCGTCAAAACAATCGCCGCCCAACTCGCGACAGATGATAACCCAAACAATGAAGGGAAGGTAAAGAGGAAACGATGTCTGTTCGGGCTCTGCTGCAGGGTCCGGTGCTATTATCTTGACGATCTCCTCACGCCTTCTTTCAAATTCCAGCCTCGAGAGTTTATCGTACATCGCGATCGTCAATCTGGCTGAGTGGCTGGTTAGTATGAACACAGTGTACGGTGCGCTTGGAAACCATACCCAGGGGGAACACCTGAAAAGCTCGGTGCTCCTCGCAGCGACCATATATGTAATCCATCTGCTGGATGATCCATACTGGCACATTTCTGTATATTTCCAACGTCTTTTTTGACGGCACTGTCTCTGTGGCCGCTGAGCGTCTTACCGCGAGGACCTGCTTCATAGCATCGTTGACCACTGCCAGCTCCACGCCCAGCTGGAGCGCGACACGGCATTCTGCCGAGAAAAGCACCGGCCCCCAGGTGAGAAGAACATCGGTGGCATCGGATTGGCAAAGGGCTACACTGATGTCTTTTGCGCGCTTGACAATGTGATTCGGGAACTTTTGTCGCAGAGATCCAGAAGGCGTCACCCCGCAGACTGATGGTGCATTGATACCGAATGCTCTCAGGATGCCCGCAGTGTTCGTCAAACCGCCGCATTGGCTTCGGTTCTGCCAGTCCTGCTCAAGGCGGGGTATGTTCTCGATGAAGCGGTCTACAAGTTCGATTCCAGCCTCTCGCTTCTTTGGTTTCGGGTTCACCCTAAAGCTGATGACAGGCGGACGGGCGACCTTCGGAGACCGTGGCTCGGGATCAGGGCATCGCGAAGGTGTCGAGGCAGGGGAAAACGGTCGAGTGGCTTTTGGACGGACGAATTTCTCCGTAGCTTTGCAGTCGCATGGTCGGTGCTCTTTTGATCCTTCGAAAAGGCTCTCCAGCTGTTGGACTCGTGATTGGAGAGCGGCGATCTGCTGCATGCACGACGCGTTGGTGCACTTGTTGCGACGCGTGGCCATCGTGTTCGAATGATTTGGTAGGTAAGGATGGAGGCTTGCTCGCTCCTCCCAAGGTTGCTGCAAGCTATGTTAGGATTTGGTGACTCCCGGTAGCAAGGGAGGCGTACCGGGAATGCGAAGGCGCGACTGAGGGCTTAGGGGGTGGTTTGAACCTGAGGCTGCCAGCTGTCGAGGACATCCCAGCTCGAAATAGAAGTAGGATGGTCCTACTTCCCAAAATGGCTAAGATGCTTTGAGGGGTACGACGGAGCAGCAACTCCACTAGGCTTAATCTAGAAGCAGGACTGTCCTACTTTTAGCGTGTCACAATCTCAGCTCAAACTGGTAGTAGGATGGTCCTACTTCCCAGAACGGCTAGGAATCTTTGAGGGGTGAAGATAAATCGACAGTCCCGCTAGGCTTAATCTGAACACAGGACAGTCCTATCGCCAGATGAGGTTAGCGCAAGGGACGTAGGGAGCAACATCTCATACCTCCTGCTCATGCTCCGGCGAACGAAATGCAAAGCTTTTGAGGTTTCCCCGCATTGACTAGCTTCGAATTGCCCCCGCTGAGCCTGACCCTGGGCGCTGGCCACAACAACGCTGCTACAGTCGTTCAGACTCTGTTCACTGCCCCGTAAAAGATCGTATGCAACAAATTGAGTGTTCTGGCCATTTTCGCATTCGCCCATCCGGTCAATTGTGGGCTTCGCAACAGGGGCCACTTTTGCTAGGTAATTCCGCCGATCACAAAGTGTCTGCACATCCCTCCGAGACAGATGGCCTGGTTTATCTTATCTATGCCGGGGTTAACAGACAAAGTCCCCTAACTTTGTATGATGATGGAACCCGACCTGGCCGCGCCCGGCTTTGTGCAGCTTGTTGACGTATCGTATTCCGCCAGAATGGGGTCGGTGATTGTGAACGTCATTGCCACTGGTACCTCTGGCACGAGGTTCGTGCCAACTTATGCAGCGCGTTAAAGCAAGTCCAAGTCATGCTCCATTGCTACTGACGGACGAAGAGGTCTACGGAGGATCCAATGCAGCCTCACGACGTAACAAACCCAATGGCGGTATCCCTCCTCTATCAATCCGAGTATCGCAGCTAAGCTCTATGGGGGATGCAATCGAGGTCCAATCGCAGCACGTCTTTGCCGCATGCATGCGGCGGGCTGGAACAGCAGGCGAGCAGGGCCGGATGAGCATTCGCCTACATATAGCAGGCATATTATTGTTCGGTGACTGTTGGGTGACATGGCGGTCAGTTCCCAAAGTGTCCGCCCCCGTGTGCGCTCATGGTGGCACACTCTAAGCAAAGCCCACCGGCGATGTCACTCCTCTGTCAATCCGAGTATCGCAGCGATAAGGTCTGCGGGGAATGCACTATTCTGTTGCCACATGCGTGCGGCAGACTGGAAGAGGAAGATGCCCCGACATGGCGGGGACGTTGGCTCGCGGACAGATGAGGGATTTACCCATGCTACAAGCGGCTGGCATACCATTGTTATGTCCCTGTTGGTTGCTATGGCGCGGCCAATAGTTTCACAAGTACCTGTCTCAGTGCACCTCATGGGACAGTGTACCGCGAAGTAGCGTACGATTGTATGTGGCTCTGTGTGGGCCCCTGCCGTGAGATGATGGCAAGAAGCCAAACCCGAGGCCGCCATTTGGTCCTGGGCGATGGGTGTTCTGCCAATGGCAGTCGGTTGCGGTCGTATTGAGTGGCACACCTCCTTGCCTCTGGACGTGTTCGACCCGGAAAATAGCCAGAGCCGATGGAAAACTGCCGAGCATTGCTTTTCTCGTAACCCCTAGCCATTGAATCGAGACCGAAGAAGGCCTGCATGGTGGCTTCCAATGCGACAAGCGCCGCTGATGAACGAAGGGCTACGTATCGAAACCACACAGAACACGACCTGGTGCGGTAGGGTGGGCACAGAACTGTCTCCCGGTGGCCTTTCTCCATGAGACCGACGGCGTGCAGGCACACCGGGCGGCCAGGGGTCTCTACCGGTCTTCATCATCCGGATGGCGCACCTAACGGACAGCCATGAGCCCGTGTCCACGTTCGCATGGCGTCCGCAATCAATTCGTTGGTGTCTTGCAAAGGCTCAATCCTTGCCAGTCGGGGTATGTCGCAGCCGTGTTGGCGCTCCCTAGTGTCCGTTGTTGTTTGTCCTTGGTACCGGAGCCCCTGAACTTTGGATGGCTCGATTCCCACACCAAAGACCTCTTTGCGGTGGTCTCAACTCGCAAACGTGGATGGCCTACAGGCAACGTTTGGATAACAAAGCATCAGGCAGAAGCCCTCCACCGGCTTATTGATTCGCTATCGGAGCCTAAGAAGAACTCCGTCAGCCCGGGCAACTGTTCGTCGATAGGATGTTCTCAGTGTGGCAGTAACTGGTGGAGCGTAGGTGCTTCCTCGCTTTGAATGCTGTCCCAGTAGTTCCAACCCCAGCAATTTCCCCTCCGTCGTTTTGGGGGTTGAAAGAATATGGGCCAGGTTGATGGGTAATCCGATCAAGTGGTTGATCTCACATAACAAGGCGGCAGCAGCATGAGGACTGTGAGCAAACTATCAATAGATTTGTATCTCGAGCCCTGTAAAGGTCATGGCGCAACTTGAATGCGACAGATCAAGCGTTCTGCTGCATGTTGGGCTTGAGAAGTCGGAAGCAGAATCCTGGAAATCATGCCTATCCCCAAAGCACTATGTGTGTGCCCCGGAAAGTAGTCTCGGCGGTGGAAAGCCACTGAAATTGCTTTGCTCAAAGCCAGCTGCCATTCAGCGTGACCTTAACACCATGCTTGGCTTGCTGAGGTGTCCATCGATCGCCAAGCGCCGCTAGTTGATAACAGTGTTCCGGGGACTGCACCAAGACCTGCCCAGAACTCGACCTGGTGCAGTAGCGCGGGAACAGAACTTTCTTTCTTTGTGTGCAGGCATCTCGCTATTCGATCCGAGGCTGGTGGGCGCGGTAAGGAGGCCTTCCCCAATCTCTTCTCTCACATCGCGCGGATGCCACCCGTAACAGATAGCCATGCACCCTGTTACGATGCGTCGCTTTATAAGAGCCTTCATGCGGCCAATGCCCCTAGCGAGCGAACTGCGCGAGACGTATATCGGCTGCATGTGCCCAAACGACTTCGACTGCGACATGTCCCATTGATTACACCCTTTCATCAATCCACGACTGCGAAAGCCAGATCCAATGTGCAATTACACTCAACGCGAATTCAAGTGCAACCATGTACGGTGGATTGTGTCACGATGGTGCCCATTATATGCGAGGACCCAAAAACGATGTCCACCTCACGTGACGCACTGTGAATACCGTGGCAACGAAGTCTGCGGCGAATGCAAGCCATCCGCGCCAATTGTATGGGAGAGCATGATCAGACGGTGAGAACTCGTTCCCCAATGAATGTCCAACACTGACTGAGAAACCAAGTAATAATACTCCTGTGCGTTTGTGAAAGCCCGAGACTCAGGTGCTGGCAGAGAAAGTAGAACCCGGGATGGTTCGTTCACGCGGTGTTTATTCAGCCATAGTCGAGCTCTATGTTCGTTGACCTGCGCTATGTAATATGGTATACATAATAATGTCAAGAAACTGCTGGTGTTCAGGTTGCCAACAACAGTGGTTCATTTGCTAGATTGCGCCCCTGAGTAATGTACCCCTATTGAATGAATGCGACCTAAGAACGCTGCCTGAAGATGTACAATACCGAGCTCTCCACGTCCGAGACTGACCCAGCTCCATGCAAATGGCCACTGAGTTCTTTTCCCCTGAGGCTGGCATTGTTGCCCTTGGCCGCAGTGTCAGGGGTCTCAGGGGAAATTCCCTCGCCAGTACCGTGGCGCCAACGCAATGATGAGCGGTCACTGATGAACGGCAGAGGCTACTTCCTTTGGAGTCCTGATTCGTTAATGAGTCGCACACTCCGTCAGCCCAACCAACAACGAGCAGCAGCAGCTAGCCCGCTGCACCCAAGTCCAGATCAAGAAGAGAACGGAAGGGGCATGCATGAAAGTTGAGTCATCACCACGACGGACCTGCCAAGTAAGGCAAGGAAGCCTGTGAAAATCAGCTTGTGCTCGGTTGATTGTGCCTTGCAACTGTTGGAATGCATGGAGACGTGGACTCCCACCTTCACGGCTCCCTGCTTCGTTCAACCACCCGGGATGGGGAGGCGAAATTGGGAAGATTGAAGTAATGTGTACCAGGAATGGAGCACAGCAAGCATCACCAAGACGAAGCCCTTCAGCCGGCCGGATACGCCCGGAGTTGCTGTGATCGCACTCCCGACCACAGCTGGACGCGCCCCAGCCAACCGAGCGCGACCGAAACGTGTTCTCTTGCACAAGCGGCATAACTTTACTCCCACTCATCTTGGAAACTCTGGCTTATGATTGTGTCGGCTAGATTCTATTGGGATCCTAGCACGCCCAAAGCTCGAAGTTGTGCCCACAGCAGCACTCCCAGTGAGTCCACTGGAGATTTTTCGCTGCGGCGAGAAGTCAGGACCAGCCCAAGGCCGACCTCGCCACCGTGGGAGCCACCCAAACCTGCTGTGTTCGCAAAACATGCTTTGAGGCGGTTTTGGTGTACGCTCCGAGCTTATGAAGTGATGCCAGCCGACAAGAATCGATATTCTAGGTGGACCCTCTACGCATAGCTCCCATCTCTTCACATCATGATCTGTACAAGCCAAGCTGAAGGTCCATGGCGAGGCCTTGTCGTTTCAGTGGACGAGTTTTTCAGCCAACAGTTGCCTACGGATCCTCTCCAACGAGGTAGCGGTGTGAAGAGCAACAGGTCAGGAGACTTTTCGCCTAAAGATACAGGGGCCAAACAGTGTTCGAATAATCATGAGATCCCCAAAACACCACCATGTGTTTTGCGAGATAACTCAGCGACAGTCTCTCAGCATGTGATATCGATGTCTCATCTCAACGGGTTGTGGGCTGAGAGGTTTCAAGTCACTCTCGGAACTCTGAAGTTCTGGTACATCCCTGAGATTACACTGGCTTTCGGGGCCTCGTTCCTTGGACGATCGTTTCGCAGCCTGAGCCCCATAGCCAAGGCAAAGCCAATGGCCCACTGACAGCAGCGTTTCTTGGTCCTCCACAGTATGTGACAGTGGTAGAAGACGCCAGCGTCCTTCCCTCAATTAAATGGCCGTTATGCCTTTCTAGCATATCGCAATGTCTCATTTTCTCCCTGTCCCTGGAGACTGAAGGCTGAAGATGTCTAGTCTGACACGGGTATGAAAATATGGCCTGAAGCTTCAGTGCATTCATGGTTACCTGGACACAAGAGAAGGAAACAAGGACAGAAAAAGGTGAAGAGGAGTGGTCTTACCACGCCATAGCCCCTCATTGTACCAAGCCGCTTCCGAAGCAGGGGAGAAAGGACGCAACCCATCGCTGTTACTCTGAAAAGGGGCGGCCGCCACGCTATCTCGTCGGCCGTTCGTCTGAGACAAACAGCGGAATCTGCCCGAGGATATCCGAGGCTGTAGGCAAAGGATAAGCGTCGGCTGGCTCCCTGTACCCTTTGTGCCCACCTACTCGGGTGACAAAAAGGATGGCCGGTTTCCGTATGGTAGTAGTAAGAAGTGGCCATCCTTGTTGTCACCCGAGTGCCACCCTGCCCTGCTTGGACGCCCCAGAAGATTATCTGAGGTTAGCTGAGGTGCCCATAAGTACGACCTGACTTTCGTTGGGCCCGAGTACCGTGTTGGAAGGACTGGTTGCCGATTTTCGTCTCCTGAGGTCTGGCGAGTGTCGATAAGCGGGGTACATTCGTCCTGAACACCGTGGCCGTCAAATCATCGTTTCTTCAAGATTCGTGCTGCATGGGCCAATATGCGACATCCACAGGGGGTTCTTTCAGCTGGCAAATGATCGATTCTCCAGCGTGGTATGACTTTCAATCGTAGTCAACGGCCGAAAGGCGATCATATCTGTGCAACCAACCCGCCTCTCAGTTGCCAGAGATGAAGGATACAAAGAAAGGGTCAGAACAGCCCGTCTCGAAAAGACACGGCCCGTAAGCCCGTGGTCGCCGTTTACCACTCCAAGAAGCAATACCGTCCTGAGGTTCCGGTCACCACGCAACCCCCGCGCATCCTTCATTTCCCCAAAGGCTTAGTCTGAGTCATGATGAGTTCTCAGCAACAGCTACCTACTCAGTTGCTCTCCGAGGTTTAAGGGACCAAGCGAGTCGGATTACCAGATCCTTAGCAACATTGGACATAATCTTCGCGTGCCGCATCTTCCTTGCCCTCGGTTACTACTCCCTCGTCAACAAGGACTCCTTGCAGTTTGGCCAAGACCCATGAACACGGTCTGGGCAGCCGCTGGACCATCCGGAAACTGATCGTCAATTCCGTTCCGCTTTTAAGTCTCGTTGAATACGAGCGGAATAGATCAGCTCTGCGCAGGGCGGCTGTCACATCGCCAGAGACTGGCCACTGGGACTATTGTCATGACTTGTAAACAGGTGTTGTGTTTCACGCCACCAGAGAAAACCAAAAATTGCAGCCATAACCACTGGCCCAAGACGCTAGTAGCCCGTCAGACCTCCTGTCGTCGCAACCCGAGTGAAAGAGTGGTGGTTCGACCATGGCAAATACATGGTGTGCCTTGGTTAATAATGAACCTCCTGGAATTTATAGAAGGTATCCCCTGGAGCTGTGAAAATATCAGAACAAGTGTCGGGAGGACCAAGGTGTCTTCGACGCCAGTGGCCACTGGCAGCTCGGCAACCGGCTACTGAGTAGGCTCTGTCTGGTAGGACGCCCTTCGCAAACCAGTGTGTGCCTTGAAAATGCGCCAGAGAACAGGCATGTCGTGGACTCTGTTTCTCTCCAACGATAATCTGCCGGGTCAAGGCAAACACACGAGTGGAAAGCGCTACCTGACCTTGCAGGGCGTCGCACAATGTTCGTAAATTGACGCCTAAGCTAATTTACGCTGTGATGCTGCTGATCGACCAATGCCACGGTTAGGGGTTCAGAGACCCTAAAACTCGGCAACGTACTCTGATGCGCCTGGTGGACGACAAGTTTACTGTGTTGTAGGTCAACCCCGCTTCTGGGTAGCCACTTGTCCGTGATGGAACAGGTAGTTCCGACTCTTCTGGTATCTGCACCACGGAGCGAATTCCGCAATGAGTATCTCACTGGCAGTTGCCTCCGCTATAGTAATCTCATGACGATCTCCAAGAGGGGTAGAATATCCGACCTGTATGAAAGTGCACAAAGACCGTTCAACTCCACTCGTCTTCAGATTATCCCCCAACCTCCAACCGAGTCCCTTTGGCATGCTCGGCTCCATTCCAACCTGGGCATTTCCATAAAATCGTCATTCGTATAAGTTCTTTCCGCTGGAAACACCACAGAATGACAAGAAGACCGCTTGAATTGCCACTCTAGAAAGCAATAAAGACGAGCGAAATATCCGTCCAGTCCTCAGCGGGACTTGTCTGACGGGGCAAGGAGCTAGGAAGAGACCCTTTGGAAATTGATCGCCGATTTTCTCTTGCTGCTGAAATTTCGTCAATCTGACGAGCGGGGTACCTTAGCTCTTCAATCGCCGCAGAGACTAGCCACCACACATGTAGCCCCTGCTTTCACGTTGTGGCCAAAGCAGACACACCAGGCACCTTACGCCGACAGGAGGCGACTGAAATTACAGCGATCGCTATTCACAGCCATAAGGGGAATCAGAAAGGTACTAAGGCGCGTCAATTGGGGATTTGTGATCCGCTCCAGACTGAGCGACTGTTTGAAGCGAGCCTACGGAGCTTGGTCAATTATCACACACGTCCGAGCCGCAGTTTGAGTGGAACAGGTCATCTTAGGGTTCATTATGGCCGAGAAATCGTAACCATAATACTGGCCTGTGCATTGAATGGGTCTCTGCTGAGCCGCTGATTGACCATAAGAAGCGCTGCCGAATTACTCGGAAACCCTCATAATGCCATGCCCATCGCATCGATGCAAGGCTCTTCGTACTCACATGACACAGCCCGTCTGCAAGGTAGGCGCTTGTGCATGATTCAAGCGTCGAAGTCCCGCTGTTCCCCGCCTCAGATATGGCAAAGGTCGCAAGGATCTCACAAGACAAAATGGGTCAATGTTGTTCTCCGAAATCGCAAATCAATCAAGGGTTTTGATGGAGCCAAGAATCAAAGCTTAAAACCGAAGTTGAGAATCTCTTTACATCTGGAAAGCTTGAACAAAGAAACCCACCAGCTCGATTCCGAACGACGCGACTATGGAACGGAATGTCATGGACATCGCTAGCATACTTGCAGACGCAAACACTGGGGATTCCCGTTTTCCTCAGGATGAAACAAGGTAGGTAGTCCCAAAGACCGCGCTCAAACTCTACCTGACTGTTTACTTGAACTTTTAGCGAGCGCGTTCTTTGCGGTGGTTGCCTTATTGCACCTGTCAACGATGTTAGATGTGGTCTTCCCGCTTACTGAACTGGCGCTAATGCGAGGTTAGGCATGCCTCGAGGTATTTGACATGTTCGAAAAGATCATCTGTGTTGCGAGGAAGGGGATAACACCACAGGCCGTTCGCGCTCTAGACATCAAGACAAACACTGGTATTTGGACAATCAGTCTTGTAGAGTGAGATAGCAGCATGCACTGCGTTTGGTCCATGGAGTGGGTCATCTAACGAACTTCACAGGTCGAATCGCGAAAGCATCGTCACAGGAATCGACACGCATCACATGCATCCCCAAACATACCAGTCGAATGTGGTTTTTCACACTGTTGATCGACTAGAAGGCCCATGGCAGTTATGGGAACAAGAATTCGATCTTGTTCACTACAGATTGCTATTTGACACTCCAATCAACTTGGCCATTCTGTATAAGAACTCTTTCGGTGTACTCAAGTCAGGTGGTGTCTTGGAGCTAGAAGTATTAGACTGGGAACTCTTCAGTGACGACAACACCATCCCTTCGGATTCATCACTTGCGCAGTGGGCGGATAAAGTCAAGAGGTCTAGGCAGCACCCGGACGAAAAGGAAACCAAAGGGCAACTGGAACGGATCGGCGCTGACCTCGCACAGCACGGCTTTATAGACGTTAGAGTTGAGAAGGTCAAGCTTCCAATCAGTCCATGGACAGAGGACGATAAAGAAAACGACATTGGCCTTTGGTTCAATAGTGGCTTGTGTGCTCTTTTGGAAGCCTCACGATCCACCCCAACACCACCTGAATGGGCCATACCAAGAGATGATGACTTGGCGTCCAAAGTCGAACAGGAGATTCGAATTCTCGGCATCCACGCATATATGATATTGTGGGTTAATGTCCCTTGTCGAGGTGTCACGATCGTAGATGTTAACGTTGATGATAGATATGTCTGGAGGGCGCGAAAGCCATGACCGAAGCATGAGGATTCATTCCAAGCGGCGTGGGTTGGCACAGGTCCTTTTAACTCGATGCCTGAAAGGTCTATCGCCACACTACGAAAGCGATGGTTGCGAAGCCCAGACAGTTCCGGCGTGTGTTGAGTTAGGCAGTGCAGATTGCTTAGCTGCATGGCCACGGGTGACAGGGTAGTCTGCGATGCCGGTAGAAAAGATTGAATTAGAGTGTACTTCATCAAAAAGGGGCATTTTCATGTTCGACCGTGTGATTGAATGGTTGAGCCCTTGCGTCGGCCGCGCCGCAGCCGCATTATGTCATATTGTCCGCCACCACCAGACCAGAGTATGCGAAGCAAGATCTAATTAATTATTTCTATATCGCTCAGTGCTGTCCGCCGCCGAGAAACAGTGAACCGAGCAACTTCTGTCGAGACCGAAAACACATCCCCGTTTTTAGGGGCTGATTGATGTTACAATCGGAACCCGACTCGGGCGGCCAGTTGCGGAGAGCGCAGGAAGACTTCCACACACACAGTACCCACCAAAGGGTCTGGTGAGATTCTGTAGTCCCCGGAAATGGGATGCTCAGCGCCTTTCGGCAGCGGACACTTGGCGGCCAGACCCTCCCAGACCCTCCCAGACTTCAGCTCGCGCCGGGAGCGGCGTTTCGTGCGAGTGCAGATTATCTTCACAACCTTACAAGCCTGGCACATCACCCCCAATCCGCGTGCAACCTTGCCGAAAGATATTGGTCGGCCGTGAGCTTTACGAGGGCGTTGCGCCCCACACGTCCTGGGATATGGTGCATGATCTTTGTTAATGTGGACCATCTTGACAGGATGCGGCGCCGCGGACTTGGCAGTGAAATGAGTGTAAGGTACCTTCGCTCACGGACCATTTTGATTGCGGCGACCGGCCAGCACAGTCTAGGGTGTTTTTTTCTGAATACTTATATTTCTTTTGCTCCAGCGTGATCAAACGACAAGCAGCCAACAGACTGCTCGTACCAAAAGACAAACATGAACTCCGAGACCGACTACGGCGACTCTTCGTCAGCGAACACTGACGACATCGGCTTTGCCCATTCGAGGAACTTGCTGCTAATGCATGGTTATGGTTCCGAATCCTCCCCCGACTTACCGCATTCGAGCGACTCCTCGTCAACCGTTGATTTCGAAGATGACTCTGGTATTGAGCATGGGGATGAAGTGAGTGAGGCTCTAGCTTCGGAGACGTAAGCCGGATCTCGGTACATTGGGCTAATACTCAGATAGTCTGACACTATGAGCATTCCCGAAGATATGTTTGACACAGACTTAAAACATGGTAGGGAGTATATGAAATGTGCTCGAGAATGTAAGTGCTCACCGACGTTATTCAAGTATGGGATAGAAAGCTGAAGGCTCATAGCCTATCGTTCTCCAACAGATGAAGTAAGTTCTTCGACAGGCCTAAAGACAGAGACTAATGGCCTCACAGAAGGATGACGAAAGATTGAGTAAGAGAGCCGTTCCGCATACTCTATACAGGCCCTGTTAAACAGCGTTTAGATCTTCAGAGCGAGGTGTTCCACCATGTTCTAGGGAGCCAACACTTCATGAAGGTTTCACACTCTAGAAAAGGAGAGCAGGCCAGAGTTCTGGACATCGGCACGGGAACAGGGAAATGGGCAATCGGATACGGTTCGTAACCTGGACTATCTGTCTTCGGCGGCTGACAGATATAGCGGAACAATATCCTCACCACGTTTTCGTCACTGGCGTTGACATCCGCGTCATCAGATCCGGGTTGTACGTGGGGACACAGCAGAATCGGGTTCTTGGCTAATACTGGCAGGGTCCCCCCCAACTGCGACTTCGTGGTTGATGACTGCGAAAAAGAATGGACTTGGAAGGATCAATTCGACTACATCCGGATATCCGGTACCGCAGGCTGCATCAAAGATGTGCAGGCCTTGGTGAAACAAGCCTTCGAGTGCGTATCTTCCTCGTGATAACGGGATGGACTAACGGTTGAATTTGCCAGGAATCTCCAGCCAGGAGGGATCTTGCAGATGGTCGATTTCGACCTCCGTCTCAAATGCAACGATGGCAATTCCTCTCGAAATAATCCTGCATTCGAGTTCTTTGAAAGTCACGCCGATGCGGCCAACAAGCTAGAGCGTCCGATCGATGTTGTGCTTCGATACCGCGAGATGATGCAAGAGGCCGGTTTTGAATTGGTACAATACAACGTTATCAATGTGCCTACCAACCCATGGCCAGATGATAGATGGGAAAGGAAAGCAGGGTCCTTGATGCAGGCATTTATCACTAGTGATCCGGAAGGGATGTTTACGGATCGTCTGGTGAGCGGCTTAAAAGACCTGCCAGAACAGGTTATGGCCAATTGCGTTGTGGTTAGACAAGAACTCAGGAACAAGAAAAAATCATTTTTACTTTCCTCTGTAAGTTACCTTTTATTCACGCTAGTCTGGTATCTAATACGGCGTTAGCCACCATGTGGTAGGCCAAAAACCAAACCCCGGGACAAAAGGAGGACCGTGTCCGGCGGCGGAAGAAGCAGAACACGGTACTCAGGCGCCGGAGGAGCCGCCAGAGATGCCTGCGAATGTGGCAGCGGCGCGAAAGAGGAAGGCCGACGGCGACATGGATACGGGGCACAAGCGGGTGTGTTAATAGGCTAGATTATTTTCATCATGTTTCTGCACCTAATGCTCCGCTCTCTTCAGGCAGCACTTTTGAGTCCACAGTCATACTCTCATCGAGAGCCAGGTATAACCGAAATGGACTCATGTTACAACAGCTGGCAGCGCTAGGGATGTGCTGCTTTCGAATGGGTAGGCTACGGACACTTTACCCCGTGCCCTCTTTGGCGTTAATGAAATGGTCGACACAGACGGGCGCAAGAGGAGATAGCCTGGGCCAGCCGGATTGACGTCCTACTGGGTGCTCCATTTAACGGTAACCCCGCTGCGGGGGTATCGCGAAGGGGAGTGATGCGCTGACCCGGTAGGGTGTCCTGCGAGGATAGGGTGTGTATCGATAGCAGCACCCCGGACTGAGGGCTAGATTGAACCTGCACGCCGTCTCACCTCCGCGGATGTACCTGTACGATTACTCTGACCTGCACGTCGCTGTCCGCGGGTGTACTCTGAAGTAGCCTTGTCTCCCGCGCTAGCAAGGGCTGCAGCGAGCAGCCGCAGCCGAAAAGGGACAGCCCTGCTGGCACATGCGTGGTGTGCCACAACGACCAAGCGCCAGATCTGGCTTTGCGCGCCCCACCACGACCACGTCGGCCCCTGGACTCGGGACAATCAGAGGTTTCTGCCAAGGCCCGCTTGTCTGACCTGGATAGTGCGGCGCAGCCAATCACGGAAGATGCTGTCAACGACATATCTCCCTCGCGGGCTCTTGCCAGCCCATGCGACGTGATGCATTCCGCTGCAGCAACAGAAGCTGAACACAGCAAGCCTGGAGCGATGGGCGGTCTCCCATCTCTGCTCTTGGCGGAATGTGGCCCACCAAACATCCTCGATGGTAGCCTCCCTGGCCAATCGCCGCACACGCAGGCCTCACGTGCCCCGCTCATGACGGCGAGTTCTCACCCAGCTCTGGACAGTTATGGCCACTGTCTTGCAGTGAGAGAGGACGCCTTCAGAAGCTCTGAATGGCACATAAATAGCTACCGACGCTCAGACGGTGATAGCCATCCAGCTCTTGTAACTTTGTCATCATCACTTGCCACGCTCCAGCTTTACGATTCGTCAGCACCACGTACCATGGATCGCTACCCCTGCGTCAACCGATACAAGCACGGCGTCGACTGCCCTGGATGGGTGAACGTGCATGCCGCCCGCTGCGAAGACTGCGTTGTCGTAAGTGACCCTGGCGAGAGAGTGGCCTACCGCTGACACGCTCAGTACAACCGATGAACGGGATCTGCTGGGTGGTGGAGAGGAAGTGGGCGAGTGACTGATTTCGGAACTATGTACATCTAAGATAGGCGGTGCTGAATGTTTAGTTCCTCGTTGTGCCTCAACCGACCAGCGAAAGCTGTCTGTTACTGTGATGCCTGTGACTGGAACTGCGCCCCGAGATCGAAGCAGCGGAAATCGTCAGGAAGCGCATCGTTGAAGCGAGAGCGTATGGCTGCGTTCAAACCACGGCAAACGCTGCGGATCGATTCATTGGGTAATGGCTGCTTACCCCCACTGGGTCGTACTCCATTGGTCTGCCGTGATTACATACGTGGGCGGCTTGGGCGACCCACCCTTGTGCAGTTGCCGTCTGCAAGGCATCGGTGCGTGGCCTACTGTCGCCCAGGCGAACCATTGGGCCGTAGACCTGAACATCGGTCGCTGTCGCCGAGGAGCGTCACAGAAGAGGACAGAATGCTCGCCGTCTTTCCAGAACCGCATCACGATTGTGCGGTCGGCGCCCAACGCCCACTGGCTTTGCTTTATGGCCGCGAAATGGTACGTGATGGTTGTCGCTCCGACGCAGAATCATGAACTGACAAAGGCAATGGGCAAAGTAAACCTGGAGACACGGCAGAGTCCTGCGATGCGAAGGCGAGCAAATCCATAGAAGCCCTCCGAGCCGCGAGGACGAAATGCACTGGGGAAGCGCCACCAAACTTTGTTTGTCCTGAACGCAAGAGCGAGTGGCTTGACCTCACTGCGCCATACCAAGCTCTCCTCGCTAGGACGAAAAGCGTCAGCCAGTTTGCCTATTGTAGTTCAGTCTCCACGCATACACAGGAGAAGGGCCGCGCCGCGCTGTGGGATGCGTGGGGATGCGTTCGGTCGGCCCTAGACTACCTGAGTAGCCTCTTGCCAGCATCACGGGAAGGCATGCTTCCGTTGGTGACAGCAGCGCAATGTCTCATGGACTTCTTCCTGAAGCATGTACCGCGCCTTGGCACTTTCGGACGAAATTGCCTAGGTCATCTAGCCACTTATCGGTACGTTGAAGACACTTGAGCGAGCACATTGCTGATTCATTCAGCATGACAATTGAGGTCGACCCCGAGGCCCGCGACTGCTGGAAGAAGGCTAGCAAAAGCTGGTACAACGAGGCCAAAGAACTACTTATCGAGCCCGAGCATCCATACCAGGCCTGAAGCCAAGGCGCCGTCTTTCGAGTTTTGGTGCTAAGAAGAAAGGACGCAGGAAAAGGAATCAATTGCGAGGATGCCGTGTCTTGGTCCTATCTGCAAGTGCGCGCGATCCGCTCGAGCTGACCGGATATCCATTGCAAAGACTATGATTCTCCTACACACTCGGCCCTAGTTCACCCGTGCACGTGGCTGTCGACACTGTACGCGGATGACCGCAAGGCATCCCGGCCGCCGATACGCGTCGAAGCCGATTTTGGCTCCTGCCCACACGCGTCTAGCTTTGGGAGACAACAGAAAAGGATAGCCAACCATCTGTCGACGCTTTGGCGACGTGATTCCTGTTCACGGAAGTGGATTCGTGGTACCAGTTCACACCGTTATCTGTAGCCCATATTGCTTGTTATCAGCCATTCCGCAGTGTGCAGCCCCCATATTTGAGGCGCACTGCAGAAACGGGATTGGTCATGATCTTCCTGAAGGGTGCTTTTCACAGCAAAAGCCGACAAGGATACCATCAGGCCGTGACTCAAGTTTCTATTCGCATGTCCAATCTCTGTGCCGTTACACAGGCTCCGCCTATGGTGAGGCCAACTCCTGGCGCCCACCCTAGCGTAGTTGCCTCGTCCGGTCCTTGGGCATATGCAACAAGGATCCTTTCCCCAACCCTCTATTGCGCTCCTGGCGAACCATCAGAATGAAAATTTTCATGGTTGCCTTACTTAGTCGTGGTCAATAAAACCCACCGGTGCCATGGAAGCTACCAGACCATGAATCCTGCTTCCTTCGTGGTTTTCTTTCAGTCATTGCACCTCCAGCGTCCATCATGGCGTCCTCCATGGAAATGGGAGCCGACTGTGTTATATCCATTCGTATCAACGATGCCACAAGCTCTCAGATGGATGCATTAGTGTGGGTAGTAGTCCTAGCCGAAGCGAAACTCGAGCCATTCACTGACAGAAATCTGCACAGCGCCACGACGCAGTCGGCGCACGGAGACGCCAGCTACGATTCCACTCTTGAACGATCCGATGTTATACACGACCCAGGGGTTATGATTGAGGAACCCGAAGCTAGTACCATTACCCATGAGCAGCGTGTGGCCAAAGTACGGGATATATACGCTGCTCTCATCGAGGCTGAAAACAAATGTACTGAGGAGGTTGGCAAGGCTAATTCGTCGAACCAAGCACTTAACCACGAGCAGTGGGAGGAGCTCATTGATCTACACCGCACTTTGCTGGAGAAGCATCGCGACTTTCTCTTGGCTTCGCAGCATCCTTCAGCCAACCAAGCTCTTCGGCGGCTTGCGAGCCAGCATGCAACCCCAGTGCGCATGTGCGAGCGCGGAATCGATTCATTCCTGAAGCTCTTACATCTCCAACTCCCAGCGTCGCGGGAGTATATGTCAAGATTCATATCCCTGGCAAATTCCACAATGGAGTCAATGTGTAAAATAGCGCCGACGTTCTATAATACCTGGGTTGAGTGCCTCGGGGGCGTGGCACACCGCCGGTGAGATATTACATCCTTTTGGCCGCGTTACACCAAAACACCCACCTTGACTCTCTTGCTGACAACCACAGAATGGACATCGAAGACGACCTCGGAGACCGTGAGCGATGGATGTCCGTCTCTCGCCATTGGTATTCCAAAGCAAGCGATAAAGCCCCAACGAGAGGAATCCTGTACCGCCATCTCGCTACCCTGGCGTGCCCTAACGCTCTGCAACAGCTATTCTACCATGCCAAGAGCCTCTGCGTCCCCATTCCCTTTGTCGATAATCGGGAAAGTATCATCGAGTTCTTCGACCCGTACCTAAACGGCACTCCTATGTGGTTGGGGATTGATACCGCCTTCGTCCGCGCTCAAGGGGTTCTGTTCTCAGGCAAGAGCAGTGATCTGCTTGCTCCCTCTGTAGAGTACTTTGTTAACAATCTTGACGGACACATTGCAAAGGAAAGGTCAGAAAGCGACACAAAGAGATGGCTAGAGAACAGCCAGTATATTGCTATTGTTTTGGGATGCGCCCTGCTTGAATACGGCAGCGAGTCGAACGTCATTATGATGGCCATCAAGATGAGTCGCACGGAGGAAGCCGAGTCCGCGAAGGAGGATGCCGACTGGGATATAGTCGACCGTGAGACTTCCGCTCTGAGCTCGAAGTTTTCCCATGCCCTCGCCTTCGTGGTCCGCACCCACAAAATCGTCTTTCGCCGCTTCAAGGACACGAACGTCAATCCCTACCTGCACGTAACGCTTTCGTTCCTCTACCACATGTCGCATTTCCCGAGGGCAATGGGGTACATTGAGAAAGAGATGCCCTGGAAGCTTATTTCATTGATGCTGAACGAGCGCCTGAAGTCGTGTTTGTCAGTGGACAGGATTGAGTCCGAGGACTTCCCCCGGCCCAACGACGAGACTCCCAGGCCTCTGCCCGAGGACTTTGCGCAACGCGGGCTACTTTGGGTCTATAAGTACTATCCTGAAGATTTTTTCACCTCAAAGCCTGATGACGACGAAAAGTACTTTGAGAGGGCGTCAATGACCGTGGACCGTCAGGAGAGGTGCCTTTGGCTTGGTTACCGCCTCGCGTCGCCGGGCAAGTGGCTGACATACGATAAGTCGACAAGACAATTTGGCGTGCCACCGCAGTATAACGTCGAAATTCCCGGTCTCGAAGCTGATGCGTCGACACAGCCAGAGCCAGGGCCACGCACAAACCTGGAGAATTCGGCGCATGCTGCGGCGATGCAGTGAATGTTGAAGACCTGGTAAAGTCGGGCGCCTGGCACTTACTGCTCCACGACTTTCTAACGAAGAGGGCCATCGGATATGCTAGTGCAAGGGAACGACAAAGGACGTTACGGGTAGGCCGTCAGGGGGTTCGCTCATAATGGCATCGCCAGGCAGGACAGCGAACACAGCGTTAGGCCTAGGGTTGTTGGAGTCGATTGAACGGCTGAGACACTCTGCGCTGTGGAGCACTTTCATCAATTCAACTTCTTTGAGCCCTGACTACATGACTGCGTCCCGTTCTTCCAAACCTGACCAACGCAGCGCACCGAAATGTCCGCGGCCGTCGCCGACCCACCGACCGGGCCGTGGCTCGATCACCAATGTGCTGCCCCATCGAGTCGACTGGCCAGTGCGCTAGCGAGGCGATGTCACCCTACGTCGTTCGAGACCCTGACCTGTACGGTGTACCTCGCCCGACAACGAAGCGCCCGAACTGGTGCTAGCGGAAGCCGCAATTGGAGGTGCCGCTCCACCTGTTGCGTACCGATACAACAGCATCCCTGCGTCCTCCTCCCCCACGCTTCCAAGAGCTAGCGCCCCTTGGCTAACGAGCATGCCACCCGGGTTGGAACGGGTGGAGCGCCAGTCAGCGCACTGGATCGGCGGGCGTGTGTCGGTTCCGAGCTGAAGACGACATTGCTTTTCCATGCGCCGTCTGTGACGTCCCGAATGGCAATTGTACCGTCGGCAAGTGGTGGCTCTGGGAGGGAGACATCAAGGTGACTCCCTGAGTCCCCCGTTGGTGTCGCTTGACCATTTATCACTCGTGCCTCCTGCTGCTGCGTTTGCTTCATCGACTAGACATTGTCACCCCCCGGAAGACGTCGCCATAATGCCTTACCCCCTCGGCACTCACGTCCTGACTGTGGACACCAACGTTATCGCCAAGGTCGACACTTCAAACCCGCAAAACCTTTACAGCATGTGGACTCGTATGCATCGGACCGGCTCGAAGTAGCTCACATCCGCTAACACGCTTGCTGCAGTGTTCGCCAAGTGCGCGGAATCCGTCGAACAGGGCCGCAGACTCGAGAACCTCAGCTGGCGTCTGTGGAACCGTGAGACCTTCTGCTACACAGAAGACGAGCAAGCCTCCGTCACTGTCACGAATCTGCTCAGGGAAATTCCTCACGATACCAGATTACAAGACATCCCTCCGCTCTCTCGCAGTGTCGACTCCGAAAATGACAACGAAGCCGTTGACTTCACCTCACCCTCTGCTCCCCTTGAGATCCATCCCCGAATCCAGAGGCAAGACTCATGCGCCAGCCACCGCAGCCGAGGCAAGGAACGCCACATCACTTCGGGGGACTTTGAAAAGATGGTCGTCTCCATCATCAAGGAGAACGAGCCGTTGTCTGCCCCTCTCCCTCAGATCTCCTCGCCCTACATCCCTCCCCAGAACGAGGCACCGGATCTGGTGCACACCTCCCCTGCCTACGAACATTCCGGATCCACCACCACTGAGTCCTCATGCCAGTCATCCGAAGAGGAACACTCTCGGGAACCTGTTTCTCCTGAAAGAACCTCCTGCACTACCGTCGTCCGCGGCTTCTTTTCCTCTCGGATCCCCCCCATCTCGAGGCCCACCCCTGCCTCCCCTAAGACCTTGTCACCTGCTGCCATCCCTGAGCCTAGGTCCTCGCCCGCAGCCAAGCCTATTCAGTCCAAGAAGCAGCCAATGTTCTCTATCGGCGAGTCCTGCTCTTCCAGTGAGCAGGGTCAGAGCATTGAGAACCTGCGATCTATCCCTGCCCCAAAGCGCAAGATGTTCCAGGTTGGCGGCTCCTCTGAGAAGGACAGTTCCCTGAAGAGCGCCCTTGCCTCCCGCCAGGGTTCTCTTCTCAACGGCCAGAAGACGGCCTCCTTCGCCTCCCCCATCTCCACCCGTACCATTGACGACAACAAGTCGGCCATTGCCGACGACTCGAAGACCGGCTGCGTTGACGAGAGCGCAATCGATGACAATGACGATGACTCTTCCGACTGGGAAGACTCGATTGAGGACAGCAACAAGTCGAGCATTGACGAGAAGACATTCTTCCAGCGCGTCGACTCCAAAATCAACCTGACTTCCCGTCGCTCCCTTATTACCCTCATGATTGAGCAGAACGACCGTAAGAGCAACTCTAAGGCCCTCGGCAACATTGCTTCTCAATCCACGTCAGCATTGCCCTGGTCGCGCACGAGCCATACAGCCCCTCCCACCCTCGCTGTCTCCCCCAACGACTCTGACGATGCGCCTCTCATGATGAAGAGGGGCGTTCGCTCATCTCCTCTAAAGCCCATCAACGAGATCCCTCGGTCCTCAGCTCAGCCTATCTACACGACGGCAAGCCACAGCCACCTCCCGGCCGCCCTCTCCCCCCGGACTACGCGTCGCAACATGCTCGCGACGGAGCTGACAGAGTCTCTCCGCCGCAACCTCCTCTGGGAGCGGCAGCAAAAGTCATCGACCGCCAACGCGGTTCTCAAGAGACGACACACATCCCATGATGTGGCCAACCTGAAGCAGTACCCCGAGAAGGTCTGCCTCAAGAAGGAGGCTCCTACCAACAACAGTAGCAGCAACAATAACAACAACTCCCAGTACTTCGCCAAGGATACGGACAGCTTTGGAGGCTATCATTCCAAGGGCTGGTGAATTGCTAAGTCTTTGCAACAAACTGAAGTGGTTCTACCGAGGCTGGAAGCCAAACGGGAGATAACTAAACGCCTTTGAATATCAAAACTGGCTGACTCAGTCAAACCGACTGAGTATCAGCCGATGACTATGGCCACGTTTTCTTCATGCCCGCTGCTTCATTGTATTATTCTTTATGAAAGGAATCAGCCAGGCGGCGGTAACTCGATAATTTGTCGGAAGCTGTGGTTTCATGTACTAAATGGCCACCTACACGGCTGTCCAAATTCTGTTTTACATAATGAGAGTGTCTTCTTACGAAGCATCATTGAACTAGCCTGTAGACAGGACAACATCTTATCTTTCACATACATTCATGCTTTCATACTCGAGGCCAGTTAGCGTCCAAGCAGTACAGTAGCAAACATCATGCCCATGTAACCTACTTCATTGCAAACAGCGTTGCATCTCATCCGTCATTACACTCTTGCAGTTCTTGCGCAAATAAGTCCGGCGGTGATCGCCCTGAGCTTCTAGCAGGTATATTGCTGCAGCCAAACGCCACCATCAGGTGGTCATCTCAACAGATGGCCCTGCAGCTGAGTCTGCCACTTGGGATGACATGGTAGACCGACCAATGGGGGACCGAACGCTCTCGGCCCATTGATATCCGCTCAACATGGACCATACGGACGGTCATGGCCGCAGTACAACTCGCTCGTTGCTTGCATTAGTGCCACAGCAGTTCAGCGCCCGCAATGCACCTCCATGCATGTCTACCAAAAGTGATGGGTCTGGAACAAATGCCCATCATGGTCAGCGCTGTACGAGGTCTCTGGTTCTGGTAGGGTGTGGGCGCGGGTATCTAAAGGCCCATCGCCGCCTTCATCCAGACTCAACAGCCAAGTAACGAAGCAAAAATGTCAGGTACCGAAACAAACAACGGGGACGGCGAATGGGTATTTTTGCTATACGCTCTTGCGTATTTTCTGGCCCTTATTCTGAACTTTGTCCCTTTCTTTCTCTCCCAACGGGCCGATGCTCATTTTCCGGCCGCGGGAGCACTACTGAAGCCGTTGCTGCTTCAGCTTGTCGAGGACACGCAGGAGTCCTTGATGCTTCTCATCCAACCTCTCCTCGATACATTCGTCGCCGACACCCTATCCCGCAAATCGAAGTCTACCGTTCGAGACTTGATCGCGAAAGCCGATTCGCTTAATGCTGTTCTGAAAGTGTGGACTATCAAGTTCCCCTCTTTTATCGTTACGATAGCGTCAACCCTTCCGAGATCATGGATCTCACTCCTCGCGATTCCAGCCACAACCTTAATTTGGTTCGTTTGGCTCTGGGTCTTCTCTGATATCGCCACCGAGGTGCAAGACTCTAAGAGGGCAAGGGACAAAGCCCTGTGTGTAGCGATGCTCCGCAAGCTGTGGAGCCGAGCTGACATTGTATAGAAAACGAATGGACCGAGAGGAAACAAAGTTCCAAGCCGAGTATCTTGAGTCGCTGTTACAGCTCAACCGAAAGTTGGTCTATTGGAAGGCCTTCCGTACCCTTATCATCACTGCGTTCGTCTTGTTCTTTAGTCATATACTGGATACAACTTTAGTAGTTCGCTTCATTCACCAGGTGGCTTCGCTGGAGTCTATCAGCTGGAAGGAAACGTCAAGTCGTACGAGGGCGTCACAGATTATCAGCGAGGCAGTCAAAAAGAGAGACAAGGTGCCTGATCCCGAAGCACAAGAGGGAGCCTTCAGCGAATTACCAGCTCACGCAGCGGCCGAAAACGCCAAAACATCGCCAGAACCTCCAGCAACAGAAGATAACGACAGACTTATCGATCCCACAGCACACGGCAGAGTCGGCAAGCAACCAGCTCTATCCGAACTGCCAGATCGTCAGGAGTCAAAGAGCATGACTAGTGAGCCTCCAAGTTCTCTAACTATAGGGCGTCAGCCTAGCTGGATTGCCACATTCGCACTGAATGCCGCCAGGGGAATGGTCATTTTGACTGTTTTGATGAGAGCGAGTCGCAAGCCGGGTGTTTGGCCGCAATGTTCAAGTGATGCAACGGCCAGCCACCCGAGACAGCCCCAACAGTGGGGCCCTGATCAAGCGATTGGAAAGTCTTGTGGGATCATTTCGCTATATCGAGGTTATGATACATTCCATGGAGATGGTTTGCGGGACCCCAGAGTCGGAGAGCACGAGCCATCCGGAGCCGAGCAGCCGGACCACACAGTGACAGACCCCCGGGTCAGCTGCGTCTCCACACCGCAAACCCGCAATGAAGAAGGACTCAAAAGGTTATGACCTAATGGTATGGGAACGTACGCATTGATGGAGGCCCCTGGTGTGGACTGGATATGTAGGAAGATATCCGGACGAACTTTTGTCAATGCTCACCCCCCTACTTTCTACTGAAGCGAAGCAGGTGTCCGTTTAGCAGCGACACCAGCCAACACCACCCCTTATAGGATTACGAGCGTTTTTGGTCATTGGTGTAACTGCTTGCTTCCTCAGTCGGGACTATGTATATCCACTGTACTTGAGCAGCTACGAAGGAAATGCCTCAATTCTTGCATCGTAAACATCGGCAGCAGGTCTCGGAGTTTGGAAAATATTTGTCACCTTCCGGACCCATCGATTTCTGCTCAGTTGTCACAAAGTACTACTATGTATATAGTTTGCAGCGTGGCAGCTCTCAAGCATCTGTTGGTGGTGTGGGGAAGGTCAGATCCTAGTCGCGCAATACTGGGTGGGTCTTGATATCGGCCCAATGGGAATCGGGCTGTTTGGTTTAGTTGAAGCGGCTCAGGGAGATACTGGTAGGCACTGCGCTTTACCCGATTAGGCGGTCGTTACTGAATTTCAGTAACGACCGCCTAATCGGGTATAGTGGTGGCTGGTAAAGTAGTCAAACGTATATGTATCAACATCCACTCTGTTGCCTCAGGTTCAATGTCAAGTCACCGATTCTCCGTCGGTGGCGACAATGTCTCTAGAAGCCAAACTTTCAACGCGAGCTTATGACGCGATAACGGAGTCCGAAGTAAGTACCTCATGTCTTGTCCGTCCTTCGCTAACGTATCTCTAAGAGAAGCCTTCTCTGTCGAGCCTTCAACGAGGCTCCCCACCTATTCCGAGAGGTTCCATCGTCGGTTTCTCCACATCAGAAGAGAGCAATGACAAGCAGTCACTTACATCGACCACGAAAGATTCCACGAATAACCCCTGGCACAACATCTCCCCGATTACCCGCGAACTCGACACTTTCTAGCCCTCAGTTCAGAGCTGGATTCGAATCTTCGTCGTCGAATTTGGACGTCGTACTCCCGCTCGACGACAAGACTCAAGCGCTTGTTAATTCATATTCCAAGAAAGAGAACCTATCCGAAACTGCCTCGTCCACAACCTTGACCTGCGGTGGACACGACTTGGCTGTCAGAGCCTACCAAGTTAACCAGAAAAGTACCGCTATCGGACGTATTGCTTGTTACATGTTGGCGAGGCACCACCCGAAAAACACAAGAATCGACCCGATCGTAACGCAAATAAGCACTCAGCTGGGCTGTAATGGAGAGAATGTGCGCGAGGAGGTCGACAATATGCTCAGGAAAGGCCATATTTGGGGAGACATCATCGATACACTGGTGGGCATTGTCAACTCCTCTGGCACGGTTGCCTCAACGTCCGATTTCGTCGGGCTGGTGGCAATCCTGTCGCCACCAAGCTCGTGAGTTTTGCCACCAAGAATGTCGACTCCTATATTTATCTCCCTGCAGCTGGGAGAGGGCAAGACAAGACCAACGACGTGCGGCTCTCCAGGTGCTGCATAAGAAAAAGGCCATTTATCATGATGCTCAAGAAGCTACCAAGGCATTTAGCTTTGTTACGACGCACATCGCAGGTATGTCGCGTAATTGTTATCGTGTCCAGAGCTCACTAGTTAGTACCAGGCAGCCAGTTTATCGACGAGAGTCCATCCACTTTATGTCAAAAGACTCGAAAAGTGATGCATTCCAACACGACAGCCCTTAACCGTGCTTTGCCGATGCGCTCTTTGAAAGAGCCAGCCATGACAGTGGGCTCAGCCGCATCTGATCCCATCGGGCACCAACCCCCAGATGATGCGGACCTTCTGCTGGCATTGGCATCCTTCCTCGCCCCTGGCAAGGAAATCCCACTGGACCTGTTTATCCGCGGTGCTGGCGCTCGTATACGCTGGGGTTCTGATGGAAAGCCGACTGAGTCGAGGAGCTTAGTCGACGCGCAGTTGTCATCAGTATTGGCGGATCGCCCAAAACTGGACAACGCTTTCAAGATTCTGTGCTCCTTTGGGACCATCAAGAAAATCAACCCCGATGCCTTCAGTGTCAGTTCAGACACATGTGAAGCAATTTTGATCCGTCTTGACAACGACCAACGACAGTTCTGGAAGCAACAAGCCTTGATCGTAGCCTACAGAGCGCTGACATGGAAATATCTCGAACCTTCGTAAGTTTTTTGTCAGCTCGAACGATCTGCTTTATACTCACCTCGCTATCGTAGTATTCCCCACCCGCAACTATTGCAAGCTCACGTCGAGTTTGTTTTGAAGACGCATCAGGACGTCGTCAAACATCTCCCCAGCGGCACTATACTCGACTTAGTCCTCACCCTGACCGAGGCAAGCCGACTTCCGAGGATGGCGTGGAAGCACTTTGTTCTTGATGCGGCCAGAAAGCTCATTTCTGGGTTAAACAATCCATACGCTGTCGCCTGGCTGGGAGTCCATGAGAGCCTTCTTGAAAGACTGTCGGGGAACACCCAAAAAGCCATTGATGTTCTGACCCCCTTACACGGGAGCCATCCAGAAGATGATGCACGAATGCATTCGGCGCGTGGTTTCGCAGCTATCCAGGCCTCCCTGAACAGCATTCAGGTGGAAGAGCTGCCAGCGGCGACGGCGGCCTTGGAGGAATGGCAGCCGCGTCGGCAACTCAGCGTCGTGGATTACGTTGTCCTCTATCGCAAACACTTTCTTCTTGCTAAGATCTTGCGCTATCAAGGTCATTTCGAAAAGGCGCTGGGCCGCCTCGAGAAATCACAAGATATCACATCGCAATGCGACGGTCTTGTTTTTGAAGAAGAGGCCCGCGATTTCGCTAGCAGCTACGCTGATACCCTTCGGGAGCTGAACCGTCCCATTGAAGCTGAAGATTTTCTACGCAAGAAGATACCTTTGGTGAATGAAAGCGCCAGAAACATCCTCAACGTCTCCTTGGCAGAAAGCCTTTTTGCTCAGCGGACGTCCAGTCCCGGTCGGGTCGATCTGGACGCTCGAGACGTGATTCGGGAAGCGCGCGATCTTTGTCTTGAGCTTCTTTCGGTCACCTCTTTGCCGAAGTACGAGAAGCTCCGAGTTTGCATCACTTTAGCAAAAAGCCACCATGTTCAGCCAGACCTGGACCTTGCGAGGACGTACTGGACCAAGGCAATGAATGAGATCGGCCGATTTGGGTTTACAAGTGGCATCACCACAAAAGTCATTTTGAGGTCTATGATAGACATCCTGGAACACCAACCTTCAGACCCAGTGGCCGTAAGCACAAGGCTACAATCTTACAACGAACTTGCCACCTTGATGAAATTTCATAAGAATGACGGCATAAGCAATTGGGTACCTGGACTCAAGGATTGGGAGGACTATCTGGATACAAGGACCAAAGCACTATCTAGTCATTTGTAATGAGCAACTCATCTATAGATTAGCGGCGCCAGGTATCAGGTATCGCTCCAAACCTGTCGGTTTTTGCCGCCCTATGATGATGCTGGTGATTGTTATCTTGCTTCAAAACACGGGTTTCAAGTGTTCAAGCGCTTGTTGGGTCTATGGTGATGTCTAAGGCCTGCGTAGGTCTACGCCCGGAAGTTGAGATGGTGCGTTGTTCCTCGGTCCAGCCGGGGGTTTCGAGATGCAAGAGATCATCCAGTATGAGATTCTTCTCTGGCGGAGTACTCTGTTCGTGCCGCACCCCATGTCAGCAACCATGCCGGATTTGGCTTGTGTCGGAATAGTCGCCCTGCAATGCTAGCCAGACAGGGCAGTAGTCTCTGCCCAATATGAATGGAGCCCCGAGGGCACCCGAGCACGGGAGCTCGTTATTAGCACACCCTGGTAGCTCACCAGCCAGGCTCCCGTTCGCTGAAGGACAGCTCAGGCAGCTACACAATGGATACATGTCTGGGTTTCCCCACCAGGTGCTTGTTGGCATTGTAGCAGGGGAGCCCATGCTCTGAAAGCCGAGATGTGATACTGCTTCCCATGGGTGCAACACGCCCCTGCACACTACACTGTCGGGCGTGTGGTTCAGAAACCTCGGCCTCGTTATCCGAACGGTCTATCACGTCCCATGCTCGCAGCGGGCCCACATCTTCTGGACCCAGCCACGTCGGTTGAGAGGGTTCGGATCAAACCTATGGTCCCATGCTCTCCTTGATTTTGTTCGCTGACTGCCACTGCTTCATAAAAACGGAGGCAGCGTTTGTGCCATAGAGCCACCCGAGCCTATGCCGTCAAGGTATATTTACCATTTGCCAGGCTGCCAATGAGATCTGGAAATAGGAGACTGTTCGCAGTGATTGTGATACACTATCTCATCCAGGAACTTCTTTGGATCGACAGACACTGCATTACGCAGAAAACGTGTCGGCAATTTGTGTACAGGTCCGTCTATTGACCCGCGGGCCTGGACCAGAAATTTCGCAAGATGAGTCCGGGTTCAAGGTGGTGCATGACCATGGTGTAATAAACTAAGAATAGACGAAAGCTAGCAAGAAATCGGGTACAGAAGAATCCAGGCTTTGCATAGCCTAAATTGCTGGAAGTACAAACCTACTAACATCCTATCCCATCAAAAGATCCTCCCGGCCAGACCTTCCTGTTCTAGTGTCCACACATCCTATCCCATATGAGTGAAGTACACGGGCCAGATGGCTCATGGCGATAACGGTGTGGGATTATGGCGTTTCCCGGGTGCCTAGACATAGCGCTCCCAATCGACCGTTGCTATTCGCAGGTTGACTTCGGAACCGAGTACGCAAAGGGACGATACAGCGGAGAAAATGCCACATTTGTTTCGTGGCCCCTGGACCACTTCACGGGTGTGGCCACACTCGTTCTCGACGCAGTTGAAGAACGTCAGCTGTGGCAGAGATAGTCTTCTGTCCGTGTCGGTCATTTATCGACTATATAAGTAGTAGCAAATACCCGCGTGGCCGATCACTGATATACCACAGCGAAATTTCGACATACTTGCAAGCTTTATTTTACTTCCTCGCTATCTCCATAGCCTCCATCATGAGCTTAATGCAGAACCCTATTCTTGTCCGTCTTCGAGACGATGCGGAGCGGCATGATGAATGGGCAACCGTTAAGTTTTGGAATCACTTGTTTACGAAGCACGTTTTCAAGGAGGATCACTTTGTGGTGTCTACCGAGCAACCTCCCGTGCCTTTGAATAGTCTAAGACGGGTAGACATTGTCGTTGAAAGCTGGGATAGGAATCAGCTTCGCCTTTTTTTGTTTGCCGAAGCAAAGAAGGGCAAAGCTGGGCCCGTCGACATTGCCGAAGTCGAGAATCAGGCATTCTCAGCATGTTACGAACATTATGGGGAGAACCCAACAAGACAACAGATATGGGCAATGACTTGTTTTGGCCCCAACGTCCGTTTCTGGGTATTCGACTGGCAATTGCCTTACCTCGCACCACACTACCCCGCCAGCGGAGAGCATGGGCAAAAAGCAACCTATCTCGACTTCAAATATAACGAAACTGCGATCATGGACGTTTTGCGACACATCAAAAAACATCCTGTTCCTCCCCCCCAAGTTGTCGAGGCACCTCTGGGGGATGCCGGGCCTTCGACGGCAGTCGTCTTATCGGCGGAGTCCGTCACCATGGTACGTGTGAAGAAAGCCCGGAAGGCAGGCCCGGAAATTGAATTCAGAGACGGAAGGACAATGAAGACGGATATATCTAGATGGTCGCGAGCGCAGTGCGTGGTGGGAGATGTCACTGTCGATGGCTTTCATTTCACTGGCAATTCGGGGACCATTTACTTTACGACGAACGAGATTTCAAAGAGCTAGAACACTACGAACAGGAATTTTTGAGAATTTCTTTGTCAGACCGTCATAACCATTTCCGTTCCCGTTGCCCAAACTTCCAAAGTGCATCCACTGGCGCAGCGTGTCCAGTCTTGATCAAGGTTATCACCATCTTGCAGCGCTGTAGATATTTTTACCTTCACAATGCGGCGGGACGAACCATTCTCCATCTTCAATTCGAGAGCGGCAAATGCGAAGTGTGATACATCTGCACATCTCTCGGCAGGATCATGTCCCAGCCGACAGTATCCGAGGGCTTGCATTGAACCATTTGCGTAATTGATAATCAGCCCACGACAGAAATCTGTCTGGCTTTCACGATACACCCAGATACAGGTAACATCTGTCATGATTGCTGATGCATAACTGGCGTCTGACAGAGGAGAAGAAACCAAGGGAAGAGAAGGACGAAGTCTAGAGCACTTGCGACCCTCCGTGATCCCTAAGATCACAACAGATTTGTCTTCCGGCATGGCGTATACCAGAATGGATCTCTCCGGAGTATGGCAAGCGTACTCTAGTGATTTGTATTCGTTGTACGGGCCAACAGCAATGTTTCCCCTATGGGGTGTACGGATCTTTTTCATTATCAGTCATGACTATTCCCGCAATAGGTGTATAACTTACGCAGTAGGAACGATCATTCAACAGAGGTTGCCCACTAGAAGATACGCGAAGCCGAACGCCAAAAGCGGATATTTTATCTGCGGCTGGGTTTGGCACGTAGAACCATTCAACGGATCGTTTGGTTGTTGGGATAAGTCGTGCAAAAGTTACCTCCGCGGAAGGTGAAGCTTGAGTATGTGCGTGTAATGCAGCCACGTTGCTTCCTAGTAGGAAAAATGTAATTCCTGAGCAAGAGCCTAGATCAATGCTAGCAAGACGGTTTGTCGATGTACGAGAGGGAAATTGGAATTTCTTGAACTTCGCAAGGTTTGGAATATCTGTGATTTGTAGTTGTTCTAGTCCCTGTGTGGGTGCAAGACGGCCGATGCCGAACTGAAATGATAATTAGCAACAATGTTACCCCTGAAGAAAGGCCTAACAGACTCTAAAGTCGACTACCATATTCTGACTAGCCTCAATAGTTGCGTAAACAGTGTATAGAGACCGAGGCTCCTGCACTGCGACTGTAGGCCTCGTAATGCGTGCGATGCCCTTCGAGTCAATTGCTAACTCAATAGGACAATCGGAAGCAACAGCGCTGATGACTGGTTGGCTCCCACGGTGCCAGACTTCGATCATTGCTAGTGGTACCGAGGTTGGCTCATGCCAAACTTCGGAAAGATAGGCGGCAGCTTCGTGAACGGCGGCGAAACGCAAGAGACAGTGTTGTTGCAGAAAACCCCACATAATAGTGGCAATCTCGTTTGGAAGGCCAGTCAGCCAATTCAGCTTGTAGATGTTAGCTGCAAGCCGACTAGCGTTGTCCGCTTCTAGCCTTGAAGGGAGCAGAAGAGGCGGGCATCTAGGCCATGGGTATTTTGCAAGCGAATATGACCAGAGCCGATGGACTATGTCCATGCCGACAGCTCGTTGCTTGTATAAATTGAAGCAATCCACATGAATGGTTGCAGTCTCTCCAGCTTCCTTGCATCTCCTGCATTGAAGATGACGACAGAAAAGAAAATTTTTCCGAATGTTTCCATAATTTGCCAAAGGAAAGACCATAGCATCTAGAACCTTGCAACAGGATATTGGATCCCCGGTATGAAGGACTTCAGACAAGGTGTCAATGGTCAGCTGCGTACCCAAGCAATTCGAAATGGGTGTCCTACGGGCAACTAATTGATCTCCAACATCAAAGAGAAATCCACAAGCACCACACTGGCGATGTATCCGCACATGGTCAAGTTGACGCTCTTCAGCGTTAGCTTGGTTGGCAGACACAGACATTGTATGTGAATCAGTGTCGTTGAGCATTAGGGAGCATATGGCATGCAAGGCATCTTAGTCGATTTGCTCAATGGCAGGTGCTGTGCGTAGAGGGGTCACACTGAACGAAACAAGCAGGAATGGTGAGACGGGATGACGAAGATAACGTAAAAGATGTTTGGAAGCAGGGACAAAAGCTGGCAGATGGTGGCTTTGGCGGTGGGCCGGTGCGGATTAGAATTGATCCAGGCCGGCCTTAGTGTATGGAATGTTCGGGGGTAAAAGCCGATATTAAGTGCTACCAATCAAATCAAACCAAGCCTTAACCACTAGACCATGAGTGTGAGACGTGCCTAGTAATTAGTACCTAGGCTATCACTGTTTTCCATACCTGGCGCAGAACTCAGGGTCCATACCATGTATGAACGCGGTGAATATCGTAGTGTCTCATGGAATGCACTGCTGCCATCCTTGAGCGATGATTACCTACGACGTGACGCACCAACGAACATGCCGAATCAGAGGGCCGCATGGATGTTGGACGTGGAAGCACGGAGCAGATTACTTCAAACAAGAAATATTTGCACCAGTCTTATCGAAGTTCACGGAATATGTGTCGCTTTTGTTGGGGACTTCAAGAGAAACGTCCTGAAGCCCCAGCTCTGGCTAGAAGGTTCAATTGAAAAGAACGCGAATCAGGTAGTGCTCAGCCAAGAACTTCAAGGGTATGCTATGCCACTGTTCCTGCTTTGCCGATTCTTTACTGACCATACGGTAGGCTCGCGATGGAATACGAGTGCCCTCAAGTTTTCTGTTTCGATATGACAGCATATTTCTTCTTGCAATTTCGCGCAGAAAAGCTATCCGAACTGTCAAAGCCAGAATGCCCCGTCGACTGTTGGGTATTCAGGCGTGCTAAGAGTGACGCCGACTACCTTGCAGAGCCAATCCGGGATGTCTTGTACGAATTCATCGTGCAGGGTATCCGAAGATCCCAATGCTACGGCTTTCCGTTTGCTGATATTGACGATTTGAGGGCCACTAAACGGGGCTTTTCCAATTGAAAACTACTTTGGCGAAAAGCTGACGGCACATTGGCCCCACAACATCTGTCAGGTTGTTACAGATCTGTTGAGGAGACGAATGGAGCACTTGCTTGGATGTCTCCGGATGGTAAGTGGGTGCTTGACTACAATGATGGCAAACTTTATGACTCTCTTCCGCTTTGGGGGCCCGAAGAGAGCCACGAGGAGGAGAATGACGAGGGAGATGACGGGGAAGATGGCGAGGACAGCCAGATGGAGGAAGATGAGGATATATACGATTAGTCAGGGGTTTTTTCTTTCTGTTTTTTCTTTCTGTTTTTTTTTCTTTTCTCTCCATCGTTTCTTTTTCGACTCGCGGTTTTCAATTACCATTGTACTTGTCAAGCATGTGTGAGAGACATTCTCAGGTTATCCCAGCGCACGTGCCACTTGTCTGAATTACTTAAGGCAATGAATACCTCTTCTCACGGAGGTCAATTTCATTGACTCCATAGTGAACTGGTCATGCTACTAGGATGGATAATACAGTAAGCTTTCCTGGCCGTTACCTTGAATTTCGTTAACGTCGTGCTGTATGTGTTTGAGTTCGAGTCGAATGCGATTACCGCGCACGGAGGCCCTATTTCTTTACCACCCGATTTGACTTATCAGAACGTTCTGGGTCTGTCTCTCGATACCAACAGCTCCGTCAATCTACCTCGGCGTATCGTTCTCAAGAAGGAGGACACCAACAACCCGGATCTTTTTGACAACGAGCTCCGTGTATATCACCATCTCCAAAGGCTACAGGGAACGGTTATACCTAAATGCTTACGTCTTGCGAAAATTGATGGCGTAAGGGCTCTGTTGTTATCCGACATAGGAGGTGTTTCCATGCTTGATTCCGGAATGCCGCGCCTCGAGCAAGCGACGCTGGAAGACAAGTTGGCTCTTCCAGTTCGCTTGATACGTCAATCGGGTGTGCATCTTCGTGATCTCAAAATGGGCAATTTACATTGGTGCGAGGATGCGTTTCGTGTTCTGGATTTCGAACACGCAGAGATTCTCCCAGTGAACTTCAAATTTGAAGAAGCAGATGTGCAGAATCAAGTACAGTGTGTTAGCGAGCCATTTTTGATGTGTCAAGAAGCGAGGGCGAAGTTGATGAGATTGAGACAGCGCAAGCGCCACGGTCGCCGTAAAGGTCAAGACAGCAGGGCCTTAAAATCAAAGCGAGCAGTAGCGTCTGATACTAGCTCGTGATTCTCTTCTAGAAATCTTCAAACTCCCAACTCATTTGTTTCATAAATCATTGTGACAGTATTGTGTTGAAGCGCCTCAGTCGTGATGGGATATGGCTCAACGCCGGGGTGTTGGTCGCTAATGAACCGCGCAAGAGACAAACGTTCAGGGAAGCCAACAAGTTGGCAGTCCAACCTATGGTCGGCAAAGCGCCTGAAGGACAGGCGAGGTAAGGAAAGACACACTGATTGGCCTGCAGTCCACTGTCTTATGAGTCAGCGAAGCCCACTAGCCGATCAAGTGACACCCAGTCAAATACTAAGATCTGCAACTGGCGCACCCGATACGATACCCACATGTGCGGATATCAAGCCCTTCTTCGCTGAGTCGAGACCCTCTGATGGCGAGTGCGCTTGGACTGTTGACGTTATCCGTGGCACCTCGACCTCGTTCTCGAAGACTTACAACTTACTAATAATATGATTCCTTGACCGTCACAAACAAGTATGACGCACTTGCCATTGCCCGTCCGCGGGCGTACCGCTGGATGGAATGCGCCGACGCCGTCGTGTCAGAGACGCTGAATCCAGTGCTTTTGGCATGATATGATGGACCTGAAACTTGTCAAGAAAATGAACTTGCAAGCCGCTACATATTGCCTTGCCACTTACATGATGAGCACAGAACGAGGTCGCCCTCAAGCTAACCACCGACTCGATAAACGCCCTTATTGACTATGTAGGAAAGTTCGAGCTCAATCACTCTGTCCCGTTCAATTACACCGTAGGCAGTACCTACCAGTTGAACCAATCTCGAAAACATCCCGAACTCGATAAGATATTAACCCCCATGTCATGAGCAGATGACTCAAGGGCCAGCCTATACGGTTTCGCTGGCCTTATTCCCCAATTTGTCGCTTCCACATTCTCCAATACGTGCCCTTTTTTCTTAAAAGGGAATCGTGTGTACCCGACTCAACAATTTTCCCATTTTCCCCAAACACAATGATATTATCGGCCTTTCTGATGGTAGAGAGGCGGTGTCTGAGAAACGTTAGGTCTGCTTCGCAAGGTTCAAGAGTCGAACACTTACGCAGAGACAATTCTCGTTCGGCCTTTGAATCCATTTTCAATGTTTTGCGTCACGAAGGCTTCGATGTCAGCATCCAAGGCACTGGTAGGCTCGTCAAACAACATGATTTTCGTATTTCGGAGGTACATGAGGGCAAACTTAAGTCGTTGCCGTTCCCCGCCCGAAAGGTTTCTAGCGTTGTCAGTTTTGAAATGCCAGAAAAGTCTATTGAACTATCGCTTACTGTCCATTCACTCCGACCAAGGCTTTATAGCCTGCTGGGAGTTTCTCAGCAACCTCGTCGAAACGTGCATTGCGGCACGCTTTGTGAATGTCTTCCATAGTGGCAGCCTCATTTGCCAGTTGGAGGTTTTTGAGTATTGTGTCATTGAAAAGGTGAGGTGCTTGTTCCATGATTCCAACCTGTTTACGGAGACTGTTACAAGGTTAGATCAGCAGTCAAACAGCCAAAGAAAGCGACAACTTACGAGTCCACATCGACGCCTGCAATGTCTTGACCATCAATCAGGATTTTGCCACTTTGAGCAGAGGCATGGTGCGTTATTAGATCAAATAGGGTCGATTTCCCACATCCAGAGGGCCCAACTAGCGCGGTCATAGTCCCTGCGGGAAACGTGTGGCTGAAGCGTTCGAATACGACCTTGCTACCATAGCGGAAGCTGACGTCTACAAACCTCACTTCGCCTTTCCGAAGATCCAGGACTTCATTCTTCCTGATGCGTGGTTTCATTTCCAAGATCCGCCTCAGACGGGCGGTTTCATGGAGCTTTTCCAAGAATTTCTTTATCTCCTCTTTCAACAACCGAAATGGAGTTACAAGTAACCCCCAGCATAGTATGTAGGTGAAGAAGTCTCCTCCTGTAATACTGCCATGTATTACTCGGCTGATGGTCAGAAAAACTCCAAGAAAGAAACTTAGGAGGAGAAGCACCTCATGGAGGGCCTCGTTTATAAACCATTTGGCCAAGTACGCCCACACGTTTGTAAAATGAGCAAGCGCGTTTTCTTTGCCAATAGAGACCTGAGACTCAATCTGGCAAAAGTTCGCTAGAGTCTTCCAGCCGCCGATGCTGTCCTGGTTATGACGTCTGTTGATATTGTGTGATTTCAACCACCCGGCATATACGCGAGACATGGCCGTCGCAAACCGTCTCGTAACGATGCCATGCAGAATGATCCAGTTCAGTAGGACGGGTACCATCCATGGGCCGCAAATTCGAACGATGACGGGAATGGCACTGAAGAATGTGGTAATGCTGGGGACAAACGTGGTGAAGACCGAGTCTAATGCCTGGTCCACGCTACTCCCAAGATCAGCACTGTTGACGGTATCATGTGGATCCGCTCCTAAGTGATAGGAAGAATCAAGGTTCATGATCTTTTCGTGGATGGTTTCTTGTAGCCGTCGTCGACGATAAGTCGTTGCTTTCTGCCAAAGAAACGTTCTGAGAAAAAGTAGACCTGGCCGTGAAATCAGCAATTGGGCACCAACCCAGAGCTGTAGACTTGGATAGATATCGTGCCAGTCTTTGGCTTTCCCGAGTTCATTGACGAGAAAGCCTAGATGCTGATTTGTCAAGACTTCGATCGGTCTCAAAACCAGCGTGATAGTGAAAGCCAGAATGAAACAAAGTTGGAAGGTGGAATTGCCGACTGGCCAGATGACTGGCCAAAACACTTTGTACTTAGTCACCAACTTCCACAGACCTCCGGATTCTTGTATCTCCTCTTCTGCGGCGGCAATGTGCTCCGTGGAAGGGCTTTCGTTGGCTTGTTCTTCATCCTGCACGCTTTCGTACCCCTTTTTGCGACCGATGCCGAAGGATAAGAGTAGCAATCCGGATGCCGATAAGTACAGGAAAGCAAGAGCTAGCCTGAGGGATGACCAGATGTCAAAAGATTGCTTTGTGCCGAGTTGATAAGCAATGCTTAACACTTGATCGGCGCATCCCACGACCCAGCTCCACGCGTACAGATCCCAAGCACGTGAACTATTGTCGTAGATCCGATCGAGCTGAAGAGTAGCTGCCTGAGCGAAGAGCGTCGTATGGTATGCAGACAGCAGGCTCGGCTCATGCAGGCGCCATCCTGCTTCGACAAACAGCAGCAGTGCGTTACTCCAGGCCAGAAGGGCCAAGAGAAAACAACACCAGAAAGAGGGTTTCACATACCGAGGCGTTGTGAATGGTGCCCCTATCGAGAAGACAAGGCTGAGAGCCGCCGAAGCAACATGAAGAACGTCAACCCAGCTATCTGCTGTGGACATATTCAGAGACTTGGAGACTGGAACACTGGTGCCTAAGGGCGCGCCGACAACCGTGTTGAAAAGATAAAGAAGTGATGAATCTAAAGGGTGACAGAGGATGTGGATGGCGACTTCTGGACGTGTGGTAAGCTTCGGGGGTTTTATACATTCACCAAGGCTAGTGAATTCGTCACAACACAAGCATGCATGTGGTGCACAACGTGGCAGACACAAAACCTGCTAGCTGTAACGCCTGGGTCAGGTATGATTAGAGCCTTGTCCTTTGATGCCTCGCCGTTCCATGTCCGTCCGCGTTCCCCAGCTATGTGCCTTACTTTACCTCTTGGCCTTGGCAGTGCCTTGGCCCCAACAAGATACGCTACTCTCTGCAATCTTTTGCATTGCATGAAGTGCATGGTACGTCCAGACGCCCCTGTCAGCTTCCATGCAGCGACTACCACCTTCGTGTTAGACAAGGCGTCAGTGATGGTTCAATCTGTAGGGTGGGCCTAGCTGTTGCAGGCCTGTGCCATGGTGACCTGCAGGTGTAGGACTAGTGGCTGAGTGACGGGGGTGAAAGAGGGCGCTTGAAGACAGCAACCGTTTATATGTGAGGAGAGCGATCAATCGAGGCGCAATCGTCCAGCGAGGCGGTCAATATCCATGCAAGGATTATGACGGATTTCTCGGTTGCCTTTCTCCCAAAGAAAAGCCACTGCCTTTGTAGGCTCCGTTCAACCTCGAGCTCGCGTAATGAGCGTTTTCCTCAAGCGCTTGAGCAATTGGGAACATCTGCAAAGCGGCAGGCAGCATCAAGCCGCGCATCTCCTCCTGGGCACACCAAAGCGTCGCCGCCGTTGACCGTTGTGTCCAGCCGCTCGTTGAAGACACGGCATCGTATTTCATAGGCTGCCAACTAGTGCGATCCGCCACAGTGGGAAAGTGAGCGGATTCCTAAGCACAACAGGGATGAACGGTGACGCCCACCGTGCCAGGTCCTCCACGGGGGCTGGTTTTGCTTGGCGGCTTTTGCCATTCGCCTCTATGCAAGCCAGTATCGTTTATATCGCCCACTGCAGCTGGCCAGCGCTAGCGCCATCTCACTCGTCAATGTAGCTGTCGGGCTCCCACCCGCCTCCCGGTACATGGGTCTTCCACCCAGGCGGGTGCTGTGTGGGTGAATAAACACATACCGCGGGTGCCCTAAGTTGTTCGCTGAGGTGGGTGGAGAGAAATCCATCACTTGCAGGCAGATCGAACACGAACCTGGAAAGGACCTGCCTGGCTGAAGCAAACACCGACCTACTGCCCTCCGACTGGCCCCACCAACGTGGGTTTCCGTCTTCCGTGATATGACTGGTCGATTTCATTTCGTTGTTAGCTTTCCAGAGACTGCTTAATTTAAACGCATACAGCAAGGAACAGTTGGGCGAGGGAACGATGCTGCAGCGTAAGTGCAGGCAATGAAGAAGGAAAAATAAACGTCACAACAGGGCAGGGCCGGCTGGGGCTCCATACTTCATGCACGTACAGCGAACCTTGGCTCCGCGGCACTATGGGTTGGTTTCTTGCCCGGGGAACTATTTAACCTGCTACGTTTCCCTCGTTGGTGAGATCTTTTGCTCCTCCTCGATCATGTCCTGTTGAAGAGTCTGCCTTGTCACCATGTCTGATCAACCGCAGCAGGAGGTTCCTTCGCAATCCGGCCAAGGGCAAGGTCTTCACCAGCCCTCACTCGAATTGCCAACAGATCCCCAGTTTCTTCAAGTTATCCCGCCATTCAGGGAATTGGTCAGTACGTATATGACCTCAACAAGCTGTAGATGCTGACGAGAAAGTACCAGACGGGAATTCCAAGCGGGCTGATTGAACACTTGGATACGAAGGAGGTCCAGAGCCTTCATGACTTTGTAGCCGAAACCGAGGACCTTTCAATCTTTACCACTTCTGAATCGGGGCTCTGGACGTTTCTTCTTTGGGCCCTGGCCAACAGAAAGTCCTTCAACTCAACAGTGAAGGAATGGCTGCTGGATTCCGGGGTCTTGAAAACTATGAAAGAAGCGGCAGTACAACAACAACAGGCGCCACAGCTTGTCGGCATTGTCTTAGCTGCTGTAAGTTACGGTCGACTTCTGGCAACTGCGCAACGACTGGACAAGACACAACTATCGCTTACGGGCGACTGTTATACTTGTGATCTTGATCTTCTGTTGACACACGATCGTACTACTCCAGTTGATTCTATCAACAAAATAGTTACTGCCCTCAAGCAGGCTGCGGAAGACTTACTTTACGGCGACCGAGAAAAGCAGTATTTTAGAAAGGTTATGGTGGGATGTGAGCCGACACTCTCACTGGTAGAGCCGCATTCTGGATTGGTTGATTATTTCTCGCACAGGTTGTATGGACGGGAACCTCTAGTTGGCGACCATGATTGCACAAGAGCAGAGCAAAAGGCAGAGGGGGCGGGAGTGATGGAAGATTGGGGGTAGATAGCGGTATATTGACCCATCCTTTGATGTTCCTGATGCTAACAATCATGGTCTGACGGTTGGAAGTGCCACCATTCCTTATCAACCTTTACAATAATGACATAAAGGCCATACATCACTAATTATGTTGGGTCCTCAAACAAAGCAAGCTGGTATTTACTATGCAACCTCTGATAGAGCAGTGAAATAATGGCAGAGGACATGAAGAATCTGAGATTCGCACAGTGGAAGAACACCCCGTACATCTGATCCCTGGCGGCTGCCACCATCGATTCTGTGTCATGCTATCCGGGAAGTTTCGGGACCTCTGATCGCATCTATGACCCTGAAGGACGCCAATCCAAGTCTACCACCCATTTCGACAGTATCAAATGGTAGCACAACCCCATCAGCCTAAGGTATATTGTCAGGTACGTACAGACTAAAGAGAGGGAAATACGTCGTTGAAGTGGCCACTCATGGTGATAGGTCTGGTCTATTGGCGAAGCTAAACGCTGGGATTCTTCTGTGCTCCCTCCCGGCTTGTGTGTTCTCTTATTGGATACGCTCCCCTCGTCAAGGCCGCTCATGTATTGCACGATCTTACTAAGTTCACCTGCTCCTGCCTAGTCATTTGATCCTTACAGATGCATGGCTGGCAATAATCCGTGCTGGCGTGTTATCTACATTTTCAGTCGGCGCCGGCTGCAACCCGGCCCATAGCAACACCATAGGCAACTCGTCCGTGGCCAAGAGGAGGTGGGCAAAACTCTTTTGCAAGATCCAAGGACGGGCAGTCCCATGGATAATCGTAATTGGCCTCAGTCAAATGCCCGTTTTCCCAGTCTAACTTGCTGGACATTAGGGTCCCATGCCACGGCTATCATGATTCAAGTGCCAGCCTCTACGTTTTCACGGGCCTTACTCTCCACTTATCATTTACACATTGCCCAATACGTGCCTTTGTCTTCCAAAAAAGCAAAAATCGACTCAATGGAACAGATGGAAAGCAGATTCTCAAGGATTCTTACAGAATAATGATTGGTCTTTATGAGATGACGCTCCGTTCATTTGAATGAGGCTACCTTGTTGCAAGAAACTGCAGCATGTACCAGTGTCGATCCCTGCTGAATGTGAACAAATTCGAGCCTTGTCACGTTGAGCCCCTGAGAGTTGGCCAAGTATGGGAAAGATAACAAAGGTAGCAGGTCCCGTGCGCGTGGTATGAAGAAAAGTACAAATACCAGCAAGAACCTCGAGCCAGAACTCAGAATCTTTCCATCCTATGTCTGCACAGCTCATACACATTTCTCATCACCGGTAGCCTCAAGACGCCTTTCCATATCCTCTGTCGGCCACAACGGGATCCCGTCACATACGAAAAACCAGCCCAAGGAAATCATGGAGCCCGTCAAGAAAGAATGTACCTCTCAGCTCTCCCAGTGCGACTTGGAGTGTTGCAATCAGGTGAGCTTCCACAAGCCATGTGGCACTCGATTAGTCTCTGCTACTGGCATGTTCCCGGATCTGTCATTAACATCTTGCAGAGATTCGATGAGAATGCAGGCTTGGATCAAGACGCCAACGAATGTCCAAACTCCTACACGACGCCAGGCCGTGGCAAGAGTTTTGCCGGAGAGGGTCCTCTTACTCTCCGCAACGGTACCCCTACAGTACAGAAACCCTATCGATGCGGTTACAGTGGCTGCAATAAGACCCACGGTCAAAGGCAACACTTGCAACGACACCAGCGTCAGAAGGGCCACTGTCAACCAAAGGTACTCCAGAGCAGTATCTCTACAGCTGGCAAAGGCCATACCAATTTCTTCGTGGAACCACGGGATATGCGTACCGATTCCCGGCTTCCTGGTCTCGAGACACAGGCAAGCCCTGCCGCTGGAACCATGGAAGACCAGTCAGCCGGTCACGATGTAGCTGTCCGCATTGACGGTAACAACAATAGCGGCGACAGCGAGAACAATCCTCTTGTCTCCGCATGCCTTGGTGGCCAACACTCAGCATCGAGTATTCCCCTTTTGTCGCCGCTTCAAGGCGGCCACTTCTCAACTCACATTCACATGTCGCCATATCCGCCAAGCCCAGAAGCGTACGCCCTGGACAAGGACGACCTCTATAAAGTCTCAGTTCCCTACGAGGGTCGCGTTACTCTTCTCATATATCGGATTGCAGGCTTACCCCCGCAAATCACGATAAATTGTACAGAAGAGGCTGCAGACTACTTCCGAGAGAACAGGGAGCGAATCGTGTTTCCTTCATAGCTGATATCTTACACTTACCAGAACACATAAACCTGAGGCATGTATCCCATAGCATGCTGATAATACGCACTTTAATTTTGAGCCAACGATTTCCACTACGTTATTGCTTTGATCTTGAACAGGAACCACGCGACCCACGGCATTGTGCATATTACAGAGTGTAGGTTTTTGACGGTCTTCCTCAGACAGCGCGAAAGTAAACCGACTCCGCCATTAACAGCTGAACTGCAGAGCCTAGAGCATCTTACGGACATATCGGCCCGAATACGGCGGTGGCACATCCTCACTCACAGTGGCGATAAGGAACTGTTCCGCCATGACCCGTAGTCCAAAACCGTTTGATTCACCTGCGAGATAGGCCAGCTCCAAGATTCATCCATTCTTCCATTCTCTTACGCCCTTCTTGAAGCGTGGGCAGCAAGGTGGCAGCGCCCTGCACGGACCTAGTGAACTTGGCCGAAATGGACAAAACCGGGTCAATGTCGGAGTCATTTCTGGTTGGATTTCCCCACCCAAAACAAGGAATGGTGATTGATAGAAAGTGTTCAGGTGTATACACCAAATAGAACGTTAGGTCATGCAATTTCTGCAAACAACGGCAGAAGCCAGTTGGCCGCGTCTGGTGCAGGCATACCGGCATGTGCCGTTGGTGTCACTGGCGAGGGAAGACTTTATAGGGTGGAGGTCTCGGAACCCAAGCAACCAGGCGCAGGGGACGTGGTGGAGGAAGCGTGATCGATGAGCCGAAATTACCCGGACGCGTAGTTACAGAAGTACATCATCGTACGAACCTCCGCCGACTGGAAGTGGGCGTCTACGCCCGTCGGTACAGGTACGTACTGGGCGGCACTCCTCACGCGTAGACGCTAACAAACGCCGCACTCAACTCCAGCCACAAGGTACCGCCGACGTTGCGCCTCAGGCACAGACCTACCTGTCACGCCTCCAGGCTGGGGAACCATACTATGTACAATCAGTTAACAACGGCGGCTGTTCGCGGCACCGAAAAAGACAGCTAGCCCAATCAACGCCTTGAAGTAGATAGATATTGTTTCCAGAAAGAAAGTCTACGTCACTACTCTGGACACATGTTTCCCGCTCTGGTGCACGTGGTCTCCCGTACTGACAGGGAAGGTGGTTGCCAACCTAATGCTCTGTGGCCACCAATCGAGAGCGTCATACTCCAACCACTGAAAATGGCCTGAATTGTACCTGCCAGGCCAGCGACGACTCTCACCTCCACGCGGTGCTGGCTGGGAACCTGCAAATGCTTTTTGCCTCCGGGGCATTTGCAGAGCGAAGAAGAGTCATCACCGACCAGCATTTGTCCGCTGGTTTAGGCTATAGGTGATCAAGGGCTTGTGAGCCCTAGCACCCACAAGCCACAAGGGAACACTTTAAAAACCACCTGACCTATGACTGCAAAATTGAGCCTACAAACGATGGACATATAGGTCATGGAATAGGACACCCTTGGGGTGCTTTTGGGCTGCTCTGCCGATAGGAGCCAGATTATATTGAAAATAAAGGATATAATTAGAAGAGAGCGATAAGAATAAAACAACGTAATATAACCAGACCTATATAAAGAATAACAAAACATCTTAGTTAATAGGAAGGATATATCGTATCGCTTAGCTGTTTTGGTTATAGAGAGGATACTAGTGGATAAACTCCTGTAAGACATAGTTGGCCTTGCGAGAGAGATCTCATAGGGTAGCACAAAACAGACTTAACTGTCTGTAGGGCACAGCATATAATGGAAGCGATAGAAGGCTGGATGGGCGGATTATAGATATAACATTTTCTATATGGCTTAAGAGGACAGACGCATGTGTCGGTCTACTGTAAGAATGGGAGCTTTAGGGCGGCCATCAAGGATAGAACCCACAAGGAGGCCGTTGAGGTTGGCTTAAGGAGCAAACTAGTGTTGACTTACGAACCGGCAGTGCCCCACAAAGGAAGCAGAATAGGATCCAAGGGGATGCAAGGTAGAGGGTCTATGTAGGTAGATGTGTGCCGCCTCTACAAAGTATTATTAATACAGATCAACACTTGGGAGATGTGCGCGCCGGAGCAGCGGAAGCTTTTGGGTTGGAAAACGACGTCTTGGTTGTGAAGATAGCATGGCTGAGCGACAGAAGCGTTGTAAAGGCATACGGTTTGATGGTAGTGTATCTCAGGAAAGCGGTGGATATATATAGGTTGCTTAGCGAAGGTTTCTTCTATGTAGGAGGAGAATCTGGCTACACCAGGCCCTTTAAGCGCCAAGAACGCCCAAAATAATACTATAACTGCCAGGAGATTACTAACTATAAGGCCTACTAATGCGATAAACCTAAGGTATGCGTGAGATATGCTGTGGAGGGGTATGGCCACTATAAGTGTAGTGTGACGATCTTGAAATATGTTCCATATAGAGGGCCATATAAGTTGTTTAGCTATAACTACAGGAGACTCTTCCCTACTCAACATGAGTAAAAGATTCTAAATAATGTAACTTAACATGATAAAAAGGGGCAAAATATATAAGAGCTTAATGAACGATAAGTCGGTTTAGGATGCAACGGTGCTGGCGATCCAGGAGCTATAGGTAAGGGTTATCTAAGGCTGCCTCTTTATAACCCTAATGGGGCACCAAGGGTGGACAAAGATGGTCCTGTCAGTGTGCAGAGAGGGCAGGTAGGCGATCAGGAGTATGCTATGGGTGAGTGAGGGAGTGGAGGCAGAGCAGGTGCAGCTGGAGTCACCCGACGTGACAGTGGCAGTTGTTCGGCTCAAGGAGCAGCTGGTGGTGGTGGCGTCGGTGTATATACCGGGAGGTAAAAGCCATGCCTTCCAGAATATATATGTCAACTTGTGACGGATTATGATAGATATTAGACGACATATGGATAGGGTGATAGATATAGTTATTACTGGCGACTTTAACCGGTATAACCAGCTCTAGGGAGGAGACAAGATATTAATAGTGAGGCAAGGCAAGGCAGACCTAATTATCGATCTTATGAATGAATTTGGCCTTAGCAGTCTACTACCGCATGGTATAAAGATGTGGCAGAAAGGAGAACACCAGTTGACCATCAATCTTGTCTTGGCGTCTGAGGATCTGGCGAACTTGCTGGTGAAATATGTGATATATAAGACGGACTATGGGTCAGATTATAGGGCTATTGAGACGGTTTTTAATATCCTAATCCCTATACTAACACCACAGGAGCGCCTGCTCTTCAAGAATACGCTATAGAAAGAGATTAATGCCAGGATTGAGAAAGCACTGGAAGTGACACCTTGTGAAGGAACAGTGTAATAAAAGATGGATAGGCTGATGGCAGTGGTGATAGAGGCGATCCACACCCTGACACTAAAGGCCAAGCCATCGCTGTACTCCAAACGGTGGTGGACGGCCGACCTAACATAGCTTTATTAAATCTATATATACTAGAGAAACCAAGCATATATAGAAAGGCAAGTGGGACCGGCCAGGGCAGACTTAGAAGAAAAAGTAAAGGCAGCATTAAAACAATACCATGACGCAATCCGTTAGCAAAAGAGAAAACACTGGAATAAGTTCCTAACGGATAATAACAATATATGGAAGGCTGCTAGATACCTGAAAGCAGGCGGCAAGGAGGCTTTCGGCAAGGTGTTACAGCTGGTCAGGGCAGACAGAACAACAACAGTAAACCACATAAAACAAGCAGAAGAACTACTCAGCACCTTCTTCCCTACCCTCCCCAAAGACATTAACAAGGAGGGAGATAGGCCATAGAGAGCTGCGGTAGAGATACCGCCTATTACAATGGAAGAAGTGGAACGCCAGCTATTTGCGACAAAGTCATAAAAGGCACCTAGGGAAGACAGGCTCCCTACAGCGGTCTGGAAGCAGATCTGGCCGATGGTATAGGCCTGGGTCTTGTTAATCTTTTAGGCATCGTTGCAAGAAGGAACACTACCCTACCAATAGAGATATATAAGGATTATACCACTTAAGAAACCAGGTAAAGATGACTACATACTGGTAAAGGCATAGCAACCGATCTTACTGCTGGCCATACTAGGTAAAATATTAGAGTCAGTAGTGGCAGAAAGAATATCATATATAGTTAAATTCTATAGTCTACTGCTAACTAATCACTTTAGAGCTAGGAAACAATAATCGGCTAAGCAAGCGCTCTTGCTCCTCTAAAAGCAGGTTTATATGGCATGGCAAGGCCATTATGTTCTCAGCCTTATCAGCTTTAATATAAAAGGAGCATATAATAGTATATATAAGGAAAGACTGGTCTAAAGAATAAAAGCGTAAGGCATCCTGAAGGACTTGCTCTAGTGGGTATTAGCCTTTTACTCTAACTACATAGGAGCAATCTAAATCAATAGGCAGTCGTCTGAATCGTAAAGCCTACCATAAGTAGGCCTTCCCTAGGGGTCACTATTGTCTCTAATACTATTCCTCTTCTTCAATATAGATCTAGTATAGAGACATATTAATAGCAACAGAGGAACAATGGCCTTTATTAACGACTTTATAGTGTAGGTGACAGGGAAAACGGCTTAAGATAACCGTAAAGGCATTAAATCCATTATATAAGACGCCATTGACTAGGAAAGGAGGAGCGGCACAACGTTTGAGGCCAAAAAGACAGCTATTATCCATTTTACCTATAATAACAAGAAGTCTAACCCAGAAGTATACATAATCAAAGGACAGCCTATTTAACCAAAAAATTATACCAAGATCTTGGGAGTTATTATGGATACTTAACTCAAGTATAAGGAACACATAGCAAGAGCTTTATCAAAGGGCCTCAAGGCAGCACTAGAACTCCAATAACTCTAAGGTCTATCGCCAGTAATAACGCAACAGCTGTTCACAGCAATAGTTACACCGGTAGTAGACTATGCTTCAAACATGTGGATATACCGATACAAGGACAAGCTTATAGGACCGATTAATAGGGTATAGAGGGTATCAGCCAAGGCAATCGTCGGCACCTTTCTCACGGTTGCGGCAAGTATAGCAGAAGCCAAGGCCCACATACCTACAGCAAAAGAGCGGTTCTGGAGGAAAACAGTCAAGATATAGACAGACATCCACACGCTACCAGAGATAAATCTACTCCACAGGATGACGTCCAAGATATAAAAGTTCTAGACTACCCACCGCTTACCGCTCTTTTAGGTGGCCAAAGCCCTAAAGGATATACCGATAGAAAGGATTAAGACTGTCAACGCATTCATACTGCTACCATGGGAAGACAGACTTAAAGTCAAAATCGGCAAAGAAGAGACAGGAGTAACAGATATAACCAGCATGGTCTATATAGCGGTCAGCAGCTCAGTAAGAGGGGGGATAGTAGGTGTCAGTAGTGCCATTCAGAAACAGCTGAGGTTGTAAGCTGACCTTAAACTAGAGTATTTCTCCTTTATATTAGGCTTAAGGTTAGAATAGAATCCCTATAGCACAGAACTGGCAGTAATGGCATATACGTTAAGGCGATCACTATAAGGGGTCATAAGGGAAAGGATCACAATGGTAACAAGCAACAAAGATATAATGCTCTCACTTAAACAGCCCCTCCAGCAATCCAGACAAGCATATATATATAGTATATATGACTTGGTAGAGGAACTTTAAAAGGACAACAACATTATTATAGTGTAATGGATAACAGCAAGTAAGGGAGATAAACTGCTCTAGTAAGTAAAAAGATAAGTATGTAATACAACTAAAGATGGTGCCACCCTATAAGTACAGTTCCTAATGATAAAGTTAATAACGCTTAATATAGCATAAGCAAAAGTGTTATAAGAACACATGCTGCCTTAAAAGGTTAGACGGTTCTCTAAAAGAGTTAATAAAGTGTTATTAGGAAAACATATCTACCAGTTATATAACTAGCTTACTTGGAAAGAAGCAACCACCCTTATACAGCTTAGAACTAGAATGGCTAGACTAAACTATTATTTATATTAGATTAATATAGTACCTTTAGATCTATGTAGATATAGATAGGCAGTAGAAACAGTGGAGTATTTTCTGTTTTAATATACTAGATAGATAATGTTCTGAACTGAGATGCTCCAGTGTACTGAGACACAAAGGAGCAATATCTCCTTCTACCTAGGAGGCAAAGGCCCCTTAGATAATAAGAAATAGAAGCCTAACATATAAGCGGTCTAAGCGACAATACGATTTACGCTGGCAATAGGCCGTCTAGACATAAGGTGATAAGAAACAGGATAAAGAGACCCCTTAATACATCAAAACCGACATAACCCTAACCAACTATTAACCCATGCCACAGAGAGCAGGTACCGCTTCAGCCGCCGTAGATAGGACGTTGAACACTTGGAGAATAGGCTCTAAGATGGCATGCTAATAATACAACTACACCACGGGAATCCGCAGCGAGAAGGCAGACATAGAGGAGTAAGCAGGAAACAGATATATCACTTATAGGCTTCAAGGAGACAAAGGCATAAGCTCAGCAATGTACATATAGTCAGCTTTAGTAGCCCTTTCGGCTTTGCCGCCGGGCGTAATAAATTTGTGTGTGTGTATGGGTTGAGATCACAACTTCGCAAAGTGGCTCCGGCCAACTCTTGGCGAAACCAACATTACCAAACCACAACGCGACACAACGGAATTCTTCCGTATTGCCCATTTACTTGGCCAGAACCATGTTCGCCAGCTCGCCGGACGGCTTCGGAGCCGTTTCCGACGCGTATGTCAGGTCAGTCGCGAAGGCCAGGAGCCCAAGATGGCTCTGGTCGTACCGTCGCCGCATCTTGCTTTGCACCAACACGCTCGCACCAACAGGTCTGCACCTACACCGAGCCTCCTCCTAGCTAGAACTGAGGGGCGTTCCCTGACGAGCCCACAGGCCCCGGCGCCATGCACGGGTGACTCTCGTTCGGCCCAAATTGCTCGCCGGTGGCTGCAGATCCAGAATTGGCTACTGACCGAAAGTGACTCTCGAGACTTGACAGATCAATTTCCCATGGAGCCAGATATTCTACACGTGAGCGACGGACGACGTGGACCCCTACTACGCCAGCCCCACCGGCTCGGCGATCGGGCACTCCTCTGTTCCCCCGCCCCCCGTCTGCATGGATATCCCAACCGGGGTTTTCCTCCCGGACATTGTCACAACAATCGACTGAGTCAGGCACGCGAGATGTTTTGGCCAACGGCCCAATGTCGGCTATGGAAATGAGATGATGCTTTCGTCATATGCCCTAGACCGCGAACTAGACCAAACGGTCCACAACGCCAACACCCAACCGATGCTGCAATGTGACTGTGAACCAACGCAGCTGTGGTAATGCGACTCTGCTATCCATATCCTCCGGGATCCCCAGCAGGCATCAAGCCGGCCGAGCCTTTTCCACCACCCCTGCGATGTCTTCTTCTGCCTTCCGCTTCAGGGAACTTTTGGCGCTTTATGGCGTTGTGTCGTCCCCTGCCGCCATATGATTAACGGCCGTGCATCCCGCCGCTGTCTCCGCAAGGGCCAACAGCGGACCCAGGCCATCGAATGGGTCTTGGTCAAGACCATTCTGGTGATCTTCACCCTGGGCTCCGTGGAAACACTGATCAAGGTTCTCGGGGGAGTTCCGGTCTGGGCTTCCGTAAACACGCCGGTCAAGGCCTTGGCGAGAACACTGGTCGAACCCCTGACCCGTTGAAAACGAGTCAAGCTCGAGGACCGAGTCAGGGGAGCTCGGGCCAAGCAGTATTTCTGCGTCAGGACCTGCTGGCGGCGACCACGATGGCACGCGAGACTGCGCTAGGTAATCTTGTAGGCTTCGTATATGCGTCGCTTGGTTGTTAAGGGCCCGGCCTTGGAGTTCGATAGTGGCGTTGGCGCTGTCCAGTTGCTCCCTAAGTACGCGGGCCTCTTCCTGATACTGTAATAACTGAGACGAAAAATAGGCCAGCGTTTCTTCCATGACGACCGTCATGAGTCTCGCTATGAGGGTGGGTGCGTGCTGCGACATGGGCATCTTGCGACTGGGATGCGCGGCTTCGAGCCAACAGTCGTCGACGCTGGAGCGTCGGCACTTTAACCTTTTCAGTCTCAACATGTTGCTAATTCCGAATCTTGGATCGTGCTCCGGCACCGCAGCCATAAATGTCCTCAGGTCCGAAGCCACATTTCTAGGCCTGCGGACTTTTACAGCGGCAGGGCCCTTCCCTCTATTTCGTTTGGATGCTGTAGTAGACCTACGAGCCGAAACCAGACAAGCGGCAGGATTAAATAGTCGATGACAGCTGTTACAAGCATGCTGGGCCGGTGCCGCGCAGATATATTGACCAGTTGTCTATTTGCTAAGATGCAGATACCGTTCGGAAGCGGGACATTATCTATAGCGACTGCAATAGTTTTCTCTGTACTCTGTAGGTATGGTCAGGCCACACAGTTCACTACCATCACCGTTGGTCGAGTCATCACAGCCACACAAACTATATACATTAGCCCCTTAACAAGGCATGCGGCTATGCAGCAGACGAGCGTCAGTCAGAGCACGACGGTGGATATAATGACGACCAAAACAAACACCGTAACGACAACGGCTCCCACGAATAGAGAGAGCGCTCAGCTTACGAAATCAGCGTCACAGCCTCCGTCACCAGCATCAAGCCCCGAAGATTACGATTGCCCGTATCGCCATTACGGGTGCATGGTTATCTCTTAGCTGTAGGACGGATTGGGGAGTCGAATAAGGCCCCTGTATTGTTTTTGGGCGACTTGCTTAGTAGCAACACGCGACCTCGTGGTGCTGGCAAAGCAGCAGGTTTTTTGTTGCTGGATGGCCCAAATCAAGCAAACATACTAGCAGTTCATGTCTGAAGACAAACCATCAAGCTGCTACTTTCTCCGCACCTAGCAGTCTCAAATGCAGTCTATGGCCCAAGACGAGAGCCAGCCCGGGGCCGATAACGTGGCCCATTCCTGTCTGTAACAGTAATCAACCAAGCCCTATACAACATCATGTACTGTCATGCTATCCCTGAGGTTGTTCGTCATACCGATGTTGTGTTACTGCTAGGCTATTGTTGGTGATGAAGCCCAACCACGAAGGTCCTCAGTTTTCAATCCACGCTTGCGGTCGAGGTTCTTCCACTAGCCAGAGAGGCGGCGCACTCGAGGACGCCCCTGGTTCAACCCAATAGTGCGGTAGCGGCGTGATGTGGATGTTCGAAATGCGGGGACACTTTCAGCTCTGTGTTGTACATAGTTTACGAGCGGAAATGAGCATGCGGTCATGGCGAAGCCACGACTGGTGATTAGAAAATAGTTACGTAGGGGTTTGCGCTTGTTTGTCTGCTGCACAACTCTCCCAGGTTTTTCATGACAAATGCCCACCCAAGTGCACAAATACAATAAATAACGATTTAGTTGAATACACACTGGTCCCACTTAACTGCTTCATCCATGGCTGTTTCATTCTCATTTTGTGGCAGGGCTTCGACGTCTTCGACGTCTTCGATAAAACCAGTCAGTTTTTTCAACCCGGATTGTACCTGCTTAATCCTGCGCGAGACGTTAGGCCGCGTCATTCTGGTTATTAGGCGATTGTTCAACGTACTGTAGTTGCGCGGCTTTGAAAGACTCCTTGCGGTCCTTTTCTAATTTTCTGAACGTAGCAAGACACCTTTCACTGGCCACCCGGGAACTAAAAACTATGAGCCTTCCTTCGGTCGCTATGCAGCGGTAAAGGGGTTCTTGACAGGGACTCTTACTTGATATCCTGATCTATGGAGTTTTGAGGGCTGTTGGAGATTGGCAGCAGTTCCAAGGTTGGGGGCAAGGGCTGGTTCTGCATAGTGTTGTTTGGAAAGGCGACGCACCCGCGGTCTTCGCAAGGCTGAACGGGTTGGGCCAATTGATGAGGGTTACTTAGGTGCAGCGGGCTTTTGGTGGTGTGTTCTTGTGTTGTAGGAATAGCTCTACGATGTCGGAGCTGCTGACGCTGAAATTGGCCAGGCCGAGGGCGTTGCCGACGTTGGCCACTCTTGGAACTGGAAACAGGTTGATGGTGTTGGAAAGGATGCATTATAGTAATCGGCCGCTAACAACGATCTAAGTTGGTGTGTATGGAGTTGGTGCGTACCGACTTGTCATTGTCGATGCGACGGAGACGATGGCTCTTTAGTCTTTAATACGGCACAAGATGTTGGTGGTAAAATCGTGCTGATTCAGGAAACAGAAGCAGTTTCCAGGAGGGCCAATCGCACTTGATACCAGCAGGCTGGAATGATGGCAATAGTTTCCTTTCCCTCTCTTTCTCGGAAAGGAAGCGATACTCCGGCTTAGTGACCAACCTCGCCGTTGGAACGCAGTGATGCATGTTACAGCCAGCATATCACACTCGGCCAGCAGCGTCCGCTGGGGGGCTGATGGTTTGGGCGGCAGATGGAAGAGGCGATGCAGGAGAGTGGGTCGTCACAGAAGACCGCAATCTGAACCATGTTTGATCTCCTGGTTCCAACAGAGCTCCACAGGCTTCAAGGATGTTCAAGGTGATCGCTTGGACAGGCCTTGACTAGTTTGCTGCGCCATCGGAACGAGTACCCTAAGAGGAACAAGTGGAACGAGTGTTGGTCCCCTATGTTTGTGTTGCGGCCCAGGTCAGGGTGTGGGTGCTGGTCGCTGGTAAGTGCAGAACAGGGGATGATAGGCTGAATGCCCTGGTGGATGGTTTACCTGTTCCAGGTGTATACGCCACACTACAATGGGGGCGGCCCGTCGTGGCGAGGTCGGAGCGAGGCCTTTGCGCGGTTTACGAGTGTCCCGTTGGAAGAAAGCCTCTGACGACTACTAACGAGTCTGGAGTCTAATGCTCGTATTGGGGGTTTGGGAAAGAGGAAGGCCGTTATAGTATTGTGCTTCCCGCACGTTTTCTTCTCTCGTGCATCGTTGTATGCCGGTCTATTGATGTCGGTGTCAAGGTACATGAGGTCATTACTGCCTATTCCCGTAATGACGAACATTCTCTTCCTTAGCCATCAGGCACTTGTGATAGGGCCCCGTTCCTCTATTTTATTAACCCAGTTGAAAGTATATCTCATAGATCGGATTCATGTCTTTAGCAGTATAGCAATGGCAATCTAGGGCTCTGTCATCAAAAGGTCCCGCCCCGCCTAAACGATTCTCCCGTTGTCTACCACTTTACCATGGGTTCCTTGTCGGCCACAGAAGATAACGCCGTTATTATTCCCAAGCAGAGCGTCTATAAGAAGTTAGCGGTGGCGTAGAGTGAGTTAGTCATTTCATATACTAAGGTCGATTCTATTAGCGGTATGTCTCCCCTCTCCTGCCGAAATCTCGCAACTGCAAGCATAATTTGCCCATGAAGAAGTCGAATTATCGCTCTAGCAAGGGCCGCACGTGTGGAAAAAGAGGCCGCTAGTTGATGTCAGATTTGCCACAACCATATCGCTGCGATGTACTCGTCTTATGCTATCAGTCCACCCTGATGGTTAACGAGGCATAAGTTTAGGTCTAGGACAGACCAGCGCCATATGCTGGTTTTTGATCTACAATACGCCACCACTTTGTACTTCTCGTTTATCAATGCACCCCACTTAACATATAAGGATAAAAAGCCATCGGCGTGGGTGAGATTATCTCTTCTAGATACACCGGCGGCCTCTGTTTGCCCTAAACGTGCCGAAAGAACGCCCAGGAGGTCGAATAATACGAACAAGCGATATCGAAGGGTACCGCACGGAAAAGAAACCATTATTAGGGGATAAATGAGAACTGTGTAAAGAAGAATACGAGAATGGGGGTTGATATACTGATTCTTCCCGGTGGCCATAGTTGGCTTTCCTGTGATTGGCAAGACCGGAGCCGACGTTGGAGAGCCGCATTCTGCCCCTAGCGGCAGTGCCAGCTCTAAGCAATTCCTGCCTGCAGCGACTGGTCCTGGAGGGCCGTCCAAGCTAGGTCCACTGTATCAAGCTCGTTTCTCTCCATGCCAATGTTGGCGTCGCACGTGCCAGCAAAACCACAGCCTTTTAATCAACTCCACGAGAGAAGATTACGTCACACGCTTGACTCTCTAAGAGGTTCATAGTGGTTTTCACTCTGTTTGTAGGAATTACTTTTTGGACCACTGACATGCTATTTTGTCATGTTTCTCTACTGTACGGCTGCCACTAGGACTCCTTCTGCCCTGCGGCTTCTGTGCATCCTCGACGCCCCGGACCGTCTACGGTCGTCGGCTTATTACGTCAAGCTGAGGTACACGGGGTTGTCTAAATGGCCTGGCCCGCGGCCGAATTCGACCGCACCACGCAGGGCATAAATTGTTTTTCTACGCGAGATGTCCGACTAATACTTCTTGATCTGTCACGTAACGCTTAGACTCCGTCTTTTCCGAAAACATGCTGGCGCTTCGTCCTCTCGCTGTAGCTCTGCTCGTCCCGCGGGTTCTCTGCAATGGACTGGAAGCGCGTCTCGTTACCTGCGTATGCTCTCTGGATGTTTGCGCCACAGCCACCGCAGAACCAGTCTATACAATCCAGACCAACAGCAACAAAGAAATGCCGACATTGACGAAGACAAACCCAGGCCATGTTGGGGAGGGGCAAGTGTCGGTAGTTACGGTCACAATGACGTCAACCTCTACCTCTACAATGACTTTATCGGTGACGAAGAGCCTGTAGGGACAGGCGGAGTCCTGGGTGGATAGATGAAAGTTGTTACTACTTGTCCGGCTGCTGCCAACCGGAGTGGGCGAGAATGGGCTGGGTATGGCATCTACTCTGCTTCGGCCTATATTAATTGATATCGTTGTTCATTCAATGTCAGTCTCGCACGGCCGGGAGATACTAGTGATGACCTTTGTGACTGGATGTCGGACTTCGAGGTCGTCCAGCCTCCGAGGCGCAGAGACAAACGCAGGCCTCGAAGTCACTCGAGAATATGACCAAGGCGATGGCCGATGGATGTTGCATCGCTCGGGGACTATGTCGAAGATAGCGTCGACCACGTCGGCGGGCCGGATGCCGTATAAGCCAGCTGCTTTGCCTGTCCACTTGCTGATCGGCGTTTGCTGAGGAACTACAGGTCTATGCCCTCGTCGTTGTGATCTGTACGGATAGGAGCGCCGACGCGGAGACGGAAGAGAGGACGACATGGGGGTACTCAGGTGTTGCCACGGTCATGTCAGGCGGGTGGCCGAGCAGCGACATTAGGGCATCCTAGTCTGTTGTTCATCCCTGAGCGCTGGGCAGTCTGTGCCCTATGTATACACGTCCAAGAACGGCTCCGTCTGGGAAACGAGATTGTGCATTCTCACCAACGGTGTGTAGCTGTTCGAACTAGCTTTTACGTACAGCCAAATGAGCTTTTGTTGCTTTCATTGGGAAGAAAGTATAGGCCTCGAACAGACGCTGGCCGTTTGAGTATATACACTTGCGTGTCCTCAGACGCATTGTGCGTAATTCGCGTGGGCCTCTCTTTAGCAAAAATGGCAAACTTCAGGAAACATGTCTTCACTGCATTGTTTATCAACACCCTCTTAGTGGTTTCTGGAGCTGTTGGCAAACTCACCTGCGATTTGATAACTCCAAGTGGCCTCCAGTGGAACGTATTTTACGGCCAGGACTACAATGTGGTGTCACAATTCTGCAGCCAGCAAGGGCGGGACGAAGCAAATGCTTTGAGTTGGAAGGTAGACATCAACGGCAACAGACAGCCAGCAATAGGGGAACGCAGCCCACCAGTCACTCCAAACACCTACAAAGACTACCATGTGAGCCTCAGATGGACGCCAAACAAGGATTTTGTCTCTGGTTTGTGTCCCAAAAGCTGCTTGCAGACCTACCGGGACATAGCGCAGAGTTATTGTAAGCCCACAGAAGACATCGTCTTTCCTTGACTCATAATGACATTGATTCAAAGGTGGTCATACGGGCGGTGAGAGCAACATAATATCTCAAAATGGGACTTGGGACATCGGTTGTGGGCAGTATTCGTGGTTTATCACCAAAGCGGCCCAATCCTCGCCGACCGTATCGTATGAGCCAAGTCAACCTATTCGTACTGGAAATACGACTCTCACAACTAAAACGGGTTCGACAACGAGCAGCTCGTCGCCCTAATACTCAGTAGAGCGCAGAGTCAAGTCTGTTGTGGTTACTAGACTATTCCTGACCATGTGGTTCGGAAGATCGAGAACTAAGGAGGATCATTACAACAGCGCATTCTGACTACTGCAACACTGCTGTGGATATAACTTTCGATGTAGATATATATAGCTGCCTGCAAAGTTCTGTATTACGAGAGAACGGTCTTATGTGTTCCTGTGCTTGTGCGTTGGTCGTTACGTATAATGCCTTGACGTTAGGTTCTGCGGGGCTCGACTCCCACTCGCTTTCTGACGGAATAATTATGTAAGAGGTATTCTCCATTGGCAATTCTGGCTACGCACTCACAAACGCATGAGAGCGATGGTCCTCACTCTAGCTGGCCATTTTTCGGTCTTACAAGATCCTACAATGACTGCCGGCCTTTTGTAACGGCTCCGTGTTTTCCTGCCAGCTTATAGTTCGACGCTTAGCTGGATGCGGTGGGTATGCCCGGATTCGAAGCGCCCCTTCCTTTTTGTAAGTAGATCTACTCTCCTTACCTCGTACATCATGTCCTCTGCAGTCCATGCAACGTGAAAATGTATGGGCGGGAAACTTCTACAAAAGGGTCTTACTTGTTTCTTTGTAGAGTATCTTGATGTACGGCTGTGCCACTGGTCAAAAAACCGACACCGCCAGCCCTTATTAGTCTATGTCTCCGTCCGTTTCTCCAGGCAACTCAACTATACAACGCAACGGGCTGGTATTGACTGCCATCCACACAGCTACAGCTGCCGTTACCATGAAAAGTGATCCTGATACTAAGCCGAGAAGAGCAGCGTATTGCCATGCATGTCCAGCTGTAAACCAAAATACCAGGCCAAAAACCAACTCGAATAACATAAAATCCAAAAAGAAGATCGGCACCCATGCCATTACTCGACGCATCCGTGTAGGTCCCTGGCTGCTCTGGAACTCGAACGACAGCATGATTGTAATCATTGCTGTGAAGATTGCCGTGACGGCTGAGCTGACAAGGAGGCATGTCGAGACATTGTTCAAAATAGAGGCGGTTGTTGTTGATCTATTCAGCAACATGATGATAGTAGCACTGCCAGAAACGGCAGATGTGAGGAGGACCGTTGAATACAGACTTTTCAGACGGTCACTCTCTGCAGCCTCTATGCCGAATTAGTAATCGGACGGACCAGAAACGTTAATAGTGGTGCGCTTACCATGGAATGAGACGGGGGTCTTGGTCTCTGTAGGGGAGGCCATTACTGGGAAGGTTGCTAGATTGATTCCAAGTTAAGAATCTGCACCTCCAAAATAAGGAGCATCTAAAGAAAGATGATGATTGCAGTAACCACATGTATGCACGGATTGCGCCACCATATTTAATGAATTCTTAGTACCGTGGATAATCCATTAACCTGATCCTCGTCCATTTTCTGCTCTTTGGCCGATTCAAAAAGCTACGACCACATCTGTGCGCTAGAACCCCTCGCCCTTTTTTCAGGTAAAGCCAAAAGCGGCCGCTCTCTCAGGGATGATTTTGATTTATGGGCCAAAAATGGGTGTTCTAAGCCGGGGGCAAGCAGGAAGCAGACCTTTAGAGGGACATCAGAGAACAGACTGGCGGAACCCGAATGGCGCCGACACAAGGCCGGAGCGCTTGCCTCTCCTCAATTGCTGCACGGTAATCAACAGCTGGGCTACTAGGTATCATGCATCAGTGATTTGAGATGGCTATCAAGCACTGACTAACGCAAGGGAGCAATGCCTTGAGTTCCTTGGAGGGGCACGTGTTTAACTTTGCCTAAAACTTAGTAACCCCTAGGTAGACCACATCGCGCTCATCAACCACGTCTTCTAGGTTCTCACCTCAGCCAGCCAGATTCCGTCACCTTACAGTCAAGTCGGTTTAGATATATACACTGTAGGCTTTTTCTTTGTTAATGGCTCTGTTGGTATTACAGGTGGATTGGTGATACGGTTAACTGTACGTATCAGTGGGTAAATGAACAAATAGGAGGGGGTTCCAAAGTGATGGCTATTATGCGTAGAGGAGAAGAGGACCTATTGTGAGTCAGCTATCTAGTCGGCACTTTATACCCATTGCCAGTCACGTGAGTCTTGCGGCTGTAGGGCCTTTAACTCTGATGGGTAGGCAATAGTCAACATCGCAACAGGCTCCTTGTTTTTCTATGTACGAACTCATAGTTGCGGTGGTCTTCTGGTATTGCGGCTGGGCTGTATATTTCGTTTCCCTCTCTTTTGAACCGTCGCCTCAACATGCTTGGCTGATTTGACGTCAAGCCGGATGTGGCGGGTGTGTCTGATATCAAAGTCTCCTTTCTGTTTCGCCAGTTTAATCTGCCTAGACACTTGCCAAAAGAAGCGGTGAATCTTTTGCGTCCTCCTTGCAGTCCGGACGACAGGCACAACAGCAGCCGCTGGCGTCTCACGGATATTCGTTTTATGGCGAGGGGATGCCTCGCTGGTTCCCGCCGTATTGTCTATTACCGTGTCGCCTCTTGTCTCCTCCAGCTCCATGATTTCCCAATCAGACATAGCGATGTATGGCCGCTCTTCCTGCTTGTTGTTGTCGGCTGTTGCAGAAGCTGGCAGGCACACGCCGTCTGTAACATTGAAGTGGCTGCTTGTATCACCTACCATCTCAAACAGATCATTCATGCCATCCCCAAGCAAGTGGACAAAGGAGGCTTCCTTGCCCATGTTTGTCTCAGCCGCCGTGTCAAGGTCAACCATGGTGAAGGCCTTCTTTATGTCGTTAAGAGTATCGTTGCACAGTGCTGTTTCTGTGGGCGCTTTGTGTTGTGATGGGTTTGTGGGATCTTTGTCTAAACAGATGTCGTCTTGCTGGCTATCCAATGTGATGCCGCAGATATCAGCGATACCATTGTTATTGGCCTTAACATCGCGGGGAGCATCTGAGTCTTTAGTTGCTTCTGTGTCTTTGGCTGCGCTGGGACTGTCCTCTTCTGTTGTAATGCCTTGCCGTATTTCTTTGTCGCTTGCCTCCACCGTAGTTCGACTGGGCTTGGAGGCGGCCTCCCTGTGTCGACGGCGTGTGAACCGGCGTTGGCCTCCCACTCCGTGCATGCCGTTGGCAAGTTCTGCCAGCTGGTCCAGACCTGCGTTAGAACCCCAAAAGACTGGTTTATTACTAAGACTTATAAACTGGTTTACATCGGGAATACGTTGACCCTGTGGGATATACATGGCCCTATCTAGTTTTCTATAAGTCGGATTGAAATGGACGACTGCTGAAAACACTTAGGCCCCTATACCCAGCTGTACGGCTTTATGTTTTATGCTTCCCCTATACTTCCAGACCTTCTCTTTTGCCTTTTTATCGTATATAAAGACAATCTTATCCGACTTTATAGGGGCCATAGCTTTGCGACTTTAAGTGATTATGGACCTATGGTACGAATGTGATCCTATCCTCACGGTGACTTTATGCCGTGATATGATTACTTTATCCTCTAATATGACATCTCCCAGACAAAGCCATCACAAGCTTTGTGATACGGTGTGATAGAGCCGGTTTGAGCTCTCATCATTAATTGAGCCAGTTTGTACTCTGCCAAGCAGCAAACAAACAGCTAAGAGTGGCTTCTCTATTTTCGCAAAGCCAGCCATCGTTTGAGACCATAGACTGATGGATGGGCCAAACTAGACACACCTGAATGCAAGAAAACCGCCATTTATTGACCTATACAGCCGCATACGCATCGGCTTCTGGCCATTCGATTGCAAGCAACCTTCATCCCAGCCGTTTGTGGACTTTTTCAATAGAGAGATATGCTGAGGCATGCAGAACTCCTGCTACGTTTTTGGTGATGCTCTTTAGAGGAAGCAAGAGTTGGCTCTACGTGCTTATACGCTGAACATCAATTCTGGCTATTGCTCAGCCAGACCTGCAAACAGGAGCAGCACTAACAGACCGAGATCTGTTTCTGATTCCTGCCTTGTGGGAATTGATTCATTGCAGCTGTTTGTGAATCCACCATATCACTGTCACATCCATGGTCGGAAAGTCATAATCAGGCCATGGCATATCATCCCAACCCAGCAACTAAGACGGCTTCTGGGATGCCCCCGAATTTGCTAAAGAAATGATAGAATTTGGCGAAACTTGCACGCTAATTTCGTGTAACGTTCCAGCAAGAACAACAAAAAATAGCAGCTGTGACGAAGTGTCTAGGCTAAGGACTAGAAGCAAGTCTTAGACTGAATTATATTGTAGCAGATCGTCGGGAGAAAAGGTATCGTATTTAGTACCGAAGCGTAGACGTTGAAGGCTAGTAGAGACCTTGTTACCCGAGAGGGGAAATAAACCGGCCTTGTATTGTATACGGCACATCTGATCATTGTAGTATGCCCTTGGTAGGAACTGAAGTTAAGGTCTCATAAATTAGGACGCGATTGTGTATAGGTCTGGCATTGGAAACCCTGATATCTGACCTCTCTCGATTGGAGACTGGAGACCGACGTAAACAAATTTCCACAGCAGAGTAGTTATAGATTGAAATATCGATAGTAATTCATTCCAAGGTGTTATAAGAAATTAACCGTCCGTTTCACCTGCAAATAGGCTATTACAACCTCCGAATGCCACTTCAACTACGATTCATTGTATAGCTTATTGTGATATAGTTTATTCTTGAAGAGGCCAATCTATGTGACCAATCTCTAAACATAACGAATCAGATTTCAGTTCATCGAATCTCGGAATCGTTCTTTATATCTCACAGCCCTTGGAGCCAGGCTTTCGTGCCCTATTTTGCAGTAAGTCATTCTGTGTGCTTCTGAAAAAAGGTTCAACTGTATTCTTCAAATAGAAACCACAGCGATAGACGTAAACTGGATCTCACCTCTATTTCCACCCCTTATCGGTCATCCAAGCCGCCCGATCATTGCGTGCCGACCACTAGGAACAGCAAGGTTGGTCTAACCAAGGCGGTCCCAAAGTGAGATGCTTAGAAAGAAAGCAATGAAGATAGCAAGGCGACTACAGCTAGCGCCATGCGAAGTGGCTGCGCTGACGGGGATGGCTGTGGTGGTAGGCCTTGTTGGTGTGTGGTACGTCCAAGACGGTTCAACGTTTGCGCTGGGAGTCGTTATTATGACATTAGCAATTGTGCTAGCGTTTGACGTTTTGTAGTCGAAACTTGTATTCCAGAACAGATGGCTTGATACCGAGGTGCTGGGTAGTGCGGTGACATGGACTGCGGTCATAGTAGACGCATCGCCTTCGGTGACGCACGTACATAGTTGTGGAAGCTCAGCCGTTGTTTCTGGCAGCGACTGGACGGTAGAAGTGGCCTGTGGGGAAGCCGCCGTGTACATATTGGCAAACGCCCAGATCTCCATTACACTGGAATCCGGTTAGGGTTCATATATAAATCAGGCTGCAAAGTACTGTATTCCTTCTGTTAGACATTTATATATAGCCCTCATTTCCCAAAGCTAGAAATGGCTCTAACCCTGCACCTGTACCCATGGTCCACAAAAGCGCGCATTCGAGAGTGCTGCCAGATGTGGCTCATTTAGGCATGCTTTATATACCCTTAACGTCGTGAAACACTGATTCCTTCCATATCGCAAGCTTGCAACATCAAAAATGACACTGTCTAATCCGCAAGACATGTTTTCTGTCCACTTCAAACGAACAATGGCTGACGTCTATAAGGACCTTTTGTTCTTCCCCAACGCGACAAGCCGTTCTTCCACAGCAGTGAAACCGCGAACCCTGCCCACCACCGTTGTGTTCCAGCCCAGGGTGGAAGAAGTAAATAGTCCTGTAGCTAGCAGCGCTAGAAGCAACCCGAGTTCGCCGTTCCGCCCCAAGAGTAAGTTTAATCTAGCAACTACCCCGTCGGCATCGGGCCGGACAGTATGCCTCAGAGACTTGGAGGGGAACCCAGGTCAATCGTTTTGGGGTCAGAGTACACGCAGGATCGGCGAAGCACGTAGTTAAAAGATAGCGCAAGCTCAGCGCAAGCACTCGACTATGCTTTTGATTCATTACGGAGGTCTAGTGTAACTTGATAGGAAAGGGGCCGCTACACATCTGTGTAACTCGTATACTAGTCGAAAAGTAGCCCCGCGGGTTATAGACGGATGGTATCAGCTCTTGTGTTATCTGTAATAGTCTTCCTATTTTCTCTCGATACTCTGATTAAACAACAGGTTCAACGTCGGTGACATGCTGTGGCTTTACCCTTGATAAGTCAAGCGCTTGTGAAGTTTTGAATAGGCGACCACTGGAACACGGGTGGGTAACTCCAAACGCCAGGATGGACACCTATTATACGACCATCGTCAGCCATAAGATAGTATACCATCCTGCTATGAATAAACTCCACAATAAGTGTAGCATTTGTCACCCAACCAAATGTAGCTCTAGGCGTGATCGCTTCATACTGAATGCTATTGCGACGGTCATCTTTCCTTGGTCTCTGACGGCTGGCAAGTAGTTAGTCCCCTATTATATGGAGACTGTAACGTCAGAAACGTACCGTGAACCATGTGGCCCTGAGGGTGTTCCTTCTGTTCTGGCTTGCGAAGTTATTGCCATGAACCTAATGGAGAATTTGGCTGCGATCAAAACTCACTCGTGGGCGTGGAGCCTTGCATCTTCACAGGTTATTCGATTCGTAAGTAGCGATGTTGATACACGCCAAGCGATGGCGATGTTAGCGCTAGAGGTCGTTCCTGATTTTCTGGCTCAGAACGTTTCACTGTTTTCTAGGTATAATTTGCCATACCGGGTTGTAATACGGGACGGATATACTTATAATATTGCTGGAACTTTGGCTTGAATCCTCCTCACTGTGTGGTTGCATTAATGCTGGATTGACTAGGTGTGCTTACCAGGTCCAAAACCAGCTTTTGGTCTGGGCCAGCGAGCAACTTTGACATGGGTCTTGTACGGGTCACAAAGCCTGTTGCCGGATGTGAATTGCTTTGTGGCGCCGATGCCAATTAGTAGGGCAAGAGGGTGTTTGAAGAGATAACGGACATTTTCTGCTTTCTGAATAACGCTGTGACAAAAATAAAACCTTGTAATATCATGCCATAGCGATGAGATGTTCTCTTTCTCTGATTTAGCACCCTGAACATACTTGGTCATGGTTGTCTTGCTTTAACCGTTCGCTTTGCCTGTATCTATACGAAAGTCTAGCCTTATGTAATGGAACATCTGTACTAACACTTATCCGATAGATTCATCAAGTCTAATCCTTATTCTTTGGAATCTGAAGAGACGGTTGTCTCTTCTGATTTATGGTTGTCTGGTGTGAACATGCCATCTTCTAGCGGTAGCAACCGTGAACGAGCTGTCACGTCAACACAGGATGAGCATCCAGACCTGTCTGAGACTCCCTCTGCTTGGAGAGCCTTTGACGGTAGAAGTGAGACCACCAGCTTAACATATGCCTCATTAGGAGACTGGCATAGGTATTAAGAACAGCAAGAAACCAATAGGGCAGATTTAGTACTGCCCTAAACCGACTATCGCTAGATATACTCTAATATCCCTAATAGAATGATCTCATCTTCCATATTCTAGTGTGTACGCCAGAGCACTTCTTCAGACGGGAGGTGTCAACAGGTGCTTAGCACCAGCATCAACTGGATTACGGGTGGAAGACTCAAGCGTTACATCACGCCCTCACAGGTTCTATAAACCTCTTTCTATGAGACTCAATTGGAGATACGATTCTGCATACTCTGGCAGGCGACTTCAGGTTGCCAAACTTGTTGGTAGAAACCGAGGGCTATAACATCCTCTAGTGGCTCTTTAACGTTAGGCTAGACGGTTTTAGGCCGGCAGTGAAGTCCTACTGTCTATCTATAATCGATTTATAAAATAATGGGTATTATATAAATGACGGCGCCCCGACGGAACCATTCATGCATATGCCTCTTGGGGTCGCAATTCTATACAACAATCTTGCCTGCGCTGAGCTTCTTCTTCAACACGGCGCTGGCCCAAACATCCCGGGAGAGTGGGGACAGCGTCCGCTGTTCTTTGCCTATCGGAACAACAGTGAGGACGCAGTCGAACTGCTGACCGCGTACGGAGCTCACCTTTGACAGAAGCCAGCTTTTCATTTGACGTAACGCCTAGTACAAAGAGTGTCGGCCTCGGAGAAGCCTGTTAAGATGTCAACAAAATGCCAAAGAATCTACTACAAACACATTCTACCCGCCTGGGAAAGCTGAGAGTCAAGTTTCGCAAGTGTTTGTTCGATTGTCAGTATTAGCAATCATGGGTCTTAGATGCTACTCTCGGGAAGGGCCTGACGCAGTACATGTCTGCCCCTCTCGCGCTGAGGTTAGTGCTGTTTTCTCCAGCCTCTGCATACTGGGGGCGTGACGTCACTACCGGAGGAAACAGCCCATTTGTGCCAGTTTCGGCGCTTCAGGTATAGATTTTGGGTAACTTGGTAGACGTAGATATCTACGATAGACATGGCCTCTGGTCACGGGACGCTTGGACGAGCAGTGCTAGCAACCATCTCGGCATATCCCGAAACAGCCGTAGCCAAACATGACAGATGGTCAGGGAGGAAACGAAGGTCGTGCTTCTAAGTCACGTGAGAAACATTTCAACTGCCCTTTTGGTTGCTACTAGTTGTATATTGAACGCGCTAGCCGATATTCTCGGCTCGTCTACGTAGAACCCAGAGGTGTTACGGCCGAACCGGCTGGGGTGCTGGCTGGCGTAACTACATGGTGCTGAACGGAGGAAAATGATACAGGGAAACTTTTGCTTTGCGGTGTAGATAGCTGCCATGGCCTGCTCGTAACAAGAGACCTTTCTGTGACGGGGTGTTTAACTTTGCCAAAACCCAGCACTCGAGCAAGAAAATACTCCCCTTCAGTGATAGTGCTGACTTGTGCTACGAGGGGTAAGACCTGGAGGCGCTGGGTCATTGAGCTGCCACCACGGGGGTTCATCCTAACATTTGTTAGACCTGAATGGGTGGTTCAAAAACGGCGTTGCACCATACTCTGAGGTTGTTGTCAGTGGCCATAGAACCTTGTATAACTTTCTTACGTTGGATAACTGTGGTAAGGATCAAAAGGCTTTCGATCAGACAGCAAAATGATGTTGACGCACGTAGAGTCTTCAACCAGGAGGTAATCATTTCAATGGTTGCTGTGACTCAGTCAAGACAGAGAGTGTTCGTCCAGGTCTCGCAGCGGAGGCCAATGATTACAGTATGCGAAGGTTATAATTCGACCAAAAGAAATTCGCTGGTAGAATTGACATAAGAAGAGAAATAAGTTCAGGAGTAATAGCTTGCGTGAAGCCCTAGATTTATACTATTGAGGCCTGGCAGACCCTTCTCTTGACAGCCACACGGGCAAGCAGACTACATTAATACCAGTGGGTTTATTAGTTTAAGTATAAATGAGCCAATAACCAATAATCTTGCTGCGACGAATGGGCGGCGCCAGTCGCACGGTGGTTATACGTTACTCCTCAGGAGGCTATTGGTCGTCTTTGACTGTGACGGGCTACGGGATTCAGCAGGCGTTGTCGGAAAACCCATGGTTTCGGAATCCATACCTGTGCACTAGGCTCAGGCCGAACGACTGTGAAGACACCTACAAGGAACGGCAGGCTTCGTTGAGCGAAGTGATGAAGAGGAACTCGATAAGCTTGTGGAAAGACATTATTCCAAAAGAGAGATGTAGCCAAGTGACGATGGTTCCTATGTCACCGTGCGAACCAAGTGATGCAGTTCCAGAATCACCTCAACTGAACTTCTAGCAGAGCACCCTACATGTGACTTGCTGGCTGCATGTTAAGCCGTGGCTGAGTGGAAGCAGGCTGCTTGGTTGCTTGTTGTATTCTTACTGCCACTCCTCTTCCTACGCGGAAAACACCAATCGCAGGCAGCACCTAACAGCTGCATCTACTTGTGGCTTAATTTATCCATCATATAGAAGTGTACCTACGAATAGTGCATGTGAACTCGCTATAGGAACGGAAGGCGACAATCTAAAGTAGCCAGCCGATTTTAGCTACGCGATGAAAACGGCTTCTTACTACCAGCTCGCCAGGGCAGCTTTGGTGCTATTGGTTCCATTGAAAAGAACGCAGTGTCGCAAAACCCGGTGATCAGTCTGAGGTCTGAACATCAAGTTGCATTACAATGGACGGGTCTCAGCTTCTAACTCAACCCCCCTACTTCTGCACCACCCCCACTTCTGCACCACCATCATCACCATCACCACCACCACTATCACCACTTATTTCACCACCTCTGCCGCCCACCCATATGCAACTTTCGGCCTCGCTAGATAATTCGGATGCACTGGATTCATCCGGACTATCCATATCGCCGATATCCGGACTTTGCGCCCGCTGGATGTCCCAAATAGTGGCGAAGGTGCTGTTAGGCGATAGACGGACCTTCTTTCTCTTGCGCTGCCGTATATCATCCAACTGGCCCTCCAGCTGGTGGACCTTCTGCTCTAGAAGTGCCCTTCTAGATGCCTGTTCATCATACCCCTTTTGCACCTTTCTAGATAGGTGACGAATAGTATGGGTATCTAGCCCATCCTCTGCCAGCTGGGTTAACTGGCGTAGTTGATGCCGTAGTTCAGCAGATCGACGAGGTGTTGACCATGGGACGATAGATACGGATTCACCCCACTGCTGGCTGCTAGGCTGGTTAGTCTGCTGGCTGTTCTGCTGGCTGGATGATGCCTTTATTACTAACGAGTTAGATAGAGGTCGCTGTATGCATATTGGCCATAGTCCAGCTGACCTCCAGCCACTTCTAACGTTCTGGGCTGTTATAGATGCATCTCTAGCCCTTATATAACAGGCCAGAAATGCCCTTTTGCCAGCAACAGTTGAATCACTAACCCAGTCATCTAGATATCCAACCTCCCTTCGATAGGCGTGCTTTAATGGGCTGAAGACCGATATATCCAGTGGCTGGAGGACAGCAGAGGAGTGCGGCGGTAGATATAGTAGATATATCTTGTTCTGGAAGCATTCCCACATAAAGTCAGTAGATATATGGCTGTAATGCCCATCTAGAACCAGCAGTCTGGCTGCCTCTGGCTCACTAGGCATAGTGCCTGGGATAAAGACCTTCTTTAGCCACTCAAGGGCAGTCTTCTCAGTTGTCCAGCCATTATCCGTATATGTGAAGTGCCATCCTTCATATCCAGATAGGTTAGATGGGAACCACTGGGCCTGGACTGATTTGCCCTTATATATAACCAGTGGGCATAGGGACCTCCCATCAGCAGCCACACACTCGATGATAGATACCCATGCCCGGGATCCTGGCTGCTTTTTCTGGATATGCTGCGATGCTGCAGAGCCCAGCACTAGCCCATTAGATCCCCTGCCCTCCATAATGCCAGTCTCATCCATATTCCATCGGTTAGATGGATGGATTCCCTGGATGGCAGGGATATTAACCAGAAGATGGAAAAAACCCTGGATAACCTCGGAAGAATGGGCCTTCCATCGCCGGGCATCTATTGCCCTAGATCGCCTGGTCCTAAGTGATGGGTTTCGCCGCAGGAATCGCCCTATCCACTTCCTCCCTATGGGCTGCTGCCCATCGCCTAGCATACGCTCTGCTAGGCCCTTTAGTTGTTGATGGGTAGGGCCAGCGCCTAGGGCATCCTGGATTTGAACCCATTCAGATAGATATTGCTCTTGGGCCTGGGATAACCGCTGCATATGAATATAAGCAGTATCCTTTGATTGCATGCCGTGGAATCGATGTCGAAGAGTATGATAGGGAATTCCCCATCTACGAGCTGCCTGGCGGATAGAGCAAGTAGTATCTATATCTTGAAGTGCCCGTTGGAGCTCATCTTCAGTATATTGCTTCATGATGGGTTAAAGAAGGTATCCTGAAAAAATGGCGTTATTTGGCGATATATAGCAATTGTTATAATAGTTTGAAAAAGGTAGTGGTGTTGATGAAGGAGGAGAAATGCGGGATTTTTGGGTGGTGCAGAAGTGGGGGTGGTGCGGAAGTGGGGTATTAGAGTTAGTTTAAATATTTCGGGTTAAAGCATAGAACAACAACCACAATGTCTATCCTATGTTGTGTCAAAGCCCTGAAATACGAATTATAACAAATGCCATGTATGCTACCATTGGCGCCATAACACATATGTAGGCTAAAAGGGGACGTAATTTTCAATTTACTGTTTTAGCTTAGTACAATAATGAACTTGTAGCGAGTTCTGAGTGCGACCCGGGAACTGGCGGCAAATTTCCTTCCATGAAAGGTCTTTTTCCTTCAACTCGCGCAGAACTCTGTCCTCATCTTCTGAATATGGCCGCTTGCCTCTGGTTGTAGGTTTCCTAAGGCGTGGTTGCCGTTGTGATGGAATAGAGGGCTGTACTACCCGTGAATGCGCTTGAGACTGAATGTTGGGAGCCACCTGCTGCCATTCAAGTGTGAATGTCTCTATATTACCAATGGCGGTGCCCTTGAGAACAAAGTTGGTCAAAGGTGTGCCTTGAAGGGGGAATTCGTCAAAGGTTGCGAAAACACAATCTTCACGTTGCTCCTCGCGGGAAAGGCCTCCAGAACGTAGATGGCTTACTGTATCAATATCCCCCATACGCTCTGCAATTCGAGGTGACCTACGGGTGCCATTTGATGGAAGAGTTGACGTTTCTTGTGTTCTGCAGAATCTTTTGGATGCCCTGCTGTCCCTGACGTATTCTTCGTGCAAGCAGGCCCTACGTCTCTTATTACGAGGCTGACACCGTGAGCCAAAGTGGTTACTGCTCTTGTCAAGTGATTGATCATCGCGCAAAGGCAGGCTTTCATCAGGGTGACTCTCTGCGTCGGAGTCAATCTCAGCATAGACTCCAGGTGGAACCTGGCCTCTGGGAGACCGGCGAAGGCCTCGAGGCAAAGGGGCGGAAGATGGATTCGAAGATAACGAAACTTGAGTTACCCTCCCAGGACTGCCAGCTTGTTGGATTGTCGGCATTAGTAAGGAACTGGTCGGATAGGACTCAGCAGTTGCTTCACACCCAGCTTCGTCGGCCGAGTTGCTCCACTGTAGTCCGGCGCTGATCGCTGTTGGGGTGCTCCGTCTAAGAATGTCTTGACGGATGCTAGGAGGCTCAACTCTGTATTCCCTACCGCGTGGTGGTGTAGTCAAAGACGGTGGCGACATTTGAGGCATCGAGTCGTCTTCCGTCGGCAGCACTACGGAGCCACGCCTTCTGGAGACAGACGTGACTGATCTGGAAAGCTCATCGGTATGCCCGTTGTTCTTTGGCTGAGATTGGCCGCTCTCCGGCCGAGTGAGACAGCTGCCTATCTCTGAATCGCTTGATGGACCAGTTTGTTCCTCGCATCTGCAGGGCGGGGCGGGGTCCTTGCTTGGGTTATTGACGCTCGTGTTTAGTGGAGATTCGGTTCGATCACCGGTAGATTGGAGCTCAACCGTGTTCCCTTGAACACCAGAGTCTTCCCGCAACTTTGGCGACGAGCCGCCCGACACCTGACCTACTATGAGGGATTGGGAAGTTGTAGAAACAGAGTCCCTGATCGAGGTCGAATCCACTGATTGCCAAATGGCATTGTCCTCGACAGTAACGCCTAATTGCGTGGGCTCCTTGATTCTGCCACCAAACGATTGACCTCCGACGCAGTTATCGGTTTGATCAGCGCCATCCTCATCGCTAGTTTCCGGATTCACCAAGCTACAGTACAGAGGTCCAGGTTCGGAAAATGTTGGTTGTTCCATTGTCTGTTTCAAGGATTCTGAGGGCTCTCCAATTTCCGTGCTGGTGGATGGTATGTAGTGTTGACCTTGCAGCCCGGTCATAGAGGCACCATCGGCTGCTTGACTCATATGGGAGAGCTTCTCAGTATGAGGTAAAGTGCGTTCTTGTGCAGGGGTCTCCAAGCTGACAATCGATGCAGTATTGGTCGAACTGTCAGAGAGAACCGAGTCGGTCGTATTCTTGGCTGCTTGGGAACTTGGGTGGGAGACAGACATTGCGGCAGTGAAGCCCTGGGACGATGACGAAGGCAACGACACTTGTAAACCATCGGCGAACCAAGCCGCTGGCTCAGGCGAGTTCTCCTGCGTGGTGAAGTCCACTGCCACGGGATCCTTGTCTGGGCAGTCGCCCATATCGCCTGACGCTGGGAACCCTTCAGACCGCTGATAGTACATGTCTTTTGGATTGACCCTGTCGTGGAAAGTTGCCTCTGGAAGAGATTGAGATGACATCGTTGATGTTTTGTGAATATGGCTTGTGATCTCATCGAGTACGGTTGTTGTGCCGTTTTGAGGAGGCACTATGGTTCTTCCCATCGTCGGACAAGAAGAATAAAGAGCCTGTTTGACTGTGTTTCGGGTTGATGATGGACGCGCAGAACGCACAGCTTGAGCTGGAGGGGAGTAGAACGAAATGTTGTCAAGAGTGATCGACATTTTGGGTTGAAGGTTGGGAGAGCTCGAAAGGTCTGATGTCTGAATAGATGAGCGCCTCCAAGCCTATCAGACAGACAAGCCCATTTAAGTAGTTGAGTTGAGCAAATGAATGAAATGTGGCAATGCTTCCGTGTTCTCTGAAAAGGAGAACATCGAGTCGTCATGGGTTCCCCCTGAACTACAATACCTGCACAAACAATACTTGCACTATTTAGGCATGTCAATTTCCCTGTGTTAGTAGATAATGTCGTAATGTTGCCAATAGGGAGTCACCATAAGTCCACGTCCTCATGGATATTAGTCAACGTAAGACCGGCCTCCCAAGCTCCGTAGAAATCTTTCAATAGTTCTCGGAGTAGCCGCTGGCCTAACAAGGTTTCAGAGGCAATTTCCGCAGCTTGGTATGCCATCATGAATACCAAACAGGCTATATCGCCGTCTGGCCTACCTTCCGCTTGCCCGAGGCGGTATGCGTTGGGCAGGAGGGATGCTGGCCAGCCAAAGCGCAAGGCAGATACAGCGTGCCCTGCCACAACCGTTATGATGTCGAGAGGCTCGTTTCAAAATAGGCCTTCAGCGCGCACATCTCGAAAGTCGGTCCGAATGTGGCCAAGGGGCCCAAGAGCAAAATGATGGAGACCAATGTAAAATCCAAGTTCAAGGCGAAATTGCCTGACGGTAGCCCCCTTGCGTCACCAAGTTGACGCCTTGAGAACGTCATTGCCAACCTAGGCCATCGAAAGATAAACATCCGAGACACCAAGATATGCAATACTCGAGAGTTCATCGCGCAGTTCCCATCAGGAAGTTGGGATCAGCAACGCATGACGGTGCTCTTCACTTTGCCTCTCATAGTTACACACTCAGCCCGGTGTCCATTTCCAATTCACAACTGTCCAGGTCTACTTGCAAATTAGAACATGTTAATAGCTTGAAGATATGGTTGAGAGTCAAACCTAGAGCATACAGAGCTGGAGAGGAAAGAGGCCTAGGTCGCACGCATGGAAAAGGGGGAGGAGAGTCGTCGGCAAGCTAACCAATAAAGTAAAGTAAGAAATAGAGCCACACCGCCTTCAAGCAAGGGTGCGACTCAGGAAAAGCAAGGAATGATGGCAAAGAGTTTTTTGTAAAAGTATTGGGAGGAAAGGTAAATAGTACAAAAAGTTGACGTTTAAAGACGGGGCGACGCTGTATTTACGAGCGGCGTTGGGTTTAGACAGGGGTGCACTTCTAAAAGCGGCGCCGGCGCCATGCCCAGTTGGGAGATGCCGCCAAACCGGAGGAGGAAGCAGCAACTTCTCTATTACTAATAGTATTATAATATATATATATAGCGAGCGACGTAATATAGTAAGCGATATACGTCTACTGCTTTTCTACCTTTTTAACCTTTACACCTACTTTTCTCTATATATAAGTATAAATTCTTCTTCTAAAGAAAGCCGAATTATCCTTGCCTTTTAAGCTATTAAAAAAGACCTAAAAATATCCATATAAAAATAGGTGTTATCTTTAAGGTCCCTAAAGTAATACTTTACTACTGATATATTGAAGATTCTATATAAAATAAAAGATAACTAAATTTGATAAGGATAACTATATCTAAAAAAAAGGTAATTCCGAAAAAGGTTATTAATCTAATTAATTAAGGGTTTCCCTTATAATAAGACGATATAAGATATAGCTGACCGACTTCTAGATAAATATGATATCATATATATTAGATTTAATAGATAGAAAACTTTATATAATGCTAATAATAATTATAATTATAATTTTAATACTAAATTAATTATTAAAAGGCCTTAGCTAAAGATTCTATAATTATATAAGGCTGGTTTATACTTATGTAAAATATAGTTATAAAGTATAAGATATAGGATTATAATATCAATAATTTTGAGAAGACTAGATTTCTAATAGGAATACTGTTATATATAAAGGTTATTATAACCTCTAATCGTAAAGAAAGGCCTTATATAAAGCAGTCTAGTAATTAAGAATAGATTTCTATTATTTAGGGTATATATATAGATAGCTAGGTAATACCTTTATATATTATTATAAAAGGTGAATATTACCTTCTCTTTTAGTATACTAATAGTTAGTTTTTAGCTAAATAATATATCTACCTAAGTAAAGATAGATAGATTGTTGGAATAGCAATCTCACATAACCGTACGGCAAACCCTTAAGTTAAACATAAAGGACAAAGGTCATTAGATTGGATACTTGGACCTCAGGTATGAACCAGTGTATGACTCAGGCCGAACTGACTCAAGCCTCATGGCTAAGTACATAACTGTCACACAACAGCCATGTTATAGTTAGAAGAGACAGTTATAGATAATAGATCTTTAGTTCACCCTATATTTATTTACCCCTTTACACGTAAGGGACTCTTATAGATAGAAGAAAGTCTATTTAACACTAATCAGTGGTTACTTGGATAATGATAAAATAATTACTTTATATAATTATAGATTAATAAGAGTAAAAAGATAAAGGTAGAAACTCTAAAGGGTTCACCTTATACTAAAAGCCTAGATCCTTACTGTTATCACCTATAAAAATGGAACCGGATAATAAAAAAAAGAAGGACTACCTATTAGTTTAGCGTATAAAACTCTTTCTATATCTACTATATAATTATAAACCAGATAGAAAGATTCTATTATATAATACTCTAAGAAAATAGTATATACTACAGTATATATATCTATAACAACTTAACGCTATATAAGACGATACAGCTACTATTATAATAATAGCTTTAATTTATGGCTAAAAAGACTAAATTAAGGTTAACCAACAGGACTAAGACCTTAACCAAGTTATATATAAAGAAATAGTAATTAAAAGCTTACTTTCTATCTATATATAGAGGAAAACAACTAATCTATACTTCTAGATAAACACTCTAGATACTACTAAAAGGATCTTTTTATTAAAAGAGTTAACTATATATATTAGCTGTATTATAATAAATATACTTACTATAGAACTACTAGTTAATAACCTTATTACTAACTCATATAAGGATTTTAAGGGCTGGTTACTAATATGATAGAAGGATATTAATTATATATTTAGAGATAAGTTTATATAATTACTAGCGATCTAAGGACTTTATCTTCTAAAAAGACGTTCTTAATAAGTAGAGCTTACAGCTTTCTTTTAATCACTTAAAAAAAAAGAAACCAATATAATAAAAGAAATATCTGCTTATATAACTATAGACACCCTTTAAACGTCTAATATAAACCTATAACCTAACGTTTTAAGGGATATGCCTAAGGTCCCTATATAATTAATTAAGGTCTAAGATACTGAAGTGGCTAAAAAGCCTAAAGGACCACTTATATAAATAACACTACCTAGGGTATAAGTTACGTAAAAGATAGAAAGCTTTCTATATATAAAGGAAATTACCCTAGCTATTATATAGAAAGATATTTATAACCTTCTACCAATATATATTATTTAAAATAGACTATATAACCCTTTGACGATCTCTATTTCTAGAAAGGGTAAAGAAAAAAGAAAAACTATATAGGAAAGCTATATAATATCTTATATAATAAGGCCAAGGTGTTTGTTAGCTTTTATTACCGTCTTCAGATTATAAAAGACTAATACTACACTATTTTTCTAGACATCCTAACCGATTATATAGAAAAGTTTTACCTATATTATATTGGCCCTATATAACGATAGGATAAGATATATAACATGCTAGATATATATTTTAACACTAATATTAATTATAGTCTCTATTAGACCAACTAGACTACTATATCCTATATATAAGTTAAAGGAGAAAACCCTAAGAAGTCACCTCTAGAAGTGTTAGAGGTGTTACTAGACAAGCTACCCCTTATATAATAAGCACTTAGTTTAGGCTTCTGAAGGGAAATAATACTTTATATATAGGTCACCTAGGCCTACCGATGTGTCCTAAAGCTTAAGGCAGCCCTTAGTAATCTAAAGGTATATCATATATATAAGGAATTCTTTTTTAACCTTAGGGCTTTATTATAGGTTGCCATAAATAGAAAGACGGCCTTATATAATATACACTTTATAGATAAAAGATATATATCTAACTATAAAGACTCATAATAACAGTAATTATATAATAGAGGTCCCTTACGTCTACCACTATTTAAGAGAAAAAATAACTAAAGGCCTAAACCAAGACCTTTTTATATAAATATAGTTAAGAAATATTTTATATATAAAAAGAAAGGATACTAGTTAAATAACTATTTAGATAAGAAGTATAACTATACTAAAGACTAATACCTTTAGGTATATAGACTACTTGACTAGAAACTATATGAGGACTTTTCTACCTATCACTTAAAGGTAAAAAGGGAAAGCCCTATTAAACAAGAACACTATAAATTATATAATAAAGAAGAACACTAAAAGAATTAAGAGATCTCCTAATATCTTATATTAATATTATTTCTCTATTATATAATAGGAAAAGATATATTTTTAGCCTAATAAGTAGAAAAAGGGGAGATATTTATATTATATAACCCCAATAGCACCATATACTAAAGAGAAATATAGAATATAAGAACAGCTAAATTGTTAACTATTGAAAGTCTATAAGTTATGGTATACTTATAAGAGAACCTATATATAAAGGTGTCAGCACAACAGGTGGGCTGAACTCGTAGAGAGTAATAACAGCCTCTGGAGTATATAAGAGAGTATATCACTTATATAAGAATATATCCTATAGAAGCAAGAATATAGGATAACAGGGGTAGATATAATAGATATAAGGATATAAGGATATAGAGTGAATATAGTTGAAGAGAGTTGTTAGAAGTAGAAGCTCTCTTAAGCGCTCTACTACTTCTTTATCTTATATTTCCTTTATTATAAGGAATTATCTATATAAGATATATATATATATAATCTACTAACTTAGTAGGTTAATATATATATTGATTACGTAAGCAGGATAATTACGTAATCTGGTCGAATCTAGGAGAAGCACCTAGAATGTCCTCTCTGCTCCTCCTAACTCTATCTTTCCTATAAGGTTATTGCTTTAAGTTAGGGTTATTAACTTAGGGTTATGGAATTACGCAATCCTTAGGTTGATTTATAAGCAGCTTACGCAAGTATGGAATCTTCTAGTAAGCTGGACATGTCTATATAAGAGTTGGAATTCTTCCTGTTTTCTAAGTCTCTTATTGTCAAGCAAGCAAGCAAGTCAGTAGTCAAAAATCCAACTATTATACTCTCTTTAACTATATATCCTTATATCCTTATACCTATTATATCTACCCCTGTTATCCTATATTCTTGCTTCTATAGGATATATTCTTATATAAGAGATATACTCTCTTATATACCCCAGAGGCTGTTATTACTCTCCACGAGTTCAGCCCACCTGTTGTGCTAACAGGTTATGAGCCCAGGTTATATACCTGGTATATATTTATTACTATAAAGAGCTATATATACTCTTTAGTAGCCTATTTATCTATCTATTCAAGTAGATCCCTTATACTATCTTTTCTTTATAAGAATATTAAGGCAGAAAGAGTAAGCCCTTAGTATTTCCTATAACTAAAAGAAGTATTTAATATCTACTATATAAGAGGTTACATAAGTCCACTATAGGCAGTTATAAAACCCTCTATCCGCCTTATATATCTTATAAAGATATATATTTATATAAAGGAGGCAGAAAGAGTAAGACCTCTATTCTATAGGTTAAAAATACCTATAAAATTCTAGTAAAAATACTAGAAGAAAATGGCGGAACTTATTAAGGCTACTACGGGCTGTTTATTGCCCCCAGAACAACGCCTCCAGGGTACTCAAAACTGGAACTCCTGGATTACTTCTATTTATCTATTCTTTAAGCTACTTAAGCTAAATCCCTACTTTGAAGTAGAGGATAGATATAAGGATATCTCTGAAGAGCAAAAACACAAGCCTTATTAATTATAAGGCAAAATCTTCTAAAAGACCCCCTTTCCTTAGTATTTGATCTTCAGGATCCTAAGGATACTCTATCTATCTTAAAATCGTCCTATGAAGGCACAGGCCCCGTTCTAAGGCAACAGTTATACTTAGAATTTCACGCTATAAAACTAGAGAACTATAACACTTTAAACGAGTTTATTAGCTCTTTTAAGGGTTATCTCTCTAAGTTAAAGAACGTAGGGGCAAAGATAGAAGATATAGACCAAAAAACGGTCTTTATAGCTGCTTTAAGCAGTTATTTTCCAGTATGGGCAGAAAGGCAGAGAAGTGCTCTAAGAACAAAAGAGCCCCCTCCTCTAGAAGCCCTTATTAACGATATATTAGACGAAAATAGGCGTGAAAACGATACGCCTATGTCTAATAACTATATAGAGACAACTCTACTAAAAGCTCTTCTAGAGAGTATAAAAGTCCTTTTCATAAGGATAAGAAACAGCCTTATAAGTGGGTAAATAAAGGGTATAAAAGACCTCAACAAAAGGTCAATAACCCAAATTTGAACCCACAGCCTTTTAAAGGCAAAGAAAAGGCAACTTTTGCGATAAACCACCAGGCCGACAGTAATATAAAAATAACCTTTATATTAAATTATTTTAGCTATATGTAACCAAATAGTTTTACTAGCTAGATATTAGATAGTAATATTAATAAAAGATATCTAAATAATATAACGCTTATTATCCAATATAATAGTTAATATTAATATAAATAAAGAATAAAAGATATATATATTAATCGTTAAAGCTAGTAGAAAAATATAGTTATTATTATTATTAATAGAAAGATAAAGCTATTATTTATTGTTATTACTAGTAGTATAAATATTTCCTAGAGAAAAGTGAATATTTAGGACTATAGTAAAAGCTATAATTACGATTTATAAATAAAGATCATTTAAAAAGTCAGCCTATAATAATAATAAAAAAAGGTAAGGAGGTATATATAAGAATAAGAGGTTTATATTATTTACTATTTAGATAGATAAAAAGAAAAAGAATTACTATTAATATATAAAGAAAACTTAAACTTATTAATATATATAGAATTAATAATTTATATATAAACTAAAAAGTATAGTAAAGAGAAAAAATATATATAGAGAAGAAAGAAAAGCTGTTTATTTATCTATCTAAATAGGATAATAAAAAAGAAAGAAAAAAGTAAAAGTAAAGTAAAAGCTTTTCTTATATATATATAACTTGATTAATAAAAATAAAAAGGTAGATATATATAAGAAATAGACTTTTTATTAGCTAACAGATTTCACCTTTTATTAACTATTAGAGATAGATAAGTTTTAAAGTTTTTATTTATTTAATTTATTATTTAGAATAATTTAGATATAACTAAAAGTTTAAATATAAGTAAGGCTATTTTAAAAATAATTTATATAGCTTGATTAGTTATAAGTAAAAAAGTATATAGTTATAAAAAGAAAAGTTGTAAGTATTAGAATAATAGCTATAACTAAGAAATGAAACTGCACAAAAGATGTGGCGCGCCATTGATGTTATCAATTGACACAAGATCATTACCTATATGTGGAATCTAAGTCACCTCCTCAAGGGCTATAGAGACTATTGGCCTTGCACAGTTATGCTATGATAGGCAAGAACCCTAGGTAAGCAACTCCTAGGTAAGAATCCTATTTTTTTTTTTATGCGTGCGTGCGACCGGACTCGAACTCGCACACTCTCGTGCACAGAGCAAAGCTGGGCTCATAACCACTAAGAAATGAAACTGCACAAAAGATGTGGCGCGCCATTGATGTTATCAATTGACACAAGATCATTACCTATATGTGGAATCTAAGTCTATATAACTATATAGATATCTTATAATTTAGAAAAGGGATAAAGGTTATAAGATTAAATACTTAGACCTTAGGTAAAAACTATTATATAATTTAGTCTAAACTAACTTAAGTATCTATAACTGGAGTATATAACTATCGTATAACAGTTATCTAGTAGTTAGGAAAGTTAGTTATAGATAATAGATGTTTGGTTTACCCTATTATTATTTACCTCCTTATATAAACGGGACTCTGATAGACAGAAGAGAGTCTATTTGATATTTAGTCTTATTTAATATATAAAGTATAGTATTCCTTAATTCTATTAATTATTTTACTATTTATTATTCTATATTACTTAATTAGATAAATTTACTAAGAGATTCTGTAGTATATAAGCTGTTATTTTAACTTAAGCTAGAATATCTTATATAAGGTCTACGTTTAAGAAAGTTTATAATCTTTTTAATTATAACTATTTTCTTAATAGATATATTTCTTTAAGAATATTATTTATTTTTATATCTTAATTTATATCTATTAGGTAAGCTCTTACAGTTGAAACATCTCGGTTAACCTTTTTTAGTTCTTAATATATTTTCTCAGTTCCTTATAGAGTTATGGTAGAGTTATATTTATTATTTATAGTTATGATTTACTTTTTCCTTAATCTCTATTTAGTTCTATAGGTATTTTACTTATGATTCTATATCCTTAAGTATTCTCTTAAGGTTTATTAGGATATATATATTGTATTTTTATAGTATATAGTTACATATCTTTTTAGTATAAGATATAGTTAATTATTAGTTTCTTTATAGAGTATAATTATAGTTCTTATAGGTATCTTAACCTAGATAATCATTAATAGGTTTTCTTTATTTAAAATTCTTAACTTATAGAAGTTATTATAAATATCTCCTTATTATCCTAAGTATTTCTTAATTAGTTTTAGTTTACTTTAGTTATAGGTGTTAAGTGGTTTCCTAAGTATCTCTTAATATATATCTATAAATATTATAACAATGTTCTTATTTTACTTATTTGACTTAGTTATTTAACTTCTTTCTATTTTCTTTATTACTATAAAGGTCTTACTCTATAGTTTCTTAAGGTATTATTCTATTCATTTTTTACTATCTTAATATATTGGATAGTTATCGTTATAGTAGACAGCGTCGATAAGTTATTTATAAGGGACCTCCTTTAAGGCTATATTAGCTTATTTCGCTTTTTTTACTAAAGGTTTATTTTAAAGTCTTTTAGCTTACTTATACTCTTAAGTGTAATATTCTTTTTTATAATTATAATACTTAATATCCTTTATCTTATGGGGTTTTTTTTCATATTTACTAGTTACACTAATATCTATAGGTCTAATATAATTTCTATAAGTAGTATTATTATAGCTATTATATTATAGTTACTTAGGTCTATACTTTTAGTTAATATTAATATCAACCCTATCAGGCTAGGGTTATCATCTTTTTTATTTTAACTTCTATTTATATGGCCTTTTATTAATTATAACAGCCTTATCTGTAAAGTTATAAAATTTATCTAGTTAATTATTTTAACCAAGTTTATCCTTAATATTCTCCTTAAACTCTTAATAGAACTTAGCTATTAAGGCTTTATCTCTCTATTCTAATTTAGAAGTAATATATCGGAATTTAGGGGTATATTTACTAGTTAACCTCTTCTAGGCAAGGTTTATAAGTTTATTTTCTACTATATACTTTTATTAAGGCTACTAAAAAAGTTTTAAGCTGTTTTTTGAGTTTTTAAATTTTATAGAGACACTTCTAGTATTACTATTTTAACTATCTTTATAATTATTAAAATAGTCTTATATAATAGATTAAAACTAGGTTAAAATATCTTTTTTTTAGAAATAAGACAGTATAAGATATTTTATTAGCTTTAATAATAAAAAAGCTTCCATAGAACTTAAAGTAGACCTTAGTTTATATAAGGAATCTCTAAAGCCTTCCTAAAGTTTTATTTAAAGGTTCTAGATTAAGATATTTAGCTTATAGAGATAAAATAGGTTTAAATATTAATAGTTAAATATAAAGCTATTAGTTTTTTATCTTAAGTTAGATAATTACTTTAAATATCTATTAGTTAATTAGTCTACTTATAAATAAGGCTAAAACGGTAGTATATAAAGTAATAAGGGTAGATATTATAGAATATTATTAGGTAAATATTTAGGTTAACTTACTTAATAAAAATAATTAAAACATTATAGTTATACATTTAATAGTAAGGTTTTTATTATATGTAAATAAAGATTAATACTTAGTTATAATAATCTAGATTTATAAGTCTAATAATTACTTAATAATTAAATATAGAGTTAAAGATTATAAGTATAGCTTATATAGCTTTTTTATTACTTAAATTACTAAGATGAAATACTAAAAGGTACTTAGGTAATATATTACAATATAATTTTTGAAAAGCTATAGAAATTAATCTATCTATATAAAAACACTAAGAATTAAAGAACTAATATCTTTATTTCTTATAATATAAATTCTCTATATAACCTTATAACTAAAGATGTTATAACAAAATAAACATTACTACTAGATTCTCCTTATTAAAAGGATTTAAATAGTATATATTTTATATCTATAAGTATATCTATAAATAATCAATAAGCTAATATAAAAGTATAGACTTAAGAGACTAATACTAACGCTTATACCTATAGGTATATACCGGCGCTTAGTTATATTTAGTTAACGCTTAGTTATATTTAGTTAACGCTAGGTTATACTTAGTTAACGCTTAGTTACGCTTAGTTAACACTTAGATACTTTTAGATACACTTTAATAACCCTAATAACTCTTAGACCCTTTATAACTATATTATATATATTAGAGATTTTCTCTTTATAAGATAGTTTCTACATTATTATAGTTAATATTATTTTTACCTTTTCTATCTACCTTTATTCTCTCTACTTTACTTTATGACTATTCTGAATAACTCTTTATTATTCTTACTAAAACAAATATCCTTATATCTTATTACTAGCTTCTTAAGACCAATATCTAGATATTAGTTCTTACTAAAGGACTATCTTACACTTATCGGTCCTTTTTTATTATTATATAACCTTATCCTTCCTTAGTTATTTTATTCTGGAGTAGTTAATCTGTGTCCCTTTGGTCTTCCTAAGTGTTGTGCTGCCTATATATTGTCTTGCTTGGTGGGGCTACGTCAGCTATCGCTTGTGAGGTCATAATAATCTATTATTATATTTCTTTATTATTTTCTAGCTATTAGATATATTTATTGTTACCCTATTAAGAGAGGCCTATTACAATAGGCCTATTGAAAAAGATAAAATATCTAACTACCTAGATTAATAATTTAATTATCATTAATCAAAAGACGTTTTTAGCTTATAATTTAAAGGCTTAAGATATAGTAATAATAGTCTAAATTATTAAAAATAACTAATGGTTAATTAAACTATCACTAATATCTATATAGCGACCTCTATTTAATCTATTAGTATTAAAGATATTATCTAGCTAATAGACTAGTGAATAGACTAAACAGCCTAACAGTTAATAATAGGATAAAGCTCTATCTATTATTCTATAGTTAACCCTTTATTAGTCTATTAGTCTATAGTATTAACTATACTAGTTAACCTAAATAGATAAAGATAAGTTAAATACCTATACTATTTATTACCTATCTAGAAAGATATAAAAATGGTATAATAAGTAGGTATCTATAAAGACACTTTTAGAGAAAAAGGTCTGCTAGCGGGAAGGCTAGTTAGAGGACCAGCAGCAACACAAGAGGAAAAAGGTCCCCCTATCGCCTAACAGCACCTTTGCCACTATATGGGACATCCAGCGGCCGTAAAGTACGGATATCGGTGATATGGATAGTCTGGATGAGTCCAGTGTATCCGAATTATCCAGCGAGGCCGAAAGTTGCATATGGGTGGGCGGCAGAGCTAGTGAAATAAGTGGTGATAGTGGTGGTGGTGATGTTGATGATGGTGGTTCAAAAGTGGGGGTGGTGCATAAGTAGGGTAGTTGAGTTACGTCCAATGGACACACCGGTTTCACGCGAGAATTCTAGAAGGATGACAAATGGGAATACCAGTCAACATTAACTCCTAAGTGCCCGTAAGTTCACTCCTTTACTCCGCAAAGCTCAGAGCCTAGAATAATAATTAATCAATCAATCAAGAGATATTGCTGCAGCTAACTAGTAATACCAGTCGATGTTGACTACTCACCTCACCATGGTCCATAAAGGGCCGAGTCTCCTTTTAGTCTACAGTAATATTTGTTCTATGACACTGCTAAGTTATTCCTTTATCCAACTGCATAACACGTTTAAGCACAATATCACTTAATGTCGTCGTATCCCAAACATAGCAGCTTGTTACTATACTCTAATAATGGATGTAGAAATTATGTCCAGTCCCTCGGCCCTCTGCCCCGGCGACAGCGACATGTTTGAAAAACCTAAGGGCGACACAATATAAGCCACACCTGGGACTTCGTGGAGGGCCGGGGTTCCTCTTCCTGTTGAATACAGCATTCTCAAACATTTTTATATTGCATTTAACGCAACAAACCGGTCGCAGGTCAGCGTAGAGCCTATCTATTGAGGCGAATGACCTTGTGTATGACGGTAGTACTTTCCGCAACAGTTTAAAAGCGAACAATTATTTTATTTTTCTCGCCTTTTAAGCCGCTAGGCGTTTGTGACCATGAAATCTATTGGCGACATGTCTAGAGTTTCAGAGCAGGCCTAGAGCGGCCCGTTTATATGGGATCAGAAAGTTTTAAGCTTCTTTCCATTTGTATGTACATTTGTTCTTTTTATAGACATAATCATTTACAATACAGGACAGTCCGTTCTGTTACATCCAGACGATTCCTTGCCGTTCACACATTCTGTCTGTGTGAGAGGGAACGTATTGTAAGACGTCTCCCATGTCCTTGTTATCCTCGGGGGCATCAAAGTTGCATACATTGACATTGAAATTGCACACCATCCATGGGTCGAGGTTGATCCCCTTCTCCGCCGCAGTGTCCCAGGGGTTTGTTAACTGCTCATAGTCGTTCGAATCGAAACACTCAGATGGGCCCTTGAACAGAGTCTGCTTGCTGAAGCCGTACGATTGGATCAACGCTGTAGCTAATTTGTACTCCGGCACCTCGTCATCACTGTCCTTTTTATGCAACCGCCACTCGTCCCACAGGCCATTCGGCTTCTTCTCGCATAAGATGGCTGAATACGTCTCTTCGCATTCGGTCCTGTTGAAGGTCCTGATTATGTAGACGTTCTGAGCTTGCAATATGAGCCCTATGGCGTTGTTTTCGATGCTCTTGTACATCCAGTTGTCGAAATCGTCTTGGGTGAAGTTTGCGTTGCGAGTAAGGAAATCGCCGCCATGTAGAACTTTGTTGATGCCCCATTGCGGGTCGGCAATAGGGGCGTCAATCACATTCTTCGCATAGGCTCCTATGGCTTTCTTGTATTCGTCAACCAAAGAGCCCACCTGACTCGAAAGCTGGCTCCAATGAAGATACTGGTCGCCTGCACTCGGGACTATCAACATGTTGCTGGCGATGATATTGTGGCCTTGGATGACAGCCGCCAACATTCCGTAACCTTTGCCAAACGTTGCGGTGATTGGAAAGGCATTGAGAATACCGTTTATCCATGCCATTGCCTGCTTCATTGGGGTGATGTCATCTCTCTTCTTCGGCCAGAGGTCATTGACAACCTTTCCAAGCTTGAGACCCAGAATGGAAGCCGCGAACATTACGGCGGAATCCAGGTTGTTGACGTAGTTGTTCCAGCCCTGGATGGCCATCAACACGTACCTTTTTTAAAGTTAGCTTCCCTTATGAAGTTCGCTAACAGGTTGGAAAACGGGTTTCAATGGGATAACCTACCAGCCAGGAAGCCCTACGGGAGAACAAGGCTGGCCGGCATTACACCCCGCAGTGTTGACCCCACAGAAGAAATTTGGGGCTCCCAAGTAAGCCGCCAAAGCTTGAACGTTGTCATATGAATACTGTGTGTATTTCTGCGAAGCACTGGCCAGAAATCCATCAACATCGTGCCTAACCCACGTGTAGTTGTTGAGTACGTCCGGTACGCAGTCCTGGCCTGTCAAGTTCAGACTGCGACTAGCAACCGAGTCGGCGGTTGCAGAGCCGAAAGGGGCTGCTTCGACATTTTGTAGTAGGGTTGTCGTATATATAGTGGCAAGGAGTAACAGAATTCTCATGATAACCAAATGAGCAAGCGAAGAAATGACATGAAGACGATCGCTAATTATGATAGATTCGTCGCACCGTTATAGAAATCTCAATCATTTGCAAATACGGAATCCATGCAATCACATGAGGCCCGTAGTGTGTGTATTTAAAAACCACAGTTTGCTTTCGTAATTGCTAGCTTATCAGTGGTCGGGGTGCAGGAGATGTTCGAATCGGGAACTCCTATGACGTGATTAGAGTTGCGGGCCCGGAATTAGATCTCGCTGAAATTGAGGTATAAAGCGCTATCACAATATCTTGTATAATGTAATATTAATTGCGTGCTCGCAGTCCCACACTTAGATAGGCAATTCGATTCTTGGATCCTTTAGACATTGGTTGGATTCTTATCTAAGTAGGGGCGGTCTGTGGGCAACATCCATGCAGGGACAGTTGCCACCAGACCCTGTAAGCACGTTAGATGCCGATCCTAGATTAGGAGATAACGAAGAATTACTCAGTAATAGGTAGTTCAAGAGTTATTAGACAAAGGTGTATTTGCCATATGGCTATGACGGAAATAGAGTTTGACTGCTAGGTACGCTAATATCGCCGATCTAGCCGAGTTTTTACTTCAAATTATAACTAGTGATGCACCTCCACCCGCGCCAATGAACAAGGCCTTCAAAAGCTCACTATGGTCTGCTGCAATCGTTTACTCTGTCTTAACTTATTTTTGCTCGACTATTTATCATGCGTTTCTCAGCTCTCTTAATATTTGCAGCCCTGACAATGCCAGCCTGTGGCGACACACACCACTTTTGTTGGTGTGGGAGCCACGAAGTACAGGAGCTTGATATATGTCTTACCCAAGCCGCCTGCGAGCGCTACCCCAAGGACAAGTTCTTCAACGTCAAATCCGGTGATCCGAATGCGCCTGCAATGACCAAAATGAACTGGAAATTACAGAAGTGTTATTCTACAAGAGCCTGGCCTATCATACCCCATCCTTACCTCGGCGGTGACGAATTTGAACAAGCCTGTCATGATGCGGCGGGCGACCCAAGTGTTGTGAATGCTTGTGCGGTTTCCCCGGGAAGCAGGACGCGCGTCAAATCATATTGCACCAGGAACCATGCTTGGTAGATTTTTTGTTTATATTTTTCAAGTTGTATATATTGGTAAGAGCACGGTTCTTTGCATGCGTCATAAAAAGGACTTGGAAACTCAGTAAGACTGACTTGCTAGTTATCCGTTGCAGAATGCAAACCAATACCACGCGGTCGACTTTGTCGATCCAACCTCTTTTACTTTTTCGTGTTCGAGGCGCAGATCGGGCGAAAAAAACAAGCGGCACAAGATACATAACGTCGATTAACGCAAACAAGAACCGGGACCTAATGATTGATATGACGTGTCTTGATTCGATGGAACAAGCAAGATAAGGGCCGGTATAGGTGACCCTACCCGGTGTCCGGCCTGTTGCGCAGTGCCAAGTAGAAAAAATTATAACCCAGCTATAGTGATGACGACGTTTCCTGCGCCTGATATCTTTTGATTAGTCCTAGATAGAGTTGGACTTGACAGATACGATGCTGTAATGGTGGTGTGCTGGGTCAGTGTCTGAGTCAGCTTCTAAGCCAACGCGCTGTTCCTAGATTACCATCACCTGGGTGAAAGCAAGGACCTGTGTGTAAAGCACAACCGGCTAATTGCTAGCCAACTGAGCCACTAACTCTGACTCTGCGTGTAGGGAGGTTGGGGACGGAGTGCAATGCGTTCGAGACATGAGGGCTTTCATGCGAGCGTTTGCAGGCACCTAGAGCCGAACAACAAGTATGATAGATAATGCCAGCAACCACCACTTCCATCTTGCCGACCTGTCAGTTTTGCTACAGTATAATACACACGCCATGTTCATGGCACCAGGGCTGTAGTCATGCTTGTGCGTGATAAAGCATGTATCGACATGTATCAACAGGCCGTGGTGGATAAGAGATAGCCGATGCCATTTGATCCCAGGCTATATTTTGATTGGCGGAGTGCATGCTGTACTTTAATACACTTTCTCATTCCCAATGCTGAACGCAGCTGCCGCCTTAGCCATATTAACCCCGCTCCGAGGTGGCATCAACAATAAGAGCCAAGACTTGGGATCGTGCTTCTCTACAATCTGACTATCTGAACAAAGAATCATATCTAATACTGTTTATCTATCAGACGTATCTGATCCCTTCTGGGTCTTCAATATGTTTTAACTCTAATACCCCACTTCCGCACCACCCCCACTTCTGCACCACCCAAAAATCCCGCATTTCTCCTCCTTCATCAACACCACTACCTTTTTCAAACTATTATAACAATTGCTATATATCGCCAAATAACGCCATTTTTTCAGGATACCTTCTTTAACCCATCATGAAGCAATATACTGAAGATGAGCTCCAACGGGCACTTCAAGATATAGATACTACTTGCTCTATCCGCCAGGCAGCTCGTAGATGGGGAATTCCCTATCATACTCTTCGACATCGATTCCACGGCATGCAATCAAAGGATACTGCTTATATTCATATGCAGCGGTTATCCCAGGCCCAAGAGCAATATCTATCTGAATGGGTTCAAATCCAGGATGCCCTAGGCGCTGGCCCTACCCATCAACAACTAAAGGGCCTAGCAGAGCGTATGCTAGGCGATGGGCAGCAGCCCATAGGGAGGAAGTGGATAGGGCGATTCCTGCGGCGAAACCCATCACTTAGGACCAGGCGATCTAGGGCAATAGATGCCCGGCGATGGAAGGCCCATTCTTCCGAGGTTATCCAGGGTTTTTTCCATCTTCTGGTTAATATCCCTGCCATCCAGGGAATCCATCCATCTAACCGATGGAATATGGATGAGACTGGCATTATGGAGGGCAGGGGATCTAATGGGCTAGTGCTGGGCTCTGCAGCATCGCAGCATATCCAGAAAAAGCAGCCAGGATCCCGGGCATGGGTATCTATCATCGAGTGTGTGGCTGCTGATGGGAGGTCCCTATGCCCACTGGTTATATATAAGGGCAAATCAGTCCAGGCCCAGTGGTTCCCATCTAACCTATCTGGATATGAAGGATGGCACTTCACATATACGGATAATGGCTGGACAACTGAGAAGACTGCCCTTGAGTGGCTAAAGAAGGTCTTTATCCCAGGCACTATGCCTAGTGAGCCAGAGGCAGCCAGACTGCTGGTTCTAGATGGGCATTACAGCCATATATCTACTGACTTTATGTGGGAATGCTTCCAGAACAAGATATATCTACTATATCTACCGCCGCACTCCTCTGCTGTCCTCCAGCCACTGGATATATCGGTCTTCAGCCCATTAAAGCACGCCTATCGAAGGGAGGTTGGATATCTAGATGACTGGGTTAGTGATTCAACTGTTGCTGGCAAAAGGGCATTTCTGGCCTGTTATATAAGGGCTAGAGATGCATCTATAACAGCCCAGAACGTTAGAAGTGGCTGGAGGTCAGCTGGACTATGGCCAATATGCATACAGCGACCTCTATCTAACTCGTTAGTAATAAAGGCATCATCCAGCCAGCAGAACAGCCAGCAGACTAACCAGCCTAGCAGCCAGCAGTGGGGTGAATCCGTATCTATCGTCCCATGGTCAACACCTCGTCGATCTGCTGAACTACGGCATCAACTACGCCAGTTAACCCAGCTGGCAGAGGATGGGCTAGATACCCATACTATTCGTCACCTATCTAGAAAGGTGCAAAAGGGGTATGATGAACAGGCATCTAGAAGGGCACTTCTAGAGCAGAAGGTCCACCAGCTGGAGGGCCAGTTGGATGATATACGGCAGCGCAAGAGAAAGAAGGTCCGTCTATCGCCTAACAGCACCTTCGCCACTATTTGGGACATCCAGCGGGCGCAAAGTCCGGATATCGGCGATATGGATAGTCCGGATGAATCCAGTGCATCCGAATTATCTAGCGAGGCCGAAAGTTGCATATGGGTGGGCGGCAGAGGTGGTGAAATAAGTGGTGATAGTGGTGGTGGTGATGGTGATGATGGTGGTGCAGAAGTGGGGGTGGTGCAGAAGTAGGGGGGTTGAGTTATACAAACACGTCAGAAACCACGGACGAATGCGAAAAGATAACATTACGGTTGAATGCCACATGGGGACCTGGGACGTGGGCTGTCAACATTATTTCAGTGTCTACTACAACTTGAATAGTTCGGTGTTGCTAGCTGGCAATTGTTGACATAATAAATGACACAGAGGTGAGAGCTTCGCCCGGTTTTTGTGTTGCGTACTTTTGCAAGACCAGTGGAGATCCGTCGCACGTACCAATTCAGGACGGCCCCGAAGAAGATTGCGGGATTTGCTCTTACATACGTGATGCTATGCAATTCCGTTCAGTGGGGGTAAATCAACAAGGCACAAACCACGACGACTGCATCGCTGGTCTGCACCCAGGTCTGTTGGCAAAAGTTCTTCTCAGCTGACATAGCCATATTGCCATTTGATGTTCAGTTTGTAGTTCTTGAGATTACAGACTAATGCACTGGGATAAAGAGAAGTTACTCTCCATATACTAGACACACAAGGAGCTTTAGTTAACAGTCTATGTACTCTAACAGGTCTTGGGCTTACCGATAGTAATTATCAAGTATTAACCTTAGCCATCCCCTAATAGAGATACTACTATTGCGAGGCTAGCTGTAATGGACTTCTATGCCTAGGGAGTCATCTATATACCCTTCATATACATACATATATATCTATATATATGAATACTCTACTGCTTGTATCCTGTATTATCTGGTGGGGCTAGGTTAGGTGTAGCTTGTTGGGTTTTGACACCGGACTTGAAGTGTCTGAGACCGTGGCTGCCCAACTAATCTCTCTACGCGCTCCTCTGGAACATTACGCAACACGACATGGATATGCTCTAGGGCCTTGACGCTCTGCGACTCTGACTTTTGTTTGAACCACAAGAGGTTCTCGCCCCTACTGCAGCCTAACATGTCTCCAAATATCCGGCCCAGGAAGCTCTCAATTAACCTGGTTGAGTGCTCTGTCGGCAACCCAGTTTCCTGATCCACTGCTATTCTGCTCTTGGACCATACGACCAAGTGTATCATCCCATCGGCTAATTGGTATGGCCAGTCATTCCAGATCACCTTCCAGTCGTCCGGGTGTGTAAATGGCTCGGAGTTCCTAGCGACGATTGGCTCCGACCAGTGCAGCCTCTCCTGACGAACAAATTCAACCACTGAGCCGTGCGTCCTTCCAACCTCGGCGTGCCACATAATGTAGTTACGCAGGTCCCGAGGCGATCTTCGGAGCAGTCCCATTGTACCGGCAGCTGAAGTGAGAGAGTGCATAATCAGCGGGGGCATGGGTGAGGCGCGATATCGGCCCGAGGTTGAAGCCACTCACCAATGGCGACATTGACGTCCTCCCAGGTTTGAGGCTCCAACTCCTCGGACCCGTTTCGTAAGTCATTGATGTCATCGTCCGAGAGCTTGAAGGGGGCGTTCTTGATTAGTGTTTCGACATCCATAGTGGCAGTGTTATGGTTAGCGATGTCAATTGCGAGTTGCCTGATATGAAAACCGTCGCGCGGCAAGGTGCCAGTGATCACTGTAAAACAAACAGTTTAGCCCGCTGATGTCGATGGTTGTGATTACGAAGCGAAGTCCTGGGATATACCCAGTTCCAAACGAAGCAAGCGCGGGTTAACGTAGGCCCGGGAATCATGGGGCCGACCTCGGTGCCAGGGACATTGATTATACCTTTCACTGCGAGATGACCCCATTTCTGCCAAGGGTGGGGTAAAGCCCATCAGACTATTGCATTAAATATAGCTATCTAATAGTTATCTAGTACTCCTATGCATATGGCATTTTACCTATAACCGAGGTACTACCAATCTCTCTCTGTACATAAAGGTACATTTAATTCAAGCAATCTTACTAGGCATCTTTTGTTACCGTGAATTGCTAGATATTTGCCTAAGAGCTGCCTATCGTCCTTACATGAATTTAGCCCTAATCACCCTTGATAGTATTCGTTTAATAGGATATAAAAATTCCCCTTAAGAGACTGCTACCAAGACTCTGAATGCTGGTAGCCATTTTCTAACGCTCTAAACTGTGGAGTAATATTAATAAGTTGAATTTCGTGGCGGTGCTATAAAATACTATCGTATTGTCATGAGGCTCTGAAAGTAAGGGGTAAAAGGTGGGTAGAGTCCACATCAGAGAATATGGGTCTATTCGCATTCGATGCACAAACAAGAAGGTTGCATTGTAACAAGAAAATTCACCACGCAGATCCATCACCTATCCGGACACACGGTGCGAAAACGAAAAAGGGAAGTAACTGACAACAGGGGAAAATGTACTCAATGGGCACTAGTATTAAAGCAATAAAATCTATTAATTGATATGTGTAGATTTATCATTGTGATTTTTTATTAACTTGAGGTATGCACTTACATAGTCGTTCGGGGCTGTTGTGGTGGTATTAAATTTAGAGTTGAAATATGCCTTTTCTTTTCTTCTTTTCCCCCCCCACACCGCGCGTGCGTCTTGTGGTCATAAAGGTCGCAGAGGGGTCAAACCTGTCACGTGAAAACCCCTCGTGACCATGACACCTCAACAAGCTTGATAGTACTGCGTTGACATGTACCAAATCGCACTGCCCGTTCTATCCCAGCCTGACCTTCTACAATACAATACAGAACTACTGGCTTTAACTCAACCACCCTACTTATAAAACACCCCCACATCCGAACCATCTAGAAACACCATATCTATTAACACCACCAACTTTTTCAAACTATCACTACAATTACCATATATCACCAAATAATGCTATTTTTTAAGATACTTTTCTTACCCTATCATAAAGCAATGTACTAAAGATGAGCTTTAATAGGCCCTTAATAAGGTGCTAGCTGGTTGTCCTATTTGTTAGGCTACTTAGAAATAGGGTATAATATACCTATTATTTTAATACCGATTCTTGTAATAGAATCCCTAGGTCAAGGGGCAGGATGCCTATAGATAGATTGAATCGGCGAGCCATCGGCAATACGTCGGCCTGGCCAGCTATATAGAATACCCTTTAGCTAGGCCAACCAGCTAAAGAGGTTAAGTTAAATTCTATATTACCACCTATACCTACTATCTAGACCTCTAAATCTGTTATCTTTTCTTAGGCTTCACCCCTTAGGTAATACTATAATAATTATTTAAATTTACCTCCTAAAGAAAGCCGAACTAAAGTAATAGAGGATAAGCTATTATAGCCGATATACTTCATAAGGTCTTAAACAACTGTTTACTAACTAGAAAAATCTTAATTTAACCTATTAGTTATAAAGCTAATAAGGATTATATAGAAATAAAATATAGCCCTATTATAACTATTTATTAACTATCTATTAGCTAAAAAGTAGTATAAGCAACCTTTAATATATACTTATAGCGTCTTACTAGAAAACAGTATACTAAAGTAAGTATTAGATTAGCTAATAGCTATCTAGATAAGAAATCAGCTTTATCTAACAGCCTTAGAAAGCCACTATATTAAATAGTGTTACGGGCTGATGCCCGATGGACCAGCTCCGGCTTTGCCCAAGCAACCCTAGGGCCCCTTGGCGCCCCACCGGCGCCCCACCGGCGCGTGACCCCCTTATCCCAAGCAAAGCTTTCTACACCGTATCCTATTTTCCCTTTTACTCCTCAGCTAGAAGTAAACAGTAATAGAGGCACTTCACCAGTTAAACGCGCTATAGAGCCAGCCCTTCACATACTTCTAGCTTGCCTACAACGGAACGACACTAGGTCAAGCGTGGCTCCCCACCGGATCGATAATGGCTGACAGAACGATGGAAGCCTAACTACAGAAGTTAGTAAATAAGGCCGTAGAGCCCCTAAAAGAAAGAATCGCACAGCTCACTGTAGAGCTTGAGCACTACCGAATGAACATGACGAATACGATGGATGTAACCACCTTAGGAACCAGTAACCCCACTACCCCACTTACGAACAAGCCCTACATCCGAATATCCTAGAAATGCCGTTTTCTATCCCCTTCCATCAACATCACCACCTTTTTCAAACTATCACAACATTATCCATCTGCAACCAAATAACGCCATCTTTTCACAATACCTTACCTATCACACTATGAAGCAATATACCGAGTTTGAGCTCCAACGGGCCCTTTGTGATGCAGAAGATGGGCTCCCTATTAACCAGGCTGCTCGTCAATGGGGCATCCCATATGCCACTCTTTATCATCGGCTGAAAAGGGGTAGGCAGAGTAGGAATGCTGCCTTTGCAGATATGCAGCGTCTTACCCAGTCCCAGGAGGATAATCTAGTTGCCTATATATTAACCCAAGAAGCTCTAGGCTATCCCTTTTCCTATGGGCAAGTGAAGGGACTGGCAGAGCGCATGATGGGTGATGGGCATCAACCTCTAGGGAGGAAGTGGATGCGTCGATTCCTACGGCGACACCCATCTATTCGATCCAAGCGATCTAGGGCAATGGATGCCAGGCGCTGGAGGGCCCATGATCCAGAGGTTATTCAGGGTTTTTTCCAGCGTCTGGATAATATCCCTGAGATCAAGGGTATCCATCCATCCAACCGCTGGAATATGGATGAAACTGGTATTATAGAGGGCAAAGGGACTAATGGGCTGGTATTGGGCTCTACCGCATCCAGATATATCCAGAAAAAACAGCCTGGATCAAGGGCATGGATCTCACTGCTCGAATGTGTATCTGCTGATGGGCGATCCCTACCCCCATTAGTTATATATAAGGGCAGATCAGTCCAGGCCCAGTGGTTCCCATCCAACCTATCTAGATATAAAGGATGGCACTTTACGGTATCTGATAATGGCTGGACGACGGATTCTATTGCCCTAGAATGGCTAGAGAAGGTCTTCATCCCATATACCCAGCCCAGCCAGCCAGATAAGGCCAGACTATTAGTTCTAGATGGTCATCACAGCCATATAACCACTGACTTCATGTGGAAATGCTGGCAGCATCGCATCTATCTACTATATCTACCGCCGCACTCCTCTGCAGTCCTCCAGCCTCTAGATGTGGCTGTCTTCAGCCCATTAAAGAATGCCTATAGGCAGAGGGTTGGATCTATGGATGATACAGTTACAGATTCAACAGTGGCTGGCAAGAGGGCATTTCTAGCCTGTTATTTAGGCGCTAGAGATACTACAATAACCAGCCAGAATATAAAGGCTGGCTGGAAAGGGGCTGGATTATGGCCTATCTCTATACGTTACCCTCTATCTAACCCCTTAGTATCTAAGGCATCCTCCAGCCAGCCCAGCCAGCCCAGCCAGCAGATTAGTGGCAGCCAGCAGTGGGATGAGGCCGTATCTGCTATCCCATGGTCAACCCCTCGCCGGTCAGCAGATATTCGGCATCAATTATATCAACTCCAGCGGCTGCGCAAGGATAGGCTAGATGACCGCACTATTCGTCACCTATCTAGAAAGCTACAAAAGGGCTGGGATGATATAGCATCTAGACTGGCAAATGCAGAGCAGAAGAATCGCCATCTTCAGGGTCATCTAGATATCCAGCGGCAGCGTAGGAGGAGGAGGGTCTCTATATCTCCTAACAGTAGGTTTGCCACTATAACTCAACCCCCCTACTTCTGCACCACCCCCACTTCTGCACCACCATCATCACCATCACCACCACCACTATCACCACTTATTTCACCACCTCTGCCGCCCACCCATATGCAACTTTCGGCCTCGCTAGATAATTCGGATGCACTGGATTCATCCGGACTATCCATATCGCCGATATCCGGACTTTGCGCCCGCTGGATGTCCCAAATAGTGGCGAAGGTGCTGTTAGGCGATAGACGGACCTTCTTTCTCTTGCGCTGCCGTATATCATCCAACTGGCCCTCCAGCTGGTGGACCTTCTGCTCTAGAAGTGCCCTTCTAGATGCCTGTTCATCATACCCCTTTTGCACCTTTCTAGATAGGTGACGAATAGTATGGGTATCTAGCCCATCCTCTGCCAGCTGGGTTAACTGGCGTAGTTGATGCCGTAGTTCAGCAGATCGACGAGGTGTTGACCATGGGACGATAGATACGGATTCACCCCACTGCTGGCTGCTAGGCTGGTTAGTCTGCTGGCTGTTCTGCTGGCTGGATGATGCCTTTATTACTAACGAGTTAGATAGAGGTCGCTGTATGCATATTGGCCATAGTCCAGCTGACCTCCAGCCACTTCTAACGTTCTGGGCTGTTATAGATGCATCTCTAGCCCTTATATAACAGGCCAGAAATGCCCTTTTGCCAGCAACAGTTGAATCACTAACCCAGTCATCTAGATATCCAACCTCCCTTCGATAGGCGTGCTTTAATGGGCTGAAGACCGATATATCCAGTGGCTGGAGGACAGCAGAGGAGTGCGGCGGTAGATATAGTAGATATATCTTGTTCTGGAAGCATTCCCACATAAAGTCAGTAGATATATGGCTGTAATGCCCATCTAGAACCAGCAGTCTGGCTGCCTCTGGCTCACTAGGCATAGTGCCTGGGATAAAGACCTTCTTTAGCCACTCAAGGGCAGTCTTCTCAGTTGTCCAGCCATTATCCGTATATGTGAAGTGCCATCCTTCATATCCAGATAGGTTAGATGGGAACCACTGGGCCTGGACTGATTTGCCCTTATATATAACCAGTGGGCATAGGGACCTCCCATCAGCAGCCACACACTCGATGATAGATACCCATGCCCGGGATCCTGGCTGCTTTTTCTGGATATGCTGCGATGCTGCAGAGCCCAGCACTAGCCCATTAGATCCCCTGCCCTCCATAATGCCAGTCTCATCCATATTCCATCGGTTAGATGGATGGATTCCCTGGATGGCAGGGATATTAACCAGAAGATGGAAAAAACCCTGGATAACCTCGGAAGAATGGGCCTTCCATCGCCGGGCATCTATTGCCCTAGATCGCCTGGTCCTAAGTGATGGGTTTCGCCGCAGGAATCGCCCTATCCACTTCCTCCCTATGGGCTGCTGCCCATCGCCTAGCATACGCTCTGCTAGGCCCTTTAGTTGTTGATGGGTAGGGCCAGCGCCTAGGGCATCCTGGATTTGAACCCATTCAGATAGATATTGCTCTTGGGCCTGGGATAACCGCTGCATATGAATATAAGCAGTATCCTTTGATTGCATGCCGTGGAATCGATGTCGAAGAGTATGATAGGGAATTCCCCATCTACGAGCTGCCTGGCGGATAGAGCAAGTAGTATCTATATCTTGAAGTGCCCGTTGGAGCTCATCTTCAGTATATTGCTTCATGATGGGTTAAAAAAGGTATCCTGAAAAAATGGCGTTATTTGGCGATATATAGCAATTGTTATAATAGTTTGAAAAAGGTAGTGGTGTTGATGAAGGAGGAGAAATGCGGGATTTTTGGGTGGTGCAGAAGTGGGGGTGGTGCGGAAGTGGGGTATTAGAGTTATGGCATATCCAGCAGGAGCAAAATACGGATATCGGCAGAATAGATAGTCCGGATGAATCCAGCGCATCTAGATTATCCAGCCCAGCCGAAAGTTGCATATGGGTGGGAGGAAAACCCGAGGAATAAAGTGGTGATAGTGGTGGTGATGGTGGTGGTGATGGGATGTGCGGATGTAGGGCTTGTTCGTATGTAGGGTAGTGGGGTTACCCCTTAGGCGACCATTAGCGAGAAGCCCTAAAGAAAGCCGCTACTATCCCTGCCGAAGTTCAACGGCAAGAGACAGGAGTATCCGGCTTAGGTACAGCAGATAAGAGATAAGATTAAAATGGACCGACCTTTCTACTCTATGAACCATGAGCTATAGTACTTAATTAACTTATGCCTAGACACCGGTCCCCAGCAGATAGTAGCCACCTTCTATGCAGCTGGGGGAAATGACGGCCAACGAAGGCCAGAAGACTTCCTAGCATACCTTGATCGGATATATCTGGACCCAAGTATGCAGACGCGCGCTATTGCTACTATCCATACCCTACGCCAGAAAGATAATGAGAGTCTGGCTAGCTTTCTTCTGAAGTTTAAACGCACCCTAGCGGAAGTAAGGGGTAACCAGTGGCATGACGCTGTCCAGATATCCTTCCTTAAGGTGGCCCTTAACCAGAAACTTAAAGAGTGCCTTGTGTCGGTTGAACTACCGTTGGATAATTACCCCAACTGGCTATCTAGAGTGCAGGGGGTCGCCTGGAAGATAGAAAGGATGGCGACAGGCGCCTGTGTGGGAAGGAACCTGAGGACCACTTGGGTGCCCTTGAAGGACAGCGATGGGGATACTCGTATGACCGGATCGGTCAGAGTAGCGGCTGCCGCTCCCCCAAAGCCGCAGAGACCCAGGTCCCGCAAGGGGTCTAGTGGCTCAGAAGCCAGCGAACGCCTGGACCACTAAGAATGCTTTGAATGCGGCGAGGTTGGCCACATTGCCATAAACTGCCGTAAGGTGTATAAGCATAAGAAGAAGAAGAAGAAGTCAGTAAAACCCACTAGGGTTGCCTGAACCAAGAAGCCAAAAGAGCCAGAGTCTGAGGAATCGATGGGCCCTAGCTCCTCCTCTGAGACTGAGGACTTAGGAAAAGAATAGCTCTGGGGCGAAATCGGGCCCTAAAGGCAACAAAGGAGGAGGTTAAGGAATAGGAACAGCTGCAGGACGCCCTGCTTGCCATCAAGGGGTCAGCCACTATTTAAGCTTAAATAAATAGAGGCTGTTTGATCTATCCCCTTGTTGACAGCGGTTGCAATATATATTTGATGATAGACCAGAAGCTAGCCTGCTGCCTCTGCCTACCGTACATGGACCGTAAGAGAAGACCTCTTTAAGGGTTTTCTGAAGAAGGGAAACCGCCTACCTATACTGAAGGGACAGTAGCACTGACCCTGGAGATCAGTGGGTACACCCAGAAGACATATGCCTACATTATAAAGAACCTAGAGCCACAGCTCTACCTAGGAAGACTATAGATGATCCTGAATAACGTCATATACTGAGCCAGGGACCACCAGATCCACCACGGCAAGGGAAATATTTAGGTATACCTTTTAAACCAGGAAGAACCGGAAATAATACAGGCGATTTGAAGTGCATGATTGACGCAGGCACCTGCCTTTGCGGTGTTATGTTGAAGAGTAGCTAGAACGCTTAGGAGCCAAGATAGCACAGAAGAGGGGATCACCGGTATAAAAGCTATTAGCCTCAAGGATATCGAAAGGGCCCTCTAACTGAAGAAGGAAGTCAACCTATAGGACCATGTCCCAGCCAATATCTTAAGGGATTTTCCAGACCTCTTTGATCCAAAGAAGGCTTACCTGCTCCCCCCCAGCCGACCCAGCATGGACCACAAGATTCCGCTAATACCTGGACCTAACGGACGAGACCTGCCCCTGCTATAGGGACCACTATACAACATGTCACGCAAAGAACTACTGGTCCTTAAGAAAACCTTAGAGGACCTGTTAGACAAAGGATTCATCAGGGCTAGCAGCTCAGCCGCTGGTGCCCTAGTGTTGTTCGTCAAGAAGCCTGGAGGGGGTATTTGCTTCTGTGTTGATTATAGAGCCCTAAACGCCATCACAAAGAAAGACCGTTACCTACTACCCCTTATATCAGAGACGCTGCGACGTGTAGGGGCAGTAAGGTGGTATACAAAGCTTGACGTTGTTGCTGTATTCCATAAGATGAGGATACATGAAGGAGATCAAGAAAAGACTGCTTTCCGAACTAGATATGGGCTGTTTGAATGGGTAGTGTGCCCCTTTGGGCTCACCGGCGCTCCAGCGTCTTTCCAGCGATACATCAACAGCACCCTACAGCGATTCCTAGACAACTTTGTTACAGCGTATATAGATAACATACTCATATACTTAGATAGGTCAAAGGAGGATTATAAAACCAAGGTGTACCAAGTGCTTAGTGCCCTCTCAGAAGCTAGGCTACACCTGGATCCCACCAAGTATGAATTTGCTGTCAAGAAAGTCAAGTATGTAGGGTTTATTATTACTGCTAGAGAAAGGATCTCCTGTGACCTAGAGAAGCTGAAAGCTATTAAGGAGTGGCTTTCCCTCTAGTCTGTAAAAGGAGTATGAAGCTTCTTGGGATTTACTAACTACTATTGGATATTTATACCTAACTATATGGAGATAGTTGTGCCACTTATAAAACTTATGGGAAAAGGGGTAGCTTTCTAATGGTCTGAATAAGAGAAGGCAGCCTTCCTAGAGATCAAGAGACTCTTTATGATAGAACCGGTGCTATACAGGTTTAACCCTGACGCCGAAACAACAGTTAAGACCGACTGCTTAGGATTTACCTTAGGTGGCGTCTTAACACAAAACAATGAAGAGGGTAAGGGTCACCTAGTGGCCTTCTACTCCCAGAAGCTATCCCCAGCTGAGTATAACTATCTAATCTATGACAAGGAACTCTTAGCAGTGCTCTCCTGCCTATAAGCTTGGCGAGTAGAGCTATGCAGTGTGAAGACCTTTAAGATCCTTATAGACCATAAAGGCCTAGAATACTTCATGAAGAAGCAGCGCCTGACAGAGAGGCAGAGCCGGTGGGCAGAGGAACTGGCATAGTATGACTTTTACCTTGAATACCGGCCGGGTAAGGACGCTGTAGTCCCAGACGCCCTGTTACGTAGGGAACAAGATGCCCCAGCTGGATGGGACAATGAAAGGGAGAAGGGAAGGGTTATATAAGTGATCCCTAGTTATATGTTTCCAAGACCACCCCCAGCTGCTGCCCCCTGGGTCAGACGTGCCAGCCAGGGAGACAAGACTATAGCGCCAACCCTTATAGTGTTTGAGAGCGATTAGGAGCTACAGTAACTATAGGAGACGACTGCTAGAGAAGACCATATATACCAGTGTGTGTATACTGCTGTAAAAGAGGGCATAAGAGGGTTTCCACCGGAACTCCACCTGAAAGTACAGATTGCCGAATACACCTTAGACAACCTTTAACGCCTGACATTTAGAGAGAGGTTATAGGTATCTGGCAGGGGAACACCGGATGACCCCCTCAACGAACTCCGTATAAGGATTATATAGAGATACCATGACTCTAAGACGACAGGCCACCCTGGGAGGAACGGGACCCTAGAGATAGTGGGAAGACGGTTCTTCTGGCCAGGCCAGTCCCAGGATGTTAGGAGATTCTACAGGAACTATGACACCTGTAGAGGAGTATATATGTGGCAACAACTGAAGAGGGGGCTCCTTAAGCCCCTACCGGTGCCCTTCTACCTATACAGCGAACTGTCGATGGACTTTATAACAGACCTACCACCCACTAAAGGCACTAAAGCTAGATACCTGTGGGTGATTATGGATAGGCTTAGTAAGGCCGTAACGCTGGAAGAGATAACAACCATGGAGGCAGAAGCGTGTGCCCAGTGGTTCCTTAGCAGCCACTATAGGTTCCATAGAATGCCAAAGTCTATCGTTAGCGATAGGGGAAATAATTAGCTGAGCCGTTTCTAGAAGCGCTTCTGTCAACTGGTAGGGATAGAGCAGTAGCTAAGCACCGCCTACCACCTGTAGACCGACGGAGGGATAGAACGGTTTAACCAGGAGATTTAGTCTATCCTCCGCGCATACGTGTGCTACACACAGGAAGACTGGGGAAAGCTGCTGCCCAGTGCCTAGCTGGCGATCAACAATAGGGTTAACAGTACTACTAAGGTATCACTATTCTTCCTGGAGCATAGGTATCACGTCGACCTGCTGCCAGTTAAAGAGGACTAAGACAAGGGAGCGCCGCCTATGGACAGTAAGATGAGAGGGGCTGACCAGCTGGTCAGGCGTCTGAAAGAAGCAACGGAGTTGGCCTAAGCCGCGATAGCAGCAGCCCAGCACCGGGCAGAGGATGCTGCAAATAGGAAGCATGCCCCAGCAGAGAGGTATCTAGTGGGCAACAAAGTCTGGCTATCAATAGCTAACTATACGACCACCCGACCAAGTAAGAAGCTTACATGGTTACACCATAAGTACAAGGTTACAAAAGTGGTATCCCTACATGTAGTCAAGTTAGATGTGCCGGGCCGGATTCACAACCGGTTCCATGTGGACCTCCTATGGCGAGCGGCAGAGGACCCACTCCCCTACCAGTCCCACGCCGATAAGCAGCCGCCGCCGATAGTCGGTCAAGATAGAGAGGAAGAATACCAGGTTGACAGTATACTTGCTGTGAGATAGAGACGGAGAGGGAGGGGGAGGACCAGAGAGGCACTGGTGAGCTGGAAGGGCTATGCGGACCCAACATGGGAACCAGTTGACGCAGTCAAGGGACTGGCAGCCCTTGACGCTTATGAGGAGTTATATGGCGACATTATGGACAACGACAGGAATCAGGCGTACGCACCAAAGAGAACCCGGCGGGGGACCGGAGGGGGAGGCTAATATTACAGGCTGATGCCCGATAGACCAGCTCCGGCTTTGCCCAAGCAACCCTAGGGCCCCTCGGCGCCCCACCGGCGCCCCACCGGCGCGCGACCCCCTTATCCCAAGCAAAGCTTTCTACACCGCATCCTATTTTCCCTTTTACTCCTTAGCTAGAAGTAAACAGTAATAGAGGCACTTCACCAGTTAAACGCGCTGCGGAGCCAGCCCTTCACAAATAGGCCTTTATAAAGGTTACTTTATCGCTTTAGATATAATAAAAAAACTTGTTACGATTAGTAATCCAATAGTAGAGTTTCTATTAATAGTATAGCTAAGGTTAATACTTAGTAATAGTAGTACTGGCTTATTAGTCTATTAATTACCTAATAATCAGTTATATAGTTAAAGTTATAAAGGTAGCTTATATAGCTTTTTATTAATAAACTACTAAAGGGATACTAAAAGGTATTTAGAGAATATATTATAAGTTAATTACTAAAAAGCTATAGAAGTCTATTATAATAGTATTCCAACAGAAGACGTAGGTCTCAGCGACTGGTCGCTAAGCTTCCGGCGACCCACCCCACTTATGGAGCGTTACTAGACATAGAGGCCAGCTGGTTAACACCTTCATAAGCTTTAGTCTTATAATACACTAATACCTACTATTAAGCCCTACGTAGTTAAATACCCCTAGCTAATTTTATTATAATTCTAAAGCTTTTATCTTTTTACAGTAACTAATATAGGTAGAATAGATTGAAATAACACTAGATATACTGTTACGGGCTGATGCCCGATGGACCAGCTCTGGCTTTGCCCGAGCAACCCTAGGGCCCCTCGGCGCCCCACCGGCGCCCCACCGGCGCGCGACCCCCTTATCCCAAGCAAAGCTTTTTATACTGTATCCTATTTTCTTTTTTACTCCTTAGCTAGAAGTAAACAGTAATAGAGGCACTTTACCAGTTAAACATGCTGTAGAGCCAGCCCTTTATATACTTCTAGCTTACCTATAATAAAACAACACTAGGTTAAGCGTGGCTTTCCACCGGATCGATAATAGCTGACAGAACGATAGAAGCCTAACTATAGAAGTTAATAAATAAGGCTATAGAGCCCCTAAAAGAAAGAATTATATAGCTTACTATAGAGCTTAAGCACTACTAAACAAACATAACAAACGCAATAGATGTAACCACCTTAGGAACTAATACCCCCTAGGTAACTATTAACAAGAAACCCTAAAGAAAGCTACTACTATCCCTGCTGAAGTTCAACGGTAAAAGATAGGAGTATCTAGCTTAGGTATAGTAGATAAGAGATAAGATTAAAATAGACCGACCTTTCTACTCTATGAACCATAAGCTATGGTACTTGATCAACTTGTGCCTAGACACCAGTCCCCAACAGATAGTAGCCACCTTCTATGCAGCTGGGGGAAATAACGGCTAATAAAGGCCAGAAGACTTCCTAATGTACCTTAATCAGACATATCTGGACCTGAGTATACAGACGTACGCTATTACTACTATCCATACCCTACACCAGAAAGATAATAAGAGTCTGGCTAGCTTTCTTCCAAAGTTTAAATACACCCTAGCGGAAGCAGGGGGTAACCAGTGGCATAATGCTGTCCAGATATCCTTCCTTAAGGTGGCCCTTAACCAGAAACTTAAAGAGTGCCTTATGTCGGTTGAACTACCGTTGGATAATTACCCCAACTGGCTATCTAGAGTGCAGGGGGTCACCTGGAAGATAGAAAGGATAGCGATAGGCGCCCACATGGGAAGGAACCCAAGGACCACTTAGGTGCCCTTGAAGGACAGCGATAGGGATACTTATATGACCGGATCGGTCAGAGTAGCGGCTGCCGCTCCCCTAAAGCCGCAGAGACCCAGGTCCCACAAGGGGTCTAGTGGCTTAGAAGCCAGTAAACGCCTGGACCACCGAGAATGCTTTAAATGCGGTGAGGTTGGCCATATTGCCATGAACTGCCGTAAGGCGTATAAGCATAAAAAGAAGAAGAAGAAGTCAGTAAAACCCACTAGGGTTACTTAAACCAAGAAGCCGAAAGAGCCAGAGTCCAAGGAATCGATAGGCCCCAGCTCCTCCTCTGAGACTGAGGACTTAGGAAAAGAATAGCTCTGGGGCAAAATCAGGCCCCAAAGGCAACAAAAGAGGAGGTTAAGGAATAAGAACAGCTGCAGGACGCCCTGCTTGCCATCAAGGGGTCAGCCACTATTCAAGCTCAAATAAATAGAGGCTATTTAATCTATCCCCTTATCAACAGCGGTTGTGATGTATATTTAATGATAGACCAGAAGCTAGCCTGCTGCCTCTGCCTACCGTATGTAGACCGTAAGAGAAGACCTCTTCAAGGGTTTTCTGAAGAAGGGAAACCGCCTACCTATACTGAAGGGATAGTAGCACTGACCCTGGAGATCAGTAGGTACACCCAGAAGACATACGCCTATATTGTGAAGAACCTAAAGCCACAGCTCTACCTAGGAAGACTATAGATAATCCTGAATAACGTCACATATTAAGCCAGGGACCACCAGATCCACTATAGCAAGGGAAACGTTTAGGTATACCTCTTAAACCAGAAAGAACCAGAAACAATACAGGCGATTTAAAGTATATAATTAATATAGGCACCTGCCTTTACAGTGTTATATTAAAGAGTAGCTAGAACGCTTAGGAGCCAAGATAGCATAAAAAAAGGGATCACTAGTATAAGAGCTATTAGCCTCAAGGATATTAAAAAGGCCCTCTAACTAAAGAAGGAAGTCAACCTATAAGACCATATCCCAGCCAACATCTTAAGGGATTTTCTAGACCTCTTTAATCCAAAGAAGGCTTACCTGCTCCCCCCCAGCCGACCTAGCATGGACCATAAGATTCCGCTAATACCTGGACCTGACGGACGAGACCTGCCCCTGCCATGGGGACCACTATACAACATGTCACATAAAGAACTACTGGTCCTTAAGAAAACCTTAGAGGACCTGTTAGACAAAGGGTTCATCAGGGCTAGCAGCTCAGCCGCTGGTGCCCCAGTGTTGTTTGTTAAGAAGCCTGGAGGGGGTATTTGCTTCTGTGTTGATTATAGAGCCCTAAACGCCATCACAAAGAAAGACTGTTACCTACTACCCCTTATATCAGAGACGCTGCAACGTATAGGGGCAGTAAGGTGGTATATAAAGCTTGACATCGTTGCTGTATTCTATAAGATAAGGATATATAAAGGAGATCAAGAAAAGACTACTTTCTAAACTAGATATAGGCTGTTTGAATAGGTAGTGTGCCCTTTTGGGCTTACTGGCGCTCCAGCGTCTTTCCAGTGATATATTAATAGCACCCTACAGTGATTCCTAGACGACTTTATTACAGCGTATATGGATGATGTACTCATATACTCAGATGGGTTAAAGGAGGATCATGAAACCAAGGTATACCAAGTGCTCAGTGCCCTCTCAGAAGCTAGGCTATACCTAGATCCCACTAAGTGCAAATTCGCTGTTAAGAAAGTCAAGTATATAGGGTTTATTATTACCGCTAGAGAAGGGATCTCCTGTGACCTAGAGAAGCTAAAAGCTATTAAGGAGTAGCTTCCCCCCTAGTCTATAAAAGGAGTATAAAGCTTCTTGGGATTTACTAACTACTATTGGATATTTATACCTAACTATATAGAGATAGTTATACCACTTATAAAACTTATAGGAAAAAGGGTAGCTTTCTAATAGTCTAAACAAGAGGAGGCAGCCTTTCTAGAGATCAAGAGACTCTTTGTAATAGAACCGGTGCTATATAGGTTTAACCCTAACGCTAAAACAACAGTTAAGACCGACTGCTTAGGATTTACCTTAGGTGGCATCCTAACACAAAACGATAAAGAGGGTAAAGGTCACCCAGTGGCCTTCCACTCCCAAAAGCTATCCCTAGCCAAGTATAACTATCTAATCTATAACAAGGAACTCTTAACAGTGCTCTCCTGCCTACAAGCTTGGCAAGCAGAGCTACACAGTGTAAAGACCTTTAAGATCCTTATAGACCACAAAGGCCTAAAATACTTCATAAAAAAGCAACGCCTGATAGAGAGGTAGAGCCAGTAGGCAGAGGAACTAGCATAGTATAACTTTTACCTTAAATACCGGCCGGGTAAGGACGCCGTAGTCCCAGACGCCCTATCACATAGGGAACAAGATGCCCCAGCTGGATAGGACAATGAAAGAGAGAAAGGAAGGGTCATACAAGTGATCCCTAGTCGTGCGTTTCCAAGACCACCCCCAGCTACTGCCCCCTGGGTCAGACGTGCCAGCCAGGGAGACAAGACTATAGCGCCAACCCCTATAATATTTAAGAGCGATTAGGAGCTACAGTAACTATAGGAGACAACTGCTAGAGAAGACCGTATATACCAATGTGTGTACACTGCTATAAAAAAAGGTATAAGAGGGTTTCCACCAGAACTCCACCTGAAAGTATAGATCGCTAAATGCGCCTTAGACAACCTTTAGTGCCTGACATTCAGAGAGAGGTTATAGGTACCTGGCAGGGGAACACCGGATGACCCCCTTAACAAACTCCACATAAGGATCATACAGAGATGCCATGACTCTAAGACAACAGGCCACCCTAGGAGGAATAGGACCCTAGAGATAGTGGGAAGATAGTTCTTCTGGCCAGGCCAGTCCTAGGATATTAGGAGATTCTACAGGAACTATAACACCTATAGAGGAGTATATATATGGCGACAACTAAAGAGGGGGCTCCTTAAGCCCCTGCCAGTGCCCCTCCGCCTACACAGCAAACTATTAATGGACTTTATAATAAACCTACCACCTACTAAAGGCACTAAAGCCAGATACCTATGGGTGATTATAGACAGGCTTAGTAAGGCCGTAACGCTGGAAGAGATGACGACCATGGAGGCAGAAGCGTGTGCCCAGCGGTTCCTTAGCAGCCACTATAGGTTCCATGGAATACCAAAGTCTATCGTTAGCGATAGGGGAAGTAATTGGCTGAGCCGTTTCTAGAAGCGCTTCTATCAACTAGTAGGGACAAAACAGCTGCTAAGTACCGCCTACCACCTACAGACCGATAGAGGGATAGAACAGTTTAACCAGGAGATTTAGTCTATCCTCTGTAACCCCACTACCCTACATACGAACAAGCCCTACATCCGCACATCCCATCACCACCACCATCACCACCACTATCACCACTTTATTCCTCGGGTTTTCCTCCCACCCATATGCAACTTTCGGCTGGGCTGGATAATCTAGATGCGCTGGATTCATCCGGACTATCTATTCTGCCGATATCCGTATTTTGCTCCTGCTGGATATGCCATATAGTGGCAAACCTACTGTTAGGAGATATAGAGACCCTCCTCCTCCTACGCTGCCGCTGGATATCTAGATGACCCTGAAGATGGCGATTCTTCTGCTCTGCATTTGCCAGTCTAGATGCTATATCATCCCAGCCCTTTTGTAGCTTTCTAGATAGGTGACGAATAGTGCGGTCATCTAGCCTATCCTTGCGCAGCCGCTGGAGTTGATATAATTGATGCCGAATATCTGCTGACCGGCGAGGGGTTGACCATGGGATAGCAGATACGGCCTCATCCCACTGCTGGCTGCCACTAATCTGCTGGCTGGGCTGGCTGGGCTGGCTGGAGGATGCCTTAGATACTAAGGGGTTAGATAGAGGGTAACGTATAGAGATAGGCCATAATCCAGCCCCTTTCCAGCCAGCCTTTATATTCTGGCTGGTTATTGTAGTATCTCTAGCGCCTAAATAACAGGCTAGAAATGCCCTCTTGCCAGCCACTGTTGAATCTGTAACTGTATCATCCATAGATCCAACCCTCTGCCTATAGGCATTCTTTAATGGGCTGAAGACAGCCACATCTAGAGGCTGGAGGACTGCAGAGGAGTGCGGCGGTAGATATAGTAGATAGATGCGATGCTGCCAGCATTTCCACATGAAGTCAGTGGTTATATGGCTGTGATGACCATCTAGAACTAATAGTCTGGCCTTATCTGGCTGGCTGGGCTGGGTATATGGGATGAAGACCTTCTCTAGCCATTCTAGGGCAATAGAATCCGTCGTCCAGCCATTATCAGATACCGTAAAGTGCCATCCTTTATATCTAGATAGGTTGGATGGGAACCACTGGGCCTGGACTGATCTGCCCTTATATATAACTAATGGGGGTAGGGATCGCCCATCAGCAGATACACATTCGAGCAGTGAGATCCATGCCCTTGATCCAGGCTGTTTTTTCTGGATATATCTGGATGCGGTAGAGCCCAATACCAGCCCATTAGTCCCTTTGCCCTCTATAATACCAGTTTCATCCATATTCCAGCGGTTGGATGGATGGATACCCTTGATCTCAGGGATATTATCCAGACGCTGGAAAAAACCCTGAATAACCTCTGGATCATGGGCCCTCCAGCGCCTGGCATCCATTGCCCTAGATCGCTTGGATCGAATAGATGGGTGTCGCCGTAGGAATCGACGCATCCACTTCCTCCCTAGAGGTTGATGCCCATCACCCATCATGCGCTCTGCCAGTCCCTTCACTTGCCCATAGGAAAAGGGATAGCCTAGAGCTTCTTGGGTTAATATATAGGCAACTAGATTATCCTCCTGGGACTGGGTAAGACGCTGCATATCTGCAAAGGCAGCATTCCTACTCTGCCTACCCCTTTTCAGCCGATGATAAAGAGTGGCATATGGGATGCCCCATTGACGAGCAGCCTGGTTAATAGGGAGCCCATCTTCTGCATCACAAAGGGCCCGTTGGAGCTCAAACTCGGTATATTGCTTCATAGTGTGATAGGTAAGGTATTGTGAAAAGATGGCGTTATTTGGTTGCAGATGGATAATGTTGTGATAGTTTGAAAAAGGTGGTGATGTTGATGGAAGGGGATAGAAAACGGCATTTCTAGGATATTCGGATGTAGGGCTTGTTTGTAAGTGGGGTAGTGGGGTTATACGCTCGACTCGAAGGGGCGGCCCAGACGATGGCCTCAGCCTACTACGCCCACGGGGGAACCGACGGAATGGAATCCCCTGACCAGTTTATGAGCTACCTAGAAAGCTGTTATGGAGACCCCGACGCCCAAGCCTGAGCTTTGACTTGACTATGCATAATTAAGCAGAAAACCCATGAGAGCTTTGCCTCCTTTCTACCTAGGTTTAAGAAGGAACTAGCTGAGAGTGGGGGTAGCGATTAGGCGGATAAAGTGAGGATCAACTATTTAGACGGAGCTATTAATAAGAGCCTTTGTGACGCCCTAATTAGTGTAGTAGATATCCCAGACATATACTTAGAGTACACCAGGCTCCTTATGAAGATAGGCTCCCGGTTGGACAGTCGTAATTACCAGGAGAAGCAGGAGAAGTATAAACGGCGCCCTCCCACACCTGATCAGGCCAGGCCTAAGTCACCTGTAAGCTTTAAGGAGGACAAGATGGACTGGGAACCCACCAAGGTTACTAAGGTCCAGCACCCTAGGGGGCAGAAGGGCCTAGAGCATCGCCACAAGTTAAAAGAGGTCGACTGCTATAGCTATGGCAAGACAGGCCACTTTGCAAGGGACTGCCTAAAGAGACAAGAACCTTTAGAAGCCAAGAGATCAAAAGCAACAGAACCAAAGGCTAAGAAGTCTTCAGCTAAGAAATCGAAGTCCTCCCCAGAGACCGACACCGACTCCAGCTCTAGGGAATGGAGCGAAGCTAGGTCTGGCCAGACCTCAGACGACTCGGGAAAAGAGTAACTCCTGGCCAAAAGCGCGGCCAGGAGGACGTAAAGAAGGAATAGAGGCTAGTTAGAAAGACCATGGACAGTGACCCCTTTTTCATTAACATAGGAATTAACCAACTTGCCTATACCTATACCCTTATTGATTTGGGATGCCTTACCACTGCCACCATAAGTGAGGACTACGCCAAGAAGCTTCATTTGCCGTGTATCAAAATCAAGCCTAGAGCGCTTAAGACCGTTAACAGAATTATCCCTGACGCCATCACTGCAGTTACATATAGGGAAATCGATCTTGATGGTTATAAGAGAAGCCGCTTATTCTTCTATATTATCCCCAATTAGACTAAGGATGTTATCCTTGGCAAGACTTGGATAGTAGAGGACGACGTCATAATCTGTCCAGCCAGGAACCTGTTACATATTGGTGTGGCCAACCATACAGTCCATAGACAAGACCCAAGCCAGAAGGAAAATCGTTTGTCTATCCGCCAGCAGATAGCCTCGGTTTTCATGGCCCTGATTAGGAGGGGAAGGAAGTTAAAGACTTAACAACCCCAACAAAGGACACAGATTTTCGCTATAAGTCTAGTAGATATAACGAAAGCCTTAGCGCCAAAGAAAAGGCCTAACGTTCAAGCCTTACTGCCAAAGGAATACCACCAGTTCTTGGACGTCTTTAACCCTGATCAGGCTGCCAAGTTACCACTGTACCGTGATGGTATTAACCATGAGATACCCTTAGAAAAAACAAAGAATGGCACTAATCCTAAAGTCCCATAGGGACCACTGTATAGGATGTCACAAGAAGAACTGATAGTCCTCCAGAAGACCCTTACTAAATACCTGGATAAAGGGTTCATAAGAGCTAGCAGCTTGCCAGCATCTGCTCCTATATTGTTTGTAAGGAAACCAGGAGGAGGATTGAGGTTTTATATAGATTATAGGGGCCTAAACAGTATCACTAGGAAGGATAGATATCTATTACTGTTGATTAATGAAACCCTAAGATCACTAGCATAAGCAAAGTGGTTAATGAAACTGGACGTTATCGCCGCTTTTTATAAGATCTGAATCAAGGCTGGAGAAGAATGGAAGACAGCCTTCCGTATGAGGTATAGACTATTTGAGTGGCTGGTTACCTCCTTTGGCTTGACTGGTGCACCAGCTATATTCCAGCGTTATATCAACCATGCCTTGTGAGGATACCTGGACGAGTTTTGCTTAGCATACATCGATGACATCCTGATCTACTCTAATGGATCATTAGTAGACCACCAGGACAAAGTCAAGAAGGTCCTGATTAGGTTAAGAGAAGCCGGCCTATAGATCGACATTAATAAATACGACTTTGAAGCAAAGAGCGTCAAGTATCTAGGATTTATTGTTGAAGTTGGCTGAGGGATAAAAGTTGACCCTGAGAAGATTAAAGCGATATAACTATAGGAAACCCTTAAGTCAGTAAAAGGAGTATAATCTTTTGTGGGATTTGCTAACTATTACTAACAGTTTATTCCTTAGTTCTTAGCACTTGTAAGGCCACTTATGGAACTGACTAAGAAAGACACCGCCTTTATATGGAGCAAGGAATGCCAGAAGGCCTTTAAAGAGCTTAAAACCCGCCTGATTAGTGCCCTAGTACTGGCACACTGGGACCTAGAACGGGAAATAATCCTAAAAACAGACTCCTCAGGATATATAGTAGGAGGCACTCTGTCACAAGTTGACGACGATGGACTCCTATGCCCTGTAGCCTTCTTCTCAAAGAAGAACCTCCCTACAGAATGCAACTACCTAATCCATAATAAGGAGCTACTAGCTATAGTATGATGCCTAGAGCAGTGGGACGCTGAGTTGAGGAGTGTAAAAGAGTTTACTATAGTGACCGATCACCTTAACCTTAAGTATTTTATAAAGAAGCAGAAGCTAAGCAAACGATAAGTTAGATGGGCCAAACTACTCTTAAAGTATAACTTTAAGATAGAGTACCGCCTAGGCAAGCTAGCTATAACGCCAGATACCCTCTTAAGGAGAGAACAAGACATGCCTTTTAACATAGAGGACACTAGGTTAAAGGGACAAGAACTCTAACTCCTCCAAGGATCAAGGAAAGCCTTACAAGTCAATAAAGCTGCCTTAACTAGACATGATTAGACTGCTACATCTGTAAAAGCAGGATTTATAAGTGGCGCAGACACCGACAAAGAGGGGGACAACTCCCTAGAGGATAGGATGCCCCTAGAGAACCTATTTAGAGAAGAACCTCTAAAAGCCCTATGGGATACCGGCCTTCAGAACAACGCCTGATACTACCTAATTAGAGAGGCAGTGAAGAAAGGGACACAACAACTACCCTCAGCTTAGGGACTACCTATTATGTTGTCAGAATACACTATAGACGACGAGAGAAGGCTAAAGTAGAGAGACCAAATTTGGATCCTGTACTATGAGCCTCTGTGGACTAAAATCATCCAAGTAATGCATGACTCTACCCTATCTAGGCATCCAGGAAAGGATACACTTAAGGCCTTGATCAGTTAGAGCTTCTATTGGCCAGGCTTATCGTAAGACGTTCAGAGGTTTATAAAGAACTGTGACGTCTATAGAAGGATAAACTTCTGGAGAGAGAAGAAACAAGGCTTACTAAAGCCACTCCCTATACTAGAGCGTATATAGGCTGAAATATCGCTTGACTTTGTGACCGACCTACCACCAACCAGGACATATAAACAAACCAACCTCCTGGTTATTATAGATAGGCTATCTAAGAACGTTGTCCTTGAGCCTATGAAGGAAATCTCGTTAGAAACCACTGTATCCACCCTACTTACAGGCCTAATCAGACACCATAGATTACCAAAGGCAATAGTCTTAGACTGAGGGACTTAGTTTGTTAGTCAAATGTGGAAGCGTCTCTGCCAACTGTGTGGCATAAAACAACGGCTGTCTACAGCCTATCACCCCAAGACAGATGGAGCAACTAAGAAGGCTAATCAAGTGGTTAAGACCTACCTAAGAGCATTCTGTGCTTACGCCTAGGACGATTAGGATGAGCTGTCACCAGTAGCTATGATGGCAATTAACAACAGACCAGCTACTTCTACAGGAATCAGTCTATTCTTTTTTAGTCACAGATATAACATAGACCTGATCAGAGTTAAGGAGACACTTAGGACAAAGGGTATTACCCCTATCGCAAAAGCTGAGAATCTGGTATAGAAGATAAAAGATGCTATAGCATAGGCCCAGGCTGCCATGGCCACGGCGCAAGAAAAACAAGAGCACTATGCAAACGCCTGTCGTTAACCCTCTGATCAGTTCAAACCAGGGGATAAGGTATAGCTACGGCTATCAAACGTTAGGACAGACCGGCTATCTAAGAAGCTTGACTAGGTTTACGCCAAGTATATAGTCCTAGAGGCCGTTAGATCCCACGTATGCCGCCTAGATATACCACCTAGGATACATAACGTCTTCTATGTCTTACTCCTAAAACATGTAGGGGATGACCCTTTTCCATCTTAATAACAAGATGACAGACAACCTGCCGCCCTAACATCTGGGCCTGATCTGGAGTATGAGGTTGAGGAGATATTACAAATGAAGCGTAGAGGAAAGGGTTAGAGAGTTCTAGTAAAATGGACAGACTACGCCAAACCGACCTGGGAACCGCTAAGCAACCTCAAAGACACAGCAGCGTGGGCTGCCTTTCAGCAGAAGGAGACCCCTATCCCTAGGAGAGGGAGAAGGGGGGTATTGTAACGGGCTGGGCCTGAAGAAGCCTTGCTGGATATCGCGGCCAGGAAACACATCACCTTTGATCGGAGGCATGGAACCGCAACAACGTCAACCCGACGGCCTGTGCGCTCCTTTGCCCTGACCAGACCTGAGAAGCGGTGAACCTTTAGGGAGCTTTTCTCCTTTCTTCCCTAGCTTTAGATACTCGTACGTAGTCGCCATAGCTGGTTGCAATATACCTCGCCTTGGACCGTTACACCTGTTAATGCTCCTATACTTTCTTACGAATTTTATAAATCCGTAATAAACGACTTACAGCCTTAGCCATTTACGACTATATCTCTATAAGCTTTAAGTAAAGAGCTATAAGCCCTTCACCAGCTTTTCTTTCCTTTTTATCCTACTCTTTTTATTAAGTATTAAGTTTTTAAACTATAAATATAATTAGTAATAAAGAAAACAACCATAATGATAGAACCAGATAAATAGAAGCTATTAAGATACTATTATAAGGCTTCTTTACCTTAATATATATCTAATAATAAGATGATCCTTTACTAAAATAATAAGCCACCTATATATAAAAACAGTAAGTGTAAGGTATATCGGTAACAAGAGATTAGGCCTTAATAAACTTAAGTAACATAAGACGTTTATAATCCTTAACGACAGTCTTCCTTAATTTTAATTTCTCTATACGACCTGATATAGTGTCAGTATTATAGATAAATCGGGAAGCAAGTTTAACGACTCCCTAACCTAGGAGACACAACCTACTTATATAGGCCTTAGGGATAAGACCTTTTAAAAGGGAGACCTAATGTTACAACCTAATAAGTTATAGGCAATAAAGCCCCACCTAAGGAACAAGGGCATAGAGGGCGCAACACTTAAGGGATATCGTTATATAGGATAACCCCTCTAGAATAGAAAAACTAAAGACAGTTATATAAAGATAAAAAGGACCGACACATGATAAGCGGTCTATAGTTAAGGACCGATATATTATAGGCGGTCTACCCCTGTAGGACCAATATCTGGGTATTGATCCCAATATTAAGATAATAGGATATAAGGATATTTATTCCACTAGATAGATTACCTTTTGTAGCTCTTCAGTAATCAACTTGTGATATATTCCCTAAATACCTTTTAGTATCCCTCTAGTGACTTATTAACAAGAAGCTACACGAAGCCACCCTTACGACGTTGGCCGCACGACTTATCACCGGGTGATCAACAGACCAATAAACCACTAATACTGTTAACCGAGTATCGACCTCAGCTATACTGTTAGCGGAAACCCTACTGTCGGAATACTGACCGTAATAAATAACCCCTCTTCTCCTCTTAACTCTGTCTTTTTATCAAGCTTATCTATTAAGTTAGGGTTATTAATTTAGGGTTATCAAGTTATATAATCGTCAACTTGATTTATAAGCAGCTTATGTAAGTATAGAATATTCTAGTAAGTTGGATTAATCTATATAAGAGCTGGATCCTTTCCTGTTTCTAGGTCTTCTATTTTCTTCTATAAGTAAGTAAAAACTAGTATAAGAAAATCTAACTATTATACTCTGTTTACTAACTATATCCTTATATTTATTATATCTACCCCTATTATATCTTATATTCTTGTTTCTACAAGATATATATTTATATAGAAGAGATATACTCTCTTATATTCTTTTAGTCTATACCTCTCTATAAGAGACTAGCCTACCTATTATACTAACAGGTTATAAGCCCAGGTTATATACCCAAGGTATATTTATTACTATAGAGAGTATATTTAAATCTTTATAAGTAGCCTATTTATCTATTAAAGTAGATCCCTTATCCTATCGTTTCTTTATAAGAATATTAATGTAGAAAGAGTAAGCCCTTAGTATTTCTTATCACTAAAAAAGGTATTAAATATCTATTTAAGAGATTATATAAGTCCTTATAGATAGTTATAAAAAATCCTCTATCCGCTTTATATATCTTATAAAGATATATATGTATATAAGGAGGCAGAAAGAGTAAGACCTCTATTTTATAGCCTTTAAAGTACCTATTTAATTCTAGTAAAATACCAGAATATAGTAGACCTTTTTAAGGCTACTATAGGCTATATATTGCCTTAAGAATAACGTATCTAGGGTATAACAAACTAGAATTCCTAGATTACTTCGATTTATCTATTTTTTAAGCTACTTAAGCGTAATATCTACTTTAAAATAGAATAAAAACATAAGCATATATCTAAAGAATAAAAGACATAAGCCTTATTAATTATAAAATAAAACCTTTAGAAAGAACCTTTATCTTCAGTATTTAATCTTAAAGATTATAAAGATATATTATCTATATTAAAATCTTTCTATAGAGGAACAGGGCTTATTCTAAGGTAATAATTATACTTAGAATCTCACGCTATTAAACTAGAGAATTAGAATACTTTAAATAAGTTTATTAGCTCTTTTAAGGGTTATCTCTCTAAGTTAAATAACGTAAGGGCTAAAATACAAGATATAGACCAAAAAACGGTCTTTATAGCTGCTTTAAGCTATTATTTTTTAGTATAGATAGACTAAGAAATAAAACTGCACAAAAGATGTGGCGCGCCATTGATGTTATCAATTGAGACAAGATCATTACCTATATGTGGAATCTAAGTGATAGAAAGGTAAAGAAGTGCTTTAAGAACTAAAGAGCTATTTTCTTTAGAAGCCCTTATTAACAATATATTAGACAAGAATAGGTATAAAAACAATACACCTATATCTAATAACTATAGTAGATATAACTCTTATTATAACAAAAGGAATAACTCTACTAATAAAGGATATAAAAGTCCTTTTAATAAGTATAAAAAGCCTTATAAGTAGGGAAATAAGGGTTATAAAAGACCTAAAGAAAAGGTTAATAACCTAAACTTAAACCCCTAGCCTTTTGAAAAAAAAGAAAAAGCAACTTTTATTATAAACCACCAAGCCAACCAACCTCTAATAGAGGGTAACCAAGAAGGTAAATACTATACTTATAAGGCCTATTATAACTAGTTAAATCTAAGAGATAACTAGTTATATAATACAGGTTCTACTATCTATATTTCTAATAATAAGGACTATTATATAGACCAATTATTTAAATAAGATATCCCTATAGTTAAAATAGGGGTAGGTCCTATTAAACCTAAAGGAATAAGGACTATTTTACTATCTATTTACTATCAAGGGGATATTAACTATATAAGGTTAAATAATACCTTATATATACCTAAATTTTCTATATCGATATTTTTAGGTTTCTTATACTATAAAGGAGAAGGATTCCTTATTAACCAGAATCTATATAACAATAAAAAGGAACCCTTTCCTAGTATTAATACTATAAAAAGGGTTTTCTATCTAAATAATACTAGAAACCATCCTTTTATATATAAGGCTAATAATCTTCTATCTAATAAAGAAGAAAAACAAGAGCCTTATATATCTTCTAAAATAGAAGATAGTATATCCTCTAATATAGAGGAAAATACCTCTATTAATTTAGAAGAGATATATACGACTATAATAAAAGAATAATACTAAAAGCTAGGCTATCCTTTATGTCCCTATTTAGTTAAAACAGCTAAGTTAACTAAAGGGATACGTTTGGATAAACTAAAGGAAAAAGACTTATACTATCCTAACTATATTTTATCTAAGTTAACTAGACACCAGCCTAAAATTAACTATAATAGGGCTACTTTTCCTTTAGAAAGAGTATATATAGATACTCTTAAAATAACCCCTACTTCTATTAATAGATATAATTATACTATTCCGTTAATAGATAATTATTCTAGCTATAGAGATATTAAATTCTCTAAAAATAAAGAGGATATAATTAGCATCCTTATAAATTAGCTAGCATATTATAAGAATTAAGGGTATAGTTATTCTAAATATGAATATTTAGATAAAAGCACTGAACTTAATATAGGGGAATTAACTACCTATATTAAATAAAAAGGAATTATATTAAAACTTTTTATACTCTATATACTAAAACAAAACAGTATAGCTAAAAGAAAAAATAGGGCTATCCCAGATAAATCTAGGACTATTATAGTAATAAACAATACACCTAAGTTTCTATAGGATATAATCCTTAAAGAAACTACTAAGTTATTCTCAGCGACCTAAAAAGCGGGCCCGCCACTTGGTCGTGACGGAATTGGCCTTAAGTATGAATGTCGCCCAGTTGACATTCCAACAGTTATTTAAATTATACTACTATAAGACGTCTAGAAAAGACCCCTATATAGGCTTTTCTAGATTATTTCTATCTTGATAAGGATAATAAACCGGATTTATTAAGTATATATAAAATAGGCTTTAAGGTCTTTATATATAGACCTAGAGAAAAACATATATAATAAGATGAATTAAATACCTATATAGAAAAAGGCATTTATTTATCTTAAAAAGGAAATAATACATATCTAATATATATTCCTTTTAGACCTTATAAGTCCTCTATAGTAAGGACTTTATATATTAAATTTATAGAAAGTACTATAAGAGAGGGAAAAAAAACTACTATTCCTTCTAGTATTTCTATAAATAAGGATACTATCCCTTCTAGTAATCCTTCTTCTAAAATAGAGGTTACTATACCTTCCATATCTAAAAAAGAAAAGGATAAATATAAGGCTTATAATAATTCTATAGAATATAACTATAGTATTATACCTATAGAGCCTACTACTCTAGAACAGGCTCTAGAAAGCCCTAAAAAAGACCTCTGGCTAGAAGCTATACATAAAGAAATAGCTATTGATATTAAAAGAGGCACTTTAAGGGCAGTGGCCCGAAAAAAAGCTCTAAGAGCTTCTAGGGTACCTTTAACTATAAGATAGGTTTTGAAGAAAAAAATACTATTAATAGTAAAATCGATAAATATTTGGGCTGCCTTGTTGTTAGAGGCTTTTAGTAAAAATATAGGCTTGACTATTTCTAGACCTTTGCTGCTGGTAGTAATCTAACTACCTATAGAGTATTATTAGCTCTTTTAGCAGCCTTAGACTAGGAAATCTAATAAATAGATATAGTTAGAGCCTTTTTATATAGGGATTTAGAAGAAGAGGTCTATATAGGCTCCTCTAATATCCCTTTATCTAAATTCTTTAAATTATACCTGGAACTAAATACTGTTAACTAGGATAATGATAATAAATATTAAATATTACTTTTATTAAAGGCTTTATATAGCCTTAAATAAGCTTTTAAGTAGTAGTAGTTGAAGATAAAGTCTATATTAAAAGATATAGGTTTTATATCTTTAAAGTTAGATGAAGCTATTTATTATAACTAGGATAAAAAGAATCCTTATTATATTATTACCTATATTAATAATTTTCTTATACTTAAAAAAGACATTAAGTATATAGAAGATATAAAGGGTAAAATCTCTAAATATATAGAGATTTAAGATCTAGGTAAGGTTTCTAAGTTTCTAGGGCTTTATATAACTAGAGATGGATCTAAAAGATCTATAACTATCTCTTAAGCCCACTATACCTAATAACTACTAGAAAGGTTTAATCTAGTAAAAGTAAATATTAATAATATACCTATATCGCTAGGTATATTAAATAGCCCTCTAGGTAACAAATTAGAAGGATATACTCCTTCTAAGGACCTATTAAAGGAATATTAACGTCTTATAGAGTCCCTTATATATTCTATATTCTTAATAAGGCTAGATATAGCCCATAGCGTATTTTTTACTTCTTGTTACCTATATAACCTATTAGAATTCCTACTTAAATAAGGTAAGGGTATATTAAAATACCTTAAAGGGACTATTAATACTACTATTACCTATAAAGGTAATATAGATATTAATAATAATACCTTTAACCTAGTAGGATATACTAATTCTGACTAGGCTAGCTGTAAAGAGACTAGAAAATTAACTTCTAGATATCTCTTTACCTTATAAGGAGGGCCTATAAGTTAGAAATTAAAAAGACAGTTAACTTTATCTCTATTAACCACTAAGGCCGAATTTAACGGCCTATAGGAGGCTATAAGAGAAGCAGTATAGTTAAAAGGCTTATTATCTAAAATAGGGTTTAATATAAGCCCTATAACTATTAAAATAGATAATAATAGAGCCTTAAGCTTAGCCTATAAACCGGAATGTCACCAAAGGACTAAGCATACTGCTATATATTACTATTATACTTAGCAAGAAGTTAAAAATAGCAATATAGAAGTAAAATATATCCCTACTTTACTTATACCAGTAGACGGCTTAATAAAAGCCCTTCCTAGGGTTATATTTAAAGAATTTGTTAAGCTTATAGGCTTAAAGATATCTAAATAAGCCTATGTATCTTGTTATATTTTTCTTAATATCTTTAGGAAATTTCCTTAATCAGTTATCATACTTATTGAGAATAGTATAGAGAATACTATATACCTTCCAGGGTACTTCTTCTCTTTACCTTTTAGGGTATTCTTTTTTCTCTACCTTCCAGGGTAACTTTTTCCTTACAATAAAGGAAAAGAGGGAATATTAGAAGTAAAAACTTTAATAAGTGTCCTACTTCTATATTATCTTACATTTCCTTTATTATAAGAAATTATATATAAGATGTATGAATAACTATAATCTACTAAACGAGTAGGTTGATATATATATTGATTACGTAAGCAGGATAATTACGTATCTATATAGAATCCAGCAGAACTATCTAGAATCACCCCTCTTCTCCTCTTAACTCTATCTTTTTACCAAGGTTATCTATTAAGTTAGGGTTATCAATTTAGGGTTATTAACTTACATAATAGTCAACTTGATTTATAAACAGCTTATGTAAGTATGGAATATTCTAGTAAACTGGATTGGTCTATATAAGGGCTAGATCCCTTCCTGTTTCTAGGTCTTCTATTTTCTTCTATAAGTAAGTAAAAAGTAGTATAAGAAAATCAAACTATTATACTCTCTTTACTAACTATATCCTTATATATATTATATCTACCCCTATTATATCTTATATTCTTGCTTCTATAAGATATATATTTATATATAAGAGATATACTCTCTTATATTCTTTTAGGCTATACTTCTTTACAAGAGACTAGCCTACCTATTATGCTAACAGGTCTTTATAATTATTTTCACCTTTTTTACTATATTATTTAACCTTTATTAGTTAGCTAGTATTCCTTATATAAGGATATAGTTCTTAATCTTTAATAGTAGTCGGTTAAGTATATAGACTATTTATTATCTCTCTATTTATAAGTTAAGATATTTAATCTCTATTATTTTATATTAGTCAATAAATTATTAATATATTTATCTTAACTTTTATTTTAGCTTATTAAGTTTAGCTATTATATTAAAGGTCTATATGGTATTATTAATTATACTATCATATAGTTAAGTCTCTATCTAGATCTATAGTACTTTTAAGGTATTACCTCTATATTTAAGGGTTATATAGCTTATCTACTTATAGAATATATTACTCTTTAGGTAAATACCGGTATACTATACCCTATCCTTATTATCCTTATAATCTCCTCTACTTATCCTAAATTATCCCTTAAGCTTATTGTTAAGGGTAGCCTAATTATCCCTTTTATATTAAATAGATATAAGTTGCTTAGTTGAGTTATAGCTTTACTAGTATTTTAGCTCTATCTCTTAAGGCTAATCGGTTATACCTTTAATAGTCTCCATAGGTCTTATATTACCTTAGACCTCCTTTTTATTTATCTCTAAGAGTTACTTAATTATTTTTCTTTTTTTTGTTTAGGCTACTCTCTTTTTAATAATATACCCTAGCTATTCCTTTATTATCTTATTATAGTTAGTTTTATACTGTTTCTATTTAGTGGCTTACTTAGTTATGATAGTCTTAGGTGTTAGTTTATCCTATTATTACTTTATAGATATATCAGTATATAAGCGTTAGATAGTTCTTAATTATATTTTAGTTTTTATTATTACTTTAATAGTCAGTATACCTATAGATAGATAGAAAGTCAAATTTATTAAAAAGCTAGGTTATATTAAGTAGAAGAGCTAACGGTTAGTAACCTAAGAGGTAATAGTAACTTATTATTTAACTTTATCCTCTCCTAAGTGTACTATTACCAGCCTGGTCTCCCTTTTATATACCTAAGTAGGTCTTTAGGGTATATATTACTTAGCAGGTAGCTGTAGCATAGGGCCGGTCAGACGCTAATAGACCCTCTCCCCTCTATAGTCCTAATATAAAGCTATTTAATTAGTAGTCTTATAATTTAAAGAATTAAGAGGAGATACTATATATACTAAAGCTAAATGTTAAGATAATAAACTATATAAGATAATAATAAATACTATATGGTTTATAAAGAAATAAAAAAACTATTTAAAGAGGTTAAAAGCTAGTAATATTCTTATACTACAATAAGACGTTTAGTTTAATTAGCTATAAGGCTATCTAGATAAGACTTACTAGATATAAAGATAGCAGTATTAATAATAATAGTGTTAGGAACTATAAATAGGAATAACGGTATAAAAAGAGATATAGTAAAAGGTATATTAGATAACACTTGCTTATATTAATATATACTTTCAGTGTTTTTCAAAGCCGCTTAGTCCATAGTCTACTTGATGTAAACTAAGACTAACTGGCCCTTAGTAATAATAAAATAAAGAGACTAAAAGGCTAAATTTTCACCTAAAGATATAGTCTTAATAGCAATAATAGTAATAGAAATAGCCTAATATAAGGCTTTAACAAAGAAAGAGATCTATAAAGTAAGTAACACAATTATAAATAAAATATATTTAAGTAATATATAGTATCCAGATAAGCCTAATGAGATAAGATATAGTAGATATATTATATACTTAATCTATATATATTTTCTATGTAGCGCTATATAAGGGGGTCTTTTGTAAAACCGTTAATATAGGCCTGAGAAGAAGAAACCTTAAGGGTACCTGTCTTATTTTAGTTAAGGTAAGGCCTTTTAAGCAATAGTAATAAGGATAATAATAAGATAAACTATAACATGCTAATAATAATATACTAATAATAACTTAATGCTATAGGTATATAGCTATTTGTTAGCACAACAGGTGGGCTAGTCTCTTATAGAGAAATATAGCCTAAAAGTATATAAGAGAATAGATCTCTTATATATAAAGATATATCTTATAGAAGCAAGAATATAAGATATAACAGAGGTAGTTAACCTTATACCTAGGATAGGTAAATAGAAGATATAAGGATATATAGTTAAAGATAGTATAATAGTTGGATTTGTTTGTTACTAACTTGCTTGCTTAAGGAGAGAAATAGAAGACTAAGAAACAGGAAGATTTCAGTCCCTTATATAGTCCTTTCCAGCTTACTAGAATATTCCATACTTGCGTAAGCTGCTTATAAATCAACATAAGGATTGCGTAATTCCATAACCCTAAGTTAATAACCCTAACTTAAATAGATAACCTTATAGGAAAGATAGAGTTAGGAGGAGCAGAGAGGACATTCTAGGTGCTTCTCCTAGATTCGACCAGATTACGTAGTCATCCTGCTTACGTAATCAAAATATATATTAACCTACTAAGTTAGTAGATTATATATATATATATATCTTATATAGATAATTCCTTATAATAAAGGAAATATAAGATAAAGAAGTAGTAGAGCGCTTAAGAGAGCTTCTACTTCTAACACTATTTATAGAAACCTTTAAGAATAAAAAAAGGCTTAGGTTTTAAGGTAAAAAAGTCTTAAGTATAAGGTCCTTTTCTAAAAAGAGAGAACAGCTATAAATAATAGAAGGCTATAATATAATAAGTTTATCATAGATTAATAGTAAAGTAATATATATATATATAGACCTATATAGGGTAGAGCTTACTTATAGTTATCGTTAAATTAATTTTTTAAGATAAAAAAACGTTAGCTATAATAATATAACAATGAAAAGATATGTTGAAAGCGATAATACTTGTGATATTAATAAAAAGGCCTGAAAAGAAAAGAATGAAAAAGATAATAATATAAGTCAATATAGACACTACTATTAGGTCGCTTTTATATATTACGTAATATTAGGTATATAGTTTAGCTAATCTACTTTTTTGGCCTAAAAAGAAATAAGAGGGGAATAAGGGGGTATATATTATTGGCTAAGGCTATCACAAGTATACTAGGGCTCTATCTACTATAATATATGCCTATACACTTGATGAACGCTCGGTTAGTGCCCTTATTTAACCTTATGTATATAACGTAGAAATCACTATAATTATCCCCCTTTATTTTTAGCTTAGATTATGATATTAAGTTACTATGTACCTACTTAAAGGTGGGATTATCCCCTTACACTAAAGAAAGAATTGTTAGAAGTATAAGCTCTCTTAAGCGCTCTACTACTTCTTTATCTTATATTTCCTTTATTATAAGGAATTATCTATATAAGATATATATATATATAATCTACTAACTTAGTAGGTTAATATATATATTGATTACGTAAGCAGGATGATTACGTAATCTGGTCGAATCTAGGAGAAGCACCTAGAATGTCCTCTCTGCTCCTCCTAACTCTATCTTTCCTATAAGGTTATTGCTTTAAGTTAGGGTTATTAACTTAGGGTTATGGAATTACGCAATCCTTAGGTTGATTTATAAGCAGCTTACGCAAGTATGGAATCTTCTAGTAAGCTGGACATGTCTATATAAGAGTTGGAATTCTTCCTGTTTTCTAAGTCTCTTATTGTCAAGCAAGCAAGCAAGTCAGTAGTCAAAAATCCAACTATTATACTCTCTTTAACTATATATCCTTATATCCTTATACCTATTATATCTACCCCTGTTATCCTATATTCTTGCTTCTATAGGATATATTCTTATATAAGAGATATACTCTCTTATATACCCCAGAGGCTGTTATTACTCTCCACGAGTTCAGCCCACCTGTTGTGCTAACAAGAATTAAAGCTTGTAAAGCTTTATTATTATTTAGCTTAATATATTATACTCTAAAATATAAACTAGATTATGAGATCGATAATTACTCTCTAGAGAAAGAAATATTTAATATAATGAAATAGATAGGTTAACTATCTAAATATAAATTAAAGGTTAGTAAAAATAATATAAAGTTAATATAAAAAGTAATTGAAGATAGTAAGACAGCCTAAGTATAAAAGACATTAGAGATAAGTCGTGACTTATTATTAGATATAAAGATCAAAATACATACTAATATATTTCTTTATATGTAAAGTAAAATAAAATAGAGCTTAAAGTCTATCCCTAAATAAATTAAAACGAAGGTAAAATTTACGAAAAGGTGAATCTTAAAGTACGTAACACAATATAAGTAAAGGCTAAATTTATTAAGTATTGATAATAAGAGTAATAATATGATAATAAGATATAGCTTAATTATACAGGTTTTTTATATTCTATAAGCTTAAGGAAATTAATATAGATAATATATATCATATTGCTATATACCTTATACTTATGAAGTTAATAGCTAATATAACGCTAGTCACTAGATAAGAAATAAAAGTTATTATATAATCCTTATAATAAGATTACTATATAGAATATATTAAAACTAAGTTATATTTACAATATTAATTAAAGTTATAACTAAGAACTTAATAGAGCTATTATATAACTGATTATAAAATCCAGCTAGAAGTAAATAAGAAGATAAAACATTATCCTTAATATTCTAGAATTTAGCTTCTAATATGTTTTTAACAAAAGGGTTTTAGGAAAAGTCCTAGAAATATATATAAGGAATACTCGTAAAACCTCGATTATATAACGCCTAATAACATTATATATTTAACGTATATAGATAGCCTATAAACCTTCCTAAAACGTGAGAGATCGCCTTATAAATTCCTTTAAACTTATTACTTTTAACTACTTATCCTATAGCTATAAATAAATAGTATGTATACTAATAGATATAGAAGAAGAATAATATGCTACTTATTAAAAGATTAGTAATAGATAAATAAAGAATAGATAAAACCTAGATATAAAGATATATATATCTATATAGTAAGTTTACTAATCATAAGAGGTATTACTATTCAAAATAGATATATATTACATATTAAGGAGAATATTTCTTAAACTATAGATTTTTCTTTACTTATAAGGGTAATATAAATATAATATACATAAGACTAAGAAGAGATTCTATCTCTTTTAAAATAAAGCTTAAAGATTATATTAATAGATATTGAAGAATTACTCTTATTTCCTAAAGAGTAAGACTTAAGAACTTTATTTAATTAAAGTTATAAGAAATATTATAATCAAGTAATGAAAGCTTAAAACTAAAAAAGAATTATTTAATTATTAAATAGAATACTTCATTAATTCCTATTTCAATATAAACCTTTATCTTTAATATTTAACTTATTTTCCTATAGGCTATAGTTATAATATATATTATAAATAGTACTCTTAAAACTGCTTTAGTTAACGATAGGCTACTTATTATTATATATTTGTTAACTATATTTAAAAGATATATTGCTAGCCTATGTTAATAGAAAAAGATTATAGTAGTTACAAACTTAGTAAGAAACTATAAAGATTTATATAAGAGTTATAACTATTATAAGAATTATAAAGGTACTACTACTCAGCCGCTATAAGCTTAGTATATTACTAGTAAAGCTAAAGCCTAATGTTGGAATGTCAACTGGGCGACATTCATACTTAAGGCCAATTCCGTCACGACCAAGTGGCGGGCCCGCTTTTTAAGGTCTCTTAGAGGTTATGAGCCCAGATGCCTCAGTGGTTAGGCCGACCACATGCGTGTTTTCCCCGCACGCTTATGAGTTAAAGTGCTGCGCGTTCAATTCGCGCTTTGCGACCGTAAGTCCAAAATGGCAGGCGCGTGCGACCGTGAGTCCAAAACAGGCAGGCGCACAGACCAACCGGGTAAGGTCAGTACCGGATTTGCCCTTAAAGGGGGCTGTTGGAATGTCAACTGGGCGACATTCATACTTAAGGCCAATTCCGTCACGACCAAGTGGCGGGCCCGCTTTTTAGGTCGCTTAGACCTAATAACACCTGGATTAAATCTTTTTCTTAGCTAGAAGTCATTTTAATATTATATATAAAATCTGATATAATATTAATAGAGACTCAATATAAAATAAAGATTAAAAGATTATAGAGAAATATATTTATATAAAATAAGTAAAGGAGTAATAAGAAATTAGTGAAACACAAACAGATAATCAATAAGTCATCATTGTAATAGATAGGAATTATAGAAATCAGGAAAGAAAATAAGATATATTAATAAATAGACAGGTTAAGCTATAGTAAACACTATTGAGAAAGAAAAGCCTCTAAATAGGACCTATAAGTAACTAAAACCCTATCAAAAATATACTAAATCAAGATTAATATAATACAACTAGAATAGTTACATAAAAAGACATATAATTATTTCAAGATAAAAGCTAGCCTCTATAGACCTTAAAGAACCTAACGAGATAAGGGATTATTCTAAGCGACCTAAAAAGCGGGCCCGCCACTTGGTCGTGACGGAATTGGCCTTAAGTATGAATGTCGCCCAGGTGACATTCCAACAATTATTATTTTAGGAAAAGGTTTATAGAATCGTTTTCTTAGGTAGGGCCTATGTCAAGAGCAAGGCATCTTTTCTCTAGCTAATGGCTAGCTATAGCTAGGTTAAGAATCAACTTCTGTTTAATACACGACCTATGTTAGAAATGGTCGTTCTATACAGGTGCTGTTATATTTAAAGGTTTTCTTAAATAATAGAATGTCTTTTATTGTCGGCTTGTAAAGCAAGCCTTAAAGCTGTCTGTTAGATACCTTACTATTATTACTACCTTACTCTATTTTAAACAATAGGTTAGTTTGCCCTTATTAGCCTGTCAGCCTATTAATAGGCTTTGTTTTCTATTTAACCGTATTTTTAAATTAAGTAAGACCCCTATACCCTTTCAATACCTTAATATATTAATATAGATAGCTAGAGAGGCCTATACTATAGCTAATAAGACCAACTGTAGTAGCTAAAGTAAACGGTAAGCCACTTTAATTCTTTATATCTTTATCGATATAGTTTAATAGCTACTACCTAAGTCAATTTTTATAGTAGGCCTATTGATATTTATAGCTATCTTGAAGTATATAAGAGTAACCACTATAGTTGAAAGGTAACAGTTAAGTATAATAATATAGCTTATTATAATAGAACTTATATTTAAATATATATATATCTTATTTCTCTAATATTATAAATGTAAGACTAGACCTTTTTATCTAATAGTTATTAACTAAGTAATTATTTTATAATTATCTTGCTTCCTTTAGTTATAGGTTTAATTCCTGACACGACCGCTGTTACATGTGCTTGGCCAGCCATTGCCCTACTGTGTATGTAGGGCTACCTAGAGGGGCAGCCCTACCCACCTATTAGAGATTCCAGGCTATAGGCTAATACCGGCAAGAGGCTGAGGAGCCAGCTAAAGGGCGTGAGTGCTGTAAAGAGGCTATCTAGAGGGGCAGCCCTATCTACCTATTAGAGACTTTAGCCTATAGGCTGATGCCAGCAGAGGCTAGATAGGGTATAAGTGTTGAAGAAGACCCCCTTAAGGGGGGGCCCTATAAACGCCCTAGGGAGGGATAGGCCACGCCTAGAGGGCCAGCCCTTTAGTAAGCCGGCTGGTTAGGAGTGCTTAGCTATACCTTAGAGAGGACGCCTACTTACCTTTTCCTAAATTTAAGGATAAATTTCCCTAGAAGGGGGGTAATTATAATAGAATTTATATTTATGTATATATACGTCTTATTTTTCTAATATTAAAGAAAGCAAGACTAGACCTTTTTATCTAATAGTTATTAACTAAGTAATTATATTATACTTATAATAATAAATATCTTTTTAGATAATAGTGAATTAACAGAATTTTCCTTTTTATTAATAGGTAAAAATATCTATTAGTTATAGATATTACTATCTTTTATAGGACCTCTATAATACTATTATAACTTTACTTTTATTATATTACGCCTAGCCTTATACCGCCTGGTATAATCTTCCTTTTCTAATCTCTTAATACTGCTATTAATAAGCCCTTTAAGCAGTGGTTATCTAAAGCAATAGACAAATATATATAGCAAATAGAGCAAGCTACACTCTGCTAGCCCAGCTAGTCTATCCAGCCTATCCAACCTATTCAACCTATCCAGTACGGCCAGCCGGGCCAGCCCATCAAGTGGTCCATATTAATAAAACACGTTATACTTACCTATACCGTTGTAACAGCTACCTGTCGCCTGGCTGAAAGGGCTAATATAGTCCGGTAATCGTTTCTTTAGTATAAGATTAATAATAACCTAGATAGAAGTAATATTAATAAGATATGGATTAAGGATATACTAAATAAAAAGATGTTATAGGATAGTTAGGATAACTTTAACTGTAATGCCTATATAAAGAAGGAAGTTAAGGAAATCGTCTATAAAGAGATACCTAACGTTAATACGGATAACGACAGCCAAAAGTATATGGCTCTAGCTAAAGACGTCCAGCAACCCATTAGAAATAGTTCAATAAGGCCATAGGAAATCTAGGTAACCCAGCTGTGGGTGGGAGGGAGGAAATCTAATGCCAACTACAAGTCAATTTGCCGGCCGTTGCCACCTAACTTGCTGCTAACGTACATAACTAACCCCTGCTTTTGCCACCTCCAGATCCCTGTTTCTGCCAGCACACTATACCCCTCACAGCGGCCACGTTGCCCCTTACCGGTAGCCCCTAAATTAGACAAAGCTGTATCTGCTAAGAGGATACTCCGTACGCTAGAACCATTAATAGTGGGATTCTAGCCTTGATATAGGCCGGAGTATCAATGTTAGCTCTACCATATTAAGATGGCACTTTTGTTCCTCTTGGTTTTTTGCTTAGCAACGCGACACTCTTTATTTAGAGACTATATATGCTTTATAGATGATGAACTAAATGTTTACCGAGCAGCGCATTAGCCAGGGTTGGCTCTAAGCTGCAGGACCAAATTATTTCGCAAATTTTGTCTCCTTTATTGTCATCCGCCTAGAGTCTCGCTCTACCGGAACTTCGGCGCTCCGTGATGCCAGCCCTTGCCGATAAATCAAAGCCAACTGCAAATTTTGCTTGTATCATCGCAGACTTTGCAGGACCAGGGAGTTGGGTCAACGAGGGCGACAGCTTTGGGGTTACCCCCTGAAGGTTCTGCAACTGCACAAAAATTCCTAAATTTAGACTCGACACCCGGGGTGCCACACACCATCCATGGATTTGTTGATGGGCAAGTGGTACCGTCGCCTACACACATGCTTACAGTATAGGCTAGAGGTGAGCGGCTGTTTCCATCCTCGCATTTGTCGGTTGTAACGGTGTATTTGAAATCAGGTCCAAATTGATCGACTTTGGTAAATCCAAAATTATAAGAAAGGTAACCTAACAATCAAGATTAGTTGAATTCCAATATGATATATAGTATATATATGTATACCTCCTTTGCCGTCAAAACGGTTACAAGATTGTTCCACAGTTATGGTGTTAAAAGTGGTTCCAGTTTGTTGAGTATAGGCATCAATTACGGCTTTAACGGATTGATCCAGAGAGAAGGTATAGGTAGAGTGGTTAGGGTCGGAACTGAGCGGTACATTGGTAAGGTTACCGCAGTCGACGTCGCGAGGGAGAACTGCTGCCTGCGAACCGGTTGCGAGTGAAGCTAAAGCTGCCAGGACGGTAAAGCGATGCATTATGTCTTGAACGCTTGAAGAGTAAAAGAATGAAAACCTAAGGTGAAGAGGTGGGGGATAGGCGAGGAATTCAAATTACCTTTATATGCAGGCTTCCCGTTTTTTTTTTAATAAACGAATGATATACTTCTTACTACAATTTGAGGCTTCTGAAAGTATGAATGCTATTAGAAATTAAGCTTGGGCGGTAATCTCCGTAAAGACTTTTAGTAGTTGACTAAGCTTTCTAGCCCTCGTTTTGGTTATACAGCAGTATAAGGGTAAGTAAGTCTTGTTCCGCCTGCCTAATAACCTCGCACAAAACTAAATATACGATGTACTTCCATTAAGCCAGGCTGGCTGAAGGTAGGAGGGGGTATAGTAAGTGACGTAGTATAGTAATTATTTTTATTAAGTAAATTAACCTGAATACTTATCTAACAGTATTTTAAAATATCTATTTTTATTACTTAATATACTACTATTTTAGCCTTAGTTATAATTAGACTAACTATATAATAACTATTTAAAGTAATTACCTAACTTAAAATAAAAAACTAATAGCTATATATTTAGCTATAAATATATAAGCCTATTTTATCTCTAAAAGCTAAATATTTAACTTTTAAGCTATATAAGAGAACTTTAAAAACCCTTTAAAGATTCCTTATATAAATAAAGACTACTTTAAGTTTTATAAAAGCTTTTTTCCTATTAAGGCTAATAAGATATCTTATACGGTTTTATTTTTAAAAAAGAATACTTTAGTTGAGTTTAAACCTACTATATAAGACTATCTTACTAAGTATGATATAATTACTTAATTAATAACTACTAGATAAAAAAGCCTAGTCTTGCTTCCTTTAGTATTAAAGGAATAAGATATATATATACTTAAATATAAATTCTATTATAATTACCCCCTTTTTAGGGAAATTCGTCCTTAAATTTAGGAAAAGGTAAATAGGAGTCCTCTCTAAGGCACAGCTAAGCACTCCTAACCAGCCGGCTTGCTAGAGGTCTGCCCCGTGGGGCAGACCTGTCCCACCCTAGGGCGTTAATAGGGCCCCTCTCAAGAGGTCTTTCAGTACTTATACCCTCTGGCTGGCTCCTTGGCCTTGGCCGGAAAATCTGACTGGCCTCTCTTGGGTGGGTCTACAGTACTTACGCCCTCTGGCTGGCTCCTCAGCCTCTTGCCGGCATCAGCCTATAGGCTGGAATCACTGACAGCTAGGTGGGGCTGCCTAGAGGGGCAGCCCTATATGCACAGTGGGGTAGTGGCTGGCCAGGCACACGTAACGGCGGTCGTGTCAGGAATTAAACCTATAACTAGAGAAAGCAAGATAATTATAATATAATTACTTAGTTAATAACTACTAGATAAAAAGGTCTAGTCTTATTTCTTTTAATATTAAAGGAATAAGATATATATATACTTAAATACAAATTCTATTAATTCAAGAATAAAAATAGTTAGAAGAATAATTTTATAAAGATCTTTAAGGTTTTTATAGCTTTTAAGAAATAGCTAAAGAAGATCTTTAGTAGCCTTAATAAAAATATATAGTAGTATATTTACTTTTAAATTTTTTCTAGAGAAGCTTAGCTAGTAAGTATACTATAAAGTTTTAATATCTTATTTGTAACCTAAAAGTAAAAATAAGCCGTAATATTTAAATTCTATTAAAGGCTTAAAGGAAATACTAATTATAAGCTTAATTAAGATAATTAGCTCAAAGAATTCTTTATATTTATAAGTAACGCTATGAAGATTACTAACTAGCTATATAAGTAATGCTGAAATAAATAAATAATTAGAAATATAGCTTAACTAGATTAATATTAAGACTAGTAGAATATATAAGCCTGAATAGTAATATTAGGGTAATGATAATAATATCATGATTAAATATTTAATTAAACCTATAGGCATTAACGGAATATAAAAGTTAAATACATAGGTAATAAAAACATTAAATATGTTAACTTTAAAAAAAATAAAACACTATATATAAGACTATCTATAACCTAAATAACTTTAAGATAAGCTACTTTCTAAAGGTAGAAAGAAAGTCTATACAGCCTTAAAGGAAGTTGGCTATAAATCGTTTATTTAGACTCCTTACTTATTAAGGTTGGATATATAATAGTAGATTTTCTAGTAAAAGTAAATAAAGATTAGTATTTAACAATAGTAATCTTAACTTATTAGTCTTATTATTGCCTAATAATTAAGTATATAGTTAAAGGTTACTAAGATAGCTTATATAGCTTTTTTATTAATTAAAATATTAAGATTAACCACTAAAAGATAATAAAAAGACATACTATAAGTCAACTATTTTAAACCTATAGAAGATATTTTATCTATTTTAGAATAGAAATCCTTATATCTTATTTTTCTTCTTTATATTACTCTTTACTTTAATTAATCTATAATATTAGATCAATTTATAACTAACGTACCTATATAGTAAGCAGGTGTTACGACCCAACAAGTTATAGGTAACGAAGCCCCACCTGAGGAACAGGGCGTAGAGGGCGTGACACTTAAAGGGATATCGTTACACAGGATAACCCCTCTGGAACGGAAAAAGCTGAAGATGGTCACGTGAAGATAAGAAGAACCGACGCACGATAAGCGGTCCATGACTAAGGACCGACATATCGCAGGCGGTCTACCCCTATAGGACTGATATCTAGGTATCGGTCCTAATATTAAGACAATAGGATATAAGGATATTTATTCCACTAGATAGATTACCTTCTGTAGCTCTTTAGTAATCAACTTGTGATATATTCCCTAAATACCTTTTAGTATCCCTCTAGTGATTTATTAACAAAAAGCTACATAAGCTACCCTTACAACGTTAACCGTACGACTCATCGCCAGGTGATCAACAGACCAATAAGCCAACAATGCTGTTACTAAGTATTGACCTTAGCTATACCGTTAGCGGAAACCCTACTGTCGGAATACTGACCGTAACAGTAGGCTATGGTAGTAGGTAGGCCATTTCCTTATCGTACTGTAAAGGCCACTTTTTTACCTATTTTTTAAAAGTCAGAATTAGGCCTAAAAGAGATCTAGTTTGAAGTAATAAGTAACAATAAGAGTTAGATTTTAAGAAATTATAGTATAGAAATTATTATCTTACTCTAACCCTATAATCTCTTATCTAGGCCTCTTAATAAAGGCTAGGGTTTATGATATAGTAAGTTGTAGGATAAATATTTTTCTATTATTATTTCCTAGTGTCTAATACTTACTAAAGCCTATTATAGAAAGTTAGACCTTTTTTAGGCTTAATTCCAATTCTTAAAAATTAGGTGAAAAAGTGGCCTTTATAGTGCGATAAGGAAGTGGCCTATCCACTATAATGGCCTGCTCACTATATAGGTATATTATCTTAATTTTAGCTAAAATATTATATTAGAATACTAGTCATCTAATATAATCTATTATATAATATTCTTAAGCCTTTTTATTCTATGTAGTTATTTTATATTTCTATAGCTATAAGTATCTTATTATTCTCTTAATCTTACTAGGGTTATTTTATAATAAAATTAGCTAGAGACACTTAACTAGATAGGGCTTAATAGTAGGTATTAGTGTATTATAAGACTAAAGCTTATAGAGGCGTTAACTAATAGGCCTCTACGTCTGGTAACACTCTATAAGTGGGGTGGGTCACTAGAAGCTTAACGACCAGTCGTTAAGACCTATGTCTTCTATCAGAAATACTATTATAATTACTCTCTCCTATATAACTTTATCACTAAAGTCATTATATAATGTCTTTTAATAATAATAATATCTAAGCGACCTAAAAAGCGGGCCCGCCACTTGGTCGTGACGGAATTGGCCTTAAGTATGAATGTCGCCCAGGTGACATTCCAACATAATAATATATAGTCTTTTTAGGCCTAAAATAGCCTTATAGCCTTTGTATTTATAACGTTAATTTTGTTTCTTTTTCTTAGTATTATAACCTTATTATTTCTAGTTCTTACTATATACCTTATATATTTTATTTGTTCTATTTAGTAATATATTAGTAAATAGTTATTAGGTTATAGAATATATTATTAAATACATAAATAGTTATATAAAAATACATATATCAGCCTATTACCTAGCTTATTTTCTTTAGCCTATTAATTACCTAAGTAAAAAGTGTTTTTTATTATTAGCTACTTATTTTTTATTTTTTTCTATCTTTTTTACATTTAATAACTTTTCTATTGTAACGGTCCAAGGCGAGGTATATTGCAACCAGCTATGGCGACTACGTACGAGTATCTAAAGCTAGGGAAGAAAAGAGAAAAGCTCCCTAAAGGTTCACCGCTTCTCAGGTCTGGTCAGGGCGAAGGAGCGCACAGGCCGTCGGGTTGACGTTGTTACGGTTCCATGCCTCCAATCAAAGGTGATGTGTTTCCTGGCCGCGATATCCAGCAAGGCTTCTTTAGGCCCAGCCCGTTACAATACCCCCCTTCTCCCTCTCCTAGGGATAGGGGTCTCCTTCTGCTGAAAGGCAGCCCACGCTGCTGTGTCTTTAAGGTTGCTTAGCGGTTCCCAGGTCGGTTTGGCGTAGTCTGTCCATTTTACTAGAACTCTTTAACCCTTTCCTCTACGCTTCATCTGTAATATCTCCTTAACCTCATACTCCAGATCAGGCCTGGATGTTAGGGCGGCAGGTTGTCTGTCATCTTGTTATTAAGATGGAAAAGGGTCATCCCCTATGTGTTTTAGGAGTGAGACATGGAAGACGTTATATATCCTAGGTGGTGTATCTAGGCGGCATATGTGGGATCTAACAGCCTCTAGGACTATATACTTAGCGCAAACCCAGTCAAGCTTCTTAGATGGCCGGTCTATCCTAACGTTTGATAGCTGTAGCTATACCTTATCCCCTGGTTTGAACTGATCAGAGGGTTGACGATGGGTGTTTGTATAGTGCTCTTGTTTTTCTTGCGCTGTGGCCATGGCAGCCTGGGCCCATGCCGTAGCATCTTTTATCTTCTGTACCAGATTCTCAGCTTTTGCGATAGGGGTAGTGCCCTTTGTCCTAAGTGTCTCCTTAACTCTGATTAGGTCTATGTTGTATCTGTGACTGAAAAAGAATAGACTGATTCCTGTGGAAGTAGCTGGTCTGTTGTTAATTGCCATTATAGCTATTGGTGACAGCTCATCCTAATCGTCCTAGGCGTAAGCACAGAATGCTCTTAGGTAGGTCTTAACCACTTGATTAGCCCTCTTAGTTGCTCCATCTGTCTCAAGGTGATAGGCTGTAGACAGCCGTTGTTTTACGCCACATAGTTGGCAGAGACGCTTCTATATTTAACTAACAAACTAAGTCCCTCAGTCTAAGACTATTGCCTTTAGTAATCCATGGTGTCTGATTAGGCCTATAAGTAGGGTGGATACAGTGGTTTCTAACGAGATTTCCTTCATAGGCTTAAGGACAACGTTCTTAAATAGCCTATCTATAATAACCAGAAGGTTGGTTTGTTTATATGTCCTGGTTGGTGGTAGGTCGGTCACAAAGTCAAGCGATATTTCAGCCTATATACGCTCTGGTATAGGGAGTGGCTTTAGTAAGCCTTATTTCTTCTCTCTCCAGAAGTTTATCCTTCCATAGACATCACAGTTCTTTATAAACCTCTAAACGTCTTACGATAAGCCTGGCCAATAGAAGCTCTAACTGATCAAGGCCTTAAGTGTATCCTTTCCTGGATGCCTAGATAGGGTAGAGTCATGCATTACTTGGATGATTTTAGTCCACAGAGGCTCATAGTACAGGATCCAAATTTGGTCTCTCTACTTTAGCCTTCTCTCGTCGTCTATAGTGTATTCTAACAACATAATAGGTAGTCCCCAAGCTAAGGGTAGCTGTCGTGTCCCTTTCTTCACTGCCTCTCTGATTAGGTAGTATCGGGCGTTGTTCTGAAGGCCGGTATCCTATAAGGCTTTTAGAGGTTCTTCTCTAAATGGGTTCTCTGGGGGCGTCCTATCCTCTGGGGAGTTGTTCCCCTCTTTATCGGCGTCTGTGCCACTTATAAATCCTGCTTTTACAGATGTAGCAGTCTGATCATGTCTAGTCAAGGCAGCTTTATTGACTTGTAAGGCTTTCCTTGATCCTTAGAGGAGTTAGAGTTCTTGTCCCTTTAACCTAGTGTCCTCTATATTAAAAGGCATGTCTTGTTCTCTCCTTAAGAGGGTATCTAGCGTTATAGCTAGCTTGCCTAGGCGGTACTCTATCTTGAAGTTATACTTTAAGAGTAGTTTGGCCTATCTGACTTGTTGTTCGCTTAGCTTCTGCTTCTTTATAAAATACTTAAGGTTAAGGTGATTGGTCACTATAGTGAACTCTTTTACACTCCTCAACTTAGCGTCCCACTGCTCTAGGCATCATACTATAGCTAGTAGCTCCTTATTATGGATTAGGTAGTTGTATTCTATAGGGAGGTTCTTCTTTAAGAAGAAGGCTATAGGGCGTAGGAGTCCATTGTCGTCAACTTGCGATAGAGTGCCTCCTACTATGTATCCTAAGGAGTCTATTTCTAGGATTGTTTCCCGTTCTAGGTCCCAGTGTGCCAGTACTAAGGCACTAATCAGGCGGGTTTTAAGCTCTTTAAAGGCCTTCTGGTATTCCTTGCTCTATATGAAGGCGGTGTCTTTCTTAGTTAGTTCTGTAAGTGGCCTCACAAGTGCTAAGAACTAAGGAATAAACTGTCAGTAATAGTTAGTAAATCCCACAAAGGATCATACTCCTCTTACTGACTTAGGGGTTTCCTATAGTTATATCGCTTTAATCTTCTTAAGGTCAACTTTTATCCCTTGGCTGACTTTAATAATAAATCCTAGGTACTTGACGCTCTTTGCTTTAAAGTCGTATTTATTAATATCGATCTGTAGGCCGGCTTCTCTTAACCTAATCAGGACCTTCTTGACTTTGTCCTGGTGGTCTGCTAATGATCCATTAGAGTAGATCAGGATGTCATCAATGTATACTGAGCAAAACTCGTCCAGGTATCCTTGTAGGGCATGGTTGATATAACGCTGGAATGTAGCTGGTGCACCAGTCAAGCCAAAGGGGGTAACCAGCCATTTGAATAGTCTGTACCTTATATGGAAGGCTGTCTTCCATTCTTCTCCAGCCTTAATTTGGATCTTATGAAAAGCGGCGATAATGTCTAGTTTTGTTAACCATTTTGCTTATGCTAGTGATCTTAGGGTTTTATTGATCAGCGGTAATAGATATCTATCCTTCCTAGTGATACTGTTTAGGCCCCTGTAATCCACATAAAACCTCAATCCTCCTCCTGGTTTCCTCACAAACAATACAGGAGCAGATGCTGGCAAGCTGCTAGCTCTTATAAACCCTTTATCTAGGTATTCAGTAAGGGTCTTCTGGAGGACTATCAGTTCTTCTTGTGACATCCCATACAGTGGTCCCCATGGGACTTCAGGATCAATGCCATTCTTTGTTTTTTCTAAGGGTATCTTGTGGTTAATACCATCACGGTGCAATGGTAACTTGGCAGCCTAATCAGGGTCAAAGACGTCCAAGAACTAGTGGTATTCCTTTAGCAGTAAGGCTTAAACGTTAGGCCTTTTCTTTGGCGCTAAGGCTTTCGTTATATCTACTAGACTTATGGCAAAAATCTGTGTCCTCTGTTGAGGTTGTTAAGTCTTTAACTTCCTTCCCCTCCTGATCAGGGCCATGAAAACTGAGGCTATCTGCTGGCGGATAGACGAACGATTTTCCTTCTGGCTTGGGTCTTGTCTGTGGACTATATGGTTGGCCATGCCAATATATAACAGGTTCCTGGCTGGACGGATTATAACGTCGTCCTCTACCATCCAAGTCTTGCCAAGGATAACATCCTCAGTCTAATTAGGGATAATGTAGAAGAATAAGCGGCTTCTCTTATAACCATTAAGATCGATTTCCCCATACATAACTGCAGTGATGGCGTCAGGGATAATTCCGTTAACGGTCTCAAGCGCTCTAGGCTTGATTTTGATATGCGGCAAACGAAGCTTCTTGGCGTAGTCCTCACTCATGGTGGCAGTGGTAAGGCATCCCAAATCAACAAGGGCGTAGGTATAGGCAAGTTGGTTAATTCCTATGTTGATGAAAAAGGGGTCACTGTCCATGGTCTTTCTGACTAGCCTCCATTCCTTCTTTACGTCCTCCTGGCCACGCTTTTGGCCAGGAGTTACTCTTTTCCTGAGTCGTCTGAGGTCTGGCCAGACCTAGCTTCGCTCCATTCCCCAGAGCTGGAGTCGGTGTCGGTCTCTGGGGAGGACTTCGATTTCTTAGCTGAAGACTTTTTAGCCTTTGGTTCTGTTGCTTTTGATCTCTTGACTTCTGAAGGTTCTTGTCTCTTTGGGTAGTCCCTTGCAAAGTGGCCTGTCTTGCCACAGCTATAGCAGTCGACCTCTTTCAACTTGTGGTGATGCTCTGGGCCCTTCTGCCCCCTAGGGTGCTGGACCTTAGTAACCTTGGTGGGTTCCTAGTCCATCTTGTCCTCTTTAGAGCTTATAGGTGACTTAGGCCTGGCCTGATCAGGTGTGGGAGGGCGCCGTTTGTACTTCTCCTGCTTCTCTTGATAATTACGACTGTCCAACCGGGAGCCTATCTTTATAAGGAGCCTGGTGTACTCTAAGTATATGTCTGGGATGTCTATTATACTGATCAGGGCGTTGTGAAGGCTCTTGTTGATAGCTCTGTCTAAGTAGTTGATCCTCACTTTATCCACCCAGTCGCTACCCCTACTCTCAGCTAGTTCCTTCTTAAACCTAGGTAGAAAGGAGGCAAAGCTCTCATGGGTTTTCTGCTTAATTATGTATAGTTAAGTCAAAGCTTGGGCTTAGGCGTTGGGGTCTCCATAACAGCTTTCTAGGTAGCTCATAAACTGGTCAGGGGATTCCATTCCGTTGGTTCCCCTGTGGGCGTAGTAGGCTGAGGCCATCGTCTGGGCCGCCCCTTCAAGTCGAGCGTATATATATCCAAAGATGTCGGTGTTGCAGTCGAAAGCCATCCTATCTAGGCGGATCTTCCCTTTCATCTCTAGGAACCATCGTTGGAAGTTCTTATGTGTCCTATTAAACTTGGGGGGGTCAGGTATCTGGTGTTTTCTTTGTCTGGTTGCAGTATTTGGGGTCTGATCAGGGACAGGTGTTGGTGTGCTTGTTGTGGTGACCGAGGTAGGTGTCGTCGTGGGTTGCCTCATGCTTGTGAGGGCTTCTTGCAGCAGGCGTATCTGCTCCCGTTGAGCCTCTCGCTCGTTGGCCTGGGCAGTTCGCATCTCTTGTAATTCGTTGGCTTGTGAGGTTCGCATCTCGTGCAGTTGAGTGGCTAGCTGGCTCACCACTTCAAGTAACTGCTGTGATCCCACAGATGGCTGGGCTTCTGTGTTGCCGTCCATCTTGTCTATAGCTCCCTCAACTGCTCTAGTTGTATTGGGGCTCTTCCTGTCCTTATTTATAGGCCTCACTTTAATCAGGGAAAATCCTTCCTGTATCTGGCCAGACAGGGAAACCTGAGCTCTTTCAAAGCATGTAGGCTGATGTGCAGCCTACCGTTCTCAGCTCCTCCAGGGCTAATCAGCTTAATCTGATTAGACCTAGGATATAGCGTTTCTGGCAGCTATTCTTGTTGATGGAATCCTTTTACAACTAAGCTGTGTAGGCGTATCGCTCTAGCCTCCCTCTCTAGGTCTATTGTAGCGTAAAGGCTTGCACTAAGGCCTAAGCTATAGTGTACCTAATTAATTCTCACTAGCGGACCATACGTCTAGTCTAGAGAATTCTAGTGCTTCTTTTGAGCTTTAGATAATGTAACGGTCCAAGGCGAGGTATATTGCAACCAGCTATGGCGACTACGTACGAGTATCTAAAGCTAGGGAAGAAAGGAGAAAAGCTCCCTAAAGGTTCACCGCTTCTCAGGTCTGGTCAGGGCGAAGGAGCGCACAGGCCGTCGGGTTGACGTTGTTGCGGTTCCGTGCCTCCGATCAAAGGTGATGTGTTTCCTGGCCGCGATATCCAGCAAGGCTTCTTCGGGCCCAGCCCGTTACATCTATAATTCTTTTATAGCTATAATCTTTCTTTACGATTTTTTCTTACCTCTTATATCTAGATCGTTCTTAACTATAAGTATAACCTTTACATCGGTTTTATTAGCCTTAAGAGAGATACTCCCTATATCTATTACCTTATAAATATATATTATAATATAAATAGTTTTATCTATATTATTAGTTACTATATAGGTAAATATGTCATCTATTAGGTTAAGAAAAAAGAATATTTATAGTAAGTTATCAATCTTTTAGTAAGCTTTTATTAGTAATACTAATATTTGTTTATAGGTCTCTTAAGGACTTTCTAATACTATTTAATATATCTAGAATATAATAATATACTATTATACCATCAAAGCTAATAGTAAGCTTAGCTTTATTAACTATAGCTATATCCTCTTAGCTTTTTACTATTATACCTATATCTAGAAGTAGATTAATAAGTATATTATTAACCTATTAATAGGTAGTTATAAAGCTTATTTATAATAGGCGACTCTTTAGAAGCTTTCCTCTATATATAAGTATTTACCTTAATAATTTAGTTTTTAGTATATTTAGTAAGCCTTCTATAATTTTTCTATAGCTAATAGTTCTATAGTCCAACCTTTTTAACCTTAGGAATAAAGATAAGATTTACTTCTATCTAAATACTTTCTAGTTAGCCTATCTATATAATAATAGTTATACTATTACCCTATAGTTAATAATTAATAGTCCTAAGGACTAAAATGCTAAGACTAAGCCTAATAATAAGATTAAGTATCTTGATACTCTTCTAGAGGTTAAAAGACTTTATTAACTTATTAGTAAATATTTAGTGAATAATATATGTATCTATATTATTACTATTTATAATATTACCTCTATTAGCTATAGTTATAGTATTATAACTCTCTTTAAACGTTATACCTTTAAGACTATCTATATCCCTAATAGTAAAAATAAGGATACTTTTAAGTCTAAGCCTATAACTCTCTTTAAGTAGATTTATAAATATAAGTATTACTATCTTAATAGTAACCCCTTATTAAGCTATCCTATATATAATACCTTATACCACCTTAATATCTAGATTTTAATAGATACCTATAACGCTATAGCCCTTAAAGCCTTTAGTTAAAATATTAATCTTATATAGGTAATAGTTATCTAAATACTTAATAAGATATTTATTATTATTAAAAATAAGGCTAAAGCTTAAAAGAAAACCTTTAATAAGGCTATCTTTATAACTAGCCTATATTCTATTATTATTCTCTCTGTAGATAGAGTTATTATTAGCCTTTCTAATATTATTAATAATAACTTAATAAACCTAGCAATTTAACTATTATTACTATTAATATTCTACTTTATACTACTATTAATACCTAGATAGACCTTAATACCCTTTTATAGGTCTTTATTATATAATTATAGAGATAGCTATCACTAAAAACGCTATAGCGTTAGTAAACTGTTACCTTTCTAATAAGTAGATCTAGTCTGTTAAGGCTAAAGGTAAATACAACACTTTTATAACTCTTTTAGTTACTAAAGGTGCTATTTATAAGGAGTATAAGAACCTCTATATTATAGCTATTAATACTATCTATACTACTGGCGTCTTATAGCTTAATCCTTTTAACCCTTATTCTTAAAAGTGGTCTTTTTTTTATTAGTCCTTTAATAACTATTCTATAATATTAACTATATCTATTTAAGGTTTATATATAGCGTCTAGTATAGATAAAAAGGTTTCTTAGGTAGCTTATAATAGTCTTATACTTAGTAAATAGTTATTATTAATAATTTAATTATCCTTTCTTTTATAAACTTTTTTTTTATTTTTCATATTTATTTACTACTTTTTTAGCCTTCTTTAAGATATCTTAACGGTTTCTATATATTATATTTAATTGGCTAACTAGCCTATTTAGCTAAATATTAATAATCTTAGCTATTATCTTAATACGTAATAATCTTTTTTACTTTCTTGATATTATCTTTAAGTTTTAACTTAGGAAGTTTTATTAAGTTATTAATAAACCGTTAGCTGGTTCCCTATAGTTTTAATGAAACAACTAAAGATATATAATACAATTATCTATATTACTTTAAAAGATATATATAATATATCTAGATATTAATTCTCTATATAATTACTATTTTAATATATTATAATACTAGCTTTTTATTCTTAAAGTATATATTCTTTATTAAAAGCCTAATAACCTCTCTATAATAAAACTCCTTTTAAAGATATCTTTAGTTATAAGAAACGGCTTATAACTCTATAGCTTTTACTTATACTTTTACTATTTACCTTTGAACCTTAATAATTTTCCTAATTTAATTATTAACCTTTTATATTATAACCTTATATATGTAGTACAATAAACAGAGATATTTTAAAAGTAAAGTATTAGTTATCATTATATATAAACTTAGCCTTATCTAGTTATATAGTCTATCTATTTATTAAGCCGTTAGTATATAGTTATAAATAGTATCCTAATATTTAATAGGTTTACTTTATTTAGCTATCTATCCATAGGTAGTATATAATAAATAGTTAATAATATATCGCTTTTACCTTAATAAATTCTTTCTAAAATAAGCTGATAAACAGCTTATCTTAATTACTTATAATCCTTTTTAATATCCTAAGTCTATATTTTACTTTTTTATATAGGATTCTTACTATTTATACTATATTTAGTATTCTATAAATAGAACTAAATATTATAAACTTAGTTATTCAATATAAAATAATAAGTATATAACTATATTTATTATTATTATTATAAATACTTAGAAATAATCTTATGATCAAGTCTATAGAAATTTCTTAAAAAAGATATAATAATAATAAAAATAGCTATAGCTATCTCTATAGCTTATACTATAGGGTTATAACTCTAAGGTAATATTCATAACTTTAATATACTACTATATATCTTTATTAATCTCTTTTTAACAAAACTTTCTTATAACCAGCTTAAGGGTTTTTATAGCCTCTATATAGCCTACCCTAGGGTTATTATAGTATTAATAAATGTTAGAAGTATAAGCTCTCTTAAGCGCTCTACTACTTCTTTATCTTATATTTCCTTTATTATAAGGAATGATCTATATAAGATATATATATATATAATCTACTAACTTAGTAGGTTAATATATATATTGATTACGTAAGCAGGATGATTACGTAATCTGGTCGAATCTAGGAGAAGCACCTAGAATGTCCTCTCTGCTCCTCCTAACTCTATCTTTCCTATAAGGTTATTGCTTTAAGTTAGGGTTATTAACTTAGGGTTATGGAATTACGCAATCCTTAGGTTGATTTATAAGCAGCTTACGCAAGTATGGAATCTTCTAGTAAGCTGGACATGTCTATATAAGAGTTGGAATTCTTCCTGTTTTCTAAGTCTCTTATTGTCAAGCAAGCAAGCAAGTTAGTAACAAAAAAAATCCAACTATTATACTCTCTTTAACTATATATCCTTATATCTTCTATTTACCTATCCTAGGTATAAGCTTAACTACCTCTGTTATATCTTATATTCTTGCTTCTATAAGATATATCTTTATATATAAGAGATCTATTCTCTTATATACTTTTAGGCTATATTTCTCTATAAGAGACTAGCCTACCTGTTGTGCTAACAGGTTATGAGCCCAGGTTATATACCTGGTATATATTCATTACTATAAAGAGTTATATATACTCTTTAGTAGCCTATTTATCTATCTATTCAAGTAGATCCCTTATACTATCTTTTCTTTATAAGAATATTAAGGCAGAAAGAGTAAGCCCTTAGTATTTCCTATAACTAAAAGAAGTATTTAATATCTACTATATAAGAGGTTACATAAGTCCACTATAGGCAGTTATAAAACCCTCTATCCGCCTTATATATCTTATAAAGATATATATTTATATAAAGGAGGCAGAAAGAGTAAGACCTCTATTCTATAGGTTAAAAATACCTATAAAATTCTAGTAAAAATACTAGAAGAAAATGGCGGAACTTATTAAGGCTACTACGGGCTGTTTATTGCCCCCAGAACAACGCCTCCAGGGTACTCAAAACTGGAACTCCTGGATTACTTCTATTTATCTATTCTTTAAGCTACTTAAGCTAAATCCCTACTTTGAAGTAGAGGATAGATATAAGGATATCTCTGAAGAGCAAAAACACAAGCCTTATTAATTATAAGGCAAAATCTTCTAAAAGACCCCCTTTCCTTAGTATTTGATCTTCAGGATCCTAAGGATACTCTATCTATCTTAAAATCGTCCTATGAAGGCACAGGCCCCGTTCTAAGGCAACAGTTATACTTAGAATTTCACGCTATAAAACTAGAGAACTATAACACTTTAAACGAGTTTATTAGCTCTTTTAAGGGTTATCTCTCTAAGTTAAAGAACGTAGGGGCAAAGATAGAAGATATAGACCAAAAACGGTCTTTATAGCTGCTTTAAGCAGTTATTTTCCAGTATGGGCAGAAAGGCAGAGAAGTGCTCTAAGAACAAAAGAGCCCCCTTCTCTAGAAGCCCTTATTAACGATATATTAGACGAAAATAGGCGTGAAAACGATACGCCTATGTCTAATAACTATAGTAGAGACAACTCTACTAAAAGCTCTTCTAGAGAGTATAAAAGTCCTTTTAATAAGGATAAGAAACAGCCTTATAAGTGGGCAAATAAAGGGTATAAAAGACCTCAACAAAAGGTCAATGACCCAAATTCGAACCCACAGACTTTTAAAGGCAAAGAAAAGGCAATTTTTGCAATAAACCACCAGGCCAACAACACCTCTAATCAAGAGGATACCCAAGAAGGCAAAAACTATACTTATAAAGCCTACTTCAACCAACCAAACAAAAGAAACAACTGGCTTTACGATACAGGCTCTACAGTCCATATATCAAATAATAAGGACTATTATTTAGACCTGTTAACTAAAGAAGATATCCCTATAGTTAATACAGGCGCAGGACCTGTTAAACCTAAAGGGATAGGGACTGTCTTACTCCCTATTTACTATAAAGGGGAAATTAACTATATAAGGTTAAATAATACCTTATATATACCTGAATTTCCTATCTCTATATTTTCTGGCCTTCTACACTATAAAGGAGGGGGATTCCTTATCAACTGGAATCTCTGTGATAGTAAAAAGAGCCCTTTGCTAATATAGATATAGCAAGAAGGGGATTCTATTTAAATATTGCTAGAAAACACCCTCCTATCTATAAAAATAACTCTTTTCTATATAATATAGAAGAGGGAGAAAAGCCTGGTCTATCTTCTAGTAAAGAAGATACTATTTCTTCTATTAATCTAGAAGAAGATACCTCTATAAACCAAGAAGAGGTATTTACTACTATAACAGAAGAATGGCATCAAAAACTAGGCCATCCTTCTTACCCCTACTTAGTTAAAACAGCAAAGTTAACTAAGGGGATTCCTTTAGATAAACTAAAGGAAGAAGATCTATATTGCCCTAACTGTATCTCTTCTAAGTTAACTAGGCAACAGCCTAGAATTAACTATAATAGGGCTACTTTTCCTCTAGAAAGAGTATGTATAGATACTCTCAAAATAACCCCTACCTCTATAAACGGATTTAACTACGCTATTCCGTTTACAGACGATTATTCTAGCCTTAGAGATATAGAATTCTCTAAGAATAAAGAGGATATAATTAATATCCTTAAAAATAAGCTAGAATACTATAAAAATCAGGGGTATGGTTATCCTAAGCGTCTACGCTTAGATAACGGTACTGAATTTAATATAGGAGAATTAACTACCTATATTAAAGAAAAAGGCATTATTTTAGAGCCTTCTACGCCCTATACACCGGAACAAAACGGTATAGCAGAAAGAACTAATAGGGCAGTCCTAGATAAAGCTAGGACTATTATAGCAGCAAATAATTTACCTAAGTTTCTATGGGATATAATCCTTAAAGAAACTACTAAGCTGCTAAATTATACTGCTATAAAACGCCTAGAAAAGACCCCTATAGAGGCCTTTCTAGACTATTTTTATCCTAATGAGGATAATAAACCAGATTTATCTGATATACGCAAAATAGGCTCTAAAGTCTACGTCTATAAGCCTAAAGAAAAGCGTATACAATCAGACAAGTTAAATACCTATACAGAAGAAGGTATTTATCTATCTAAAGAAGGAAATAACATATATATTATATATATTCCTTCTAGGCCTTATAAGTCCTGTATAGTAAGGACTTCACATATTAGATTTATAGAAAGTACTATAAGAGAGGGAGAAAAAACTATTATTCCTTCTAGTACTTCTATAAATAAGGAGACTATTCCTCCTAATCCTTCTTCTAAAATAGAGGTTATAATACCTACTTTATCTAAAGGAGAAAAGGATAAATACAAGGCCTATAATAATACTATAGAATATAACTATAGTATTATACCGAATCCTATAGAGCCTACTACTCTAAAACAGGCTCTAGAAAGCTCTGACAAAGACCTCTGGTTAGAAGCTATTTATAAAGAAATAGCTACTATCATTAAAAGAGGCACTTTAAAAGCAGTAGATCCTAAAGAAGCTATAAGAGCTTCTAGGTACCTTTAACTGCTAGATGGGTCTTAAAGAAAAATATGCTATCAATGGCAAAATCGAGAAATATAAGGCCCGCCTCGTTGTTAGAGGCTTTCAGCAAAAATACGGGCTTGATTATTTTCAAACCTTTGCTGCAGGCAGTAATCCAACTACCTATAGAGTATTATTAGCTCTTGCAGCCGCCCTAGATTGGGAAATCCAACAAATTGATGTAGTTGGAGCCTTTTTATACGGGGATTTAGAAGAGGAGGTTTATATAGACCCTCTAATATCCCTTTATCTGATTTCTTTAAAAATACCCAGATTTAAACACTATTAACTGGGAAAATAATAAGAATCAGATATTATTACTTCAAAAGGCGTTATACGGCCTTAAACAAGCCCCTAGGCAGTGGCAGTTAAAGATAAAGTCTATACTAAAAGAAATAGGCTTTATATCTTTAAAGTCTGACGAAGCCACTTATTATAACCAGGATAAAAATAATCCTTGTTATATTATTACCCATGTTGACGATTTTCTTATACTTAATAAAGATATTAAGTATATAGAAGATATAAAGGGTAAAATCTCTAAATATATAGAGATACAAGACCTAGGAGAAGTTTCTAAGTTTCTAGGGCTTTATATAACAAGAGATAGATCTACAAGATCTATAACTATCTCACAAGCCCATTATATCCAACAACTACTAGAAAGTTTTAATCTAGTAGAATCAACAGTTAATAATATACCTATATCAACAGGTATATTAAACAGCCCTCTAGGTAACGAAAAAGAAGGATATACGCCTTCTAAGGACCTATTAAAAGAATATCAGCGCTTAATAGGCTCCCTTATATACGCTATGTTTTTAACTAGGCCAGATATAGCCTATAGCGTATCTTTTACTTCTCGTTACCTCCATAAGCCATCAGAACTCCTACTTAAACAAGGAAAGAATATCCTTAAATACTTAAAAGGGACTATTAACTATAGTATTACTTATAAGGGTACTATAGATAATAACAAATCCCTTAATTTAGTAGGATATACTGATTCTGATTGGGCTAGTTGTAAAGAGACTAGAAAATCAACTTCTGGATATCTCTTTACCCTATTAGGAGGGCCTATTAGTTGGAAATCGAAAAAACAAGCAACTATATCTCTATCAACTACTGAGGCTGAATTTAACGGCCTACAGGAGACTATAAGAGAAGCAGTATGGTTAAAAGGCTTATTATCTGAGTTAGGGTTTAATATAAGCCCTATTACTATTAAAACAGATAATAACGGAGCTTTAAGCTTAGCCTATAACCCGGAATACCATCAAAGGACTAAGCATACTGCTATACATTACTATTACACTCGTCAAGAGGTTGAAAACGGCAATATAGAAGTAGAATATATCCCTACTTCACTTATGCCAGCAGACGGCTTAACAAAACCCCTTCCTAGGGTTAAATTCGAAGAATTTGTTAAGCTTATAGGCTTAAAAACAACCTAATAAGCCTATATATCTTTCCTAATATTTTTAGGAATTTGTTCTTAATAAGCTACCTTACTTATTAAGAATACTCTAAAGAATACTCTAGGGTACCTTTCTTCTCTATTACACGGTACCTCCTTTACTCTCTTTACCTTTTTATCTCTTATAATAAAGGAAAAGAGGGAGTGTTAGAAGTAGAAGCTCTCTTAAGCGCTCTACTACTTCTTTATCTTATATTTCCTTTATTATAAGGAATTATCTATATAAGATATATATATATATAATCTACTAACTTAGTAGGTTAATATATATATTGATTACGTAAGCAGGATAATTACGTAATCTGGTCGAATCTAGGAGAAGCACCTAGAATGTCCTCTCTGCTCCTCCTAACTCTATCTTTCCTATAAGGTTATTGCTTTAAGTTAGGGTTATTAACTTAGGGTTATGGAATTACGCAATCCTTAGGTTGATTTATAAGCAGCTTACGCAAGTATGGAATCTTCTAGTAAGCTGGACATGTCTATATAAGAGTTGGAATTCTTCCTGTTTTCTAAGTCTCTTATTGTCAAGCAAGCAAGCAAAATAGTTCTAAAAATAAGACTAACTATTATACTCTTGTTAGCACAACAGGTAGGCTAGTCTCTTATAGAGAAATATAGCCTAAAAGTATATAAGAGAATAGATCTCTTATATATAAAGATATATCCTATAGAAGCAAGAATATAGGATAACAGGGGTAGATAGGTATAAGGATATAAGGATATATAGTTAAAGAGAGTATAATAGTTGGATTTTTGACTACTGACTTGCTTGCTTGCTTGACAATAAGAGACTTAGAAAACAGGAAGAATTCCAACTCTTATATAGACATGTCCAGCTTACTAGAAGATTCCATACTTGCGTAAGCTGCTTATAAATCAACCTAAGGATTGCGTAATTCCATAACCCTAAGTTAATAACCCTAACTTAAAGCAATAACCTTATAGGAAAGATAGAGTTAGGAGGAGCAGAGAGGACATTCTAGGTGCTTCTCCTAGATTCGACCAGATTACGTAATCATCCTGCTTACGTAATCAAAATATATATTAACCTACTAAGTTAGTAGATTATATATATATATATATCTTATATAGATAATTCCTTATAATAAAGGAAATATAAGATAAAGAAGTAGTAGAGCGCTTAAGAGAGCTTATACTTCTAACAAAAAAGGATTTAAATCACTAAGAATTAAGAATTAATAACTCTTATTTCTTATAACAAAATCTCTATATAACACTATAACTAAAGGTTATATAATAATATAAATAAGATAACTAGATTCTACTAGTAAAATGGATAAGAAAAGTATATAGGTTGTCTCTAAGACATTAGTAAAACTAGTAACTAAGCTAGTCTTACTTAAATAACCCCTAGATATCTAAAGCAGCCCCTAGATATCTAGAATAACCCCTAGATATCTAAAGCAGCTCCTAGATATCTAGAATAACCCCTAGATACCTAAAGTAACCCCTAGATATCTAGAATAACTCCTAGATTCCAAAGATAAACCCTACATACTTTATAACCCCTAGATATCTAAGATATCTAAAAAATAATCTATTACAATATATCTTATAACCTTTTATATAAGAAGATAATATTTCCCTTATAGAGAAAGAATTATGATCATGAATATCAACACTTTTACCTCTACCTTTTACTCTTCTCTATCTTTCCCTTGACCATCGTGAATTTATATTCTTAGTAAATCTATAGACTAAAGATAAAGGATAATAAAACAAATATTCATAATCCCTAAGATCTATAGAAAACATATAAAGCTATTTACTAAGAAACTAGAAATACGGCCACTAAAATATAGTCTATATAACTATAAAATTAAACTATTATCTAAAACATACCTTAAGTTAAAATTAATCTATAACTTAAATAAGATAGAATAAAAAACACTTAGTAAATAGCTAAGTAAAAATTTTAAAAAGGATATATTAAACTATTAGATTTACTAAGAGAATACCTAATTCGATTTATACCTAAGAAGAATAAAAAACTATAACTATATATTAATTATTCATAACTTGATAATATTATTAAGAAATATACATCTATTACTCTTTATCTTAAAGCTATAAGACCTTCTATATAAAACTAATTAGTTTATGGCTCTTAATTTGAAAAAAGTCCTTAATCTTATCTATATTATAAAGAAAATAAAATAAAAACCGTATTTTAAATATAATAAGGCTTATATAAAATACTTATTATACCTTTTAGACTTGTTAATATACATATAATATTCTAAATAATAATTAACTATATACTTTAAAAAAACCTTAATATCTTTATTATTAAACTAAGAAATGAAACTGCACAAAAGATGTGGCGCGCCATTGATGTTATCAATTGACACAAGATCATTACCTATATGTGGAATCTAAGTATTAATTACCTTAACGATATCTTTATCTTTTTAAAAACACTTAAAGACTATAAAAAATATATATGTTAGGTATTATAGAAGCTTTAAGAGGTAAAACTACTAGTTAAACTAAAAAAAAGAAGATTCTATATAGAAAGTTAGCTATTTTAGATCTCCTATTATACTAAATAAAATTGAAATATAAAAAAAAAGATTTAGATAGTTAAAGACTAGCCTATTCTAAGCGACCTAAAAAGCGGGCCCGCCACTTGGTCGTGACGGAATTGGCCTTAAGTATGAATGTCGCCCAGTTGACATTCCAACAGCCCCCTTTAAGGGCAAATCCGGTACTGACCTTACCCGGTTGGTCTGTGCGCCTGCCTGTTTTGGACTCACGGTCGCACGCGCCTGCCATTTTGGACTTACGGTCGCAAAGCGCGAATTGAACGCGCAGCACTTTAACTCATAAGCGTGCGGGGAAAACACGCATGTGGTCGGCCTAACCACTGAGGCATCTGGGCTCATAACCTCTAAGCGACCTAAAAAGCGGGCCCGCCACTTGGTCGTGACGGAATTGGCCTTAAGTATGAATGTCGCCCAGTTGACATTCCAACACCTATATTATAGAATATTAGGGATATATAATCCTATATAAGATTAATAAACTTCTATTCAAGATTCCTTAAGAATTATATAAGTTATATTAAAAGACTTTTAAAGATTATATAAGAGTACTAAATTTATATAGATAGGAGAATATAATAAATTCTTTAATAAGGTTAAAAGACTTATAGCCTTTAAACTAGTTATTGAAATATATAACCTAGATAAACTTAGAAATAAAGCTTATATATAAACCTTTATAACCCTAACTATATAATATACTACCTATAGGTCTAGAGATATATATCTAGAAATTACAGACACATAAGAATAACTGACTTAGGCTAACACAGAGCTTGACTCAGCCTATAGTAGTCTGTAACAGCCTAAGGCTTTATATAAATAGCGCATGAATCAGTATGAATATGCATTAATAATTACAGATTAGGAAATAATTATAAAAGGTCTACTTTTGTCGAAGTGGACAATATGCCGGCGATGGGCACGGACCTCCCCGTGAGCTAGACCGTATTAGGAAAGGTCCACGGAGAAATGTCGGATGCATCCCTGGGACGAATTTCACCAGCTAAATATCCGAAATCCGATGGCACGTGCATTTGGATCCTAAGGCAACATAATAGCCAGAAATAGGCAGGGAATTCCCTAGAACATAGTCATAGGAGATACACACCAGTAATTAACCAAGGATTAACGCCGTATTGACGTACTTCAACAATTAACAGTCTGAATCGCAAAGCGCCAATTGATGTCGCTTGAAGTATTATATACGGTATATACGATATACGCCTTGGCCGTCATCATGACCGACAACAAGGTTACTACTGCGTCGGCCATGTTGAAGAGCCCTACCGACTGGAGTAACTGGTATATCCAACTGCAACAACAGGCCACTGCTCTCAATATATGGGAATCAATTAACCCTGACGGCAACGATACCCACCGGAGGACCACCAGGCAACTGGTGGTCCCACCGCAGGCTCCAGAGATATCGGATTATCCGATGACACATGCGGCCCTCACTTAATGGGTAACCGACAACTTATCGCCAGGGTATACCCCTGATGGGAACAGTGCCTGCCCTTTAAGACTATCCCAGCTATCAGCAGACAGTCAGAAGCAGCTGGAATACAATGAGAAGATATATACACAACTATAGCGACAATACAAGCAAAACCGCAAGGCAGTTAACGATGTGGTGACTTGGATCCACGCAACGGTGGATCCTATGATAGTTATAGAGTGTTGCGATGTACATAAATCGATATATATATGGATATATAACATTGAGGCATATGTTGGCCTGCCACTATACAAGGAGAAGGAAATCACTGTAGCAAAGTACAAGAAAGTGATAAAAAGAGCCATAGACTACAAGGTGAACGATATAAAGGAGTTGGAGAAATGGATGGCGGACTAGGAGGCAGCGCTCTCTCACAGCACCCGCATCAAGTGGTATTTAGCTATGAATACCAGCGAATGGTTCCCGCCGTTGATGAAAGCGCTAAGGTATACGCCCCTGGCCGCATGGGTCAAGGCATACAAGACCGGCAACCGCATATCGGCAAGCAAGGATATTCTCCAGTATCGTGAGGTGACGTCGGCTATAAGGGCGCAAATCGCCGTGGAGCCGGACCGCCCCCAGGCAAAAGCAGCCCACAGGGCCTTTAGCCCAATCGCCACGGTCACAGTCACCAACGACGTCACGGAGGACCGCATACAAAAGGAGCCAAAGCGCAACAACGGCAATAGCTAGGGCAATATATAAAAATACGCCTTATGTAACGGGCTGGGGCATCTGGTCGATAGATGCTTTTACACAGGCAAAATCCGCCTGAAGTTCCCGTGGCGACCGCATGAGAAGGTTATCGCCTACGTCAGACGGTCACTGACGGAGCAAAAGGTGAAGGACAAGCTGAAAGAGGAGGATATATCGATATCGTCAGTATACAACCGCCTGGAGGAGCTCTTAGCAACACTGCCGTCAGACAGTACATCGGCTCCTCTGGCAAAGTGACGGTTAATCGATGGCGATAAGGAGAAGCAATTAAAGGGCGTGGGGGCTTTATTAATATGGTCAGCTGCCTTTACAATATCCAACTACCCACTCAAGGACTTTATGATCCTAGATTCAAGAGTAACCCTTTACGTCTTCCATTCTCATCATCGCTTTTTGGAGATAACTCCAGCAAAACCAGATGACTTTATCTAGGCCGGTGACACCACTATCCCAATTAAAGGGTAGGGGACTATTGTTATCCATGTAATGGCAGGAAAAAGAGAGGCAAAGCTGACTCTGCAAAGAGTCACATACTGCCCATCGTTATCCTGTAATCTGGTATCATATGCAATGCTGAAGATGAGGAATAACTGGTGGTGGGATAACAGTCCTACTAATAACTGTATCCACACCGCTAAGGACTACGCTGTGGTATTTGATATGGACGAAATCGCTGGCCAACAGGTAATTAAGGCCAACAAGGACCACGATGTCCTTCACGCAAGTGGCGCGGCATACCCAGCGGCAGCAAACAGGGATGTACCTGCGGGAGACAAAGAGGACCACGATGTCCTTCACACACCACCGGCGGCGACCCCAGCGGCGGCAAACGCGGCACATTCGCCAGAGCCAGTGGACAGACGTCAGCAAAGTAGGCCAGTGAAGGCGGACCGCTGGCATAACCGTCTCGGCCACCCAGGCAGTCGCATACTCCAGAAGATAACCACGTGAGCCTGCAGTGTACAGATAAAAAGGCATATACCGGAAATATCTATAGCAGAGTGTGAAGTATGCGCGATGAGCAAGATACAGCGGCAAATATCACGTCAACCACAGGAATCAATTAAGTACACAGAAGTGGGAAACCGTATAGCACTAGACTTTCACCTATTTAAGTAAGGCTATAGTGGATATAAGTCAGCCTTGCTTCTCAGCGACCGCAAATCCGGATTCACATGGGACTATTACTTGCCACATCACACTTCCAAGGCCATCAAAGCTGCGCTCAACGATTTCACACAATTGATCAAAATGCATGAGTCTACTGAGGTCTGTGTGATCGAGTGTGACAATGAGATCACGACTACCTATCCACAGGTGAGGGAAGCCATAGAAAGCCTGGGAATCCTGTTCGAATCCTCGGCGCCTAACACCCAAGCGCAGAATAGAGGTGCCAAGAGAATCGCCGCGGTGATCAAGGAGAAAGCCCAAGCGATGAGGCTGAAATTAAAGCTGCCTTCATCGCTGTGGCCAGAGATTCTAAAGGCAGCGGTATATCTATATAACCACACCCTGGCAGAGTCTTGCGCTTGGAAATCGCCATATCAAATACGGCATATATCTTGAGGGCGGCTATTATCCATGCCGTACCTTGGCCACTTACAGGTATTTGGCTGCCGCACATACGCCATGACTGCAGACGCCCAACTCAGCCGTAATCGTCTGCAGCGCTTCAAGTCAAGGGCACATATTGGATACCTAGTTGGTTATACGTCAACCAACCAGTATCGCATATATATACCGCTGAAGAACGAAGTGGTCACATCTTGTGACGTGATATTTGACAAAGACGGATACTTCTCAGGCAAAGAGGATGAATGGGTGGACGAGTTGAGCGATGCAGATGAGGCTGTAATCAATGAATGGATCCTCAAGGCAACTGAGAAGAATTTCATGAATGCTGCTAACAGTGAGACAACTACAGAAGATAACATTGCGGATATTCCGGCGCAAATGAATGGCGATTCATAAGAATCAGCCTACAAATATATTAAGTCACACTTCACATTAATCACTCCACTGGAGTCTCCAAAAGCGTTGTTTGTCACACTGCTGTCGGATACGCTCGACACAAGAGGGCAGAAAGATTGTGAAGACCACAATGAAGTCCGTTGCGCTGATCGCATCACCCAGCAAAGGCAAATATACCTATAAGAATCTTGGAAAGCTGTGTTCATGGCTGGGACTGTTAGCAGTCCTTGCCACGGTACCCAAGACTGGCAAGCCGCTCACATGGCCAGGACTTTCAACAACCCTCGCCACAGTCCCCAGCAAGGCTTAAAGCAAAACAACCAACCTAATGACCGTGCAGGCTGGCCCCCTCACGGCATAAGGAAAACGGTTATTGCAGTAGGAGAGGATATATCTGAAGCCTCTGAAACAGAAGAAGCCGCAAGGCTGAAATCGGCCGCAAGGCTGCATTGGAAAGATCTACCCGGATTGCCTAAGGCACATGCAGACTTGAAAAACCACCTATTTGTGGGGGAATTTCGTAAGGCTGAAAAGGCTCATTTGCAGAGCCATATCGCCATAAATAGCTGGGATAAAGTCGGTATAGAGGAAGCTGGTGACAACCAGATACTCGATTGTCGATGGGTATACACCTATAAGCTAAATAAACACAGGTATCTTGTGAAGTTTAAGGTGTGCCTAGTTATTCATAGCGATCAGCAGCCAAAAGATGCAATCCACGATACATATGCGGTAACACTGGCTGGACTTTTATTTCGGTTACTTATAACGATTATAGCTAAGTTGGACCTTGAATTGCTTTAGTTTGACGTAGTGAACGTATTTATATACACTGATATTGATGAGACAGTGTTTATGAGACTTCCCCCAGGACATCCGAATCGTGGAAATGGCAATATCGTTTGCCTGTGAAAGGCGCTTTATGGGTTGCAATAATTACCACTGCTATGGTAAAAACACCTGGAAAAGGGACTTTGAGAACTTGGATTCACGCCAGTTGCTGGCAAACCATGCTGCTGGCAAAAGGGCGCCATCACGTTCTTCTTCTACGTCGACGACTGCATCTTTGCCTTCCCCAAGTCACTGCAGCAAGAAGCCAACAAAGTGATAGATGGTATGAAAAGGAGATATTATCTAGAGGGCGGCAAGGAGATACAATGGTTCCTGGGCATAGAGATTCTCTGTGACCAAAGGTAACAAAAGATATGGCTGTCGCAGTCGGTATATATCGACAAGACGGCAAAGCTTATCAACGATGAATCCAGGCCGCCGCCAGACGATACTCCAATGGGTGATGAGGAACTTCTTCCATCAAAGAAGACAGCAGCGATCTACAAAGTGGTGAGATACCAGCGGAAAGTCGGTTTAATCCTATACACAGCAGTGATGACCAGGCCCGACGTCGCATTCGCCGCAAGTCGCCTGGCAAGATTTAATCACAACCTATTGCCAACCCATCAGAGGGCGGCAAATCGCACGCTACAATACCTCAGGTGTACTGCCGGACTCTGCCTCCAATTCAGGCCCAACGGCGAGTTAATCGTCACCTCAGATGCAAGCTTTGGCGACAACTCAATTGACCGCAAAAGCTTGCAGGCTTTCGCCATCAAGTTATACGGCAGACTAATTGGCTGGAGGGCAAATAAGCAGTAAATAGTGATAACGTCTATAACAGAGGTGGAGTTATTAGCCCTGTTACAGGCCGCGAAAGAATCAATATTCATAAGCCGACTAATTGCTGAACTGATAATCGGCAATACGGCGGCAAACCCACCGCCAAAGGTCACAATACAATGCGATAATAAGCAGACGATTGGACTCATCATAAAGGAGTTGGTGTAACTTCAAACGCGCCTTCGCCACATGGATATATATCACCATTGGCTGCAACAGGAGATTGCTGACGGTCGTATTGAAGTTATCTACACCCTGTCAGCAGAGCTAATGGCGGACGGATTAACAAAGGCCCTGCCAACGTAAAAGTGGCCGACGTTTCTACAGCAATTGAATATCTCTGACCAAAGCGCCTGGTTGACGTGAAACCGTAAAGAAGAGCTGGCAAAAGATACAACTGACGAATTGCCTATACGATCAAAGTGATAGTCGCCACAGCGATGGGAATATTTGGCTGGTATGGCCCCGACCGGGATGGTCAATTGTCACGGTTGTGCCGGCCAGCAAAAGTGGGTTATCACGGCGATGCGCCCGGCATTTATCGACGTTAACAGAAATCAACCAGCATACCAGCAAAACTTTAACCACAAATATCTTCACAACCACACGACTTTCACAGTCGGCGATTGCAGTTTTGTAATCGCCTCAATCAGGGCTACAAGTCAATATAAAACCCGACTACAAAAGACAACTATTCAAAGTCAGAAAGTCACAACAAAAGGTCAAAAGTATGGTTAATACCATACTTTAAAGAGGATCACATGTACAGATCCATAGGGACCATATCGAACACCACAGGCGGCAATTGCCACGAATTGGTCAGGTTAAATCTGGGAATAGCTTCAACCCGAGAGGGCGTGTCGAAGTGGACAATATGCCGGCGATGGGCACGGACCTCCCCGTGAGCTAGACCGTATTAGGAAAGGTCCATGGAGAAATGTCGGATGCATCCCTGGGACGAATTTCACCAGCTAAATATCCGAAATCCGATGGCACGTGCATTTGGATCCTAAGGCAACATAATAGCCAGAAATAGGCGGGGAATTCCCTAGAACATAGTCATAGGAGATACACACCAGTAATTAACCAAGGATTAACGCCGTATTGACGTACTTCAACAACTTTAGTCCTTAGAGATTTAGAATAACCAGACATTAAGTGATCAGAAATAAAAAACCATCTACCTCTCTACTTTCTTCTATTAACCGGTTATACTGCTCGCCAATCATATTGCTAGCTAAAACCTTATTTTCACTACCCTACATTCTTATTGTTATAACCTTTAACTATAAGGAAAGGCCTTATATAAAACAGCCTAGTAATTAAGAATAGGTTTCTATTATTCAGGGTATATGTAGATAGCTAGGTAATACCTTTATACGTCATTATAAAGGGTAAATACTACCTTTTTTTAGTATATTAATAGTTAATTTTTAGCTAAATAGTATATCTATTTAAATAAAAATGGATAGATAATAAATAAGATTAGCCTAGATTAGTTAAAGTATTTTAATTAATATATAAAGTCTTATATAAAAGTTGCTTACTAACTCTTGATCCTTAATAGCTATAATAGCTATAAATTGACTAAATTTAATAATTTCTATAAGGAATGAAAGATTATTACTTTATATATACCTCTCTATTCCTTATATAAGCTTTAGCCTCTTAATATCGGCTATTTTAGCCTATTAAAGTATTTATATAGTAAAAAAATTAAGAAGATAATATAGATATAGATATTTTATATTATAAAGGATAACTTTTTTTCTACCTTTAAAGCAGTATTCTTTACTTTAATAGGGGAAACAATTATATAAGCTGGCTTTAGATAGGCTAGTCTGATAACTTTTAACCCTAAAATTGTTATTTTTCGTCTAGATTTTAAGCTAAAGACACTAATACCCTCTAGCTTACCTTTAGGCAGTAATAGCTCTTAGGACCTAAAGATACTAACTATAGTAATTAAGGGTGTATAAAGCTTTAGTTCTCTTAAAAAGAGGATCTAGCAATATTAAGCTCGCTTACTAATAGTAATATATAAGCTTATTGACTTTTAAGCTAAAGGTGTTAATAAGTTAATATATAGGTTTACTCTTGTTAAGGTTAAAAACCTTAGACTTTATATAGCGCAAGATATATTAAGTAAACATTAAAGAGTAAAAAGGACCTAACTATATCTTAAAAGGTTACTTAATATAGCTAAAGTAGAGGCGCTTTAAGGAGAAAAGGAAGATATTAAAGCTAGAGGTAAAAGAATATCCTAAATAGAGGCTTATATAGATCGTGGTGAACTATATATATAACGATATAGTATTTATAGAAAGACCAGATATAATATAACTAAGAAATGAAACTGCACAAAAGATGTGGCGCGCCATTGATGTTATCAATTGACACAAGATCATTACCTATATGTGGAATCTAAGTCACCTCCTCAAGGGCTATAGAGACTATTGGCCTTGCACAGTTATGTTATGATAGGCAAGAACCCTAGGTAAGCAACTCCTAGGTAAGAATCCTATTTTTTATGCGTGCGTGCGACCGGACTCGAACTCGCACACTCTCGTGCACAGAGCTAAGCTGGGCTCATAACCACTAAGAATATAAATTCACGATGGTCAAGGGAAAGATAGAGAAGAGTAAAAGGTAGAGGTAAAAGTGTTGATATTCATGATCATAATTCTTTCTCTATAAGGGAAATATTATCTTCTTATATAAAAGGTTATAAGATATATTGTAATAGATTATTTTTTAGATATCTTAGATATCTAGGGGTTATAAAGTATGTAGGGTTTATCTTTGGAATCTAGGAGTTATTCTAGATATCTAGGGGTTACTTTAGGTATCTAGGGGTTATTCTAGATATCTAGGAGCTGCTTTAGATATCTAGGGGTTATTCGAGATATCTAGGAGCTGCTTTAGATATCTAGGGGTTATTTAAGTAAGACTAGCTTAGTTACTAGTTTTACTAATGTCTTAGAGACAACCTATATACTTTTCTTATCCATTTTACTAGTAGAATCTAGTTATCTTATTTATATTATTATATAACCTTTAGTTATAGTGTTATATAGAGATTTTGTTATAAGAAATAAGAGTTATTAATTCTTAATTCTTAGTATATATAAACCTATAAGGTAGTTTAAGAGAGTAATAAAGAAGATAGCGATAAGTAGTTTTAATTAATTTTATATATTATAGCTTAATTAACTTATAGGAAAGGTAGAAAGGTAGAAGGAAGTGGACGACTCGCTATGATAGGCGACTTGTTGTGAAGGGCTGGCTCCGCAGCGCGTTTAACTGGTGAAGTGCCTCTATTACTGTTTACTTCTAGCTGAGGAGTAAAAGGGAAAATAGGATGCGGTGTAGAAAGCTTTGCTTGGGATAAGGGGGTCGTGTGCCGGTGGGGCGCCGGTGGGGCGCCAAGGGGCCCTAGGGTTGCTTGGGTAAAGCCGGAGCTGGTCCATCGGGCATCAGCCTATAACATTAGCCTCCCCCTTTAGTCCCCTGCCGGGTTCTCTTTGGTGCGTACGCCTGATTCCCGTCGTTGTCCATAATGTCGCTATATAACTCCTCATAAGCGTCAAGGGCTGCCAGTCCCTTGACTGTGTCAACTGGTTCCCATGTTAGGTCTGTGTAGCCCTTCTAGCTCACCAGTGCCTCTCTGGTCCTCCCCCTCCCTCTCTGTCTCTATCTTACAGTAAGTATACTGTTAACCTGGTATTCTTCCTCTCTATCTTGACTGACTATCGGCGGCAGCTGCTTATCGGCATAGGACTGGTAGGGGAGCAGGTCCTTTACCGCTTGCCATAGGAGGTCCACATGGAACCGGTTGTGAATCCGGCCCGGCACGTCTAACTCAACCACATATAGGGACACTACTTTTGTAACCTTGTATTTATGGTGTAACCATATAAGCTTCTTACTTGGTCGGGTGGTTGTATAGTTAGCTACTGATAGCCAGACTTTGTTGCCCACTAGATACCTCTCTGCTGGGGCATGCTTCCTATTCACAGCATCCTCTGCCTAGTGCTGGGCTGCTGTTATCGCGGCTTAGGCTAACTCTATTGCTTCTTTTAGACGCCTGACCAGCTGGTCAGCCCCTCTCGTCTTACTGTCTATAGGCAGTGCTCCCTTGTCTTGGTCCTTTTTAACTGGCAGTAGGTCGACGTGATACCTATGCTCCAGGAAGAATAGTGATACCTTAGTAGTACTGTTGACCCTATTGTTGATTGCTAGCTAGGCACTGGGCAACAGCTCTCCCTAGTCTTCCTATGTGTAACACACGTATATATAGAGGATAGACTAAATCTCCTGGTTAAACCGTTCTATCCCTCCATCGGTCTATAGGTGGTAGGCAGTGCTTAGCAGCTGTTTTGTCCTTACCAGTTGACAGAAGCGCTTCTAGAAACGGCTTAGCTAATTACTTCCCCTATCGCTAACAATAGACTTTGGTATTCTATGGAACCTATAGTGGCTGCTAAGGAACCGCTAGGCACACGCTTCTGCCTCCATGGTCGTTATCTCTTCCAGTGTTACGGCCTTACTAAGCCTGTCCATAATCACCCACAGGTATCTGGCTTTAGTGCCTTTAGTAGGTGGTAGGTCTATTATAAAGTCCATTAACAGTTCGCTATGTAGGCAGAAGGGCACCGGCAGGGGCTTAAGGAGCCCCCTCTTCAGTTGTCGCCATACATGTACTCCTCTATAGGTGTCATAGTTCCTATAGAATCTCCTAACATCCTAGGACTGGCCTGGCCAGAAGAACCGTCTTCCTACTATCTCTAGGGTCCTGTTCCTCCTAGGGTGGCCTGTCATCTTAAAGTTGTGGCATCTCTATATGATCCTTATGTAGAGTTCGTTAAGGGGGTCATCTGGTGTTCCCTTACCAGGTACCTATAACCTCTCTCTGAATATTAGGCGCTAAAGGTTGTCTAAGGCGTATTTAGCGATCTATACTTTCAGGTGGAGTTCCAGTGGAAACCCTCTTATGCCCTCTTTTATAGTAGTATATATACATTGGTATATACGGTCTTCTCTAGCAGTTGTCTCCTATAGTTACTGTAGCTCCTGATCGCTCTTAAACACTATAGGGGTTAGCGCTATAGTCTTGTCTCCCTGGCTGGTATGTCTGACCTGGGGGGCAGCAGCTAGGGGTGGTCTTGGAAACACACGACTAGGGATCACTTGTATAACCTTTCCCTTCTCCCTTTCATCGTCCCATCCAGCTGGGGCATCTTGTTCCCTATACGACAGGGCGTCTGGGACTACAGCGTCCTTACCTGGCCGGTATTTAAGGTAAAAGTTATACTATGCTAGTTCCTTTGCCCACCGGCTCTACCTCTCTGTCAGGCGCTGCTTCTTTATAAAGTATTTTAGGCCTTTATGGTCTATAAGGATCTTAAAGGTCTTTATACTGTATAGCTCTGTTTGCCAAGCTTATAGGCAGGAGAGCACTACTAAGAGTTCCTTATTATAGATTAGATAGTTATACTTAGCTAGGGATAGCTTCTAGGAGTAGAAGGCCACTAGGTGACCTTTACCCTCTTTATCGTTTTGTGTTAGGATGCCACCTAAGGTGAATCCTAAGCAGTCGGTCTTGACTGTTGTTTTAGCGTTAGGGTTAAACCTGTGTAGCACCGGTTCTATTATAAAGAGTCTCTTGATCTCTAGAAAGGCTGCCTCCTCTTGTTCAGACCATTAGAAAGCTACCCCTTTTCCTATAAGTTTTATAAGTGGCACAACTATCTCTATATAGTTAGGTATAAATATCCGATAGTAGTTAGTAAATCCCAAGAAGCTTTATACTCCTTTTATAGACTAGGGGGAAAGCCACTCCTTAATAGCTTTCAGCTTCTCTAGGTCACAGGAGATCCCTTCTCTAGCAGTAATAATAAACCCTATATACTTGACTTTCTTGACAGCGAATTTGCACTTGGTGGGATCTAGGTGTAGCCTAGCTTTTAAGAGGGCATTGAGCACTTGGTATACCTTGGTTTTATGATCCTCCTTTGACCTATCTAAGTATATGAGTACGTTATCCATATACACTGTAACAAAGTTGTCTAGGAATCGCTGTAGGGTGCTATTAATGTATCGCTAGAAAGACGTTGGAGCGCCGGTGAGCCTAAAGGGGCACACTACCTATTTAAATAGCCTATATCTAGTTTGGAAAGCAGTCTTTTCTTGATCTCCTTTGTGTATCCTTATCTTATGGAATGCAGTAACAACGTTAAGCTTTATATACCACCTTACTGCCCTTATGCGTCGCAGCGTCTCTGATATAAGGGGTAGTGGGTAACGGTCTTTCTTTGTGATGGCGTTTAGGGCTTTATAATCAATATAGAAGCGAATACCCCCTCTAGGCTTCTTGACGAACAACACTGGGGCACCAGTGGCTGAGCTGTTAGCCCTGATGAACCCTTTGTCTAACAGGTCCTCTAAGGTTTTCTTAAGGACCAGTAGTTCTTTATGTGACATGTTGTATAATGGTCCCCATGGCAGGGGCAGGTCTTGTCCGTCAGGTCCAGGTATTAGCGGAATCTTGTGGTCCATGCTGGGTTGGCTGAGGGGGAGTAGGTAAGCCTTCTTTGGATTAAAGAGGTCTGGAAAATCCCTTAAGATGTTGGCTGGGACATGGTCTTGTGGGTTGACTTCCTTCTTTGGTTGGAGGGCCCTTTTGATATCCTTGAGGCTAATAGCTTTTATACCGGTGATCCCCTCTTCTGTGCTATCTTGGCTCCTAAGCGTTCTAGCTACTCTTTAATATAACACCGTAAAGGCAGATGCCTGTGTTAATTATATACTTTAAATTGCCTGTATTGTTTCTGGTTCTTTCTGGTTTAAGAGGTATACCTAAATATTTCCCTTGCTATGGTAGATCTAGTGGTCCCTGGCTTGGTATATAATGTTATTCAGGATCATCTATAGTCTTCCTAGGTAGAGCTGTGGCTCTAGGTTCTTCACAACGTAGACATATGTCTTCTAGGTGTACCTACTGATCTCCAGGGTTAGTGCTACTGTCCCTTCAGTATAGGTAGGCGGTTTCCCTTCTTCAGAAAACCCTTGAAGAGGTCTTCTCTTATGGTCCACATACGGTAGGCGGAGGCGGCAGGCTAGCTTCTGGTCTATCATCAAATATACGTTGCAACCGCTGTTAACAAGGGGATAGATTAAATAGCCTCTATTTATTTGAGCTTGAATAGTGGCTGACCCCTTAATAGCAAGCAGGGCGTCCTACAGCTGTTCCTATTCCTTAACCTCCTCCTTTGTTGCCTCTAGGGCCCGATTTTGCCCTAGAGCTATTCTTTTCCTGAGTCCTCAGTCTCAAAGGAGGAGCTAGGGCCCATTAATTCCTCAGACTCTGGCTCTTTTGGCTTCTTGGTTTAAGTAACCCTAGTAGGTTTTGTTGACTTCTTTTTCTTCTTCTTATGCTTATACGTCTTACGGTAGTTCATGGCAATATAGCCAACCTCACCATATTTAAAGCATTCTCGGTGGTCTGGGCGTTCGCTGGCTTCTGAGCCACTAGACCCCTTGTGGGACCTAGGTCTCTATGGCTTTAGGGGAACGGCAGCCGCTACTCTGACCGATCCGGTCATATAAGTATCCCTATTGCTATCCTTTAAGGGCACCCAAGTGGTCCTTGGGTTCCTTCCCATACAGGCGCCTATTGCCATCCTTTCCATCTTCCAGGTGACCCCCTGTACTCTAGATAGCCAGTTGGGGTAATTATCTAACGGTAGTTTAACCAACACAAGGCACTCTTTAAGTTTCTGGTTAAGGGCCGCCTTAAGGAAGGATATCTGGATAACGTCATGCCACTGGTTACCTCCTGCTTCCGCTAGGGTGCATTCAAACTTCAGAAGAAAGCTAGCCAGACTCTTATTATCTTTCTGGCGTAGGGTATAGATAGTAGCAATAGCGTGTGTCTATGTACTTAGGTCCAGATATATCTGATCAAGGTACGCTAGGAAGTCTTCTGGCCTTCGTTGGCCGTTATTTCCCCCAGCTGTATAGAAGGTGGCTACTATCTGCTGGGGACCGGTGTCTAGGCACAAGTTAATCAAGTACTATAGCTTATGGTTTATAGAGTAGAAAGGTCGGTCTATTTCAATCTTATCTCTCATCTACTATACCTAAGCCGGATACTCCTATCTCTTGCCGTTAAACTTTAGTAGGGATAGTAGCGGCTTTCTTCAGGGCTTCTTGCTAATGGTTACCTAAGGGGTACTGGTTCCTGAGGTGGTTATATCTATTGCGTTTGTTGTGTTTGTTTAGTAATACTTAAGCTCTATAGTGAGCTACATGATTCTTTCTTTTAGGGGCTCTACGGCCTTATTTATTAACTTCTATAGTTAGGCTTCTATTGTTCTATCAGCCATTATTAATCCGGTAGAAAGCCACGCTTGACCTAGTGTCGTTCCGTTATAGGTAAGCTAGAAGTATATAAAGGGCTGGCTCTATAGCGCGTTTAACTGGTGAAGTGCCTCTATTACTGTTTACTTCTAGCTAAGGAGTAAAAAGGAAAATAGGATACGGTGTAGAAAGCTTTACTTAGGATAAGGGGGTCACGCGCCGGTGGGGCGCCGGTGGGGCGCCGAGGGGCCCTAGGGTTGCTCGGGCAAAGCCGGAGCTGGTCCATCGGGCATCAGCCCGTAACACTTGTTATCTATATACGTTAGTTAAAAGTTAAAGATATAACTTATATAGCCTCTTATTAATTAAATTCCTAAGGTTTAAATATTATAAAATGATTTAAAAATAACTCTATAAGTTAATTATTAAAAGGCTATAAAAAGATATTTATCTATATTAAACTAAATATCGTTATATCTTTCTATTAGTTTATTTAGATTAATATCTAGATGTTAGTCCTTAAGCATAGACTGCTTTATTATTATTAATCTTGATTAAGGACCGCTTATTATATATCGGTCTATCCTTATTATCACGTAACCTGTATTCTTTCCTAGTTCTTCTGTTCTAGAGTAGTTATCCTGTGTCCCCTTTAGCCCTCTTAAGTGCTGTGCCGCCTGTGTCTTGTTTGCTTGGTGGGGCTCCGTCAGCCGTTACTTATTAGGTCGCAACACATATATCAGAAGGTGGTTCCAACCCCTTACTGAATCCTTCTATCTACCCTCTCCCTCATGGCTGTAAATCAATACCAGCTTCAAGGACTCTCTAGGCTATCTTCTTAAGTTGTGAATAACTTAGTGTAAAGCTAAGGGCTTCTTAAGCCAGTGCCTAGTCAGTAAGACATTTTTCTTGTAGTTAACTAAGGCGCCAATAATCTTTTTTAGCCTGTTAGAGTAACGTTGCGTCGTAGAGGCGACAAAATAGAGCAGCTTGAGGAATACCCTATATACCCGCCACCAGTAAGGACTTCGTTAATTGCTCTCTATAAGGCCTCTTCTCTATAAGTGGGTATTCTAAATTATTTAGGGTTTTCAAAAGAATTAATTTTAATTCTCGTTGTAAGGATATTTCGGTTTGAAAAAGGTAATGAATTCCTATAATTATCAATGAGGGGTAAAAAAGCCAATGTTGATACGTGGCCTGTCTTTATGGGTGGCCCGAGCTCGGTGGTAGGGTCTTACTATCAAGATACGTTGGATCGACGCAGCACCCTCGGATTTATGCATTTCGCCGTTAACGTACGGCGAAATCGCTGTAATGCCATTGGCCAGGAATAGCCGGCAGTTCCCTATGATCCCTGGTTGTGGCTGAAAGTAGCCTTAGCCACTTCTATACCATTGGCTCCTTGGGTTTCCGACGAGTTGTTCCAACAGCTTTATTACAGGAAATAGAATTTAATATTTATCAATATATTCTAGTTTCTATAAACGAAATTAATTTCATGAGTAAACTCTTTGAAGTATTTAGAATTAGCTAGTCAAGGTATCTGTTGTAGGCCACTTTTGTATAGTATATTCCTAGGTATACTAATAAAGGGCATTGAAGTCGGTTGGGTATCGAGACACTACCAACAATGCTCCCACTTTCTTATTGCCTCCTAATTAACACATATCAAAATGAAGTTTTACTTTAATAAATAATATTACAACGGGCTGGGCCCGAAGGGGCCTTGCTGAATATCGCTGGCAGGGAACATATCGCCTTGATCAGAGCCACGGGACCTCAACAATGCTAATCCGACGGCCCGTGCACTTCCTCGCCCTGATCAGGCCTACGAAGCGGTGAACCATTAGGAAGCTTTTCTCCTTTTCTTCCTCAGCTCAAGTTACTCTTACGTAGTCGCCATAGCTGATTGCAGTACACCTCGCCTTGGACCGTAACAAAAATTATGTTTTATATGATTAAAAACTATACTAGTATATCTATTTCTTTAACTACTAGGAAGTAAAAGATATTTAATACTAGGTAGCGAGATGAACTACTTAAAAATAAAGTTAATTAAACACTATGGTTAGGCCCGACGTTACATAAAGCTGCTTTACCACACGAAGGGTATATAGGCAAGGGGTTGCTTACATGCCCTCCTTACAGGTATAAGATGTCCAACAGTTATTTCCAAGGAAGTGGTTAACTCTCGCTCTTCTTTAGCTGGGCTAAGTGGTATTAGGTCATTCTTATTCAAATCGGTTAATACTTGCCTAATCTATCAGAATCAATGCCGCCTTGGTGTTAAACATCTATTAGCTATGCATCTTCTATCTTTCGTATACCCCATCTTGAGCCTCGCCCTTATTGTTGAGGCAACACCAGGAAAGTCAGGCTCAGGTTAGTCGTGTTTCGTCAGCACTCTATAGATTTAGAGGCTAACAATTACTCTTGTAGTCTACGATGAGAACGGCGAACGGCTTCGGTGCGGCGTTGTTGCGTTACAATCCGGTAAAGTCTGGATGATTGCTACTAAGAACAACGACTGGATACTGCCAAGGGGTGGATACGACCAATCGGATTTAAGTTGGGAACGCTGTGTGCAACGCGAGGCCGAAGAGGAAGCCGGGATCACCCTCTCTGGTGATTCTATTGAATATCTTCTCCAAGACGGCCCAACCCACTGGTTTAAGGCCCAGGTCACTGATGTGGGGACACGCACTGACCCTACGCTGCGAGACCGCCCAGACCCAATAGCAGTCTCCGTCAGTAGAGCAATGCAATTACTGCAACAGGAGCAAAATGCAGAGAAAAGTAAAAAAGGCATGAGGGAAGCCCTTTCCGCTGCGACTGGACATTAGTTATGGGTATGCCGGTTTACGGATAGCTTTGTGATATTAGACAATAACTCTAAATACTAAGTGTTTATACTGAGATGGGATAGGGTGGATTGGCGACCAGTAGAAGGGCCAGGAGGGCAAGATTTCTACATTAAAGGAGGGGCATCAACACAATTAACAGAATAGTAATATCTTTCTATAAAGACACTAACGTCTTATATCTTTATATTCATCTCTATTAATATATATTACGACCTAACCAGTAACGGCTGACTGTTATGACCCAACAAGTTACAAGCGATGATAACCCCATCAAACCGGAAGCGTGGGCAACACAGCCTTTATACCAACAGGATAAATAGGACTGTTATACAGATAACTCCCTAGAAAGGAAGAACTATAGTATAGGTCACATAACGATAAGATAAGTTGATCACCTTACAGGATCCGTTAAGCGATCCCTAAGATCTATTAAGCGATTAGTAGTGCCTACTAAGTGTTTATCAAGATAAATAGAGTGATTAAAACCAATAGGATTGTAAGGCCTAACTAAAACTAAAGGGACTAAGACTTATATATAGGATAGACTTATGTGTACTTAAGGATAGACTTCTATAGCTTTTTAGTAATTAACTTATAATATATTCTATAAATACCTTTTAATATTTAACCTTAACAATATAATTAATAAGAAGCTATATAAGCTATACCTATAACCTTTAACTATATAACTAATTATTAGGTAATTAATAAAATAATAATCTAAAACTACTATTACTAAATATTAACCTTTATTTACTCTTAATAGAAACCCTCCTATTAGATTATTGGTTATAACACTTTAATTACTTTTATTAAGTAAGTTAATCTTAATATTTACCTAATAGTATTCTATAATATCTATTTCTATTCTATATACTGTTACCTTAACTCTAGTTATAATTAGACTAACTAATTAATAACTATTTAAAATAATTACCTAACTCTAGAAAGAAAATTAGTAACTTTAAGCCTAATCACTAGTATCTAGACCTATTTTACCTTTATAAGCTAAATATCTAGATCTTAAGCCTTATAATAGAACTTTAGGAACCCTATAAGGATTCCTTATATAAACTAAGGCCTACTTTAAGTTCTATAAAAGCTTTTTTATTATTGAGGCTAATAAGGTATTATACACCGCTTTATTCCTAAAGAAATATATTTTAGTCTAATTTAAATTTATTATATAAGACTATTTTAAAAATAATAAAGATAGCTAGAAAGATAATACTAAAAAGATCTTTAGAAAGTTTAAAAACTTTGAAAAACGACTTAAGAAAATTTTTAATAGCCTTAATAAAAGATATATAACGGAATATGAACTTATAAACCTTACCTAAAAAGGATTAATTAATAAATACACTACTAAATTTTAATATATTACCTTTAAGTTAGAATAAAGAGATAAAACCTTAATAGCTAAGTTATATTAAGGACTTAAGGAAGATATTAAAGATAAACTTAGTTAAGATATGTAACTAGATAAATTATATAAGTTTATAGATAAAGCTGTTAAGATTTATAATAGGCTATATAAATAAAGGCTAAAATAGAAAAATTAATCAACTTGGCCTAATAAGGTTAAGATTAATATTAGCTAGAAATATAGACCTAAAACAGTATAATATAATAATTATAATAATATTACTTATAGATATTATATTAGACCTATAGATATTAGTATTATTAAGAGGTAAAGAAAATAAGCAATATAAAATATAATAATATTCCTAACAGAAGGTATGGGTCTTGGCGACTGTTTGCTAAGCCTCCGGCGACCTACCCCACTTATAGAGCTTTACCAGACGCAGAGGCCTGCTAGTTAATACCTCTATAAGCTTTAGTCTTATAATACACCAATACCTACTATTAAGCCTTACCTGGTTGAGTGCCCCTAGCTAATTCTATTATATACAACTTTAGTATTATTAAGTGTTTTAACTATAAAAAGCTGGAATACTGTATGTAAGATTATGAATAACCAAAGTAGCTCTAAAATAAATAACTACTTAAGTATATTAAAAAAGCTAATATAGCTATTAAAAATACATTATATAATTAACTCTTTAGACCGCCTATTATAATAATAACTATCTAATATATTAAGATAGTAAAAAATAAGTAGAGTGATATCTTAAGGAACCTTATAATAAGACCCTTATAATAATAACAAAAATAAGAAAAAGCCAAATAATAAAATGAGATAAATAGAATAAAAATATTATTATAATATTTATTAAAGCCTATCAAGAGATACTTAAATAACTATTTAACATATATAACTAGTAGAAATTCAACCTAATTAAGAAATATTTAAAGTAATAAAAAGACGCTTATAATAACTTTTATGAATAAAGAATCCTAAATAAAAGAAATCTATCGATAAGTATCCTGATAATAATACTTATAAGAACTATTATAATCCTTTATAAGAAAATTAATGATAACGATATATTTTATGTTAATAGGATAATAAACTAAAAATCGAGAAATATAATAAATATATCCTAAAAAACTTTACGAAGACGCTTAAGGATATATAATAATAGGTTAAATATCTTTAGAACTAAATAGAAATTAAGAATAAAGTATAAGGTAAGCCTATAAGATAAGTATAACTCTATCTATAACTTTATAAACAACTTAAGAAATATATTAAAAACTAGAAAAAGCTATAATATATATATATAGCAAGCGACGTAATATAGTAAGCGATATACTTACTTCTACCTTTTTATCTTTTCTATAAGTTAATTAAGCTATAACGTATAAAATTAATTAAAACTATTTATTATTATCTTTTTTATTACTGTTCTAAACTACCTTATAGGTTTATATGTTATATCTAGTCTTTTTATAATTACTATATCGTTATATATATAGTTTACTACCCTTTATATAAGCCTTTTTTTAGGATGTTTTTTTACCTTTAGCTTTAATATCTTTTTTTTCTCTTTTTCATACCGCTACTTTAGCTGTTTTAAGTGACCTTTTATAATATAGTTAGGTCTTTTAAGCCTTCTAGCGTTTACCTATTACCTTATTTACTATAACTAAGAAATGAAACTGCACAAAAGATGTGGCGCGCCATTGATGTTATCAATTGACACAAGATCATTACCTATATGTGGAATCTAAGTCACCTCCTCAAGGGCTATAGAGACTATTGGCCTTGCACAGTTATGTTATGATAGGCAAGAACCCTAGGTAAGCAACTCCTAGGTAAGAATCCTATTTTTTTTTTTTTATGCGTGCGTGCGACCGGACTCGAACTCGCACACTCTCGTGCACAGAGCAAAGCTGGGCTCATAACCACTAAGAATATAAATTCACGGTGGTCAAGGGAAAGATAGAGAAGAGTAAAAGGTAGAGGTAAAAGTGTTGATATTCATGATCATAATTCTTTCTCTATAAGGGAAATATTATCTTCTTATATAAAAGGTTATAAGATATATTGTAACAGATTATTTCTAGATATCTTAGATATCTAGGGTTATAAAGTATGTAGGGTTTATCTTTGGAATCTAGGAGTTATTCTAGATATCTAGGGTTATTTTAGGTATCATTTTACTAGTAGAATCTAGTTATCTTATTTATATTATTATATAACCTTTAGTTATAGTGTTATATAGAGATTTT